>CM019999.1:10788248-13188248 GCA_009771035.1 Lupinus albus
GACTTACTAACATACTGACTTACAGACTGACTAACTTACTAACAGACTTACTTAGTGAATGACTGACTTACTAACTAACCGACTTATTGACTGGCTTACTGATTGACTTAATGACTTACTGACTAACTTAATTATGGACTTACTGGCTTACTTACTAACTAATTGATTGACTGACTGACTTATTGATTGACATACTGATTGACTTACTAACTGACTAACTTACTGACTGACTTACTGACTGACTTACTGACTGCTGAACGACTTCACTGACTGAATAACTTACATACTGATTGACTTACTGACCTACTTACTGACGTACTGCCTGACTTACTAACTTACTGACTTATTGACTTAATGACTGACTGACTTACTTATGGACTAACTAACTGACTTACTGACTGACTTACTTACTAACTAACTGACATACTAACTTATTGAGTTACTTATGGACTTATTGACTGACTTACTTAATAATTGACTGACTTACTGACTTACTTACTAACTTACTACTGACTTACTGACTGATTTACTAACATACTGACTTACTGATTGACTAACTTACTGATTGACTTACTTAGTGAATGACTGACTTACTGACTAACAGACTTATTGACTGGCTTACTGATTGACTTACTGACTGACTTAATTATGGACTTACTGGCAAACTTACTTACTAACTATTTGACTTAATGACTGACTCACTGAGTTACTAAATGACAGACTAATTGACTTTCTTACTGACTAACTGAATTAATGACTGACTGACTTATTGACTGACTTACTGACTGACTTACTTACTAACTAACTAACTTACTGATTGACTGACTTACTGACTTACTGACTTACTTATGGACATACTGACTTAATTACTTACAGACTGACTGACTTACTGACTGACTTACTTACTAACTTACTGACCAACTAACTTACAGAATGACATACTGATTGACTTTCTCACTTACTGACTGACTTACTGACTAACTAACTTACTGACTGACTTACTTACTGACTGAATAACTTAATTACTGATTGACTTACTGACGTACTGACTGACTTACTAACTTACTGACTTATTGACTTAATGACTGACTGACTTACTTATGGACTTACTAACTGACGTACTGACTGACTTACTTACTAACTGACTTACTTACTGAGTTACTAAGTTACTTATGGACTTATTGACAGACTTACTTAATAATTGACTGATTTACTGACTGACTTACTAATGGATATACACCCTGACTTACTGACTGAATTACTTACTAACTAACTAACTTACTGATTGAATGACTTATTGACTTACTAACTGACTTACTTACTGACTTACTGACTTACTTACTGACATACTAACATACTGACTTACTGACTGACTAACTTACTAACTGACTTACTTAGTGAATGACTGACTTACTGACTAACCGACTTATTGACTGGCTTACTGATTGACTTACTGACTTACGGACTGACTTAATTATGGACTTACTGGCTTACTTACTTACTAACTGATTGACTGACTAACTTATTGATTGACTTAATGATTGACTTACTTACTAACTGACTGGCTGACTTACTGACAGACTTACTGATTGACTTACTGACTAACTAATTTACTGACTAATGGACTTACTGACTGAATATCTTACATACTGATTGACTTACTGACCTACTTACTTACGTACTGACTGACTTACTAACTTACAGAATTATTGACCTAATGACTGACTGACTTACTTATGGACTAACTAACTGACTTAATGACTGACTTACTTACTAACTAACTGACTTACTAACTAACTGAATGACTGCCTAACTTATTGATTGACTTACTGATTGACTTACTTACTAACTGACTAACTTACTGACTGACTAACTGACTAACTAACTTTCTGACTGACCGACTTACTGATTGAATAACTTACATACAGATTGACTTACTGACCTACTTACTGACGTACTGACTGACTTACTAACTTACTGACTTATTGACTTAATGACTGACTGACTTACTTATGGACTAACTAACCGACTTACTGACTGACTTACTTACTAACTAACTAACTTACTTACTTACTAAGTTACTTATGGACTTACTGAATGACTTACTTAATAATTGTCTGACTGACTTACATAAGGATTTACTCATTGACTTACTGACTGACTTACTTACTAACTCACTAACTTACTTATTGACTGACTTACTGACTGAGTTACTTACTAACTGACTAACTTACTGATTGACTTACTGACTTACTTACTGACTTACTGACTGACTGACTAACTTACTCACTGACTTACTTAGTGAATGATTGACTTACTGACTATCCGACATATTGATTGGCTTTCTGATTGACTTACTGACTTACTGACTGACTTAATTATGGACTTACTGGCTTATTTACTTACTTACTAACTATTTGCCTTAATTACTGACTCACTGAGTTACTAAATGACAGACTGAACTGACTTTCTTACTAACTAACTGACTTAATGACTGACTAACTTATTGACTGACTTACTGACTGACTTACTTACTAACTAACTAACTTACTGACTGACTGACTTACTTATGGACATACTGACTTACTTACTTACTACCTTACTGACTGACTGGCTGACTGGCTGACTTACTGACTGACTTACTTACTTATTGACTGAATAACTAACTGACTGATTTACTAATGGACTTACTGACTGACTTACTTACTAACTGACCGACTTAATGACTGACTGACTTATTGACTAACTAACTGAATGACAGACTGATTGATTGACTTAATGACTAACTGACTGACTTACTAACTAACTTGCTGACTAACTTACTTTCTTACAGACATCTTACTGAATGACTGACTTATTTAGTTATAGACTTATTGAATGACTTACTTACTACCTGACTGATTTATTGACTGACTGACTAACTTTTGGACTGACTTACTTACTTACTTATTAACTGACTGACTTGCTAACTGACTTACGGACTAACTTACTAACTGGCTAACTTACTGACTGACTGACTTACTGACTTAAGGATTGACTGACTAACTGACTTACTAGCTTACTGACTGACTTACATACTGACTGACTTAATTAGGGATTTACTAAGTAACTGACTAACTTACTAAATGACAAACTTAATGATTGATAGACTAACTGACTTACTTACTAACTGACTGACTAATGACTGATTGACCAACTGATTGAATTGCTGACTAAGTTACTGCCTGACTTACTTACTAACTGACTAACATACTGACTGACTGACTTACTGACTTACAGAATGACTTACTGATTGACTTACTTATTAACTGGCTGACTTACTATATGTTTGACTTACTAACTGACTTACTGATTGACCGACTTACGGAATGGCTTATTGTCTCACTTAATGACTTACTGACTGACTTACTTACTTAAGGACTAACTAGCTGACTTACTCACTTACTAATTGACAAACTTACTGAATGACTTACTGAATTACCGTCTGACTGAATTACTTACTAACAGACTGACTTAATGACTGACTAAAAAACTGACTGAGTTACTTACTAAATAACTAACTAACTGACTGACTGACTGACTTACTAACTAACTAAATTACTGACTTACTGACATATGGACTTATTAACTTACTTACTTACTGAATGACTTACTAACTACTTGACTGACATACTAAGTGACTGACTTACTAATTAACTTACTGACTAACTTACTGACATACTGTTTGACTTACTTACTAACTACATTACTTATGGACTTACTGACAGACTTAATAAATAACTTACTAACTGACTGACTGGCCTAATGAATGACTGACTCAATAACTAACTTACTAAATGACAGACTAACTGACTTACAGACTGACTGACTTAATGACTGACTCAGTAACTGACTTACTAACTAACTGACTTACTGATTGACTCACTTACTGACTCACTTACTGACTGACTTACTGACTGACTTATTGACTGATTTATATACTTCTGGATTTACTGACTTACTAACTTACTTACTAACTGGCTGGTTTAATAACTGACTTAATGACTAACTTACTTATGGACTTACTGACTAACTTACTTACTAACTGACTGACTTACTAACTTAATGACTTACTGAATTACTGACTTACTGTCTTACTAACTGACTTACTAATTGACTTACTTACTTATGGACTTATTGACTGACTGACTTACTTACTAACAGACTGACATAATGACTGGTTGACTTACTAAATGACTTATTGAATGACAGATTGACTTTCTTACTTACTAACTCACTGACTTAATGATTGTTTGACTAACTGACTCACTTATTGAATGACTTACTGACTGACTTACTTCTGGACTTACTGACTTACTGACTCAGTCACTTATGGATTTACTAACTTATTGACTTACTGATTTACTGACTGACTTAATGTTTGACTGACTGACTTACTGAACGACAGACTAACTTACTTACTTACTAACTTACTGACTTAATGACTTACTGACTGACTTACTAACTGGTTTACTGTCTGACTTACTTACTAACTGACTTACTTATTAATTGATTAGCTTATTATCTTACTGACTACTGACTTAATGACTTACTGACTTACTTACTAACTGACCAACTAACTGAATGACTGACTTACTGACTGACTAACTCAATGACTGACTGACTTACTAACTGACTTATAAACTGATTGACTGATTTACTCACTAACTGACTGACTTACATAATGACTTACTGACTGGCTTACTGCTTACTAATTAGAATTAATGACTGACTTACTTACTTATGGACTTACTAACTGATTTACTGATTGACTTACTGACTGACTGGCTTACTTATGGACTTACTGACTGACTGACTTACTAACTTACTGACATACTGACTTACTTAATTATGGACTTACTCATTGATTTACTGACCGACTTACTTACTAACTAACTAACTGATTGACAGACTTATTTATTGACCTACGGACTGACTTACTTACTTACTAACTGACTAACTTACTGACTGATTGACTTACTAACTGACTTACTGACTAACTAACTTACTGACTGACATACTTAATGACTGAATAACTTACTTACTGATTGACTTACTGACGTACTGACTGACTTACTAACTTACTGACTTATTGAATTAATGACTGACTGACTTACTTATGGACTTACTAACTGACTTACTGACTGATGTACTTACTAAATGACTGACTTACTGAGTTACTTATGGACTAACTGACTGACTTACTTAATAATTGACTGATTTATTGACTGACTTACTAATGGATTTACTCACTGACTTACTGACTGACTTACTTACTAACTAACTAACTTACTGATTGACGGACTTATTGACTTACTTACTAACTGACTTACTGACTTACTGACTGACTTACTAACATTACTGACTTACTGACTGACTAACTTACTGACTAACTTACTTAGTGAATGACTGACTTACAGACTAACCGACTTATTTGACTGGCTTACTAATTGACTTACAGACTTACTGACTGACTTAATTATGGACTTACTGGCTTACTTACTAACTGATTGACTGACTGACTTATTGATTGACTTAATGATTGACTTACTCACTAACTGACTGGCTGACTTACTGACAGACTTACTGACTGACTTACTGAATAACTAACTTACTGACTGATGGACTTACTGACTGAATATCTTACATACTGATTGACTTACTGACCAACTTACTTACGTACTGACTGACTTACTAACTTACTGACTTATTGACCTAATGACTGACTGACTGACTTACTTATGGACTAACTAACTGACTTAATGACGGACTTACTTACTAACTAACTGACTTACTAACTAATTGACTTACTGACTGACTTACTTACTAACTAACTGACTTACTGATTTACTTACTTATTAACTGACTGACTTACTATCTGACTGACTTACTAACTGACTTACTGATTGACCGACTGACGGAATGGCTTGTTGTATCACTTAATGACTTCTTGACTGACTTACTTACTTATGGACTAACTGACTGACTTACTCACTTACTAATTGACAAACTTACTGAATGACTTACTGAATTACCGTCTGACTGAATTACTTACTAACAGGCTGACTTAATGACTGACTGAAAAACTGACTGACTTACTTACTAACTAACTAACTAACTGACTGACTGACTGACTGACTTACTAACTAACCAAATTACTGACTTACTGACTTATGGACTTACTAACTTACTTAATTACTTACTGAATGACTTACTAACTACTTGACTGACATACTAAGTGACTGACTTACTAACTAACTTATTGACTTACTGTTTGACTTACTTACTGACTACCTTACTTATGGACTTACTGACAGACTTACTAAATAACTTACTAACTGACCTAATGAATGACTGACTCAATAACTGACTTACTAAATGACAGACTTACGGACTTACAGACTGACTGACTTTATGACAGACTAACTAACTGACTCACTTACTGACTTACTTACTAACTGACTAACTTACTGAATGACTGACTTACTGACTGACTTACTTAATGACTGGATGACTTACTGCCTGACTTATTGACTGACTTACTGACTTACTGATTGACTCACTTATTGACTGATTTACATACTTATGGATTTACTGAATTACTAACTTACTTACTAACTGGCTGGTTTACTGACTAACTTAATGGCTAACTTACTTACTTATGTACTTACTAACTAACTTACTTACTAACTGACTGGCTTACAGACTGACATACTAACTTAATGACTTACTGACTTACTGACCTACTGACTTACTAACTGACTTAGTTACATATGGACTTACTAACTGACTGACTTACTAATAGATTGACTAAATGACTTGTTGACTTACTAAATGACTTATTGAATGACAGATTGACTTTCTTAATTACTAACTCACTGACTTAATGATTGTCTGACTAACTGACTCACTTATTGACTGATTTACTGACTGACTTACTTATGGACTTACTAACTGACTTACTGACTTACTGACTCAGTCACTTATGGATTTACTGATTACTGACTTACTGACTGACTTAATGTTTGACTAACTGACTTACTGAACGACAGACTAACTTACTTACTAACTTACTGACTTACTGACTGACTTACTGACTGGTTTACTGTTTGACTTACTTACTAACTAACTAACTTATTGATTGATTGACTTACTTTCTTACTGACTACTGACTTAATGGCTTACTGACTTACTTACTAACTGACTAACATACTGAATGACTGACTTACTGACTGACTCACTTAATGACTGACTGACTTACTAACTGACATACAGAATGACTGACTGATTTACTCACTAACTCACTGACTTACTTAATGACTTACTAACTGGATTACTGACTTACTGATTGAATTAATGACTGATTTACTTACTTATAGACTTACTAACTGATTTACTGAATGACTGATTCACTGACTGGCTTACTTATGGACTTACTGACTGACTGACTTACTAACTGACTGACATACTGACTGACTTAATTATGGACTTACTCATTGACTTACTGACCGACTTACTTACTAACAAACTAACTGATTGACTGACTTATTTATTGACTTACTGACTGACTGACTTACTAACTGACTAACTTATTGACTTATTGACTTACTGACTGACTTACTTACTTAATGACTGACTTACTTGCTGACTGAATAACTTATTTACTGATTGACTTACTAACGTACTGACTGACTTACTAACTTACTGACTTATTGACTTAATGACTGACTGACTTACTTATGGACTTACTAACTGACGTACTGACTGCCTTACTTACTAACTGACTGACTTACTGACTTACTAAGTTACTTATGGACTTACTGACTGACTTGCTTAATAATTGACAGATTTACCGACTGACTTACTAATGGATTTACTCACTGACTTACTGACTGACTTACTTACTAACTAACTAACTTACTGATTGACTGATTTATTGACTTACTTACTAACTGACTTACTGACTGACTTACTAACATATTGACTTACTGACTGACTAACTTACTGACTGACTTACTTTGTGAATGACTGACTTACTGACTAACCGACTTATTGACTGGCTCACTGATTGACTTACTGACTTACGGACTGACTTAATTATGGACTTACTGGCTTACTTACTTACTAACTGATTGACTGACTGACTTTTTGATTGACTTACTGATTGACTTACTTACTAACAGACTAACTTACTGACTTACTGACTGACTTACTGACTGACTTACTGACTAACTAACTTACTGATTGACTGACTTACTAACTGAATAACTTACTTACTAATTGACTTATTGACCTGCTTATTGACGTACTGACTGACTTACTAACTTACTGACTTATTGACTTAATGACTGCTGACTTACTTATGGACTAACTGACTGACTTACTAACTGAATAACTTACTTACTGATTGACTTATTGACCTACTTATTGACGTATTGACTGACTTACTAACTTACTGACTTATTGACTTAATGACTGACTGACTTACTTATGGACTAACTGACTGACTTAGTGACTGACTTACTTACAAACTAACTGACTTACTGAGTTACTTATGGACTTACTGACTGACTTACTTAATAATTGATTGACTTACTAATGGATTTAGTCCCTGACTTACTGACTGACTTACTTACTAACTAACTAACTTACTGATTGACTGACTTACTGACTTACTTACTAAGTGACTTACTTACTGACTTACTGATTTACTGACTGACATACTAACATACTGACTTACTGACTGACTAACTTACTAACTGACTTACTTAGTGATTGACTGACTTAATGACTAACCGACATATTGACTGGCTTACTGATTGACTTAATGACTTACTAACTGACTTAATTATGGACTTATTGACTTACTGACTGACTTACTAACATACTGACTTACTGATTGACTAACTTACTGATTGACTTACTTAGTGAATGACTGACTTACTGACTAACTGACTTATTGACTGGCTTACTGATTGACTTACTGACTGACTTAATTATGGACTTACTGGCATACTTACTTACTAACTATTTGACTTAATGACTGACTCACTGAGTTACTAAATGACAGACTAATTGACTTTCTTACTGACTAACTGAATTAATGATTGACTGACTTACTGACTGACTTACTTACTAACTAACTAACTTACTGACTTACTGACTTACTAACTAACTGACTTATTTATGGACATACTGACTTACTTACTTATAGATTGACTGACTTACTGACTGACTTACTAACTTATTGACTGAATAACTAACTGACTGAATTACTGACTGACTTACTTATGGACTTACTGACTGATTGACTTACTTACTAACTGACTGACTTAATGACTAACTGACTTATTGACTAATTAACTGAATGACAGACTGATTGATTGACTTAATGACTAACTGATTGACTTACTAACTGACTTGCTGACTAACTAACTTACTTACAGACTAACTTACTGAAGGACTAACTTATTTAGTTATAGACTTATTGAAAGACTTACTACCTGACTAATTTACTGACTAACTGACTAACTTTTGAACTGCCTTACTTACTTACTTATTAACTGACTGACTTACTAACTGACTTACTTACTTACTAACTGGCAAACTTACTGACTAACTGACTTACTGACTAACTTACTTACTTATGGACTTACTGACTGACTGACTTACTTATGGACTTACTGATTGACTGACTAACTTACTAACTGACTGACTTAATGAATGATAGACTGAATGACTTACTTACTAACTGACTGACATACTAACTTACTGACTTACTGACTTACAAAATGACTTACTGATTGACTTACTTATTAACTAACTGACTTACTATATGAACGACTTACTTATTTACTGACTAACTTACTGACTGATTGACTAACTTACTGACTGACTTACTGACTGACTTATTGACTGACTTACTAACAGACTAACTTACTTACTGACAGACTTACTGACTTACTAACTGACTTACTGATGGACTTACTGACTGGCTTACAAATTGACTTTCTGACTGACTTACTGACTGAGTTACTTATGGACTTACTTACTTACTTACTTACTAACTATCTAGCTTAATGACTGACTGACTACCTGAATGACAGACTGATTGACTTTCTTACTAACTGACTGAATTAATGACTGACTAACTTATTGACTGACTTACTAAGTAACTTACTGACTGACTTACTTATGGACTTACTAACTTACTTATTCACTTACTTACTAACTGTCTGACTTAATGACTAACTCTCTAACTAACTTACTGACTGATTGACTTACTGACTTACTGAGTTACTAACTGACTTACTGATTGACCGACTTATAGAATGGCTTATTGTCTCACTTAATGACTTACTGACTGACTTACTCACTTATGGACTAACTGACTGACTTACTCACTTACTAATTGACAAACTTACTGAATGACTTACTGAATTACCGTCTGACTGAATTACTTACTAACTGACTGACTTATTGACTGACTGACTTACTAACTAACTAAATTACTGACTTACTGACTTATGGACTTACTAACTTACTTACTTACTTACTAAATGATTTACTAACTACTTGACTGACATACTAAGTGACTGACTTACTAACTAACTTACTGACTTACTTACTGACTACATTACTTATGGACTTACTAACAGACTTACTAAATAACTTACTAACTGACTGAATGGCCTAATGAATGACTGACTCAGTAACTGACTTACTAAATAACAGACTAACTGACTTACAGACTGACTGACTTAATGACTGACTAACTAACTGAATTACTCACTGACTAACTTACTAACTGACTAACTTACTGAATGACTGACTTACTGACTGACTGACTTAATGACTGGATGACTTACTGACTGACTTATTAACTGACTTACTGACTGACTTATTGACTGACTAACTAACTGAATGACTTACTGACTAACTTACTGATTAACTCACTTACTGACTGACTTATTGACTGATTTACTTACTTATGGATTTACTAACTTACTGACTTACTAACTTACTTACTAACTGGCTGGTTTACAGACTGACTTAATGACTAACTTACTTACTTATGGACTTACTGACTAACTTACTTACTAACTGACTTGCTTACAGACTGACTTACTAACTTAATGACTTACTGACTTACTGACTTACTAACTGACTTACTGATTGACTTACTTACTGATTGACTTACTTACTGATGGACTTACTGACTGATTGACTTACTTACTAACAGACAAACTTAATGACTGGTTGACTTACTAAATGACTTATTGAATGACAGATTGACTTTCTTACTTACTAACTCACTGACTTAATGACTGTCTGACTAACTGACTCACTTACTGACTGACTTACTTATGGACTTACTGACTGACTTACTGACTTACTAACTCAGTCACTTCTGGATTTACTGATTTACTGACTTACTGACTTACTGACTGACTTAATGTTTGACTTACTGACTTACTGACTCAGTCACTTCTGGATTTACTGATTTACTGACTTACTGACTTACTGACTGACTTACTGAACGACAGACTAACTTACTTACTTACTAACTTACTCACCTAATGACTTACTGACTGGTTTACTGTCTGACTTACTTACTAACAGACTAACTTATTGATTGATTGGCTTACTTTCTTACTGACTACTGACTTAATGACTTACTGACTTACTTACAAACTGACTAACTTGTTGAATGACTGACTTACTGACTGACTGACTTAATGACTGACTTATAGACTGACTGACTGATTTACTCACTAACTGACTGACTTACTGACCGGCTTACTCACTTACTGATTGAAATAATGACTGACTTACTAACTGATTTACTGATTGAATTAATGACTGACTTACTTACTTGTGGACTTACTAACTGATTTACTGATTGACTTACTGTCTGACTGGCTTACTTATGGACTTACTGACTGACTGACTTACTTACTAATTGACTGACATACTGACTGACTTAATTATGGACTTACTCATTGACTTACTTACCGACATACTTACTAACTAACTAACTGATTGACTGACTTATTTATTGACTTACTGACTGTCTTACTTACTAACTGACTAACTTACTGACTGACTGACTTACAGACTTACTTACTGACTAACTAACTTACTGACTGACTTACTTACTGACTGAATAACTTACTTACTAATTGACTTACTGACGTACTGACTGACATACTAACTTGCTAACTAACTGACTTACATATGGACATACTGACTTACATACTTACTTTCTCACTGACTGAATTACTAACTGACTTACTAACTTATTGACTGAATAACTAACTGACTGACTTACTAACTTATTGACTGAATAACTAACTGACTGACTCACTTACTGACTGGCTTACTAACTAACTGACTCACATAATGACTGACTGACTTACTGACTAACTAACTGAATGACAAACTGATTGATTGACTTAATGACTGATTAACTTACTGTTGACATGTTGACTAACTTACTTACTAACACACTAACTTACTGACTGACTTACTTACTTATAGAATAATTGAATGACTTACTGACTACCTTACTGATTTACAGACTGACTTACTTTGGGACTGACTGACTTACTTACTTATTAACTGATTGACTTACTAACTGACTTAATGACTTACTTACTTACTAACTTATTGACTATTTGACTTACTGATTGACTGTCTAACTGACTGACTTATTGACTAACTTACTGGGTTATTGACTGACTTACTGACTGATTGACTTACTTATGGACTTACTGACTGACTAACTTACATACTTACTTACTAATAGACTAACTTACTGACTGGCTGACTTACTTACTTATAGACTAATTGAATGACTTGCTTACTACCTGAATGATTTACAGACTGACTTACTTTGGGACTGACTGACTTACTGACTTACTTACTTACTAACTTACAAACTTATTGACTGTTTGACTTATTGATTGACTGACTAACTGACTGACTTACTGACTGATTGACTTACTTATGGACTTACTGACTGACTGACTTACATACTAACTTACTAACTTACTAAATGATAGACTGACTGACTCACTTACTAACTGACTCACTTAATGGCTGACTAAGTAACTGATTGACTTGCTGACTAACTTACTCTCTGACTTACTTACTAACTGACTAACTTACTAACTGACTGACTTATTGACTGACTGACTTATTAACCGGCTGACTTATTAACTGACTTACTGACTGACTTACTTACTAACTGACTAACTTACTAATTGACTAACTTACTGATTGACTGACTAACTGACTGACTTACTGACTGACTTACAGGCTTACTGGCTGATTTACTGATTGTCTGACTTACTTATTGACTTGCTGACTGACTGACTTACTTACAAACTGACTGACTTACATACTAACTAACTGACTTAATGACTTACAGACTAACTAATTGAGTTACTTAGTAACTTGCAGCCTGACTTACTTACTAACTAACTAACTAACATACTGACTGACTGACTTACTGATTGACTTGCTTTTGGATTTAATGACTGACTTACTTATTGACCGACAGACTTACTTAATACTTGACTACCTTACTGACTAACTGACTTAATGATTGACTGACTAAAAGACTGACATACTGACTGACTTACTGACTTTGACTGACTGACTTACTAACTTATTGACTGAATAACTATATGACTGACTCACTTACTGACTGACTTACTAACTAACTGACTGACATAATGACTAACTGACTTACTGTTGACATGTTGACTAACTTACTTTCTAACAGACTAACTTACTGACTGACTGACTTATTTACTTATAGACTAATTGAATGACTTACTTACTACCTGACTGATTTACTGACTGACTTACTTTGGGAATGACTGACTTACTTACTTATTAACTGACAGACTTACTAACTGACTTACTTACTTACCAACTGACTAACTTACTGACTGTTTGACTTACTGATTGATTGACTAACTGACTGACTGTTTGACTTACTGATTGACTGACTAACTGACTGACTTACTGAATAATTTACTAGCTTACTGACTGACTTACTGACTGACGTACTGACTGATTGACTTACTTATGGACTTACTGACTGACTGACTTACATACTAACTGACTAATTTACTAAATGATAGACTGACTGAGTCACTCAGTAACTAACTCACGTAATGACTGACTAACTAACTGATTGACTTGCTGACTAACTTACTCCCTGACTTACTTACTAACTAACTAGCTTTCTGACTGACTGACTTACTGATTGACTTGCTTTTGGACTTACTAACTGACTAACTTACTAACTACCTGACTACCTTACTGACTAACTGGCTTAATGATTGACTGACTAAATGACAGACATACTAACTGACTTACTGACTGACTTACTTACTTACTGACTGACTTACTAACTTATTGACTGAATAACTATATGACTGACTCACTTATTGACTGGCTTACTAACTAACTGACTGACATAATGACTGACTAACTAACTAACTGAATGACAATCTGATTGATTGACTTAATGACTGACTGACTTACTACTGACATGCTGACTAACATACTTTCAAACAGACTAACTTACTGACTGACTGACTTATTTACTTATAGACTAAGTGAATGACTTACTTACTACCTGACTGATTTACTGACTGACTTACTTTGGGACTGACTGACATACTTATTAACTGACTAACTTACTAACTGACTTACTTACTTACTAACTGACTAACTTTGTGACTGTTTGACTTACTGATTGACTGACTAACTGACTGACTTACTGACTAACTTACTGGCTTACTGACTGACTTACTGACTGATTGACTTACTTATGGACTTACTGACTGAAAGACTTACATACTAACTGACTAACTTACAAAATGATAGACTGACTGACTCACTTACTAACTGACTCACTTAATGACTGACTAGCTAACTGATTGACTTGCTGACTAACTTACTAACTGACTGACTTACTAACTGACTGACTGACTTATTGAATGACTGACTTATTAACTGACTGACTTACTAATTTACTTACTGACTGACTTACTTATTAACTGACTAACTTACTAATTGACTAACTTATTGATTGACTGACTAACTGACTGACTTACTTACTGATGAAAGTGTGCATGTCAAGAGGAATACTTTGGAAAGCTCTCCTTATATGACTTGGTTTTGATGAGGACAACTTGTGATAACATGAGCTTGAAGATCATCAACAAATTAACATGCTTAAGCCTTCCGATTGGTATCTTGCTTAGACTAGATTAGTTTAGGTTGAGTCCAAGGCTTAAGTCACCTAATACATATCTCAATTGCATAAATCTTTTAAATCTTCTTCATCTTGAGATATGTCATTCATAATATGTTCATGCATCATATAAATACATGTACATGTGCATTCTAGGCATAATCTAAGTATTAAACATGTATGAATTTAAGTGCATAACATATTTGAAGTTTTTACACATGAAAGAGTGCTGTTAATCGATTACCACTTGGCTTAATCGATTAATCTAACTGTTTGCACAGTGTAATCGATTACAACAAATGTCAATCGATTAATCTAACATTTTTGTGAAGCTTAATCGATTAAAGCTGTCGTTAATCGATTAACTGGGCTTTTATTTCAATTCTTTATAAACTGCATTTTCAGAATTGATCTCATAAATTGCATGTTAAATTTTTAGAGAGTTAGAGCATTTTTTCGTGTTAATTGTTGCATCTAGTTGTAAATGCATTTGTGAGCTTAGAAAAGAGAGAATTCTATGCTTTAGGATTGAGTGCTTTTCATGATACATTTCTCATCTTTTCTTGTCACATGTTCTTGCATTTTTACATGATTCTTGATTAGATGTTTACATATTATGCATTCTGTTTTTCACTAATACATTTTTCATACTGCATGAGCTTGTATTAGGTGATTAGAGTAAAGCCTTATCTTGTTAGATATAAGTCTTGTTATAGCTTAAGTTTACTCTGTATTGCTTTGTTTGAAAAAGTGTTGTAATTGTGGGAATCTCAAGGTGTCATATCACCAAGAGATTGAGTGTGTCTTCACTGAGTGTTAGACTTAGGGATAAGTAAAGAACAAGGTTCTTGGCTGGGGCTATGCCGAAAGAAAGGTTTTCTTTGTCGGTAGGAAGGGAGTCAAACCATAGAATAGGTTTCTTTTTATCTTGTAAGTGTCTAATTGTTGTAATTGGATAGTGTGTATGTAATTAACATTCATTCAATTATAGTGAAGAAAAATCTCCCAAATCAGCCGGGAGGCCTGGATGTAGTTTGCGGTGGACAAGCAAACGAACCAGGATAAAATTCTTGTTGCAGGACTTTTTCTATCTCTCTCTCTTTATTGCATTTGATCGATTAATTTGTTAAGTAGATTTAATTGATAATCTGTGTCTATACTGTATTACTTGTACTCTGATAAAATTCTGTAAGCCTGGTATAATCGTTTCATTATCAATTAATTGTCGAGCAAGAAACTGTACTTGCATTTGCTTACTGTCACGGTTTAATCGATTAAGTGTGGTGTGTTAATCGATTACTTAAGTCTGTTAATCGATTAAGTGGACTGTGTTGAAAGTGTTAATCGATTACCCTGTTTTGTTAATCGATTAATCAAGGTGTTTTTCAGCATTAAGTGTTGTTTTCGAAAAGCGGACATTCTAACCGCTACACCTATTCAACCCCCCCCCCCCTTCTAGGTGTATTGTAATCACTGATACCTAACAAGTGGTATCAGAGCTAGTGCGAAGTGCTAGCTCAACCGCGTATTCGTGATCCTTAGGGAAAAACGAATGGGTTCGTCAAACCCATTTCGTGGTGATGGTTCATCCATTAATCGACCACCTATATTCAGTGGTGAAGGGTATGCCTACTGGAAAGTCCGCATGCAAATTTTTATTGAAGCCATAGACTCGGATATTTGGGAATCCGTAGTCAACGGCCCTTTCGTTCCACAACATCTTGTGGACAATGAACCTAAAGACAAGCCTAAAAGTCTATGGACCGATGATGAGCGCAAAAAGGTGCAGCATAATCTACGCGCCAAAAATATCATCACATCGGCCCTATCCTATGATGAGTTCTTTAGAGTATCGCAGTGCCAAAATGCAAAAGAAATGTGGGACACTTTACAAGTGACTCATGAAGGCACTAGCGAAGTCAAGCGCGCTAGATTAAATGCGCTTACCCATGAGTATGAGTTATTTCGCATGTTACCTAGTGAATCAATCTGTGATATGCAAAAGCGATTTACTCATATTGTTAATCATTTAGTTGCTCTAGATAAATCTTTTGCCAGAGGTAAACTAACTAATAAAGTTTTGCGTTGTCTTGACAGGAAATGGCAACCAAAAGTAACTGCAATTGTTGAATCCAAAGATTTGGACTCTATGCCTCTAGCTACTTTATTTGGAAAACTTCAAGAGCACGAAATGGAATTGGGGCGCTTGACTATGCACGAAGATTCAGATCGGAAAAAGAAAAACATCACATTAAAGGCCACGACCTCCAAATCAAAAGAAGATAAAGATGATGATGAATCTGACTCCGATCTAGATGATGAAACTATGAATCTCCTTGTTCGCAAATTTAGCAAATTCATCAAAAGAAAAGGAGGATTCAAGAAGTTTCAGAAGAAAGAAGCGAAAGAGTCAACCAACAAAGGCAAGAACAACAAAGATCGCTTCACTTGCCATGAGTGTGGAAAAGCCGGACATATGAGATTTCAATGTCCTACCTATCTGAAAAAGGTTGATTCAGAGAAGAGCACTCCCAGGGAATTCAAATCCAAGAAAGCTTACATTGTATGGGATGTACCTGAGGAGGAAACAACATCAAGCACTTCTAGTGAGGAGGAGTCAGCAAAGTTGTGTCTGATGGTCAGATCTGACAACAATGGCAACTCAGACTCACACGAGGATAATGATGAGGTATATTCCGACACCTCATCCACTTCGGATGACTTACCCTCTTATGAAGTTTTATATAATGCTTATGTTGAGTTACATGAGGAATTAAAGAAATTGGCTAGAATAAATGTTGATAAGAAAAGGGAAATTCTTAGAAATGAAAAGAAACTAAGCCAATTACAAAAAGAATTAGATGAATTAAAATTAGAAAATGAAACTTTAGATCTCATCTATTCTTGTAACACATGTGACTGCTCTGCTGATAATTTATGTCAAAAGCCTGTATGTGAGACTTGCGAGATTTTGCAAGAAGACAATCTTAAACTAAAAGAAAAACTCGAACGTCTCACAAACAGTAAACAGCAATTAGACACTCTGCTCAGTCAAACAAGAAACGTTGGTGATCGTACTGGTCTAGGTTATACTCGCTCTGCTAAAAACAAGAGACCATATAGAAAACCTGTAGTTAATACTAAGGATAAAAATCGTAGGCGCTCTCCTACTTGCTTTTATTGTAATACGTATGGTCATACTTCTTACTCTTGTTACATTAGAAAATATGGTATACCTAGCGGGGCTTATGTATGGATAAATAAGGGAGATAATTCCCTAATCACTAACAGAAAAGGACCCAACATAATTTGGGTACCTGAGAAAAGCAGGTGATCTATTTTGCAGGTATGTCTTCGAACACAAGGACAAAAATGGTACTTAGACAGTGGATGTTCGAGACATATGACAGGTGACAGATCAAATTTCCTGGATCTATCACTTAAAGGAAAAGGATACGTCACGTACGGAGACAACAATAAGGGAAAGATACTTGGTACCGGAACAGTTGGTAACTCATCTCATACTCAAATTGAAAATGTTCTGTATGTTGAAGGACTAGAACATAATCTTCTAAGTATAAGTCAACTCTGTGACAAAGGTAATCGAGTATCTTTTGATTCTGACTGTTGCATCATTCGTGACATTTTATCTAATAATGTTAAATTTGTTGGTCATCGTATAAATAATATTTACATGGTTAACTTGGATGATGTCACCACATTATTTTCAAAATGTTTCATTTCTAAAGAAGATGACATCTGGCTCTGGCACAGACGCGTTGCACACATCCATATAAAACATCTAGATAAATTGTCATCAAACCAACTAGTTGAGGGGCTACCAAAACTAAATTTCAAAACTAAAGAGATTTGTGACACTTGTCAAAAGTGTAAACAAACCAAAAACTCTTTTAAAAACAAAAATGTGATATCCACTTCAAGACCTTTGGAGTTACTCCATATGGACTTGTTTGGACCATCACAAATCATGAGTTTTGGTGGTAGCTACTATGCTTTAGTTATTGTTGATGATTTCTCTCGTTTTACATGGACATTATTTTTATCTGCTAAAAGCGACGCTTTCAACTCTTTTAAAAATCTTGCCAAGCAAATCCAAAACCAACTTAACCTGAAAATAGTATATATACGAAGTGATCACGGGGGAGAATTTGAGAACTTTCAGTTCGACAAATTCTGTGATAAGCATGGCATTATGCATCAGTTCTCTGCTCCTCGCACTCCACAACAAAATGGAGTTGTTGAAAGGAAAAATCGTGTGCTAGAAGAATTAGCGAGAACCATGCTTAATGAAAGTAATACCCCCAAATATTTCTGGGCAGATGCAGTTCATACTGCATGTTATGTTATAAATCGAGTATTGTTAAGGCCTAATTTGAATAAAACTCCTTATGAACTATTAAAAGGCCGTAAACCAAACATATCCCATCTTCACGCTTTCGGTTGCAAATGTTTTATATTAAATAATGGAAAGCGGGCTTTAGGAAAATTTGATTCAAAAGCCGATGAGGGAATATTTTTGGGATACTCGATTCATAGCAAAGCGTTCAGAATTTTTAATAAGTATTCTATGCAAGTTGAAGAGTCTATCCATGTACAGTTTGATGAATCTTCTCCAAAAGAGAAGAGAAAGGTTGTATCTGATGATGTTGCAGGTGCTTTGGAAGAAGCATACTCAAAGAACATGGATAATGTAGAAGCAACCGATGAAGAATGTCAAAACAAATCTCAGGAGCATTCAGATATGCCAGTTGTGTGGAAAACCAAGAAAGCTCACCCGATCGACAAAGTAATAGGTGACATATCTACGGGAGTGGTAACCCGTAGTTCCTTACGAAACTTCTGTAACTTTGTAGCTTTTGTATCTCAAATTGAGCCTAAGACCATTGGTGAGGCCATTGAGGATGTGCACTGGGGTATAGCTATGCAAGAAGAGCTAAACCAGTTCGAACGCAATAATGTTTGGGACTTGGTCCCTAAACCTAAAAATCATCCTGTGATTGGTACTCGATGGGTCTTCAGAAACAAGCTTGATGAATCAGGCTTGATCATTCGAAATAAAGCACGCTTGGTGGCCCAAGGCTACAACCAGGAGGAAGGTATCGATTATGACGAAACCTATGCCCCTGTAGCCAGATTAGAGGCCATCAGGATGCTACTTTCCTTTGCATCGATTATGAACTTCAAATTATTTCAGATGGACATAAAAAGCGCCTTCTTGAATGGCTATATTCAAGAAGAAGTTTATGTTAACCAACCGCCTGGTTTTGAAAATTTTAAATATCCGAACCATGTTTATAAACTTAAAAAGGCACGCTATGGTCTCAAACAAGCTCCTAGAGCTTGGTATGATAGACTTAGTACCTTTCTTTTAGAAAAAGGGTTCGAAAGAGGCTTGGTTGACACAACGCTTTTTATTCGTAAATCAGAAAACTCTGTATTACTTGTGCAAATCTATGTAGATGACATAATTTTTGGATCTACTAATGATATTTTGTGTAAGGATTTTTCTGAGA
Source organism: Lupinus albus (assembly GCA_009771035.1). NCBI lineage: Eukaryota > Viridiplantae > Streptophyta > Magnoliopsida > Fabales > Fabaceae > Lupinus > Lupinus albus. The sequence goes on from CM019999.1 coordinate 10,809,096, forward strand.
TGATGCAGGGGGAGTTCGAAATGTCTATGATGGGAGAACTTACGTTCTTTCTAGGACTTCAGATAAAGCAACTAGAAAGTGGTATTTTCATCCATCAGACAAAATATTGCAAAGAGCTGCTCAAGAAATTTGAGATGAACAATTGTAAGGAAGCTTCCACTCCTATGGCATCTGCTTGCTACCTAGATAAGGACGAAAAAGGAAAAACTATAGAGGTAACAAAGTATCGAGGAATTATTGGGTCGTTACTTTACTTAACTGCAAGTAGGCCTGATATCATGTTTAGTGTATGCATGTGTGCTAGATTTCAATCATCTCCTAAAGAATCACATCTTACAACTGTTAAAAGAATCATGAGATACTTAAAAGGAACAACTAACATGGGATTATGGTATCCTCGGGATGCCTCATTATCCTTGGTAGGTTATTCCGATTCCGATTTCGCCGGATGTAAATTGGATCGGAAAAGCACTAGTGGTACTTGTCACTTGTTGGGGAGTTCATTAGTAGCATGGCACAACAAAAAGCAAGCTTGTGTTGCTTTGTCCACCGCCGAAGCGGAATACATTGCCGCTGGTGTGTGTTGCGCTCAAATCCTCTGGATGAAGCAGCAACTCAAGGACTATGGTCTTAATATTGAAAAGATCCCTATTAAATGCGATAACACAAGTGCCATAAACCTTTCCAAGAATCCCGTCTTGCATTCTAGAACTAAGCATATAGAAATTAGACATCATTTTCTGTGTGATCATGTACAAAAAGGTGACTGCGTTCTTGAATTTGTTGAAACTTCTAAACAATTAGCTGATATTTTCACCAAGCCCCTTCCCAGGGATACTTTCTTTGTTCTAAGGAGAGAACTTGGAATTCTTGATGAACAATATCTTGATTAAAATTGTTTAGGTGTTTACATTATCGTCTAGTTTCTCTATGTCTTTGTTTCTTTAGCTGTTCGATATTTGTTTTATTGCAAAGGTATATCTCTTGATTATTATTTTTTTTTTTTTGTGATTCTGAATGTTTAAATAAATCTGTCACATTGCATGCCAAAGCCTTAAGAAGTTGAAACCATTTTACTGCCTGAAATTTTTTTTTTTACTATGCGTAATCGATTAAATATTCAATTAATCGATTACCTGGGCATCAGTTGCTTGAAAATTCGAAATCCTACTATAAGTAATCGATTACATTTTCACTTAATCGATTACCTGGGCATCAGTTCTTTCAAAAAATTCGAAATTTCACACTGATTAATCGATTAACCCTGCCCGTTAATCGATTAAAACCAGTTTTATAAAGGCAAACAGTAGCTCGGTTTCACATTTTTTTCTGGCTTTCTCACTTTCTCTTTTCTGCTTTGAGATTCTAGTATTTCTGTTGCGTGCCTCTTTTATGTTGTTAATTGACGTTTTCTGGTTTATCTGGCTGCTAAACATTGTTACTCTTTATGCTATTTTATAATTATGTCGAATAGCCTACTATGTTTATGTGTATGGTTCTTGATCGTATGAGATTTTCTGCCTTGATGTGGTTCATTTCGTATGCCGTTCCTTTACTTGTTTGGCTATTTCTGTTGTATAAACTTGCGCACTTGTTTAATCCTCTTTAATGTAAAACAGGTTAATTGTTATATCCCAATATTAACTCATTAACTGTGTTTTATGCATTACTCATATCTCTGCCTCTTCTTTGACCTGAGTTATCTTTTTTGATAATGTCAAAAGGGGGAGAAAGGTTGTTTTGTTGTTTTCTGATTGTGCAGGTTGATCGTAATAACAGCTTCCGATATTTGCGCATCATATCAACCTTGCCAACACAATCCTCAAGCTATTTATATTTGATGTGGAGTTTGTCATCATCAAAAAGGGGGAGATTGAAAGTGTGCATGTCAAGAGGAACACTTTGGAAAGCTCTCCTTATATGACTTGGTTTTGATGAGGACAACTTGTGCTAACATGAGCTTGAAGATCATCAACAAATCAACATGCTTAAGCCTTCCGATTGGTATCTTCCTTAGACTAGATTAGTTTAGGTTGAGTCCAAGGCTTAAGTCACCTAATACATATCTCAATTGCATAAATCTTTTAAATCTTCTTCATCTTGAGATATGTCATTCATAATATGTTCATGCATCATATAAATACATGTACATGTGCATTCTAGGCATAATCTAAGTATTAAACATGTATGAATTTAAGTGCATAACATATTTGAAGTTTTTACACATGAAAGAGTGCTGTTAATCGATTACCACTTGGCTTAATCGATTAATCTAACTGTTTGCACAGTGTAATCGATTACAACAAATGTCAATCGATTAATCTAACATTTTTGTGAAGCTTAATCGATTAAAGTTGTCGTTAATCGATTAACTGGGCTTTTATTTCAATTCTTTATAAACTGCATTTTCAGAATTGATCTCATAAATTGCATGTTAAATTTTTAGAGAGTTAGAGCATTTTTTCGTGTTAATTGTTGCATCTAGTTGTAAATGCATTTGTGAGCTTAGAAAAGAGAGAATTCTATGCTTTAGGATTGAGTGCTTTTCATGATACATTTCTCATCTTTTCTTGTCACATGTTCTTGCATTTTTACATGATTCTTGATTAGATGTTTACATATTATGCATTCTGTTTTTCACTAATACATTTTTCATACTGCATGAGCTTGTATTAGGTGATTAGAGTAAAGCCTTATCTTGTTAGATATAAGTCTTGTTATAGCTTAAGTTTACTCTGTATTGCTTTGTTTGAAAAAGTGTTGTAATTGTGGGAATCTCAAGGTGTCATATCACCAAGAGATTGAGTGTGTCTTCACTGAGTGTTAGACTTAGGGATAAGTAAAGAACAAGGTTCTTGGCTGGGGCTACGCCGAAAGAAAGGTTTTCTTTGTCGGTAGGAAGGGAGTCAAACCATAGAATAGGTTTCTTTTTATCTTGTAAGTGTCTAATTGTTGTAATTGGATAGTGTGTATGTAATTAACATTCATTCAATTATAGTGAAGAAAAATCTCCCAAATCAGCCGGGAGGCCTGGATGTAGTTTGCGGTGGACAAGCAAACGAACCAGGATAAAATTCTTGTTGCAGGACTTTTTCTATCTCTCTCTCTTTATTGCATTTGATCGATTAATTTGTTAAGTAGATTTAATTGATAATCTGTGTCTATACTGTATTACTTGTACTCTGATAAAATTCTGTAAGCCTGGTATAATCGTTTCATTATCAATTAATTGTCGAGCAAGAAACTGTACTTGCATTTGCTTACTGTCACGGTTTAATCGATTAAGTGTGGTGTGTTAATCGATTACTTAAGTCTGTTAATCGATTAAGTGGACTGTGTTGAAAGTGTTAATCGATTACCCTGTTTTGTTAATCGATTAATCAAGGTGTTTTTCAGCATTAAGTGTTGTTTTCGAAAAGCGGACATTCTAACCGCTACACCTATTCAACCCCCCCCCCCCCCTTCTACCTGAATTACTTATTACCTGAATACCTTACTGACTAACTGACTTAATGATTGACTGACTAAATGACTGACATACTGACTGAATTACTTATTGACTTACTTACTAACTTACTGACTGACTTATTGACTGACTGATATACTCACTGACTGACTTACTTATTGGCTTACTGACTGTCTGACTCACTTACTAACAAGCTGACTTATTGACTGACTTAAAGAATGACAATCTGACTTGCTTACTTACTAACTCACTGACTTAATGACTGACTGACTAACTGACTCACTTACTGACTGACTTACAGAATGACTTACTGACTTACTAACTGACTGACAGACTTATTGATTGACTGACTTACTGACTGTCTCACTTACTTACTAACAGACTGACTTAATGACAGACTTACTGACTGACTTACCGTCTGACTGAATTACTTACTAACAGACTGACTTAATGACTGACTGACTTACTAACTAACTAAATTACTGACTTATTGACTTATGGACTTACTAACTTACTTACTTACTTACTGAATGACTTACTAACTACTTGACTGACATACTAAGTGACTGACTTACTAACTAACTTACTAACTAACTTACTGACTAACTTACTGACTTACTTACTGACTACCTTACTTATGGACTTACTGACAGACTTACTTAATAACTTACTAACTGACTGACTGACCTAATGAATGACTGACTCAGTAACTGACTTACTAAATGACAAACTAACTGACTTACAGACTGACTAACTAACTGACTCACTAACAGACTCACTTACTGACTTACTCACTGACTTACTTACTAACTGACTAACTTACTGAATGACAGACTTACTGACTGACTGACTTAATGACTGGTTGACTTATTGATTGACTTATTGACTGACTTACTGACTTAGTGACTGACTTACTGACTGACTGACTAACTGAATGACTTACTGACTAACTTACTGATTGACTCACTTACTGACTCACTTATTGACTGACTTACGGACTTACTGACTGACTTATTGACTGATTTACTTACCTATGGATTTACTGACTTACTGACTTACTAACTTACTTACTAGCTGGCTGGTTTATAGACTGACCTAATGACTAACTTACTTACTTATGGACTTACTGACTAACTTACTTACTAACTGACTGGCTTACAGACTAACTTACTAACTTAATAACTTACTGACTTACTTACTTACTAACTGACTTACTGATTGACTTACTTACTGATGGACTTACTGACTGAGTGACTTATTTACTAACAGACAGACTTAATGACTGTTTGACTTACTAAATGACTTATTGAATGACAGATTGACTTTCTTACTTACTAACTCACTGACTTAATGATTGTCTGACTAACTGAGTCACTTACTGACTGACTTACTTATGGACTTACTGACTGACTTACTGACTTACTAACTCAGTCACTTCTGGATTTACTGATTTACTGACTTATTGACTTACTGACTGACTTAATGTTTGACTGACTGACTTACTGACTTACTGAACGACAGACTAACTTACATACTTACTAACTTACTGACCAAATGACTTACTGACTGACTTACTGACTGGTTTACAGTCTGACTTACTTACTAGCTGACTAACTTATTGATTGATTGGCTTACTTACTTACTGACTACTGACTTAATGACTTACTGACTTACTTATAAACTGACTAACTTACTAAATGACTGACTGACTTATAGACTGACTGACTGATTTACTCACAAACTGACTGACCTACTTAATGACTTACTGACCGGCTTACTCACTTACTGATTGAATTAATGACTGACTTACTTACTTATGGACTTACTAATTGATTTACTGATTGACTTACTGACTGACTGGCTTACTTATGGACTTACTGACTTACTTACTTACTTACTAACTGACTGACTTAATTATGGACTTACTCATTGACTTACTAACCGACTTACTAACAAACTTACTGATTGACTGACTTATTTATAGACTTACTGACTATTTTACTTACTAACTGACTAACTTACTGACTGACTGACTTACTGACTAACTAACTTACTAACTGACTTACTTAGTGACCGAATAACTTACCTACTGATTGACTTACTGACGTACTGACTGACTTACTAACTTACTAACTAACTGACTTACATATGGACATACTGACTTACTTACTTACTTACTCACTGACTGAATTACTGAATGACTTACTAACTTATTGACTTATTAAGTAATTGACTGACTCACTTACTGACTGGCTTACTAACTAACTGACTCACATAATGACTGACTGACTTATTGACTAACTAACTGAATGACAAACTGATTGATTTACTTAATGACTGATTGACTTACTACTGATATGTTGACTAACTTACTTACTAACACACTAACTTACTGACTGACTGACTTACTTACTTACTTATAGACTAATTGAATGACTTACTGACTACCTGACTGATTTACAGACTGACTTACTTACTTACTTATTAACTGACTGACTTACTAACTGACTTACTGACTTACTTACTTACTAACTTATTGACTGTTTGACTTACTGATTGACTGACTAACTGACTGACTTACTCACTAAATTACTGGGTTATTGAGTGACTTACTGACTAATTGACTTACTTATGGACTTACTGACTGACTGACTTACATACTAACTAACTAACTTACTAAATGATAGACTGACTGACTCACTTACTAACTGACTCACTTAATGACTGACTAACTAACTGATTGACTTGCTGACTAACTTACTCCCTGACTTACTTACTAACTTACTCCCTGACTTACTTACTAACTTACTAACTGACTGACTTACTAACTGACTGACTGACTTATTGAATGACTGACTTATTAACTGATTGACTTACTAATTTACTTACTGACTTACTTACTTACTAACTGACTAACTTAATAATTGACTAACTTATTGATTGACTGACTAACTTACTGACTTACTGACTGACTTACTAGCTTGCTGACTGGCTGACTTACTTACTAACTGACTGACTTAAATACTAACTGACTAACGTACATACTAACTGACTAACTTAATGACTAACTGACTAACTAATTGACTTGTTGACTAACTTGCAGCCTGACATACTTAATAACTAACTAACTTACTGACTGACTTACTTACTGACTGACTATCTTTTGGACTTACTGACTGACTTACTTATTGACTGACTGAATTACTTACTACCTGAATACCTTACTGACTAACTGACTTAATGATTGACTGACTAAATAACTGACATACTGACTGACTTACTGACTGACTTACTTACTGACTTATTGATAGACTTATTGACTTACTGACGGGCTGATATACTCACTGACTGACTTACTTATTGGCTTACTGACTGTCTGACTCACTTACTAACAAACTGACTTATTGACTGACTTACTGAATGACAAACTGACTTGCTTACTTACTAACTCACTGACTTAATGACTGACTGACTAACTGACTGACTAACTGACTCACTTACTGACTGACTTACAAAATGACTTACTGACTTACTAACTGACTGACAGACTTTCTGATTGACTGACTTACTGACTGTCTCACTTACTTACTAGCAGACTGAATTAATGACTGACTTACTAACTGCCTTACTGAATGACATACTGACTTGCTTACTTACTAACTCACTAACTTAATGACTGTCTGACTAACTGACTCAATTACTGACTAACTAACTGAATGACTTACTTATGGACTTACTGACGGAAGTATTGACTTACTGGCTCACTTATTTATGGACTTACTCACTGACTTACTGACTTACATAATGATTTACTGATTGACTTACTTATTAACTAACTGACTTACTTATTAACTGACTGACTTGCTATCTGACTAACTTACTAACTGACTAACTTACTTACTAACTGACTGGCTTATAGACTGACTTACTAACTTAATGACTTACTGACTTACTAACTGACTTACTGATTGACTTACTTACTGATGGACTTACTGACTGACTGACTTACTTACTAACAGACAGACTTAATGACTGGTTGACTTACTAAATGACTTATTGAATGACAGATTAACTTTCTTACTTACTAACTCACTGACTTAATGACTGTCTGACTAACTGACTCACTTACTGACTGACAAACTTATGGACTAACTGACTGACTTACTAACTTACTGACTCAGTCACTTCTGGATTAACTAATTTACTGACTTACTGACTTACTGACTGACTTAATGTTTGACTGACTAACTTACTGAATGACAGACTAACTTACTTACTTACTAACTTACTGACCTAATGACTTACTGACTGACTTAATGACTGGTTTACTGTCTGACTTACTTACTAGCTGACTAACTTATTGATTGATTGCCTTACTTTCTTACTGACTACTGACTTAATGACTTACTGACTTACTTACAAACTGACTAACTTACTGAATGACTAACTTAATGACTGACTTATAGACTGACTTACTGATTGACTCACTTACCGACTCACTTACTGACTGACTTACGGACTTACTGACTGACTTATGGACTGATTTACTTACTTTTGGATTTACTGACTTACTGACTTACTAACTTACTTACTAACTGGCTGGTTTACAGACTGACTAAATGACTAACTTACTTACTTATGGACTTACTGAATAACTTACTTACTAACTGACTTACTAACTTAATGACTTACTGACTTACTAACTGACTTACTGATTGACTTACTTACTGATGGACTTACTGACTGACTGACTTACTTACTAATAGACAGACTTAATGACTGGTTGACTTACTAAATGACTTATTGAATGACAGATTGACATTCTTACTTACTAACTCACTGACTTAATGACTGTCTGACTAACTGACTCACTTACTGACTGACTTACTTATGGACTTACTGACTTACTAACTCACTTACTGACTTGCTTACTTACTAACTCACTAACTTAATGACTGTCTGACTAACTGGCCCAATTACTGACTGACTTACTGACTGACTTACTTATGGACTTACTGACGGAAGTATTGACTTACTGGCTCACTTACTTATGGACTTACTCACTGACTTACTGACTTACATAATGATTTACTGATTGACTTACTTATTAACTGACTGACTGACTATCTGACTGACTTACTTACTAACTGACTAACTTACTGACTGACTGACTTACTAATTGACTGACTTACTGACTGACTTACTGGCTTACTGACTGACTTACTAAGACTAACTTACTTACTAACTGACTGGCTTACAGACTGACTTACTAACTTAATGACTTACTGACTTATTGACTTACTAACTGACTTACTGATTGACTTACTTACTGATGGACTTACTGACTGACTGACTTACTTACTAACAGACAGACTTAATGACTGGTTGACTTACTAAATGACTTATTGAATGACAGATTGACTTTCTTACTTACTAACTCACTGACTTAATGACTGTCTCACTAACTGACTCACTTACTGACTGACTTACTTATGGACTTAGTGACTGACTTACTGACTTACTAACTCAGTAATTTCTGGATTAACTGATTTACTGACTAACTGACTTACTGACCGACTTAATGTTTGACTGACTGACTTACTGAACGATAGACTAACTTACTTACTTACTAACTTACTGACCTAATGACTTACTGAATGGTTTACTGTCTGGCTTACTTACTAACTGACTAACTTATTGATTGATTGGCTTAATTTCTTACTGACTACTGACTTAATGACTTACTGACTTACTTACAAACTGACTAACTTACTAAATGACAGACTTAATGACTGACTGACATAATGACTGACTTATAGACTGACTGACTGATTTACTCACAAACTGACTGACTTACTTAATGACTTACTGACCGGCTTACTCACTTACTGATTGAATTAATGACTGACTTACTTACTTATGCACTTACTAATTGATTAACTGATTGACTTACTGACTGGATGGCTTACTTATGAACTTACTGACTGACTAACTTACTTACTAACTGACTGACATACTAACTGACTTAATTATGGACTTACTCATTGACTTACTGACCGACTTACTTACTAACTAACTAACTGATTGACTGACTTATTTATTGACTTACTGACTATCTTACTTACTAGTTGACTAACTTACTGACTGACTTACTTACTAACTAACTTACTGACTGACTTACTTACTGATTGACTTACTAACGTAGTGACTAACTTACTAACTAACTGACTTACATATGGACATACTGACTTACTTACTTACTTACTCACTGACTGAATTACTGACTGACTTACTAACTTATTGACAGAATAACTAATTGACTGACTCACTTACTGACTGGCTTACTAACTAACTGACTCACATAATGACTGACTGACTTACTGACTAACTAACTGAATGACAAACTGATTGATTGACTTAATGACTGATTGACTTACTGCTGACATGTTGACTAACAAACTTACTAACACACTAACTTACTGACTGACTGACTTACTTACTTATAGACTAATTGAATGACTTACTGACTACCTGACTGATTTACAGACTGACTTACTTTGGGACTGACTGACTTACTTACTTATTAACTGACTGACTTACTAACTGACTTACTGACTTACTTACTTACTTACTTATTGACTGTTTGACTTACTGATTGACTGACTAACTGACTGACTTACTAACTAACTTACTGGCTTATTGACTGACTTACTGACTGATTGACTTACTTATGGACTTACTGACTGACTGACTTACATACTAACTGACAAACTTACAAAATCATAGACTGACTGACTCACTTACTAACTGACTCACTTAATGACTGACCAACTAATTGATTGACTTGCTGACTAACTTACTTCCTGACTTACTTACTAACTTACTAACTGACTGAGTTACTAACAGACTGACTGACTTATTAACTGATTGACTTACTAATTTACTTACTGACTGACTTACTTACTAACTGACTAACTTACTAATTGACTAACTTATTGATTGACTGACTAACTGACTAACTTACTTACTGACTTACTAGCTTGCTGACTGGCTGACTTACTTACTAACTGACTGACTTAAATACTAACTGACAAACTTACGTACTAACTGACTGACTTTATGACTAACTGACTAACTAATTGACTTGTTGACTAACTTGCAGCCTGACTTACTTAATAACTAACTAACTTACTGACTGTCTTACTTACTGACTGACTATCTTTTGGACTAACTGACTTACTTACTTATTGATTGACTGAATTACTTACTACCTGAATACCTTACTGAATAACTGACTTAATGATTGACTGACTAAATAACTGACATACTGACTGACTTACTTACTGACTGACTTACTGATAGACTTATTGACTTACTGACTGACTGATATACTCACTGACTGACTTACTTATTGGCTTACTAACTGTCTGACTCACTTACTAACAAACTGACTTATTGACTGACTTACTGAATGACAAACTGACTTGCTTACTTACTAACTCACTGACTTAATGACTGACTGACTAACTGACTCACTTACTGACTGACTTACAAAATGACTTACTGACTTACTAACTGACTGACAGACTTACTGATTGACTGACTTACTGACTGTCTCACTTACTTACTAACAGACTGACTTAATGACTGACTTACTAACTGCCTTACTGAATGACATACTGACTTGCTTACTTACTAACTCACTAACTTAATGACTGTCTGACTAACTGGCTCAATTACTGACTGACTGACTTACTGAATGACTTACTTATGGACTTACTGACGGAAGTATTGACTTACTGGCTCACTTACTTATGGACTTACTCACTGACTTACTGACTTACATAATGATTTACTGATTGACTTACTTATTAACTGACTGACTTACTATCTGACTGACTTACTTACTAACTGACTAACTTACTGACTGACTGACTTACTAATTGACTGACTTACTGACTGACTTACTGGCTTACTGACTGACTTACTAAGACTAACTTACTTACTAACTGACTGGCTTACAGACTGACTTACTAACTTAATGACTTACTGACTTATTGACTTACTAACTGACTTACTGATTGACTTACTTACTGATGGACTTACTGACTGACTGACTTACTTACTAACAGATAGACTTAATGACTGGTTGACTTACTAAATGACTTATTGAATGACAGATTGACTTTCTTACTTACTAACTCACTGACTTAATAACTGTCTCACTAACTGACTCACTTACTGACTGACTTACTTATGGACTTAGTGACTGACTTACTGACTTACTAACTCAGTAATTTCTGGATTAACTGATTTACTGACTTACTGACTTACTGACCGACTTAATGTTTGACTGACTGACTTACTGAACGATAGACTAACTTACTTACTTACTAACTTACTGACCTAATGACTTACTGACTGACTTACTGAATGGTTTACTGTCTGGCTTACTTACTAACTGACTAACTTATTGATTGATTGGCTTACTTTCTTACTGACTACTGACTTAATGACTTACTGACTTACTTACAAACTGACTAACTTACTAAATGACAGACTTAATGACTGACTGACATAATGACTGACTTATAGACTGACTGACTGATTTACTCACAAACTGACTGACTTACTTAATGACTTACTGACCGGCTTACTCACTTACTGATTGAATTAATGACTGACTTACTTACTTATGGACTTACTAATTGATTAACTGATTGACTTACTGACTGACTGGCTTACTTATGAACTTACTGACTGACTAACTTACTTACTAACTGACTGACATACTAACTGACTTAATTATGGACTTACTCATTGACTTACTGACCGACTTACTTACTAACTAACTAACTGATTGACTGACTTATTTATTGACTTACTGACTATCTTACTTACTAGTTGACTAACTTATTGACTGACTTACTTACTAACTAACTTACTGACTGACTTACTTACTGATTGACTTACTAACGTACTGACTAACTTACTAACTAACTGACATACATATGGACATACTGACTTACTTACTTACTTACTCACTGACTGAATTACTGACTGACTTACTAACTTATTGACAGAATAACTAATTGACTGACTCACTTACTGACTGGCTTACTAACTAACTGACTCACATAATGACTGACTGACTTACTGACTAACTAACTGAATGACAAACTGATTGATTGACTTAATGACTGATTGACTTACTCCTGACATGTTGACTAACAAACTTACTAACACACTAACTTACTGACTGACTGACTTACTTACTTATAGACTAATTGAATGACTTACTGACTACCTGACTGATTTACAAACTGACTTACTTTGGGACTGACTGACTTACTTACTTATTAACTGACTGACTTACTAACTGACTTACTGACTTACTTACTTACTTACTTATTGACTGTTTGACTTACTGATTGACTGACTAACTGACTGACTTACTAACTAACTTACTGGGTTATTGACTGACTTACTGACTGATTGACTTACTTATGGACTTACTGACTGACTGACTTACATACTAACTGACAAACTTACAAAATCATAGACTGACTGACTCACTTACTAACTGACTCACTTAATGACTGACCAACTAATTGATTGACTTGCTGACTAACTTACTTCCTGACTTACTTACTAACTTACTAACTGACTGAGTTACTAACAGACTGACTGACTTATTAACTGATTGACTTACTAATTTACTTACTGACTGACTTACTTACTAACTGACTAACTTACTAATTGACTAACTTATTGATTGACTGACTAACTGACTAACTTACTTACTGACTTACTAGCTTGCTGACTGGCTGACTTACTTACTAACTGACTGACTTAAATACTAACTGACAAACTTACGTACTAACTGACTGACTTAATGACTAACTGACTAACTAATTGACTTGTTGACTAACTTGCAGCCTGACTTACTTAATAACTAACTAACTTACTGACTGTCTTACTTACTGACTGACTATCTTTTGGACTTACTGACTGACTTACTTATTGATTGACTGAATTACTTACTACCTGAATACCTTACTGACTAACTGACTTAATGATTGACTGACTAAATAACTGACATACTGACTGACTTACTTACTGACTTACTGACTGACTTACTGATAGACTTATTGACTTACTGACTGACTGATATACTCACTGAGTGACTTACTTATTGGCTTACTAACTGTCTGACTCACTTACTAACAAACTGACTTATTGACTGACTTACTGAATGACAAACTGACTTGCTTACTTACTAACTCACTGACTTAATGACTGACTGACTAACTGACTCACTTACTGACTGACTTACAAAATGACTTACTGACTTACTAACTGACTGACAGACTTACTGATTGACTGACTTACTGACTGTCTCACTTACTTACTAACAGACTGACTTAATGATTGACTTACTAACTGCCTTACTGAATGACATACTGACTTGCTTACTTACTAACTCACTAACTTAATGACTGTCTGACTAACTGGCTCAATTACTGACTGACTTACTGAATGACTTACTGAATGACTTACTTATGGACTTACTGACGGAAGTATTGACTTACTGGCTCACTTACTTATGGACTTGCTCACTGACTTACTGACTTACATAATGATTTACTGATTGACTTACTTATTAACTGACTGACTTACTATCTGACTGACTTACTTACTAACTGACTAACTTACTGACTGACTGACTTACTAATTGACTGACTTACTGACTGACTTACTGGCTTACTGACTGACTTACTAAGACTAACTTACTTACTAACTGACTGGCTTACAGACTGACTTACTAACTTAATGACTTACTGACTTATTGACTTACTAACTGACTTACTGATTGACTTACTTACTGATGGACTTACTGACTGACTGACTTACTTACTAACAGACAGACTTAATGACTGGTTGACTTACTAAATGACTTATTGAATGACAGATTGACTTTCTTACTTACTAACTCACTGACTTAATGACTGTCTCACTAACTGACTCACTTACTGACTGACTTACTTATGGACTTAGTGACTGACTTACTGACTTACTAACTCAGTAATTTCTGGATTAACTGATTTACTGACTTACTGACTTACTGACCGACTTAATGTTTGACTGACTGACTTACTGAACGATAGACTAACTTACTTACTTACTAACTTACTGACCTAATGACTTACTGACTGACTTACTGAATGGTTTACTGTCTGGCTTACTTACTAACTGACTAACTTATTGATTGATTGGCTTACTTTCTTACTGACTACTGACTTAATGACTTACTGACTTACTTACAAACTGACTAACTTACTAAATGATAGACTTAATGACTGACTGACATAATGACTGACTTATAGACTGACTGACTGATTTACTCACAAACTGACTGACTTACTTAATGACTTACTGACCGGCTTACTCACTTACTGATTGAATTAATGACTGACTTACTTACTTATGGACTTACTAATTGATTAACTGATTGACTTACTGACTGACTGGCTTACTTATGAACTTACTGACTGACTAACTTACTTACTAACTGACTGACATACTAACTGACTTAATTATGGACTTAGTCATTGACTTACTGACCGACTTACTTACTAACTAACTAACTGATTGACTGACTTATTTATTGACTTACTGACTATCTTACTTACTAGTTGACTAACTTACTGACTGACTTACTTACTAACTAACTTACTGACTGACTTACTTACTGATTGACTTACTAACGTACTGACTAACTTACTAACTAACTGACTTACATATGGACATACTGACTTACTTACTTACTTACTCACTGACTGAATTACTGACTGACTTACTAACTTATTGACAGAATAACTAATTGACTGACTCACTTACTGACTGGCTTACTAACTAACTGACTCACATAATGACTGACTGACTTACTGACTAACTAACTGAATGACAAACTGATTGATTGACTTAATGACTGATTGACTTACTGCTGACATGTTGACTAACAAACTTACTAACACACTAACTTACTGACTGACTGACTTACTTACTTATAGACTAATTGAATGACTTACTGACTACCTGACTGATTTATAGACTGACTTACTTTGGGACTGACTTACTTACTTACTTATTAACTGACTGACTTACTAACTGACTTACTGACTTACTTACTTACTTACTTATTGACTGTTTGACTTACTGATTGACTGACTAACTGACTGACTTACTAACTAACTTACTGGGTTTGACTGACTTACTTATGGACTTACTGACTGACTGACTTACATACTAACTGACTAACTTACTAAATCATAGACTGACTGACTCACTTACTAACTGACTCACTTAATGACTGACCAAGTAATTGATTGACTTGCTGACTAACTTACTCCCTGACTTACTTACTAACTTACTAACTTACTAACTGACTGAGTTACTAACTGACTGACTGACTTATTAACTGATTGACTTACTAATTTACTTACCGACTGACTTACTTACTAACTGACTAACTTACTAATTGACTAACTTATTGATTGACTGACTAACTGACTTACTTACTTACTGACTTAGTAGCTTGCTGACTGGCTGACTTACTTACTAACTGACTGACTTAAATACTAACTGACTAACTTACATACTAACTGACTGACTTAATGACTAACTGACTAACTAATTGACTTGTTGACTAACTTGCAGCCTGACTTACTTAATAACTAACTAACTTACTGACTGACTTACTTACTGACTGACTATCTTTTGGACTTACTGACTGACTTACTTATTGACTGACTGAATTACTTACTACCTGAATACCTTACTGACTAACGGACTTAATGATTGACTGACTAAATAACTGACATACTGACTGACTTACTGATAGACTTATTGACTTACTGACTGACTGATATACTCACTGACTGACTTACTTATTGGCTTACTGACTGTCTGACTCACTTACTAACAAACTGACTTATTGACTGACTTACTGAACGACAAACTGACTTGCTTACTTACTAACTCACTGACTTAATGACTGACTGACTAACAGACTCACTTACTGACTGACTTACAAAATGACTTACTGACTTACTAACTGACTGACAGACTTACTGATTGACTGACTTACTGACTGTCTCACTTACTTACTAACAGACTGACTTAATGACTGACTTACTAACTGCCTTACTGAATGACATACTGACTTGCTTACTTACTAACTCACTAACTTAATGACTGTCTGACTAACTGGCTCAATTACTGACTGACTTACTGACTGACTTACTGAATGACTTACTGACGGAAGTATTGATTTACTGGCTCATTTACTTATGGACTTACTCACTGACTTACTGACTTACATAATGATTTACTGATTGACTTACTTATTAACTGACTGACTTACTATCTGACTGACTTACTTACTAACTGACTAACTTACTGACTGACTGACTTACTAATTGACTGACTTACTGACTAACTTGCTGGCTTACTGACTGACTTACTAACTGACTAACTTACTTACTAACTGACTGGCTTACAGACTGACTTACTAACTTAATGACTTACTGACTTACTGACTTACTAACTGACTTACTGATTGACTTACTTACTGATGGACTTACTTACTGATGGACTTACTGACTGACTGACTTACTTACTAACAGACTGACTTAATGACTGGTTGACTTACTAAATGACTTATTGAATGACAGATTGACTTTCTTACTTACTAACTCACTGACTTAATGACTGTCTGACTAACTGACTCACTTACTGACTGACTTACTGACTGACTTACTGACTTACTGACTCAGTCACTTCTGGATTAACTGATTTACTAACTTACCGACTAACTTAATGTTTGACTGACTGACTTACTGACTGACTTACTGACTGGTTTACAGTCTGACTTACTTACTAGCTGACTAACTTATTGATTGATTGGCTTACTTTCTTACTGACTACTGACTTAATGACTTACTGACTTACTTACAAACTGACTAACTTACTGAATGACTGACTTACTGACTGACTGACTTAATGACTGACTTATAGACTGACTAACTGATTTACTCACTAACTGACTGACTTACTTAATGACTTACTGACCGGCTTACTCACTTACTGATTGAATTAATGACTGATTTACTTACTTATGGACTTACTAACTGATTTACTGATTGACTTACTAACTAACTTACTGGCTTATTGACTGACTTACTGACTGACTTACAGACTGATTGACTTACTTATGGACTTACTGACTGACTTACATACTAATTGACAAACTTAATAAATGATAGACTGACTAACTCACTTACTAACTGACGCACTTAATGACTGACTAACTAACTGATTGACTTGCTGACTAACTTACTCCTTGACTTACTTACTAACTGACTAACTTATTAACTGACCGACTTACTAACTGACTGACTGAATTATTGAATGACTGACTTATTAACTGATTGACTTACTAATTTACTTACTTACTGACTTACTTACTAACTGACTAACTTACTAATTGCCTAACTTATTGATTGACTGACTAACTGACTGACTGACTTACTGACTGACTTACTAGCTTGTTGACTGGCTGACTTACTTACTAACTGACTGACTTAAATACTAACTGACTAACTTACATACTAACTGACTAACTTAATGATTGACTGACTAACTATTTGACTTGTTGACTAACTTGCAGCCTGACTTACTTAATAACTCACTAACTTAGTGGCTGACTGACTTACTGACTGACTAGCTTTTGGACTTACTGACTACCTTACTTATTGTCTGACTGAATTACTTACTACCTAAATACCTTACTGACTAACTGACTTAATGATTGACTGACTAAATGACTGACATACTGACTGACTTACTGACTGACTTACTTACTGACTTACTGGCTGACTTACTGACAGACTTATTGACTTACTGACTGACTGATATACTCACTGACTGACTTACTTATTGGCTTACTGACTGTCTGACTCACTTACTAACAAACTGACTTATTGACTGACTTACTGAATGACAAACTGACTTGCTTACTTACTAACTCACTGACTTAATGACTGACTGACTAACTGACTCACTTACTGACTGACTTACAGAATGACTTACTTATGGACTTACTGACTTACTAACTGAATGACAGACTTACTGATTAACTGACTTACTGACTGTGTCACTTACTTACTAACAGACTGACTTAATGACTGACTTACTAACTGCCTTACTGAATGACATACTGACTTGCTTGCTTACTAACTCACTAACTTAATGACTGTCTGACTAACTGACTCAATTACTGACTGTCTTACTGAATGACTTACTTATGGACTTACTGACGGAAGTATTGACTTACTGGCTCACTTACTTATGGACTTACTCACTGACTTACTGACTTACATAATGATTTACTGATTGACTTACTTATTAACTGACTGACTTACTATCTGACTGACTTACTTACTAACTGACTAACTTACTGACTGACTGACTTACTAATTGACTGACTTACTGACTGACTTACTGGCTTACTGACTGACTTACTAAGACTAACTTACTTACTAACTGACTGGCTTACAGACTGACTTACTAACTTAATGACTTACTGACTTATTGACTTACTAACTGACTTACTGATTGACTTACTTACTGATGGACTTACTGACTGACTGACTTACTTACTAACAGACAGACTTAATGACTGGTTGACTTACTAAATGACTTATTGAATGACAGATTGACTTTCTTACTTACTAACTCACTGACTTAATGACTGTCTCACTAACTGACTCACTTACTGACTGACTTACTTATGGACTTAGTGACTGACTTACTGACTTACTAACTCAGTAATTTCTGGATTAACTGATTTACTGACTTACTGACTTACTGACCGACTTAATGTTTGACTGACTGACTTACTGAACGATAGACTAACTTACTTACTTACTAACTTACTGACCTAATGACTTACTGACTGACTTACTGAATGGTTTACTGTCTGGCTTACTTACTAACTGACTAACTTATTGATTGATTGGCTTACTTTCTTACTGACTACTGACTTAATGACTTACTGACTTACTTACAAACTGACTAACTTACTAAATGACAGACTTAATGACTGACTGACATAATGACTGACTTATAGACTGACTGACTGATTTACTCACAAACTGACTGACTTACTTAATGACTTACTGACCGGCTTACTCACTTACTGATTGAATTAATGACTGACTTACTTACTTATGGACTTACTAATTGATTAACTGATTGACTTACTGACTGACTGGCTTACTTATGAACTTACTGACTGACTAACTTACTTACTAACTGACTGACATACTAACTGACTTAATTATGGACTTACTCATTGACTTACTGACCGACTTACTTACTAACTAACTAACTGATTGACTGACTTATTTATTGACTTACTGACTATCTTACTTACTAGTTGACTAACTTACTGACTGACTTACTTACTAACTAACTTACTGACTGACTTACTTACTGATTGACTTACTAACGTACTGACTAACTTACTAACTAACTGACTTACATATGGACATACTGACTTACTTACTTACTTACTCACTGACTGAATTACTGACTGACTTACTAACTTATTGACAGAATAACTAATTGACTGACTCACTTACTGACTGGCTTACTAACTAACTGACTCACATAATGACTGACTGACTTACTGACTAACTAACTGAATGACAAACTGATTGATTGACTTAATGACTGATTGACTTACTGCTGACATGTTGACTAACAAACTTACTAACACACTAACTTACTGACTGACTGACTTACTTACTTATAGACTAATTGAATGACTTACTGACTACCTGACTGATTTATAGACTTAATTACTTTGGGACTGACTTACTTACTTACTTATTAACTGACTGACTTACTAACTGACTTACTGACTTACTTACTTACTTACTTATTGACTGTTTGACTTACTGATTGACTGACTAACTGACTGACTTACTAACTAACTTACTGGGTTTGACTGACTTACTTATGGACTTACTGACTGACTGACTTACATACTAACTGACTAACTTACTAAATCATAGACTGACTGACTCACTTACTAACTGACTCACTTAATGACTGACCAACTAATTGATTGACTTGCTGACTAACTTACTCCCTGACTTACTTACTAACTTACTAACTTACTAACTGACTGAGTTACTAACTGACTGACTGACTTATTAACTGATTGACTTACTAATTTACTTACCGACTGACTTACTTACTAACTGACTAACTTACTAATTGACTAACTTATTGATTGACTGACTAACTGACTTACTTACTTACTGACTTACTAGCTTGCTGACTGGCTGACTTACTTACTAACTGACTGACTTAAATACTAACTGACTAACTTACATACTAACTGACTGACTTAATGACTAACTGACTAACTAATTGACTTGTTGACTAACTTGCAGCCTGACTTACTTAATAACTAACTAACTTACTGACTGACTTACTTACTGACTGACTATCTTTTGGACTTACTGACTGACTTACTTATTGACTGACTGAATTACTTACTACCTGAATACCTTACTGACTAACGGACTTAATGATTGACTGACTAAATAACTGACATACTGACTGACTTACTGATAGACTTATTGACTTACTGACTGACTGATATACTCACTGACTGACTTACTTATTGGCTTACTGACTGTCTGACTCACTTACTAACAAACTGACTTATTGACTGACTTACTGAATGACAAACTGACTTGCTTACTTACTAACTCACTGACTTAATGACTGACTGACTAACTGACTCACTTACTGACTGACTTACAAAATGACTTACTGACTTACTAACTGACTGACAGACTTACTGATTGACTGACTTACTGACTGTCTCACTTACTTACTAACAGACTGACTTAATGACTGACTTACTAACTGCCTTACTGAATGACATACTGACTTGCTTACTTACTAACTCACTAACTTAATGACTGTCTGAGTAACTGGCTCAATTACTGAGTGACTTACTGACTGACTTACTGAATGACTTACTGACGGAAGTATTGACTTACTGGCTCATTTACTTATGGACTTACTCACTGACTTACTGACTTACATAATGATTTACTTATTAACTGACTGACTTACTATCTGACTGACTTACTTACTAACTGACTAACTTACTAACTGACTAACTTATTGATTGACTGACTAACTGACTAACTTGCTGGCTTACTGACTGACTTACTAACTGACTAACTTACTTACTAACTGACTGGCTTACAGACTGACTTACTAACTTAATGACTTACTGACTTACTGACTTACTAACTGACTTACTGATTGACTTACTTACTGATGGACTTACTGACTGACTGACTTACTTACTAACAGACTGACTTAATGACTGGTTGACTTACTAAATGACTTATTGAATGACAGATTGACTTTCTTACTTACTAACTCACTGACTTAATGACTGTCTGACTAACTGACTCACTTACTGACTGACTTACTGACTGACTTACTGACTTACTGACTCAGTCACTTCTGGATTAACTGATTTACTAACTTACCGACTAACTTAATGTTTGACTGACTGACTTACTGACTGACTTACTGACTGGTTTACAGTCTGACTTACTTACTAGCTGACTAACTTATTGATTGATTGGCTTACTTTCTTACTGACTACTGACTTAATGACTTACTGACTTACTTACAAACTGACTAACTTACTGAATGACTGACTTACTGACTGACTGACTTAATGACTGACTTATAGACTGACTAACTGATTTACTCACTAACTGACTGACTTACTTAATGACTTACTGACCGGCTTACTCACTTACTGATTGAATTAATGACTGACTTACTTACTTATGGACTTACTAACTGATTTACTGATTGACTTACTAACTAACTTACTGGCTTATTGACTGACTTACTGACTGACTTACAGACTGATTGACTTACTTATGGACTTACTGACTGACTTACATACTAATTGACTAACTTAATAAATGATAGACTGACTAACTCACTTACTAACTGACTCACTTAATGACTGACTAACTAACTGATTGACTTGCTGACTAACTTACTCCTTGACTTACTTACTAACTGACTAACTTATTAACTGACCGACTTACTAACTGACTGACTGAATTATTGAATGACTGACTTATTAACTGATTGACTTACTAATTTACTTACTTACTGACTTACTTACTAACTGACTAACTTACTAATTGCCTAACTTATTGATTGACTGACTAACTGACTGACTGACTTACTGACTGACTTACTAGCTTGTTGACTGGCTGACTTACTTACTAACTGACTGACTTAAATACTAACTGACTAACTTACATACTAACTGACTAACTTAATGATTGACTGACTAACTATTTGACTTGTTGACTAACTTGCAGCCTGACTTACTTAATAACTCACTAACTTAGTGGCTGACTGACTTACTGACTGACTAGCTTTTGGACTTACTGACTACCTTACTTATTGTCTGACTGAATTACTTACTACCTAAATACCTTACTGACTAACTGACTTAATGATTGACTGACTAAATGACTGACATACTGACTGACTTACTGACTGACTTACTTACTGACTTACTGGCTGACTTACTGACAGACTTATTGACTTACTGACTGACTGATATACTCACTGACTGACTTACTTATTGGCTTACTGACTGTCTGACTCACTTACTAACAAACTGACTTATTGACTGACTTACTGAATGACAAACTGACTTGCTTACTTACTAACTCACTGACTTAATGACTGACTGACTAACTGACTCACTTACTGATTGACTTACAGAATGACTTACTTATGGACTTACTGACTTACTAACTGAATGACAGACTTACTGATTAACTGACTTACTGACTGTGTCACTTACTTACTAACAGACTGACTTAATGACTGACTTACTAACTGCCTTACTGAATGACATACTGACTTGCTTGCTTACTAACTCACTAACTTAATGACTGTCTGACTAACTGACTCAATTACTGACTGACTTACTGAATGACTTACTTATGGACTTACTGACGGAAGTATTGACTTACTGACTCACTTACTTATGGACTTACTCACTGACTTACTGATTTACATAATGATTTACTTATTGACTTACTTATTAACTGACTGACTTACTATCTGACTGACTTACTTACTAACTGACTAACATACTGACTGACTGACTTACTAATTGACTGACTTACTGCCTTACTGACTGACTGATTTACTAACTGACTAACTTACTGACTAACTTACTTACTAAATGACTGGCTTACAGACTAACTTACTAACTTAATGACTTACTGACTTACTGATTGACTTACTTACTGATGGACTTACTGACTGACTGACTTACTTACTAACAGACAGACTTAATGACTGGTTGACTTACTAAATAACTTATTGAATGACAGATTGACTTTCTTACTTACTAACTCACTGACTTAATGACTGTTTGACTAACTGGCTCACTTATTGACTGACTTACTTATGGACTTACTGACTGACTTACTGACTCAGTCACTTCTGGATTTACTGATTTACTGACTTACTGACTGACTTAATGTTTGACTGACTGACTTACTGAACGACAGACTAACTTACTTACTTACTAACTTACTGACCTAATGACTTACTGACTGGTTTACTGTCTGACTTACTTACTAACTGATTAACTTATTGATTGATTGGCTTACTTTCTTACTGACTACTGACTTAATGAATTACTGACTTACTTACAAACTGACTAACTTACTAAATGACTGACTTACTGACTGACTGACTTAATGACTGACTTATAGACTGACTGACTGATTTACTCACTAACTGGCTGACTTACTTAATGACTTACTAACCGGCTTACTCACTTACTGATTGAATTAATGAATGACTTACTTACATATGGACTTACTAACAGATTTACTGATTGACTTACTGACTATCTGGCTTACTTATGGACTTACTTACTGACTTACGTACTTACTAACTGACTGACTTACTTACTAATTGAATGACATACTGACTGACTTAATTATGGACTTACTTATTGACTTACTGACCGACTTACATATTAACTAACTAACTGATTGACTGACTTATTTATTGACTTACTGATTGTCTTACTTACTAACTGACTAACTTACTGACTAACTGACTTACTGACTGACTTACTGACTAACTAACTTAATGACCGACTTACTTAGTGACTGAATAACTTACTTACTGATTGACATACTGACGTACTGACTGACTTACTAACTTACTAACTAACTGACTTACATATGGACATACTGACTTACTTACTTACTTACTCACTGACTGAATTACTGACTGACTTACTAACTAATTGACTGAATAACTAACTGACTGACTGACTCACTTACTGACTGGCTTACTAACTAACTGACTCACATAATGATTGACTGACTTACTGACTAACTAACTGAATGACAAACTGATTGATTGACTTAATGACTGATTGACTTACTGCTGACATGTTGACTAACTTACTTACTAACAGACTAACTTACTGACTAATTGACTTACTTACTTATAGACTAATTGAATTACTTACTTACTACCTGACTGATTTACAGACTGACTTACTTTGGGACTGACTGACTTACTTACTTATTAACTGACTGACTTACTAACTGACTTACTGACTTACTTACTAACTGACTAACTTATTGACTGTTTGACTTACTGATTGACTGACTAACTGACTGACTTACTAACTAACTTACTGGCTTATTGACTGACTTACTGACTGATTGACTTACTGACTTATTGACTTACTTATGGACTTACTGACTGATTGACTTACATACTAACTGACTGACTTACATACTAACTGACCAACATACTAAATGATAGACTGACTAACTCACTTACTAACTGACTCACTTAATGACTGACTAACTAACTGATTGACTTGCTGACTAACTTACTCTGTGACTTAATTACTAACTGACTAACTTACTAACTTACTAACTGACTGACTTACTGACTGACTGACTGACTTATTGAATGACTGACTTATTAACCGGCTGACTTACTAACTGACTTACTGACTGACTTACTTACTAATTGACTAACTTACTAATTGACTAACTTACTGATTAACTAACTAACTGACTGACTTACTGACTGACTTACTGGCTTACTGACTGAGTTACTGATTGCCTGACTTACTTATTGACTTGCTGACTTACTAACTTACTTACTAACTAACTGACTTACATACTAACTAACTGACTTAATGACTGACTGAATTACTTATTGACTGACTAACTTACTTACTACTTGACTACCTTACTGACTAACTGACTTAATGATTGACTGACTAAAAGACTGACATACTGACTGACTTACTGACTTATTGACTGACTTACTTACTTACTGACTGACTTACTAACTTATTGACTAAATAACTATATGACTGACTCACTAACTTACTGACTAACTAACTAACTGACTGACATAATGACTAACTGACTTAGTGTTGACATGCTGACTAACTTAGTTCCTAATAGACTAACTTACTAACTGACTGACTTATTTACTTATATACTAATTGAATGACTTACTTACTACCTTACTGATTTACTGACTGACATACTTACTTATTAACTGACTGACTTACTAACTGACTTACTGACTTACTTACTTACTAACTGACTGACTTACTGACTGTTTGACTTACTGATTGACTTACTAACTGACTGACTATTTGACTTACTGATTGACTGACTAACTGACTGACTTACTGAATAACTTACTAGCTTACTGACTGACTTACTGACTGACGTACTGACTGATTGACTTACTTATGGACGTACTGACTGACTGACTTACATACTAACTGACTAATTTACTAAATGATAGACTGACTGACTCACTTAGTAACTAACTCACGTAATGACTGACTAACTAACTGATTGACTTGCTGACTAACTTACTCCCTGACTTACTTACTAACTAACTAACTTACTGACTGACTGACTTACTGATTGACTTGCTTTTGGACTTACTAACTGACTGACTTACTAACTACTTGACTACCTTACTGACTAACTGGCTTAATGATTGACTGACAAAATGACAGACATACTAACTGACTTACTGACTGACTTACTTACTTACTTACTGACTTACTAACTTATTGACTGAATAACTATATGACTGATTCACTTATTGACTGACTTTCTAACTAACTGACTGACATAATGACTGACTAACTTACTGACCAACTAACTGAATGACAATCTGATTGATTGACTTAATGACTGACTGACTTACTACTGACATGCTGACTAACTTACTTTCAAACAGACTAACTTACTGATTGACTGACTTATTTACTTATAGACTAAGTGAATGACATACTTACTACCTGACTGATTTACTGACTGATTTACTGACTGACTTACTTTGGGACTGACTGACATACTTATTAACTGACTGACTTACTAACTGACTTACTTACTTACTAACTGACTAACTTAATGACTGTTTGACTTACTGATTGACTGACTAACTGACTGACTTACTGACTAACTTACTGTCTTACTGACTGACTTACAGACTGATTGACTTACTTATGGACTTACTGACTGACTGACTTACATACTAACTGACTAACTTACTAAATGATAGACTGACTGACTCACTTACTAACTGACTCACTTAATGACTGACTAACTACCTGATTGACTTGCTGACTAACTTACTCCCTGACTTACTTACTAACTTACTAACTGACTGACTTACTAACTGACTGACTGACTTATTGAATGACTGACTTATTAACTGACTGACTTACTAATTTACTTACCGACTGACTTACTTACTAACTGACTAACTTACTAATTGACTAACTTATTGATTGACTGGCTATCTGACTGACTTACTGATGAGTCAAATATTACACACTATTAATAACCTTATTTTACCATTGTTAATGATTCTTGGTGTCTAATTGACTTTATTTGGCATTGTTTAGTGTTTTAGGCTTTAATGGACTATTATTCCTAAAGTGAGTTAATTTGGGATTATTTAGCCTAATTAAATTTAATTCCATTTTCAGGACATATTTGGCACCAAGGACATTTTGGGCATTACAAGCGGAAGATGTGTGCTAAAGTGAAGATTGTATTTAGTTATAGGATTTTTAATTCCGTTTTAGGTTTTGGGCCCATTGTTTAGGGCCCATTTCGGTTTTACCCTTTAATAAGCTTAGAATTTCGTTTTCACAAACAATTTTTACATTACATTTTCGTTTTCTCCCTTTTGGGGTTCCTTTAGGTTTTCGTTTTCCATCTTCTTCCTCCTCCAAATTCGGTTTTGCTTCTTCCTCCATGGAAGGCTAGAAGTATAATGCTAAATTCCTTTGGTAATGTATCACACTCTTGAGGTTTAGTGCTTAATGCATTTTCGGTTTCTATGTTGTTGTTAATGCAATTTCGGTTTTATGTTGTTGAAGCTTCTATCCTATTTCATGTTATGGTTTGCTTAATTCCATGGTGTTGTTTTAGGTTTGTGAACTGATTTTCGCTTAGTTAATTAGTTCTCTAGCACATAATCGCTTAGTTTATGTGAATCTGTAAATGCTCTATGTTTATGTTGAATTCGCTTTGTTGAAGCTTAACATTAGAGTTATGAACAGATTAGGAATTCAATGTGTAGAATCTGAAATTGATGCTTTGATTCGTGTGACATTGTTAACTGTTTGTTGCTCATGCCAATTTCGCTTAGTTAGAGGTTTAGCAATTTAACTATGAGTTGATCGTCGCTTAGTTAATCGACTCTCAACAAAGGAACACTGAGAATCTGATTTTGATATATTGAAACCGAGGATTGAGTTGTGAACAAGGAAACCAAAGGGATTTAGCCTCTTTACTATTCTGTTTTCTGTTTGTGTTCCGTTTTAGCTTAATTTCATAGCATAACAACCACTAAAACCCCCATTGTGTGTGTGCGTGTAAGGTGTTTGAACCATTGTGTGAAAGATAATCTTTGGGAAACGACCTAGGAGTCACTTCCTAGTACTATACTTTATTGTTATATTATTTGTATCGAGTACGGCCTCGATCACTTACTTACTGACTTACTAACTGACTTACTGGCTTGCTGATTGGCTGACTTACTTACTAACTGACTGACTTAAATACTAACTAACTAACTTACATACTAACTGACTGACTTAATGACTGACTGACTAACTTGCAGCCTGACTTACTTAATAACTAACTAACTTACTGACTGACTTACTTACTGACTGACTATCTTTTGGACTTACTGACTGACTTACTTATTGACTGACTGAATTACTTACTACCTGAATACCTTACTGACTAACTGACTTAATGATTGACTGACTAAATAACTGACATACTGACTGACTTACTTACTGACTTACTGACTAACTTACTGATAGACTTATTGACTTACTGACTGACTGATATACTCACCGACTGACTTACTTATTGGCTTACTGACTGTCTGACTCACTTACTAACAAACTGACTTATTGACTGACTTACTGAATGACAAACTGACTTGCTTACTTACTAACTCACTAACTTAATGACTAACTGACTAACTGACTCACTTACTGACTGACTTACAGAATGACTTACTTATGGACTTACTAACTTACTAACTGAATGACAGACTTATTGATTGACTGACTTACTGACTGTGTCACTTACTTACTAACAGACTGACTTAATGACTGACTTACTAACTGCCTTACTGAATGACATACTGACTTGCTTACTTACTAACTCACTAACTTAATGACTGTCTGACTAACTGACTCAATTACTGACTGACTTACTTAATGACTTACTTATGGACTTACTGATGGAAGTATTGACTTACTAACTCACTTACTTATGGACTTACTCACTGACTTACTGACTTACATAATGATTTACTGATTGACTTACTTATTAACTGACTGACTTACTATCTGACTGACTTACTTACTAACTGACTAACTTACTGACTGACTTACTTACTAATTGACTGACTTACTGACTAACTTACTGGCTGACTTACTAACTGACTAACTTACTGACCGACTGACTTACTGACTGACTTTCTGATTGACTTACTTATGGACTTACTGACTGACTTTCTGACTGACTTACTGACTGAGTTACTTATGGACTTACTGACTTACTTACTAACTGTCTGACTTAATGACTGACTGACTTACTAAATGACAGACTGATTGACTTTCTTACTAACTGACTGAATTAATGACTGACTAACTTATTGATTGACTTATTGACTGACTTACTGACTGACTTACTGACTGACTTACTGACTGACTTACTTATTGGCTTACTGACTTACTTACTCACTTACTTACTAATTGTCTGACTTAATGACTAACTATCTAACTAACTTACTGACTGATTGACTTACTGACTTACTGACTTACTAACTGACTTACTGATTGACCGACTTACGGAATGGCTTATTGTCTCACTTAATGACTTACTGACTGACTTACTTACTTATGGACTAGCTGACTAACTTACTCACTTACTAATTGACAAACTTACTGAATGACTTACTGAATTACCGTCTGACTGAATTACTTACTAACAGACTGACTTAATGACTGACTGACTTAATAACTAACTAAATTACTGACTTATTGACTTATGGACTTACTAACTTACTTACTTACTTACTGAATGACTTACTAACTACTTGACTGACATACTAAGTGACTGACTTACTAACTAACTTACTGACTTACTGTCTGACTTACTTACTAACTACCTTACTTATGGAAATACTGACAGACTTACTAAATAACTTACTAACTGACTGACTGACCTAATGAATGACTGACTCAGTAACTGACTTACTAAATGACAGACTAACTGACTTACAGACTGACTGAGTTAATGACTGACTAACTAACTGACTTACTAACTGACTCACTTACTGACTTACTCACTGACTTACTTACTAACTGACTAACTTACTGAATGACCGACTTACTGACTAACTGACTTAATGACTGGCTGACTTACTGACTGACTTATTGACTGACTTACTGACTGACTAACTGGATGACTTACTGGCTAACTTACTGATTGACTTACGGACTTACTGACTGACTTATTGACTGATTTACTTACTTATGGATTTACTGACTTACTGACTTACTAACTTACATACTAACTGGCTGGTTTACAGACTGACTTAATGACTAACTTATGTACATATGGACTTACTGACTAACTTACTAACTGACTGGCTTACAGACTGACTTACTAACTTAATGACTTACTGACTTACTGACTTACTAACTTAATGACTTACTGACTTACTGACTTGAGCGAGAGATTCTCGCCTGAGCGAGAAGGGATCACCTGGGAGGGTGAAATCTTGGGCTATACTGGAGGATTCTCGCCCGAGCGAGAGTTGTCTCGCCTGGGCGAGAAATGACAAATTTGGGCTGTTGACACAGTGTAATCGATTACATGGTCTTGGTAATCGATTACATGCTGATATCTGATCAGACATGTGTAATTTTTCATTATGTAATCGATTACATGGTCTTGGTAATCGATTACATGCTGATATCTGATCAGAGATGTGTAATTTTTCATGATGTAATCGATTACACTATTCTCGTAATCGATTACATCATATTAAAAACATCAGATATGTGCATTTTTCACACTGTAATCGATTACACCATTATGGTAATCGATTACACTTAACACGGTGAGATTCTTTGAAAACATAAATAGACGTCCCAAGTGAGGATAAGGGTTATTTTTCGAAAAACAAAGAGTAGAGGAACAGTTTGAGGAGTTGAGCACCCTTAGAGTCGAGAAAGAGGCCGCATAAGAGGTAAACCGCTTAACTTAGTCTCTCTTAGGGTTCAATGTCTTTTTTTGAATAGGGTTTCTTCTCCACGTTTAGGGATAAAACCCCATAAACCCTCTTTTGACATTGTGGTTCGTTTTGCTTTGGAAAACCTTGTAAAACTCGTAGAGCATGAGTTGTTTTTCGTAAAGGGTGTATGAAGGGTTGTTTTCAAAACCGTAGAGTCATTTCAATATTATGGAAACCTTTCCTTTTGAGGATGAAGTGAATAGATGATGTTGTCTTGTGTTGTATAAGTTTTGGTTGGTATTATTCTTGTCTTGACATGTAAATTGATGTGTTGTGATTGTTGTTGTTTTGGGTTGAAAGACCCTAAGGTTGGAGTAGACGGCGGAGAACGCAACTGAGCTCTAGTGCAAGCGTTAGCGACTACTCAGGTGAGGGAGCATCATTAAAACTTTGTGGTATTAGAATCATGATATTGGAAACTCCAACGACACTCACTAGTTGGAGGATTTCAATGGGATAACACGATTAAACGGGAAATCTCATGAGTTTCCTATTTAACCGCGTTAGTCCTACTGATGTGATTGGTATGTTTGATTATGGAGTTTGACCTGCCCTTTGTGGTATGGAGTTTGACCTGCCCTTCGTGGTATGGAGTTTGACCTGCCCTTCATGGTATGGAGTTTGACCTGCCCCTCGTTGTATGGAGTTTGACCTGCCCCTCGTTGTATGGAGTTTGACCTGCCCCTCGTGGTATGGAGTTTGACCTGCCCCTCGTGGTATGGAGTTTGACCTGCCCCTCGTGGTATGGAGTTTGACCTGCCCCTCGTGGTATGGAGTTTGACCTGCCCCTCGTGGTATGGAGTTTGACTTGCCCCTCGTGGTATGGAGTTTGACCTGCCCCTCGTGGTATGGAGTTTGACCTGCCCCTCGTGGTATGGAGTTTGACCTGCCCCTCGTGGTATGGAGTTTGACCTGCCCCTCGTGGTATGGAGTTTGTCCTGCCCCTCGTGGTACGGAGTTTGACCTGCCCTTCGTGGTACGGAATTTGACCTGCCCTTCGTGGTACGGAGTTTGACCTGCCCTTCGTGGTATGGAAATTGACTTTCCTTCATGGCATGGATTTTGGAATATGCACTTAAAGTGCGGATTTTGATTGTGGTTCGGATTGGTTGCGAGTTGGTTGTACTATAGATGTATGACATGGTTGTCATAGGTATTAATTGTAAATTATGGATTGTGTTGAGCTGTAATGATGCGTGGTTTCTGTTAGGTATTAGTGGTTACAATACACCTAGAAGGGGGGGGGGTTGAATAGGTGTAGCAGTTAGAATATCCGCTTTTCGAAAAACAGCACTTAATGCTGAAATACACCTAACTAATCGATTAACAAAACAGGGTAATCGATTAACGCAATCAACACAGTCCACTTAATCGATTAACAAAATTAATGTAATAGATTAACAACCTTGATTTAATCGATTAAACAGAGACAGTAAGCTAATGCATATACGATTTCTTGTACGACAATTAATCGATAACAAAGCGAATTAACAAAGCTTACAAATTTATCAGAGTATTAACAGTATAGCACAGAATCAAATTATCAATTAAATCTACCACACAAGTTAATCGATCAAATGCAATAAAGAGAGAGAGAGAGAAATCCTGCAACACGAATTTTATCCTGGTTCGTTTGCTTGTCCACCGAAAACTACATCCAGGCCTTCCGACTGATTTGGGAGATTTTTATTCACTATAATTGAATCAATGTTAATACATACACATCATCCAATTACAACACTTAGACACTTACAAGATAATAAAGATCCTATTCTATGGTTTGACTCCCTTCCTACCGACAAAGAAAACCTTTCTTTCGGCGTAGCCCCAGCCAAGAACCTCTGTTCTTTCCTTATCCCTAAGTCTAACACTCAGTGAAGATACACTCAATCTCTTGGCGATACGACACCTCGAGATTCCCAATATTACAACACTTTTTCAATCAAAACGAAATAGAGTAAACTTAAGCTATTACAAGGCTTATATCTAACAAGACAAGACTTTACTCTAATCACCTATTACAAACTCATGCAGTATGAAAATGTATTAGTTTGATAAACAGAATGCATAGAATGTAAACATCTAATTAAGAGTCATCAATAAAATGCAAGAACATGTGATATGAAAAGATGAGAAATGTATCATGTAATGCAATCAATCCTAAAGCATAGAATTCTCTCTTTTCTAAACTCACAAATGCATTTACAACTAGATGCAACAATTAACACGAAAAATGCTCTAACTCTCTAAAAATTTAACATACAACTTATGAGATCAATTCTGAAAAACGCAGTTTATAAAGAATCAATTTTGTAGCCCAGTTAATCGATTAACGGCAGTCTTAATCGATTAAACTATACAAAACTGTTAGATTAATCGATTAACCTATGTCGTAATCGATTAAACTGTGCAAACAGTTAGATTAATCGATTAACCTATGCTGTAATCGATTAACAGCATATTTTCATGTGTAAAAACTCAAATACGTTATGCACTTTAATTCATACATGTTTAACACTTAGTTTATGCCTAGAATGCACATATACATGTATTTATGTGATGCATGAACATATTATGAATGACATATCTCAAGATGAAAATGATTTAAAAGATGTATGCATATGAGACATGTATTAGGTGACTTAAGCCTTAGACTCAACCTAAACTAATCTCTAGTCTAAGCTTAGTACCAATCAGAAGACTTAAGCACGTTGATTTGTTGATGATCTTCAAGCTTTTATACGCACAAGTTGTCCTCATCAAAACCATGACGCATAAAGAGAGCTTTCCAAAGTGTTCCTCTTGACATGCACACTTTCAATCTCCCCCTTTTTGATGATCACAAACTCTACATCAAATATATCAACTGTGATGAAATAGCTTGAAGATTGTGTTGGCGTGGTTGATATGATGCGCAAATTTCGGAAGCTGTTATTACGATCAACCTGCACAATCAGAAAACAACAAAACAACCTTTCTGCCCCTTTTGACATTATCAAAAAGATAACCCAGGTCAAAAATAAGGCAGAGATATGAGTTATGCATAAAACAAGGTCAATGAGTTAATTTGGGATTTAACAATTAACCTGTTTTATTTTAAAGAAAATTAAACAAATGCGCTAGTTTATACAACAGAAATAGCTAAACTGGTAAAGTGAACGGCATACAAGATTTACCATATCAAAGTAGAAAATCTCATATGATACGGAACCATACACGTAAACAAAATAAGCTATTCGACATAATAACAAAAAATAGCATAAAGAGTAAAAGTGTTCAGCAACCATATAAACCAGGAAATGTCAATTAAGAACATAAAAGAGGCACACAAAAGAGAAACTGGAATCCATAACAATAACTGAATCCAGAAAGTGCCATAAAGAAGAAATAAACCTAATGGTGAGATATCCTAGGTCTAAAGTCTTCTAAAACTATGGTTGAGGTGGAGGTGGAGGGTCGTCAGTGTGATCAGCAGGAATGACAATGTTCTGATCTCCCCTGATAAGCACAGATAAATTTCTGAAATTCTGAACAAAACAAGGCATTCTGAGCTTCAGCAGTAGATTGGATCAGATTCCTCAACTCCTGAAATTGGTTGTCTGAATACGCAGTTTGACGCTCTTCATACTGTTCCATACCTGCAAAGTATGAGTCTTTCAATCCTTGGAAGTGAAGATCCATACGGTTGTTAAGCCGTTGCTCCATAGCTTCCAACTGATCTAAACCAAAAGCAGAGTTCTGAGGTGCTGATCCAGAAGGCTCCCCCTGAGTTGTAGCGTGCTGATCACCCATGCCATCCTGATTATCATCATCGGATAAATCCAGACCAATAGTGGTGTAGTCCTCTTGGTATTGCCAAGTAGTACCATACTTGTATATACCCATTTTATGAATGAGGCTTTCACCAACCAGATGATCCTTATCAGTGTACTCAACAATGATGGTATCGGAAACATCAATGTGCAGATAATCAACAATGCGTGAGATGAAAATACTGTAGGGAAGCAGCTTCGACTGAGACAGAGACACACTGTTCATAATTTTCAAAATCTCCTCAGGCTAGTTAATCATTACATTATTCTTTACTGCATACATGAAACGCAAATCATTCACAGTAGGCTGTGCATGATTCGTGTTCCTCTGCACTAAAATGTAAGCAATAATGTAATGCAACAGTCTGTTCTCAACAGATAATGACCCAACATTGGTCAGTTGACCCTGAATGTATAAGTGAGGGCCTCTTAGAAATGACTTATAAACCTCAGTAGGATCAAAGTTTTCCTTAACCCAGGAACAATCTCCTATACTATAACCAAAAGATGATAAACCACCGACATTCATAAAAATATCATCATTAAGTTCAAACAGATTACCAGAAATCATAGACTAGTACTTTCCATCCTTGTATCTAAAATTAGCATAAAATTCCCTAACTAGAGCAGGGTAAACTTGTCCCTTTAATTCCATAAACTGAACGGTTCCCTGAGCTTCCATATCATGCGGGAAACTAAAATTTTGTTCCGCCAACCAGGTTAAATCAACATACCGTATGTACGTGAGTTTGCGACCTTGAAATTTTGCCATACGGGTTTCTTGCAAGATGAGTGAGTAGTAGGGGTCACCGCGGTCCCGAGTAGAAGGCGAACCGACTTCCCTTCTTCGTACACGAGTAGCTGAGGTCTTGACCCTTTTAGTGCGACCTTGCTCCATTATTTAGTAGAACCCGAAATAACAGTGAATGAGGAGAGAAGGGTTTAGGCAAACCTAACGTAGGGTTTTCCTTGGTGGAACATTGGAAATGGGGTATAATGAGGATGAAGAAGTGTGATTTCTTGATGGTTTGAGAGGGTTAGGATGAGGTTTTTCTACTTTAGTGCACTTGGATTAGTTTTGCTACTGATTTAGAAACTCAAAGTATAAGAGAGAATGTGAAAATGCCAAAGAAAGTGTAAAACCGAGTTGCTGTCTGCCTTTAAAAAGCTGGTTTTAATCGATTAACGGGCAGGTTTAATCGATTAAACCAGTGTAAAATTTCGAATTTTCAAACAACTGATGGCCAGGTAATCGATTAACAGCGAGTGTAATCGATTACTCATAGTAAAAATTGATTTTCAGGCAATAGAATGGTTTCAACATTTTAAGGCTTTTGCATGCATTGTGACAGATTAATTGAGACATTCAGAATCACAGAAAGAGTTAATCAAGAGACATATTTTTGCATTGTAACATATATCATTTAAGCTAAAGATACATAGGCATATAGAGGCAAGACGATAATGCAAACAATTAAACAATTTTAATCGAGATATTGTTCATCAAGAATTCCAAGTTCTCTCCTTAGAACAAAGAAAGTATCCCTGGGAAGGGGCTTGGTGAAAATATCAGCTAATTGTTTAGAAGTTTCAACAAATTCAAGAACGCAGTCACCTTTTTGTACATGATCACGCAAAAAATGATGTCTAATTTCTATATGCTTAGTTCTAGAATGCAAAACGGGGTTCTTGGAAAGGTTTATGGCACTTGTATTATCGCATTTAATAGGGATCTTTTCAAGTTTAAGACCATAGTCCTTGAGTTGCTGCTTCATCCAAAGGATTTGAGCGCAACACACACCAGCGGCAATGTATTCCGCTTCGGCGGTGGACAAAGCAACACAGGCTTGCTTTTTGCTGTGCCATGCTACTAATGAACTGCCCAACAAGTGACAAGTACCACTAGTGCTTTTCCGATCCAATTTACATCCGGCGAAATCGGAATCGGAATAACCTACCAAGGATAGTGAGGCATCCCGAGGATACCATAATCCCATGTTAGTTGTTCCTTTTAAATATCTCATGATTCTTTTAACAGTTTTAAGGTGTGATTCTCTAGGTGATGATTGAAATCTCGCACACATGCATACGCTAAACATAATATTAGGTCGACTTGCAGTTAAGTAAAGTAATGACCCAATAATTCCTCGATACTTTGTTACCTCTATTGCTTTTCCTTTTTCGTCCTTATCTAGGTAGCAAGCAGATGCCATAGGAGTGGAAGCTTCCTTACAATTGTTCATTTCAAATTTCTTGAGCAGCTCTTTGCAATATTTTGCCTGATGGATGAAAATCCCACTTTCTAGTTGCTTTATCTGAAGTCCTAGAAATAATGTGAGTTCTCCCATCATAGACATTTCGAACTCCCCCTGCATCATCTCAGAAAAATCTTTACATAAAATATCATTAGTAGATCCAAATATTATGTCATCCACATAGATTTGTACAAGTAATACAGAATTTTCTGATTTACGAATAAAAAGCGTTGTGTCAACCAAGCCTCTTTCGAACCCTTTTTCTAAAAGAAAGGTACTAAGTCTATCATACCAAGCTCTAGGAGCTTGTTTGAGACCATAGAGTGCATTTTTAAGTTTATAAACATGGTTCGGATATTTAAAATTTTCAAAATCAGGCGGTTGGTTAACATAAACTTCTTCTTTAATGTAGCCATTCAGGAAGGCGCTTTTTACGTCCATTTGAAATAGTTTGAAGTTCATAATAGATGCAAAGGAAAGTAGCATCCTGATGGCCTCTAATCTGGCTACAGGGGCATAGGTTTCGTCATAATCGTTACCCTCCTCCTGGTTGTAGCCTTTGGCCACCAAGTGTGCCTTATTTCGAATGATTAAGCCTGATTCATCAAGCTTATTTCTAAAAACCCATCGAGTACCAATCACGGGATGATCTTTAGGTTTAGGGACCAAGTCCCACACATTATTACGCTCGAACTGGTTTAGATCTTCTTGCATAGCTATGCCCCAGTGCACATCCTCAATGGCCTCATCAATGGTCTTAGGCTCAATTTGAGATACAAAAGCTACAAAGTTACAAAAGTTTCGTAAGGAACTACGGGTTACCACTCCCATAGATATGTCACCTATTACTTTGTCAATCGGGTGAGCTTTCTTGGTTTTCCACACAACTGGCATATATGAATGCTCCTGAGATTTGTTTTGACATTCTTCATTGGTTGCTTCTTCATTATCCATGTCCTTTGAGTATGCTTCTTCCAAAGCACCTGCAACATCATCAGATACGGCCTTTCTCTTCTCTTTTGGAGAAGATTCGTCAAATTGTTCATGGATAGACTCTTCAACTTGCATTGAATATTTATTAAAAATTCTGAACGCTTTGCTATGAATCGAGTATCCCAAAAATATTCCCTCCTCGGCTTTTGAATCAAATTTTCCTAAAGCCCGCTTTCCATTATTTAATATAAAACATTTGCAACCGAAAGCGTGAAGATGGGATATGTTTGGTTTACGGCCTTTTAATAGTTCATAAGGAGTTTTATTCAAATTAAGCCTTAAAAGTACTCGATTTATAACATAACATGCAGTATGAACTGCATCTGCCCAGAAGTATTTGGGGGTATTACTTTCATTAAGCATAGTTCTCGCTAATTCTTCTAATACGCGATTTTTCCTCTCAACAACTCCATTTTGTTGTGGAGTGCGAGGAGCAGAGAACTGATGCATAATGCCATGCTTATCACAGAATTTGTCGAACTAAAAGTTCTCAAATTCTCCCCCGTGATCACTTCGTATATATACTATTTTCAGATTAAGTTGGTTTTGGATTTGCTTGGCAAGATTTTTAAAAGACTTGAAGGCGTCGCTTTTCGCAGATAAAAATAATGTCCATGTAAATCGAGAGAAATCATCAACAATAACTAGAGCATAGTAGCTACCACCAAAACTCATGATTTGTGATGGTCCAAACAAGTCCATATGGAGTAACTCCAAAGGTCTTGAAGTGGATATCACATTTTTGTTTTCAAAAGAATTTTTGGTTTGTTTACACTTTTGACACACAAATCTCTTTAGTTTTAAAATTTAGTTTTGGTAGCCCCTCAACTAGTTCGTTTGATGACAATTTATCTAGATGTTTTATATGGATATGCGCAACGCGTCTGTGCCAAAGCCAGATGTCATCTTCTTTAGAAATAAAACATTTTGAAAATAATGTGGTGACATCATCCAAGTTAACCATGTAAATATTATTTATACGATGACCAACAAATTTAACATTATTAGATAAAATGTCACGAATGACGCAACAGTCAGAATCGAAAGATACACGATTACCTTTGTCACAGAGTTGGCTTATACTCAGAAGATTATGTTCTAGTCCTTCAACATAAAGAACATTTTCAATTTGAGTTTGAGATGAGTTACCAACTATTCCAGTGCCAAGTATCTTTCCCTTGTTGTTGTCTCCGTACGTGACGTATCCTTTTCCTTTAAGTGATAGATCTAGGAAATTTGATCTGTCACCTATCATATGTCTCGAACATCCACTGTCTAAATACCATTTTCGTCCTTGTGTTCGAAGACATACCTGCAAAACAGATCACCTACTTTTCTCAGGTACCCAAATTATGTTGGGTCCTTGTCTGTTAGTGATTAGGGAATTATCTCCCTTCTTTATCCATACATAAACTCCGCTAGGTATACCATATTTTCTAATGTAACATGAATAAGAAGTATGACCATATGTATTACAATAAAAACATGTAGGTGAATGCTTATGATTTTTATTTTTAGTATGAGCTACAGGTTTTCTATATGGTCTTTTATTCTTAGCCGAGCGAGTATAACCCAGACTAGTATGGTCACCAACGTTTCTTGTTTGACTAAGCAGAGTGTCTAATTGTTGTTTACTGTTTGTGGGACGTTCGAGTTTTTCTTTTAGTTTAAAATTGTCTTCTTGCAAAATCTCGCAAGTCTCACATACAGGTTTTTGACATAAATTATTAGCAGAGCAGTTACATATGTTACAAGAATAGATGAGATCTAAAGTTTCATTTTATAATTTTAATTCATCTAATTCTTTTTGTAATTGGCTTATTTTATTTTCATTTCTAAGGATTTCCCTTTTCTTATCAATGTTTATTCTTGCCAATTTCTTTAGTTCCTCATGTAACTCAACATAAGCATTATATAAAACATCATAAGAGGGTAAGTCATCCGAAGTGGATGAGGTGTCAGAATATACCTCATTATTATCCTCGTGTGAGTCTGAGTTCCCATCGTTGTCAGATCTGACCATCAGACACAGCTTCGCTTACTCCTCCTCACTAGAAGTGCTTGATGTTGTTTCCTCCTCAGGTACATCCCATCCAATATAAGCTTTCTTGGATTTGAATTCCCTGGGAGTGCTCTTCTCTGAATCAACCTTTTTCAGATAGGTAGGACATTGAAATATCATATGTCCGGCTTTTCCACACTCATGGCAAGTGAAGCGATCTTTGTTGTTCTTGCCTTTGTTGGTTGATTCTTTTGTTTCTTTCTTTTGAAACTTTTTGAATCCACCTTTTCTTTTGATGAATTTGCTAAATTTTCGAACAAGGAGATTCATAGTTTCATCATCTAGATCAGAGTCAGATTCATCATCATCTTTTTCTTCTTTTGATTTGGAGGTCGTGGCCTTCAATGTGATGTTTTTCTTCTTCCGGTCTGAATCTTCTTGCATAGTCAAGCGCCCCAATTCCATTTCGTGCTCTTGAAGCTTTCCAAATAGTGTAGCTAGAGGCATATAGTCCAAGTCTTTGGATTCAACAATTGCAGTTACTTTTGGTTGCCATTTCCTATCAAGACAACGCAAAACTTTATTAGTTAGTTCACCTCTGGCAAATGATTTATCTAGAGCAACTAAATGATTAACAATATGAGTAAATCACTTTTGCATATCACTGATTGATTCACTAGGTAACATGCGAAATAACTCATATTCATGGGTCAGCAATTTAATCTAGCGCGCTTGACTTCGCTAGTGCCTTCGTGAGTCACTTGTAAAGTGTCCCACATTTCTTTTGCATTTTGGCACTGCGAGACTCTAAAGAACTCATCATAGGATAGGGCCGATGTGATGATATTTTTGGCACATAGGTTATGCTGAACCTTTTTGCGCTCATCATCGGTCCATAGACTTTTAGGCTTGTCTTTATGTTCATCGTCCACAAGATGTTGTGGAACGAAAGGGCCGTTGACTACGGGATTCCCAAATATCCGAGTCTATGGCTTCAATAAAAATTTGCATGCGGACTTTCCAGTAGGCATACCCTTCACCACTGAATATAGGTGGTCGATTAATGGATGAACCATCACCACCAAATGGGTTTGACGAACCCATTCCTTTTTCCCTTAGGATCACGAATACGCGGTTGAGCTAGCACTTCGCACTAGCTCTGATACCACTTGTTAGGTATCAGTGGTTACAATACACCTAATTAGCACTTAATGCTGAAATACACCTAATTAATCAGCACTTAATGCTGAAATACACCTAATTAATCGATTAACAGAACAGGGTAATCGATTAACGCAATCAACACAGTCCACTTAATCGATTAACAGAATTAATGTAATCGATTAACAACCTTGATTTAATCGATTAAACAGAGACAGTAAGCTAATCCAGATACAATTTCTTGTACGACAATTAATCGATAACAAAGCGAATTAACAGAGCTTACAAATTTATCAGAGTATTAACAGTATAGCACAGAATCAAATTATCAATTAAATCTACTACACAAGTTAATCGATCAAATGCAATAAAGAGAGAGAGAGAGAGAAATCCTGCAACACGAATTTTATCCTGGTTCGTTTGCTTGTCCACCGAAAACTACATCCAGGCCTCCCGACTGATTTGGGAGATTTTTCTTCACTATAATTGAATCAATGTTATTACATACACATCATCCAATTACAACACTTAGACACTTACAAGATAATAAAGATCCTATTCTATGGTTTGACTCCCTTCCTACCGACAAAGAAAACCTTTCTTTCGGCGTAGCCCTAGCCAAGAACCTCTGTTCTTTCCTTATCCCTAAGTCTAACACTCAGTGAAGATACACTCAATCTCTTGGCGATACGACACCTCGAGATTCCCAATATTACAACACTTTTTCAATCAAAACGAAATAGAGTAAACTTAAGCTATTACAAGGCTTATATCTAACAAGACAAGACTTTACTCTAATCACCTATTACAAACTCATGCAGTATGGAAATGTATTAGTTTGATAAACAGAATGCATAGAATGTAAACATCTAATTAAGAGTCATCAATAAAATGCAAGAACATGTGATATGAAAAGATGAGAAATGTATCATGTAATGCACTCAATCCTAAAGCATAGAATTCTCTCTTTTCTAAACTCACAAATGCATTTACAACTAGATGCAACAATTAACACGAAAAATGCTCTAACTCTCTAAAAATTTAACATACAACTTATGAGATCAATTCTGAAAAACGCAGTTTATAAAGAATCAATTTTGTAGCCCAGTTAATCGATTAACGACAGTCTTAATCGATTAAACTGTACAAAACTGTTAGATTAATCGATTAACCTATGTCGTAATCGATTAAACTGTGCAAATAGTTAGATTAATCGATTAACCTATGCTGTAATCGATTAACAGCATATTTTCATGTGTAAAAACTCAAATACGTTGTGCACTTTAATTCATACATGTTTAACACTTAGTTTATGCCTAGAATGCACATATACATGTATTTATGTGATGCATGAACATATTATGAATGACATATCTCAAGATGAAAATGATTTAAAAGATGTATGCATATGAGACATGTATTAGGTGACTTAAGCCTTAGACTCAACCTAAACTAATCTCTAGTCTAAGCTTAGTACCAATCAGAAGACTTAAGCACATTGATTTGTTGATGATCTTCAAGCTTTTATACGCACAAGTTGTCCTCATCAAAACCATGACGCATAAAGAGAGCTTTCCAAAGTGTTCCTCTTGACATGCACACTTTCCGTTTCTGTATTGCAAATGTTCTAATGTTATTATTCTATTTAAATCCACCATGTTATATATTGCATGTATTTAATGACTTGACTCTCTCTATGTTGTTTTGTTTACTCAATCCGTGGTAATCGGATTGTAGGTGGAGCTAAGGAAAAAGATATTGTCGAGCCTTAGGGTGATTGCGTTGCTTTGGATTTAGTGTGCTTTTGAATTACTCTAGGAGTTTGTAATGGTTGATATTGGACCCTTTCATGGGAATTTTCATTGATGTATTTGATGTTCAGTTTATTAGACTAAAAAGTGTAGAACCTAGTATTGTGGAATCACTGTGCTGTTTTACTTTTTATGTTTTACCTTACTATTGGAGTATTCCTAATTGAAAGGAAATTTTAAATGGTATGAAATTTTAATATGTTAGAAAAAGAATTGAATTTTTCCGTGTTAGTAACTTGAGGCGTTACAACTTATTTGTAAGAACTTAACTCATTAATTCATTAATTCATTTTAAGAGTTTAAAAATTTGACATTTTGTGAGTTCGGAATGATATTTATAAGGCTCCTGCCCTAATATTGATATCTAGAAGTGAAAAAATATAATTAGACAGTGGGATTATGTGTAAAAACAAAGCAATTCAAAAGAAGAGTTGATGTTTTATTTATAATAAAGTGAAACACATTGAAGAAATTAAAAGTACACGAAAGTTCCAAAGCAAAAAAGTAATTTATCTTACTCCTTTATTTAAACCCAAATAGATTAGTATCACTTTGTAATGTTGTTGAGGTTACGAAATCCACAGCAGTCTGGGAACCTAGGGCATTGCCCAGGCGAACAATACGATGGTTGTGCGCTTCCCACTCTAATCAATGAGATAGAAATAACTACAAGTAATTGGATCATCATTAGCATCATCATTTTCGTCGAAATTCCTTCCATTCTACGTCCTCAACCTAATTATACAAAGAAAAACTAAGTTTTTTATCAAGAAAGAAAAAATTAATATTTGATTTGTCATTGGGACAAATTTTGATCATTTTGCCCCTACAATTATGAAATTATAATGAGTGACATCTATCTATTCATCTAATACACTATATTATTTCATTAATCTATATTATAGAGACTCAATAAAGTACTACAACTATTTGGATTTAGGAACGACAATGTATATCTCATCAAGCCAACATAGGCATGTCTATGATGATAATTAACCAAATAATCAATTACTTTGTTGCATTCATTGAAAATATTAACTTTAACAATACCACCTATATAAAATTCTAGTGATGACAAATAATAAAGAAACATCAACAATATTATAAATTATTATGAGGTGTAATGAATATTATGAAGTGTGAAAATGTTATAATTTGTAATAATTTGTTTCTCCCGTATGAAACACTGACTAAGATTTCCAAACGTGCAGTAAAAGATCACAATATAAAAACTTCAAAGGTAATGATACTTTTTACATTTTAAAATTTGAATAGTATAACATTTAAAATCAAGTCTAAGTTGATTGTATGGTGATGA
Organism: Lupinus albus; assembly: GCA_009771035.1. NCBI lineage: Eukaryota > Viridiplantae > Streptophyta > Magnoliopsida > Fabales > Fabaceae > Lupinus > Lupinus albus. The sequence continues at coordinate 10,853,970 of CM019999.1, forward strand.
TGGTAAACTTGTACTAAAAACTATTATGAGCCATATATTAGTCTCCACAAGATATTGAATAGTGATAAGAATTAGAATAAAATAGGGCAGCATAAATATAAGAAAGAAATAAAACATTTGCAATCACCTTGTCTTCTCTTGTGCGTTAGGATTCTTATGTGTGTCTCCTTTTTAATGCATTTGTTCAAATTTAAAGCCATATCAAATTAATTAGACAATTTGTTTTTATATTTGTTTTTAGTTTCATCCGGTAGCTTGAGTTAGGTTGTTCTGTTTAGAAAAAAATATGGGCTTCCTTACTATAGGTTCATGATCTATAGTTTGGTTTGTTTTCCTTTGTAAACCTTGTTCCTATCTAATTTACTTCGGATGCTTTTAGTCCCCTTCTTTTTGCTAAAAAAAATTAATTAGACATTTTATTTCTCTGTTAATTAAATTTTAAATACGTCAAATCTTCTATGATAGTGATTTTTTATTTATTTATGGGATGGAAATCAATTGACATTAATGCTTTTGTTTTTTTGGTTCAAATTAATGCGTTTGTTTTCCTTCAATTTACTCATTTGTTTAATTTATTTTCTATAATAATAATAAATAAAAAATAACATGAAATAATTAAATATTTAAAATAATACTTGAAATACATAATCTCTCCCATTCTACCAACAATTAAAATAAAAAAAATACTTAAATAATTGAGTAATTACTCATTTGAATCCCACATGTTTTCATGGGCACAAATTTAATAACCCTAAACGAACCAATGATGTAGCATGTTAAGTTCACACGTGGCAATTTTAAGTTTGAAAAATTTTCCAACTCAAATAATCAAACACAGTTTGAAATTAATATATTTTTTTGGACACTCATATTCTTCCACTTCACCAACTCCAACAAAAAAGTACTCATTTTAGTTCATCAAGATTTCCATAACTATTCTATACAGGGACTTGAAATCTTCCAACATCTTGCAAGATAATGAATATAATGCAAAACTATCTGATTTTGGATTAGCCAAACTTGCAGGTAAAGATAAGATGAATATTGTGCCTACAAGGGTTATAGGTACCTATGGGTAGTGCTCCTAAGTATGTGAGAAAAGGGATCCAAAAATATATGGAGATATTGCACATCTACTTCTCAAGTTACCCTGAGAGGGATCTAATTCAACTTGTTGCAATAACAGCAATGTGCTTACAAGAAGAATCAACTGCAAGACCTTTGATGAGTGATGTTGTAACTGCTCTAATTAATGCAAATGTATCTTATTTCCATAGGAATATGATTGACTGACCCAATCATAGGTTTTGAATCTTGTAAATCATTTACGAATGACATTGGTTAAGTTTTATTATATATGTCGATGTAATTACACCTTCGATTTAAAATAATAATAGTCAAACTGCATTTTTGATGGAGTTATAATAAATTTTTACTTTTTAAATGAATTAGATTGATTGATGATTGTGGTGGGGATATGTGATCTAACTATGTTGAATGATGGCCGGTGAGAGGATCTATGATCCAATTATGTTGATTGGTGATTGTTGAGGGGGTCTATGATATAATTATTTTGATTGTTGATGGGATCTTAAGATCTTTTGATTGGCATGGGTGACAAGCAAACAAAATTTCACTTGTATGAAGACGAGTTTGTTTTCCGGAAACAAAGTAAGACATTTCCTTCGGAATATGCGATGGATAAGGGACACACACCTTAAGCAGATATTTCTTCTCATGGCGAACTTTTAGGCTGAATCATTGTTACTGTCGTATGTACTATTCCAGTAGTAGCTTGGCATCTCATAGAACATTTAAGAAATGGAAGGATTCATAAATGCGTTCTACAAATAAGTCCATCTCAATGTACTGCTAGTTGTTGTTTAGAGGGGAAGACAATTTTGGAAGATTGTTATATTTTATACAATTTAAAGAAAATTAAATAGGGTTAGTTTTGAACAACCATAGAATTCTATTCTTAATGGGCAAGAAACAAAGGTCTTAAAATTAAAGAAAGTGTACATCATAAAGAACATGGAATATAGACATATACAATTATTTTTAAAACATTTATATGTTAATTTTTTTTAATGGTGACAATTTGCCACTTAATTTGTATTTATGTGGATGACTTATCTATAAGAACATAACTCATTAATTCATTAATTCATTTTAAGAGTTTAAAAATTTGACATTTTGTGAGTTCAGAATGATATTTATAAGGCTCCTGCCCTAATATTGATATCTAGAGGTGAAAGAATATAATTAGACAGTGGGATTATGTGTAAAAACAAAGCCATTCAAAAGAAGAGTTGATGTTTTAATTATAATAAAGTGAAACACATTGATGAAATTAAAAGTACACGAAAGTTCGAAAGCAAAAAAGTAATTTATCTTATTCCTTTATTTAAACCCAAATAGATTAGTATCACTTTATAATATTGTTGAGGTTACGAAATCCACAACAGTCTGGGAACCTAGGGCATTGACCAGGAGAACAACGCGATGATTGTGCGCTTCCCATTCCAATCAATGAGATAGAAATAACTACAAATAACTAGATCACCATTAGCATCATCATTTTCATTAAAATTCCTTCCATTCTACGTCCTCAACCTGATTATACAAAGAAAAACTAAGTTTTTTTACCAAGAAAGAAAAAACTAATATTTGATTTGTCATTGGGACAAATTTTGATCATTTTGCCCCTACAATTTTGGAATTATAATGAGTGACATCTATCTATACATCTAATGCACTATATTATTTCATTAATCTATATTATAGAGACTCAATAAAGTACTACAACTATTTGGATTTAGGAACGACAATGTATATCTCATCAAGCCTACATAGGCATGTCTTTGATGATAATTAACCAAATAATCAATTACTTTGTTGCATTCATTGAAAATATTAACTTTAACAATACCACCTATATAAAATTCTAGTGATGACAAATAATAAAGACACATCAACAATAATATAAATTATTATGAGGTGTAATGAACATTATGAAGTGTGAAAATGTTATAATTTGTAATAATTTGTTTCTCCCGTATGAAACATTGACTATGATTTCCAAACGTGCAGTAAATGATCACAATATAAAAACTTCAAAGGCAATGTAATGATACTTTTGACATTTTAAAAATTTGAATAGTATAACATTTAAAATCAAGTCTAAGTTGATTGTATGGTGATGATGGTAAACTTGTACTAAAAATTAATATGAGCCATATATTAGTCTCCACAAAATATTGAATAGTGATAAGAATTAGAATAAAATAGTGTAGCATAAATATAAGAAAGAAAGAAAACATGTGCAATCACCTTGTCTTCTCTTGTGCGTTAGGATTCTTTTGTGTGTCTCCTTTTGAATGCATTTGTTCAAATTTATAGCCATATCAAATTAATTAAACAATTTGTTTTTAGTTTCATCCGGTAGCTTGAGCTAGGTTGTTCTGTATAGGAAAAAATATGGGCTTCCTTACTATACGTTCATGATCTGTAGTTTGGTTTGTTTTCCTTTGTAAACCTTGTTCCTATCTAATTTACTCTGGATGCTTTTAGGCCCCTTCTTTTTGCTAAAAATATTAATTAGACATTTTATTTCCCTTTTAATTAAATTTTAAATACGTCAAATCTTTTATGATAGTGATTTTGATTTATTTATGGGATGAAAATAAATTGACATTAATGCTTTTGTTTTTTTGGTTCATATTAATGCGTTTGTTTTCCTTCAATTTACTCATTTGTGTAATTTATTTTCTATAATAATAATAAAAAAAATAACATGAAATAATTAAATATATAAAATAATACTTGAAATACATAATCTCTCCCATTCTACCAACAATTAAAATAAAAATCTACTTAAATAATTGAGTAATTACTCATTTGAATCCCACATGTTTTCATGGGCACAAATTTAATTCAAAATAAATTACCCAACTTCCAAAATATAGATTTGTGATACTCCGTCCAATATGCCCCGTTTGGTTACCCTAACCGAACCAATGATGTAGCATGTTAAGTACACACGTGGCAATTTTAAGTTTGAAATTTTTTTCAACTCAATTAATCAAATACCGTTTGAAATTAATATATATTTTTTGGACACTCATATTCTTCCACTTCACCAACTCCAACAAAAAATACTCATTTTAGTTCATTAAGATTTCCATAACTATTCTATACAGGGACTTGAAATCTTCCAACATCTTGCAAAAAAATGAATATAATGCAAAACTATCTGATTATGGATTAGCCAAACTTGCAGGTAAAGATAATATGAATATTGTGCCTACAAGGGTTATGGGTACCTATGGGTAGTGCTCCTGAGTATGTGAGAAAAGGGATCCAAAAATATAAGGAGATATTGCACATCTACTTCTCAAGTTACCCTGAGAAGGATCTAATTCAACTTGTTGCAATAACAACAATGTGCTTACAAGAAGAATCAGCAGCAAGACCTTTGATGAGTGATGTTGTAACTGCTCTAATTAGTGCAAATGTATCTTATTTCCGTAGGAATATGATTGACTGTCCCAGTCATTGGTTTTGAATCTTGTAAATCATTTACGAATGACATTGGTTAAGTTTTATTATATATATGTCAGTGTAATTACACCTTCGATTTAAAATAACAATAGTCAAACTGCATTTTAAATGGAGTTATAATAAATTATTATTTTTTAAATGAATTTGATTGATTGATGATTGTGGTGGGGATATGTGATCTAATTATGTTGAACGATGGCCGGTGAGAGGGTGAGAGGATCTATGATCCAATTATGTTGATTGATGATTGTTGAGGGGGTCTATGATATAATTATTTTGATTGTTGATGGGATCTTAAGATCTTTTGATTGGCATGTGTTACAAGCAAACAAAATTTCACTTGTATGAAGACGAGTTTGTTTTCCGGAAACGGAGTAAGACATTTTCTTCAGAATATGCGATGGATAAGGGACAGACACCTTAAGCAGATATTTCTTCTCATGGTGGAATCGTTGTTACTGTCGTATGTACTGTTCCAGTAGTAGCTTGTCATCTCATAGAAAATTTAAGAAATGGAAGGTTTCATAAATGCGTTCTACAAATAAGTTCATCTCAATGTACTGCTAGTTGTTGTTTAGAGGGGAGGCCAATTTTGGAAGATTGTTATATTTTATACAATTTAAAGAAAATTAAACAGGGTTAGTTTTGAACAACCATAAAATTCTATTCTTAATGGGCAAGAAACAAAGGTCTTAAAATTAAAGAAAGTGTACATCATAAAGAACATGGAATATAGACATATACAATTATTTCTAAAACAATTTGCGGGTTTATCTGTTGCCAACATTAATATCTTTATATGTTAATTTTTTTAATGGTGACTATTTGCCACTTAATTTGCATTTATGTGGATGACTTATCTGTAAGAACATAACTCATTAATTCATTTTAAGAGTTTAAAAATTTGACATTTTGTGAGTTCAGAATGATATTTATAAGGCTCCTGCCCTAATATTGATATCTAGAGGTGAAAGAATATAATTAGACAGTGGGATTATGTGTAAAAACAAAGCCATTCAAAAAAAGAGTTGATGTTTTATTTATAATAAAGTGAAACACATTGAGGAAATTAAAAGTACACGAAAGTTCCAAAGGAAAAAAGTAATTTATCTTATTCCTTTATTTAAACCCAAATAGATTAGTATCACTTTGTAATGTTGTTGAGGTTACGAAATCCACAGCGGTCTGGGAACCTAGGGTATTGCCCAGGCGAACAACGCGATGGTTGTGCGCTTCCCATTCCAATTAATGAGATAGAAATAACTACAAGTAACTGGATCATCATTTGCATCATCATTTTCATCGAAATTCATTCCATTCTTCTTCCTCAGCCTGATTATACAAAGAAAAACTAAGTTTTTTACCATGAAAGAAAAAACTAATATTTGATTTGTCATTGGGACACATTTTGATCATTTTGCCCCTTCAATTATGGAATTATAATGAGTGACATCTATCTATACATTTAATGTGTAAGGACCGAAATTCTACCTTGAAATTTTTCTTCTTTTCTTATTCATTATGCATTCATTTCCTCATAAATTTTACTAACAATTTCTAACAACCATATTTAACTCTCTCAGTTTTCCATTCCTACTCATTTCATAATTCAAAATGACATACATACTTATTTGACAGAAAATCATAGTTCATTTCAATATGTCATGCAACTACCGCATACAACTAGCAATGGATTTCCAAAATACCCATAGCTACGAATATCCAGAGTTACAATAAATCATGTAAGTTTTATATCCATAGTTACAAACTATTTCAACTAATCCAATAAGCACTCATGTACAAAATAGTGCAAATAAGTGAAACCAAAACATAAAGCTCCTAAAGCTTCCAAAAATGAGACCACCTCATGTCACCTATTTATCTGCAATGGGATTATCAATGACAAAAACACAAACACATAAAGGTGTAAGTCATTAATTCAATAAACGTCATTATAAGATAATTCACATTAGAAAAGGTTAGTAAATCACTTTGAAATTCCTTTTCCGTGCTACATTACTTGAGCCAATGTCGCTACACCCCTTAGGGTTAGCTAAAAGCAATATCTCATCTCTTTTACCAAGAAAGCTTGCCACATAAACTCGGGCCGAAGTGTTGCCACATAAACTCGGGTCGAAGTGTTGCCACATAAACTCGTGCCGAAGTCTTACCACATAAACTCGGGCCGAAGTGTTGCCACATAAACTCGGACCGAAGTGTTGCCACATAAACTCGGGCCGAAGTCGCTAACCATTTATGGTCGGCTAAAAATATAATTCCTTTTCATTGATTTCACCATCAATCATATCCAGTGAATGCACGCAATCCTTATTACAAACATACCCATATATGTTTATAATAAATACGTGATTCACCAATTAATCCTTGCACAACCAGAAAATACACACATTTTCCATTTCAAATGCACAAATTAAAGACTTATCCTTACCTTGGTGAGTGTTGGGTTGGGTTTTTGGTAACTGCATTAGTTCCACCGACACCGCCGCCAACTCTAGGATCTTTCCCATTCCCACCATACAACACAATGTTAGTCATTTATTCCAAATATCACATAAACTACTCATATTTCATTATTTAATCACACAAGATATTTAACACATTTTCCATGTTGCTAAACTACTTTCATCAAAAGTTTACAACATCTAAAACATAAATATTCATCTCATATTTCAACATTAGAAAGCTTATTCATCTTCTACCTCTAGCACTTTACCCATTTTCTTCTTTAACCACATTTTCACTTTAGGGTTTTGGGGTTTTCATGAATCAACCCACAAACCCTTTCCATTCTTGAAATACTAACCTAAACCAAGAGGTTACAAGATAAAAACAACATAAAACGAACCATAACTCAAAAGGATGAGTTTCCATGGTTTCTCTCATTTTGAGAAGAGATCCAACATACCCAAAACAAGTTTCAAAGGGAAGAAGAGAGTTAGAATCAAGAGCTTTACCTCTTCTCAAACTTCTAAATGACTCACAAGCCTCCTTGCTCTTGAAAAGGCTCTCTTCTCTCACTTATATCTAGGTTAACCCTCATAAATGTGTTTGGGGTCCCCTATTTAATGTAACAGCATCGGGTCCTCGCTTAAGCGAGCCCTTTCTCGCTCAAGCGAGAATATCCCGCCTATTTTAAAAACTCAGATCTGACCCTGTCGCTCAAGCAAGGATCCTCTCGCTCAAGCGAGAATCTTACAGCCTCGACAGGTCCAAAACATCATTTTTCTCGCCAAGGCGAGCCAACCCTCGCTCAGGCGAGAATCCTCCAGTATAGCTCAGGATTTCACCCTTCCAGTTGAGCCTTTCTCGCTCAAGCGAGAATCTCAAGACTGATACTATAATTTTTAAAGATGTAAATTTAGGGTGTTACATAATGCATTATATTATTTCATTAATCTATATTATAGAGACTCAATAAAGTATTACAACTATTTGGATTTAGGAACGACAATGTATATCACATCAAGCCTACATAGGAATGTCTATGATGATAATTAACCAAATAATCAATTACTTTGTTGCATTCATTGAAAATATTAACTTTAAAATACCACATATATAAAAAATAATAAAGAAACATCAACAATATTATAAATTATTATGAGGTGTAATGAACATTATGAAGTGTGAAAATATTATAATTTGTAATAATTTGTTTCTCCCGTATGAAACACTGACTATGATTTCCAAACGTGCAGTAAAAGATCACAATATAAAAAATTCAAAGGCAATGTAATGATACTTTTTACATTTTAAAATTTGAATAGTATAACATATAAAATCAAGTCTAAGTTGATTGTATGGTGATGATGGTAAACTTGTACTAAAAACTATTACGAGCCATATATTAGTCTCCACAAGATATTGAATAGTGATAAGAATTAGAATAAAATAGGGCAACATAAATATAAGAAAGAAAGAAAACATGTGCAATCACCTTGTCTTCTCTTGTGCGTTAGGATTCTTCTGTGTGTCTCCTTTCGAATGCATTTGTTCAAATTTATAGCCATATCAAATTAATTAGACAATTTGTTTTTAGTTTCTTCTGGTAGCTTGAGCTAGGTTGTTCTGTATAGGAAAAATATGGGCTTCCTTACTATAGGTTCATGATCTGTAGTTTGGTTTGTTTTCCTTTGTAAACCTTGTTCCTATCTAATTTATTCTGTATGCTTTTAGGCCCCTTCTTTTTGCTAAAAAAAATTAATTAGACAATTTATTTCCCTGTTAATTAAATTTTAAATATATCAAATCTTCTATGATAGTGATTTTTTATTTATTTATGGGATGGAAATCAATTTACATTAATGCTTTTGTTTTTTTGGTTCATATTAATGCGTTTGTTTTCCTTCAATTTACTCATTTGTCTAATTTATTTTGTATAATAATAATTAAAAAAAATAACATGAAATAATTAAATATTTAAAATAATACTTGAAATACATAATCTCTCCCATTCTACCAACAATTAAAATAAAAATATACTTAAATAATTGAGTAATTACTCATTTGAATCCCACATGTTTTCACGGGCACAAATTTAATTCACAATAAATTACCCAACTTCCAAATTATAGATTCGTGATACTCCGTCCAATATGCCCCGTTTGGTAACCCTAACCGAACCAATGATGTAGCATGTTAAGTACACACGTGGCAATTTTAAGTATGAAAATTTTTCCAACTCAATTAATCAAATACCATTTGAAATTAATATACTTTTTTGGACACTCATATTCTTCCACTTCACCAACTCCAACAAAAAATACTCATTTTAGTTCATCAAGATTTCCATAACTATTCTATACAGGGACTTGAAATCATCCAACATCTTGCAAGATAATGAATATAATGCAAAACTATCTGATTATGGATTAGCCAAACTTGCAGGTAAAGATAATATGAATATTGTGCCTACAAGGGGTATTGGTACCTATGGGTAGTGCTCCTGAGTATGTGAGAAAAGGGATCCAAAAATATATAGAGATATTGCACATCTACTTCTCAAGTTACCCTGAGAAGGATCTAATTCAACTTGTTGCAATAACAGCAATGTGCTTACAAGAAGAATTAGCAGCAAGACCTTTGATGAGTGATGTTGTAACTGCTCTAATTAATGCAAATGTATCTTATTTCCCTAGGAATATGATTGACTAACCCAGTCATAGGTTTTGAATCTTGTAAATCATTTACGAATGACATTGGTTAAGCTTTATTATATATATGTCGATGTAATTACACCTTAAATTTAAAATAATAATAGTCAACAACATTTTTAATGGAGTTATAATAAATTATTATTTTTTAAATGAATTAGATTGATTGATGATTGTGGTGGGGATATGTGATCTAACCATGTTGAATGATGGCCGGTGAGAGGATCTATGATCCAATTATGTTGATTAGTGATTGTTGAGGGGGTCTATGATATAATTATTTTGATTGTTGATGGGATCTTAAGATCTTTTGAATGGCATGAATTACAATTCCTTCTCGAACCATCAACGCCGACATGTGTAAAGATTTCTGACTTAAAGCATCGGCCACCACATTGGCCTTTCCCGGATGGTACTGCAACCCGAAATCATAATCCTTAAGGAATTCCATTCACCGTCTCTGTCTCATATTCAATTCCTTTTGATCAAATAGGTACTTCAAACTCTTGTGGTCGCTGTATACCTCAAATCTCACGCCAAAAAGGTGGTGTCTCCAGATTTTTAAGGCAAAGACCACTGCAGCTAATTCCAAGTCATGGGTAGGGTAGTTTTGCTCGTGCGTCCTCAACTGTTGAGAAGCATAGGCAACAACCTTACCTTCTTGCATTAACACACAACCCAAAACCTTGCTTGGATGCATCACAATAAACACTGAAGTCCCGATTAGTACAAGGAAGAACCAAAACTGGTGTCGTAGTCAACCTTCGTTTCAACTCTTGAAAACTTTCTTCACATCGAAGTGTCCACACATATGTTTCCCCTTTCCTAGTGAGTTTTGTCAATGGTAGAGCCAACTTCGAAAATCCCTCAATGAATTTCCGATAATACCCAGTTAAACCCAGAAAACTCTGGATTTCAGTAACCGACTTGGGCACTGCCCATTCCATGACTGCTTCAACCTTTGAAGGGTCGACAGCTACCCCTTCCTTGGATATTACATGTCCGAGAAAATTAACTGATTCCAACCAGAAATCACATTTAGACAATTTGGCATACAACTTGTTCTTACTCAAGAGTTCTAGAACAATCCGTAGGTGTTCAGCATGTTCCTCTCGACTTTTGGAGTAAACTAAGATGTCATCAATAAATACCACTACGAATGAATCTAAATACGGATGGAAAATCCGATTCATGTAGTCGGTAAATATTGTTGGGGCGTTAGTTACACCAAAAGGCATGAGCAATTCTTCAAAATGCCCATACCTTGTCCTAAAAGTAGTTTTAGGAATATCTTCTAACTTCACCCGAAGTTGGTGGTAACCCGACCGAAGGTCAATCTTTGAAAACAACACCGCTCCTCTCAACTGATCCATTAAGTCATCAATCCTAGGCAATGGATACTTATTCTTGATAGTAACCTTGTTCAATTGTCTGTAGTCAGTACACAACCGCATACTACCATCCTTCTTCTTAACCAACAAAACAGGCACACCCCACGGCGAAACACTAGGACGAATAAACATCTTTGCCAATAAGTCCTCAACCTGCTTTTTCAACTCAGCCAATTCTAACGGTGCCATCCTATAAGGAGCTATAGAGATGGGTCCCGTTCTAGGTACCAAATCGATAGAGAATTCAACTTTTCTCACTAGAGGCAATTCCGGAATATCACTAGGAAATACCTCAGGAAACTCACGAACTATCGGGATGTCCTCAATCTTGGGTTTCTCAATACCCTCCAGAGATGCCAACAACATAAACACGGCCCCTCCCTCCATATAGGAAGTCCTGACTTCCTTTGCCGATAACGGCTTCATGTTAATAACCTCATCAGAAATCTCATCTAGATTCCCGAATACCACGGTCTTATCAGCACAATTAAGCACCACACGATTTGCCGACAACCAGTCCATCCCCAGAATTATATCTAACTAGGATAGTGGTAAGCAGATTAAATCCACGGTAAAATTCCTAACATAAACCACCACTGGACATCGAGACACAACTGTCGACACCACCACAAGTACATCAGTTGGGGTGGATACGACCAAGTCGAAAGGGAACGACTCAGTTTGCAATTTCAGTCTATCCACGCATTCAATAGATACAAAGGAGTGTGTCGATCCCGAATCAAACAACACTAAAAGAGGAATACCTGGCACCATGCAATTACCTTTTATCAGGCCATCTGCACCCGATACCTCTGCACCACTCATGGTGAACACTCTGCCAGTGGAACGAGGATGTTCAGCCCTCTCCGCATTCACACTCTACGGTAGCTTAGGACAATATCTTCTGGTATGCCCAACCTCCTTGTAGTGAAAACAAGTAAGCGTCGTCCCAGGGCATGAGTCACCGACATGAGTTCGGCCACATTTGCCGCACAAAAATGGAGAGCTCAACCGTGACCCTCCGGCATTAACATGAGTCTTCAGCCCATGCGAAGTATGACTTCGTCTACCCGTCGGAGGAGAGTAAGGCTTCCGCACTTCTTGAAACATTTTGCCCTTTCCCTTCCCGTGTGAGAAGTTCCATTGAGGGCCATAGTGTCGTGGAGGGTTCTCTTTCCTAGCAGCAGCGTCCCTCATCCTCACGTTATCCTCATACATCCTACACTTGTTCACTAGTGTAGGGAAATCAGAAATTTCTTCGTGACCAAATGTCACCCTGAGCTCGGGTCTCAACCCCATCTCAAACTTCACACATTTGGACCTCCCGTCCAACTCCAGTTCAGCATAAGGGCAATATCGGATCAAGTCTTCAAATTTGGCCGAGTACTCCCCCACCGACATATTTCCTTGCTCTAATTGCAAGAATTCCATCTCCTTCTTCCTTTTCAGGTCTGCAGGAAAATATTTCTGGAGGAATTTACTCTTGAAGGCTCCCCATGTGATGATTTGCCCTTCGACTTCCATCTGCCTCTGGGTCATTTCCCACTAGTTCTCAGCCTCTTTCACCAGCATGTAAGTGGCATAGGTCACTCTCTGAGCATCAGAACAGCTCATGGCCCTGAAGATTCTTTCCACTCCTTGGACCCATTCAATGGCTGCATCAAGAGCGAATCCTCCTTGGAACTGATTGGTGTTCCTCCTACAGAATTCATCCAGACCACGATACTCAGCCGGCCCAGGTGGAACCAATGGTTGCGAACTCGGACTTGGTGTCACGTTCTGGTTCAGGTGCTGTAAGTTCTCGTTCATATTCGTCAGCACTGCAGCAATCTGAGCCAACAAGTCATTCTGATCCGATCCTCTTCCTCTTCTAGACATCTCCGTAATGGGTATCTGTTTATCTCTTTCATTTGTCAGTAAACCATGTTTAACAAGACAAATCAGCACATAACCACACAACAATTCACTAAAATCACATAGTCCATTCAATTAGAAGTTACAAAGAAGCAAGTAAGGCCATACCCTAGGCCGCATGACTAACTATGCTCTGATACCATATGGTAAAGACCCAAATTCTACCCTTGAAATTTTTTCCTCATTTTAGTTTAATTCCATGCAATCACTCATAACTCACTTTACCAATCTAATGTCCTTACTTCAAAATCTTATTTCCTTCCTCACACTCAATCCATGAATCAATAATGACATACAAAATCATTCGACAGAAAAACATAATTCGTATTAATGCAAGTTAGTAACCACCGCATATAACTAGCTGTGGGTTTCCAAAATACCCATAGCTACGCATATCCAGAGTTACACCCTCATGTTAGCAAATATATATATATATATATATATATATATATATATATATATATATATATATATATATATCCACAATTACATAATGTTCTAGACCATCAACTATGCACTCATATACAAAATAGTGCTAATGAATAAATCCAAAATATAAAGCTCGCTAAAATGAGTCCCCCTCATGTCACCTGTTTAACTGCAATGGGATTTATCAATGACAAATACACAAACATACAAAGGAGTAAGTCGTTAATTCAATAAACATCATTATAAGATAATCCACATTAGAAAAGGTTAGTAAATCATTTTTGAAATTCATTTTACTTTGCTACATAACTTGAGCCAAAGTCGCTACACCCATCGGGTCAGAACGACTTATTGGCTCAGATTGCTGCAGTGTTGACGAACATGAACGAGAACTTATAGCACCTGAACCAGAATGCAACCCCAAGTCCGAGTTCGCAACCATTGGTTCCACCTGGGCCGGTTGAATACCGAGGTCTGGACGAATTCTGCAGGAGAAAACCTAGTCAGTTCCAAGGCGGATTCGCTCCGGATGCGGCCATTGAATGGGTCCAAGGATTGGAAAGAATCTTCAGGGCCATGAGTTGTTCTGATGCTCAGAAAGTGGCCTATGCCACCTACATGCTGGTGAAAGAGGCAGAGAATTGGTGGGAACTGACCTAGAGACAAATGGAGATCAAAGGGCAAATCATCACGTGGGAAGCTTTCAAGAGTAAATTTCTCTAGAAATATTTTCATGTCGACCTAAAAATGGAGAAGGAGAGGGAATTCCTACAATTAGAGCAGGGGAACATGTCGGTGGGGGAATATTCAGTCAAATTTGAAGAGTTGATCCGGTATTGCCCTTATGCTGAACTAGAGTTGGACGGGAGGTCCAAATGTGTGAAGTTTGAGATGGGGTTGAGGCCCGAGCTCCGGGTGACATTTGGTCACGAAGAAATTTCTGATTTCCCTACACTAGTGAACAAGTGTAGGATGTATGAGGATAATGTGCGGAGGAGGGACGTTGCTGCTAGAAAAGATAACCCTCCAAAACACTATGGCCCTCAACGAAACTTCTCACACGGCAAAGGAAAAGGGAAAATGTTTCAAGAGGAGCGGAAGCCTTACTCTCCTCCAATGGGTAGTCGGGGAAATACTTCACATGGGCTGAAGACTCATGGTAATGCCGGAGGGTCACGGTTGAACTCTCCATCATGGTGCGGCAAATGTGGCCGAACTCATGTAGGTTACTCATGCCCTTGAACGATGCTTACCTATTTCTACTGCAAGGAGGTTGGGCACACCAGGAGATATTGTCCTAAGCTAACACAGAGTGTAAATGTTGTGAGAGCTGAGCGACCTCGATCTACTGGTAGAGTATTTACCATGAGTGGTGCTGAGGCATCGGGTGTAGATGGCCTGATTAAAGGTAATTGCATGGTGACAGGTATTCCTCTTTTAGTGTTGTTTGATTCGGGAGCGACACACTCCTTTGTATCTAATGACTGCGTGGATAGACTGAAATTGCAAACTGAGTCGTTGCCTTTCGACTTGGTCATATCCACCCCAACTGATGTGCTTGTGGTGGTATCGACAGTTGTGTCTCGATGTCCGGTAGTGGTAAACGGTAGAACTTTTACCGTGGATTTGATCTGCTTACCACTAACCCAGTTGGATCTAATTTTGGGGATGGACTGGTTGTCGGCGAATGATGTGATGCTAAATTGTGCTGATAAGACCGTGGTATTCGGGAATCTTGATGAGGTTTCTGATGAGGTCAATGACATGAAGCCATTGTCGGCAAAGGAAGTCAGGACTTCTTGTAAAGAGGGAGGAGCCGTGTTTATGTTGTTGGCATCCCTGGAAGGTAGTGAAAAACCCAAAGTTGAGGATATTCCGATAGTTCGTGAGTTTCCTGAGGTATTTCCTGGTGAAATTCCAGAATTACCTCCCGTAAGAGAAGTTGAATTTTTTATTGATTTGGTACCTGGACCGGGACCCATCTCTATAGCTCCTTATAGGATGGCACCGTTATAATTGGCTGAGTTGAAAAAGCAGGTTGAGTACTTGTTGGCAAAGAAGTTTATTCGTCCTAGCGTCTCGCCATGGGGTGCGCCTGTTTTGTTGGTTAAGAAAAAGGATGGTAGTATGCGGTTGTGTACCGACTACCGGCAGTTGAACATGGTCACTATTAAGAACAAGTATCCGTTGAACTTGATGGATCAGTTGATGTGAGCGGTAGTGTTTTCAAAGATTGATCTTCGGTCTGGTTACCACCAACTTCGTGTGAAGTCGGAAGATATTCCTAAGACGGCGTTTAGGACAAGGTATGGACACTTTGAGTATTTAGTCATGCCTTTTGGTGTAACGAATGCCCCAACAATATTTATCGACCACATGAATCGAATTTTTCATCCGTATTTAGATACCTTCGTAGTGGTATTTATTGATGACATTTTGATTTACTCTAAAAGCCGAGAGGGACATACTGAGCATCTGCGGATTGTGCTAGAACTTCTTAGCAAGAATCAGTTGCAAAGATGTCAAAATCCGACTTCTGGTTGGAGTCAGTAAATTTTCTTGGACATGTGATATCCAAGGAAGGAGTGGCAGTAGATCCTTCAAAGGTTGAAGCGGTTATGGATTGGGCAGTGCCCAAGTCAGTCACTGAGATCAGGAGCTTTTTGGGTTTGGCTGGGTATTATCGGAAATTCATAGAGGGATTTTCGAAGTTGGCTCTACCTTTGACAAAACTCACTAGGAAAGGGGAACCGTATGTGTGGACACTTCAATGTGAAGAAAGTTTCCAAGAGTTAAAACGAAGGTTGACTACGGCGCCAGTTTTGGTTCTTCCTTGTACTGATCGGGACTTCAGTGTTTATTGTGATGCATCCAAGCAAGGTTTGGGTTGTGTGTTGATGCAAGAAGGGAAGGTTGTTGCCTATGCTTCTCGACAATTGAGGACGCACGAGCAAAACTTTCCTACCCACGATCTTGAGTTGGCTGCAGTGGTCTTTGCCTTAAAAATCTAGAGACACCATCTCTATGGCGTGAGATTTGAAATGTACAGCGACAACAAGAGTTTGAAGTACTTATTTGATCAAAAGGAATTGAACATGAGACAGAGGAGATGGATGGAATTCCTTAAGGATTACGATTTTGGGTTGTAGTACCACCCGAGAAAGGCCAATGTAGTGGCGGATGCTCTGAGTCTAAAGTCATTGCACATGTCGGCTTTGATGGTTAGAGAAGGGAGACTGATTGAAGAGTTGAGAGATATGAACATGGAAGTTCAGATAAAGCCTCATAGTATGATTTTGGGAATGCTTAAAGTCACAAATGAGTTGTTTGATCAAATCCAGATAATGCAAGTTGAGGATAGTGAGCTAATGGATAAACGGGATCTGATGCTAAGTGGTAAGGATACCAATTTCACAACGGACCCTAGTGGAATGTTGCGTTACAAAGGGAGGGTGTGCGTGCATCGTATTGAGAAATTACGGAGGGATATTTTAGAGGAATCCCATAACAGCAAACTGAGTTTTCACGCGGGAACCACGAGGATGTATCAAGATTTGAAAACACTGTTTTGGTGGTCTGGGTTGAAAAGGGATGTGGCATTGTATGTCTCGAGTTGTTTGGTATGTCAGAAGGCCAAGATTGAGCATCAGCGACCAGCGGGATAATTACAATCCCTAGAAATTCCCGTTTGGAAGTGGGATAGTATCTTCATGGATTTTGTGTCTGGTTTTCCGAAGACTCGGAAAGGATATGATTCGATATGGGTGATCGTGGATCGGTTAACTAAATCTGCTCACTTTTTTCCTATGAACATGAGGTACTCTTTGGAGAGATTGGCAGAACTGTATATCCGGGAAATTGTTCGCTTGCATGGAATACCATCAAGCATTGTGTCAGATAGGGACCCCCGTTTCACTTCAAACTTTGGACTAGTTTGCAAATCGCTTTGGGAACTAAGTTGAAGCTGAGTTCAGCTTATCATCCACAAACGGACGGTCAATCAGAAAGGACAATACATACATTGGAGGATCTTTTGAGGGCTTGTGTCTTAGAACAACCAGGAAGTTGGGATGGCATGTTGCCGTTGATCGCTTGGGAGAGAGAGAGACTCACTTGGGAGGGTGAAATATTGGGCTGTAATGGAGGATCCTCGCTTAAGCGAGAGATTCTCGCCTGGGCGAGAGAGGCTCTCCTGGGAGGGTGAAATCCTGGGGTATACTGGAAGATTCTCGCCTGAGCGAGAGTTGCCTCGCATGAGCGAGAAATAGCATTTTGTGGCTGTTGACAATGTGAGATTCTCGCTTGAGCGAGAGGGTCAGATCTGAGTTTTTAAAATGGACGGGATTTTCTGGCTTGAGCGAGAATAAGCTCGCTTAAGCGAGAACTCGACGAGGCAGTGGTGTCGGTGGAACTTGTGAAGTTGCCAAGAACCAAACCCAACACTCACCAAGGTAAGGATAAGTCTTTAATTATGCATTTGGAATAGAAAATGTGTGTATTTTCTGGTTATGCGATGATTGAGTTGTGAATTGCGCATTTAGTATAAACATATGTGTATTTACGGGAAAATGGAAAATATGTGTATTTTCTGGTCATGAAATAATCATATTGTGAATCATGTATTTACCATAAACATATATGGATGTGTTTAAACTAAAGATGACGTGGATTTACGGGAAATGATGGTGAATTCGAGGAAAAGGAAATATATTTTTAGCCGACCATGAAGGGTCAGCTACTCTGGCTTGAGTATATAAGCAAAACTTTGGCTTGAGTATATAAGCAAAACTCTAGCTTGAGTATATATGCAAAACTCTGGCTTGAGTATATAAGCAAAACTCTGGCTTGAGTATAAGCAAAACTCTGGCTTGAGTATATAAGCAAAACTCTGGCTTGAGTATATAAGCAAAACTCTGGCTTGAGTATTTATGCAAAACTCTGGCTTGAGTATATAAGCAAAACTCTGGCTTGAGTATATAAGCATGTTTTATTTAAAAATGGAAATGAGAATCTGCTTTTAGCTAACCCTGAGGGGTGTAGCGACTTTGGCTCAAGTTATGCAGCAAAGTAAAATGAATTTCAAAAATGGTTTACTAACCCAATTTCTAATGTGGATTATCTTATGATGATGTTTATTTGAATTATCGACTTACTCCTTTGTATGTTTGTGTACTTGTCATTGATAATCCCATTGCAGATAAACATGTGACATGAGGGGGACTCATTTTTGGGAAGTCTTAGGGAGCTTTACATTTTGGAATTATTCACTTGCTCTACTTTGTATATGAGTGCATAGTTGATATTTTGAAATATGATGTAACTAATGACGTAGATATAATTGCTAACATGAGGGTGTAACTCTGGATATGTAAGAAACCCATAGCTAGTTATATACGGTGGTTACTAATTTTAATTAATACGAATTATGTTTTTCTGTCGAATGATTTTGTATGTTAATATTGAGATAGAGTGCGAAGAGGGAAATAAGATTTGAAGTAAATATATTAAATTGGTAATGTGAGTTAGGAGAGATTGCATGGAATTGAACTAAAATGAGAAAAAAATTTCAAGGGTAGAATTTGGGTCTTTACATTATCCACAACAGAAAATCCACGCATTTGCTATCACAGTGCAAAAGTTAAAGACTTATCCTTACCTCTCATTTCATACAACAACACAAAATATCACATCATTGTCATACACACGATAAACACAACGTATCTCAATGTTTCCTCATCGTAAAATAATCCACAACACCTTCATTGTCACAAACACACCCATATATTTTCTTAACAATAAAGCAACTCTCAACTTAGTCATTTTCATAAACATACTCATCTCCACTCTTAACAAATCAACACCTCATCACACAATCATTGTTACAAACACACCCATATATGTTTATAACAATAAACAACTCACACATAATCATTATCACATAAAATAACCATTTCTACTTTTTGCCATTTAACAACACATCTCACAATCCTTGTTACAAACATACTCATGTATGTTCATAACAAGTCAAACATCCATAACACACCATTATCATAAACAAACTACACACAACATATTCTTCATCATATAACACATTAATGTTAGAACCATCTTTCATGACGGTGTATTACCATAAATGAGCATATGGCGTTTTAATTAAATAAACGGTTTTCCCACACATATATCTCCACTTTTATGGCTAATACAACCTCATGTAAAATAAAGACTCTCACATGGACCATAAACACTCAAATGAGTTTCTATCCGTTAACGTGCTCCGATTCTTGAGGGAAATCGGAGAAGATGACTCTAATGAAATACTCTAAGACCACAATGGTCTTCTCCCTCACCTTAGGTTGCGTAAGCTCCGTTGCTCCGCAAAAGAGCCACATCTCCCTTCATCTCTTCCAACCTCCATTGTTGCTTTTTCACCTCCAAGCTTTTCCAAATGTGTCACCATGAAGCAAGAGGAAGGTTTTGATGAGTTTTGAGGCTTAGTGGAGGGGAAAATGGTCCATTTGGGTGGAGCCACTGTTGGGAGAGAAAGGGGGAGAAAGAAAATGAAGATTAGGGTTTCTAGATCCCCTTTTTCACTTTTATAGCTCTGACGCTCTCGCCCGGGCGAGAATGGCTCGCTTGGACGAGAATTTCGCGACTTTTTCAAGTTTCACACTAGAATGGTCTCGCCCGGGCGCGGATTTCTCGCTCGGGCGAGAATCGGGCAGTATGCTAAGGCTCCTCTCTAGCTTGGGCAAAAATTCTAGCTCGAGCTAGAATTTGAGAGCTTTTCCAGATTTCACTTTCGCTCAAATGACCACTTCTTCGTTTGGGCGAGGTTCCTATACTTCTCAAACTTAAAACATTGAGTCCCTCGCTTAGGCGAGACCCTCTCGTCCAAGAGAGAATGGTCAAGCATACACCTGAACACCCTAAGTTTTCCAATCAGTCCGAAAACGAAATTTGAGGTGTTACAATCCTCCCCCCCTAACAAGAAATTTCGTCCCCGAAATTTTGTTAGGTTACTCTCGGGAAGATACTATCATTGCCTACACTTTAGGCATAAGATATACTCGACCACACTTGGATCTAACAGTCTAACAATTAAGATCACTTAGACGACAAATAAGGGTACATACCACGTAACAGTGATACCACATAGCCAAATCATGGGCTACCCTTTTTGAGCCCAAAAACCCAATCCAAACATCAGGTCAACTAAGATGAAATTATCACAACCGAAATGAAGATTCTCCAGTATTCCTCCATCACAATAGATCTCCCTGATCCATCACTACAACAATCGTTCAAAACGATTAACCTATACGGTCCGAATCGCAACAACACTTTCGAAACCACTTCGAAGTGGGATCTATACCCATCATTTACCAAGATGCACTAGATCGCATCCAACATGCAATATCTAGATCGACATCCACTCGATGGAAACATCGTCATTTCATTTTACACATGAAAAATAGCTACGATTAACTAAAAATTTCTCAATAGCATTTCAAACTCGTACTCGCTACAACACTTAAACAGAGTATTCATTCAATGAGTAGCATTTAGACAATCAAGATTTCTGGAGTTTTTCAGAGAACCAATTAAAATCACCAAGTAACTATCCAATCCAATCAAACATTTCTACAACAAACGGGGGTGGTAGAAGAAGATTCACCAATTCATAGCCTCCACTAGGTGTAAAAGACCATAGGCCCACTCAAATCACATGCTTTGTTACCAATGATCATGGCAAATTTACATACATTCAGTCCAATAACATAAGTGTTATATGAATAGTCAAACTACCATGGAATGCATACATCTCGCACCCAAGTCTACATTATGTGTATAAACACATGGTCATAATTACATCACAAAGCTTCTAACAACATCATAATTATCAAAGATATAGTTGCTAAAATATTGGAATCTCCAACATGATTCTAAATTAATGTATAGCCACATGCTACACTTCACCCAAAATGATTTTCAAAAATAGATTAGATATACGATTCATGGCAATCATTTCGTGAAAGCATGATTTACATAATCATTTCAACCTAACTCAAAACCCTTTTTCTCATGCGACACCGAAAGTCCAAATCACCAATTTCTAAAGACTAGTTAGCTCTGGAATTATAATATCTTCAGGACCTTATAACCCTCATATTTCATTTACATAAACACACTTACACAATAACACCACAATTATGCATAGCAATTACTAATGCGCATGAAACAGAAGCAAGTCTTGTAGGTAAAATATCAGAGCAGATAATTGGTGTACATCACCACTATATCGTGCATTGCAAATATTCAAATACAAAAGGTCAACCATCATAGGCCAAAAGCTTGGTTTATCAATTAGCCCGCTAAAACTTAAGCAACACAACATCCATGTTCATCATCAAAGTTCAGATTTATGCACATATAAGAAATCAGTAGCATAATGAAAAGTTATCACCATAACATTTGCATGCTTATCCCTTTTCATAATGACTCGTTTTGATCACCCACCATGAGTAACTTCAAAATAACAACATATCCAAATGTTCACGTTTATTCAAATGCATTCATCACAATCGTATTTAAATACTTCACCCCCCCCCCCCCCCCCCCCCCCCGTCAATCATTACCTTGAACTATATGTTCTTACCTCTTAGCATAGTATACAAACTAATGCAAACAAAAGAGTTTAACCTTTAATAACTCATAAAAACTAGGATGCTCAACTTAGCCTCTTCAAAACACATAAAGTACATTTCTTTACATTCTCCTTGTTTGAATAATATTTCTAAAAGCCAAAACTTCATGATCAATAACTCCAATAAAACATATCCATTTACATGTTCATAGGAATCTTTTAAATTACTCTTCAAGCTATTACCAAAATAGTTAACATACTATTTCCATAATTTCACGCATCAAGGAACCATCTACCCAGCATTACCAATTAATCTCAACGAGATATTTCATCATTGTCATACAGAACATGTCGCCCACAAATTCTTCATTTCATTCAACTTTCTAAAATTTCATGCATTGCAAGCAAACTTGTATCAGGAATAAGTCAAGATGTACATGTTCATTTCCAAGCAAAACAGACAAATACATGTTAGTAGACTTTTACAAAGTAAACGGCTTGGTTACATGCCATGAAATAAAATGTTGATATTTAGCCACAGAGTCTAACAATCGGTTAATCACTACATCATGCGTATTTGTTATACTCTTGAGGAATGGCAAGATAATTAACAACATACATTAACAAGGAATATGTAGGAAATCACATAACATAGCATACAACTTTTCATGTTATAGATTTATCCTACTATTAGCAAAAGCTCACATTCTCCTTATTATCAAAAACCATCCATCAAATTAAAAAAATCCAATTTAATCATTCCTTTTCAATTATCTCAATCTTAGTGCTAAAAGAAAATTCACATCAAGAGGTTGACCAAAGCTCAAACAAGAGATCCACCACTAGGAACTCTCAACAAATAAATCTCACACCAGGAAATCCAACCGGAAAATCACAATCACAAACTCCCCATAAACAATTCCAATAAGAGTTTTACAACAAGAAATCCTCTACGAAATTCACAACAAGGAATTTTCAACAAGCACTTCATCAATAACTCACAACAAGACATCCGACGATAAGTTCACAACCAGACGCTTACCGCGAAGAATTTAACAATCATCTTTCACATCAACAGTTATCACATAGTTAACAAACTATCAGCATAAATCAAGCAGTAAACTCACACAAATTTCACAAAGAAGCATGTAAGGCCATACCCTAGGCCACAGAGTTGACATATGCTCTGATACCATATTGTAAGGACCCGATTTTCATAACTCGTTTTAAAATCCTTATTCGTGAAAGTGAAGTGATTACTTTTGAAAGACATTACTCGAACAATTTGGAAACTTGAGTGAATACGTTTATAAATTTGCAAGGCGGAAATATTTCAAACACCTTTCATTTCAAAAGCATGTCATTACACTTCCGTTCAAATACATCCTTTATACAATTACACTTTCTCAAAATTACCTTGAATACAAACATTAGATCCACTTCATTATACACTTCCAAGAAAGTTGTTTATACATTAATTCACTTTAACATGTTCTTCATATTACAAATATTTATCATATAACATATCAATTACATATTATCCACTACTTTATCATGTACTCTTCTCCGCAAGCGTCCAATGCGCTACCTCCACAACCTGAACCCAAACATACAACACATACAAGGAAAGACAGAGGGATTAAGAACCAACTACGGCGACCGTAGGGTGGAATTACATGGAGTAATAACATTAAAGTATTAAACCTATCCAATGTCTAACATCAATCATATTAAACATATACCAATCAACACATTATACCACCTAAGGTTCATATATCCAATTAGTATACTCATCATACCTCACTTGGGAAACTCATTCAAATCCGTACAACATACAATTCATTCATACTCAAGTTATCAAAATCATCACATAATAATTAAACATTGAAGTGGAACACATTTCATAAGTACATGAATATAATCATTCATATCCTCTTTCCATCTTATCCATATTCACCCTACAGTATATATATCCCATAATATATATTCTATACCATGCATATTCATCCATTCCAAATCACTTTCCCTTTCAAAATATCCATATTCACCCTATAGTATATATATTCCATAATATATATTCTATAGCATGCATATTCATCCATTCCAAATCACTTTCCTTTTCAAAATATCCATATTCACCCTATAGTATATATATCTCATAATATATATTCTATAGCATGCTTATCCATTGTAAGGTAGTCCCATTCTCTTTTTTTTAAGTAATCGTGCTACATAACTTGAGCCAAAGTTTGCTACATCACTTGAGCCAAAGTTTGCTACATTGCTTGAGCCAAAGCTTGCTACATAACTTGAGCCAAAGTTTGCTACATTGCTTGAGCCAAAGCTTGCTACATTGCTTGAGCCAAAGCTTGCTACATTGCTTGAGCCAAAGCTTGCTACATAACTTGAGCCAAAGTCGTTACACCACTCTAGGTGCAACAAAAATAGGTTTTCTTTTCATTAAAGTTTTGCTACATAACTTGAGCCAAAGTTTGCTACATTGCTTGAGCCAAAGCTTGCTACATTACTTGAGCCAAAGTTTGCTACATTACTTGAGCCAAAATTTGCTACATTGCTTGAGCCAAAGCTTGCTACATTACTTGAGCCAAAGTTTGATACATTACTTGAGCCAAAGCTTTCTACATGACTTGAGCCAAAGTCGCTAACCAATCATGGTCGGCTAAAAACGAGTTTTATTTCCATTGGCACTCCACCAATACAAAAACAGTAAATGCACCCAACATCATGACAAACATATCCATATATGCTTATAACTACAAAGTGATTTACGATTCATTTCATTATTCCGAGTTTTATTTCCATTGGCACTCCACCAATACATAAACAGTAAATGCACCCAACATCATTACAAACATATCCATATATGCTTATAACTACAAAGTGATTTACGATTCATTTCATTATTCCGAGTTTTATTTCCATTGGCACTCCACCAATACATAAACAATAAATGCACCCGACATCATTACAAACATATCCATATATTCTTATAACTACAAAGTGATTTATGATTCATTTCACTATTCCGAGTTTTATTTCCATTGGCACTCCACCAATACATAAATAGTAAATGCACCCCTCATCACTACAAACATACCCTTATATGCTTGTAACGACTACGTGATTTACATTACATATCATTATCCACAACAGAAAAGCCACGCATTTTCTATCACAGTGCATAAGTTAAAGACTTATCCTTACCTCTCATTTCATACAACAACACAAAATATCACATCAATGTCATACACACGATAAACACAACGTATCGCATTGTTTCCTCATCGTAAAATAATCCACAACACCTTCATTGTCACAAACACACCCATATATATTCATAACAATAAAGCAACTCTCAACTTAGTCATTTTCATAAACATACTCATCTCCACTCTTAACAAATCAACACCTCACCACACAATCATTGTTACAAACACACCCATACATGTTTATAACAATAAACAACTCACACATAATCAATATCACACAACATAACCATTTCTACTTTTTGCCATTAAACAACACATCTCACAATCCTTGTTACAAACATACTCATGTATGTTCATAACAAGTCAAACAACCATAACACACCATTATCATAAACAAACTACACACAACATATTCTTCATCATATAACACAATAACGTTAGAACCATCTTTTATGACGGTGTATTACCATAAATGAGCATATGGCATTTTAATTAAATAAACGGTTTTCCCACACATATATCTCCACTTTTATGGCTAATACAACCTCATGTAAAATAAAGACTCTCACATGGACCATAAACACTCAAATGAGTTTCTATCCGTTAACGTGCTCCGATTCTTGAGGGAAATCGGAGAAGATGACTCTAATGAAAAACTCTAAGACCACAATGGTCTTCTCCCTCACCTTAGGTTGCCTAAGCTCCGTTGCTCCGCAAAAGAGCCACATCTCCCTTCATCTCTTCCAGCCTCCATTGTTGCTTTTTCACCTCCAAGCTTTTCGAAATGTGTCACCATGAAGCAAGAGGAAGGTTTTGATGAGTTTTGAGGCTTAGTGGAGGGGAAAATGGTCCATTTGGGTGGAGCCACCGTTGGGAGAGAAAGGGGGAGAAAGAAAATGAAGATTAGGGTTTCTAGAACCCCTTTTTCAATTTTATAGCTCTGACGCTCTCGCCCGGGCGAGAACGGCTCACTTGGCCGAGAATTTCGCGACTTTTTCAAGTTTCACACTGGAATGCTCTCGCCCGGGCGCGAATTTCACGCTCAGGCAAGAATCGGGAAGTATGCTAAGGCCCCTCTCTAGCCTGGGCGAAAATTCTAGCTCGAGCTAGAATTTGACAGCTTTTCCAGATTTCACTTTCGCTCAAATAACCACTTCTTCGCTTGGGCGAGGTTCCTATACTTCTCAAACTTAAAACATTGAGTCCCTCGCTTAGGCGAGACCCTCTCGTCCAAGAGAGAATGGTCAAGCATACACCTCAACACCCTAAGTTTTCCAATCACTCCGAAAACGAATTTTGAGGTGTTACATCTATGATATAATTATTTTGATTGTTGATGGGATCTTAAGATCTTTTGATTGGCATGGGTTACAAGCAAACAGAATTTCACTTGTATGAAGACGAGTTTGTTTTCCGGAAACGGAGTAAGACATTTCCTTCGGAATATGCGATGGATAAGGGACACACACCTTAAGCAGATATTTCTTCTCATGGTGAACTTTTAGGCTGAATCGTTGTTAATGTCGTATGTACTGTTCCAGTAGTAGCTTGGCATCTCATAGAACATTTAAGAAATGGAAGGATTCATAAATGCGTTCTACAAATAAGTCCATCTCAATGTACTGCTAGTTGTTGTGTAGAGGGGAAGCCAATTTTGGAAGATTGTTATATTTTATACAATTTAAAGAAAATTAAACAGGATTTGTTTTGAACAACCATAGAATTCTATTCTTAATGGGCAAGAAACAAAGGTCTTAAAATTAAAGAAAGTGTACATCATAAAGAATATGGAATATAGTCATATACAATTATTTCTAAAACAATTTGCGGGTTTATATGTTGCCAACATGAATATCTTTATATGTTAATTTTTTTAATGGTGACAATTTGCCACTTAATTTGTATTTATGTGGATGACTTATCTGTAAGAACATAACTCATTAATTCATTTTAAGACTTTAAAAATTTGACACTTTGTGAGTTCGGAATGATATTTATAAGGCTCCTACCCTAATATTGATATCTAGAAGTGAAAGAATATAATTAGAAAGTGGGATTATGTGTAAAAACAAAGCCATTCAAAAGAAGAGTTGATGTTTTATTTATAATAAAGTGAAACACATTGAAGAAATTAAAAGTACACGAAAGTTCCAAAGGAAAAAAGTAATTTATCTTATTCCTTTATTTAAACCCAAATAGATTAGTATCACTTTGTAATGTTGTTGAGGTTACGAAATCCACAGCAATCTGGGAACCTAGGGCATTGCCCAGGTGAACAACGCGATGGTTGTGTGCTTCCCATTCCAATCAATGAAATAGAAACAACTACAAATAACTGGATCATCATTAGAGTGGTGTAACGACTTTGGCTCAAGTTATGTAGCAAGCTTTGGCTCAAGCAATGTAGCAAGCTTTGGCTCAAGCGATGTAGCAAACTTTGGCTCAAGCGATGTAGCAAACTTTGGCTCAAGTAATGTAGCAAGCTTTGGCTCAAGCAATGTAGCAAACTTTGGCTCAAGTTATGTAGCATGGTTTTCAAAAGTATGAACGATGAAATTGGCTTTTTAAGCAAACTTGATTTTAAACTGTTTATTTGACTTTATTAAATGTGGATTATCTTACATTGATATTTAATGAGTTAATGACTTATTCCTTTGTGTTTTCCTGGTGTATTGTCAATGTTAATCCCATTGCAGGTAGGTGGAAGGAGTATGGGTTTTTTTATTAGGAGCTTAGAGACTTGTCTTTTGATGTCTCTTACCCATTCTTTTGTAATCGTAATTGGTTGTACTTGAACTAATTATTTTGTAAATATAAACTTGATTGTCGTACATGGCATTAAACAGGGAAACTAGTAACTCGGGATATAGGTAGTTCTGGGTGTTTTGTAAACCCATAGCTAATTGTATGCGGCCGTTACTAGGTTATATTAATGAATTATGTTTTTCTGCTATCGGATTTTGTATGTTACTTTTGGTTCATAGATCGGGTGTGAGGGAGAAGTGAGATCTTTTAAATAAATTTAGTCACTCGGTAATTATGATTTATTGATGAAATACATGGAATTGGATTAAATATGGAAAATTTTCAAGGGTAGAATTTGGGTCCTTACAATATGGTATCAGAGCATAGTTAATCTTGCGACCTAGGATATGGCCTTACATGCTTCTTTGAAATCTTTATGTGTTGAGATTGTTTGAAGTGTGCTAATTGTTAAGTGGTTCTGTGCATTGTTATTTAGCAAAAATTTATTTCTGACTAGTGAGTGAGTACAGGTACTCATGGCTGGAAGAGGAAGAGGGACGAGTCAGAACGTCCCGAATGATTTGTTGGCACAAATGGTGGCGGCGTTGCAGCAAGTCAATGAGAACTTGCACAATCTGAACCAGAACCCGGCATCAAGTCCGAGTTCGCACCCACTAGTTCCACCTGCGCTAGCAGAATATCGAGGGCTAGATGAGTTCTGTAGGAGGAATCCCAGCCAGTTCCATGGGGGATTTGCTCCCGAAGTTGCCATCGAGTGGGTCCAAGGGGTGGAGCGAATCTTCAGAGCAATGAACTGTACGGAGGCTCAGAAGTTGGCTTATGCCACCTACATGTTGGTGACGGAGGCCGAGAATTGGTGGGAATTCACTCGACGCCTGTTAGGAATCAGTGGTTACAATACACCTAGAAGGGGGGGGGGTTGAATAGGTGTAGCGGTTAGAATGTCCGCTTTTCGAAAACAACACTTAAAGCTGAAACACACCTTGATTAATCGATTAACGAAACAAGGTAATCGATTAACACTTTCAACACAGTCCACTTAATCGATTAACAGACTGAAGTAATCGATTAACACACTACACTTAATCGATTAAACCGTGACAGTAAGCAGATGCAAGTACAATTTCTTGCGCGACAATTAATTGATAACGAAGCGATTATGCAAAGCTTACAGAATTATCAGAGTAAAAACAATATAGTACAGAAACAGATTATCAATTAAATCTACTAAACAAATTAATCGATCAAATGCAATAAAGAGAGAAAGGGATAGAAAAAGTCCTGCAACACGAATTTCATCCTGGTTCGTTTGCTTGTCCACCGCAAACTACATCCAGGCCTACCAGCTGATTTGGGAGATTTTTCTTCACTATAATTGAATTAATGTTAATTACATACACACTATCCAATTACAACAATTAGACACTTACAAGATAAAAAAGATTCTATTCTATGGTTTGACTCCCTTCCTACCGACAAAGAAAACCTTTCTTTCGGCGTAGCCCCAGCCAAGAACCTTTGTTCTTTACTTATCCCTAAGTCTAACACTCAGTGAAGACACACTCAATCTCTTGGTGATACGACACCTTGAGATTCCCAAAATTACAACACTTTTTCAAACAAAACAATACAGAGTAAGCTTAAGCTATAACAAGACTTATATCTAACAAGATAAGGCTTTACTCTAATCACCTAATACAAGCTCATGCAGTATGAAAATGTATTAGTGAAAAACAGAATGCATAATATGTAAACATCTAATCAAGAATCATGTATAAAATGCAAGAACATGTGATAAGAAAAGATGAGAAATGTATCATGAAATGCACTCAATCCTAAAGCATAGAATTCTCTCTTTTCTAAACTCACAAATGCATTTACAACTAGATGCAACAATTAACACGAAAAAAAATGCTCTAACTCTCTAAAAATTTAACATGCAACTTATGAGATCAATTCTGAAAATGCAGTTTATAAAGAATTGATTTTATAGCCCAGTTAATCGATTAACGACAGCTTTAATCGATTAAGCTTTACAAAAATGTTAGATTAATCGATTAACCTTTGTTGTAATCGATTACACTGTGCAAACAGTTAGATTAATCGATTAACCTATGCTGTAATCGATTAACAGCATTTTTTCATGTGTAAAAGCTCAAATATGTTATGCACTTTAATTCATACATGTTTAATACTTAGATTATGCCTAGAATGCACATGTACATGTATTTATATGATGCATGAACATATTATGAATGACATATCTCAAGATGAAAAAGATTTAAAAGATTTATGCAAGTGAGATATGTATTAGGTGACTTAAGCCTTAGACTCAACCTAAACTAGTCTAGTCTAAGCAAGGTACCAATCGGAAGGCTTAAGCATGTTGATTTGTTGATGATCTTCAAGCTCTAATTAGCACAAGTTGTCCTCATCAAAACCATGACATATAAGGAGAGCTTTCCAAAGTGTTCCTCTTGACATGCACACTTTCAATCTCCCCCTTTTTGATGATGACAAACTCCACATCAAATGTAACAGCTGTGATGAAATAGCTTGAAGATTGTGTTGGCAAGGTTGATATGATGCGCAAATATCGGAAGTTGTTATTACGATCAACCTGCACAATCAGAAGACAACAAAACAACCTTTCTCCCCCTTTTGACATTATCAAAAAGATAACTCAGGTCAAAGAAGAGGCAGAGATATGAGTAATGCATAAAACAAAGTCAATGAGTTAATTTGGGATTTAACAATTAACCTGTTTTATGTTAAAGAGGATTAAACAAATGCGCAAGTTTATACAACAGAAATAGCCAAACAAGTAAAGTGAACGGCATACAAGATTAACCATATCAAAGTAGAAAATCTTATACGATCAAGAACCATACACGTAAACAGAGTAGGCTATTCGACATAATTATAAAAAGTAGCATAAAGAGTAACAATGTTTAGCAGCAATATAAACCAGGAAATGTCAATTAAAAACATGAAAGAGGCACACAACAGAGAGACTAGAATCCATAACAACATCTAAATCCAAAAAGTGCCAAAAAGAAGAAATAAACCTAAAGGTAAGATATCCTAGGTCTAAAGTCTTCTAAACTAAGGTTGAGGTGGAGGATGAGGGTCGTCAGTGTGATCAGCAGAAATGACAATGTTCTGATCTCCCCTGATAAGCACAGATAACTTCTGAAATTCTGAACAAAACAAGGCATTCTGAGCTTCAGCGGTAGATTGAATCAGATTCCTCAACTCTCGAAATTGGTTGTCCGAGTACGCATTTTGTCGCTCCTCATACTGTTCCATACCAGCAAAGTATGAGTCTTTCAATCCTTGGAAGTGAAGATCCATACGGTTGTTAAGCCGTTGCTCCATAGCTTCCAACTGATCTAAGCCAAAAGCAGAGTTCTGAGGTGCTGATCCAGAAGGCTCCCCCTGAGTTGTAGCATGCTGATTACCTGTGTCATCCTGATTATCATCATCAGATAAATCCAGACCAATAGTGGTGTAGTCCTCTTGGTATTGCCAAGTAGTACCATACTTGTATATACCCATCTTATGAATGAGGCTTTCACCAACCAGATGATCCTTGTCAATATATTCAACAATGATAGTATCGGAAACGTCAATGCGCAAATAATCAACAATGCGTGAGATGAAGATACTGTAGGGAAGCAGCTTCGACTGAGATAAAGATACATTGTTCATAATTTTCAAGATCTCCTCAGTCTAGTTAATCATTACATTATTCTTTACTGCATACATGAAACGTAAATCATTCACAGTAGGCTGTGCGTGATTTGTGTTCCTCTGTACTAAGATGTAAGCAATGATGTAATGCAGCAGTCTGTTCTCAACAGATAGTGACCCAGCTTTGGTCAGTTGACCCTGAATGTATAAATGAGGGCCTCTTAGAAATGACTTATAGACTTCAGTAGGATCAAACTTTTCCTTAACCCAGGAACAATCTCCTATACTATATCCAGAAGATGATAAACCACCGACATTCATGAAAATTTCATCGTTAAGTTCAAACAAATTGCCAGAAATCATAGACCAATATTTTCCATCCTTATATCTAAAATTAGCATAAAATTCCCTAACTAGAGCAGGGTAGACTTGTCCCTTTAATTCCATAAACTGAATAGTTCCCTGAGCTTCCATATCATGCGGGAAACTAAAGTTTTGTTCCGCTAACCAGGTTAAGTCAACATACCGTATATATGTGGGTTTCCGACCTTGAAATTTTGCCATACGGGTTTCTTGCAAGATGAGTGAATAGTAGGGGTCACCACGGTCCCGAGTAGAAGGTGAACCGACCTCCCGTCTTCGTACACGAGTGGCTGAGGTCTTGACCCTTTTAGGGCGACTTTGCTCCATTATATGGCAGAAACCGAAATAGAAGTGAATGGTCAAATATGGGTGTAGGCAAACCTAACCTAGGTTATGCTTGGTGGAACCTTGGAAATGGGATATAATGAGGATGAAGAAGTATGATTCCTTGATGGTTTAAGAGGGTTAGGAAGAGGTGTTTCTACTTTGGTGCACTTGGATTAGTTGTGTTATAGATTTAGAAACTCAAAGCATAAACGAGAAAGTGAAAAAGCCAAAGAAAGTGTGAAACCGAGCTACTGTTTGCCTTTAAAAAGCTGGTTTTAATCGATTAACGGGCAGGTTTAATCGATTAACCAGTGTAAAATTTCGAATTTTTTAAAGAACTGATGCCCAGGTAATCGATTAACAGAAAGTGTAATCGATTACTCATAGTAACATTTCGAATTTTCAAGCAACTGATGCCCAGGTAATCGATTAACAACAAGTGTAATCGATTACACATAGTAAAAAAAAAGATTTTCAGGCAGTAAAATGGTTTCAACTTTTTAAGGCTTTTGTATGCATTGTGACAAATTTATTGAAACATTCAGAATCACAAAAAAATAATCAAGAGACATACTTTTGCATTATAACATATATCAATAAGCTAAAGATACATAGACATAGAGAAGCTAGACGATGATGTAAACAACTAAACAATTTTAATCAAGATATTGTTCATCAAGAATTCCATGTTCTCTCCTTAGAACAAAGAAAGTATCCCTGGGAAGGGGCTTGGTGAAAATATCGGCTAATTGTTTAGAAGTTTCAACAAATTCAAGAACGCAGTCACCTTTTTGTACATGATCACGCAGAAAATGATGTCTAATTTCTATATGCTTAGTTCTAGAATGCAAGACGGGATTCTTGGAAAGGTTTATGGCACTTGTATTATCGCATTTAATAGGGATCTGTTCAAGTTTAAGACCATAGTCCTTGAGTTGCTGCTTCATCCAAAGGATTTGAGCGCAACACACACCAGCGGCAATGTATTCCGCTTCGGCGGTGGACAAAGCAACACAAGCTTGCTTTTTGCTGTGCCATGCTACTAATGAACTGCCCAACAAGTGACAGGTACCACTAGTGCTTTTCCGATCCAATTTACATTCGGCGAAATCGGAATCGGAATAACCTACCAAGGATAATGAGGCATCCCGAGGATACCATAATCCCATGTTAGTTGTTCCTTTTAAGTATCTCAAGATTCTTTTAACGGTTTTAAGATGTGATTCTCTAGGTGATGATTGAAATCTCGCACACATTCATACGCTAAACATGATATCAGGTCGACTTGCAGTTAAGTAAAGTAAAGACCCAATAATTCCTCGATACTTTATTACCTCTATTGCTTTTCCTTTTTCGTCCTTATCTAGGTAGCAAGCAGATGCCATAGGAGTGGAAGCTTCCTTACAATTGTTCATCTCAAATTTCTTGAGCAGCTCTTTGCAATATTTTGTCTGATGGATGAAAATCCCACTTTCTAGTTGCTATATCTGAAGTCCTAGAAAGAATGTGAGTTCTCCCATCATAGACATTTCGAACTCCCCCTGCATCATCTCAGAAAAATCTTTACACAAAATATCATTAGTAGATCCAAAAATTATGTCATCTACATAGATTTGCACAAGTAATACAGAGTTTTCTGATTTACGAATAAAAAGCGTTGTGTCAACCAAGCCTCTTTCGAACCCTTTTTCTAAAAGAAAGGTACTAAGTCTATCATACCAAGCTCTAGGAGCTTGTTTGAGACCATAGAGTGCCTTTTTAAGTTTATAAACATGGTTCGGATATTTAAAATTTTCAAAACCAGGCGGTTGGTTAACATAAACTTCTTCTTGAATATAGCCATTCAGGAAGGCGCTTTTTACGTCCATTTGAAATAGTTTGAAGTTCATAATCGATGCAAAGGAAAGTAGCATCCTGATGGCCTCTAATCTGGCTACAGGGGCATAGGTTTCGTCATAATCGATACCTTCCTCCTGGTTGTAGCCTTTGGCCACCAAGCGTGCTTTATTTCGAATGATCAAGCCTGATTCATCAAGCTTATTTCTGAAGACCCATCGAGTACCAATCACAGGATGATCTTTAGGTTTAGGGACCAAGTCCCAAACATTATTACGTTCGAACTGGTTTAGCTCTTCTTGCATAGCTATACCCCAGTGCACATCCTCAATGGCCTCATCAATGGTCTTAGGCTTAATTTGAGATACAAAAGCTACAAAGTTACAAAAGTTTCGTAAGGAACTACGGGTTACCACTCCCGTAGATATGTCACCTATTACTTTGTCGATCGGGTGAGCTTTCTTGGTTTTCCACACAACTGGCATGTCTGAATGCTCCTGAGATTTGTTTTGACATTCTTCATTGGTTGCTTCTTCATTATCCATGTTCTTTGAGTATGCTTCTTCCAAAGCACCTGCAACATCATCAGATACGACCTTTCTCTTCTCTTTTGGAGAAGATTCATCAAACTGTACATGGATAGACTCTTCAACTTGCATAGAATATTTATTAAAAATTCTGAACGCTTTGCTATGAATCGAGTATCCCAAAAATATTCCCTCATCGGCTTTTGAATCAAATTTTCCTAAAGCCCGCTTTCCATTATTTAATATAAAACATTTGCAACCGAAAGCGTGAAGATGGGATATGTTTGGTTTACGGCCTTTTAATAGTTCATAAGGAGTTTTATTCAAATTAGGCCTTAACAGTACTTGATTTATAACATAACATGCAGTATGAACTGCATCTGCCCAGAAATATTTGGGGGTATTACTTTCATTGAGCATGGTTCTCGCTAATTCTTCTAGCACACGATTTTTCCTTTCAACAACTCCATTTTGTTGTGGAGTGCGAGGAGCAGAGAACTGATGCATAATGCCATGCTTATCACAGAATTTGTCGAACTGAAAGTTCTCAAATTCTCCCCCGTGATCACTTCGTATATATACTATTTTCAGGTTAAGTTGATTTTGAATTTGCTTGGCAAGATTTTTAAAAGAGTTGAAGGCGTCGCTTTTAGCAGATAAAAATAATGTCCATGTAAAACGAGAGAAATCATCAACAATAACTAGAGCATAGTAGCTACCACCATAGCTCATGATTTGTGATGGTCCAAACAAGTCCATATGGAGTAACTCCAAAGGTCTTGAAGTGGATATCACATTTTTGTTTTTGAAAGAGTTTTTGGTTTGTTTACACTTTTGACAAGTGTCACAAATCTCTTTAGTTTTAAAATTTAGTTTTGGTAGCCCCTCAACTAGTTCGTTTGATGATAATTTATCTAGATGTTTTAAAAGGATGTGTGCAACGCGTCTGTGCCAGAGCCAGATGTCATCTTCTTTAGAAATAAAACATTTTGAAAATAATGTGGTGACATCATCCAAGTTAACCATGTAAATATTATTTATACGATGACCAACAAATTTAACATTATTAGATAAAATGTCACGAATGATGCAACAGTCAGAATCGAAAGATACACGATTACCTTTGTCACAGAGTTGGCTTATACTCAGAAGATTATGTTCTAGTCCTTCAACATACAGAACATTTTCAATTTGAGTATGAGATGAGTTACCAACTGTTCCGGTGCCAAGTATCTTTCCCTTGTTGTTGTCTCCGTACGTGACGTATCCTTTTCCTTTAAGTGATAGATCCAGGAAATTTGATCTGTCACCTGTCATATGTCTCGAACATCCACTATCTAAATACCATTTTTGTCCTTGTGTTCGAAGACATACCTGCAAAACAGATCACCTGCTTTTCTCAGGTACCCAAATTATGTTGGGTCCTTTTCTGTTAGTGATTAGGGAATTATCTCCCTTCTTTATCCATACATAAACTCCGCTAGGTATACCATATTTTCTAATGTAACAAGAGTAAGAAGTATGACCATACGTATTACAATAAAAACATGTAGGAGAGTGCTTATGATTTTTATTCTTAGTATGAACTACAGGTTTTCTATATGGTCTCTTGTTCTTAGCAGAGCGAGTATAACCTAGACCAGTACGATCACCAACGTTTCTTGTTTGACTGAGCAGAGTGTCTAATTGCTGTTTACTGTTTGTGAGACGTTCGAGTTTTTCTTTTAGTTTAAGATTGTCTTCTTGCAAAATATCGCAAGCCTCACATACAGGCTTTTGACATAAATTATTAGCAGAGCAGTCACATGTGTTACAAGAATAGATGAGATCTAAAGTTTCATTTTCTAATTTTAATTCATCCAATTCTTTTTGTAATTGGCTTAATTTCTTCTCATTTCTAAGGATTTCCCTTTTCTTATCAACGTTTATTCTAGCCAATTTCTTTAGTTCCTCATGTAACTCAACATAAGCATTATATAAAACTTCATAAGAGGGTAAGTCATCCGAAGTGGATGAGGTGTCAGAATATACCTCATTATTATCCTCGTGTGAGTCTGAGTTGCCATCGTTGTCAGATCTGACCATCAGACACAGCTTCGCTGACTCCTCATCACTAGAAGTGCTTGATGTTGTTTCCTCCTCAGGTACATCCCATACAATATAAGCTTTCTTGGATTTGAATTCCCTGGGAGTGCTCTTCTCTGAATCAACCTTTTTCAGATAGGTAGGACATTGAAATCTCATATGTCCGGCTTTTCCACACTCATGGCAAGTGAAGCGATCTTTGTTGTTCTTGCCTTTGTTGGTTGACTCTTTTGCTTCTTTCTTTTGAAACTTCTTGAATCCGCCTTTTCTTTTGATGAATTTACTAAATTTTCGAACAAGGAGATTCATAGTTTCATCATCTAGATCGGAGTCAGATTCATCATCATCTTTTTCTTCTTTTGATTTGGAGGTCGTGGCCTTCAATGTGATGTTTTTCTTCTTCCGATCTGAATCTTCGTGCATAGTCAAGCGCCCCAATTCCATTTCGTGCTCTTGAAGCTTTCCAAATAGTGTAGCTAGAGGCATAGAATCCAAGTCTTTGGATTCAACAATTGCAGTTACTTTTGTTTGCCATTTCCTGTCAAGACAACGCAAAACTTTATTAGTTAGTTCACCTCTGGCAAAAGATTTATCTAGAGCAACTAAATGATTAACAATATGAGTAAATCGCTTTTGCATATCACAGATTGATTCACTAGGTAACATGCGAAATAACTCATACTCGTGGGTCAGCGCATTTGATCTAGCGCGCTTGACTTCGCTAGTGCCTTCGTGAGTCACTTGTAAAGTGTCCCACATTTCTTTTGCATTTTGGCACTGCGATACTCTAAAGAACTCATCATAGGATAGGGCCGATGTGATGATATTTTTGGCGTGTAGGTTATACTGCACCTTTTTGCGCTCATCATCGGTCCATGGACCTTTAGGCTTGTCTTTAGGTTCATCGTCCACTAGATGCTGTGGAACGAAAGGGCCGTTGACTACGGATTCCCAAATATCCGAGTCTATGGCTTCAATAAAAATTTGCATGCGGACTTTCCAGTAGGCATACCCTTCACCACTGAATATAGGTGGTCGATTAATGGATGAACCATCACCACCAAATGGGTTTGACGAACCCATTCCTTTTTCCCTAAGGATCACGAATACGCGGTTGAGCTAGCACTTCGCACTAGCTCTGATACCACTTGTTAGGTATCAGTGGTTACAATACACCTAGAAGGGGGGGGGGTTGAATAGGTGTAGCGGTTAGAATGTCCACTTTTCGAAAACAACACTTAAAGCTGAAACACACCTTGATTAATCGATTAACGAAAAAGGGTAATCGATTAACACTTTCAACACAGTCCACTTAATCGATTAACAGACTGAAGTAATCGATTAACACACTACACTTAATCGATTAAACTGTGACAGTAAGCAGATGCAAGTACAATTTCTTGCGCGACAATTAATTGATAACGAAGCGATTATGCAAAGCTTACAGAATTATCAGAGTAAAAACAATATAGTACAGAAACAGATTATCAATTAAATCTACTAAACAAATTAATCGATCAAATGCAATAAAGAGAGAAAGGGATAGAAAAAGTCCTGCAACACGAATTTTATCCTGGTTCGTTTGCTTGTCCACCGCAAACTACATCCAGGCCTCCCGGCTGATTTGGGAGATTTTTCTTCACTATAATTGAATTAATGTTAATTACATACACACTATCCAATTACAACAATTAGACACTTACAAGATAAAAAAGATTCTATTCTATGGTTTGACTCCCTTCCTACCGACAAAGAAAACCTTTCTTTCGGCGTAGCCCCAGCCAAGAACCTTTGTTCTTTACTTATCCCTAAGTCTAACACTCAGTGAAGACACACTCAATCTCTTGGTGATACGACACCTTGAGATTCCCAAAATTACAACACTTTTTCAAACAAAACAATACAGAGTAAGCTTAAGCTATAACAAGACTTATATCTAACAAGATAAGGCTTTACTCTAATCACCTAATACAAGCTCATGCAGTATGAAAATGTATTAGTGAAAAACAGAATGCATAATATGTAAACATCTAATCAAGAATCATGTATAAAATGCAAGAACATGTGATAAGAAAAGATGAGAAATGTATCATGAAATGCACTCAATCCTAAAGCATAGAATTCTCTCTTTTCTAAACTCACAAATGCATTTACAACTAGATGCAACAATTAACACGAAAAAAAATGCTCTAACTCTCTAAAAATTTAACATGCAACTTATGAGATCAATTCTGAAAATGCAGTTTATAAAGAATTGATTTTATAGCCCAGTTAATCGATTAACGACAGCTTTAATCGATTAAGCTTTACAAAAATGTTAGATTAATCGATTAACCTTTGTTGTAATCGATTACACTGTGCAAACAGTTAGATTAATCGATTAACCTATGCTGTAATCGATTAACAGCATTTTTTCATGTGTAAAAGCTCAAATATGTTATGCACTTTAATTCATACATGTTTAATACTTAGATTATGCCTAGAATGCACATGTACATGTATTTATATGATGCATGAACATATTATGAATGACATATCTCAAGATGAAAAAGATTTAAAAGATTTATGCAAGTGAGATATGTATTAGGTGACTTAAGCCTTAGACTCAACCTAAACTAGTCTAGTCTAAGCAAGGTACCAATCGGAAGGCTTAAGCATGTTGATTTGTTGATGATCTTCAAGCTCTAATTAGCACAAGTTGTCCTCATCAAAACCATGACATATAAGGAGAGCTTTCCAAAGTGTTCCTCTTGACATGCACACTTTCAATCTCCCCCTTTTTGATGATGACAAACTCCACATCAAATGTAACAGCTGTGATGAAATAGCTTGAAGATTGTGTTGGCAAGGTTGATATGATGCGCAAATATCGGAAGTTGTTATTACGATCAACCTGCACAATCAGAAGACAACAAAACAACCTTTCTCCCCCTTTTGACATTATCAAAAAGATAACTCAGGTCAAAGAAGAGGCAGAGATATGAGTAATGCATAAAACAAAGTCAATGAGTTAATTTGGGATTTAACAATTAACCTGTTTTATGTTAAAGAGGATTAAACAAATGCGCAAGTTTATACAACAGAAATAGCCAAACAAGTAAAGTGAACGGCATACAAGATTAACCATATCAAAGTAGAAAATCTTATACGATCAAGAACCATACACGTAAACAGAGTAGGCTATTCGACATAATTATAAAAAGTAGCATAAAGAGTAACAATGTTTAGCAGCAATATAAACCAGGAAATGTCAATTAAAAACATGAAAGAGGCACACAACAGAGAGACTAGAATCCATAACAACATCTAAATCCAAAAAGTGCCAAAAAGAAGAAATAAACCTAAAGGTA
This sequence comes from Lupinus albus, assembly GCA_009771035.1. Taxonomy (NCBI): domain Eukaryota; kingdom Viridiplantae; phylum Streptophyta; class Magnoliopsida; order Fabales; family Fabaceae; genus Lupinus; species Lupinus albus. The sequence goes on from CM019999.1 coordinate 10,894,262, forward strand.
AGATATCCTAGGTCTAAAGTCTTCTAAACTAAGGTTGAGGTGGAGGATGAGGGTCGTCAGTGTGATCAGCAGAAATGACAATGTTCTGATCTCCCTTGATAAGCACAGATAACTTCTGAAATTCTGAACAAAACAAGGCATTCTGAGCTTCAGCGGTAGATTGAATCAGATTCCTCAACTCCCGAAATTGGTTGTCCGAGTACGCATTTTGTCGCTCCTCATACTGTTCCATACCAGCAAAGTATGAGTCTTTCAATCCTTGGAAGTGAAGATCCATACGGTTGTTAAGCCGTTGCTCCATAGCTTCCAACTGATCTAAGCCAAAAGCAGAGTTCTGAGGTGCTGATCCAGAAGGCTCCCCCTGAGTTGTAGCATGCTGATTACCTGTGTCATCCTGATTATCATCATAAGATAAATCCAGACCAATAGTGGTGTAGTCCTCTTGGTATTGCCAAGTAGTACCATACTTGTATATACCCATCTTATGAATGAGGCTTTCACCAACCAGATGATCCTTGTCAATATATTCAACAATGATAGTATCGGAAACGTCAATGCGCAAATAATCAACAATGCGTGAGATGAAGATACTGTAGGGAAGCAGCTTCGACTGAGATAAAGATACATTGTTCATAATTTTCAAGATCTCCTCAGTCCAGTTAATCATTACATTATTCTTTACTGCATACATGAAACGTAAATCATTCACAGTAGGCTGTGCGTGATTTGTGTTCCTCTGTACTAAGATGTAAGCAATGATGTAATGCAGCAGCCTGTTCTCAACAGATAGTGACCCAGCTTTGGTCAGTTGACCCTGAATGTATAAATGAGGGCCTCTTAGAAATGACTTATAGACTTCAGTAGGATCAAACTTTTCCTTAACCCAGGAACAATCTCCTATACTATATCCAGAAGATGATAAACCACCGACATTCATGAAAATTTCATCGTTAAGTTCAAACAAATTGCCAGAAATCATAGACCAATATTTTCCATCCTTATATCTAAAATTAGCATAAAATTCCCTAACTAGAGCAGGGTAGACTTGTCCCTTTAATTCCATAAACTGAATAGTTCCCTGAGCTTCCATATCATGCGGGAAACTAAAGTTTTGTTCCGCTAACCAGGTTAAGTCAACATACCGTATATATGTGGGTTTCCGACCTTGAAATTTTGCCATACGGGTTTCTTGCAACATGAGTGAATAGTAGGGGTCACCACGGTCCCGAGTAGAAGGTGAACCGACCTCCCGTCTTCGTACACGAGTGGCTGAGGTCTTGACCCTTTTAGGGCGACTTTGCTCCATTATATGGCAGAAACCGAAATAGCAGTGAATGGTCAAATATGGGTGTAGGCAAACCTAACCTAGGTTATGCTTGGTGGAACCTTGGAAATGGGATATAATGAGGATGAAGAAGTATGATTCCTTGATGGTTTAAGAGGGTTAGGAAGAGGTGTTTCTACTTTGGTGCACTTGGATTAGTTGTGTTATAGATTTAGAAACTCAAAGCATAAACGAGAAAGTGAAAAAGCCAAAGAAAGTGTGAAACCGAGCTACTGTTTGCCTTTAAAAAGCTGGTTTTAATCGATTAACGGGCAGGTTTAATCGATTAACCAGTGTAAAATTTCGAATTTTTTAAAGAACTGATGCCCAGGTAATCGATTAACAGAAAGTGTAATCGATTACTCATAGTAACATTTCGAATTTTCAAGCAACTGATGCCCAGGTAATCGATTAACAACAAGTATAATCGATTACACATAGTAAAAAAAAAGATTTTCAGGCAGTAAAATGGTTTCAACTTTTTAAGGCTTTTGTATGCATTGTGACAAATTTATTGAAACATTCAGAATCACAAAAAAATAATCAAGAGACATACTTTTGCATTATAACATATATCAATAAGCTAAAGATACATAGACATAGAGAAGCTAGACGATGATGTAAACAACTAAACAATTTTAATCAAGATATTGTTCATCAAGAATTCCAAGTTCTCTCCTTAGAACAAAGAAAGTATCCCTGGGAAGGGGCTTGGTGAAAATATCGGCTAATTGTTTAGAAGTTTCAACAAATTCAAGAACGCAGTCACCTTTTTGTACATGATCACGCAGAAAATGATGTCTAATTTCTATATGCTTAGTTCTAGAATGCAAGACGGGATTCTTGGAAAGGTTTATGGCACTTGTATTATCGCATTTAATAGGGATCTGTTCAAGTTTAAGACCATAGTCCTTGAGTTGCTGCTTCATCCAAAGGATTTGAGCGCAACACACACCAGCGGCAATGTATTCCGCTTCGGCGGTGGACAAAGCAACACAAGCTTGCTTTTTGCTGTGCCATGCTACTAATGAACTGCCCAACAAGTGACAGGTACCACTAGTGCTTTTCCGATCCAATTTACATTCGGCGAAATCGGAATCGGAATAACCTACCAAGGATAATGAGGCATCCCGAGGATACCATAATCCCATGTTAGTTGTTCCTTTTAAGTATCTCAAGATTCTTTTAACGGTTTTAAGATGTGATTCTCTAGGTGATGATTGAAATCTCGCACACATTCATACGCTAAACATGATATCAGGTCGACTTGCAGTTAAGTAAAGTAAAGACCCAATAATTCCTCGATACTTTATTACCTCTATTGCTTTTCCTTTTTCGTCCTTATCTAGGTAGCAAGCAGATGCCATAGGAGTGGAAGCTTCCTTACAATTGTTCATCTCAAATTTCTTGAGCAGCTCTTTGCAATATTTTGTCTGATGGATGAAAATCCCACTTTCTAGTTGCTATATCTGAAGTCCTAGAAAGAATGTGAGTTCTCCCATCATAGACATTTCGAACTCCCCCTGCATCATCTCAGAAAAATCTTTACACAAAATATCATTAGTAGATCCAAAAATTATGTCATCTACATAGATTTGCACAAGTAATACAGAGTTTTCTGATTTACGAATAAAAAGCGTTGTGTCAACCAAGCCTCTTTCGAACCCTTTTTCTAAAAGAAAGGTACTAAGTCTATCATACCAAGCTCTAGGAGCTTGTTTGAGACCATAGAGTGCCTTTTTAAGTTTATAAACATGGTTCGGATATTTAAAATTTTCAAAACCAGGCGGTTGGTTAACATAAACTTCTTCTTGAATATAGCCATTCAGGAAGGCGCTTTTTACGTCCATTTGAAATAGTTTGAAGTTCATAATCGATGCAAAGGAAAGTAGCATCCTGATGGCCTCTAATCTGGCTACAGGGGCATAGGTTTCGTCATAATCGATACCTTCCTCCTGGTTGTAGCCTTTGGCCACCAAGCGTGCTTTATTTCGAATGATCAAGCCTGATTCATCAAGCTTATTTCTGAAGACCCATCGAGTACCAATCACAGGATGATCTTTAGGTTTAGGGACCAAGTCCCAAACATTATTACGTTCGAACTGGTTTAGCTCTTCTTGCATAGCTATACCCCAGTGCACATCCTCAATGGCCTCATCAATGGTCTTAGGCTCAATTTGAGATACAAAAGCTACAAAGTTACAAAAGTTTCGTAAGGAACTACGGGTTACCACTCCCGTAGATATGTCACCTATTACTTTGTCGATCGGGTGAGCTTTCTTGGTTTTCCACACAACTGGCATGTCTGAATGCTCCTGAGATTTGTTTTGACATTCTTCATTGGTTGCTTCTTCATTATCCATGTTCTTTGAGTATGCTTCTTCCAAAGCACCTGCAACATCATCAGATACGACCTTTCTCTTCTCTTTTGGAGAAGATTCATCAAACTGTACATGGATAGACTCTTCAACTTGCATAGAATATTTATTAAAAATTCTGAACGCTTTGCTATGAATCGAGTATCCCAAAAATATTCCCTCATCGGCTTTTGAATCAAATTTTCCTAAAGCCCGCTTTCCATTATTTAATATAAAACATTTGCAACCGAAAGCGTGAAGATGGGATATGTTTGGTTTACGGCCTTTTAATAGTTCATAAGGAGTTTTATTCAAATTAGGCCTTAACAGTACTTGATTTATAACATAACATGCAGTATGAACTGCATCTGCCCAGAAATATTTGGGGGTATTACTTTCATTGAGCATGGTTCTCGCTAATTCTTCTAGCACACGATTTTTCCTTTCAACAACTCCATTTTGTTGTGGAGTGCGAGGAGCAGAGAACTGATGCATAATGCCATGCTTATCACAGAATTTGTCGAACTGAAAGTTCTCAAATTCTCCCCCGTGATCACTTCGTATATATACTATTTTCAGGTTAAGTTGATTTTGAATTTGCTTGGCAAGATTTTTAAAAGAGTTGAAGGCGTCGCTTTTAGCAGATAAAAATAATGTCCATGTAAAACGAGAGAAATCATCAACAATAACTAGAGCATAGTAGCTACCACCATAGCTCATGATTTGTGATGGTCCAAACAAGTCCATATGGAGTAACTCCAAAGGTCTTGAAGTGGATATCACATTTTTGTTTTTGAAAGAGTTTTTGGTTTGTTTACACTTTTGACAAGTGTCACAAATCTCTTTAGTTTTGGTAGCCCCTCAACTAGTTCGTTTGATGATAATTTATCTAGATGTTTTAAATGGATGTGTGCAACGCGTCTGTGCCAGAGCCAGATGTCATCTTCTTTAGAAATAAAACATTTTGAAAATAATGTGGTGACATCATCCAAGTTAACCATGTAAATATTATTTATACGATGACCAACAAATTTAACATTATTAGATAAAATGTCACGAATGATGCAACAGTCAGAATCGAAAGATACACGATTACCTTTGTCACAGAGTTGACTTATACTCAGAAGATTATGTTCTAGTCCTTCAACATACAGAACATTTTCAATTTGAGTATGAGATGAGTTACCAACTGTTCCGGTGCCAAGTATCTTTCCCTTGTTGTTGTCTCCGTACGTGACGTATCCTTTTCCTTTAAGTGATAGATCCAGGAAATTTGATCTGTCACCTGTCATATGTCTCGAACATCCACTATCTAAATACCATTTTTGTCCTTGTGTTCGAAGACATACCTGCAAAACAGATCACCTGCTTTTCTCAGGTACCCAAATTATGTTGGGTCCTTTTCTGTTAGTGATTAGGGAATTATCTCCCTTCTTTATCCATACATAAACTCCGCTAGGTATACCATATTTTCTAATGTAACAAGAGTAAGAAGTATGACCATACGTATTACAATAAAAACATGTAGGAGAGTGCTTATGATTTTTATTCTTAGTATGAACTACAGGTTTTCTATATGGTCTCTTGTTCTTAGCAGAGCGAGTATAACCTAGACCAGTACGATCACCAACGTTTCTTGTTTGACTGAGCAGAGTGTCTAATTGCTGTTTACTGTTTGTGAGACGTTCGAGTTTTTCTTTTAGTTTAAGATTGTCTTCTTGCAAAATATCGCAAGCCTCACATACAGGCTTTTGACATAAATTATTAGCAGAGCAGTCACATGTGTTACAAGAATAGATGAGATCTAAAGTTTCATTTTCTAATTTTAATTCATCCAATTCTTTTTGTAATTGGCTTAATTTCTTCTCATTTCTAAGGATTTCCCTTTTCTTATCAACGTTTATTCTAGCCAATTTCTTTAGTTCCTCATGTAACTCAACATAAGCATTATATAAAACTTCATAAGAGGGTAAGTCATCCGAAGTGGATGAGGTGTCAGAATATACCTCATTATTATCCTCGTGTGAGTCTGAGTTGCCATCGTTGTCAGATCTGACCATCAGACACAGCTTCGCTGACTCCTCATCACTAGAAGTGCTTGATGTTGTTTCCTCCTCAGGTACATCCCATACAATATAAGCTTTCTTGGATTTGAATTCCCTGGGAGTGCTCTTCTCTGAATCAACCTTTTTCAGATAGGTAGGACATTGAAATCTCATATGTCCGGCTTTTCCACACTCATGGCAAGTGAAGCGATCTTTGTTGTTCTTGCCTTTGTTGGTTGACTCTTTTGCTTCTTTCTTTTGAAACTTCTTGAATCCGCCTTTTCTTTTGATGAATTTACTAAATTTTCGAACAAGGAGATTCATAGTTTCATCATCTAGATCGGAGTCAGATTCATCATCATCTTTTTCTTCTTTTGATTTGGAGGTCGTGGCCTTCAATGTGATGTTTTTCTTCTTCCGATCTGAATCTTCGTGCATAGTCAAGCGCCCCAATTCCATTTCGTGCTCTTGAAGCTTTCCAAATAGTGTAGCTAGAGGCATAGAATCCAAGTCTTTGGATTCAACAATTGCAGTTACTTTTGTTTGCCATTTCCTGTCAAGACAACGCAAAACTTTATTAGTTAGTTCACCTCTGGCAAAAGATTTATCTAGAGCAACTAAATGATTAACAATATGAGTAAATCGCTTTTGCATATCACAGATTGATTCACTAGGTAACATGCGAAATAACTCATACTCGTCTGACGGATAGTCGTGTTCCAAGAGGGACGAAAACCTTACTCCCGTCTGACGGATAGTCGAGGTTCCACCTCGCATAGGTCGAGGACTCATGCCGATGCTGGAGGATCACGGTTGGGCTCTCCTTCTATGTGCAACAAATGTGGTCGAGCTCATGTTGGAGACTCGTGTCCAAGAATGGCATTAAACAGTTATCATTGCAAAGAGGTTGGGCATATTCGAAGGCACTGTCCTAAGCTACCGCAGAGTGTGAATGCGTAAAGGGTTGAACGTCCTCGATCCACCGGCAGAGTGTTCACCATGAGTGGTGTAGAGGAATCAGGTGCAAATGGTCTGATAAAAGGTAATTGCATGGTGGCAGGTAATCCTCTTTTAGTGTTGTTTGATTCGGGAGCGACACACTCCTTTGAATCTATTGAATGCGTGGATAGACTGAATCTGCAAACTGAGTCGTTGCCTTTTGACTTGGTCGTATCCACCCCAACTGATGTACCTGTGGTGGTGTCGACAGTGGTGTCTCGATGTCCAGTGGTGGTAAACGGTAGAACTTTTACCGTGGATTTAATTTGCTTACCGCTATCCCAGTTAGATCTAATTCTAGGGATGGACTAGTTGTCGGCTAATCGTGTGGTACTGAATTGCGCGGATAAAACCGTGGTATTCGGGAATCTAGATGAGATTTCTGATGAGGTTAGTAGCATGCAGCCGTTATCAGCAAAGGAAGTCAGGACTTCCTGTAAGGAGGGAGGAGCCATGTTTTTGTTGTTGGCATCCCTGAAGGGTTTTGAAAAAAACAAGATTGAGGACATCCCGATAGTCCATGAGTTTCCTGAGTTATTTCCTGGTGATATTCCGGAATTGCCTCCAGTAAGAGAAGTTGAATTCTCTATCAATTTGGTGCCGGGAACGGGACCCATCTCTATAGCTCCTTATAGGATGGCACCGTTAGAATTGGCTGAGTTGAAAAAGTAGGTTGAGGATTTACTGGCAAAGAAGTTTATTTGTCCTAGTGTCTCACCGTTGGATGCGCCTGTTTTGTTGGTTAAGAAGAAAGATGGTAGCATGCGGTTATGTACCGACTACAGGCAATTGAACAAGTTTACTATCAAAAATAAGTATTCGTTGCCCAAAATTGATGACTTAATGGATCAGTTGAGAGGAGCGGTGCTGTTTTCAAAGATTGACCTTCGGTCGGGCTACCACCAACTTCGAGTGAAGGTAGAGGATATTCCTAAAATTGCTTTTAGGACGAGGTACGGGCATTTCGAGTATTTGGTCATGACTTTTGGAGTAACTAATGCTCCAACAATATTTACCGACTACATGAATCAGATTTTTCATCCGTATTTAGATTCATTCGTAGTGGTATTTATTAATGACATTTTGGTTTACTCCAAGAGCAGAGAGGAACATGCTGAGCACCTGAGGATTGTTCTAGAAACTCTGAGTAAGAATCAGTTGTATGCGAAGCTGTCGAAATTTGATTTCTGGTTAGAATCGGTAAACTTTCTTGGACATGTAATATCCAAGGAAGGAGTGGCAGTGGATCCTGCTAAGGTTGAAGCGGTGATGGAATGGACGGTACCCAAGTCGGTCACTGAGATCAGGAGTTTTCTGGGTTTGGCTGGTTATTATCGGAAATTCATTGAGGGATTTTCGAAGTTGGCACTCCCATCGACCAAACTCACTAGAAAAGGAGAACCGTATGTATGGACACTTCGTTGCGAAGAAAGTTTTCAAGAGTTGAAGCGAAGGTTGACTACAGCTCCAGTATTGGTTCTTCCTTGTACTGATCGGGACTTCAGTTTATACTGTGATGCGTCCAAGCAAGGTTTGGGTTGTGTATTGATGCAAGAAGGGAAGGTTGTTGCTTATGCTTCTCGACAGTTGAGGACACATGAACAAAACTACCCTACCCATGACTTGGAATTAGCAGCAGTGGTCTTTGCCTTAAAAATCTAGAGACACCATCTTTATGGTGTGAGATTCGAGGTATACAGCGACCACAAGAGTTTGAAATACCTATTTGATCAAAAGGAATTAAATATAAGACAACGAAGGTGGATGGAGTTCCTTAAGGATTATGATTTTGGGCTGCAGTATCATCCGTGAAAGGCCAATGTGGTGGCCGATGCTCTAAGTCGGAAATCCTTGCATATGTCGGCGTTGATGATCAGAGAAGGGAAACTAATTGACGAATTCAGGGATATGAACTTGGAAGTTCAGATAAAGCCCCAAAGTATGATTCTAGGGATGCTTAAGGTCACAAATGAACTGTTCGATCAAATCAGGGTGATGGAAGTAGAGGATATCGATCTAATGGCTAAACGGGATTTGATGCTAAGTGGTAAGGAAACTGATTTCGCATCGGACCCTAGTGGATTGTTGTGTTACAAGGGGAGGGTATGTGTACCCCATGATGAGGAATTATGGAAGAGCATTTTGGAAGAGTCCCATAAGAGTAAGATGAGTTTTCATCCGGGGACGACGAAAATGTACCAGGACTTGAAGAAGTTATTTTGGTGGTCGGGATAGAAGAGAGATGTGGCTTCGTATGTCTCGAGTTGTTTGGTATGTCAGAATGCCAATATTGAACATCAGCGACCTTCGGGGGAGTTACAATCCCTAGAAATTCCCATTTGGAAGTGGGACAATATCTCCATCGATTTTGTATCTGGTTTTCCGAAGACTCAGAAGGGATATGACTCGATATGGGTAATAGTGGATCGGTTGACTAAGTCTGCTCATTTCTTGCCAATGAATATGAAATGCTCCCTGGAACGATTGGCGGAACTGTATATCCGAGAGGTCGTTCGTTTGCATGGGATACCGTCGAGCATTGTGTGGGATAGGGATCCTCGTTTCACTTCGAACTTCTGGACCAGTTTGCAATCCGCCTTGGGAACTAAGTTGAAACTAAGTTCAGCTTACCATCCACAGACAGACGGTCAATCAGAGAGGACAATACAATCATTGGAGGACCTTTTGAGAGCTTGTGTCTTGGAACAACCAGGGAGTTGGGACTGTATGTTGTCGTTGATTGAATTTATCTACAACAATAGCTTGCATTCGAGTATTGGGATGGCACCCTATGAGGCCTTATATGGTAGAAAGTGCCGAACTCCAGTGAGTTGGTATGAGACTGAGGAGAACTTGATATTGGAGCCCGAGCTGGTCCAAGAGACTACAGATAAGATCAAGAAAATCCAAGAGAACATGAAGATCGCCCAGAGTCGGCAGAAAAGCTATTATGACAAGAGGAGGAAACCCCTTGAGTTTGACGAGGGAGATCATGTTTTCATGAGGGTTGTTCCAACTACCGGCATCGTTAGAGTGTTAAAGTCTCTTAAGCTGACTCCCCGATTTATTGGGCCATATCAGATATTAAAGAGAATTGGGCCGGTGGCATATCGGATTACATTACCTCCACTACTTTCGAACCTCCATAATGTATTTCATGTATCTCAGTTGAGAAAATATGTTGGGGATCCATCTCATGTGGTTGAATCGGACCAGATAGAGTTGAAGGACAACCTGACTTTTGCAACGTTGCCTGTGAGAATCATGGACACCAGAATCAAAAGGTTGAGGGGCAAAGAGATTCCTTTGGTGAAAGTGTTGTGGAGCCAAGTGGATGAAGGAGACGCTACTTGGGAAGTTGAGCAAGAGATGAGGGAGGATTACCCTCATTTGTTTGAATCGAGGTATGTTTAATTTTCGGGGACGAAAATTCTTATAAGAGGGGGAGGATTGTAACACCCTAAATTTGAAGTCTTTAAAATTATAGTATCAGTCCTGAGATCCTCGCTTGAGCGAGAAATTCTCGCTTGAGAGAGAGAGAGACTCACCTAGGAGGGTGAAATACTGGGCTATACTGGAGGATTCTCGCTTGAGCGAGAGATTCTCGCCTGGGCGAGAGAGGCTCACCTGGGAGGGTGAAATCCTGGAGTATACTGGAAGATTCTCGCCTGAGCGAGAGTTGTCTCGCCTGGGCGAGAAATAGCATTTTGGGTTGTGGACACTGTGAGATTCTCGCTTGAGCGAGAATCCCTCGCTTGAGCGAGAGGGTCAGATCTGAGTTTTTAAAATGGGCGGGATTTTCTCGCTTGAGCGAGAATAAGCTCGCTTAAGCGAGAACCCGACGAGAGCATTAAATGAGGGAAACCCCAAATAGATTTTTAGGATAAGAATTGAAGAGAAGTGAGAGAAGAGAGCATTCCCAAGGTCTAGGAGCTTTGATTCTTGTTCAAGAGCTTGAGAAGAGATCCTAAGGTTGGAGGCGGTGTCGGTGGACTTGAGGAGTTACCCAGAACCCAAACCCAACACTCACCGAGGTAAGGATAAGTCTTTAACTTATGCACTGTAATGGAAAATGTGTGGATTTTCTGATGAGATTGACGAAATGAAGCGTAAATCACTTATTTGCTATAAATATATATGGGTATGTTTGTAACAACGAGGAGTGCATTTACCGTGTATGTATTGGTGGAGTACCAATGAAAGTAATATTCGGAAAAATAAAATGATTCGTAAATCACTTTGTAGTTATAAGCATATGTGTGTATGTTTGTAATGATGTCGGGTGTATATCCTGTTTTTGTATTGGTGAAGTGCCAATGAAAATAAAACTCGTGAAAAAGTATTGGTGGAGTGCCAATGGAAATAAAATTCGTTTTTAGCCGACCATGATTGGTTAGCGACTTTGGCTCAAGTAATGTAGCAAGCTTTGGCTCAAGGAATGTAGCAAGCTTTGGCTCAAGTAATGTAGCAAGCTTTGGCTCAAGCGATGTAGCAAACTTTGGCTCAAGTAATGTAGCAAGCTTTGGCTCAAGCAATGTAGCAAACTTTGGCTCAAGTTATGTAGCATGGTTTTCAAAAGTATGAACGATGAAATTGGCTTTTTAAGCAAACTTGATTTAAAACCGTTTATTTAAATTTATTAGATTATCTTACATTGATATTTAATGAGTTAACGACTTATTCCTTTGTGTTTTCCTGGTGTATTGTCAATGTTAATCCCATTGCAGGTAGGTGGAAGGAGTATGGGTGTTTTGATTGGGAGCTTAGAGACTTTTCTTTTGATGTCTCTTACCCATTCTTTTGTAATCGTAATTGGTTGTACTTAAACTAATTATTTTGTAAATATAAACTTGATTGTCGTACATGGCATTAAACATGGAAACTAGTAACTCGGGATATAGGAAGCTCTTGGTGTTTTGTAAACCCATAGCTAATTGTATGCGGCCATTACTAGGTTATATTAATGAATTATGTTTTTCTGCTATCGGATGTTGTATGTTACTAGTTTTATGATTTAAATAAATTTAGTCACTCGGTAATTATGATTTATTTATTAAATACATGGAATTGGATTAAATAAGGAAAATTTTCAAGGGTAGAATTTGGGTCCTTACATATGTGATATTGGAATGAATGACTAACATTTTGTTATATGGTGGGAATGAGGAAAGATCCGAAAGTTGGAGGAGGTGTCGGTGGAACTTGCGAAGTTGCCAAGAACCAAACCCAACACTCACCAAGGTAAGGAGGAGTCTTTAAATAGCATATTGAAATGGATAATATGTGGATTTTTTGATTGTGTATAATGATAAAGTGATGAATCGCTTAGTTATTGTAAACATATATGGGTGTGTTTATGATAATGGAACGCGTGGATTTACTGTTTACGGATTGATGATTTATCAATGAAAAGAAAATATGTTTTTACCCGACCATAATTGGTTACCGACTTTGGCTCAAGTTATGTAGCAATGCTTTGGCTCAAGCTATGTAGCTAAACTTTGGCTCAAGTTATGTAGCGATACTTTGGCTCAAGTTATGTAGCGATACTTTGGGTCAAGTTATGTAGCGATACTTTGGCTCAAGTTATGTAGCGATACTTTGGCTCAAGTTATGTAGCGATACTTTGCTCAAGTTATGTAGCGATACTTTGGCTCATGTTATGTAGCGATACTTTGGCTCAAGTTATGTACCGATCCTTTGGCTCAAGTTATGTAGCGATACTTTGGCTCAAGTTATGTAGCGATACTTTGGCTCAAGTTATGTAGCGATACTTTGGCTCAAGTTATGTAGCGATACTTTGGCTCAAGTTATGTAGCGATACTTTGGCTCAAGTTATGTAGCGATACTTTGGCTCAAGTTATGTAGCGATACTTTGGCTCATGTTATGTAGCGATACTTTGGCTCAAGTTATGTACCGATCCTTTGGCCAAGTTATGTAGCGATACTTTGGCTCAAGTTATGTAGCGATACTTTGGCTCAAGTTATGTAGCGATACTTTGGCTCAAGTTATGTAGCGATACTTTGGCTCAAGTTATGTAGCGAAAGTTTGGCTCAAGTAATGTAGCATAAATGTATTTATAAAACAAATGGTTTACTAACTCCTTTGAAATGTGGATTATCTTATAATGGTATTTATTGTTTTGATGACTTACTCCTTTGTATGTTGTGTGTATTTGCCATTGATAATCCCATTGCTGGTAAACAGGGTAGTTGAGGATGTTTGGTTCGAGGCTTTGGGAGCTTAGGACTTGGATCCTTTATTTTTTCTTTTTGTGTTGCAATATTGCTATTTGGATGATTGTATTCGTAACCATTTAACTTACTACATTTTTGTGTAATGCTGGATATTAGTAACTATGGGTGTTTTGGAAACCCATAGTTAAACATATGCGGTAATTACCGATGAAAGTTATATATGAATTATGTTTTCCGCAACATGAGATATATGTTAACATAATGTACTATAAAGGTAGTTTTACGAAGTGATTCAAATTCTAAGCAAACAAATCATTTGTCCAAGTGCATTCAGCATGTGCTCAACATCTAATTTCAAATTAGCCTTTAATTCTCCCTAAGATTAGCTACGGTTATCTATGAAATAATGTTAGTTTATTTTCAAATTCAAGGGGGAGCCTCACGCCTAACCCACACCATATATGTAAGCCTTTGGCATTTGCAGAAGATAGCTTGAATTTTATGAAAAATTGCTTTAGTGAGAATTTTCTCCTAAGACTCTTGGTTGAACCAAGAACACTTGTTCTTATCAAACATCCTTGTTTGTGGCGAACTACCTTTGGCTTATCAAACAACCTAGTTTGTGGCGCCCTTCCATTTCATTCTTCATCACCATTTCTTTTATCCAACACCAAACCAGAACATTCCATACCAAACCATGACACACAACCTCAACCTATAACAAAGCCTAACCCCCACCGAGACAACCTATCCTAAACACTTATCAACTCCCGGCCAAAAAGCTACCTAGGATGATAAAGCCTCGGTCAGAATTTCCAAGCCCAAACACCATTCCAAAACAACCACCCCCTCGGCCATAAACAAAGCCATACACAACAAGAACCCAAGGCCAACCCGAAACACACAAAAAATCACCCAAAAATACCAACAAAGAAAACCAAAAACGTTCTAAGTCTCAACTTCAAACAAAACGATCGAAACAAATACCAACCCCCACAAGGAGGTTGCTATCAAGTGGTATCCAGAGCTAGCTTTTCCAACGTTGGCCAAACAAAAAGCAACCCTGATGCATCATTGTTTCTGCTTTGGCCGAACCAAAGCCAAGTTTTGTGCACCAATTTTGTTTTGGCCGAATCAAAGCCAAAACCATTGTGCACTAATCTAGTATTTTAAATTGTGTGAAATGTTTCTGAGTGCAGGTACCAAAATTGTTGGCCAAACCGAAAGCCAACAAAATCCTACACTAAAAAGAGCTTGTGGCCGAATCAAAGCCATCAAGCACCGAAAACAAAGTTTCTGTTTTTTCTAATTACCATAAACCCACCACCCACAAAACCATTCCTATCTATAAGACCATCATAAAAGTACAAAAAAAAAAAACCACCACCCCAAAACCACAAAAATTTGTTAGATTTAAGACTAGTTAATTCGCCATACAAAAACATCTCTAGAACTTCTATTGGTTCAATCCAGAATCCCAAGGAGAGAAAGAGAGAGTAGAGTGACAAAAACATTGAGTGAAACACTTGAGTGAAAGTAAGGAAATGTCATCTGAACACACATCTTCACCCACGGTTTCACCAAGGACCGAAAGTTTTACATCTATTCTGCATGAGCTACATGAAGAGATTAGGACCTTTAAAAAACAGATGGCGAACATGCAAATCCAACAAAACCGCTAACATAATCGGAGGCAATCCAGCCATGATGATTCATCGGATTCAGAAGTAGAAAGGAGGAGAAAAAGGCGAAGGGAAAGGAGAAATGAAGAGGAGAACCAAGGGGAAAGGAGAAGGGATGACCAAGGAGAGGGAGTCCAGATCAAGGTTCCCACATTTATGGGAATGAACAACCCATAAGCATACATGGAATGGGAGATGAAAATCGAACAAGTATTCGATTGCCACAATTATTCGGAGGAGAAGAAAGTTAAGGTGGTATCATTGGAGTTTAAGGAGTATGCTATGATCTGGTGGGATCAACTTCAGAAAGATAGGCGAAGGTGTGGTGCTCAACCTGTGAGCACATGGGAGGAAATGCGAACAATTATGAGGAAGAGGTTTGTTCCCCCGTCATACCAACGGGACATTTATAACCTACTTCAAAGGCAGACTCATGGAAGCAAGTTAGTGGATGAGTACTACAGCAGGCCTTGTTGAGGTCCAATCTCAATGAAGACCGTGAGGCCACTATGGCACAGTTCCTTCATGGACTCAACCAGGATATCCAGGATATTGTGGAGTTGCACAACTTTGTGGAATTAGAGGATTGGTACAGAAAGCGATGAAAGTGGAACAACAACTCAAGAGGAGGAAATCAAAATCCTACTCTACCAACACTAGCAAGTTCCAATCATCTAGATGGAAGGACAAACCTAAGAAGGAGGGTACAACAAGTAAGGAGGTCGTGAGCACTACTAATGGGAAGAAAACCGAGGAAGCACCAAGCCGAAGTCGGGAGGTCAATTGCTTGGGTCATGGACACATTGCTTCTCAATGTCCAACCAAGAGAACTATGGTGGCCAAAAATGGAGTTGTAGAATCAGCATCCGAAACCTCAAGTTCAGAAGAAGAAAGTGATGAGGAGGCAAGGATGCCGGAAGGTGACTTACTCATGGTCCGAAGGCGCTTAGGCAGCCAAGTCAAGGAGGATGAGGAAAGTCAGCGGGAGAACATCTTTCAAACAAGATGTTTAGTTGTTGGGAACGTTTGTTCTGTGATCATTGATGGTGGCAGCTGTGCCAATGTGGTGATCACAAGGTTAGTTTCCAAATTAAACCTAGTGACCAAGACCCACCCATCACCCTATCGGCTACAATGGTTAAGCGAGGTCGGAGAAATGATTATTAACCTACAAGCCGAGGTCCCATTTTCCATTAGGAAATATGTGGATACCGTACTGTGTGACTTAGTCACTATGCAGGCCAGCCACATGCTATTAGGCTGTCCATGGAAGTACGATCGGAAAGCCATAGATGATGGCCTTTCCAACAAGTATACCTTTGTACACAATGATAAAAAATTATACTCTCACCCTTGTCTCCAAAACAACTGAGTGAAGATAAAAAATAATGAAAGAAAAGATGGATCAAGAAAAAAAGAAGAAAAAGAAAATAAAAATGAAGAAAAAGAAGGAAAAAGAGAAAAAAGTGAAAAAAAAGAAGAAAGAAAGATTGAGAAAAGGAAAGAATGTGAAAAAGGTTAGGACCATTAAACAACAGATGTCAGACATGCAAATCCGACAAAACCGCTCACATAATCGGAGGCAATCCAGCCATGATGATTCATCGGATTCAGAAGCAGAGATGAGGAGAAGAAGGCGAAGGGAAAGGAGAAATGAAGAGGAGAACCAAGGGGAAAGGAGAAGGGATGACCAAGGAGAAGGAGTCTAGATCAAGGTTCCCACATTTATGGGAATGAACAACCGAGAAGCATACATGGAATGGGAGATGATAATCGAACAGGTATTCGATTGCCACAATTATTCGGAGGAGAAGAAAGTTAAGGTGGCATCATTGGAGTTTAAGGAGTATGTTATGATTTGGTGGGATCAACTTCAGAAAGATAGGTGAAGGTGTGGTGCTCAACTTGTGAGCACATGGGAGGAAATGCGAACAATTATGAGGAAGAGGTTTGTGCCCTCGTCATACCAACGGGACATTTATAACCAACTTCAAAGGCTGACTCAAGGAAGCAAGTCAGTGGTTGAGTACTACAAGGCGATGGAGCTGGACTTGTTGAGGTCCAATCTCAATGAAGACCGTGAGACCACTATGGCACGGTTCCTTCATAGACTCAACCAGGATATCCAGGATATTGTGGAGTTGCACAACTATTTGGAATTAGAGGATTGGTACAGAAAGCGATGAAAGTGGAACAACAGCTCGAGATGAGGAAATCAAAATCCTACTCTACCAACACTAGCAAGTTCCAATCATCTAGCTGGAAGGACAAGCCTAAGAAGGAGGGTACAACAAGTAAGGAGGCCGTGAGCACTACTAATGGGAAGAAAACCGAGGAAGCACCAAGCCGAAGTCGGGAGGTCAAGTGCTTCAAGAGCTTGGGTCATGGACACATTGCTTCTCAATGTCCAACCAAGAGAACTATGGTGGCCAAAAATGGAGTTGTAGAATCTGCATCCGAAACCTCAAATTAAAAAGAAGAAAGTGATGAGGAGGCAAGGATGCCGGAAGGTGACTTACTCATGGTCCGAAGGCGCTTAAGCAACCAAGTCAAGGAGGATGAGGAAAGTCAGCGGGAGAACATCTTTCACACAAGATGTTTAGTTGTTGGGAACGTTTGTTCCATGATCATAGATGGTGGTAGCTGTGCCAATATGGTGAGCACAAGGTTAGTTTCCAAATTAAACCTAATGACTAGGACTCACCCATCACCCTATCGGCTACAATGGTTAAGCGAGGTCGGAGAAATGATTGTTAACCTACAAGCCTAGGTCCCATTTTCCATTGGGAAATATGTGGATACCGTACTGTGTGACGTAGTCACTATGCAGGCCATCCACTTGCTATTAGGCTGTCCATGGAAGTACGATTGGAAATCCATAGACGATGGCCTTTCCAACAAGTATACCTTTGTACACTATGATAAAAAATTATACTCTCACCCTTGTCTCCAAAACAAGTGAGTGAAGATAAAAAATAATGAAAGAAAAGATGGATCAAGAAAAAAAGAAGAAAAAGAAAAGAAAAATGAAGAAAAAGAAGGAAAAATAGAAAAAAGTGAAAAAAAAAGAAGAAAGAAAGATTGAGAAAAGGAAAGAATGTGAAAAAGGTTAGGACCTTTAAACAACAAATGTCGGACATGCAAATCCGACAAAACCGCTCACATAATCGGAGGCAATCCAGCCATTATGATTCATCGGATTCAGAAGCAGAGATGAGGAGAAGAAGGCGAAGGGAAAGGAGAAATGAAGAGGAGAACCAAGGGGAAAGGAGAAGGGATGACCAAGGAGAAGGAGTCTAGATCAAGGTTCCCACATTTATGGGAATGAACAACCGAGAAGCATACATGGAATGGGAGATGATAATCGAACAGGTATTCGATTGCCACAATTATTCGGAGGAGAAGAAAGTTAAGGTGGCATCATTGGAGTTTAAGGAGTATGTTATGATCTGGTGGGATCAACTTCAGAAAGATAGGCGAAGGTGTGGTGCTCAACTTGTGAGCACATGGGAGGAAATGCGAACAATTATGAGGAAGAGGTTTGTGCACTCGTCATACCAACGGGACATTTATAACCAACTTCAAAGGCTGACTCAAGGAAGCAAGTCAGTGGTTGAGTACTACAAGGCGATGGAGCTGGACTTGTTGAGGTCCAATCTCAATGAAGACCGTGAGACCACTATGGCACGGTTCCTTCATAGACTCAACCAGGATATCCAGGATATCCAGGATATTGTGGAGTTGCACAACTATTTGGAATTAGAGGATTGGTACAGAAAGCGATGAAAGTGGAACAACAGCTCGAGATGAGGAAATCAAAATCCTACTCTACCAACACTAGCAAGTTCCAATCATCTAGCTGGAAGGACAAGCCTAAGAAGGAGGGTACAACAAGTAAGGAGGCCGTGAGCACTACTAATGGGAAGAAAACCAAGGAAGCACCAAGCCGAAGTCGGGAGGTCAAGTGCTTGGGTCATGGACACATTGCTTCTCAATGTCCAACCAAGAGAACTATGGTGGCCTAAAATGGAGTTGTAGAATCTGCATCCGAAACCTCAAATTAAAAAGAAGTAAGTGATGAGGAGGCAAGGATGCCGGAAGGTGACTTACTCATGGTCCGAAGGCGCTTAAGCAACCAAGTCAAGGAGGATGAGGAAAGTCTGCGGGAGAACATCTTTCACACAAGATGTTTAGTTGTTGGGAACGTTTGTTCCATGATCATAGATGGTGGCAGCTGTGCCAATATGGTGAGCACAAGGTTAGTTTCCAAATTAAACCTAATGACTAGGACTCACCCATCACCCTATCGGCTACAACGGTTAAGCGAGGTCGGAGAAATGATTGTTAACCTACAAGCCTAGGTCCCATTTTCCATTGGGAAATATGTGGATACCGTACTGTGTGACGTAGTCACTATGCAGGCCATCCACTTGCTATTAGGCTGTCCATGGAAGTACGATCGGAAATCCATAGACGATGGCCTTTCCAACAAGTATACCTTTGTACACTATGATAAAAAATTATACTCTCACCCTTGTCTCCAAAACAAGTGAGTGAACATAAAAAACAATGAAAGAAAAGATGGATCAAGAAAAAAAGAAGAAAAAGAAAATAAAAATGAAGAAATAGAAGGAAAAATAGAAAAAAGTGAAAAAAAAAAGAAAGAAAGATTGAGAAAAGGAAAGAATGTGAAAAAGGTTAGGACCTTTAAACAACAGATGTCGGACATGCAAATCCGACAAAACCCCTCACATAATCGGAGGCAATCCAGCCATTATGATTCATCGGATTCAGAAGCAGAGATGAGGAGAAGAAGGCGAAGGGAAAGGAGAAATGAAGAGGAGAACCAAGGGGAAAGGAGAAGGGATGACCAAGGAGAAGGAGTCAAGATCAAGGTTCCCACATTTATGGGAATGAACAACCGAGAAGCATACATGGAATGGGAGATGATAATCGAACAGGTATTCGATTGCCACAATTATTCGGAGGAGAAGAAAGTTAAGGTGGCATCATTGGAGTTTAAGGAGTATGTTATGATCTGGTGGGATCAACTTCAGAAATATAGGCGAAGGTGTGGTGCTCAACTTGTGAGCACATGGGAGGAAATGCGAACAATTATGAGGAAGAGGTTTGTGCACTCGTCATACCAACGGGACATTTATAACCAACTTCAAAGGCTGACTCAAGGAAGCAAGTCAGTGGTTGAGTACTACAAGGCGATGGAGCTGGACTTGTTGAGGTCCAATCTCAATGAAGACCGTGAGACCACTATGGCACGGTTCCTTCATAGACTCAACCAGGATATCCAGGATATTGTGGAGTTGCACAACTATTTGGAATTAGAGGATTGGTACAGAAAGCGATGAAAGTGGAACAACAGCTCGAGATGAGGAAATCAAAATCCTACTCTACCAACACTAGCAAGTTCCAATCATCTAGCTGGAAGGACAAGCCTAAGAAGGAGGGTACAACAAGTAAGGAGGCCGTGAGCACTACTAATGGGAAGAAAACCGAGGAAGCACCAAGCCGAAGTCGGGAGGTCAAGTGCTTCAAGAGCTTGGGTCATGGACACATTGCTTCTCAATGTCCAACCAAGAGAACTATGGTGGCCAAAAATGGAGTTGTAGAATCTGCATCCGAAACCTCAAATTAAAAAGAAGAAAGTGATGAGGAGGCAAGGATGCCGGAAGGTGACTTACTCATGGTCCGAAGGCGCTAAGGCAGCCAAGTCAAGGAGGATGAGGAAAGTCAGCGGGAGAACATCTTTCACACAAGATGTTTAGTTGTTGGGAACGTTTGTTCTGTGATCATTGATGGTGGCAGCTGTGCCAATGTGGTGATCACAAGGTTAGTTTCCAAATTAAACCTAGTGACCAAGACCCACCCATCACCCTATCGGCTACAATGGTTAAGCGAGGTCGGAGAAATGATTATTAACCTACAAGCCGAGGTCCCATTTTCCATTGGGAAATATGTGGATACCGTACTGTGTGACGTAGTCACTATGCAGGCCAGCCACATGCTATTAGGCTGTCCATGGAAGTACGATCGGAAAGCCATAGACGATGGCCTTTCCTACAAGTATACCTTTGTACACAATGATAAAAAATTATACTCTCACCCTTGTCTCCAAAACAACTGAGTGAAGATAAAAAATAATGAAAGAAAAGATGGATCAAGAAAAAAAGAAGAAAAAGTAGGAAAAAGAGAAAAAAGTGAAAAAAAAGAAGAAAGAAAGATTGAGAAAAGGAAAGAATGTGAAAAAGGTTAGGACCTTTAAACAACAGATGTCGGACATGCAAATCCGACAAAACCGCTCACATAATCGGAGGCAATCCAGCCATGATGATTCATCGGATTCAGAAGCAGAGAGGAGGAGAAGATGGCGAAGGGAAAGGAGAAATGAATAGGAGAACCAAGGGGAAAGGAGAACGGATGACCAAGGAGAGGGAGTCTAGATCAAGGTTCCCACATTTATGGGAATGAACAACGGAGAAGCATACATGGAATGGGAGATGAAAATTGAACAGGTATTCGATTGCCACAATTATTCGGAGGAGAAGAAAGTTAAGGTGGCATCATTGGAGTTTAAGGAGTATGTTATGATCTGGTGGGATCAACTTCAGAAAGATAGGCGAAGGTGTGGTGCTCAACTTGTGAGCACATGGGAGGAAATGCGAACAATTATGAGGAAGAGGTTTGTGCCCTCGTCATACCAACGGGATATTTATAACCAACTTCAAAGGCTGACTCAAGGAAGCAAGTCAGTGGTTGAGTACTACAAGGCGATGGAGCTGGACTTGTTGAGGTCCAATCTCAATGAAGACCGTGAGACCACTATGGCACGGTTCCTTCATAGACTCAACCAGGATATCCAGGATATTGTGGAGTTGCACAACTATTTGGAATTAGAGGATTGGTACAGAAAGCGATGAAAGTGGAACAACAGCTCGAGATGAGGAAATCAAAATCCTACTCTACCAACACTAGCAAGTTCCAATCATCTAGCTGGAAGGACAAGCCTAAGAAGGAGGGTACAACAAGTAAGGAGGCCGTGAGCACTACTAATGGGAAGAAAACCGAGGAAGCACCAAGCCGAAGTCGGGAGGTCAAGTGCTTCAAGAGCTTGGGTCATGGACACATTGCTTCTCAATGTCCAACCAAGAGAACTATGGTGGCCAAAAATGGAGTTGTAGAATCTGCATCCGAAACCTCAAATTAAAAAGAAGAAAGTGATGAGGAGGCAAGGATGCCGGAAGGTGACTTACTCATGGTCCGAAGGCGCTTAAGCAACCAAGTCAAGGAGGATGAGGAAAGTCAGCGGGAGAACATTTTTCACACAAGATGTTTAGTTGCTGGAAACGTTCGTTCTGTGATCATTGATGGTGGCAGCTGTGCCAATGTGGTGAGCACAAGGTTAGTTTCCAAATTAAACCTAGTGACTAGGACCCACCCATCACCCTATCGGCTACAATGGTTAAGCGAGGTCGGAAAATGATTGTTAACCTACAAGCCAAGGTCCCATTTTCCATTGGGAAATATGTGGATATCGTACTGTGTGACATAGTCACTATGCAGGCCAGCCACATGCTATTAGGCTGGCCATGGAAGTACGATCGGAAAGCCATAGACGATGGCCTTTCCAACAAGTATACCTTTGTACACAATGATAAAAAAAAGTGTACTCTCACCCTTGTCTCCAAAACATGTGAGTGAAGATAAAAAAAAATTGAAAGAAAAGATGGATCAAGAAAAAAAGAATGATCTAGAAGAAAAAAAAGAAGAAATAGAAAAGAAAAATGAAGAAAAAGAAGGAAAAAGAGAAAAAAGTGAAGAAAAAAAAGAAAGAAGGATTGAGAAAAGGAAAGAATGTGAAAAAGGTTTACTAACCTCTCCGGACAAAGTCCAGGGTGCTTTAATCTCTAAGCCACCTCTCTAGTTACTTTATTGCCAAGAGTTCACACTAATCAATTCTAATGTTTCTAAAGAATTGCCCAAAATTGTAAAAGGTTTTTTGCAGAATACACATGATGTACAGGAAAGCGAAAAACAGATTCTAGTGCCCAAGAAAAATAAAAGCTGGTGGATGTGCACGGACTGTCCAATCGCTTACTTCGATAAGAAGTTGGGAGGGCCTACCTTGAACCATTCCTTGTACGGTAAAGAACGGTATGCCTTGGTAAGGGCATTATAGACTTGGCAGCAATACCTGCTACCAAGAGAACTTGTGATATATGGTGACAACGAGTCATCTAAATTTCTGAAAGGGCAAGGCAAGCTGAATAAGCGCCATGCCAAGTGGAAAGAATTTATTGAGCAATCTCCTTATTTCTTAAAGCATAAGTAGGGAAAGGCTAACATTGTGGCCAATCCTCTCCCTAGGATATATCTTTTGCTCTCCACTTTCGAGACCATGCTATATGGTCTCAAATTTTTAAAGGAGCTTTACTTGCATGATATTAATTTTACTGAATTATACAAAAACTGTGTGAGTACTGCTGTGGTTGGATACTATGGGCAAGAGGATTTCCTTTTCAAGGAAAATCGCTATGCGTACCCAAGAGATCCATTAGAGATTTGCCTGCTGAGGAATCTCGTGAGGGAAGGTTAATGGAACACCTCGGGATCCCGGAAACCTTTCACATGCTCAAAGAGCATTGTTGTTGGCACCATAGGAAAAGGGACGCTCAAAAGCATTACGATCAGTGCATAGTTTTTAAATGGGCCAAGCCCAAGGGTACACCAAAAGGGTTTTACACACCCCCACCCATTCCTGAACCACCATGGATTGACATATCCATGGATTTTGAGGGGACCCTACCCTGGATAAGAAATAACAAGATCCTTGAAATTGCTATTCCAAGTGATTATGGCAATGTTAGTACCAGTTTTATGTTGCTGACCTATCTCTCTTTGAAACAGGTAATGAAGACCTTGATTCGAGGTCGAATTCAGTCCAAGAAGGAGGGGATGATAACAACCCACCAATGGCCATCTACTTGGATGATCTATTGGGCTTAGGAGGAACCATAACTCGGACCAGGGCTGAGAAATCCCAAGGAACACTTGGCCAATTTATACTGAACATCCTGGCCTCAACTGGGCCTAGTGACAACATGAGGCCCATAATGTGCCTCAACCTAGAGGACACTCCCCTTGAATGCCACAGCCAAAATGGGAGTGCATGATGATTTCCCTTGTTTTTTTCCTTCAAATTATTAATAAGTGGTCCAACCACGTTTTTAATTATGTTTAATATATTCATTTTGCCTTTTATATTAATTAATAACTAATAAATATGTCTTTTATGTAGAATGTCATGAGTTGCTCGTGACTTTCAAAAGCAAGACAAGCATCCCACGATTTCAGCCAAGACAATTAAAGCCATGGCCAGTTCAATGCGGCCAAGCCAAGCTGCCCACATTTTCAGCCAAGCTAATTAAAGCCACGACCACACATGGCATTAAGGAACATTCCTATTTTTCCGCCCAGCTTTTAAAGCCACATCAAGGCCAGCCGAGATTGCAAGAGTAATGGCGCCTACCTTTTATTCCGCCCAAGGAATCAATGCTGTGTTTGAATTTGGAATGGTCACAATAATGCTTCAGCCAAGCCAACATAAATACCCACATGGCTGAATTCAAACAAGATAATGAAGGCACCCACTAAGCCAACCTCGACCTTAAATGAATTAATGATGGGAGACACCCATCCCATATCTTCCGCCCATTCCTTAAGAGCAATTTCAAACACGGTCTGGCATTTAAATGTCAATGATCAGAAGTGCTAAAAGAAAGGTCCTGGACGAAACCCATTAAAGGCAAGCAAGAGCAAAGGAAGCACATTGAAGAAGGGATTCAAATTCTAAGCAAACAAATCATTTGTCCAAGTGCATTCAGCATGTGCTCAATATCTAATTTCAAATTAACCTATAATTCTCCCTAAGCTTAGCTACGGTTATCAATGTAATAATCTTAGTCTATTTTCTAATTAAAGGGGGAGCCTCACGGCCAACCCACACCTTATATGTAAGCCTTTGGCATTTGGAGAAGATAGCTTGAATTTTATGAAAAATTGCTTTAGTGAGAATTTTCTCCTAAGACTCTTGGTTGAACCCATACCACTTGTTCTTATCATACATCTTTGTTTGTGGGGAACTACCTTTGGCTTATCAAACAACCTAGTTTGTGGCGCCCTTCCGTTTCATTCTTCTTCACCATTTATTTTATCCAACACCAAACCGCAACATTCCATACCAAACCATGACACACAACCTCACCCTATAACAAAGCCTAACCCCCACCGAGACAACCTAGCCTAAACACTTATCAACTCTCGGCCAAAAAGCTACCCAGGACGGTAAAGCCTCGGTCAGAATTTCCTAGCCCAAACACCATTCCAAAACAACCACCCCCTCGGCCATAAACAAATCCATACTCAACCAGAACCCAAGGCCAACCAGAAACACACAAAAAATCACCCAAAAATACCAACAAAGAAAACGAAAAACGTCCTTAGTCTCAACTTCAAACAAAACGATCGAAACAAATACTAACCCCACAAGGAGGTTTCTATCAAGTGATATACAAATCTAGCTTTTCCAACGTTGGCCAAACAAAAGCCAACCCTGGTGCATCATTGTTTCTCCTTGTGGGGGTTGGTATTTGTTTTCGATCATTTTGTTTGAAGCGGAGACTTAGAACGTATTTGGGTTTTCTTTGTTGGTATTTTGGTGTTTTTTTGGGTTTTTGGGTTGGATTTGGGTTATGGTTGATAGGAAATGTTTTTGGCTTAGTTTATGGCCATGGGGATGGGTTTTTGGGCTGGTGCTTGGTTAGGAAATTCGGACTGAGGCTTTTATATCCTGGGTAGTTTTTCTGGCCAAGGTTAATGGTAGGATTTTGTTTAGGTGGATTGGCCGAGAGTTTGGTTTACGGTTTTGTGTTGGATAAAAGAAATGGTGAAGAAGGAAGAGATGGTAAGGCGCCACACACAAGGCTGTTTGATAAGCCAAGGGAAGTTCGCCACAAAGAAGGATCTTTGATAAGAACAAGGGGGACTTGGTTCAACCAAGAAACTTAGGAGAAAACTCACTAAAGTATTTTGCATAAAATTCAACTTATCATTTCATGGTGATGATGCTTACATATATAATGTGGGCTGGCCATGAGGCTCCCATTACTTGGCTTTCGAATTTTGAAATGAGCCTAACATTATTACATTGATTTCATGCTCCCAACATGGGGCTAAGCTTAAGGGATAATTAATACTAGCTTGAATACAAATATTAAAACACATGCTGAATGTACTTGGACAATATTATTTGTGTGCTTAAAATTTGAATTCTTTCATCAATGTGGTTCTTTATGATTCACGTGGATCCTTCCTTCTTATCCATGTGCTTTATGCTTCGGATCCTTCCATTAAGAGGATCTTAATTTCACACGCCTATGTTCCCTTGGTTTTAGCACATGTGCTTGTAATATTTAAATCCTTTTATTATCTTGCCTTTGATGCCTTTACGGCGAAAGCCTTCTTCTTAGCACTTCCCATCTTTGAATTATTTAAGAGTAAGAGCAGAATCAGCTGTAAGACTGAGATTTCAACTAAGGGGGGGGGGGGGGGGGGGTGAATTAGTTGTTGCAATAAGTATGGCCAATTTTTCTGCAATATCAAAGTTAATGTGCAGCGGAAATATTTTGCAGAAAAATATTGACTTAGGAAGGATAAATAAATAACAAAGAGAAGGGAAAGAGAGTAGGCAGGTGTTTTATACTGGTTCACCTTCTTGTCCATCGAAGGCTACTTCCAGTACTCTTGACTCGCAAGAGATTCCTTTATTAAATATAATGAGTTACAATTACAAATATCTCACCCCGAGATCTCCTTGTACCTTACACACTCACTTATATCTAATCCCCTTGGAAAACTCTATTCCAAGTAACACCCTTGGTAAACACTATACCAAGTTACACCCTTGGTAAACACTATACCAAATCACTCACCCTTTCTCTTCACATCCTTGTGAAAGAAAGTAAACTTTGCAAAAGTGAAGAATGTACAATTAGGCTTGGATTGCCTTATAAGTGTATATGACAATTTCTAGAACTTGCAATCCTATAACAACTCGTATACTTGAGATAATAATGCTCTTTAACAATTTGAAAAACACTTAGAAGCAACTTCAAAATAACTTTGAAAGTTTAAGAGTAGGTTGCTTGAAAAGTGTAAGTAAAATCAGAAAGTGTGAGAGCTTTTGAGAGTTTCAAGTAAAAGTTTGTAATCTGAGTTGTTGTATGTTGTGAGAGTGTTTCAATGCCTTTATATAGGCATCCAATCAACCACAATACCCTTAGGCATGAGTAGGTTTCGTTTGGAATGAAAAGCAATCAGTTTGGAGTGAAACCTCTTCACTTGAAATCTGAAAAACTGATGCAACAGCTCTCACTAATCGATTACTACAAATGGGTAATCGATTACCCAACAATCCTGTTAACAGCTTTTTGAAAATTCACACAGTGTAATCGATTACTGGATTTGAGTAATCGATTACTCAACAACACTGTTTGACAGCTTTGTGAATTTGCCTTAGTGTAATCGATTACATTACTTTGAGTAATCGATTACCCTGTTTTCTAAAAATGGTAATCTGTTACTCCAAAGTGTATAATGGATTACTCATAGCTGTTAGAGGTTTGAAAACTCTTTTCTCACTCATGTAACTTGTTACTCAAGTATGGTAACCCGTTACATGTTGTTTTTGAAATTATTTTTAATCACACTTTCTTTTTCCTGATTTTCTTGAAAACAATTTTGAGCATTATTAACTAAGTAAATAAAGGAGTTGTAAGGATAGAAGTACTTAAAGACTTAGACTCTAAATCTTGAAGCTTTATATTCGATAGTCTTTGTCGGTCTTCTTCCTTTTTTCTTTTTGTGATATTGGTGTCTTCATCAAAACCGTGTCAAGTTCAGGAGCAAGATCTACTTCACAATCTCCCCCTTTTTGATGATGACAAACCAATGTCTTCTTGAAAGTGTAATTTTCTGAGAGCAGCATACTTGATGATATATCTTGACTTGTCTTGAGTATGCTCCCCCTATATGTATGCATGTATGCTCCCCCTTTCTTTTGGAATTATGTGCCTGAAAGAATGTTGACATAAAATACACATCTCCCAACTTTTCTCCCCCTTTTGACTTCATCAAAAAGAATGAAAGCCAAGAGTCTAGCACAATAGACATTTGTAGTGCATAGCATACAATAGTTCATAGTATATGAAAGTTCAAGTACCAATATATAAGCATAATTAACACCATGTATGAAACATAAACACATTTCATAACAACGAAAATAAGATGTTTATACACGAAATCCAAAAACAAACATACATAATTCTTGCTGTTTTGGAAATTTTGGAGGTTTTGATAGAGGCCACAAATCACAAAATAGAAGATGTATAAGTGTTTAGAATCGAAAATGTGATGTTCTTTGCAACAAAAATCAATCAAAACGGAGTAGAAATGAGGTTACAAGTTTTAGAGGGTTTAGATAGGGAAACCTTCGAGTTACAGGAGAGAGAAAAATGGTGGATTTCTGAAAAATGCAGCAGTTCATATATATAACTGCATAGAGTAATCGATTACACTGAGTAAGTAAACGATTGCCCACTTTCAAAAATTCAAAAATTTTCAAACAATGTCTCTCTGTAATTGATTACACCATTACAGTAATCGATTACTGTAACATACTGTTTTACCACTTATGTTAAAAAATGATTGTTGGCTCTAAAAAGTTGAAAATTAAAGCTAAAACACACAATTTAAGATCAAGTAGGCAATCTTTGATATAAACAATGAAGCATACATATAAACATTTAAACATGTTAGGACAAGTAAGCTTCATCGAGAATGCCTAATTCTCGTCTAATCTTATAAAAAGGCTCTTTTGCTAATGGTTTGGTAAACATGTCCGCTAGTTGGTCATGAGTATCAATGAACTCTACCAACACATCCTTCTTTTGGACATGGTCCCTAAGGAAATGATGCCTTATATCAATGTGTTTGGTTCTTGAGTGCATAATCGGATTTTTGGTGAGATTAATAGCACTAGTATTGTCACATTTCAAGGGTGTGCAACCTAAGTTTAAGCCATAATCCCGTAATTGTTGTTTGAACCACAACACTTGTGCACAACAACTACCAGCGACAATATATTCTTCTTCAGCGGTGCTTAAGGCAACACAAGCTTGTTTCTTACAGGACCAAGAAACTAAAGCATTCCCTAGAATGTGGCAAGTACCACTTGTACTTTTTCTCTCAGACTTGCATCCTGCAAAGTCTGAATCCGAGAAGCCAACCAATTCGCATACACTTCCCTTGGGATACCACAGTCCAACATCGGTTGTGCCTTTGAGATACTTCATGATTCTCTTAACGGCAACTAGATGTGACTCTTTGGGTTTAGATTGATATCGCGCACAAAGACATACACTAAACATAATATCAGGTTTACTGGCAGTAAGATATAAAAGAGATCTGATCATACCTCGATACTTAGATATTTCTATACATTTTCCAGCATCATCAGCATCGATGTATGTACTTGATCCCATAGGAGTAGCAATCGGCTTGCAGTCATCCATCTCAAATCTTTTCAACAAGTCTTTGCAATACTTGGACTGACTTACAAAGATTCCATTGCTAAGTTGCTTAATTTGGAGTCCAAGAAAGTAATTTAACTTTCCCATCATAGACATCTCAAATTCTCCTTGCATCATATTGCCAAATTCAATACACAAACTTTCATTAGTCGAACCAAAAATAATATCATCAACATAAATTTGAACAAGTAAAGTATGATGATTTATCTTCTTAATAAATAGTGTAATATCGACCTTGCCTTTTGTAAAACCTTTTTCTGTTAGAAAGTTGGTTAGACGGTCATACCAAGCACGTGGATCTTGCTTTAAGCCATAGAGGGCTTTCTTTAACTTGTATACATGAGAGGGATGTTTGTAGTCCTCAAAACCAGGAGGTTGTTCTACAAATACTTCCTCTTGTATATACCCGTTAAGGAATGCACTCTTTATGTCCATTTGATAAAGTTGAAAGTTCAAAGAGCATGCATATGCAAGTAGTAGTCTAATCGCTTCAAGTCTAGCAACTGGAGCAAAGGTTTCATCAAAGTCTATACCTTCCTCTTGGTTGTATCCTTGGGCTACTAGTCTAGCCTTGTTTCTAATGATTATACCATTTTCATCTGATTTATTGCGAAATACTCAGCGAGTTCCTATTACATGCCTATTCTTTAGTCTAGGAACAAGTTCCCAAACTTCGTTTCTCTCAAACTGGTTAAGTTCTTCTTGCATAGCAAGAATCCAGTGTTCTTGTATGGAAAGATTATCATCCACTTCCACATGCTCTATATTAGGTGTAGTTTCAATAATAGCATTTTCATTAAAAGTATAGTTAGGCAAATCTTCTTCATCAATGGTCAACCTTTCCTTGATTAGAGGATTGGTTTCATCAAAGGAGACATGGACAGATTCTTCCATGGCTAGAGTTCTTTTGTTAAAGACTCTATAAGATTTACTCATGAGAGAATAGCCTAGGAAGATTCCTTCATCTGCCTTTGCATCAAACTTGCCTAAATTTTCTTTGCCATTATTCAAGATGAAACATTTACAACCAAATACATGCAAGTGTGAAATGTTTGGTTTTCTTCCTTTGAAGAATTCATAGGGAGTTTTCTTTAGAATAGGTCTTATTAGAACTCTATTTGAAAATTCACACAGTGTAATCGATTACTTGATTTGAGTAATCGATTACTCAACAACACTGTTTGACAGCTTTGTGAATTTGCCTTAGTTTAATCGATTACACTACTTTGAGTAATCGATTACCTTGTTTTCTAAAAATGGTAATTTGTTACTCCAAAGTTTGTAATGGATTACTCATAGATGTTAGAGGTTTGAAAACTCTTTTCTCACTCATGTAACTTGTTACTCAAGTATGGTAACCCATTACATGTTGTTTTTGAAATTATTTTTAATAACACTTAGTTTTTCCTGATTTTCTTGAAAACAATTTTGAGCATTATTAACTAAGTAAATAAAGGAGTTGTAAGGATAGAAGTACCTAAAGACTTAGACTCTAAATCTTGAAGCTTTATCATCGATAGTCTTTGTCGGTCTTCTTCCTTTCTTCTTTTCGTGATATTGGTGTCTTCATCAAAACCGTGCCACGGTCAGGAGCAAGATCTTCTTCACATCAGCTTGGTGCATAAATGCTAGACCGTGTTAGAATTGGTCTTTAAAAATGGGTGGAAGATGGGGGATGTTGATTTGGCTGGCCTGACCAATATTAATGCATAGTTAGAATCAGCCTTTTGAATTTCACCATGTGTTTATTGCCTTCCTAAAAGTTGGACCAAATTGTTGGTTGAGGCGGAAAGCATGGGATTGCTTTAAAACCCCACATTAAAGTTGTAAACCTCACTTAATTGTTGATTCAAATTGGTATTCAGCCTTAATGCCTTTTATTTAAGCCGAGCTGAAGATATGGGCTTCTTGCTTTAATGCTTGGTCGTGTTTGAAAGTAGCATTTAAGGCCTGGCTGAAAAGATGGCGCCTTGTCCCTTTGGCCTGGTCGAATTGAAGGCTGGTGGAGAGTAGACGCCTAGGCTGAGTCAGCAGGCTTGGCCAGGTCAGTAGGCTCCGTCGGACTTGAGCTTGGCCTAGTCAGCAACATTAAAAGTTGACCGTGGCTTTAATGGCTTTGACTGAAAACGTGGGATATGTGTTTTTCTTTTGAAATTCATGTGCAACCCATGGCATTCTACATAAAAGACATATTTATTAGGTGATAAATAACATAAAAGCAAATAAAAATATTATAACATAATAAAAACGTGGTTAGACCACTTATTATTAACATAAAGAAACAAAAAAGGGAAATCTTAGTCGTGGCCTTCAAAAGGCTCATCCTCTATAAGGAGGCAATTAATGGGCCTCAAATGGTCATTTGGCCCAAGTGATGTTTGAAGGCTTAGCAAAAGTTGGCCAAGAGTGCTTTGGGCTTTCTTGGCCCTGACCCGAGTTATGGGTCCTCTTAGGCCCATTAGATCATCCAAGTTGATGGCCATTGGTGGGTTTCTATCATCCCCTCCTTCTTGGACTGAATTCGACCTCGAATCAAGGTCTTCATTACCTGTTTCAAAGAGAGATAGGTCAGCAACATTAAAACTAGCACTAACATTTCTATAATCACTTGGAATATTAATCTTATAAGCAATATTATTTATTCTTTCAAGAACCTTGCCATTTTTTATCCTGGGTAGGGTCACCTCATATTCATGGATATGTCAAGCCACGGTGGTTCAGGAACGGGTAGGGGCGTGTAAAGCCCTTGTGGTTTACCCTTTGAACCCTTTGGTACACATAAGTGATTTTCCTTAAAAAGGACATCCTCGTGCCTATGGTATCCATCCCTGGTAGTGCTCACTCAATTTCTGTTTAACTTATCAAAATTAGTATCATGCAAGTAAGGTTCCTTTAAAAATTTGAGATCACATAGCTTGGTCTCGAGAGTGGCGAGCAAAAGATATCTCCTAGGGAGAGCATTGGCCATAATGTTGGCCTGTCCCCGCTTATGCTTTAACACATAAGGAGATTGCTCCAGAAATTCAAGCCATCTGGCTTGGCGCTTATTCAGCTTGCCTCGCCCTTTCAGAAATTGAAGTGACTCATGGTCACTATATAGTACAAGTTCTTTTGGTAGCAGGTATTGTTGCCAAGTCTGTAATGCCCTTACCAAGGCATACAGTTCTTTACCGTACAAGGAGTAGTCCAAAGTAGGCCCTCCCAACTTCTTACTAAAATAAGCGGTTGGATAGTCCGTGCATATCCGCCAGCTTTTCTTGGTTACAAGAATCTGCTTTTGGTTTTCCTGTACATCATGTGTATTCTGCAAAAAACCTTTTACAATGGTTGGCAATTCCTTAGAAATAGTAGAATTCGTTAGTTTGAAATCTTGGCAATAAAGTAAGTATAAAGGTGGTTTTGAGATTAAAGAACTCTTCACTTCGCCCGGAGAGACTAGTAAATCTTTTTCCTTTTCTTTCCTTTTTACAAACTTTTTTTCTTCTTTTTTTTTCATTTTTCTTTTCCTTTTCTTCTTTTTTTGCTATTCTTTTCTTTTTCAATTTTTTTTAGGATCATTCTTTTTTTCTAGATCCATCTTTTCTTTTAATTTCTTTTGATCTTCACTCACTTGTTTTGGTGACAAGGGTGAGAGTACAATTTTATTTTCTCTACATACAAAGGTATATTTGTTGGAAAACCCATCATGGATGGCTTTCCGATCATGTTGCCAATGCCTGCCTAATAGCATGTGGTTGGATTGCATGGTGACTATGTCACACAATACAACGTCCTCACACGTCCCAATGAAAATTGGACCTCAGCTTGCTGGTTGACAACAATTTCTCCAACTTCGCATAATCATTGTAGCCGATAAGGTGATGGGTGGGTCCTATTCACTAGGTTTAATTTGGAAACTAACCTTGTGCTCACCACATTGGCACAACTGCCACCATCAATGATCACGGAACAAACGTTCCCAGCAACTAAGAGCCTTTGATGTGGGGAAGATGATCTTATCATGAGTTTGAGCAATTTCGAATTTTTAGATGATAACTTATCCCTTAAATCGTGGCTTGACCTAAGTAAGTCAGTCCAAAAGTAAGTAAGTCAGTCAATCAGTAATTCAGTCAGGTAGTAAGTAACTCATTCAGTAAGTATATAAGTAAATAAGTCAGTCAGTCAGTAAGTTAGTATGTTAGTAAGTAAGTTAGTCAACATGTCAGCAGTAAGTCAGTTAGTTAGCCAGTCAGTCATTAAATCAATCAATCAGTCTGTCATTCAGTTAGTTAGACAGTAAGTCAATCAGTCAGACAGTTAGTTAGTAAGTCAATCAATCAGTCAGTCAGTTAGTAAGTAAGTCAGTCAGTTAGTTATTCTGTCAATAAGTTAGTAAGTCAGTTAGTAAGTCAGTCAGTCATTAACTTAGTGAGTGTGTAAGTAAGTAAATAAGTCAGTATGTCCATAAGTAAGTCAGTTAGTGAGTAAGTCAGTAAGTCATTAAGTCAGACAGTTAGTAAGTCAGTCAGTAAGTCAACAAGTTAGTAGGTAAGTAAGTTAGTAATTCAGTTAGTAAGTCAGTCAGTAAGTCAGTTAGTTGGTAAGTAAGTCATTTAGTAATTCAGTCAATAAGTCCATAAGAAAGTAAGTCAGTAAGTAAGTAAGTGAGTCACAAAGTCAGTCAATTTGTAAGTTAGTCAGTCACTCAGTAAGTCAGTCAGCCAGTTATTCAGTAAGTTAGTCAGTCAGTAAGTCACTAAGTTAGTCAGTTAGTAAGTAAGTCAGTCAATAAATCATTTGTCAGTTAATCAGTCAGTAAGTTAGTCAGTAAGTCAGCCAGTCAGTAAGTCAGTCAGTAAGTTAGTCAGTTAGTAAGTAACTCACTCACTAAGTCCATAAGTAAGTCAGTAAGTCATTAAGTCAATCAGTTAGTAAGTAAGTCAGTCAGTAAGTCATTCAGTAAATCAGTCAGTAAGTCAGGCAGTAAGTCCTTTAGTAAGTAAGTCAGTCCGTAAGTTAGTTAGTAAGTATGTCATTCAGTAAGGCAATCAGTAAGTTAGTTAGTAAGTCGGTAAGTTAGTAAGTAAGTCAGTCACTAAGTCAATCCGTCAATAAGTCGGTAAGTGAGTAAGTTTGTCAATTAGTAAGTAAGTCAGTAAGCCAGCCAGTAGGTCAGTCAGTCATTAAGATAGTTAGTTAGTAAGTAAGTAAATCAGTCAGTTATTAAGTCAGCCAATCAGTATGTAAGTCATTTAGTTAGTAAGTCCAAAAGTAAGTAAGTCAGTAAGTAAGTCAGTAAGTAAGTCAGTCACTAAGTCAGTCTATCAGTGAGTCAGTAAGTCAATAAGTTAGTCAATTAGTAAGTAAGTCAATCCATATTTAAGTCAGCAAGAAAGTATGTCAGTCAGTTAGTAAGTAAGTAAGTCAGTAAGTAAGACTGTAAGTAAGTAAGTCAGTCATTAAGTCAGTCAGTTAGTAAGTCCATAAGTAAGTAAGTCAATTAGTAATTTAGTAAGTTAGTCAACAAGTCCGTCAATAAGTCAGTCTGTCAGTAAGTCAGTCAATAAGTTAGTCAATTAGTAAGTAAGTTAGTAAATAAGTCATCAGTAAGTCAGTCAGTTAGTAAGTTAGTTATGTAGTACGTATGTCAGTTAGTAAGTAAGTAAGTCAGTCAGTAAGTCCGTCGCTCAGTTAGTAAGTTTGTCAATTAGTATGTAAGTCAGTCATTCAGTAAGTCAGTAAGTCCATAAGTAAAGCAGTCAATAAGTCAGTCAGTTAGTAAGTAAGTCAGCTGTAAGTCATTTAGAAAGTCAGTAAGTCCAAAACTAAGTCAGTTAGTAATTAAGTCAGTTAGTTTGTAAGTAAGTCATTCAGAAAGTCAAATAAATAAGTCATGTAGTCATGAGTAAGTTAGTCAGTCAGTAAGTCAATCAGTTAGAAAGTTAGTGAGTCTATAAGTTAGTCGGTTAGTACGTAAGTCAGTCAGCAAGTCCGTCTGTAAGTCAGTCAGTCAGTTAGTATGTCATTAAGTCAGTCAGTTAGTAAGTAAGTCTCTTAGTCTGTCATTCAGTAAGTTAGTCAGTAAGTCAGTCAGTCAGTAAGTAAGTCAATAAGTCAAGAAGTCAGTATGTCAATAAGTATGTCAGTCTGTCAGTTAGTAAGTCCATAAGTAAGTCAGTCAGTAAGTTAGTTAGTAAGTCAGTAAGTCAGTCAATCAATAAGTTAGCCAGTCAATAAGTCAGTCAATAAGTTAGTCAGTAAGTCAGCCAGTCAGAAAGTTACTCTGTTAATAAGTAAGTTAGTCAGTAAGTCAGTCAGTTAGTCCATAAGTAAGTCAGTAAGTCAGTCAGTTAGTAAGTACGTCAGTCAATAAGTTAGTCTGTAAGTCCATAAGTAAGTAAGTCAGTCAGTAAGTCAAAAAGTCCGTAAGTCAGTCAGTAAGTCACATAGTAAGTCAGTCTGTAAGTTAGTCAGTTAGTAAGTAAGCCAGACAGTAAGTCAGTCAATTAGTTAGTAAGTCAGTCAGTCTGTCATTCAGTAAGTTTGTAAGTCAGTGAGTCAATAAGTTAGTCAGTTTGTCAGTCAGCCAGTTAGTCAATATGTTAGTCTTTAAGTCAGTCAATAAGTCAGTCAGCCAGTAAGCCATTCCGTAAGTAAGTCAATTTGTAAGTTAGTTAGTTAGTAAGTAACTCAGTCAGTAAGTCCGTAAGTAAGTCAGTAATTAATTAGTTAGTCAGTTTGTAAGTAAGGCAGTCAATAAGTCAGTAAGTCATTCAGTAAGTCAGCAAGTTAGTAAGTAAGTCAGTAAGTCAGTTAGTAAGTCAGTCAAAAAGTCAGTTAGTTGGTAAGTAAGTCAGTCAATAATTCAGTCAATAAGTCCACAAGAAAGTAAGTCAGTAAGTAAGTAAGTGAGTCACAAAGTTAGTCAGTTAGTAAGTTAGTCAGTCACTAAGTTAGTTTGTCAGTCAGTCAGTAAGTCAGTAAGTCAGTCATCCAGTCAGTTAGTAAGTCAGTCATCCAGTCAGTCAGTAAGTTAGTCAGTTAGTAAGTAAGTCAGTCTATATGTCATTTGTAAGTTAATCAGTCAGTAAGTCATTCAGTTAGTAAGTCTGTCAGTAAGTTAGTCAGTTAGTAAGTAACTCAGTCACTAAGTCCAAAAGTAAGTTAATAAGTCAATAAGTCAGTCAGTTAGTAAGTAAGTCAGTCAGTAAGTCATTCAGTAAATCATTCAGTAAGTCAGGCAGTAAATCCTAACGTAAGTCAGATAGTCCGTAAGTTAGTTAGTAAGTATGTTATTCAGTAAGTCAATGAGTATGTCACTTAGTAAGTCAGTAAGTTAGTCAGTAAGTCAATCACTAAGTCAATCAGTCAATAAGTCGGTAAGAAAGTAAGTTAGTCAGTTAGTAAGTAAGTCAGTAAGCCAGCCAGTAGGTCAGTCAGTCACTAAGTTAGTCAGATAGTTAGTAAGTAAGTCAGCCAGTTATTAAGTTAGTCAATCAGTAAGTAAGTCATTTAGTTAGTAAGTCCATAAGTAAGTAAGTCAGTCTATCAGTAAGTCAATAAGTTAGTCAATTAGTAAGTAAGTCAATCAATATTTAAGTCAGTAAGTAAGCATGTCAGTCAGTTAGTATGTAAGTCAGTCAGTAAGTAAGTCTGTAAGTAAGTCAGTCAGTCGTTAAGTCAGTCAGTTAGTAAGTAAGTCAGTCAATTAGTAAGTCCATAAGTAAGTAAGTCAGTCAGTAATTTAGTAAGTCAGTCAACAAGTCACTCAATAAGTCAGTCTGTCAGTAAGTCAGTCAATAAGTTAGTCAATTAGTAAGTATGTTAGTCAATAAGTCATTAGTAAGTCAGTCAGTCAGTAAGTTAGTTAGTTAGTAAGTATGTCAGTTAGTAAGTAAGTCAGTCAGTAAGTATGTAAGTCAGTCAGTAAGTCAGTCAGAAAGTCAGTCAGTTAGTAAGTTAGTCAATTAGTACGTAAGTCAGTCATTCAGTAAGTAAGTAAGTCCATAAGTAAAGCAGTCAATAAGTCAGTCAGTTAGTAAGTAAGTCAGTATATAAGTCATTCATCAAGTCAGTAAGTCCAAAACTAAGTCAGTCAGTAATTAAGTCAGTTAGTTTGTAAGTAAGTCATTCAGTAAGTCAGTAAGTAAGTCAGTAAGCGAGTCAGTAAGTCAGTCAGTCAGTAAGTTAGTCAATAAGTCAAGAAGTTAGTTATTAAGTCAGTCAATCAGTAAGTAAGTCATTTAATTAGTAAGTCCATAAGTAAGTAAGTCAGTCAGTAAGTCAGTCTATTAGTGAGTCAGTAAGTCAATAAGTTAGTCAATTAGTAAGTAAGTCAATCAATATTTAAGTCAGTAAGTAAGCATGTTAGTCAGTTAGTATGTAAGTCAGTTATTAAGTAAGTCTGTAAGTAAGTCAGTCAGTCATTAAGTCAGTCAGTCAGTAAGTAAGTCAGTCAGTTAGTAAGTCCATAAGTAAGTAAGTCAGTCAGTAATTTAGTAAGTCAGTCAACAAGTCACTCAATAAGTCAGTCTGTCAATAAGTCAGTCAATAAATTAGTCAATTAGTAAGTATGTTAGTCAATAAGTTATTAGTAAGTAAGTCAGTCAATAAGTTAGTTAGTTAGTAAGTATGTCAGTTAGTAAGTAAGTCAGTCAGAAAGTAAGTAAGTCAGTCAGTAAGTCAGTCAGAAAGTCAGTCAATTAGTAAGTTAGTCAATTAGTACGTAAGCCAGTCATTCAGTAAGTCAGTAAGTCCATAAGTAAAGCAGTCAATAAGTCAGTCAGTTAGTAAGTAAGTCAGTGTATAAGTCATTCATCAAGTCAGCAAAACTAAGTCAGTCAGTAATTAAGTCAGTTAGTTTGTAAGTAAGTCATTCAGTAAGTCAGTAAGTAAGTCAGTAAGCGAGTCAGTAAGTCAGTCAGTCAGTAAGTTAGTCAATAAGTCAAGAAGTTAGTTATTAAGTCAGTCAATCAGTAAGTAAGTCATTTAATTAGTAAGTCCATAAGTAAGTAAGTCAGTCTATTAGTGAGTCAGTAAGTCAATAAGTTAGTCAATTAGTAAGTAAGTCAATCAATATTTAAGTCAGTAAGTAAGCATGTTAGTCAGTTAGTATGTAAGTCAGTTATTAAGTAAGTCTGTAAGTAAGTCAGTCAGTCATTAAGTCAGTCAGTCAGTAAGTAAGTCAGTCAGTTAGTAAGTCCATAAGTAAGTAAGTCAGTCAGTAATTTAGTAAGTCAGTCAACAAGTCACTCAATAAGTCAGTCTGTCAATAAGTCAGTCAATAAATTAGTCAATTAGTAAGTATGTTAGTCAATAAGTTATTAGTAAGTAAGTCAGTCAATAAGTTAGTTAGTTAGTAAGTATGTCAGTTAGTAAGTAAGTCAGTCAGAAAGTAAGTAAGTCAGTCAGTAAGTCAGTCAGAAAGTCAGTCAATTAGTAAGTTAGTCAATTAGTACGTAAGCCAGTCATTCAGTAAGTCAGTAAGTCCATAAGTAAAGCAGTCAATAAGTCAGTCAGTTAGTAAGTAAGTCAGTGTATAAGTCATTCATCAAGTCAGCAAAACTAAGTCAGTCAGTAATTAAGTCTGTTAGTTTGTAAGTAAGTCATTCAGTAAGTCAATCAGTAAGTCAGTAAGTAAGTCAGTAAGTTAGTAAGTAAGTCGGTCAGTCAGTAAGTCAATATGTTAGTAAGTAAGTCAGTCTGTCAGTTAGTAAGTCCATAAGTAAGTCAGTCAGTAAGTTAGTTAGTAAGTCAGTAAGTCAGTCAATCAATAAGTTAGCCAGTCAATAAGTCAGTCAATAAGTTAGTCAGTAAGTCAGCCAGTCAGAAAGTTACTCTGTTAATAAGTAAGTTAGTCAGTAAGTCAGTCAGTTAGTCCATACGTAAGTAAGTAAGTCAGTCAGTTAGTAAGTACGCCAGTCCATAAGTTAGTCTGTAATTCCATAAGTAAGTTAGTCAGTCAGTAAGTCAAAAAGTCTGTAAGTCAGTCAGTAAGTCACACAGTAAGTCAGAAAGTAAGTCAGTCTGTATGTTAGTCAGTTAGTAAGTAAGCCAGAAAGTAAGTCAATCAATTATTTAGTAAGTCAGTCAGTCTGTCATTCAGTAAGTCAATAAGTCAGTGTGTCAATAAGTTAGTCAATTTGTAAGTAAGTAAGTTAGTCAGTAAGTTAGTCAGAAAGTTAGTAAGTCAGTTAGTCAATATGTTAGTCTTTAAGTCAATCAATAAGTCAGTCAGCCAGTAAGCCATTCAGTAAGTAAGTCAGTCTGTAAGTTAGTCAGTTAGTAAGTAACTCTGTCAGTAAGTCCATAAGTAAGTCAGTAATTAATTAGTTAGTCAGTTTGTAAGTAAGGCAGTCAATAAGTCAGTAAGTCATTCAGTAAGTCAGTCAGTAAGTCAGCAAGTTAGTAAGTAAGTCAGTAAGTCAGTTTGTAAGTCAGTCAAAAAGTCAGTTAGTTGGTAAGTAAGTCAGTACATAATTCAGTCAATATGTCCACAAGAAAGTAAGTTAGTAAGTAAGTAAGTGAGTCACAAAGTTAGTCAGTTAGTAAGTTAGTCAGTCACAAAGTTAGTCTATCAGTCAGTCAGTAAGTCAGTCATCCAGTCAGTTAGTAAGTCAGTCATCCAGTCAGTTAGTAGGTAAGTCAGTCAATAAGTCAATTGTAAGTTAATCAGTTAGTGAGTTAGTCAGTAAGTCAGTCAGTTAGTAAGTCAGTCAGTAAGTTAGTGAGTTAGTAAGTAACTCAGTCACTAAGTCCATAAGTAAGTTAGTCAGTTAGTAAGTAAGTAAGTCAGTAAGTCATTCAGTAAATCAGTCAGTAAGTCAGGCAGTAAATCCTAAAGTAAGTCAGACAGTGCGTAAGTTAGTTAGTAAGTATGTTATTCAGTAAGTCAATGAGTAAGTCAGTCACTAAGTCAATCCGTCAATAAGTCGGTAAGTGAGTAAGTTTGTCAATTAGTAAGTAAGTCAGTAAGCCAGCCAGTAGGTCAGTCAGTCATTAAGATAGTTAGTTAGTAAGTAAGTAAATCAGTCAGTTATTAAGTCAGCCAATCAGTATGTAAGTCATTTAGTTAGTAAGTCCAAAAGTAAGTAAGTCAGTAAGTAAGTCAGTAAGTAAGTCAGTCACTAAGTCAGTCTATCAGTGAGTCAGTAAGTCAATAAGTTAGTCAATTAGTAAGTAAGTCAATCCATATTTAAGTCAGCAAGTAAGTATGTCAGTCAGTTAGTAAGTAAGTAAGTCAGTAAGTAAGACTGTAAGTAAGTAAGTCAGTCATTAAGTCAGTCAGTTAGTAAGTCCATAAGTAAGTAAGTCAATCAGTAATTTAGTAAGTTAGTCAACAAGTCCGTCAATAAGTCAGTCTGTCAGTAAGTCAGTCAATAAGTTAGTCAATTAGTAAGTAAGTTAGTAAATAAGTCATCAGTAAGTCAGTCAGTTAGTAAGTTAGTTATGTAGTACGTATGTCAGTTAGTAAGTAAGTAAGTCAGTCAGTAAGTTCGTCGCTCAGTTAGTAAGTTTGTCAATTAGTATGTAAGTCAGTAAGTCCATAAGTAAAGCAGTCAATAAGTCAGTCAGTTAGTAAGTAAGTCAGCTGTAAGTCATTTAGAAAGTCAGTAAGTCCAAAACTAAGTCAGTTAGTAATTAAGTCAGTTAGTTTGTAAGTAAGTCATTCAGAAAGTCAAATAAATATGTCATGTAGTCATGAGTAAGTTAGTCAGTCAGTAAGTCAATCAGTTAGAAAGTTAGTGAGTCTGTAAGTTAGTCGGTTAGTACGTAAGTCAGTCAGCAAGTCCGTCTGTAAGTCAGTCAGTCTGTTAGTATGTCATTAAGTCAGTCAGTTAGTAAGTAAGTCTCTTAGTCTGTCATTCAGTAAGTTAGTCAGTAAGTCAGTCAGTCAGTAAGTAAGTCAATAAGTCAAGAAGTCAGTATGTCAATAAGTATGTCAGTCTGTCAGTTAGTAAGTCCATAAGTAAGTCAGTCAGTAAGTTAGTTAGTAAGTCAGTAAGTCAGTCAATCAATAAGTTAGCCAGTCAATAAGTCAGTCAATAAGTTAGTCAGTAAGTCAGCCAGTCAGAAAGTTACTCTGTTAATAAGTAAGTTAGTCAGTAAGTCAGTCAGTTAGTCCATAAGTAAGTCAGTAAGTCAGTCAGTTAGTAAGTACGTCAGTCAATAAGTTAGTCTGTAAGTCCATAAGTAAGTAAGTCAGTCAGTAAGTCAAAAAGTCTGTAAGTCAGTCAGTAAGTCACATAGTAAGTCAGTCTGTAAGTTAGTCAGTTAGTAAGTAAGCCAGACAGTAAGTCAGTCAATTAGTTAGTAAGTCAGTCAGTCTGTCATTCAGTAAGTCAGTAAGTCAGTGAGTCAATAAGTTAGTCTGTTTGTCAGTCAGCCAGTTAGTCAATATGTTAGTCTTTAAGTCAGTCAATAAGTCAGTCAGCCAGTAAGCCATTCCGTAAGTAAGTTAATTTGTAAGTTAGTTAGTTAGTAAGTAACTCAGTCAGTAAGTCCGTAATTAAGTCAGTAATTAATTAGTTAGTCAGTTTGTAAGTAAGGCAGTCAATAAGTCAGTAAGTCATTCAGTAAGTCAGTCAGTAAGTCAGCAAGTTAGTAAGTAAGTCAGTAAGTCAGTTAGTAAGTCAGTCAAAAGTCAGTTAGTTGGTAAGTAAGTCAGTCAATAATTCAGTCAATAAATCCACAAGAAAGTAAGTCAGTAAGTAAGTAAGTGAGTCACAAAGTTAGTCAGTTAGTAAGTTAGTCAGTCACTAAGTTAGTTTGTCAGTCAGTCAGTAAGTCAGTAAGTCAATCATCCAGTCAGTTAGTAAGTCAGTCATCCAGTCAGTCAGTAAGTTAGTCAGTTAGTAAGTAAGTCAGTCTATATGTCATTTGTAAGTTAATCAGTCAGTAAGTCATTCAGTTAGTAAGTCTGTCAGTAAGTTAGTCAGTTAGTAAGTAACTCAGTCACTAAGTCCAAAAGTAAGTTAATAAGTCAATAAGTCAGTCAGTTAGTAAGTAAGTCAGTCAGTAAGTCATTCAGTAAATCAGTCAGTAAGTCAGGCAGTAAATCCTAAAGTAAGTCAGATAGTCCGTAAGTTAGTTAGTAAGTATGTTATTCAGTAAGTCAATGAGTATGTCACTTAGTAAGTCAGTAAGTTAG
Organism: Lupinus albus; assembly: GCA_009771035.1. NCBI lineage: Eukaryota > Viridiplantae > Streptophyta > Magnoliopsida > Fabales > Fabaceae > Lupinus > Lupinus albus. The sequence continues at coordinate 10,936,659 of CM019999.1, forward strand.
TCAGTAAGTCAATCACTAAGTCAATCAGTCAATAAGTCGGTAAGAAAGTAAGTTAGTCAGTTAGTAAGTAAGTCAGTAAGCCAGCCAGTAGGTCAGTCAGTCACTAAGTTAGTCAGATAGTTAGTAAGTAAGTCAGCCAGTTATTAAGTCAGTCAATCAGTAAGTAAGTCATTTAGTTAGTAAGTCCATAAGTAAGTAAGTCAGTCTATCAGTAAGTCAATAAGTTAGTCAATTAGTAAGTAAGTCAATCAATATTTAAGTCAGTAAGTAAGCATGTCAGTCAGTTAGTATGTAAGTCAGTCAGTAAGTAAGTCTGTAAGTAAGTCAGTCAGTCATTAAGTCAGTCAGTTAGTAAGTAAGTCAGTCAATTAGTAAGTCCATAAGTAAGTAAGTCAGTCAACAAGTCACTCAATAAGTCAGTCTGTCAGTAAGTCAGTCAATAAGTTAGTCAATTAGTAAGTATGTTAGTCAATAAGTCATTAGTAAGTCAGTCAGTCAGTAAGTTAGTTAGTTAGTAAGTATGTCAGTTAGTAAGTAAGTCAGTCAGTAAGTATGTAAGTCAGTCAGTAAGTCAGTCAGAAAGTCAGTCAGTTAGTAAGTTAGTCAATTAGTACGTAAGTCAGTCATTCAGTAAGTAAGTAAGTCCATAAGTAAAGCAGTCAATAAGTCAGTCAGTTAGTAAGTAAGTCAGTATATAAGTCATTCATCAAGTCAGTAAGTCCAAAACTAAGTCAGTCAGTAATTAAGTCAGTTAGTTTGTAAGTAAGTCATTCAGTAAGTCAGTAAGTAAGTCAGTAAGCGAGTCAGTAAGTCAGTCAGTCAGTAAGTTAGTCAACAAGTCAAGAAGTTAGTTATTAAGTCAGTCAATCAGTAAGTAAGTCATTTAGTTAGTAAGTCCATAAGTAAGTCAGTCAGTAAGTTAGTTAGTAAGTCAGTCAATCAATAAGTTAGCCAGTCAATAAGTCAGTCAATAAGTTAGTCAGTAAGTCAGCCAGTCAGAAAGTTACTCTGTTAATAAGTAGGTTAGTCAGTAAGTCAGTCAGTTAGTCCATACGTAAGTAAGTAAGTCAGTCAGTTAGTAAGTACGGCAGTCCATAAGTTAGTCTGTAAGTCCATAAGTAAGTTAGTCAGTCAGTAAGTCAAAAAGTCTGTAAGTCAGTCAGTAAGTCACACAGTAAGTCAGAAAGTAAGTCAGTCTGTATGTTAGTCAGTTAGTAAGTAAGCCAGAAAGTAAGTCAATCAATTATTTAGTAAGTCAGTCAGTCTGTCATTCAGTAAGTCAATAAGTCAGTGTGTCAATAAGTTAGTCAATTTGTAAGTAAGTAAGTTAGTCAGTAAGTTAGTCAGAAAGTTAGTAAGTCAGTTAGTCAATATGTTAGTCTTTAAGTCAATCAATAAGTCAGTCAGCCAGTAAGCCATTCAGTAAGTAAGTCAGTCTGTAAGTTAGTCAGTTAGTAAGTAACTCTGTCAGTAAGTCCATAAGTACGTCAGTAATTAATTAGTTAGTCAGTTTGTAAGTAAGGCAGTCAATAAGTCAATAAGTCATTCAGTAAATCAGTCAGTAAGTCAGCAAGTTAGTAAGTAAGTCAGTAAGTCAGTTAGTAAGTCAGTCAAAAAGTCAGTTAGTTGGTAAGTAAGTCAGTACATAATTCAGTCAATAAGTCCACAAGAAAGTAAGTTAGTAAGTAAGTAAGTGAGTCACAAAGTTAGTTAGTTAGTAAGTTAGTCAGTCACTAAGTTAGTCTGTCAGTCAGTCAGTAAGTCAGTCATCCAGTCAGTTAGTAAGTCAGTCATCCAGTCAGTCAGTAAGTTAGTCAGTTAGTAGGTAAGTCAGTCAATAAGTCAATTGTAAGTTAATCAGTTAGTGAGTTAGTCAGTAAGTCAGTCAGTTAGTAAGTCAGTTAGTGAGTTAGTAAGTAACTCAGTCACTAAGTCCATAAGTAAGTTAGTCAGTTAGTAAGTAAGTAAGTCAGTAAGTCATTCAGTAAATCAGTCAGTAAGTCAGGCAGTAAATCCTAAAGTAAGTCAGACAGTGCGTAAGTTAGTTAGTAAGTATGTTATTCAGTAAGTCAATGAGTAAGTCACTTAGTAAGTCAGTAAGTTAGTCAGTAAGTCAGTCACTAAGTCAATCAGTCAATAAGTCGGTAAGAAAGTAAGTTAGTAAGTTAGTCAGTTAGTAAGTAAGTCAGTAAGCCAACCAGTAGGTCAATCAATCATTAAGTTAGTCAGTTAGTAAGTAAGTAAGTCAGACAATTATTAAGTCAGTCAATCAGTAAGTAAGTCATTTAGTTAGTAACTCCATAAGTAAGTAAGTAAGTCAATAAGTCAGTCTATCAGTGAGTCAGTAAGTTAATAAGTTAGTCAGTTAGTAAGTCAATCAATATTTAAGTCAGTAAGTAAGCATGTCAGTCAGTTAGTATGTAAGTCAGTCAGTAAGTAAGTCTGTAAGTAAGTCAGTCAGTCATTAAGTCAGTCAGTTAGTAAGTAAGTCAGTCAGTTAGTAAGTCCATAATTAAGTAAGTCAGTTAGTAATTTAGTAAGTCAGTCAACAAGTCACTCAATAAGTCAGTCTGTCAGTAAGTCAGTCAATAAGTTAGTCAATTAGTAAGTATGTTAGTCAATAAGTCATTAGTAAGTCAATCAGTCAGTAAGTTAGTTAGTTAGTAAGTATGTCAGTTAATAAGTAAGTCAGTCAGTAAGTCAGTCAGAAAGTCAGTCAGTTAGTAAGTTAGTCAATTAGTACGTAAGTCAGTCATTCAGTAAGTCAGTAAGTCCATAAGTAAAGCAGTCAATAAGTCAGTCAGTTAGTAAGTAAGTCAGTGTATAAGTCATTCATCAAGTCAGTAAGTCCAAAACTAAGTCAGATAGTTTCTAAGTAAGTCATTCAGTAAGTCAGTAAGTCAGTAAGTAAGTCAGTCAGTAAGTCAATCAGTCAGTAAGTTAGTGAGTCTGTAAGTTAGTCGGTTAGTACGTAAGTCAGTCAGCAAGTTTGTCTCTAAGTCAGTTAGTTAGTGAGTATGTCATTAAGTCAATAAGTCAGTTAGTAACTCAGTCAGTCAGTAAGTTAGTCAGTAAGTCAATAAGTCAGTATGTCAGTAAGTAAGTCAGTCTGTCAGTTAGTTAGTCCATAAGTAAGTCAGTCATTAAGTTAGTCAGTAAGTCAGTCAATCAATAAGCTAGCCAGTGAATAAGTCAGTGAGTCAGTCAATAAGTTAGTCAGTAAGTCAGCCAGTCAGAAAGTTAGTCTATTAGTAATTAAGTTAGTCCATAAGTAAGTCAGTAAGTCAGTCCGTTAGTAAGTACGTCAGTCAATAAGTTAGTCTGTAAGTCCATAAGTAAGTAAGTGAGTAAGTAAGTCAAAAAAGTCTGTAAGTCAGTCAGTAAGTCACACAGTAAGTCAATAAGTAAGTTAGTCAGTTAGTAAGTTAGTCAGTCTGTCATTCAGTAAGTTAGTAAGTCAGTGAGTCAGTTTGTAAGTAAGTAAGTCAGTCAGTAAGTCCATAAGTAAGTAAGTCAATCAGTAAGTAAATAAATCAGTAAGTCAGTCATTTAGTTAGTGAGAAAGTTAGTAAGTCAGTTTGTCAATAAGTTAGTCTGTAAGTCGGTCAGTAAGTCAGTTAGTTAGTAAGCCAGTCAGTCAGTAAGCCATTCAGTAAGTAAGTCAGTCTGTAAGTTAGTCAGTTAGTAAGTAACTCAGTCAGTAAGTCCATAAGTAAGTCAGTAATTAATTAGTTAGTCAGTTTGTAAGTAAGGCAGACAATAAGTCAGTAAGTCATTAAGTAAATCAGTTAGTAAGTCAGCAAGTTAGTAAGTAAGTAAGTCAGTAAGTCAGTTAGTAAGTCAGTCAGTAAATCAGTTAGTTGGTAAGTAAGTCAGTCTATAATTCAGTCAATAAGTCCATAAGAAAGTAAGTCAGTAAGTAAGTAAGTAAGTAAGTAAGAGAGTCACAAAGTCAGTCAGTTAGTAAGTTAGTCAGTCAGTAAGTTAGTTAGTAAGTCAGTCAGTCAGTCAGTGAGCCAGTCAGTAAGTTAGCCAGTTAGTGAGTAAGTCAGTCAATAAGTCATTTTTAAGTTAATCAGTCAGTAAGTTAGTATGTAACTCAGTCAGTAAGTCCATAAGTAAGTCAGTAAGTCAATAAGTCAGTCAGTAAGTAAGTAAGTCAGTTAGTAAGTCATTCAGTAAGTCAGGCAGTAAGTCCTTAAGTAAGTCAGACAGTCCATAAGTTGGTTAGTAAGTATGTCATTTAGTAAGTCAATCAGTAAGTCAGTTAGTAAGTCAGTAAGTTAGTCAGTAAGTCAGTCACTAAGTCAATTAGTCAATAAGTTGGTAAGTTAGTAAGTTAGTCAGTTAGTAAGTAAGTCAGTAAGCCAGTCAGTAGGTCAGTCAGTCATTAACTTAGGCAATTAGTAAGTATGTAAGTCAATCAGTCATTAAGTCAGTCAATCAGTAAGTCATTTAGTTAGTAAGTCCAAAAGTAAGTAAGTCAGTCAGTAAGTCAGTCAATATGTCAAAAACTAAGTCAGTCTGTCAGTAAGTCAATAAGTTAGTCAATTAGTAAGTAAGTCAATCAATATTTAAGTCAGTAAGTAAGTATGTCAGTCAGTTAGTAAGTAAGTCAGTCAATAAGTAAGTCTGTAAGTAAGTCAGTCAGTTAGTAATTTAGTAAGTCAGTCAACAAGTCAGTCATTAAGTCAGTCTGTTAGTAAGTCAGACAATAAGTTTGTCAATTAGTAAGTAATTTAGTCAATAAGTCATCAGTAAGTCAGTTAGTTAGTGAGTTAGTTAGTTAGTAAGTATGTCAGTTAGTAAGTAAGTCAATCAGTAAGTAAGTAAGTCAGTCAGTAAGTCAGTCAGTAAGTCAGTCAGAAAGTCAGTCAGTTAGTAAGTTAGTCAATTAGTACGTAAGCCAATCATTCAGTAAGTCAGTAAGTCCATAAGTAAAGCAGTCAATAAGTTAGTCAATTAGTAAGTAAGTCAATCAATATTTAAGTCAGTAAGTAAGTATGTCAGTCAGTTAGTAAGTAAGTCAGTCAGTAAGTAAGTCTGTAAGTAAGTCAGTCAGTCAGTAATTTAGTAAGTCAGTCAACAAGTCAGTCAATAAGTCAGTCTGTTAGTAAGTCAGACAATAAGTTTGTCAATTAGTAAGTAATTTAGTCAATAAGTCATCAGTAAGTCAGTTAGTTAGTGAGTTAGTTAGTTAGTAAGTATGTCAGTTAGTAAGTAAGTCAGTAAGTAAGTAAGTAAGTCAGTCAGTAAGTCAGTCAGAAAGTCAGTCAGTTAGTAAGTTAGTCAATTAGTACGTAAGCCAATCATTCAGTAAGTCAGTAAGTCCATAAGTAAAGCAGTCAATAAGTCAGTCAGTTAGTAAGTAAGTCATTGTATAAGTCATTCATCAAGTCAGTAAGTCAGTAAGTTAGCCCATAAGTAAGTCAGTAAGTCAGTCAGTTACTAAGTACATCAATCAATAAGTTAGTTTGTAAGTCCATAAGTAAGTCAGTGAGTCAGTATCAAAAAGTCTGTAAGTCAGTCAGTAAGTCACACAGTAAGTAAGTAAGTAAGTCAGTCTGTAAGTTAGTCAGTTAGTAAGTCAGTCAGTCTATCATTCAGTAAGTCAGTAAGTCAGTGAGTCAATAAGTCTGTCAGTTTGTAAGTAAGTAAGTCAGTTAGTAAGTCCATAAGTAAGTAAGTCAATCAGTAAGTAAATAAGTCAGTAAGTCAGTCATTAAGTTAGTAAGTTAGTTAGTCAATAAGTTAGTCTGTAAGTCAATCAGTAAGTCAATCAGTCAGTAAGTCCATTAGTAAGTCTATCAGTCATTAAGTTAGTCAGTTTGTAAGTAAGTCATTCATTAAGTCAGTCAGTTAGTAAGTAACTCAATCACTAAGTCAATCATTAATTCCATAAGTAAGTCAGTTAGTTAGTAAGTAAGTGAGTAAGTCAATTAGTAAGTCAGTTAATATGTCAGTTAGTAAGTTAGTCAATCTGTAAGTCAGCCAGTCAATAAGTTAGTCAGTTTGTAAGTAAGTCAGTTAGTATGTGAGTAAGTAAGTTAGTCAATTACTCAGTCATTCATTAAGAGAGTTAGTTATTAAGTAATTCAGTCAGTCTATCATTCTGTAAGTCAGTCAGTCAGTCATTAAGTCAGTCAGTTAGTAAGTAAGTAAGTTAGTCAGTCAGTAAGTCCATAAGTAAGTCAGTCAGTCAGTAAATCAGTCTGTTAGTAAGTTAGTCACTCAATAAGTCAGTAAGTAAGTCAGTATGTCAGTCAGTGTAACATCTTGATTTTTGAGTCTTTAAAAATCCTGGACTATACTGGGCGAGAAATGACAATTTTGGGCTGTTAACACAGTGTAATCGATTACATAGTCCTTGTAATCGATTACATGCTGATATTTGATCAGACCTGTGTAATTTTTCATGATGTAATCGATTACACTATACTCGTAATCGATTACATCATATTAAAAATTTCAGATATGTGTATTTTTCATGATGTAATCGATAAAACCTTATGGTAATCGATTACACACGTCATTGTGAGATTAAATCTGATAACCTATAATAGACGTCCCAAGTGAGGATAAGGGTTATTTTTCGAAAAACAAGAGAAGAGGAACGGTTTGAGGAGTAGTGCACCCTTAGAGTCAAAGAGGAGACCGGAGAAGAGGTAAAATCGCTTAACCTAGCCTCTCTTATGGTTGAATGTCATCGTTTTGGATGGGGTTTCTTCTCCATGTTTAGGGATAAAACCCCATAAACCCTCTCTTTGCTTTTCGGTTCGTTTTGCTTTGGAAAACCTTGTAAAACTCATAGAGTATGAGTTGTTTTTCGAAATGAGTATGTGAGAAGTTGTTTCAAAACCGTAGAGTCATGGCAACATTAAGGAAACCTTTTTGTTGAAGATGAACTGAATGGATAATTTTGTCTTGTGTTGTATTAGTCTTGGTTAGTATTATTCTTGTCTTGACATGTAAATTGATGTGTTGTGATTGTTGTTGTGTTGGGTTGAAAGACCCTAAGGTTGGAGGAGACGGCGGAGAACGCAACTGAGCTTTAGTGCAAGCATTAGCGGCTACTCAGGTGAGGGAGCAGCATTAAACCTTGTGGTATTGGGATGATAATATTGGAAACTCCAACGATACTCACTAGTTGGAGGATTTCGTTTGGTTAACACGGTTAAACGGGAAATCTCATGAGTTTCCTATTTAACCGCGTTAGTCCTACTGTTGTGAATGTATTTTGACCTGCCTTCGTGGTATGGAGTTTGAACTGCCCTTCGAGGTATGGAGTTTGACCTGCCCTTCGTGGTATGGAGTTTGACCTGCCCTTCGTGGTATGGATTTCGGGATATGCACGTATAGTGTGGATTTTTGATTAAGGTTCAGATTGGTTTCGAGTTGGTTGTACTATAGATGTATGACCTGGTTATCATAAAGGTTAATTGTAAATCATAGAATTGTGTTGTGATGTAATGATGCGTGGTTTCTGTATTGCAATGTTCTAATGTTATTATTCTATGTAAACCCACCATGTTATATATTGCATGTATTTAATGACTGACTCTCTCTATGTTGTTTTGTTTACACAATCCGTGGTAATCGGATTGTAGGTGGCACTAAGGAATAGGATACTGCAGAGTCATGGAGTGAACTAGCTTGCTATGATTGTGACGTTATTTCCGAGTTTTCTAGTAAACTGTTTAGGTTGATATTGGACCCTTTTTGGGAATTATTCATTTATGTTTTACTGTTCTTTTATGGATTTAAAAGACTAGTACTTTATAATTATTGTGTTGTTTCTCTTTGTTAGGATTTTATCGAATATTATCGGAGTATTCCTGGTTGAAAGGAAATTTTCAATGATATGAAATTTCTTTATGTTAGAAAATGAATTAAATTTTTCGTGTTAGTAATTTAAGGCGTTATAGTCAATAAGTCAGTAAGTCAGTCAGTCAGTAAGTTAGTCAATTAGTAAGTAAGCCAATCAATAAGTCATTCAATAAGTGAGTCACTCAGTAAGTTAGTCAGTTAGAAAGTAAGTCAGTCAGTATGTTAGTCATTAAGTCAGTCAGTAAGTCAGGCAGTTACTCAGTCATTCATTAAGTCAGTCATTTAGTAAGTAAGTAAGTCAGTCTATAATTCAGTACATTTGTCAATCAATCATTAAGTTAATCAGTCATTTAGTCCATAAGTAAGTAAGTAAGTCAGTCAGTTAGTTAGTTAGTAAGTCAGTCAGTCATTAAGTCAGTCAGTTAGTAAGTAAGTCTATAAGTCAGTAAGTCCATAAGTAAGTTAGTCAGTAAGTCAGTAAGTAAGTCAGGAAGTTAGTCAGTAAGACAATTAGTCAATAAGTCAGTAAGTCAGTAAGTTAGTCAGTCAATAAGTTAGTAAGTCAGTTAGTAAGTCAGTCAGTAAGTCCGTCAGTTAGTAAGTTAGTCAGTTAGTAAGTAAGTCAGTCAGTCAATAAGTTAGTCAGTTAGTAAGTAAGTCAGTCAGTAAGTAAGTAAGTCAATCCCTAAGTCTATCAATAAGTCAGTCATTAAGTCAGTCAGTCAGTAAGTTAGTCAGTCTATAAGTTAGTCTGTTAGTAAGTAAGTCAGTTAGTAACTTAGTAAGTAAGTAAGTTAGTTATTTAGTAAGTCATTAAGTCAGTCAATAAGTAATAAAGTCAATCTGTCTGTCATTCAGTAAGTCAGCAAGTCAGTCTGTCAGTTAGTAAGTAAGTCAGTCTATGTGTCATTCAATCAGTCATTAATTCAGTCAGTAAGTCAGTCAGTACGTAAGTTAGTAAGCCAGACTGTAAGTATGTAAGTCAGTAAGTAAATCAGTCAATTAGTCAGTCAGTAATTCAGTCAGAAAGTAAGTTAGTTAGTTAGTTAGTAAGTAAGTCAGTCAGTCAGTAAGTTAGTCAGTTAGTAAGTAAGTCAGTCAGTAAATCAGTCAGTAAGTAAGTAAGTCAATCCCTAAGTCCGTCAGTAAGTCCATAAGTAAGTAAGTCAGTCATTAAGTATGTCAGTAAGTCAGTCATTAAGTATGTTAGTAAGTCAGTCAGTAAGTTAATTAGTCAGTAAGTTAGTCAGTCAATAAGTTAGTCTGTTAGTAAGTAAGTCAGTCAGTAACTCAGTAAGTAAGTAAGTCAGTTAGTTAGTATGTCATTAAGTTAGTAAGTTAGTAATAAAGTCAATTTGTCTGTCATTCAGTAAGTCAGTCAGTCAGTCAGTCAGTTAGTAAGTAAGTCACTCAGTGATTAATTCAGTTAGTAAGTGAGTCAGTCAGTTGGTCAGTCAGTAAGTTATGCAGTAAGTCACTTAGTCACTAAGTTAGTAAGTCAGTCAGCAAGTCAGTTACTAAGTCAGTCAATCATTAAATCAGTCAGTAAGTCATTCAGAAAGTCAGTCAGTTAGTCAGTCAGTAAGTCAGTCAATAAGTCATTCAGTAATTCAGTCAGTAAGTAAGTCATTAAGTCAGATAGTAAGTAGTGAGTAAGTCAGTCAAACATTAAGTCAGTCAGTCATTAAGTTAGTCATTCTGTAAGTTAGTCAGTTAGTAAGTAAGTCAGTAAGTCGGTCAGTCATTAGTCAATAAGTAAGTAAGCCAGTCAATAAGTCCATAAGTAAGTCAGTCAGTCAATAAGTCAGTTAGTAAGTCGGTGTGTCAGTCAATAAGTCAGTCAGTGTGTCAGTCAGTACGTGAGTCAGTCTTTAAGTCAGTCAGTAAGTCATTCTGTTAGTAAGTCAGTCAGTTAGTCAGTCAGTCATTAATTCAATCAATTAGTTTGTCATTCAGTTAGTTAGTCAGTAAGTCAATCATTCATTAAGTCAGCCAGTTAGTAAGTAAGCAAGTCAGTCAGTAAGTCCAAAAGTAAGTTAGTCAGTAAGTTAGTCACTTAGTCAGTAAATCAGTCAATAAGTCAGCTTGTCAATCAGTCAGTTCGTAAGTCAGTAATTAAGTGAGTTAGTAAGTAAGTCAGACATTCAGTAAGTCGATAACTAAGTCATTCAGTTTGTAAGTCAGTAAGTCCGTCAGTAGTAAGTCAGTCAGTCAGTAAGTTATTCAGTTAGTAAGTAAGTTAGTCAGTAAGTCATTAAGGTAGTCAGTTAGTAAGTAAATCAGTCAGTCTGTCATTTAGTAAGTCAGATAGTAAGTAAGTAAATTTGTCGGTAAGTCCATAAGTAAGTCAGTCAATCAGTAAGTTAGTCAGTAAGTCAGTAAGTCAGTTAATAAGTTAGTCAATAAGTCGGTCTGTCAGTAAGTCATTCAGTAATTCAGTAAGTCAGTAAGTCTGTCAGTAAGTGAGTCAGTAAGTCAATCATTAAGTCAGTAAGTCAGTCAGATAGTATGTTAGTCCGTTACTAATACTTCAGTCAGTAAGTCAGTCAATAAGTTTGTCAGTCTGTAAGTTAGTCAGTTAGAAAGTAAGTCAGTCACTTAGTCCATAAGTAAGTTAGTCAGTCAGTAAGCCAATCAGTTAGTAAGTTAGTCACTAAGTCCATAAGTAAGTCAGTTAGTCATTAAGTCAGTAAGTCAGTAAGTAAGTTAGTACGTAAGTCATTAAGTAAGTCCATAAGTAAGTTAGTCAGTCAATAAGTTAGTCACTAAGTTAGTTAGTAAGTCAGTAAGTAAGTGAGTCAATAAGTAAGTCATTCAGTTAGTCAGTCAGTCATTAAGTTAGTCAGTCAGTAAGTCAGTTAGTAATTCAGTCAATAAGTCAGTTAGTAAGTCAGTCAATAAGTTAGTAAGTCAATAAGTTAGTCAGTTAATAAGTTAGTAAGTCAGTCAGTCATTAGGTTAGTAAGTTAGTAAGTAAGTCAGTCACTTAGTAAGTAAGTCTGTAAGTCAGTAAGTCCATAAGTAAAGAAGTCAGTAAGTCAGTCAGTAAGTCAGGAAGTTAGGCACTAAGACAATTAGTCAGTATGTCAGGAAGTCAGTATGTTAGTCAGTCAATAAGTTAGTAAGTCAGTTAGTAAGTCAGTTAGTAAGTCTGTCAGTCAGTAAGTTAGTCAGTTAGTAAGTAAGTCAGTCAGTAAGTCATTCAGTCAGTAAGTTAGTCAGTTAGTAAGTAAGTCAGTCAGTAAGTAAGTAAGTAAGTCAATCCCTAAGTCTATTAATAAGTCCATAAGTAAGTCAGTAAGTCATTAAGTCAGTCAGTATGTCAGTCAGTAAGTCAGTAAGTTAGTCAGTCTATAAGTTAGTCTGTTAGTAAGTAAGTCAGTCAGTAAGTCAGTTAGTAACTCAATAAGTAAGTTAGTTAGTTATTTAGTAAGTCTTTAAGTCAGTCAATTAGTAATAAAGTCAATCTGTCTGTCATTCAGTAAGTCAGCAAGTCAGTCTGTCATTAAGTCTGTCAGTTAGTAAGTAAGTCAGTCTATGTGTCATTCAGTCAGTCATTAATTCAGTCAGTAAGTCAGTCAGTCATTAATTCAGTCAGTAAGTCAGTCAGTTCGTAAGTTAGTAAGTCAGACTGTAAGTATGTAAGTCAGTAAGTAAATCAGTCAATTAGTCAGTCAGTAATTCAGTCAATTTGTCAGTCAGTAATTCAGTCAGAAAGTAAGTTAGTTAGTTAGTTAGTAAGTAAATCAGTCAGTCAGTAAGTTAGTCAGTTAGTAAGTAAGTCAGTCAGTCAGTAAGTAAGTAAGTCAATCCCTAAGTCCGTCAGTAAGTCCATAAGTAAGTCAATCAGTCATTAAGTCTGTAAGTTAGTCAGTCAGTAAGTTAGTCAGTCAATAAGTTAGTCTGTTAGTAAGTAAGTCAGTCAGTAAGTCAGTTAGTAACTCAGTAAGTAAGTAAGTCAGTTAGTTAGTATGTCATTAAGTTAGTCAGTTAGTAATAAAGTCAATTTGTCTGCCATTCAGTAAGTCAGTCAGTCAGTAAGTCAGTCAGTCAGTTAGTAAGTAAATCACTCAGTGAGTAATTCAGTTAGTAAGTGAGTCAGTCAATTGGTCAGTCAGTAAGTCATTCAGTAAGTCACTTAGTCACGAAGTCAGTAAGTCAGTCAGCAAGTCAGTTACTAAGTCAGTCAATCATTAAGTCAGTCAGTAAATCATTCAGAAAGTCAGTCAGTTAGTCAGTCATTCAGTAAGACAGTCAGTAAGTAAGTTAGTATGTCAGTTAGTAAGTAGTGAGTAAGTCAGTCAATCATTAAGTCAGTCAGTCATTAAGTTAGTCATTCAGTAAGTTAGTCAGTTAGTAAGTAAGTCAGTAAGTCGGTCAGTCATTAGTCAATAAGTAAGTAAGCCAGTCAATTCGTCCATAAGTAAGTAAGTCAGTCAATAAGTCAGTCAGTAAGTCAGTGTGTCAGTCAGTTAGTGAGTCAGTGAGTGAGTCAGTCAGTAAGTCATTCTGTTAGTAAGTCAGTTAGTTAGTTAGTCAGTCATTAAGTCAATCAATTAGTTTGTCATTCAGTTAGTTAGTCAGTAAGTCAATCATTCATTAAGTCAGCCAGTTAGTAAGTAAGCAAGTCAGTTAGTAAGTCCAAAAGTAAGTTAGTCAGTAAGTCAGTCACTTAGTCAGTAAGTCAGTCAATAAGTCAGCTTGTCAATCAGTCAGTTAGTTAGTCAGTATATAAGTTAATAAGTCAATCAATAACTCAGTCAGTATGTCAGTTATTTAGTAAGTTAGTCAGTCAATAAGTTAATAAGTCAGTCAATAAGTCAAATAGTAAGTCAGTCAGTCATTAAGTGAGTTAGTATGTAAGTCAGACATTCAGTAAGTCGATAACTAAGTCATTCAGTTCGTAAGTCAGTAAGTCCGTCAGTAGTAAGTCAGTCAGTCAGTAAGTTAGTCAGTTAGTAAGTAAGTTAGTCAGTAAGTCATTAAGGCAGCCAGTTAGTAAGTAAGTAAGTCAGTCTGTCATTCAGTAAGTCAGATAGTAAGTAAGTAAATTTGTCGGTAAGTCCATAAGTAAGTCAGTCAAAAAGTAAGTTAGTCAGTAAGTCAGTAAGTTAGTCAATAAGTCGATCTGTCAGTAAGTCATTCAGTAATTCAGTAAGTCAGTAAGTCCGTCAGTAAGTGAGTCAGTAAGTCAGTAAGTCAATCATTAAGTCAGTAAGTCAATCAGATAGTATGTTAGTCCGTTACTAATACTTCAGTCAGTAAGTCAGTCAATAAGTTTGTTAGTCTGTAAGTTAGTCAGTTAGAAAGTAAGTCAGTCACTTAGTCCATAAGTAAGTCAGTCAATCAGTAAGCCAATCAGTTAGTAAGTAAGTTAGTCACTAAGTCCATAAGTAAGTCAGTTAGTCACTAAGTCAGTAAGTCAGTAAGTAAGTTAGTAAGTAAGTCATTAAGTAAGTCCATAAGTAAGTTAGTTAGTCAATAAGTTAGTCAGTAAGTCAGTAAGTAAGTGAGTCAATAAGTAAGTCATTCAGTTAGTCAATCAGTCATTAAGATAATCAGTCAGTAAGTCAGTTAGTAAGTCAGTCAATAAGTCAGTTAGTAAGTCAGTCAGTCACTAAGTTAGTCATTCAGTAAGTTAGTCAGTTGGTAATTAAGTCAGTAAGTCAGTAAGTAAGTTAGTAAGTCAATAAGTTAGTCAGTTAATAAGTTAGTAAGTCAGTCAGTCATTAAGTTAGTAAGTTAGTAAGTAAGTCAATCAGTTAGTAAGTCCATAAGTAAGTGTTAAGATATATGGCCACTGAAGAGGGGGGGGGGGGGGGGGGGGGGGGGGGGGGGTGAATTAGGTGTAGAGAATTAAATTCTATTTTTCTACTTTTATTTTAAAACTTTGCAAGTTAAAGAGAGTTTTTCTTTGAGCGGAAGTAATAAACAGAATATTTGAGTAGAAGTAGAAGATAATGCAAAATGTAAAAAGTTAAGGGAAGAGAAGATCACACCAAGATTTATACTGGTTCACCTTCAATTTGAAGGCTACGTCCAGTCCTTCTTGTTACCAAGAAGATTTTTCCGCTATTGCAAGAACCAATGATACACCTTCTTCGTCTTCTTCTAAGACTACTCACCTATTCCACTAGGCACTAGGCTAACACTGTTCTTTCACAATATATTGCAGTTCACCACACTTGGTGAAATGTTTACAATATTCCATTTTGTATTCTTAAGATGGTTTTTACAAGGCTTTTGAATAAGTGATTCTCTAATAGTAATTGGTACTTTATGGATTTGAATCACTAACTGAATGATCACTTTAATTTAGAATCAAATAACTTGGACAAAGGCTTTTGTTTGTGCTTAAGAATGAATGAGAAATTTTTTAAGAACTTTGTGAGTATGTGAGCATGAAAGTTGTATTCAGAATTGTGTGTTTAAAAACAAGTCAAAGAACACCTATTTATAGTGTTTAATTCGTGCACATGAACCAGTTTGAGTTTGTGAAAAGTTAAGAGCTACATCAGTTCAATCAAAACAGAACCAGTATACTGTTCTAGTATGTGTAGTCGATTACCATATGGTGTAATCGATTACACCAGTTAAAAATTTTAAAATACAAACTCAACGGATTTATTTAATCGATTACCAAGTATAGTGTAATCGATTACATTATGAAAAATGTACATATCTGATGCTTTTAATATGTTGTAATTGATTATTAGTATAGTGTAATCAATTACATCATTGAAAATGCACAGGTCTGATGAGTTTATCAACCTGTAATCGATTACCAGGATAGTGTAATCGATTACACTGTTCAAAAACAGAACACTTATGCTTTAGTGCAAATGATCTAAGTTTTTATGCATGAGTTTTTCAGAGATCAGCCTTTATCGTATAGTTAAGAGATTTTAAGTTCAAGTATCGTTTTACCTAGAAGACTTAGACTACACACTTGAGCTTCTTTGACTTTTGATTTTCTAGTCTTCTTTTTGCATTTCATGACATAGTGGGCATCATCAAAACCGTAGCCATAGGTTGGGAAAGATCACCATCTTCACAATCTCCCCCTTTTTGATGATGCCAAACTATGTCTTGACAATTGATTCATGTTTAGCGGTTCTCCCCCTGTCTTTTGGTCTTATTGCATAACTTTGTGAAAAGATTTTATGCCTGAAATAAATTTGAACATACAAAACATTTTCTCCCCCTTTTGACATTATCAAAAAGGAGACTAGGTATAGTAGATTAATCAAAGTAATGAAAGGAGAACATGTAGAAAATCATTTATAAGTTAGAACAAAATACTTTAAACCATAAAGTAAAACAATAACATGCATAATCCATAAGTTTGTAGTTCAAGGATTCAAAACAAACATTAACAAATACATCATTTTGAGAAGTACTTGGTAAATCACTGTCATGATCATCACAAACAACTTTTTCTTCCATAGAAGGGTTAGATTCATCAAAAGAAACATGTATAGATTCCTCGATGGTTAAAGTTCTTTTATTAAAAATTCTATAGGCTTTGCTTGTGAGTGAATAACCAAGGAAAATTCCTTCGTCAGCTTTAGCATCAAATTTACCAAGTTTATTCTTTCCATTGTTAAGAAAAAAACATTTACACCCAAAAATATGCAAATAAGAGATATTTGGCTTCCTACCTTTATATAGTTCATAAGGGGTCCTTTTCAAAAGAAGTCTTATTAGCACTCTATTAGACACATAGCAAGCAGTATTAATAGCATCAGCCCAAAAGTATTTGGGCAGATTAGTTTCATTTATCATGCTTCTTGCTAGTTCTACTAAAAGTTTATTTTTGTGTTCCGCAACACCATTTTGTTGTGGAGTCCTTGGTGCAGAAAAATTGTGTGAAATTCCATGTTCATCACAATATTCTTCAAATAAAGCATTTTGAAATTTCCCACCATGGTCACTCCTTATAGAAGTAATTTTCATGGATTTTTCATTTTGAACACGACTGACATACTTTCTAAAAACATGAAAAGCTTCATTTTTATGAACTAACAAGAATGTCCAAGTATACTAGAAAAGTCATCAACTAGAACAAAACCATAGTAATTTCCTCCAAAGCTTTTAATGTTAGAGGGGCCAAATAGATCCATATGAATTAATTCTAAAGGCTTATTAGTAGAAACTATATGCTTAGGTTTAAAAGAAGTTTTCGTTAATTTACTCTTTTGGCATGCATCACATCATTTATTATTAACATATTTCTTTTTAGGCAAGCCAATGACTAAGTCATGTTTTACTAATTTTTTTAAATGATTCATGTGAATGTGAGAAAATCTCCTATGCCATAACCATGCATCATCATTATTGACAGATAAACACTTGATTTTTAATGATTGGTCATTTAAGGAAATCATAAATATGTTGTTTGTTCTTTTTCCGAAAAGTTTAGTCTTATGAGTCTTGCTATCTTCTATAGTACATAAATCCTTCTTAAAGATGACATTTAAGCCTTTATCACATAGTTGACTTATGCTAAGAAGATTGTGTTTTAAGCCATCAACATATACGATATTATCTATAGTAATATGTGGAGGTTCACCTTCAATTTGAAGGCTACGTCCAGTCCTTCTTGTTACCAAGAAAATTTTTCCACTATTGCAAGAACCAATGATACACCTTCTTCGTCTTCTTCCAAGACTACTCACCTATTCCACTAGGCACTAGGCTATCATCGTTCTTTCACAATATAAAGCACTTCACCACACTTGGTGAAATGTTTACAATACTCTATTTTGTATTCTTAAGATGGTTTTTACAAGGCTTTTAAATAAGTGATTCTCTAATAGTAATTGGTACTTTAGGGATTTGAATCACTAACTGAATGATCACTTTAATTTAAAATCAAATAACTTGGACAAAGGCTTTTGTTTGTGCTTAAGAATAAATGAGAGAAATTTTAAGAACTTTGTGAGTATGTGAGAATGAAAGTTGTATTCAGAATTTTGTGTTTAAAAACAAGTCATAGAACACCTATTTATAGTGTTTAATTTTTGCACTTGAACCATAGGTTGGGAAAGATCACCATCTTCATAGTAAGTCAGTCAGTTAGTAAGTCAGTCAGTAAGTCAGTCAGTTAGTTAGTCAGTCATTAAGTCAGTCAATTAGTTAGTAAGTCATTCAGTAAGTTAGTAAGTCAGTGAGTCAATAAGTCAGTTAGTTTGTAAGTAAGTAAGTCAGTTAGTAAGTCCATAAGTAAGTAAGCCAGTCAGTAAGTCAATAAGTTAGTAAGTCAGTCACTAAGTTAGTCAGAATGTTAGTAAGTCAGTTAGTCAATAAGTTAGTTTGTAATTCAATCAGTAAGTTAGTCAGTCAGTCAGCCAGTTAGTAAGTCAGTCACTAAGTCCATTAGTAAGTCCATCAGTCAGTAAGTCATTTAGTTAGTAAGTAAGTCATTCAGTAAGTCAGTCAGTTAGTAAGTAACTCAATCAGTAAGTCCATATGTAAGTCAGTTAGTCAATCAGAAAGTCAGTAAGTCAGTTAGTAAGTCAGTCAGTAAGTAAGTTGGTCAATAAGTCAGCCAGTCAATAAGTTAGTCAGATAGTAAGTAAGTCGTTAGTAAGTGAATCAGTAAGTTAGTCAATTAATCAGTCCGTCATTAAGAGAGTTACTTAGTAAGTAAGTCAGTCAGTAAGTTAGTTAGTAAGTCAGTCAGTAAGCCAATCAGTCAGTTAGTAATTAAGTAAGTCATTCTGTCAGTAAGTCCATAAGTAAGTCAATTAGTAAGTCAGTCAGTAAGTCACTAAGTTAATCAGTATGTCAGTCAGTCAGTTAGTAAGTTAGTCACTCAATAAGTTAGTAAGTCAGTGAGTAAGTTTGTCAGTAAGTCAGTAAGTCAGTAAGTTATTCAATTAGTAAGTAAGTCAGTCAATAAGTCATTCGATAAGTGAGTCACTCAATAAGTTAGTAAGTTAGTAAGTAAGTCAGTCAATATGTTAGTCATTAAGTCAATCAGTAAGTCAGGCAGTTAGTTAGTAAGTAAGTAAGTCAGTTTATAATTCAGTACGTTTGTCATTCAGTCATTAAGTTAGTCAGTCATTTAGTCCATAAGTAAGTAAGTCAATTAGTCAGTTTGTTAGTTAGTAAGTCAATCAATTAGTAAGTAAGTCAGTCAGTCAGTAAGTCCATAAGTAAGACAGTTAGTAAGCCACTCAGTTTGTTAGTATGTGAATAAGTTAGCCAGTAAGACAATCAGTCAGTAAGTCAGTGAGTCAGAAAGTTAGTTTGTTAATAAGTTAGTAAGTTAGTCAGTCAGTCAGCCATTCATTAACTGAGTCTGTTAGTAAGTATGTCAATCAGTTAGTAAGTAAGTAAGTTAGTCAGTAAGTCCATATGTAAGTCAGCCAGTTAGTAAGTCAGTAAGTCAGTCAGTAGGTCAGTCAGTAAGTCAGTAAGTCATTTAGTCAGTAAGTTAGTCAGTCAGTCACTAAGTCAGTCAGTTAGTCCGTCTGTCATTAAGTCAGTCAATAAGTCCATAAGCAACTCCGTTAGTCAGTAAGTCATTCAGTAAGTAAGTCAATCCCTAAGTCTGTTAGTAAGTCCATAAGTAAGTAAGTCAGTAAGTAAGTCAGTAAGTTAGTTATTTAATAAGTTAGGCTGTCAGTAAGTAAGATAGTTAGTAAGTCAGTTAGTAACTTAGTAAGTATGTCAGACAGTTTGTTAGTCAGTCAGTCAGTCAGTAATAAAGTCAATTTGTCTGTCATTCACTAAGTAAGTCAGTCAGTAAGTCAGTCTGTCATTAATTCAGTCAGTTAGTAAGTAAGTCAGTCAGTGAGTAAGTCAGTCAGTTAGTGAGTCAGTAAGTGAGTCAGTCAGTTACTCAGTCAGTAAGTCATTCAGTAAGTAAGTCAGTCTGTAAGTCAGTATGTAAGTCAGTCAGTAAGTTAGTCAGTAAGTCAGTTAATCATTAAGTCAGTCAATAAGTCAGTCAGTAAGTCAGTCAGTTAGTCAGTCAGTAAGTTAGTGATTAAGTCAGTCAGTAAGTCAGTCAGTCATTAAGTTAGTCAGTAAGTTAGAAAGTCAGTTAGTAAGTCAGTTAGTAAGTCAGTCAATCAATAAGTCAGTTAGTCAGTAAGTTAGTCATTCAGTAAGTTAGTTATTTAGTAAGTATATCAGTAAGTCAGTCAGTCATTAAGTCAGTAGTCAGTAAGTAAGTAAGCCAGTCAATAAGTCCATAAGTAAGTCAGTCAATAACTCAGTGAGTCAATAAGTAAGTCAGTAACTCAATATGTCAGTCAATAAGTCAGTTAGTAAGTGAGTCTGTTAGTAAGTCAGTCAGTAGGTCATTTTGTTAGTAAGTAAGTCAGTTAGTCATTCATTCATTAAGTCAAAGAATCAATCTGTCATTCGGTTAGTAAGTCAGTAAGTTATTAAGTCAACCAGTTAGTAAGTAAGTCAGTCAGTCAGTAAGTCCATAAGTCAGTCAGTAAGTCAGTCACTTAGTCATTAAGTCGGTAATTCAGTCACTTAGTCTTTAAGTCAGTAAGTCAATTAGTAAGTCAACTAGTCAGTCAGTTAGTTAGTTAGTAAATAATTTAATAAGTCAATCACTAAGTCAGTCCGTAAGTCAGTCAATTAGTAAGTTAGTCAGTCAATAAGTTAATAAGTCAGTCAATAAGTAAGTCAGTCATTAAGTCAGTTAATAAGTAAGTCAGACAGTCATTAAGTCCATAAGTAGGTCAGAGAGTTCGTAAGTCAATAAGTCCGTCAGTAAGTCAGAAAGTCAGTCAGTCAGTTAGTTAGTCAGTTAGTAAGTAAGTTAGTCAGTAAGTCAGTAAGTCATTAAGTCAGTCAGTTAGTAAGTAAGTCAGTCAGTCTGTAAGTTAGTCATTCAGTAATTCAGTAAGTCAGTAAGTCAGTCAGTAAGTCAGTCAGTGAGTCTGTAAGTCAATTAGTAAGTCAGTATGTCGATAAGTCAATAAGTCAGTAAGTCAGTCAGTATGTTATTCCGTTAGTAATACTTCCGTTAGTAAGTCAGTCATTAAGTTAGTCAGTCAGTAAGTTAGTCAGTTAGAAAGTAGGTCAGTCAGTAAGTCAGTCACTTAGTCCATTAGTAAGTATGTCAGTCAGTAAGCCAATCAATTAGTTAGTAAGTTAGTCAGTAAGTCCAAAAGTAAGTCAGTAAGTCAGTAAGTCAGTAAGTAAGTTAGTAAGTTAGTAAGTAAGTAAGTAAGTAAGTCAGTCAATAAGTCAGTCAGTAAGTCAGTCAATAAGTCAGTCAATAAGTCAGTCAATAAGTGAGTTAATCAGTAAGTTAGTCAGTAAGTCATTCAGTTAGTCAGTCAGTCATTAAGTCAGTCAGTCAGTAAGTCAGTCAATAAGTCAGTTAGTAAGTTAGTTAGTCATTGAGTCAGTCAGTCAGTAAGTGAATCATTTAGTAAGTTAGTCAGTTAGAAAGTAAGTCAGTAAGTCAGTCAATAAGGTAGAAAGTCAGTAAGTTAGTCAGTTAATAAGTTTGTAAGTCATTCAGTCATTAAGTTAGTAAGTTAGTAAGTAAGTCAGTCAGTCAGTAAGTCCATAAGTAAGTCAGTCAGTTAGTAAGTCAGTAAGTCAGTCAGTAAGTCAGTAAGTAAGTCAATAAGTAAGTTAGTAAGTAAGTAAGTAAGTTGTAACGACCCGATTTTCTAACCTGGAAAATTTTTCCTTATTTAATCCAATTCCACGCATCTAACGATAAGTCATAATTACCAAGTGAATAAATTTATTTAAAAGATCTTTCTCTTCATGCTCACGCCCGATCTATGAACCAAAAGTACATACACAGTCCGATAGCAGAAAAACATAATTCATATTAGTATAACCTAGTAACTACCGCATACAATTAGCTATGGGTTTCCAAAATACCCATAGCTACGTATATCCCAAGTTATTAGTCCCCATGATCAAAATCATGTACAAAATAGCATTCGTAGTGCAATAAGTTAATTCAATTACAATCAATTGAAGTTACAAAATAATGGGTAAAGAGACATCAAATAAAGGTCTCTAATCTCCTACTCAAAAATCATCCTTTCTCTGTCCACATACCTGCAATGGGATTAACATTTACCATACACAAACAACACAAGGAATACGTCATCAATTCAATAAAATTTCAAGGTAAGTTAATCCACATTTAATAGGTTTAGACAGTGATATAATTTATATACTCTTAAAACCTTTTTCGTCATCTATACTTTTAAAAAACCATGCTACATAACTCGAGCTATAGTCGCTAACCCATTCGGGTCGGCTGAAACGAGTTTTATTTTCATTGTCACTCCACCAATACATAAACATAAATACACCCATCATCACTACAAACATACCCATACATATTTGTAGTGACTATGTGATTTACCATTTATTACTTTATATTTCGAGTCTTATTTCCATTGGTACTCCCCAATAAGTAGACAATAAACGCACCCGACATCATTACAGCATAAAGTATACGCATGTAACTACAAAGTGACTCAAGTTTATTGTATTATCCGAGTCTTATTTCCATTGGTACTCCCCCAATAAATAGTCAATAAATGCATCCGACATCATTACAGCGTAACATAGATGCTTGTAACTACAAAGTGACTTACAATTATTACTTTATTCCGAGTCATATTTCCATTGGTACTCCCCAATACAAAAATGATAAATACACCCGACATCATTATAAACATATCCACATATGCTTATAACTACAAAGTGATTTACATTTCATGATTTCATTCTCGAGTCTTATTTCCATTGGTACTCCCCCAATAAGTAAACCGTAAATTCACCTCTAACCATTATCAACATACCCATATATGGTCATAATGATTAAGTGATTCACATTTTATCCATCGCCCATAACAGAAAGTCCACGCATTTTCCAACATAATGCATAAATTAAAGACTTATCCTTACCTCGATGAGTGTTGGGTTTGGTTTTTGGTGACTTCGTAAGTTCCACCGGCACCACCTCCAAACTTAGGATCTTTCCTCATTCTCACCACATAACACAATGTTAGTCATTCATTCCAAATAACAAATAAATAACTTTTATTGCATCATTTAACCATTCCAAATAACAAATAAATAACTTTTATTCCATACTACTTTCCTTAAGAGTTTTCAACCATCTAAGACATACATATCATCTCATATTTTAACATTTTAAAGCAACTCATCTTCTACCTCTAGCATTTTACCCATCTTTTCTCTCTATCCTCATTTTCTCTCTCTAGGGTTTTGGGTTTCCATGAGTCAACCCATAAACCCCTTTCCATTCTTGGAATACTAACTCAAACCAAGAGTTTACAAGATACTAACGACATAAAATGAACCATAACTCGAAAGAGAGAGTTTCCATGGTTTTACACACTTTGAGAAGAGATCCATAATACAAAAAATGGGTTCTCAAGAGAAGAAGAGAGTTAGGATAGAGAGTTTTACCTCTTCTCAAGCTCTTGGACAAGAATCAATGCTCCTAGACCTTGGGAATGCTCTCTTCTCTCACCTCTCATCAATTCTTAACCTAAAAATGTATTTGGGGTTTCCCTCATTTAATGTTCTCGTCGGGTTCTCGCTTAAGCGAGCTTTCTCTTGCTCAAGTGAGAAAATCCCGCCCAATTAAAAAACTCAACTCTGACCCTCTCGCTCAAGCGAGAATCTCACAGTGTCAAAAGCCCCAAAATGTCATTTCTCGCCCAGGCAAGGCAACCCTCGCTCAGGCGAGAATCCTCCAGTATACCCCAGGATTTCACCCTCCCAGGTGAACCTCTCTCGCTCAAGCGAGGATCCGAGGACTGATACTATAATTTTAAAGACTTAAAATTTGGGGTGTTACAATCCTCCCCCTCTTATAAGAATTTTCGTCACCGAAAATTAAACATACCTCGATTCAAACAAATGAGGGTAGTCCTCCCTCATCTCTTGCTCAACTTCCCAAGTAGCGTCTCCTTCGTCCACTTGGCTCCATAACACTTTTACCAAGACAATCTCCTTGCCCCTCAATTTCTTTACACTAGTATCCAAGATTCTCACGGGCAACGTCGCAAAAGTCAAATTATCCTTCAACTCTATCTGCTCAGACTCAACCACATAAGATGGATCTCCAACATATTTCCTCAATTGAGACACATGAAATACATTATGGAGATTGGACAACAACGGAGGTAAAGCAATACGATACGCTACCGGCCCAATTCTCTTCAATACCTGATACGGCCCAATAAATCGAGGAGTCAGCTTACGGGACTTCAACACTCTACCGATGCCGGTAGTCGGGACAACTCTCATGAAAACATGATCCCCTTCGTTAAATTCAAGAGGTTTTCGTCTCTTATCATAATAGTTCTTCTGTCGACTTTGGGCGATTCTCATATGTTCCCGGATCTTCTTGATCTTATCCGTCGTCTCCTGGACCAGCTCGGGTCCCAACATCAAATTCTCCCCAATTTCAAACCAACTCACTAGAGTTCGGCACTTTCTACCATACAATGCCTCATAAGGTGCCATCCCAATACTCGAATGGAAGCTATTGTTGTAGGTAAACTCGATCAACGGCAACATGCTATCCCAACTCCCTGGTTGTTCTAGGACACAGGCCCTTAAAAGGTCCTCCAATGACTGTATTGTCCTTTCTGATTGACCGTCCGTTTGTGGATGATAAGCTGAACTCAGCTTCAACTTAGTTCCCAAAGCGGTTTGCAAACTAGTCCAAAAGTTTGAAGTGAAACGGGGGTCCCTATCCGACACAATGCTTGACGGTATTCCATGCAAGCGAACAATTTCCCGGATATACAATTCTGCCAACCTCTCCAAAGAGTACCTCATGTTCATAGGTAGAAAGTGAGCAGATTTAGTTAACCGATCCACGATCACCCATATCAAATCAAATCCTCTTTGAGTCTTTGGAAAACCAGACACAAAATCCATGGAGACACTATCCCACTTCCAAACGGGAATTTCTAAGGATTGTAACTCTCCCGTTGGTCGTTGAAGCTCAATTTTTGCTTTATGGCATGTCAAACAACTCCAAACATATGACGCCACATCTCTCTTCAATCCAAACCACCAAAACAACTTCTTCAAGTCTTGGTACATTTTCGTTGTCCCCGGATGAAAACTCATCTTACTCTTATGGGACTCCTCCAAAATACTCTTCCGTAATTCCTCATCATGGGGTACACATACCCTCCCCTTGTAACACAACAATCCACTAGGGTCCGATGCGAAATCATTTTCCTTACCACTTAGCATCAAATCCCGCTTAGCCATTAGCTCAATATCCTCTACCTGCATCACCCGGATTTGATCGAACAGTTCATTTGTGACCTTAAGCATCCCTAGAATCATACTCTGGGGCTTTATCTGAACTTCCAAATTCATATCCTTGAATTCTTCGATCAGTTTCCCTTCTCTGATCATCAACGCCGACATATGCAAGGATTTCCGACTTAGAGCATCGACCACCACATTGGCCTTTCCCAGATGATACTGCAGCCCAAAATCATAATCCTTAAGGAACTCCATCCACCTTCGTTGTCTCATATTTGGTTCCTTTTGATCAAATAGGTACTTCAAACTCTTGCGGTCGTTGTATACCTCAAATCTCACACCATAAAGATGGTGTCTCCAGATTTTTAAGGGAAAGACCACGGCTGCTAATTCCAAGTCATGGGTAGGGTAGTTTTGTTCATGTGTCCTCAACTATCGAGAAGCATAAGCAACAACCTTCCCTTCTTGCATCAACACAAAACCCAAACCTTGCTTGGACGCATCACAGTATACACTGAAGTCCATATTCGTACACGGAAGAACCAACACGGGCGCCGTAGTCAACCTTCGTTTCAACTCTTGAAAAATTTCTTCGCAACAAAGTGTCCACACAAACGGTTCTCCTTTCCTATTGAGTTTAGTCAATGGTAGTGCCAACTTCGAAAATCCCTCTATGAATTTCCGATAATAGCCTTCCAAACCCAGGAAGCTACGGATTTTAGTAATCGACTTGGGCACAGCCCATTCCGTAACCGCTTCCACCTTTGAAGGATCCACAGGTACCCCTTCCTTGCTTATCACTTGCCCAAGAAAATTCACCGACTCCAACCAGAAATCACACTTAGACAATTTCGCATACAGTTGGTTCTTACTCAGGAGTTCTAGAACAATCCTCAGGTGCTCTGCATGTTCCTCTCGGCTTTTGGAGTAAACCAGAATGTCATCAATAAATACCACTACAAATGAATCCAAATACGGATGGAAAACCCGATTCATGTAGTCGGTAAATATCGTTGGGTCATTCGTTACGCCAAAAGGCATGACCAAATATTCGAAATGTCCGTACCTGGTCCTAAACGTCGTCTTAGGAATATCTTCCGACTTCACGCGTAGTTGGTGGTAGCCAGACCGAAGATCAATCTTTGAAAACACTACCACCCCTCTCAACTGATCCATCAAGTCATCGATCCGAGGCAACGAATACTTGTTTTTAATAGTGACCTTGTTCAACTACCGGTAGTCGCTACACAACCGCATACTACCATCCTTTTTCTTAACTAGAAAAACAGGTGCGCCCCACGGTGAGACACTCGGGCGAATGAATTTCTTGGCCAACAATTCCTCAACCTGCTTTTTCAACTCAGTTAAATCTAACGGTGCCATTCTATAAGGAGTTATAGAGATGGGTCCCGTTCCCGGCACTAAATCAATGGAGAATTCAACTTCTCTCACTGGAGGCAATTCCGAAATATTGCCAGGAAAGACTTCCGGAAACTCATGAACTATCGGAATGTCCTCTACCTTGGATTTCTCAATACCTTCCAGGGACGCCATCAACATGAACACGGCCCCTCCCTCCTTACAAGAAGTCTTGACTTCCTTTGCCGACATAGGCTTCATACAACCAACCTCCTCCGAAATCCCATCCGGATTTCCAAACATCACGGTCTTATCAGCACAATTAAGTACCACATGATTTTCAGACAACCAGTCCATCCCCATAATCAAATATAACTGGGACAGTGGTAAGTAGATTAAATCCACGGTAAAATCCCTACCGTTCACCACCACCGGACACCGAGACACAACTGTCGGCACCGCCACAGGCACATCAGTTGGGGTGGACACGACCAAGTCGAAAGGCAATGACTCAGTTTGTAAATACAGTCTATCCATGCAGTCAATAGATACAAAGGAGTGTGTCGCTTCCGAATCAAACAACACTAAAAGAGGAATACCTGACACCATGCAATTACCTTTAATCAGTCCATATACGCCTGATGCCTCTGCACCACTCATGGTGAACACTCTGCCCATGGATCGAGGTCGTTCAACCCTTACAGCATTCACGCTCTGCGGTAGCTTAGGGCAATTTCTTCGAATATGTCCCACTTCCTTGCAATAAAAACAAGTGAGTGCCATTCCAGGGCATGAGTCACCGACGTGCATTCGGCCACATTTGTTGCACAGAGAGGGAGCGTTCAACCGTGACCCTCCAGCAGTGACATGAGTCCTCGACCCATGCGAAGGATAACTCCGATTACTCGTCGGAGGAAAATAAGGCTTCCTCTCCTCATGAGACGCCTTCCCTTTCCCTTTCCCGTGAGGAAAGTTTCGTTGAGGTCCAAAGTGTTTGGGAGGAACCACCTTAGATGTTGCCGCTTCATCAGCTGCCAAATCATCTTCGTACACCCTACACTTGTTCACCAGGGTAGGGAAATCATCAATCTCTTGGTGCCCAAACATACTTTTCAACTTGGGCTTCAAACCCGATTCGAACTTGGCGCATTTGGACCTTCCGTCCATATCCAACTCGGCGTAGGGGCAAAACCGGGCCAACTCTTCAAACTTGGCCGCATAGTCTCCTACTGACATTTTCCCCTAATCCAGCTTCAGGAATTCCATCTCCTTCTTCCTTTTCAAATCAGCAGGAAAGTACTTGTGTAGGAACTTCTCCTTGAAGGTACCCCAGGAGATCAGTCGTCCTTTAGTTTCCATCTGTCGTCGAGTATACTCCCACCAGTTCTCAGCCTCGGTCACCAACATGTAAGTAGCATAGGTTATCTTCTGAGCCTCAGTGTAGTTCATGGCTCTGAAGATCCGCTCTACTCCTTGGATCCACTCGATGGCAGCTTCAGGAGCAAATCCCCCTTGGAACTGAGTGGGGTTCCTCCTGCAGAACTCATCTAAGCCCCGATATTCCGCCGGTCCTGGTGGAACTAGTGGATGTGGATTCGGGCTTGGTGTCGGATTCTGGTTCAGACTCTACAAGTTCTCGTTGACCTGCTGTAGCGCCGCCACCATCTGAGCTAATAAGTCATTTAGGACATTCTGACTCGCCCCTCTTCCTCTTCCTCTTCCTGCCATGAGTACTTATACTTACTCAATTGTTAGTAAGCGAATTTGTATAAGTACATTGCACACAACACTTAATCATTTAGCATCATTCAATAACTTCAGCACATCAGAATACAAAGAAGCATGCAAGGCCATATCCTAGGTCGCAGGATTAACTATGCTCTGATACCATATTGTAACGACCCGATTTTCTAACCTTGAAATTTTTTCCTTATTTAATCCAATTCCATGCATCTAACGATAAGTCATAATTACCAAGTGAATAAATTTATTTAAAAGATCTTTCTCTTCATCCTCACGCCTGATCTATGAACCAAAAGTACATACACAGTCCGATAGCAGAAAAACATAATTCATATTAGTATAACCTAGTAACTACCGCATACAATTACCTATGGGTTTCCAAAATACCCATAGCTACGTATATCCCGAGTTACTAGTCCCCATGATCAAAATCACGTACAAAATAGCATTCGTAGTGCAATTAGTTAATTCAATTACAATCAATTGAAGTTACAAAATAATGGGTAAAGAGACATCAAATAAAGGTCTCTAATCTCCTACTCAAAAATCATCCTTTCTCCGTCCACCTACCTACAATGGGATTAACATTTACCATACACAAACAACACAATGGAATAAGTCATCAATTCAATAAAATTTCAAGGTAAGTTAATCCACATTTAATAGGTTTAGACAGTGATATAATTAAAATACTCTTAAAACCTTTTTCGTCATCTATACTTTTGAAAAACCATGCTACATAACTCGAGCTAGAGTCGCTAACCCATTCGGGTCGGCTGAAACGAGTTTTATTTTCATTGGCTCTCCACCAATACATAAACCTAAATACACCCATCATCACTACAAACATACCCATACATATTTGTCGTGACTAAGTGATTTACCATTTATTACTTTATATTTCGAGTCTTATTTCCATTGGTACTTCCCCAATAAGTAGACAATAAACGCACCCAATATCATTACAGCATAAAGTATACGCCTGTAACAACAAAGTGACTCAAGTTTATTGTATTATCCGAGTCTTATTTCCATTGGTACTCCCCCAATAAATAGTCAATAAATGCACCCGACACCATTACAGCATAACGTAGATGCCTGTAAATACAAAGTGGCTTACAATTATTACTTTATTCCGAGTCTTATTTCCATTGGTACTCCCCCAATAAATAGTCAATAAATGCACCCGACATCATTACAATATAACGTATATGCTTGTAACTACAAGGTGACTTACAATTATTACTTTATTCCGAGTCTTATTTCCATTGGTACTCCCCCAATACAAAAATGATAAATACACCCGACATCATTATAAACATATCCACGTATGCTTATAACTACAAAGTGATTTACATTTCATGATTTCATTCTCGAGTCTTATTTCCATTGGTACTCCCCCAATAAGTAAACCGTAAATTCATCTCTAACCATTATCAACATACCCATATATGTTCATAATGATTAAGTGATTCACATTTTATCCATCGTCCATAACAGAAAGTCCACGCATTTTCCAACATAATGTATAAATTAAAGACTTATCCTTACCTCAGTGAGTGTTGGTTTTGGTTTTTGGTGACTTCGTAAGTTCCACCGGCACCACCTCCAAACTTAGGATCTTTCCTCATTCCCACCACATAACACAATGTTAGTCATTCATTCCAAATAACAAATAAATAACTTTTATTGCATCATTTAAACATACAAGATATTTATCATATTCTCAATGGTTCCATACTACCTTCCTTAAGAGTTTTCAACCATCTAAGGCATACATATCATCTCATATTTTAACATTGTAAAGCAACTCATCTTCTACCTCTAGCATTTTACCCATCTTTTCTCTCTATCCTCATTTTCTCTCTTTAGGGTTTTGGGTTTCCATGAGTCAACCCACAAACCCCTTTCCATTCTTGGAATACTAAGTCAAACCAAGAGTTTACAAGGTATAAACGACATAAAATGTACCATAACTCGAAAGAGAGAGTTTCCATAGTTTTACACACTTTGAGAAGAGATCCATAATACCAAAAATGGGTTCTCAAGAGAAGAAGAGAGTTAGGATAGAGAGTTTTACCTCTTCTCAAGCTCTTGGACAAGAATCAATGCTCCTAGACCTTGGGAATGCTCTCTTCTCTCACCTCTCTTCAATTCTTAACCTAAAAATGTATTTGGGGTTTCCCTCATTTAATCTTCTCGTCGGGTTCTCGCTTAAACGAGCTTTCTCTCGCTCAAGCGAGAAAATCCCGCCCATTTTTAAAAACTCAACTCTGACCCTCTCGCTCAAGCGAGAATCTCACAGTGTCAACAGCCCCAAAATATCATTTCTCGCCCAGGCGAGGCAACCCTCGCTCAGGCGAGAATCCTCCAGTATACCCAGGATTTCACCCTCCCAAGTGAACCTCTCTCGCTCAAGCGAGGATCCGAGGACTGATACTATAATTTTCAAGACTTAAAATTTGGGGTGTTACAATCCTCCCCCTCTTATAAGAATTTTCGTCCCCGAAAATTAAACATACCTCGATTCAAACAAATGAGGGTAGTCCTCCCTCATCTCTTGCTCAACTTCCCAAGTAGCGTCTCCTTCGTCCACTTGGCTCCACAACACTTTTACCAAGACAATCTCCTTGCCCCTCAATTTCTTCACACTGGTAACCAAGATTCTCACGGGCAACGTCGCAAAAGTCAGCTTACGGGACTTCAACACCATACCGATGCCGGTAGTCGGGACAACTCTCATAAGTTAGTAAGTCAATCACTCAATAAGTCAGTCAGTATGTCAGTCAATTAGTTAGTAAGTTAGTCAGTCAGTAAGTAAGTATGTTAGTAAGTCCATAAGTCAGTAATTTAGTTAGTTAGTAAGTCAGTCAGTCAGTCAGTAAGTTAGTTAGTTAGTTAGTAAGTCAGTCAGTTTTTCAGTCAGTCATTAAGTCAGTCTGTTAGTAAGTAATTCAGTCAGATGGTAAGTTATTAAGTGAGACAATAAGCCATTCCGTAAGTCGGTCAATCAGTAAGTCAGTTAGTAAGTCAGTAAGTCAGTAAGTTAGTAAGTCAATCAGTCAGTAAGTTAGTCAGTTAGTACGTAAGTTAGTTAGTAAGTCAGTCAATAAGTCAGTAAGTTAGTAAGTTAGTTAGTTAGTCAGTAAGTAAGTCTGTGAGTCAGTCCACAAGTAAGTAAGTCAGTAAGTCAGTCAATTAGAAAGTAAGTCAGTCAGTATTTCAGACATTATGTCCATAAGTAAGTAAGTCAGTCACTAAGTCAGTAAGTCAGTCTGAAAGTCACTCAGTCATCAAGTTACTCAATCAATAATTTAGTTATTTAGTAAGTATGTCAGTGAGTAAGTCAACTAGTTAGTAAGTTAGTCAGTTAGTAAGTAAGTCAGTCAATAAGTCAGTTAGGAAGTTTATCAGTTAGTAAGTAAGTAAGTCAGTAAGTCAGTTAGGAAGTTTGTCAGTTAGTAAGTAAGTAAGTCAGTAAGTCAATAAGTCCATAAGTAAGTTAGTTAGTAAGTCAATTAGTAAGTCCATTAATAAGACAGTCAATAAGTCAGTCAATAAGTCCATAAGTAACTTAGCCAGTAAGTAAGTCAGATAGTAAGTTAGTAAGTCAGTCAGTAAGTTAGTTAGTAAATCATTCAGTCAATAAGTAAGTCAGTAAGTCAGTCAAGTAGTTAGTAAGTCTGTCAGTAAGTTAGTCAGTTAGTAAGTCAATGAGTAAATAAGTAAGTCAGTCAGTCAATCATTAAGTCAGTCAGTTTGTGAGTAAGTATGTCAGTCAGTAAGTCCATAAGTCAGTCTATCAGTAAGTTACTTCTTTACTAAGTAAGTCAGTCAATCAGTAAGTTTGTTAGTTAGTATGTAAGTCAGTCAGTTATTCAGTCAGTCAGTAAGTCATTCCGTTAGTAAGTAATTCAGTCAGACTGTCTTTCAGCATGTCATTCAGTAAGTCAGTCAGTCATTAAGTATGTCAGTTAGTAAGTGAGTAAGTCAGTCATTTAGTCCATAAGTAAGTAAGTCAGTCTATAAGTCAGTCAGTATTTCAGTAAGTCATTAGTCAGTAAGTAAGTCAGTTAGTAAGTGAGTCAGTTAGTCAGTGAGTCAGTATGTCAGTCATTCAGTAAGTCAGTCAGTCAGTTAGTTAGTCAATTAGTAAGTAATTCAGTCAGTATGTCAGTCAGTTTCTCAACCAGTCAGTCATTATGTCAATCAGTCAGTAAGTAAGTCAGTCAGTCAGTCATTGAGTTAGTCTATCAGTAACTCAGTCAATTAGTAAGTAAGTCCATATGTCAGTCATTAGGTCAGCCAATTCGTAAGTTAGTCAGTCAGTAAGTAAGTCAATAAGTCAGTGAGTAAGTCAATATGTCTATAAGTTAGTCAGTTAGTAAGTCCATAAGTGAGTCATTCAGTCAGTAAGTCAGTGTGTCCATATGTAAGTCAGTCAGTCAATAAGTAACCCAGTCAGTAAGTTAGTTAGTAAGTCCTTAAGTCACTTACTCAGTAAGTCCATAAGTCAATTACTCAGTAAGTCCATAAGTCAGTCAGTCAGTAAGTCCATAAGTTAGTCAATCAGTAAGTCCATAAGTCAGTCAGTCAGTAAATCCATAAGTTAGTCAATCAGTAAGTCCATAAGTCAATCAGTCAGTAAGTAAGTCATTCAATTAGTCTATAAGTAAATAAGTCAGTCAGGGTCAGTAAGTTAGTAAGTTAGTTCGTATGTCCATAAGTCAGTAAGTTAGTAAGTTAGTCAGTAAGTCCATAAGTCAGTCAGTCAGAAAGTCAGTCAGTAAGTCCATAAGTCAGTTACTCAGTAAGTCAGTTAATAAGTCAGTAAGTCAGGCAGTAAGTCCATAAGTAAGTGAGTCTGTAAGTCAATAATTCTGTCAGTAAGTCCATAAGTAAGTCATTCAGTAAGTCAGTCAGTAACTGAGTCAGTTAGTCAGACAGTCATTAAGTCAGTGAGTTAGTAAGTAAGCAAGTCAATCATTAAGTCAGTCTATTAGTAAGTAAGTCAGACAGTCAGTAAGTCCATAAGTAAGTCGGTCATTCGGTAAGTTAGTCAGTAAGTCAGTAAGTCAGTAAGTCAGTTTATAAGTTAGTCAGTTAGTAAGTCAGTCAGTAAATAAGTAAGTCAGTCAGTCAGTCAGACTGTTAGTAAGTAATTCAGTCAGATGGTAAGTCATTAAGTGAGACAATAAGCCATTTCGTAAGTCGGTCAATCAGTAAGTCAGTTAGTAAGTCAGTAAGTCAGTAAATCAGTAAGTTAGTAAGTCAATCAGTCAGTAAGTTAGTCAGTTAGAACGTAAGTTAGTTAGTAAGTCAGTCTATAAGTCAGTCAATTTGTAAGTTAGTTAGTTAGTCAGTAAGTAAGTCAGACAGTAAGTCTGTGAGTCAGTCCACAAGTAAGTCAGTCAGTAAGTTAGTCAATTAGAAAGTAAGTCAGTCAGTATTTCAGACATTATGTCCATAGGTAAGTAAGTCAGTCACTAAGTCAGTAAGTCAGTCCGAAAGTCACTCAGTCATCAAGTTAGTCAATCAATAATTTAGTTATTTAGTAAGTATGTCAGTGAGTAAGTTAGTTAGTTAGTAAGTTAGTCAGTTAGTAAGTAAGTCAGTCAGTAAGTCAGTTAGGAAGTTTGTCAGTTAGTAAGTAAGTAAGTTAGTAAGTTAGTTAGTAAGTCAGTTAGTAAGTCCATAAATAAGACAGTCAATAAGTCCATAAGTAAGTTAGTCAGTAAGTAAGTCAGACAGTAAGTTAGTAAGTCAGTCAGTAAGTCAGTCAGTAAGTCAGTTAGTAAATCATTCAGTCAATCAGTAAGTCAGTAACTCAGTCAAGTAGTTAGTATGTCTGTCAGTAAGTTAGTCAGTTAGTAAGTCAATGAGTAAATAAGTAAGTCAGTCAGTCAGTCATTAAGTCAGTCAGTTTGTGAGTAAGTAATTCAGTCAGTAAGTCCATAAGTCAGTCTATCAGTAAGTTACTTCTTTACTAAGTAAGTCAGTCAATCAGTAAGTTTGTTAGTTAGTATGTAAATCAGTCAGTTATTCAGTCAGTCAGTAAGTCATTCCGTTAGTAAGTAATTCAGTCAGACTGTCTTTCAGCATGTCATTCAGTAAGTCAGTCAGTCATTAAGTATGTCAGTTAGTAAGTGTGTAAGTCAGTCATTTAGTCCATAAGTAAGTAAGTCAGTCAATAAGTCAGTCAGTATTTCAGTAAGTCATTAGTCAGTAAGTAAGTCAGTTAGTAAGTCAGTCAGTTAGTCAGTGAGTCAGTATGTCAGTCATTCAGTAAGTCAATCAGTCAGTTAGTTAGTCAATTAGTAAGTAATTCAGTCAGTATGTCAGTCAGTTTATCAATCAGTCAGTCATTAAGTCAATCAGTCAGTAAGTAAGTAAGTCAGTCAGTCATTGAGTTAGTCTATCAGTAACTCAGTCAATTAGTAAGTAAGTCCATATGTCAGTCATTAGGTCAGCCAATTAGTAAGTTAGTCAGTCAGTAAGTAAGTCAATAAGTCAGTCAGTAAGTCAATCTGTCTGTAAGTTAGTCAGTTAGTAAGTCCATAAGTGAGTCATTCAGTCAGTAAGTCAGTGTGTCCATAAGTAAGTCAGTTAGTCAGTAAGTCCATAAGTCAGTTACTCAGTAAGTCAATCAGTAAGTCCATAAGTCAGTTACTCAGTAAGTCAGTCAGTAAGTCCATAAGTCAGTAAGTCAGTAAGTTAGTCAGTAAGTCCATAAGTCAGTCAGTCAGTAAGTTCATAAGTCAGTCAGTTAGTAAGTTAGTAAGTTAGTCTGTATGTCCATAAGTCAGTAAGTTAGTCAGTAAGTCCATAAGTCAGTCAGTCAGTAAGTTAGTCAGTAAGTCCATAAGTCAGTTAATAAGTCAGTAAGTCAGGCAGTAAGTCCATAAGAAAGTGAGTCAGTAAGTCAATAATTCCGTCAGTAAGTCCATAAGTCAGTTACTCAGTAAGTCAGTCAGTAAGTCCATAAGTCAGTCAGTCAGTAAGTCCATAAGTTAGTCAATCAGTAAGTCCATAAGTCAATCAGTCAGTAAGTAAGTCATTCAATTAGTCTATAAGTAAATAAGTCAGTCAGGGTCAGTAAGTTAGTAAGTTAGTCCGTATGTCCATAAGTCAGTAAGTTAGTAAGTTAGTCAGTAAGTCCATAAGTCAGCCAGTCAGAAAGTCAGTCAGTAAGTCCATAAGTCAGTTACTCAGTAAGTCAGTTAATAAGTCAGTAAGTCAGGCAGTAAGTCCATAAGTAAGTGAGTCTGTAAGTCAATAATTCTGTCAGTAAGTCCATAAGTAAGTCATTCAGTAAGTCAGTCAGTAACTGAGTCAGTTAGTCAGACAGTCATTAAGTCAGTGAGTTAGTAAGTTAGCAAGTCAATCATTAAGTCAGTCTATTAGTAAGTAAGTCAGACAATCAGTAAGTCCATAAGTAAGTCAGTCATAAAGTAAGTTAGTCAGTAAGTCAGTTTATAAGTTAGTCAGTTAGTAAGTCAGTCAGTAAATAAGTAAGTAAGTCAGTCAGTCAGTCTGTTAGTAAGTAATTCAGTCAGATGGTAAGTCATTAAGTGAGACAATAAGCCATTCCGTAAGTCGGTCAATCAGTAAGTCAGTTAGTAAGTCAGTAAGTCAGTAAATCAATAAGTTAGTAAGTCAATCAGTAAGTAAGTTAGTCAGTTAGTACGTAAGTTAGTTAGTAAGTCAGTCTATAAGTCAGTCAGTTAGTAAGTTAGTTAGTTTGTCAGTAAGTAAGTCAGACAGTAAGTCTGTGAGTCAGTCCACAAGTAAGTCAGTCAATTAGAAAGTAAGTCAGTCAGTATTTCAGACATTATGTCCATAGGTAAGTAAGTCAGTCACTAAGTCAGTAAGTCAGTCCGAAAGTCACTCACTCATCAAGTTAGTCAATCAATAATTTAGTTATTTAGTAAGTATGTCAGTGAGTAAGTCAGTTAGTTAGTAAGTTAGTCAGTTAGTAAGTAAGTCAGTCAGTAAGTCAGTTAGGAAGTTTGTCAGTTAGTAAGTAAGTAAGTCAATAAGTCAGTAAGTTAGTTAGTAAGTCCATAAATAAGACAGTCAATAAGTCCATAAGTAAGTTAGTCAATAAGTAAGTCAGACAGTAAGTTAGTAAGTCAGTTAGTAAATCATTCAGTCAATAAGTGAGTCAGTAAGTCAGTCAAGTAGTTAGTAAGTCTGTCAGTAAGTTAGTCAGTTAGTAAGTCAATGAGTAAATCAGTAAATCCATAAGTAAGAAAGTCAGTCAATAAGTCAGTCAGTCAGTAAGTCATTCAGTAAGTGAGTCAATAAGTGAGTCAATCAGTAAGTCATTCTGTTAGTCAGTCAGTCAGTAAGTCAGTCAGTAAGTCAGTCAATAAGTCAGTCAGTAAGTCAGCCAATCATTAAGTCAGTCAGTCAGTAAGTCAATCACTCAGTAAGTTAGTCAGTTAGTAAGTAAGTCAGTAAGTAAGTCAGTAAGTGAGTCAGTTAGTTAGTCAGTCATTAAGTCAGTCAGTTAGTAAGTCAGTTAGTCTGTCATTTAGTAAGTCAGTTACTAAGTCAGTCATTCATTAGGTCAGTCAGTCAGTTAGGAAGTTATTTAGTAAGTCTGTCAGTAAGTCCATAAGTAAGGTAGTCAGTAAGTCCAAAAGTAAGGTAGTCAGCAACTAATTCAGACAGTAAGTGAGTAAGTTAGTCAGTAAGTTAGTTAGTAAGTCAGTCACTCAGTAAGTCAGTCAGTATGTCAGTCAAGAAGTTAGTAAGTCAGTCAGTCAGTAAGTAAGTAAGTTAGTAAGTCCATAAGTCAGTATGTCATTAATTTAGTTAGTTAGTAAGTCATTCAGTCAGTCAGTAAGTTAGTTAGTTAGTAAGTAAGTCAGTCAGTTTTTCAGTCACTCATTAAGTCAGTCTGTTAGTAAGTAATTCAGTCAGACGGTAATCCTGTAAGTCATTCAGTAAGTTTGTCAATTAGTAAGTGAGTAAGTCAGTTAGTTAGTCGATAAGTAAGTCAGTCAGTTAGTAAGCCAATAAGTTAGTTAGTCAGTCAGTAAGTAAGTCAGTCAGTAAGTTAGCTAGTTAGTAAGTAAGTCAATCAGTAAGTCAGTCACTAAGTCAGTTAGTAAGTCAGTTAGTTAATAAGTAAGTAAGTCCGTCAGTCCAAAAGTAAGTCACTCAGTCAGTAAATCAGTCAGGTAGTAAGTAAGTCATTCAATAAGTCGATAACTAAATAAGTCAGTCATTCTGTAAGTTAGTCTGTTAGTAAGTAAGTTAGTCAGCAAGTCAGTTAGTAAGTTAGTCAGTTAGTCATTAAGTCAATCAATCAGTCTGTCATTCAGTTAGTTAGTCAATAACTAAGTCAGTCATTAAGTCAGTCAATTAGTAAGTAAGTCAGTCAGTCAGTAAGTCCATAAGTAAGTCTGTCAGTAAGTTAGTCACTAAGTCAGTCAGTTAGTTATTCAGTCAAAAAGTTAGTAAGTTAGTCAGTAAGTCAGTCAGTTATTAAGTTAGTCAGTGTCTAAGTAAGTAAGTAAGTAAGTCAGTATGTCCATAAGTAAGTAAGTTAGTTAGTAAGTCAGTAAGTCAGTCAGTGAGTAAGTTAGTTAGTTAGTAAGTAAGTCAGTCAGTAAGTCAGTCAATAAGTCAGTCAGTCATTAAGTCAATTAGTTAGTAAGAAAGTCAGTCAGTCTGTCATTTAGTTACTCAGTGAGTCAGTCCTTAAGTCAAATAATTAGTAAGTAAGTAAGTAAGCCAGTAAGTCCATAATTAAGTGAGTCAGTAAGTCAGTAAGTCAATCAGTAAGCCAGTCAATAAGTCGGTTAGTCAGTAAGTCAGTCATTCACTAAGTAAGTCAGTAAATCCTAAAGTGACTGAGTCAGTAAGTCAGTAAGTCAGTCAATAAGTGACTTAGTTAGTCAGACAGTCATTAAGTTAGTGAGTTAGTAAGTAAGAAAGTGAATCATTCATTCGATAAGTCATTTAGTGAGTCAACCAGTCATTAAGTCAGTCTGTTAGTAAGTAAGTCAGTCAGTCAGTAAGTCCGTAAGTAAGTAAGTCAGTCAGTAAGTCAGTTAGTAAGTCAGTAAGTCATTAAGTTAGTAAGTCAGACAATAAGCCAGACAGTTAGTAAGTAAGTTAGTTAGTAAGTCCATAAGTAAGTAAGTTAGTCATTAAGTCAGTCAGTAAACCAGCCAGTTAGTAAGTAAGTTAGTAAGTCAGTAAGTCAGTAAATCCATAAGTAAGTAAGTCATTCAGTTAATCATTCAGTCAGTAAGTCAGTCTGTAAGTCATTCGGTTAATCATTCAGTCACTAAGTCAGTCACTAAGTCAGTAAGTCAGTCAATAAGTCAGTAAGTAAGTCAGCCAGTACTTATGTCAGTCAGTTAGTAAGTAAGTCAGTCAGTCTGTCATTCAGTAAGTCAGATAATAAGTGAGTAAATCATTCAGTAAGTCCATAAGTAAGTAAGTCAGTTAGTAAGTCAGTCAGGAAGTCAACAAGTCAGTCAATAAGTTAGTCAATAAGTCGGTTAGTCAGTAAGTCAGTCAGTTAGTCAGTCAGTAATTCTGTTAGTAAGTGAGTCAATAAGTCAGTAAGTGAGTCAATAAGTCAGTAAGTCAGTCAGTCAGTATGTTAGTCATTAGTAATACTTCAGTCATTAAGTCAGTCAATAAGTTAGTCAGTCAGTTAGAAAGTAAGTCAGTTAGTAAGTCCATCACTAAGTCTATAAGTAAGTCAGTCAGTCAGTAAGCCAGTCAGGAAGTTTGTCAGTTAGTAAGTAAGTCAGTAAGTTAGTTAGTAAGTCAGTTAGTAAGTCCATCAATAAGACAGTCAATAAGTCCATAAGTAAGTTAATCAGTAAGTAAGTCAGACAGTAAGTTAGTAAGTCAGTTAGTAAATCATTCAGTCAATAAGTAAGTCAGTAAGTCAGTCAAGTAGTTAGTAAGTCTGTCAGTAAGTTAGTCAGTTATTAAGTCAATGAGTAAATAAGTAAGTCAGTCAGTCAGTCATTAAGTCAGTCAGTTTGTGAGTAAGTAAGTTAGTCAGTAAGTCCATAAGTCAGTCTATCAGTAAGTTACTTCTTAACTAAGTAAGTCAGTCAATCAGTAAGTTTGTTAGTTAGTGTGTAAGTCAGTCAGTTATTCAGTCAGTCAGTAAGTCATTCCGTTAGTAAGTAATTCAGTCAGACTGTCTTTCAGCATGTCATTCAGTAAGTCAGTCAGTCATTAAGTATTTCAGTTAGTAAGTGAGTAAGTCAGTCATTTAGTCCATAAGTAAGTCAGTCAATAAGTCAGTCAGTATTTCAGTAAGTCATTAGTCAGTAAGTCAGTAAGTAAGTCAGTTAGTAAGTCAGTCAGTTAGTTAGTGAGTCAGTATGTCAGTCATTCAGTAAGTCAGTCAGTCAGTTAGTTAGTCAATTAGTAAGTAATTCAGTCAGTATGTCAGTCAGTTTATCAATCAGTCAGTCTTTAAGTCAATCAGTCAGTAAGTAAGTCAGTCATTGAGTTAGTCTATCAGTAACTCAGTCAATTAGTAAGTAAGTCCATATGTCAGTCATTAGGTCAGCCAATTAGTAAGTTAGTCAGTCAGTAAGTAAGTCAATAAGTCAATCAGTAAGTCATTCTGTCTGTAAGTTAGTCAGTTAGTAAGTCCATAAGTGAGTCATTCAGTCACTAAGTCAGTGTGTCCATAAGTAAGTCAGTCAGTAAGTAACCCAGTCATTAAGTTAATCAGTAAGTCCATAAGTCAGTTACTCAGTAAGTCCATAAATCAGTTACTCAGTAAGTCAGTCAGTAAGTCCATAAGTCAGTAAGTCAGTAAGTTTGTCAGTAAGTCCATAAGTCAGTCAGTCAGTAAGTTCATAAGTCACTCAGTCAGTAAGTAAGTCATTCAATTAATCTATAAGTAAATAAGTCAGCCAGTCCGTAAGTCAGTAAGTTAGTCAGTAAGTCCATAAGTCAGTCAGTAAGTCAGTCAGTAAGTCAGTAAGTCAGTAAGTAAGTCCATAAGTAAGTGAGTCAGTAAGTCAATAATTTCGTCAATAAGTCAGTCAGTAACTGAGTCAGTTAGTCAGACAGTCATTAAGTCAGTGAGTTAATAAGTAAGCAAGTCAGTCATTAAGTCAGTCTATTAGTAAGTAAGTCAGACAGTCAGTAAGTCCATAAGTAAGTCAGTCATTCAGTAAGTTAGTCAGTAAGTCAGTAAGTCAGTTTATAAGTTAGTCAGTTAGTAAGTCAGTCAGTAAATAAGAAAGTCAGTCAGTCAGTCAGTCTGTTAGTAAGTAATTCAGTCAGATGGTAAGTCATTAAGTGAGACAATAAGCCATTCCGTAAGTCGGTCAATCAGTAAGTCAGTTAGTAAGTCAGTAAGTCAGTAAATCAGTAAGTTAGTAAGTCAATCAGTCAGTAAGTTAGTCAGTTAGTACGTAAGTTAGTTAGTAAGTCAGTCTATAAGTCAGTCAGTTAGTAAGTTAGTTAGTTAGTCAGTAAGTAAGTCAGACAGTAAGTTTGTGAGTCAGTCCACAACTAAGTCAGTCAGTAAGTCAGTCAATTAGAAAGTAAGTCAGTCAGTATTTCAGACATTATGTCCATAGGTAAGTAAGTCCGTCACTAAGTAAGTTAGTTAGTAAGTCAGTTAGTAAGTCCATAAATAAGACAGTCAATAAGTCCATAAGTAAGTTAGTCAGTAAGTAAGTCAGACAGTAAGTTAGTAAGTCAGTTAGTAAATTATTCAGTCAATAAGTAAGTCAGTAAGTCAGTCAAGTAGTTAGTAAGTCTGTCAGTAAGTTAGTCAGTTAGTAAGTCAATGAGTAAATCAGTAAATCCATAAGTAAGAAAGTCAGTCAACAAGTCAGTCAGTAAGTCAGTCAGTAAGTCATTCAGTAAGTGAGTGAATCAGTAAGTCAATCAGTAAGTCATTCTGTTAGTCAGTCAGTCAGCAAGTCAGTCAGTAAGTCAGTCAATAAGTCAATCAGTAAGTCAGCCAATAATTAAGTCAGTCAGTCAGTAAGTCAATCACTCAGTAAGTTAGTCAGTTAGTAAGTAAGTCAGTAAGTAAGTCAGTAAGTGAGTCAGTTAGTTAGTCAGTCATTAAGTCAGTCAGTTAGTAAGTCAGTTAGTCTGTCATTTAGTAAGTCAGTTACTAAGTCAGTCATTCATTAGGTCAGTCAGTCAGTTAGGAAGTTAATTATTAAGTCTGTCAGTAAGTCCATAAGTAAGGTAGTCAGTAAGTCCAAAAGTAAGGCAGTCAGCAACTAAGTCAGACAGTAAGTGAGTAAGTTAGTCAGTAAGTTAGTTAGTAAGTCAGTCACTCAGTAAGTCTGTCAGTATGTCAGTCAAGAAGTTAGTAAGTCAGTCAGTCAGTAAGTAAGTAAGTTAGTAAGTCCATAAGTCAGTATGTCATTAATTTAGTTAGTTAGTAAGTTATTCAGTCAGTAAGTAAGTTAGTTAGTTAGTAAGTAAGTCAGTCAGTTTTTCAGTCACTCATTAAGTCAGTCTGATAGTAAGTAATTCAGTCATACGGTAATTCTGTAAGTCATTCAGTAAGTTTGTCAATTAGTAAGTGAGTAAGTCAGTTAGTTAGTCGATAAGTAAGTCAGCCAGTTAGTAAGCCAGTAAGTTAGTTAGTCAGTCAGTAAGTAAGTCAGTCAGTAAGTTAGCAAGTTAGTAAGTAAGTCAATCAGTAAGTCAGTCACTAAGTCAGTTAGTAAGTCAGTTAGTTAATAAGTAAGTAAGTCCGTGAGTCCAAAAGTAAGTCACTCAGTCAGTAAATCAGTCAGGTAGTAAGTAAGTCATTCAATAAGTCGATAACTAAATAAGTCAGTCATTCAGTAAGTTAGTCTGTTAGTAAGTAAGTTAGTCAGCAAGTCAGTTAGTAAGTCAGTCAGTTAGTCATTAAGTCAATCAATCAGTCTGTCATTCAGTTAGTTAGTCAATAAGTAAGTCAGTCATTAAGTCAGTCAGTTAGTAAGTAAGTCAGTCAGTCAGTAAGTCCATAAGTAAGTCTGTTAGTAAGTAAGTCAATAAGTCAGTTAGTAAGTCAATCTGTCTGTAAGTTAGTCAGTTAGTAAGTCCATAAGTGAGTCATTCAATCACTAAGTCAGTGTGTCCATAAGTAAGTCAGTCAGTCAGTAAGTAACCCAGTCAGTAAGTTAATCAGTAAGTCCATAAGTCAGTTACTCAGTAAGTCCATAAATCAGTTACTCAGTAAGTCAGTCAGTAAGTCCATAAGTCAGTAAGTCAGTAAGTTTGTCAGTAAGTCCATAAGTCATTCAGTCAGTAAGTCCATAAGTCAGTCAGTCAGTAAGTCAGTAAGTTAGTCAGTAAGTCCATAAGTCAGTCAGTCAGTAAGTCAGTCAGTAAGTCAGTAAGTCAGTTAGTAAGTCCATAAGTAAGTGAGTCAGTAAGTCAATAAGTCAGTCAGTAACTGAGTCAGTTAGTCAGACAGTCATTAAGTCAGTGAGT
The DNA here is from genome assembly GCA_009771035.1 of Lupinus albus. Classification (NCBI taxonomy): domain Eukaryota; kingdom Viridiplantae; phylum Streptophyta; class Magnoliopsida; order Fabales; family Fabaceae; genus Lupinus; species Lupinus albus. The sequence continues at coordinate 10,978,314 of CM019999.1, forward strand.
TAGTAAGTAAGCAAGTCAATCATTAAGTCAGTCTATTAGTAAGTAAGTCAGACAGTCAGTAAGTCCATAAGTAAGTCAGTCATTCAGTAAGTTAGTCAGTAAGTCAGTAAGTCAGTTTATAAGTTAGTCAGTTAGTAAGTCATTCAGTAAATAAGTAAGTAAGTCAGTCAGTCAGTCTGTTAGTAAGTAATCCAGTCAGATGGTAAGTCATTAAGTGAAACAATAAGCCATTTCGTAAGTCGGTCAATCAGTAAGTCAGTTAGTAAGTCAGTAAGTCAGTAAATCAGTAAGTTAGTAAGTCAATCAGTCAGTAAGTTAGTCAGTTAGTACGTAAGTTAGTTAGTAAGTCAGTCTATAAGTCAGTCAGTTAGTAAGTTAGTTAGTTAGTCAGTAAGTAAGTCAGACAGTAAGTCTGTGAGTCAGTCCACAATTAAGTCAGTCAGTAAGTCAGTCAATTAGAAAGTAAGTCAGTCAGTATTTCAGACATTATGTCCATAGGTAAGTAAGTCCGTCACTAAGTCAGTAAGTCAGTCGGAAAGTCACTCAGTCATTAAGTTAGTCAATCAATAATTTAGTTATTTAGTAAGTATGTTAGTGAGTAAGTCAGTTAGTTAGTAAGTTAGTCAGTTAGTAAGTAAGTCAGTCAGTAAGTCAGTTAGGAAGTTTGTCAGTTAGTAAGTAAGTAAGTCAATAAGTCAGTAAGTTAGTTAGTAAGTCCATAAATAAGACAGTCAATAAATCCATAAGTAAGTTAGTCAGTAAGTAAGTCAGACAGTAAGTTAGTAAGTCAGTCAGTAAGTCAGTTAGTAAATCATTCAGTCAATAAGTAAGTCAGTAAGTCAGTCAAGTAGTTAGTAAGTCTGTCAGTAAGTTAGTCAGTTAGTAAGTCAATGAGTAAATCAGTAAATCCATAAGTAAGAAAGTCAGTCAATAAGTTAGTCAGTAAGTCAGTCAGTAAGTCATTCAGTAAGTTAGTCAATAAGTGAGCCAATCATTAAGTCATTCTGTTAGTCAGTCAGTCAGTAAGTCAGTCAGTAAGTCAGTCAATAAGTCAGTCAGTAAGTAAGCCAGTCATTAAGTCAGTCAGTCAGTAAGTCAATCACTCAGTAAGTTAGTCAGTTAGTAAGTAAGTCAGTAAGTAAGTCAGTAAGTAAGTCAGTATGTGAGTCAGTTAGTTAGTCAGTCATTAAGTCAGTCAGTTAGTAAGTCAGTTAGTCTGTCATTTATTAAGTCAGGTACTAAGTCAGTCATTCATTAGATCAGTCAGTCAGTTAGGAAGTTATTTAGTAAGTCTGTCAGTAAGTCCATTAGTAAGGTAGTCAGCAACTAAGTCAGACAGTAAGTGAGTAAGTTAGTCAGTAAGTTAGTTAGTAAGTCAGTCACTCAGTAAGTCAGTCAGTATGTCAATCAAGAAGTTAGTAAGTCAGTCAGTCAGTAAGTAAGTAAGTTAGTAAGTCCATAAGTCAGTATGTCAGTAATTTAGTTAGTTAGTAAGTCATTCAGTCAGTCAGTAAGTTAGTTAGTTAGTAAGTAAGTCAGTTAGTTTTTCAGTCACTCATTAAGTCAGTCTGTTAGTAAGTAATTCAGTCAGACGGTAATTCAATAAGTCATTTAGTAAGTTTTTCAATTAGTAAGTGAGTAAGTCAGTTAGTTAGTTGATAAGTAAGTCAGTCAGTCAGTAAGCCAGTTAGTAAGCCAGTAAGTTAGTTAGTCAGTCAGTAAGTAAGTCAGTCAGTAAGTTAGCTAGTTAGTAAGTTAGTCAATCAGTAAGTCAATCACTAAGTCAGTTAGTAAGTCAGTTAGTTAATAAGTAAGTAAGTCAGTCAGTCCAAAAGTAAGTCACTCAGTCAGTAAATCAGTCAGGTAGTAAGTAAGTCATTCAATAAGTCGATAACTAAATAAGTCAGTCATTCAGTAAGTTAGTCTGTTAGTAAGTAAGTTAGTCAGCAAGTCAGTTAGTAAGTCAGTCAGTTAGTCATTAAGTCAATCAATCAGTCTGTCATTCAGTTAGTTAGTCAATAAGTAAGTCTGTTAGTAAGTAAGTCAATAAGTCAGTTAGTAAGTCAATCTGTCTGTAAGTTAGTCAGTTAGTAAGTCCATAAGTGAGTCATTCAATCACTAAGTCAGTGTGTCCATAAGTAAGTCAGTCAGTCAGTAAGTAACCCAGTCAGTAAGTTAATCAGTAAGTCCATAAGTCAGTTACTCAGTAAGTCCATAAATCAGTTACTCAGTAAGTCAGTCAGTAAGTCCATAAGTCAGTAAGTCAGTAAGTTTGTCAGTAAGTCCATAAGTCATTCAGTCAGTAAGTCCATAAGTCAGTCAGTCAGTAAGTCAGTAAGTTAGTCAGTAAGTCCATAAGTCAGTCAGTCAGTAAGTCAGTCAGTAAGTCAGTAAGTCAGTTAGTAAGTCCATAAGTAAGTGAGTCAGTAAGTCAATAAGTCAGTCAGTAACTGAGTCAGTTAGTCAGACAGTCATTAAGTCAGTGAGTTAGTAAGTAAGCAAGTCAATCATTAAGTCAGTCTATTAGTAAGTAAGTCAGACAGTCAGTAAGTCCATAAGTAAGTCAGTCATTCAGTAAGTTAGTCAGTAAGTCAGTAAGTCAGTTTATAAGTTAGTCAGTTAGTAAGTCATTCAGTAAATAAGTAAGTAAGTCAGTCAGTCAGTCTGTTAGTAAGTAATCCAGTCAGATGGTAAGTCATTAAGTGAAACAATAAGCCATTTCGTAAGTCGGTCAATCAGTAAGTCAGTTAGTAAGTCAGTAAGTCAGTAAATCAGTAAGTTAGTAAGTCAATCAGTCAGTAAGTTAGTCAGTTAGTACGTAAGTTAGTTAGTAAGTCAGTCTATAAGTCAGTCAGTTAGTAAGTTAGTTAGTTAGTCAGTAAGTAAGTCAGACAGTAAGTCTGTGAGTCAGTCCACAATTAAGTCAGTCAGTAAGTCAGTCAATTAGAAAGTAAGTCAGTCAGTATTTCAGACATTATGTCCATAGGTAAGTAAGTCCGTCACTAAGTCAGTAAGTCAGTCGGAAAGTCACTCAGTCATTAAGTTAGTCAATCAATAATTTAGTTATTTAGTAAGTATGTTAGTGAGTAAGTCAGTTAGTTAGTAAGTTAGTCAGTTAGTAAGTAAGTCAGTCAGTAAGTCAGTTAGGAAGTTTGTCAGTTAGTAAGTAAGTAAGTCAATAAGTCAGTAAGTTAGTTAGTAAGTCCATAAATAAGACAGTCAATAAATCCATAAGTAAGTTAGTCAGTAAGTAAGTCAGACAGTAAGTTAGTAAGTCAGTCAGTAAGTCAGTTAGTAAATCATTCAGTCAATAAGTAAGTCAGTAAGTCAGTCAAGTAGTTAGTAAGTCTGTCAGTAAGTTAGTCAGTTAGTAAGTCAATGAGTAAATCAGTAAATCCATAAGTAAGAAAGTCAGTCAATAAGTTAGTCAGTAAGTCAGTCAGTAAGTCATTCAGTAAGTTAGTCAATAAGTGAGCCAATCATTAAGTCATTCTGTTAGTCAGTCAGTCAGTAAGTCAGTCAGTAAGTCAGTCAATAAGTCAGTCAGTAAGTAAGCCAGTCATTAAGTCAGTCAGTCAGTAAGTCAATCACTCAGTAAGTTAGTCAGTTAGTAAGTAAGTCAGTAAGTAAGTCAGTAAGTAAGTCAGTATGTGAGTCAGTTAGTTAGTCAGTCATTAAGTCAGTCAGTTAGTAAGTCAGTTAGTCTGTCATTTATTAAGTCAGGTACTAAGTCAGTCATTCATTAGATCAGTCAGTCAGTTAGGAAGTTATTTAGTAAGTCTGTCAGTAAGTCCATTAGTAAGGTAGTCAGCAACTAAGTCAGACAGTAAGTGAGTAAGTTAGTCAGTAAGTTAGTTAGTAAGTCAGTCACTCAGTAAGTCAGTCAGTATGTCAATCAAGAAGTTAGTAAGTCAGTCAGTCAGTAAGTAAGTAAGTTAGTAAGTCCATAAGTCAGTATGTCAGTAATTTAGTTAGTTAGTAAGTCATTCAGTCAGTCAGTAAGTTAGTTAGTTAGTAAGTAAGTCAGTTAGTTTTTCAGTCACTCATTAAGTCAGTCTGTTAGTAAGTAATTCAGTCAGACGGTAATTCAATAAGTCATTTAGTAAGTTTTTCAATTAGTAAGTGAGTAAGTCAGTTAGTTAGTTGATAAGTAAGTCAGTCAGTCAGTAAGCCAGTTAGTAAGCCAGTAAGTTAGTTAGTCAGTCAGTAAGTAAGTCAGTCAGTAAGTTAGCTAGTTAGTAAGTTAGTCAATCAGTAAGTCAATCACTAAGTCAGTTAGTAAGTCAGTTAGTTAATAAGTAAGTAAGTCAGTCAGTCCAAAAGTAAGTCACTCAGTCAGTAAATCAGTCAGGTAGTAAGTAAGTCATTCAATAAGTCGATAACTAAATAAGTCAGTCATTCAGTAAGTTAGTCTGTTAGTAAGTAAGTTAGTCAGCAAGTCAGTTAGTAAGTCAATAAGTAAGTCAGTCATTAAGTCAGTCAGTTAGTAAGTAAGTCAGTCAGTTAGTAAGTCCATAAGTAAGTCTGCCAGTAAGTTAGTCTGTAAGTCAGTCAGTAAGTCAGTCAGTTAGTTATTCAGTCAATAAGTTAGTAAGTTAGTCAGTAAGTCAGTCAGTTATTAAGTTAGTCAGTGTGTAAGTAAGTAAGTAAGTAAGTCAGTATGTCCATAAGTAAGTAAGTTAGTTAGTAAGTCAGTAAGTCAGTCAGTGAGTAAGTTAGTTAGTTAGTAAGTAAGTCAGTCAGTAAGTCAGTCAATAAGTCAGTCAGTCATTAAGTCAGTTAGTTAGTAAGAAAGTCAGTCAGTCTGTCATTTAGTTACTCAGTGAGTCAGTCATTAAGTCAAATAATTAGTAAGTAAGTAAGTAAGCCAGTAAGTCCATAATTAAGTGAGTCAGTAAGTCAGTAAGTCAATCAGTAAGCCAGTCAATAAGTCGGTTAGTCAGTAAGTCAGTCATTCACTAAGTAAGTCAGTAAATCCATAAGTGACTGAGTCAGTAAGTCAGTAAGTCAGTATGTAAGTCCATAAGTAAGTCAGTCAGTAAGTCAGTCAATAAGTGAGTTAGTTAGTCAGACAATCATTAAGTCAGTGAGTTAGTAAGTAAGAAAGTGAATCATTCATTCGATAAGTCATTTAGTGAGTCAACCAGTCATTAAGTCAGTCTGTTAGTAAGTAAGTCAGTCAATCAGTAAGTCCGTAAGTAAGTAAGTCAGTCAGTAAGTCAGTTAGTAAGTCAGTAAGTCATTAAGTTAGTAAGTCAGACAATAAGCCAGACAGTAAGTAAGTAAGTTAGTTAGTAAGTCCATAAGTAAGTAATTTAGTCATTAAGTCAGTCAGTAAACCAGCCAGTTAGTAAGTAAGTTAGTAAGTCAGTAAGTCAGTAAATCCATAAGTAAGTAAGTCATTCAGTTAATCATTCAGTCAGTAAGTCAGTCAGTAAGTCATTCGGTTAATCATTTAGTCAGTAAGTCAGTCAGTAAGTCAGTAAGTCAGTCAATAAGTCAGTCAGTAAGTCAGCCAGTCATTAAGTCAGTCAGTTTGTAAGTAAGTCAGTCTGTCTATCATTCAGTAAGTCGGATAATAAGTGAGTAAATCATTCAGTAAGTCCTTAAGTAAGTAAGTCAGTCAGTAAGTCAGTCAGGAAGTCAATAAGTGAGTCAATTAGTCAGTAAGTCAGTCAGTAAGTCAGTCAGTAAGTGAGTCAATAAGTCAGTAAGTCTGTCAGTCAGTATGTTAGTCATTAGTAATACTTCAGTCATTAAGTCAGTCAATTAGTTAGTCGGTCAGTAAGTTAGTCAGTTAGAAAGTAAGTCAGTTAGTAAGTCCGTTACTAAGTCCATAAGTAAGTCAGTCAGTCAGTAAGCCAGTCAGTTAGTAAGTAAGTTAGTCAGTAAGTCCATAAGTAAGTAAGTTAGTCATTATGACTGTCAGTAAACCAGCCATTTAGTAAGTAAGTTAGTAAGTCAGTAAGTCAGTAAATCCATAAGTAAGAAAGTCAGTCAATAAGTCAGTCAGTAAGTCAGTTAGTAATTTATTCAGTAAGTGAGTCAATAAGTGAGTCAATCAATAAGTCAGTCAGTAAGTCATTCTGTTAGTCAGTCAGTCAGTAAGTCAGTAAGTAAGTCAGTAAGTAAGTCAGTAAGTGAGTCAGTAAGTACGCCAGTCATTAAGTCAGTCAGTTAGTAAGTCAGTTAGTCTGTCATTTAGTAAGTCAGTTACTAAGTCGATCATTCATTAGGTCAGTCAGTCAGTTAGGAAGTTATTTTGTAAGTCTGTCAGTAATTCCATAAGTAAGGTAGTCAGTAAGTCCATAAGTAAGGTAGTCAGTAAGTAAGTCAGACAGTAAGTGAGTAAGTTAGTCAGTAAGTTAGTTAGTAAGTCAGTCACTCAGTAAGTCAGTCACTTAGTATGTCCGTCAAGAAGTTAGTAAGTCAGTAAGTAAGTAAGTAAGTTAGTAAGTCCATAAGTCAGTATATCAGTAATTTAGTTAGTTAGTAAGTCATTCAGTCTGTCAGTAAGTTAGTTAGTTAGTAAGTAAGTCAGTCAGTTTTTCAGTCACTCATTAAGTCAGTCTGTTAGTACGTAATTCCGTCAGACGGTAATTCAGTAAGTCATTCAGTAAGTTTGTCAATTAGTAAGTGAGTAAGTCAGTTAGTTAGTCGATAAGTAAGTCAGTCAGTCAGTAAGCTAGTCAGTAAGCCATGAAGTCAGTTTGTCAGTCAGTAAGTAAGCCATTCAGTAAGTTAGCTAGTTAGTAAGTAAGTCAGGTAGTACGTAAGTCATTTAATAAGTCAATAACTAAATAAGTCAGTCATTCAGTAAGTTAGTCTGTAAGTAAGTAAGTTAGTCACCAAGTCAGTTAGTAAATCAGTCAGTTAGTCATTAAGTCAATCAATCAGTCTGTCATTCAGTTAGTTAGTCAATAAGTAAGTCAGTCAGTTAGTAATCAGAATAAGTGTAAGAGCTTTTGAGAGTTGTGACAAAATTGTATGAAAATTGTGTATGTTTGTGTGTGAGTTTAGAGCCTTTATATAGACTTCCAAAACACCCTAGGTGTCTTTCTGAAAGTGTATGAGTTGTTTGGAGTGAAGGGGTTTCGTTTGGAGTGAAACCTTTTCACTTTGAAATCTGAAAATCTCATATAACAGCTCTCAGTAATCCATTACTGACTTGGGTAATCGATTACCCAACAATCCTGTTAACAGCTATTTGAAAATTTACATAGAGTAATCGATTACTGGATTTGAGTAATCGATTACTGGATTTGAGTAATCGATTACTCAACAACACTGTTTGACAGTTTTGTAAATTTTCCTTAGTGTAATCGATTACACTACTTTGGTAATCGATTGCCCTGTTTTCTAAACATGGTAATCTGTTACTCCCAAGTCTCTAATGGATTACTCATAGCTGTTAGAGGTTTGAAAACTCTTTTCTCACACATGTAACATGTTACTTAAAAAAAGTAACCTGTTACACACTATTTTTGAAAATTGTTTTAATCAAATTCTAAAGTGTTTCAACTTTTCTTAAAAATGGTTTGAGCATTATAACTTTGTATATACTAAGAGTTTTAGGATAGAAGTACCTATAAAGACTTAGTCTATTGTCTTGAAGCTTTGATCTTATTTGTCTTCATAAGTAGTCTTCCTTTTCTTCTTTTTGGTGATGTTGGTGTCTTCATCAAAACCGTGCCAAGGTCAGAAGCAGAGATCTTCTTCACAATCTCCCCCTTTTTGATGATGACAAACCAATATCTTCTTGACATTGTATTTTTCTGAATTTCTTTGAGAGTAGCATACTTTCTGATATATCTTGACTTGTTTTAAGTATGCTCCCCCTATCTTGTATGCTCCCCTTTTCATTTGGAGTTAAGTGCCTGGAAAATATTTTGACAAAAGAAAATACACTCCCCAACTTTTCTCCCCCTTTTGACTTCATCAAAAAGTAGAAAAGCCAAGGGTCCAGCACATATATATAACATATATATAGCATACATGATTTATATCATAACAGATATAGCAGTTATAGCACAATGAATATAGCAGTTATAGCACAATGAATATAGCAGTTATAGTGGTGCATATCAGAATAATGAAACATGTTTAAACATAAGCAAATCATAGCAGTTTTAGATGTTCAAACATAGTACTAGCAAACATAAAAACAGATGTTCAGAAAATTTCAAAGATAAAATAAATCCTAGACATTCTAAGACTCCGGCTCAGAATTATCTTCATCGACTCCCACATTGCTCAGCTTGGAGGAAAGACAGTGAAGTTCATATAGGATTTGTTGATTTTGTGTATCGAAGGCATCCATCCAGTTAGTGACGTAGCCTCGAAGCGAAACCAATTCATCCATAATCATCTGATTAGTAGGCATAACAGCAGATGATGAAGATTGGGCATGGAACTCAAAGGGTTGTGGTGCAGCAGGATTAGGTTCTGGTTGGTGAGAGGGTTATGGTTTTCTATCAGAACGGTGCAAGTAGGTACGACCACTTCTATCTCGAGGATCAGCAGAGAAACCCATTTTGTGGACAACATCCACATCAATCTTGCTTTCGCGGAGATTTAGAGGTACCTTGGTCTCACCATTCGTGGACACACCGAAATGTTGGAGAAAGTTTTTTATGAAGATGGCATAAGGCAAAGGACTTTGGATGTCTCGGACGTTCCACATTTGTCGCATTATCATCTCATCCCAATTTATTTTGATGTTGAATTTTATAGCATACATCAATTGGAGTTCTATGTCACTTATTTGAGAATGATTTGAAAATTTTGGTAAGATGACATAGCTGAGCAGATAATGTAACAAACGATCTTCGAGTTTGAGATGTCCAGCAGAGAGGATATCTCGGTTTTAAACAGTTTCACCCAAGCTTTGCTGCTTACGCAATTCTATTTCTTCCCTAGAAATTCTACACATAGAATAGTAGAATTCCTTACGATCATAGTTATCCCATTCACATTGAAGACCGAAACCAACAATGCCACCCTTAGAGGGTATGTTACAGCATAATGAACCATAGGTTTTTGAATCTAATACAATCTCTTTTCCTTTCACATAGGAAGTGAGACGATTTTTCCTAAAGTTCATATTGCAGTAAAATACTCTAACGAGTTCGGGATAAATGTCATTAGATTCACAACAAAATTCAAAAAGGTTTTGTTGCCGTAAAAGATAAGGAAATAGAAAATCTTCAAATTCAAATTTCAAAACATTACCAAACTTCAGAGTGAAAATGGTGCGACAATGGAAGTGCTCCTCAAAAATTTTGCGTTGTTCGTCATTTGCAAGAAGCTTCGTCAAATCCAGAGGGTTGGATTTCATTGAAGTTGTTCCTTGACTTCTTTGAGAAAAGTTAGTGCGTTGTTTCTTTGAGGAAGAAGCCATGGATTTTGAAGTGAAGTTTTAGGTTTTTGGGTTTTGGGAGATTTGGGGGTTTTGGATTTTGGCCACTAAACACGAAAAAGAGTGGGTAGAGGTGTTTAGAAACGAAAATGTGATATGTAAGGACACAAAAATCACTCAAATCGGTGTAGAAATAGAATTTCTATAGAGGGTAGGGTTTTACACAAGTGAGAGAGAGTAGGAGGAAGAAGATGAGTTCTGAAAAATGCAATTTTATATAAATACCTGCACAGAGTAATCGGTTACTCAAGCTTGAGTAATCGGTTACTCTAATTCAAAATGTGAAATTTTGAAACAGCAGGTTTGGGTAACCGGTTACTCACTTGAGTAATCGGTTACTGAAACTCTCTATTTCACCCTGTAACCGGTTACACTCCAGAGTAATCGGTTACTAACTCTAGAAAAATCAATTTTTATGCAATTTAAAGCTTATGAAAATGATTTTAACCCAAAACTTAAAACATATATACATAAATAAGCACATTTAAGTTCAAGTAGGCATGAGATAACATGGTGAAGCATACATATAATCATATATAAGTATTTAGGACAAGTAAGCTTCATCAAGAATGCCTAGTTCACGTCTAATTTTGTAAAAAGGTTCTTTTGCCAAGGGCTTAGTGAAAATATCTGCTAGTTGGTTATGAGTATCAACAAATTCTACAGATACATCTTTCTTTTGAACATGGTCCCTTAGGAAGTGATGCCTTATATTTATGTGTTTGGTTCTTGAATGCATAATAGGATTCTTTGTGAGGTTTATAGCACTAGTATTATCACATTTCAGCGGAGTGCAGCCTAAGTCTAAGCCATAATCTCGTAATTGTTGCTTAAGCCACAACACTTGGGCACAACAACTACCAGCTGCTATATATTCAGCCTCAACAGTGCTTAGAGCTACACATGCCTGTTTCTTGCAAGACCAAGAGACTAAGGCATTGCCTAAAATGTGACAAGTACCACTTGTACTTTTCCTCTCACATTTGCATCCGGCAAAATCTGAATCTGAGTATCCAACCAAATCACATATGCTTCCTTTAGGGTACCACAGTCCAGCTTCAGTTGTACCTTTGAGATATTTAATGATTCTCTTAACAGCAACTAGATGTGATTCTTTTGGTTCAGATTGATATCGTGCACACAGACATACACTAAACATTATATCAGGTCTACTGGCAGTTAAGTATAAAAGAGATCCGATCATACCTCGGTATTTAGATATTTTAATGCATTTACCGGGTTCATCTGTGTCAATGTATGTTCCAGATCCCATAGGAGTAGCTATTGGCTTGCAGTTATCCATATCAAATCTTTTTAATAGATCTTTGCAATATTTGGATTGACTCACGAAGATGTCATTATCAAGCTGTTTTATTTGAAGTCCAAGAAAGTAATTCAACTTTCCCATCATGGACATTTCAAATTCTCCTTGCATCATTTTGCCAAAGTCACTACACAAACTTTCATTAGTAGAACCGAAAATAATATCATCTACATAGATTTGAACTAATAAAGTAAGATGATTTATTTTCTTAATAAATAAAGTAGTGTCGACCATCCCTTTTGTAAAACCTTTTTCTGTCAGAAAATTCGTTAGACGATCATACCACGCTCGTGGTGCTTGATTTAGGCCATAGAGGGCTTTCTTTAACTTGTAGACATGAGAAGGATGTTTGTAATCTTCAAAGCCAGGAGGTTGCTCTACAAACACTTCTTCTTGAATGTAGCCGTTGAGAAATGCGCTCTTGACGTCCATTTGATATAGTTTCGATGATGCATTTATCAGGGTAGAATGCCACTTGAAATCCTTTGTCGCATAATTGACTTATGCTTAGAAGGTTGTGCTTGAGTCCTTCAACATATAATACACCTTCTATAGTAGTTGAGGGTGGCTTGCCAATTCAACCAACTCCAAGTATTTTTCCTTTGTTGTTATCACCATATGTGACGTATCCTTTGTCCCTTAGAGTCAGGACAGAGAATTTACTTTTATCGCCCGTCATGTGTTTTGAGCAGCCGCTATCCAAGTACCATAAGTTTCTGGCGGTTCTCAAATTTTCCTACAAAACAAATTAAGTTTTATTAGGTATCCAATATTCATTGGATCCTAAATGGTTAGTCCCTTTCTCAACCCACTTATATGTTCCTTAGGGTACACCATACTTTCTAATCATGCAAATGTTTGGTGTATGCCCATGAATATTACAATATGTGCATAAGGGTTGATGAGCATGTATCCTAGAATTTTTAAAGGTATGGATACTTTCTTTTTGAAAGATAATTTTCTTTTGAGCACTTGGTTTCTTGAAACCATGGCTTTTTGAAAAGCCTAGACCCCTTCGGTCTGATGTGTGTCTCTGATCATTAATTATCTTTTCTAAACTTTTGCCACTCTTGTTTAATTTATTAAGTTCAAGACTTAATGTTGAAACTTTATTTTCAAGAGTAATGCATTTTTGACATGAAGAGGATGATGATGATTTATTTCTAAACATTTCTAATTCAGTTTTCTTTTTTAGAAATAATTTTCTAAGTTTGACATATTCATCATGCAATTCATTAAATGCTAATTGTAATTCAGAAGAAGAAAAAGGTTTAGATTTACTTATCTCTTCATCATCAGAATGATGAGATACCAATAGCGAGAGATGAACTTGTTCGTCATTTTCTGGTTCAGATGTAGAACAAGTATTTTTGAACATTGACATTTTATCTTCCTCCGTTACTTCATGCATTGCCCGGTTTTCAATTTGATATTTTGAAAAGTTCATCATTGCCAAGTGATGAAATGAGGATGTTTTTCGCTTTAAGATCATACTGCACCTTCTTTTTATCTTCATCACTCCATGAAGATTTGGGCTTAATTTCTCTTACTCCATTGATGACAGTGAAGGGTTCATAAGGTCCTTCTTCTATAGCATTCCAGATATCCAAATCTTGTGATTCAATGAAGATTCTCATTTTGATCTTCCAGAAGTCGTAGCACTCTCCAACAAAGCTTGGAGGGCGGTTGATGTTAGAACCTTCTCCTAGGAAAGATCTTTCGGCCATCTTGGTTAGGATCAAACTTTGAGAGTAAATTACCCAAGTATAGCTCTGGTGCCAATTGTAAGTATCAGAGTGCAACTAAGAGGGGGGGCTGAATTAGTTGTCTTAAAATAATGGCTACTTTTTCTGCAAAACAAAAGATTAAAGTGCAGCGAAAAATATATGCAGAAAATAATAATGAAAGAGATAAGGGAGAAGAGAATACACAGGGATTTTATACTGGTTCACCTTCTTGTCCACCGAAGGCTACGTCCAGTACTCTTGCAACACAAGAGATTTTTCCACTAAGAATTATGAGTTCTAATTACAATATCTCACCCCGAGATTTCTATGTACCTTACACACTCCCTAATTCTTATTCACTCTTGGAAAACACCTTTCCAAGTGATTCTATTCCCCTTTCGTTTCACACCCCGTGAAAGAAAGTAATCTTGCACAAATGAAGAATGTATAACAATGGCAGATTGCCTTTACAAGTATGAAATTTGTAAAACTTGCAATCCAATCAACTCTGAATATATATACCAAGATAATAATGCTCTTTATATGAAAACTTTAGAAACACTTGAACTAAAGCAACTTTGAAAAAGTACTTTGAAAGTTTAAGAACTAGTTGCCAAAAGTTCAACAAAATATTTTCAGAATAAGTGTAAGAGCTTTTCAGAGTTGTGACAAAATTGTATGAAAATTGTGTATTTTGTGTGTGAGTTTAGAGCCTTTATATAGACTTCCAAAACACCCTAGGTGTCTTTCTGAAAGTGTATGAGTTGTTTGGAGTGAAGGGGTTTCGTTTGGAGTGAAACCTTTTCACTTTGAAATCTGAAAATCTCATATAACAGCTCTCAGTAATCGATTACTGACTTGGGTAATCGATTACCCAACAATCCTGTTAACAACTATTTGAAAATTTACATAGTGTAATCGATTACTGGATTTGAGTAATCGATTACTCAACAACACTGTTTGACAGTTTTGTAAATTTTCCTTAGTGTAATCGATTACACTACTTTGGTAATCGATTGCCCTGTTTTCTAAACATGGTAATATGTTACTCCCAAGTCTGTAATGGATTACTCATAGCTGTTAGAGGTTTGAAAACTCTTTTCTCACACATGTAACCTTTTACTTAAAAGAAGTAACCTGTTACACACTATTTTTGAAAATTGTTTTAATCAAATTCTAAAGTGTTTCAACTTTTCTTAAAAATGGTTAGAGCATTATAACTTTGTATATACTAAGAGTTTTAGGATAGAAGTACCTATAAAGACTATTGTATTGAACCTTTGATCTTCTTTGTCTTCATAAGTAGTCTTCCTTTTCTTCTTTTTAGAGATGTTGGTGTCTTCATCAAAACTGTGCCAAGGTCAGAAGCAGAGATCTTCTTCACATCAGTAAGTCAGTTAGTAAGTCAATCAGTTAATAAGTAAGTAAGTCAGTTTGTCCAAAAGTAAGTCAGCCAGTACATCAATCAGGTAGTATGTAAGTCGTTCAATTAGTCTATAAGTAAATAAGTCAGTCAGTCAGTAAGTTAGTCTGTTAGTAAGTAAGTTAGTCAGCATGTCAGCAGTAAGTCAGTCAGTCATTAAATCAATCAATCAGTTTGTCATTCAGTTTGTTAGTCAGTAAGTCAGTCAGTTAGTTAGTAAGTCAGTCAGTAAGTCCATAAGTAAGTAAGTCAGTTAGTCAGTCAGTCAGTCAGTCGATCATTTAGTAAGTCAGTCAGTTAGTATGTAAGTAAGTCAGTCAGTAAGTCCATAAGTAAGTCAATCAGTCAGTAAGTCAGTCAGTAAGTCAGTCAACAAGCCAGTAAGTCAGTCAATAAGTCAATCAGTTAGTCAGTCAATCACAAAGTCAACCAGTCAGTAAGTTAGTCAGTTAGTAACTAAGTAAGTTAGTAAGTCAGTTAGTAAGTCAGTTAGTTAATAAGTAAGTAAGTTAGTTAGTCTAATAGTAAGTCAGTCAGTAAATCAATCAGGTAGTAAGTAAGTCATTCAGTTAGTCTTTAAGTAAATAAGTCTGCCAGTCAGTAAGTTAGTCTGTTAGTAATTATGTTAGTCAGCATGTCAACAGTAAGTCAGTCAGTCATTAAGTCAATCAATCAGTTTGTCATTTAGTTAGTTAGTCAGTAAGTCAGTCAGTCATTATGTCAGTTAGTTAGTTAGTAAGTTAGTCAGTAAGTCCATAAGTAAGTCAGTCAGAAAGTCAGTCCGTTAGTCAATAAGTCAGTCAGTAAGTCAGTCCGTTAGTCAATAAGTCAGTCAGTAAGTATTTCAGTCAATAAGTTAGTAAGTCAGTCAGTAAGCCAGTCAGTGAGTAAGTAAGTAACTAAGTCAGTATGTCCATAAGTAAGTAAGTTAGTAATTTAGTAAGTCAGTCAGTAAGTAAGTTAGTTAGTTAGTAAGTAAGTCAATCAGTCTGTCATTCAGTAAGTCAGTCAGTCATTAAGTCAGACAGTTAGTAAGTAAGTATGTAAGTCAGTAAGTCCATAAATTAGTCAGTCAGTAAGTCACTTAGTAAGTTAGTTAGTAACTCAGTCAGTAAGTCAATCAATAAGTTAGCCAGACATTAAGTTAGTCAGTTAGTGAGAAAGTCAATCAATCTGTCATTTAGTAAGTCAGTTAGTCAGTAAGT
Source organism: Lupinus albus (assembly GCA_009771035.1). Classification (NCBI taxonomy): domain Eukaryota; kingdom Viridiplantae; phylum Streptophyta; class Magnoliopsida; order Fabales; family Fabaceae; genus Lupinus; species Lupinus albus. The sequence continues at coordinate 10,993,411 of CM019999.1, forward strand.
CAGTTAGTAAGTCCATAAGTAACTCAATCAGTAAGTCAGTCAGTATGTTAGTCAGTTAGTAAGTCAGTCAGTAAGCCAGTAAGTCAGTCAGTAAGTCAGTAAGTCAGTCAGTAAGTCAGTCAATCAGTTAGTCAGCCAGTCAGTAAGTTAGTCAGTTAGTAAGTAAGTCAGTCAGATAGTAAGTTAGTCAGTTAATAAGTAAGTCAATCAGTAAGTCATTCTGTAAGTCGGTAAGTCAGTCAGTCAGTAAGTTAGTCAGTTAGTAAGTAAGTCAGGCAGTAACTTAGTTAGCAATTCAATCAATTAGTCAATCAGTCATTAAGTCAATCAGTTAGTAATTAAGTCTGTCAGTCTATCATTCATTAAGTTAGTCAGTTAGTAAGTTAGTCAGTCAGTATGTCCATAAGTAAGTAAGTCAGTCAGTAAGTCAGTCAGTAAGCCAATAAGTCAGTCAATCCTTAAGTCAGTCAGTCAGTAAGTCAGTCAGTTAGTAAGTTAGCCAGTTAGTAGGTAAGTCAGTCACTAAGTCAGTTTGTAAGTCAGTTAGTTAATTAGTAAGTAAGTCTGTCAGTCCAAAATAAGTCAGTCAGTTAGTAAATCAGTCAGGTAGTAAGTAAGTCATTCAATAAGTCTATAACTAAATAAGTCAGTCATTCAGTAAGTTAGTCTGTTATTATGTAAGTTAGTCAGCAAGTCAGTTAGTAAGTCAGTCAGTTAGTCATTAAGTCAATCAATCAGTCTATCATTCAGTTAGTTAGTCAATAAGTCAATCAGTAAGCCAATAAGTCAGTCAGTTAGTAAGTAAGTCAGTCAGTCAATAAGTCCATAAGTAAGTCAGTCTGTAAGTCAGTCAATAAGTCTGTCAGTAAGTCAGTCAGTTAGTTATTCAGTCAATAAGTTAGTAAGTCAGTCAGTAAGTCAGTCAGTTATTAAGTCAGTCAGTGTGTAAGTAAGTAAGTAAGTAAGTAAGTCAGTATGTCCATAAGTAAGTCAGTTAGTTAGTAAGTCAGTAAGTCAGTGAGTTAGTTAGTTAGTAAGTCAGTCAGTCAGTAAGTCAGTCAATAAGTCAGTCAGTCATTAAGTAAGTTAGTAAGAAATTCAGTCAGTCTGTCATTTAGTAACTCAGTGAGTCAGCCATTAACTCAAAAAGTTAGTAAGTAAGTAAGTAAGCCAGTAAGTCCATAATTAAGTGAGTCAGTAAGTTAGTAAGTCAATCAGTAAGCCAGTCAATAAGTCGGTTAGTCAGTAAGTTAGTAAGTCAATCAGTAAGCCAGTCAATAAGTCGGTTAGTCAGTAAGTCAGTCATTCACTAAGTAAGTCAGTCAATCAATAAGTCAGTAAGTCAGTAAGTAAGTCAGTTAGTAAGTAAGTCAATAAGTCAGTTAATGAGTAAGTTTGTTAGTTAGTAAGTAAGTCAGTCAGTAAGTCAATGAGTAAATCCATTAGTAAGTCAGTCAGTAAGTCAGGTAATTATTAAGTAAGTCAGTAAGTCCATAAGTAACTCAGTAAGTTAGTAAGTCAGTCAGTTAGTATGTAAGTCAATCAGTAAGTCAGTTAGTAAGTCCATAAGTAAGTCAGTCAGTCATTAAGTAAATAAGTTAGCAAGTCAGTCAGTACGTCAATAAGTTAATCAGTAAGTAAGTTATTCAGTCAGGAAGTAAGTCAGTCACTAAGTTAGTTAGTCAGTAAGTCAGTCAGTAAGTTAGTCTGTCAGTAAGTTAGTGAGTTAGTAAGTAAGTAAGCCAGTAAGTCAATAAATAAGTCAGTCAATCAGTTAGTTAGTTGGTAAGTAAGTCGGTCAGTAACTCAATGAGTAAGTCCATAATTAAGTCAGTCAGTATGTTAGTCAGTTAGTAAGTCAGTAAGTCAGTAAGTCCATAAGTAAGCCAACCAGTCAGTAAGTCAATAAGTAAATCAGTTAGTAAGTCCATAAGTAAGCAAGTCAGTCATTAATTCAATCAGTAAGTCAGTAAGTCATTAAGTAAGTCAGTCAGTTAGTGAGTAAATCAATCAGTCAGTCTATAAGTCAGTTAGTAAGTCAGTCAGTCATTAAGTCATTCAGTCAGTAAGTCAGTCATTCAGTAAGTTAGTCAGTTAGTAAGTAAGTCAGTAAGTCATTAAGTCAGTAGTCAGTAAGAAAGTAAGCCAATCAATCAATAAGTTAGTCAGTTAGTAAGTAAGTCAGATAGTAAACCTATCAGTAAGTCAGTCAGCAAGTCATTAAGTCAGTAAGTTAGTTTGTCGTTCAGTAAGTCAGTCAGTCAAACATTAAGTCAGTCAGTGAGTGAGTTAGTAAGTCAGTAAGTCAGTAAATCCATAAGTGACTGAGTCAGTAAGTCAGTATGTCAGTAAGTCAGTCAGTAAGTCCATAAGTAATTCAGTTAGTAAGTCAGTTAATAAGTGATTCAGTTTGTCAGACAGTCATTAAGTCAGTGAGTTAGTAATTAAGAAAGTCAATCTGTCATTCAATAAGTCATTTAGTAAGTCAACCAGTCATTAAGTCAGTCTGTTAGTAAGTAAGTCAGTCAGTCAGTAAGTCCATAAGTTAGTAAGTCAGTCAGTAAGTCAGTTAGTAAGTCAGTAAGTCCGTAAGTCAGTAAGTCATTAAGTTAGAAGTCAGTCAGTAAGCCTGTCAGTTAGTAAGTAAGTTTGTCAGTAAGTCCATAAGTAAGTAAGTTAGTGATTAAGTCAGTCAGTAAACCAGCCAATTAGTAAGTAAGTTAGTAAGTCAGTAAGTCAGTAAATCCATAAGTAAATAAGTCAGTCAATAAGTCAGTAAGTCAGTCAGTAAGTGAGTCAGTGAGTTAATCTGTAAGTCACTCACTAAGTCATTCTGTTAGTCAGTCAATCAGTAAGTCAGTCAGTAAGTCAATAAGTCATTCAGTAAGTCAGCCAGTCATTAAGTCAGTCAGTCAGTAAGTCAGTCATACAGTAAGTTAGTCAGTTAGTAAGTAAGACAGTAAGTCTGTAAGTGAGTCAGTTAGTTAGTCAGTCATTATGTCAGTCAGTTTGTAAGTCAGTTAGTCTGTCATTTAGTAAGTCAGTTACTAAGCCAATCATTCATTAGGTCAGTCAGTCGGTTAGTAAGTTATTTAGTATGTCTGTCAGTAAGTCCAAAAGTAAAGTAGTTAGTAAGTAAATGAGATAGTAAGTCAGTAAGTTAGTTAGTAAGTCAGTCACTTAGTATGTCAGTCAAGTAGTTAGTAAGTCAGTTAGTAAGTAAGTAAGTAAGTTAGTAAGTCCATAAGTCAGTAAGTCAGTAATTTAGTTAGTTAGTAAGTCAGTCAGTCAGTAAGTTAGTTAGTTAGTATGTAAGTCAGTCAGTTTTTCAGTCAGTCATTAAGTTAGTCTGTTAGTAAGTAATTCAGTCAGACGGTAATTCAGTAAGTCATTCAGTAAGTTTGTCAATTAGTAAGTGAGTAAGTCAGTCAGTTAGTCCATAAGTAAGTAAGTCATTAAGTGAGACAATAAGCCATTCCGTAAGTCGGTCAATCAGTAAGTCAGTTAGTAAGTCAGTAAGTCAGTGAGTCTGTAAGTCAATCAGTCAGTAAGTTAGCCAGTTAGTACGTAAGTCAGTTAGTAAGTCAGTCAGTTAGTAAGTTAGTTAGTTAGTTAGTAAGTAAGTCAGACAGTAAGTATGTGAGTCAGTCCACAAGTAAGTCAGTCACTAAGTCAGTCAATTAGTAAGTAAGCCAGTCAGTATATCAGACATTATGTCCGTAAGTAAGTAAGTCAGTCACTAAGTCATTAAGTCAATCCGAAAGTCACTCAATCATCAAGTTAGTCAATCAATAAGTTAGTTATTTAGTAAGTGAGTTAGTGAGTAAGTCAGTTTGTTAGTAAGTTAGTCAGTTACTAAGTAAGTCAGTCAGTAAATTTGTTAGTTAGTAAGTAAGTTAGTCAGTAAGTCGGTAAGTTCATAAGTAAGTTAGTCAGTAAGTCAGTTAGTATGTCCATAAATAAGTCAGTCAGTAAGTTAGTCAATAAGTCCAAAAGTAAGTTAGTCAGTAAGTAAGTCAGACAATAAGTTAGTAAGTCAGTCAGTAAGTCAGTTCAAAAGTCACTTAGTCATCAAGTTAGTCAATCAATAAGTAAGTCAGTAAGTCAGTCAAGTAGTAAATCAGTCTGTCAGTAAGTTAGTCAGTTAGTAAGTCATTGAGTAAATAAGTAAGTAAGTCAGTCAGTCATTAAGTGAGTCAGTTTGTAAGTAAGTAAGTCAGTCAGTAAGTAAGTCCATAAGTCAGTCAGTCAGTAAGTTACTTCTTTACTAAGTAAGTCAATCAATCAGTAAGTTAGTTAGTTAGTATGTAAGTCAGTTAGTTATTCAGTCAGTCATTAAGTGAATCCGTTAGTAAGTAATTCAGTCAGACTATCTTTCAGCATGTCATTCAGTCAGTCAGTCAGTCATTAAGTATGTCAGTTATTAAGTGAGTAAGTCAGTCATTTAGTCCATAAGTAAGTCAGTCAGTCAATAAGTCAGTCAGTATTTCAGTAAGTCTTTAGTCAGTTAGTCAGTAAGTAAGTCAGTTAGTAAGTCAGTCAGTTAGTCAGTGAGTCAGTCATTCAGTAATTCAGTTAGTCAGCAAGTTAGTCAATTAGTAAGTAATTCAGTCAGTTTGTCAATCAGTCGGTCATTAAGTCAATCAGTCAGTAAGTAAGTAAGTCAGTCAATCATTGTGTTAGTCTGTCAGTAACTCAGTCAATTAGTAAGTAAGTCAATATGTCAGTCATTAGGTCAGCCAATTAGTAAGTTAGTCAGTCAGTAAGTCAGTCAATATGTTAGTAAGTAAGTCAATTTGTCTGTAAGTTAGTCAGATAGTAAGTCCATAAGTGAGTCATTCAGTCAGTAAGTCAGTGTGTCCTTAAGTAAGTCAGTCACTCAGTAAGTAACCCAATCAGTAAGTCCATAAGTAAGTCAATCATTAAGTCAGTCAGTAAGTCCATAAGTCAGTTACAAAGTAAGTCAGGCAGTAAGTCCATAAGTAAGTGAGTCAGTAAGTCAATAATTCCGTCAGTAAGTCATTCAGTAATTCAGTCAGTAATTCAGTCAGTAAGTCAGTCAGTTAGTCAGAGAGTCATTAAGTCAGTAAGTTAGTAAGTAAGCAAGTCAGTCTGTCATTCAGTAAGTCAGTCATTAAGTCAGTCTGTTAGTAAGTAAGTCAGACAGTCAGTAAGTCTATAAGTAAGTTAGTCATTCAGTAAGTTAGTTAGTAAGTCAGTAAGTAAGTTAGTCAATTAGTAAGTCAGTCATTCAGTAAGTTAGTCAGTATGTCAGTAAGTCAGTTAGTAAGTTAGTCAGTTAGTAAGTCAGTCAGTAAATAAGTAAGTCAGTCAGTCATTAAGTCTGTCAGTTTGTAAGTAAGTAAGTAAGTCAGCAAGTCCATCAGTTATTCAATAAGTTAGTTAGTCAGTCAGTAAGTTAGTTAGTTAGTATGTAAGTCAGTCAGTAAGTGAGTCAGTTATTCAGTCGGTCATTATGTCAGTCTGTTAGTAAGTAATTCAGTCAGACTGTTATTCAGCATGTCATTCATTAAGTCAGTCAGTCACTAAGTATGTCAGTTAATAAGTGAGTAAGTCAGTCATTTAGTCCATAACTAAGTAGGTCAGTCAGTAAGTCAGTCAGTATGTCAATAAGTCAGCCAATAACCCAGTCAGTAAGTCGGTCAATCAGCAAGTCAGTAAGACAGTTAGTAAGTAAGTAAGTCAGTAAGTCATCAGTTAGTAAGTTAGTAAGTCATTTAGTTAGTCAGTGAGTCAGTATGTTAGTCATTCAGTAAGTCAGTCAGTCAGTAAGTTAGTGAATTAGTAAGTACGTCAGTCAGTATGTCAGCCAGTTTGTCAGCCAGTCATTAAGTCAATCAGTCAGTAAGTAAGTCAGTCAGTCATTGAGTAAGTCAGTCAATTAGTAAGTAAGTCCATATATCAGTCATTAGGTCAGCCCGTTAGTAAGTTAGTCAGTCAGTAAGTCAGTCAATAAGTCAGTTAGTAAGTCAGTCTGTAAGTCCATAATTCAGTTAGTAAGTCCATAAGTGAGTCAGTCAGTCAGTAAGTTAGTGTTCACATTAGTAAGTCAGTAAGTCAGTAAGTCAGTAAGTAACCCTGCCAGTAAGTTAGTCAGTAAATCAATAAATAAGTCAATCAGTAAGTCAGTCAGTAAGTCCATAAGTCAGTTACTCAGTAAGTCAGTCAAAAAGTCAGAAAGTCTGTCTATTAGTCCATAAGTAAGTGAGTCAGTAAGTCAATAATTTCATCAGTAAGTCCATAAGTAAGTTATTCTGTAAGTCAGTGAGTAAGTGAGTCAGTTAGTCTGTCAGTCATTAAGTCAGTGAGTTAGTAAGTAAGCAAGTCAGTTTGTCATTCAGTAAGTCTGTCAATAAGTCAGTTTGTTAGTAAGTCAGTCAGACAGTCAGTAAGCCAATAAGTAAGTTAGTCAGTGAGTAAATCAGTCAGTCAGTAAGTAAATAAGTCAGTCACTAAGTCAATTAGTAAGTCAGTAAGTAAATCAGTCAGTAAGTCAGTAAGTAAGTCAGTATGTCAGTCATTTAGTTAGTCAATAATTAAGTCAGTTACTCAGTAAGGTATTCAGGTAGTAAGTAATTCAGTCAGTCAATAAGTAAGTCCGTCAGTAAGTCCAAAAGCAAGTTAGTCAATAAGTCAGTCAGTCAGTAAGTTAGTTAGTTATTAAGTAAATCAGGCTGCAAGTTAGTCAACAAGTCAATTAGTTATTCAGTCAGTCAATTTGTATGTAAGTTAGTCAGTTAGTATTTAAGTCAGTCAGTTAGTAAGTAAGTCAGTCAGTCAGCAAGCCAGTAAATCAGTCAGTAAGTCAGTCAATCAATCAATAAGTTAGTCAATTAGTAAGTTAGTCAATCAGTAAGTAAGTCAGTCAGTAAGTAAATTAGTATGTCAGTCAGTTAATAAGTCAGTCATTCAATAAGTCAGTCAGTCAGTCAGTAAGTCAGTCAGTTAGTAAGTTAGTCAGTTAGTAAGTTAGTCAGTTAGTAAGTAAGTCAGGGAGTAAGTTAGTCAGCAAGTCAATCAGTTAGTTAGTCAGTCATTACGTGAGTCAATTGTAAGTGAGTCAGTCAGTCTATCATTTAGTAAATTAGTCAGTAAGTATGTAAGTCAGTCAGTCTCTAAGTCCATAAGTAAGTCAATCAGTCAGTAAGTCAGTCAGTAAGTCAGTCAGTAAGCCAGTAAGTTAGTCAGTAAGTTAGTCAGTAAGTCAGTCAGTTAGTCAGTCAATCAGTAAGTCAAGCAGTCATTAAGTTAGTCAGTTAGTAAGTAAGTAAGTTAGTAAGTCAGTCAGTTAATAAGTAAGTATGTCAGTCAGTCCCAAAGTAAGTCAGTCAGTAAATCAGTCAGGTAGTAAGTAAGTCATTCACTTAGTCTATAAGTAAATAAGCCAGTCTGTCAGTAAGTTAGTTTGTTAGAAAGTAAGTTAGTCAGCATTTCAGCAATAAGTCAGTCAGTAATTAAGTCAATCAATCAAATTGTCATTCAGTTAGTTAGTCTGTAAGTCAGTCAGTCATTATGTCAGTCAGTTAGTTGGTAAGTCAGTCAGTAAGTGAGTCAGTCATATAGTTATTCACGCAATAAGTTAGTAAGTCAGTCAATAAGTAAGTCAGTCGGTAAGTCAGTTAGTATGTCTGTCATTTAGTCAATCAATCATTAAGCCAGTTAGTCAGTAAGGAAGTCAGGTAGTAAGTAATTCAGTGAATAAGTAAGTCAGTTAGTAAGTCCAAAAGCATGTCAATCAGTAAGTCAGTCAGTGAGTAAGTTAGTTAGTTAGTAAGTAAGTCATGGATTAAGTTAGTCAGCAAGTCAATCAGTTAGTTAGTCAGTCATTACGTGAGTTAGTTAGTAAGTGAGTCAGTCAGTCTATCATCTAGTAAATTAGTTAGATAGTATGTAAGTCAGTCAGTCAGTCAGTAAGTCCATAAGTAAGTCAATCAGTTAGTAAGTCAGTCAGTAAGCTAGTAAGTTAGTCAGTAAGTCAGTCAGTTAGTCAGTCAATCAGTAAGTCAAACAGTCAGTAAGTAAGTCAGTTAGTAAGTAAGTAAGTCAGTAAGTCAGTAAGTCAGTTAGTAAGTCAGTCAGTTAATAAGTAAGTAAGTCAGTCATTCCCAAAGTAAGTCAGTCAGTAAATCAGTTAGGTAGTAAGTAAGTCATTCAATTAGTCTATAAGTAAATAAGTCAGTCAGTCAGTCGGTAAGTAAGTTAGTCTATTAGAAAGTAAGTTAGCCAACATGTCAACAGTAAGTCAATTAGTCATAATGTCAGTTAGTTAGTTAGTAAGTCAGTCAGTAAGTGAATCAGTCTTATAGTTATTCAGTCAATAAGTTAGTAAGTCAGTCAGTAAGTAAGTATGTCAGTCAATAAGTCAGTAAGGCAGTCAGTATGTCAGTCTTTTAGTCAGTCAATCATTAAGTCAGTTAGTCAGTAAGGTAGTCAAGTAGTAAGTAAGTCAGTCAGTTAATAAATAAGTCAGTCATAAAATCTAAAAGCAAGTCAATCAGTAAGTCAGTCAGTCAGTAAGTTAGATAGTTAGTAAGTAAGTCAGGCTGCAAGTTAGTAAGCAAGTCAATTAGTTAGTCAGTCAGTCATTAATTCAGTTAGTTAGTATGTAAGTCAGTCAGTTAGTAAGTAAGTCAGTCAGTCAGCAAGTCAATAAGTAAGTCAGACAATCAGTAACTCAGTCAGTAAGTTAGTAAGTCAGTTAGTAAGTCAGTCAGTTAATAAGTAAGTAAGTCAGTCATTCCCAAAGTAAGTCAGTCAGTAAATCAGTTAGGTAGTAAGTCATTCAATTAGTCTATAAGTAAATAAGTCAGTCAGCCAGTAAGTTAGTCTATTAGAAAGAAAGTTAGTCAGCATGTCAACAGTAAGTCAATTAGTCATTATGTCAGTTAGTTAGTTAGTAAGTCAGTCAGTCATATAGTTATTCAGTCAATAAGTTAGTAAGTTAGTCAGTAAGTAAGTAAGTCAGTCAATAAGTCAGTATGTCAGTCTTTTAGTCAGTCAATCATTAAGTCAGTTAGTCAGTAAGGTAGTCAAGTAGTAAGTAAGTCAGTCAATAAGTAAGTCAGTCATAAAATCCAAAAGCAAGTCAGTCAGTAAGTCAGTCAGTCAGTAAGATAGTTACTTATTAAGTAAGTCATGCTGCAAGTTAGTCAACAGGTCAATTAGTTAGTCAGTCAATCAGTTAGTGTGTAAGTTAGTCAGTTAGTATTTAAGTCAGTCAGTTAGTAAGTAAGTCATTCAGTCAGCAAGCCAGTAAGTCAGTCAGTAAGTCAGTCAGTAACTCAGTCAGTTAGTCAGTCAATCAATAAGTTAGTCAGTTAGTAAGTAAGTGAGTCAGTAAGTAAATTAGTAAGTCAGTCAGTTAATAATTCAGTCATTCAATAAGTTAGTCAGTCAGTCAGTAAATCAGTCAGTTAGTAAGTTAGTCAGTTAGTAAGTAAGTCAGGGAGTAAGTTAGTCAGCAAGTCAATCAGTTAGTTAGTCAGTCATTACGTGAGTCAGTTAGTAAGTGAGTCAGTCAGTCTATCATTTAGTAAATTAGTCAGTTAGTATGTAAGTCAGTAAGTCAGTAAGTCCATAAGTAAGTCAATCAGTCAGTAAGTCAGTCAGTAAGTCAGTCAGTAAGCCAGTAAGTTAGTCATTAAGTCAGTCAATCAGTAAGTCAAACAGTCATTAAGTTAGTCAGTTAGTAAGTAAGTAAGTTAGTAAGTCAGTCAGTTAATAAGTTAGTATGTCAGTCAGTCCCAAAGTAAATCAGTCAGTAAATCTGTCAGGTAGTAAGTAAGTCATTCACTTAGTCTATAAGTAAATAAGTCAGTCAGTCAGTAAGTTAGTCAGCATGTCAGCAGTAAGTTTGTCAGTAAGCTAGTCTGTAGGTCAGTCAGTCAATCAGATTGTCATTCAGTTAGTTAGTCTGTAAGTCAGTCAGTCATTATGTTAGTCAGTTAGTTAGTAAGTCAGTCAGTAAGTGAGTCAGTTATATAGTTATTCAGTCAATAAGTTAGTAAGTCAGTCAATAAGTAAGTAAGTCAGTCAGTAAGTCAGTTAGTATGTCTGTCATTTAGTCAGTCAATCATTAAGCCAGTTAGTCAGTAAGGTAGTCAGGTAGTAAGTAAGTCAGTCAGTGAATAAGTACGTCAGTTAGTAAGTCCAAAAGCAAGTCAATCAGTAAGTCAGTCAGTCAGTAAGTTAGTTAGTTAGTAAGTAAGTCAGGGAGTATGTTAGTCAGCAAGTCAATCAGTTAGTTAGTCAGTCATTACGTGAGTTAGTTAGTAAGTTAGTCAGTCAGTCCATCATTTAGTAAATTAGTTAGTTAGTATGTAAGTTAGTCAGTCAGTAAGTCCATAAGTAAGTCAATCAGTCAGTAAGTCAGTCAGTAAGCTAGTAAGTTAGTCAGTAAGTCAGTCAGTTAGTCAGTCAATCTGTAAGTCAAACAGTCAGTAAGTTAGTCAGTTAGTAAGTAAGTAAGTCACTTAGTAAGTCAGTCAGTTAATAAGTAAGTAAGTCAGTCATTCCCAAAGTAAGTAAGTCAGTAAATCAATTAGGTAGTAAGTAAGTCATTCAATTAGTCTATAACTAAATAAGTCAGTCAGTCAGTAAGTTAGTCTATTAGAAAGTAAGTTAGTCAGCATGTCAACAGTAAGTCAGTTAGTCATTATGTCAGTTAGTTAGTTAGTAAGTCAGTCAGTAAGTGAGTCAGTCATATAGTTATTCAGTCAATAAGTTAGTAAGTCAGTCAGTAAGTAAGTAAGTCAGTCAATAAGTCAGTAAGTCAGACAGTATGTCACTCTTTTAGTCAATAAGTCAGTAAGTTAGTCAGTATGTCACTCTTTTAGTCAGACAATCATTAAGTCAGTTAGTCAGTAATGTAGTCAAGTAGTAAGTAAGTCAGTCAGTCAATAAGTAAGTCAGTCAGAAAATCCAAAAGCAAGTCAATTAGTAAGTCAGTCAGTCAGTCAATAAGTTAGATAGTTAGTAAGTAAGTCAGGTTGCAAGTTAGTAAGCAAGTCAATTAGTTAGTCAGTAAGTCATTAAGTCAGTTAGTTAGTATGTAAGTCAGTCAGTTAGTAAGTAAGTCAGTCAGTTAGCAAGTCAATAAGTAAGTCAGACAATCAGTAATTCAGTCAGTAAGCCAGTAAGTCAGTCAGTAAGTTAGTCAATCCGTAAGTTAGTCAATTAGTAAGGTAGTCAGTTAGTAAGTAAGCCAGTCAGTAAGTCAGTTAGTAAGTCAGCCGGTTAATAAGTCAATCATTCAATAAGTTAGTAAGTCAGTCAGTAAGTCAGTCAGTTAGTAAGTAAGTCAGGGAGTAAGCTAGTCAGCAAATCAATCAGTTAGTTAGTCAGTCATTAAGTGAGTCAGTTAGTAAGTGAGTCAGTCAGTCTATCATTTAGTAAGTTAGTCAGTTAGTATGTAAGTCAGTCAGTCAGTAAGTCCATAAGTAAGTCAATTAGTCAGTAAGTCATTCAGTAAGTCATTCAGTAAGTCAGTCAATAAGCCAGTAAGTTAGTCAGTAAGTCAGTCAGTTAGTCAGTCAATCAGTAAGTCAAACAGTCAATAAGTTAGTCAGTTAGTAAGTAAGTAAGTCATTAAGTCAGTTAGTAAGTAAATCAGTTAATAAGTAAGTAACTCAGTCAGTCCCAAAGTAAGTCAGTCTGTAAATCAGTCAGGTAGTAAGTAAGTCATTCAATTAGTCTATAAGTAAGTAAGTCAGTCAGTCAGTAACTTAGTTTGTTAGTAAGTAAGTTAGTCAACATGTCAGCAGTAAGTCAATCAGTCATTAAGTCAATCAATCAGTTTGTCATTCAGTTAGTATGTCAGTAAGTCATTCAGTCATTATGTGAGTCAGTTAGTTAGTAAGCCAATCAGTAAGTGAGTCAGCCAGTTTGTTATTCAGTCAATAAGTTAGTAAGTCAGTCAGTAATTCAGTCAGTGACTAAGTAAGTATGTAAGTCAGTATGTCCATATGTAAGTCAGTTAGTTGGTAAGTTAGTAAGTCAGTCAGTACGTTAGTAAGTCAATCAGTAAGTAAGTTATTCAGTCTGTAAGTAAGTAAGTCAGTAAGTTAGTTAGTCAGTAAGTCAGTCAGTAAGTCAGTCAGTCAGTATGTTAGTCAGTTAGTATGTAAGACAGTTAGTAAGTCAATAAATAAGTCAGTCAATCAGTTAGTTAGTTAGTAAGTAAGTCGGTCAGTAAGTCAATGAGTAAGTCCATAATTAAGTCAGTCAGTATGTCAGTCACTAAGTCAGTCAGTCGGTAAGTCCATAAGTAAGCCAGTCTGTCAGTAAGTCAATCAGTAAATCAGTTAGTAAGTCCATAAGTAAGTAAGTCTGTCATTAATTCAATCTGTAAGTGAGTAAGCTGGTCAGTAAGTCATTAAGTAAGTCAGTCAGTTAGTGAGTAAATCAGTCAGTCAGTCTATAAGTCAGTCATTAAGTCAGTCAGTCAGTATGTCAGTCATTCTGTAAGTTAGTCAGTTTGTAAGTAAGTCAGTAAGTCATTAAGTCAGTAGTCAGTAAGAAAGTAAGCCAATCAATCAATAAGTTAGTCAATTAGTAAGTAAGTCAGACAGTAAACCAGTCAGTAAGTCTGTTAGTAAGTCATTAGGTCATTATGTTAGTCTGTCGTTCAGTAAGTCAGTCAGTCAAACATTAAGTCAGTCAGTAAGTCAGTAAGTCAGTAAATCAGTAAATCCAGAAGTGACTGAGTCAGTAAGTCAGTAAGTCAGTCAGTAAGTCCATAAGTAAGTCAGATAGTAAGTCAGTTAGTAAGTCAGTCAATAAGTGTGTCAGTTAGTCAGACAGTCATTAAGTCAGTGAGTTAGTAATTAAGAAAGTCAATCTGTCATTCATTAAGTCATTTAGTATGTCAACCAGTCATTATGTCAGTCTGTTAGTAAGTAAGTAAGTAAGTCAGTAAGTCCATCAGTAAGTAAGTCAGTTAGTAAGTCAGTAAGTCAGAAAGTCATTAAGTTAGTAAGTCAGTCTGTAAGCTAGTCAATTAGTAAGTAAGTTAGTCAGTAAGTCCATAAGTAAGTAAGTTAGTCATTAAGTCAGTCAGTAGACCAGCCAGTTAGTAAGTAAGTTAGTAAGTCAGTAAGTCAATAAATCCATAAGTAAGTAAATCAGTCAATTAGTCAGTCAGTAAGTCAGTAAGTCAGTTAGTAAGTGAGTCAATCAGTAAGTTAGTCAGTAAGTCATTCAGTTAGTCAGTTAGTGAGTAAGTCAGTCAGTAAGTCTGTAAGTCAGTCAATAAGTTAGTCTGTAAGTCAGCCAGTCATTAAATCAGTCAGTCAGTCATTCAGTAAGTTAGTCAGTTAGTAAGTAAGTCAGTGAGTAAGTCAGTAAGTGAGTCAGTTAGTTAGTCAGTCATTAAGTCAGTCAGTCTGTAAGTCAGTTAGTCTGTCATTTAGTAAGTCAGTTACTGAGTCAGTCATTCATTAGGTCAGTCAGTCAGTTAGTAAGTTATTTAGTAACTCTGTCAGTAAGTCCATAAGTAAGGTAGTCAGTAAGTAATTCAGTAAGTTAGTCAGTAAGTTAGTTAGTAAGTCAGTCACTTAGTATGTCAGTCAAGTAGTTAGTAAGTCATTCAGTAAGTAAGTAAGTAAGTTAGTAAGTCCATAAGTCAATAAGTCAGTAATTTAGTTAGTTAGTAAGTCAGTCAGTCATTAAGTCAGTCTGTTAGTAAGTAATTCAGTCAGACGGTAATTCAGTAAGTTTGTCAATTATTAAGTGAGTAAGTAAGTCAGTTAGTCCATAAGTAAGTAAGTCAGTCAGTAAGTCATTAAGTGGGACAATAAGCCATTCCGTAAGTCGGTCAATCAGTAAGTCAGTTAGTAAGTCAGTAAGTCAGTAAGTCAGTAAGTCAATCAGTTAGTTAGACAGTTTGTCATTAAGTTAGACAGTTAGTAAGTAAGTGAGTAAGTAAGTCAGTAAGTCCATAACTAAGTCAGTCAGTAAGTCAGTGAGTAAGTTAGTCAGTAAGTCAGTCAATAAGTTAGTCAGTCATTAATACAGTTAGTTAGTAAGAAAGTCAATCAATCTGTCATTCAGTAAGTCAGTCAGTCATTAAGTCAGTAAGTCAGTCAGTAAGTCAGTCAGTCATTAAGTCAGTCGGTCAGTAAGTTAGTCAGTTAGTAAGTCAGTCAGTAAGCCAGTAAGTCAGTCAATTAGTAAGTCAGTCAGTCAGTAAGTTAGTCAGTTAGTAAGTAAGTCAGTCAGATAGTAAGTCAGTTAGTTAATAAGTAAGTCAATCAGTAAATCATTCTGTAAGTCAGTAAGTCAGTGAGTAAGTCCATAAGTAAGTGAGTCAGTAAGTCAATACTTCCGTCAGTAAGTCCATAAGTAAGTCATTCAGTAAGTCAGTCAGTAATTGAGTCAGTTAGTCAGACAGTCATTAAGTTAGTGAGTTAGTAAGTAAGCAAGTCAGTATGTCATTCAGTAAAGCAGTTAGTAAGTCAGTCATTATGTCAGTCTGTTAGTAAGTAAGTGAGACAGTCAGTATGTCAGTCAATCAGTAAGTCTGTCAGTCTATTAGTAAGTCAGTAAGTCCATAAGTAAGTCATTCTGTAAGTGAGTCAGTAAGTGAGTCAGTTAGTCACTCAGTCATTAAGTCAGTGAGTTAGTAAGTAAGCAAGTCAGTTTGTCATTCAGTAAGTCAGTCAATAAGTCAGTTTGTTAGTAAGTGAGTCCGACAGTCAGTAAGCCAATAAGTAAGTCAGTCAGTGAGTAAATCAGTCAATCAGTTAGTCAATAAGTTAGTAAGTAAGTCAGTCAGTAAGTTAGTAAGTAAGTCAGTCAGTAAGTTAGTAAGTCAGTCAGTATGTCAGTCATTTATCAGTCAATCATTAAGTCAGTTAGTCAGTAAGGTATTCAGGTAGTAAGTAATTCAGTCAGTCAATAAGTAAGTCAGTTAGTAAGTCCAAAAGCAAGTCAGTCAGTAAGTCAGTCAGTCAATAAGTTAGTTAGTTATTAAGTAAGTTAGGCTGCAAGTTAGTCAACAAGTCAATTAGTTAGTCAGTCATTAAGTCAGTCAGTTAGTATGTAACTTAGTCAGTTAGTATTTAAGTGAGTCAGTTTGTAAGTAATTCAGTTAGTCAGCAAGCTAGTAAGTCAATCAGTAAGCCAGTCAGTAAGTCAGTCAGTTAGTCAGTCAATCAATAAGTTAGTCAATTAGTAAGTTAGTCACTTAGTAAGTAAGTCAGTCAGTAAGTAAATTAGTAAGTCAATCAGTTAATAAGTCAGTCATTCAATAAGTCAGTCAGCCAGTCAGTATGTCAGTCAGTTAGTAAGTTAGTCAGTTAGTAAGTAAATCAGGGAGTAATTTAGTCAACAAGTCAATCATTTAGTTAGTCATTCATTACGTGAGTCAGTTAGTAAGTGAGTCAGTCAGTCTATAATTTAGTAAATTAGTCAGTTAGTATGTAAGTCAGTCAGTCAGTAAGTCCATAAGTAAGTCAATCAGTCAGTAAGTCAGTCAGTAAGTCAGTCAGTAAGCCAGTAAGTTAGTCAGTAAGTCAGTCAGTTAGTCAGTCAATCAGTAAGTCAAACAGTCATTAAGTTAGTCAGTAAGTAAGTAAGTAAGTAAGTAAGTCAGTTAGTAAGTCAGACAGTTAATAAGTAAGTATGTCAGTCATTCCCAAAGTAATTCAGCCATTAAATCAGTCAGGTAGTAAGTAAGTCATTCACTTAGTCTATAAGTAAATAAGTCAGTCAGTCAGTAAGTTAGTCTGTTAGAAAGTAAGTTAGTCAGCATGTCAGTAGTAAGTCAGTCAGTCATTAAGTTAATCAATCAGTCAGTAAGTAAGTCAGCCGGTCATTATGTCAGTCAGTTAGTTAGTAAGTCAGTCAATAAGTGAGTCAGTCATATAGTTATTCAGTCAATAAGTTAGTAAGTCAGTCAATAAGTCAGTAAGTATGTCAGTCAATAAGTCAGTCAATCATTAACTCAGTTAGTTAGTAAGGTAGTCAAGTAGTAAGTAAGTTAGTCAGTCAATAAGTAAGTCAGTCAGTAAATCCAAAAGTAACTTAATCAGTAAGTCAGTCACTCAGTAAGTTAGTTAGTTAGTAATTAAGTCAGGCTGCAAGTTAGTAAGCAAGTCAATTAGTTAGTCAGTCAGTCATTAATTCAGTTAGTTAGTATGTAAGTCAGTCAATTAGTAAGTAAGTAAGTCAGTCAACAAGTCAATAAGTAAGTCAGACAATCAGTAACTCAATCAGTAAGCCATTAAGTCAGTTAGTTAGTCAGTCAATCAGTAAGTTAGTCAATTAGTAAGTTAGTCAGTAAGTCAGTTAGTAAGTCAGCCGGTTAATAAGTCAGTCATTCAATAAGTCAGTCAGTCAGTCAGTAAGTCAGTCAGTTAGTAAGTAAGTCAGGGAGTAAGCTAGTCAGCAAGTCAATTAGTTAGTTAGTCAGTCATTAAGTGAGTCAGTTAGTAAGTGAGTCAATCAGTCTATCATTTAGTAAGTTAGTCAGTTAGTATGTAAGTCAGTCAGTCAGTAAGTCCATAAGTAAGTCAATCAGTCAGTAAGTCATTCAGTAAGTCAGTCAATAAGCAAGTAAGTTAGTCAGTAAGTCAGTCAATCAGTAAGTCAAACTGTCAATAAGTTAGTCAGTTAGTAAGTAAGTTAGTCAGTTAGTAAGTCAGTCAGTTAATAAGTAAGTAAGTCAGTCAGTCCCAAAGTAAGTCAGTCTGTAAATCAGTCAGGTAGTAAGTAAGTCATTCAATTAGTCTATAAGTAAGTAAGTCAGTCAGTCAGTAAGTTAGTTTGTTAGTAAGTAAGTTAGTCAACATGTCAGCAGTAAGTCATTCAGTCATTAAGTCAATCAATCAGTTTGTGAGCCAGTTAGTTAGTAAGCCAATCAGTAAGTGAGTCAGTCAGTTAGTTATTCAGTCAATAAGTTAGTAATTCAGTCAATAATTCAGTCAGTGAGTAAGTAAGTAAGTAAATCAGTATGTCCATATGTAAGTCAGTTAGTTAGTAAGTTAGTAAGTCAGTCAGTACATCAGTAAGTCAATCAGTAAGTAAGTTATTCAGTCAGTAAGTAAGTCAGTCTGTAAGTTAGTTAGTCAGTAAGTAAGTCAGTAAGTCAGTCAGTCAGTATGTTAGTCAGTTAGTATGTAAGACAGTCAGTAAGTCAATAAATAAGTCAGTCAATCAGTTAGTTAGTTAGTAAGTCAGTCGGTCAGTAAGTCAATGAGTAAGTCCATAATTAAGTCAGACAGTATGTCAGTCAGTAAGTCAGTCAGTCGGTAAGTCCATAAGTAAGTCAGTCAGTCAGTAAGTCAATCATTAAATCAGTTAGTAAGTCCATAAGTAAGTAAGTCAGTCATTAATTCAATCAGTAAGTGACTAAGCCTGTCAGTAAGTCATTAAGTAAGTCAGTCAGTTAGTGAGTAAATCAGTCAGTCAGTCTATAAGTCAATCATTAAGTCAGTCAATCAGTAAGTCAATCATTTAGTAAGTAAGTCAGTTTGTAAGTAAGTCAGTAAGTCATTAAGTCAGTAGTCAGTAAGAAAGTAAGCCAATCAATCAATAAGTTAGTCAGTTAGTAAGTAAGTCAGACAGTAAACCAGTCAGTAAGTCAGTCAGTAAGTCATTAGGTCAGTAAGTTTGTAAGTAAGTAAGTTAGTCTATCGTTCAGTAAGTCAGTCAGTCAAACATTAAGTCAGTCAGTAAGTCAGTAAGTCAGTAAATTAGTAAATCCAGAAGTGACTGAGTTTGTAAGTCAGTAAGTCAGTAAGTCAGCCAATAAGTCCATAAGTAAGTCAGTTTGTAAGTCAGTCAATAAGTGAGTCAGTTAGTCAGGCAGTCATTAAGTCAGTGAGTTAGTAAGTAAGAAAGTCAATCTGTCATTCAATAAGTCATTTAGTAAGTCAACCAGTCATTAAGTCAGTCTGTTAGTAAGTAAGTCAGTCAGTAAGTCCATCAGTAAGTAAGTCATTCAGTAAGTCAGTTAGTAAGTCAGTAAGTCATTAAGTTAGTAAGTCAGTCTGTAAGCCAGTCAGTTAGTAAGTAAGTTAGTCAGTAAGTCAGTCAGTAAGTTAGTCAGTAAGTCAGTAAATAAGTCAGTCAATAAGTTAGTCAGTCATTAATTCAGTCAATTCATAAGAAAGTCAATCAGTCTGTCATTCAGTAAGTCAGTAAGTCATTAAGTCAGACAGTTAGTAAGTAAGTAAGTAAGTCAGTAAGTCCATATGTAACTCAATCAGTAAGTCAGTCAGAAAGTCAGTCTGTAAGTCAGTCAGTAAGTCCATAAGTAAGTCAATCAGAAAGTCAGTCAGTAAGTTAGTCGGTCAGTAAGTTAGTCAGTTAGTAAGTCAGTCAGTAAGCCAGTCAGTAAGTCAGTCAATTAGTAAGTCAGTCAGTCAGTAAGTTAGTCAGTTAGTCAGTTAGTAAGTAAGTCAGTCAGATAGTAAGTCAGTCAGTTAATAAGTAAGTCAATGAGTAACTCATTCTGTAAGTCAGTAAGTCAGTGAGTAAGTCCATAAGTAAGTGAGTCAGTAAGTCAATACTTTCGTCAGTAAGTCCATAAGTAAGTAATCGATTACACTGTGTCAACAGCCCAAAATTGTCATTTCTCGCCCAAGCTAGACAACTCTCGCTCGGGCGAGAATCCTCTAGTATAGTCCCAGGATTTCACCCTCCCAGGTGATCCCTTCTCGCTCAGGCGAGAATCTCTCGCTCAAGCGAGACTTCCAGGACTGATACTATAATTTTAAAGACTCAAAATTAGGATGTTACAATCCTTCCCCCCTCAAAGAAATTTCGTCCCCGAAATTTTATTAGGTTATTCTCACGAAGATACTATTATCACTCCGACACTAGGCATAGATATACATGACCAAACTTAGGTCCGACCATCTAAACAATTAAGATCACTTAGTCGACAGACAAGGACACATACCACGTAACAGTGATACCATAATGACAATTCATGGACTAACTTTTCAGAGTCCACATACTAAAGGCAAATATATGGACCACTAGGACAATTAAGAGGAAATTATTACCACCGGAATAAAAATTCTCAAGTATTCATCAAGAATAATAGATCTTCACGATCTATCAAGATAAAAATCGTTCAAAATGATCAACACATGCAGTGAAATTCACAATAACACATTCGAATTCAAAAGAAAGTGGGACTCAATATCCATCATCTACCAAGATGCACCACATTACATCCAAAATGCAATAGCTAGATCGACATCCCCTCGATGGAAACAACGTCATTTCATTTCACACATGAAAATAGTCACAATTAAATCAAAAATTCTCACTAGCATTTTCAAACTTGTACTTGCTATAACACATAAACAAGTCATTCATTCAACGAGTAGCATTTAGACAAACAAGATTTCCAGAGTTTTTCAGAGCATCAAACAAAATCACTGAGTAACTATCCAATCTAATCAAACATTCCTACGAAACACGGATGCGGTAGAAGAATATTCGCCAATTTTAGCCTCAACTCGGCGTACAAGACCGTAGTCAACTCAAATCACATGTTCCGTTACCAATGATTATTGCAATTTATAAACATTCACTCCAATAACATGTGCATTACATGGATACTCAAACTATCATGGTATGCATACATTTCGAACTCGATTCTACATCGTGTCTAGAAACACATAATCGGAATTACCTCACAAAGTTTTTAACAACATCGCATTCGTACAAGATGGAGTTGCTAACCGTTTGGATATTCAACAAGGAACTAAGTCAATGCTTAGCCAAATTATACACTTCACCCAAAATGATTTTCAAAAAATAGATTAGATATACGGTGCATGACAATCATTTCGTGAAAGCAAGGTTTTCATAATCATCTCCTCATAATTTAAAAACCATTTCTCTCATGCGACACTGAAAGTCCAAATCACAATTTTCTAAAGACTAGTTAGCTCTGAAATTACATTCCATTCCGGAAAGTAGAGTCCTCATATTTCATTTACAAAAACACACTTATGCAATAACACCACAATTATGCATAGCAATTACTGACGCACATGAAACAGAAACAAGTTTTGTAAGTACAATATCAAAGCAGAAAAGTAGGTGTACATCATCACTATATCATGCATTTAATTATTCAAATACAACAAGTCAACCATCATAGACCAAAAGTTTTATGTACAAGAATGAAAAATAACTTTTCCATTTACATTACCATTGCCTACGAATAGGGTGAAAGCAAGTTTTGTTTAGCGATGACTCGCTAAAACTGAAACAACACAACATCAACATTCATCATCAAAGTTCATATTTATGCACATATAAGAAATCACTAGCATAATGAAAGTTTGTTACCTTAACTTTATTATGCCCATTTTGTTTTTCATACCGATTCGCTTTTAGTTTCCAAAAATTTAGGGAATCACCTCATGTATAAATACATAAGAAAATTCCGCCTTTATGCAAACACAATCATCACAATGACATTTAGATACTTCACTCACTTCAATTATTACTTCGAACAAAGAGTTTACTTTTAAGCAAAAATATTTCAAAACCTATGCAAGCATTGTAAGATTGACTTTTAGCAACTCATGAAAACAAAGATATTCAACTTAGTCTTTTCAAAACACATAGGATACATTTCTTTACATCTCCCTTTTTTTTAGCACAATATTTCTAAAATCAATGCTTCATGATCAACACACTCAATGAAACATACATCATTTACATGTTCATATGAATCCTTTACATTATTCTTCAAGTTATTACCAAGATAGCTAACATACGGTTTCTAGAATTCACGCATCAAGGAAAAATTTATCAGGCATTAACAATTAACCTCAACAAGATATTTCACCGTCGTCATATAAAGCATGTTACACACAAATTCATCATTTCATTCCACTTTCTAAACCTTGATGCACTGCAAGCAAACACATATGTAGGAATAAGTCAAGATGTACATATTTATTTCTAGTCAAGATAGG
The DNA here is from genome assembly GCA_009771035.1 of Lupinus albus. NCBI lineage: Eukaryota > Viridiplantae > Streptophyta > Magnoliopsida > Fabales > Fabaceae > Lupinus > Lupinus albus. Next base: position 11,014,380 of record CM019999.1, read on the forward strand.
CGAGTACATGCTAGCAAACTTTTACAAAGTAAAATTGCATGGTTACATGTCATATAATAAAATGTAGATGTTTAGCCACCGAGTCTAATAACCGGTCAATCGTTATACTATGCATATTTGTTTTGATCCTGTGGAATGACAAGTTAACTAAGAACATATCTCAAATAGGAACATGTAGGAAACCACATAGCATGACATACAAATTTTCATGTTATAGATGATTCTACTTTTAACAAGGACAAACATTCCTTTCATTATCAAAAGTCCTCCATAGAATGAAAATCCAATTTTCGAGACCAAATATATAGTTCTTTCAAATTATTATCCTCTAGAAGTGCTAACAAAGTTCTCAATTCTCATGTAGATGTCATAGCGAACAATTAATACCTTAATTTCATTCAACTATAACCACATAGGCATATAAGCAAACATCCAAGAAAGCTAAGCTAATCGTTCCTCTTCAATCATATTAATATTAGTGATCAAAGAAGGTTCACATCAAGAGGTTGACAAGAAACTCATAACGAGAGGTTCACCACGAGGAACTCTCAACAAGCACATTTCACATCACGAAATTCAACAATAAAATCACAACTATAACCCACCATAAGAAATTTAAACAAGAGGTTCACAACCAGAAATTTTCAGCAAGAGTTTCACCAGAGAATTCCCAACAAGGGTCTCACACAATAAATTCAGCCACAAGTTCATACCAGGGAATTCAACAAGAGTTTTACAACCAAACACTCTTCAAGAAATTCTCAATAAGAAATTCAACAAGAATTCCTCAACAAACACTTAAGCAATTACTCTCAGCGAGATATTCCAATACAAATCACAACCAGAAACTTACCACAAGAAATTCAACAAGAATCTTTCGTAACAACAATTATCACATAGTTAACAAACAATTCACATAAGTCATACAAAGAAGCATGCAAGGCCATACCCTAGGCCGCAGGGCTAACTATGCTCTGATACCATATTGTAACGCCTCAAGTTACTAACACGGAAAAATTCAATTCTTTTTCTAACATAATAAAATTTCATACCATTTAAAATTTCCTTTCAATTAGGAATACTCCAATAGTAAGGTAAACCATAAAAAGGAAAACAGCACAGTGATTCCACAATACTAGGTTCTACACTTTTTAGTCTAATAAACTGAACATCAAATTCATCAATGAAAATTCCCATGAAAGGGTCCAATATCAACCATTACAAACTCCTAGAGTAATTCAAAAGCACAGTAAATCCAAAGCAACGCAATCACCCTAAGGCTCGGCAATATCTTATTCCTTAGCTCCACCTACAATCTGATTACCACGGATTGAGTAAAGAAAACAACATAGAGAGAGTCGGTCATTAAATACATGCAATATATAACATGGTGGATTTAAATAGAATAATAACATTAGAACATTTGCAATACAGAAACCACGCATCATTACAGCTCAACACAATCCATAATTTACAATTAATACCTATGACAACCATGTCATACATCTATAGTACAACCAACTCGCAACCAATCCGAACCACAATCAAAATCCGCACTTTAAGTGCATATTCCAAAATCCATGCCACGAAGGCAAGTCAATTTCCATACCACGAAGGGCAGGTCAAACTCCGTACCACGAATGGCAAGTCAAACTCCATACCACGAAGGGCAGGTCAAACTCCGTACCACGAAGGGCAGGTCAAACTCCATACCACGAAGGGCAGGACAAACTCCATACCATGAAGGGCAGGTCAAACTCCATACCACGAAGGGCAGGTCAAACTCCATACTACGAGGGGCAGGTCAAACTCCATACCATGAGGGGCAGGTCAAACTCCATACCACGAGGGGCAGGTCAAACTCCATACCACAAAGGGCAGGTCAAACTCCATACCATGACGGGCAGGTCAAACTCCATACCACGAGGGGCAGGTCAAACTCCATACCACGAAGGGCAGGTCAAACTCCATACCACGAGGGGCAGGTCAAACTCCATACCACGACGGGCAGGTCAAACTCCATACCACGACGGGCAAGTCAAACTCCATACCACGAGGGGCAGGTCAAACTCCATACCACGAGGGGCATGTCAAACTCCATACCACGAAGGGCAGGTCAAAATCCATACCACGAAGGGCGGGTCAAACTCCATACCACGAAGGGCAGGTCAAACTCCATACCACGAGGGGCAGGTCAAACTCCATACCACGCAGGGAAGGTCAAACTCCATACCACGAAGGGCATGTCAAACTCCATACCACGAAGGGCAGGTCAAACTCCATACCACGAAGGACAGGTCAAACTCCATAATCAAACATACCAATCACATGATTAGGACTAACGCGGTTAAATAGGAAACTCATGAGATTTCCCGTTTAATCGTGTTATCCCATTGAAATCCTCCAACTAGTGAGTGTCGTTGGATTTTCCAATATCATGATTCTAATACCATAAAGTTTTAATGATGCTCCCTCACCTGAGTAGTCGCTAACGCTTGCACTAGAGCTCAGTTGCGTTCTCCGCCGTCTACTCCAATCTTATGGTCTTTCAACCCAAAACAACAACAATCACAACACATCAATTTACATGTCAAGACAAGAATAATACCAACCAAAACTTATACAACACAAGACAACATCATCTATTCACTTCATCCTCAAAAGGAAAGGTTTCCATAATATTGAAATGACTCTACGGTTTTGAAAACAACCCTTCATACACCCTTTACGAAAAACAACTCATGCTCTACGAGTTTTACAAGGTTTTCCAAAGCAAAACGAACCACAATGTCAAAAGAGGGTTTATGCGGTTTTATCCCTAAACGTGGAGAAGAAACCCTATTCAAAACAAGACATTCAACCCTAAGAGAGACTAAGTTAAGCGATTTACCTCTTCTCCGACCTCTTTCTCGACTCTAAGGGTGCTCAACTCCTCAAACCGTTCCTTTCCTCTTTGTTTTTCGAAAAATAACCCTTATCCTCACTTGGGACGTCTATTTATGTTTTCAGAGAATCTCACCGTGTTAAGTGTAATCGATTACCATAATGGTGTAATCGATTACAGTGTGAAAAAATGCACACATCTGATGTTTTAATATGATATAATCGATTACGAGTATAGTGTAATCGATTACATCATGAAAAATTACACATGTCTGATCAGATATCAGCATGTAATCGATTACCAGGACCATGTAATCTATTACACTGTGTCAACAGCCCAAAATTGTCATTTCTCGCCCAGGCGAGACAACTCTCGCTCGGGCGAGAATCCTCCAGTATAGTCCCAGGATTTCACCCTCCCAAGTGATCCCTTCTCGCTCAGGCGAGAATCTCTCGCTCAAGCGAGACTTCCAGGACTGATACTATAATTTTAAAGACTCAAAATTAGGATGTTACATAAGTCATCCACATAAATACAAATTAAGTAGCAAATTGTCACCATTAAAAAAATTAACATATAAATATATTCTTGTTGGCAACATATAAACCTGCAAAAAATTTTAGAAATAATTGTATATGTCTATATTCCATGTTCTTTATGATGTACACTTTCTTTAATTTTAAAAACTTTGTTTCTTACCCATTAAGAATAGAATTCTATGTTTGTTCAAAACTAACCCTTTTTAATTTTCTTTAAATTGTATAAAATATAACAATCTTCCAAAATTGGCCTCCCCTCTAAACAACAACTAGCAGTACATTTTGATGAACTTATTTGTAGAACGCATTTATGAATCCTTCCATTTCTTAAATGTTCTATGAGATGCCAAGCTACTACTGGAACAGTACATACGACAGTAACAATGATTCAGCCTAAAAGTTCACCATGAGAAGAAATATCTGTTTAAGGTGTGTGTCCCTTATCCATCGCATATTTCGAAGGAAATGTCTTACTCTGTTTCCGGAAAACAAACTCGTCTTCATACAAGTGAAATTTTGTGCTTGTAACCCATGCCAATCAAAAGATCTTAAGATCCCATCAACAATCAAAATAATTATATCATAGACCCCCTCAACAATCACCAATGAACATAATTGGATCATAGATCCTCTCACCTGCCATCATTCAACATAGTTAGATCACATATCTCCACCACAATCATCAATCAATCTAATTCATTTAAAAAGTAATAATTTATTATAACTCCATTAAAAATGTTGTTTGACTATTATTATTTTAAATCGAAGGTGTAATTACATCGACATATATAATAAAACTTTACCAATGTCATTCGTAAATGATTTACAAGATTCAAAACCTTTGATTGGGTCAGTCAATCATATTCCTATGGAAATAAGATACATTTGCATTAATTAGAGCAGTTACAACATCACTCATCAAAGGTCTTGCTGCTGATTCTTCTTGTAAGCACATTGCTGTTATTGCAACAAGTTGAATTAGATCCCTCTCAAGGTAACTTGAGAAGTAGATATGCAATATCTCCATATATTTTTGGATCCCTTTTCTGACATACTTAGGAGCACTACCCATAGGTACCCATAACCCTTGTAGGCACAATATTCATCTTATCTTTACATGCAAATTTGGCTAATCCAAAATCAGAAAGTTTTGCATTATATTCATTATCTTGCAAGATGTTGGAAGATTTCAAGTCCCTGTATAGAATAGTTATGGAAATCTTGATGAACTAAAATGAGTACTTTTTTGTTGGAGTTGGTGAAGTGGAAGAATATGAGTGTCCAAAAAAATATATTAATTTCAAACGGTGTTTGATTATTTGAGTTGGAAAATTTTTCAAACTTAAAATTGCCACGTGTGTACTTAACATGCTACATCATTGGTTCGTTTAGGGTTATGAAATTTGTGCCCATGAAAACATGTGGGATTCAAATGAGTAATTACTCAATTATTTAAGCATTTTTTTATTTTAATTGTTGGTAGAATGGGAGAGATTATGTATTTCAAGTATTATTTTAAATATTTAATTATTTCATGTTATTTTTTATTTATTATTATTATAGAAAATAAATTACACAAATGAGTAAATTGAAGGAAAACAAACGCATTAATATGAACCAAAAAAACAAAAGCATTAATGTCAATTGATTTCCATCCCATAAATAAATAAAAAATCACTATCATAGAAGATTTGACGTATTTAAAATTTAATTAACAGGGAAATAAAATGTCTAATTAATTTTTTTTAGCAAAAAGAAGGGGACTAAAAGCATCCGAAGTAAATTAGATAGGAACAAGGTTTACAAAGGAAAACAAACCAAACTATAGATCATGAACCTACTATAGTAAGGAAGCCCATATTTTTTCCTAAACAGAACAACCTAGCTCAAGCTACCGGATGAAACTAAAAACAAATATAAAAACAAATTGTCTAATTAATTTGATATGGCTTTAAATTTGAACAAATGCATTAAAAAGGAGACACACAGAAGCATCCTAACGCACAAGAGAAGACAAGGTGATTGCAAATGTTTTCTTTCTTTCTTATATTTATGCTGCCCTATTTTATTCTAATTCTTATCACTATTCAATATCTTGTGGAGACTAATATATGGCTCATAATAGTTTTTAGTACAAGTTTACCATCATCACCATACAATCAACTTAGACTTGATTTTAAATGTTATACTATTCAAATTTTAAAATGTAAAAAGTATCATTACATTGCCTTTGAATTTTTTATATTGTGATCTTTTACTACACGTTTGGAAATCATAGTCAATGTTTCATACGGGATAAACAAATTATTACAAATTATAACATTTTCACACTTCATAATTTTCATTACACCTCATAATAATTTATAATATTGTTGATGTTTCTTTTTTATTTGTCATCACTGGAATTTTATATAGGTGGTAGTGTTAAAGTTAATATTTTCAATGAATGCAACAAAGTAATTGATTATTTGGCTAATTATCATCATAGACATGCCTATGTAGGCTTGATGAGATATACATTGTCGTTCCTAAATCCAAATAGTTGTAATACTTTATTGAGTCTCTATAATATAGATTAATGAAATAATATTGTGCATTAGAAGTATAGATAGATGTCACTCAGTATAATTCCATAATTGTATGGGCAAAATGATCAAAATTTGCCCAATGACAAATCAAATATTAGTTTTTTCTTTCTTGGTAAAAAATGTAAGGACCCAAATTCTACCCTTGAAAATTTTTCTTTATTTTAATCCAATTTCATGTATTTAACTATAAATTATAATTACCGTGTGAATGATCTTATTTAAAAGATCTCACTTCCCTCATAACATCCAATCTATAAACCCAAAAGTAACATACCAAATCAAGTAGCAGAAAAACATAATTCGTATTAATGTAACTTAGTAACTACCGCATACAATTAGCTATGAGTTTCCAAAACACCCATAGCTACATATATCTCGAGTTACAAGTTTCCATGATTAATATCATGTACGACAATCATGTTCATAGTTACAAATAGTTAGTTCAAATACAACCAATGAGGTTACAAAAGAATGGATAAGAGACATCAAAATAAAAGTCTCTAAGCTCCTAATCAAAAACACCCATACTCCTTCCATCTACCTGCAATGGGATTAACATTGACAATACACCAAGAAACACAAAGGAGTAAGTCGTTAACTCAACAAATATCAATGTAAGTTAATCCACATTTAATAAGGTTAAATAAACGGTTTAAATTCAAGTTTACTTAAAAACCAATTTCATCGTTCATACTTTTGAAAACCATGCTACATAACTTGAGCAAAAGTTTGCTACATTGCTTGAGCCAAAGCTTGCTACATTACTTGAGCCAAAGTTTGCTACATTGCTTGAGCCAAAGCTTGCTACATTACTTGAGCCAAAGTTTGCTATATTGCTTGAGCCAAAGCTTACTACATTACTTGAGCCAAAGTCGCTAACCAATCATGGTCGGCTAAAAACGAGTTTTATTTCCAATGGCACTCCACCAATACATTATTCGAGTTTAATTTCCATTGGCACTCCACCAATACAAAAAAAGTAAAATGCACCCGACATCATTACAAACATATCCATATATGCTTATAACTACAAAGTGATTTACAATTCATTTCAGTGTTCCGAGTTTTATTTTCATTGGCAATCCACCAATACATAAAGAGTAAATGCACCCGACATCATTACAAACATATCCATATATGTTTATAACTACAAAGTGGTTTACGATTCATTTCATTATTCCGAGTTTTATTTTCATTGGCACTCCACCAATACATAAATAGTAAATGCACCCGAAATCATTACAAACATATCCATATATGCTTATAACTACAAAGTGATTTACGATTCATTACATTATTCTGAGTTTTATTTTCATTGGCACTCCACCAATACATAAACAGTAAATGCACCTGACATCATTACAAACATATCCATATATGCTTATAACTACAAAGTAATTTACGATTCATTTCATTATTCCGAGTTTTATTTTCATTGTCACTCCACCAATACATAAATAGTAAATGCACCCGACATCATTACAAACATATCCATATATGCTTATAACTACAAAGTGATTTACGATTCATTATCCACAACAGAAAATCCACGCATTTTCTATCACAGTACATAAGTTAAAGACTTATCCTTACCTCGGTGAGTGTTGGGTTTGGTTCTTGGCAACTTCTCAAGTTCCACCGACACCGCCTCCAACTTTAGGATCTTTCCTCATTCCCACCATATAACACAATGTTAGTCATTTACCTCGATAACCTATAAATAACTTATATAACGTCATTTAACCATTTAAAATATTCATCATATTTCCAACGTTTTAAAACCACTTTCATCATAAGTTTACCACCATCTAACACATACATATTCATCTAATATTTCATCGTTAGAAAGTAAACTCATCTTATACATCTGGCATTTTACTCCCCTTTTACCATATTTTCACTTTAGGGTTTTGGGGTTTTTATGAATCAACCCACAAATCCATTCTATTCTTGAAATACCAACTCTAAACCAAGAGTTACAAGAGAGAAACAACATAAAATGAACCATAACTCAAAAGGATGAGTTTCCATGGTTTTTCACATTTGGAGAAGAGATCCTTTACACTCCACAATGAGTTTGAAAGAGAGAAAAAGAGTTATAATCAAGAGATTTACCTCTTCTCGAGCTTCTAAATGACTCACAAGCCTTCTTGCTCTTGAAAAAGCTTTCTTCTCTCACTTCTCTCTAGGTTAACCCTCATAAATGTGTTTGGGGTTCCCTATTTAATGTAACAGCGTCGGGTTCTCGCTTAAGCGAGCCCTTTCTCGCTCAAGCGAGAAAATCCCGCCTATTTTAAAAACTCAGATCTGACCCTCTCGCTCAAGCAAGGGATTCTCGCGTAAGTGAGAATCTCACAGTATCAACAGTCCCAAAATGCCATTTCTAGCCTAGGCGAGACAACTCTCGCTCAGGCGAGAATCCTCCAGTATAGCCCAGGATTTCACCCTCCCAGGTGAGCCTTTCTCGCCCAGGCGAGAATCTCTCGCTCAAGCGAGGATCCCAGGACTGATACTATAATATTAAAGATTTAAATTTAGGGTGTTACAATCCTCCCCCTCTTATTCGTCCCCGAAAATTTAACATACCTCGATTCGAACAAATGAGGGTAATCCTCCCTCATGTCACGTTCCATATCCCAAGTAGCATCCCCTTCGTCTACTTGGCTTCACAGTACTTTCACCAAAGGAATCTCTTTGCCTCTTATTCTCTTGATACTGGTATCTGTAAGGACTTGATTTTCATAACTCGAAAATTCTCTTTTAAAAATCCTTATTCGTGAAAGTGCAGTGATTACTTTTGAAAGACATTACTCGGATAGTTTGGAAACTTGATTGATTATAAATTTACAAGGCGGAAATATTCCAAACCCCTTTCATTTCGAAAGCATGTCATTACACTTCCGTTCAAATACATCATTTATACAATTAAACTTTCTCAAAATTACCTTGAATACAAACATTAGATTCACTTCATTATACACTTACAAGAAAGTTGTTTATACATGGATTCACTTTAACATGTTCTTCATATTACAAATATTTATCATATAACATATCAATTCCATATTATCCACTACTCTATCATGTACTCTTCTCCGCAAGCGTCCAATGCGCTACCTCCACAACCTGAACCCAAATATACAACACATACAAGGAAAGACAGAGGGAGTAAGAACCAACTACGGCGACCGTAGCGTGGATTTACATGGAGTAATAACATTAAAGTATTAAAAACCACACACATCTAACATCAATCATAATAAGCTTATATCAATCAACACATAATATCCATATTCACCCTATAGTACATATATATCCCATACTATATGTGTTCTATAGTGTGCATACTTATACATCACATATTATCCATATTCACCCTATAGTACACATACATCCCATACTATATGTGTTCTATAGTGTGCATATTTTATTCGTCCAAATATACTCATTTCTCATCATTCATATTCACCCTATAGGATATATATATCTCATAATATATATCCTATGGCATGCATATGATTTTTCATTCCGAGTATACACTTTTCACATCCTTCACATTCCGTAGTAATTTACCCTTGATCTCGTTCCACAATTCTACACCGCACAAATAATCCTCATACCACATCGGGCAAGTCGAGTAAATCCCCATACCTCATCGGGCAGGTCGAGTTTCCACATTACACTCACATCCATGTCATACACAATCAACACAAGGCATCTCATCATCTTATCACCATAGATAACATACAACATCTTCATTGTCACAAACATACCTTTATCCATTTTAACACATTCACAACTCATCACACATTCATTGTTATCCTCACGGGCAATGTCGAAAAGGTCAAGTTATCCTTCAACTCTATCTGATCAGATTCTACCACATGAGATGGATCTCCAACATACTTCCTTAGATGAGACACGTGAAACACATTATGAAGGTTCGACAACAACGGAGGCAAAGCAATCCAATATGCTATTGGCCCAATCCTTTTCAATACTTGATACCGTCCAATAAATCTCGGAGTCAGCTTGCGAGACTTCAACACTCTACCAATTCCGGTAGTCGGGACTACTCTCATGAAAACATTATCTCCCTCATTAAACTCAAGAGGTTTCCGCCTCTTATCGTAATAGATTTTCTGCCGATTTTGGGCGATCCTCATATTCTCCCGGATTTTCTTGATCTTATCTGTCGTCTCTTGGACTAGTTCGGGTCCCAATATTAAGTTCTCCCCATTTTCAAACCAACTCACTGGAGTTCGGCACTTCCTACCATACAACGCCTCATAAGGTGCCATCCCAATACTCGAATGGAAGCTATTGTTGTAGGTAAATTCGATCAAAGGCAACATGCCATCCCATCTCCCTGGTTGTTCCAAGACACAAGCCCTCAAAAGATCCTCCAATGACTGTATTGTCGTTTCAGATTGACCGTATGTTTGTGGATGATAAGCTAAACTCAGCTTCAACTTAGTTCCCAAAGCGGATTGCAAACTAGTCCAAAAGTTTGAAGTGAAACGGGGATCCCTATCTGACACAATGCTCGACGGTATCCCATGCAGACGAACAATTTCCCAGATATACAGTTCCGCCAATCGTTCTAGGGAGTACCTCATGTTCATCGACAAGAAATGAGCAAACTTAGTCAACTGATCCACTATTACCCATATCGAGTCGTATCCTTTCTGAGTCTTCGGAAAACCAGACACAAAATCCATGGAGATACTGTCCCATTTCCAAACGGGAATTTCTACGGATTGTAACTCTCCCGCTGGTCGCTGATGCTTAATCTTGGCCTTCTGACATATCAAACAACCCAAGACATACGAAGCCACATCTCTCTTCAATCCAGACCACCAAAATAACTTCTTCAAGTCTTGGTACATTTTCGTTGTCCCTGGGTGAAAACTCATCTTACTCTTATTGGATTCCTCCAAAATACTCTTCCGTAATTCCTCATCACGAGGTACACACACCCTCCCTATGTAACACATCATCCCACTAGAGTCCGATACGAAATCGGTTTCCTTTCCGCTCATCATCAAATATCGTTTGACCATTAGCTCACTATCCTCGACTTGCATTACTCGGAATCGATCAAATAGTTCATTTGTGACCTTAAGCATACCCAATATCATACTATGAGGTCTTATTTGGACGTCCAGGTTCATATCCCTGAACTCCTCTATCAGTTTTCATTCTCCAACCATCAAAGCCGACATGTGCAAGGACTTCCGACTAAGTGCATCGGCCACTACATTAGCCTTCCTTGGGTGGTACTGAAATCCAAAATCATAGTCCTTTAGAAACTCCATCCATCTCCTCTGCCTCATATTCAGCTCCTTTTGATCAAACAAATATTTCAAACTCTTGTGGTCACTGTACACCACAAACCTTATGCCATAGAGATGGTTTCTCCAGATTTTTAAAGCAAAGACCACTGCCGCCAATTCTAAATCATGAGAAGGGTAATTTTGCTTATGCGTTCTTAACTGACGAGAAGCATAGGCAACAACTTTCCCTTCCTGCATCAGAACACAACCCAAACCTTGCTTGGAAGCATCACAATAAACACTGAAATCCATATCGGTACAAGGAAGAATCAACACTAGTGTCGTAGTCAACCTTCGTTTCAACTCTTGAAAGCTTTCTTCACAACGAAGTGTCCACACATACGGTTCTCCTTTCCTAGTGAGCTTAGTCAGTGGTAGTGCCAACTTCGAAAATCCCTCAATGAATTTCCGATAATAGCCAGCCAAACCCAGAAAACTCCGGATTTCAGTAACCGACTTGGGCACTGCCCATTCCATAACCGCTTCAACCTTTGAAGGATCGACAACTACCCCTTCCTTGGATATTACGTGTCCGAGAAAGTACACCGATTCCAACCAGAAATCACATTTAGACAATTTAGCATACAACTGGTTCTTATTCAAGAGTTCTAGAACAATCCTTAGGTGCTCTGCATGTTTCTCTCGGCTTTTGGAGTAAACCAAAATATCATCAATAAATACCACTACGAATGAATCCAAATACGGATGAAAAATCCGATTCATGTAGTCAGTAAATATTGATGGGGCATTCGTTACACCAAAAGGCATGACCAAATACTCGAAATGTCCATACCTCGTCCTAAAAGCAGTCTTAGGAATGTCTTCTGATTTCACACGAAGTTGGTGGTAACCCGACCGAAGATCGATCTTTGAAAACACTACCACCCGTTTCAGCTGATCCATCAAGTCATCAATCTGAGGCAATGGATACTTGTTTTTAATAGTAACCTTCTTCAACTGCTAGTAGTCAGTACACAACCGCATACTATCATCCTTCTTCTTAACCAACAAAACAGGCGCACCCCACGGCGAGACACTAGGACGAGTAAATTTTTTGGCAAATAAGTCCTCAACCTGATTTTTCAACTCAGTCAATTCTAACGGTGCCATCCTATAAGGAGCTATAGAGATGGGTCCCGTTCCAGGTAACAAATCAATAGAGAATTCCACTTCACTTTCTAGAGGTAACTCAGGAATATCACCAGGAAATACCTCAGGAAACTCACGAACTATCGGAATGTCCTCAACCTTAGGTTTCTCAATACTCTCCAAGGATGCCAACAACATAAACATGGCTCCTCCCTCCTTACAAGAAGTCCTGACTTCCTTTGTCAATAATGGTTTCATGTCATTAACCTCATCAGAACCCTCATCTAGATTCCCGAATACCACGGTCTTATCGGCACAATTAAGCATTACATGATTCGTCGACAACCAGTCCATCCCCAGAATTAGATCCAACTGGGATAGTGGTAAGAAGATTAAATCCACAGTAAAAGTCCTACCGTTTACCACTACCGGACATCGAGACACCATTGTCGACGCCATCACTTCATCCGCCTTCATATCATCCTCCACCATTCTACACTTGTTGACAAATGTAGAAAAATCAGTGATCTCTTGATGCCTAAACATCGTTTTCAGCTTGGGCTTCAAACCCGATTCAAACTTCGAGCACTTGGATCTTCCGTCCGCCTCCAATTCAGAGTAAGGGCAAATTCGGGCCAATTCTTTAAATTTGGCCGCATATTCTCCCACCGACAGGTTACCATGTTCCAACCTCAAGAATTCCATCTCTTTCTGACTCCTCAGATCAGCAGGAAAATACATCTGAAGGAATTTCTCTCTGAATGTACACCAGAGAATCACTTGCCCTTCAGCCTCCATTTGGCACCGAGTGAATTCCCACCAATTTTTGGCCTCCTTCTCTAACATATAGGTGGCATACGCCAACTTCTGATCATTAGAATAGCTCATGGCCTTGAAAATCCTATCCAATCTCTGAATCCACTCGATGGCTGCATCAGGAGCGAACCCACCTTGAAACGGACTGGGGTTTGTCCTACAGAACTCATCCAAACCCCGATACTCAGCTGGACCGGGTGGAACCAAAGGGTGTGAACTCGGGCCTGGTGTCGCATTCTGATTCAGGTGCTGCAAGTTCTCGTTCACGTTTGTCATCACTGCTGCAATCTGGGCCAATAATTCATTCTGACCCGATCCTCTTCCTCGTCCTCTTCCATACATTTTAGTAACGGGTACCTGCACTCATGCGTTTATCAGTACACCAAGTTTAACCATATAAATCTTCACACATTCACACAACATTTCACTTAAATTCCATAGTTAAATCAACTAAAGGTTACAAAGAAGCAAGTAAGGCCATACCCTAGGCCGCAGAATTAACTATGCTCTGATACCATATTGTAAGGACCCAAATTCTACCCTTGAAATTTTTTCTTTATTTTAATCCAATTTCATGCATTTAACTATAAATTATAATTACCGAGTGAATGAACTTATTTAAAAGATCTCACTTCCCTCATCACATCCAATCTATAAACCCAAAAGTAACATACCAAATCAGGTAGCAGAAAAACATAATTCGTATTAATGTAACTTAGTAACTACCGCATACAATTAGCTATGGGTTTCCAAAACACCCATAGATACATATATCCCGAGTTACTAGTTTCCATGATTAATACCATGTACGACAATCATGTTCATAGTTACAAATAGTTAGTTCAAATACAACCAATGAGGTTACAAAAGAATGGATAAGAGACATCAAAATAAAAGTCTCTAAGCTCCTAATCAAAAGCACCCATACTCCTTCCACCAACCTGCAATGGGATTAACATTGACAATACACCAAGAAACACAAAGGAGTAAGTCGTTAACTCAACAAATATCAATGTAAGTTAATCCACATATAATAAGGTTAAATAAACGGTTTAAATTCAAGTTTACTTAAAAACCAACTTCATCGTTCATACTTTTGAAAACCATGCTACATAACTTGAGCCAAAGTTTGCTACATTGTTTAAGCCAAAGCTAGCTACATTACTTGAGCCTAAGTAAGCTAAATTGCTTGAGCCAAAGCTTGCTACATTACTTGAGCCAAAGTTTGCTACGTTGCTTGAGCCAAAGCTTGCTACATTACTTGAGCCAAAGTCGCTAACCAATCATGGTCGGCTAAAAACGAGTTTTATTTCCATTGGCACTCCACCAATACATTTTTCGAGTTTTATTTCCATTGGCACTCCACCAATACAAAAACAGTAAAATGCACCCGACATCATTACAAACATATCCATATATGATTATAACTACAAAGTGATTTACAATTCATTTCAGTGTTCCAAGTTTTATTTCATTGGCACTCCACCAATACATAAACAGTAAATGCACCCGACATCACTACAAACATAACCATATATGCTTATAACTACAAAGTGATTTACTATTCATTTCATTATTCCGAGTTTTATTTTCATTGGCACTCCACCAATACATAAACAGTAAATGCATCCGACATCATTACAAACATATCCATATATGCTTATAACTACAAAGTGATTTACGATTAATTTCATTATTCCGAGTTTTATTTTCATTGGCACTCCACCAATACATAAACAGTAAATGCAACTGACATCATTACAAACATATCCATTTATGCTTATAACTACAAAGTGATTTACGATTCATGTCATGATTCCGAGTTTTATTTTCATTGGCACTCCACCAATACATAAATAGTAAATGCACCCGACATCATTAACAGTAGTACTCACGCATTTATCAAATAATTTATAATATTGTTATTTATTGTTGATGTTTCTTTATTATTTGACATTACTAGAATTTTATATAGGTGGTATTGTTAAAGTTAATATTTTCAATGAATGCAATAAAGTAACTGATTATTTGGTTAATTATCATCATAGACATGCCTATGTAGGCTTGATGGGATATACATTGTCATTCCTAAATCCAAATAGTTGTAATACTTTATTGAGTCTCTATAATATAGATTAATGAAATAACATAGTGCATTAGATGTATAGATTGATGTCACTCATTATAATTCCATAATTGTTGGGGCAAAATGATCAAAATTTGTCCCAATCACTAATCAAATATTAGTTTTTTATTTCTTGGTAAAAAACTTAGTTTTTCTTTTTATAATCAGGTTAAGGACGTAGAATGGAAGGAATATCGATGAAAATGATGATCCAGTTACTTGTAGTTATTTCTATCTCATTGATTGTTATGGGAAGTGCACAACCATCGCGTTGTTCGCCTAGGCAATGCCCTAGGTTCCCAGACTCCTGTGGATTTCGTAACCTCAACAACATTACAAAGTGATACTAATCTATTTGGGTTTAAATAAAGGAATAAGATAAATTACTTTTTTCCTTTGGAACTTTGGTGTACTTTAAATTCCTTCAATGCGTTTCACTTTATTAGAAATAAAACATCAACTCTTCTTTTGAATGGCTTTGTTTTTACACATAATCTCAGTGTCTAATTATATTCTTTCACTTCTAAATATCAGTATTAGGGCAGGAGCCGTATAAATATCATTCCGAACTCACAAAATGTCAAATTTTTAAACTCTTAAAATAAATTAAAGAATTAATGATTTATGTTCTTAAAGATAAGTCATCCACATAAATACAAATTAACATGCAAATTGTCACCATTAAAAAAACTTTTAACATATAAAGATATTCATGTTGGCAACAGATAAAACTGCTAATTGTATTAGAAATAATTGTATATGTTTATATTCCATGTTCTTTCTGTTTTCTTTATGACGTACAATTTCTTTAATTTTAAGACCTTTTTTCTTACCCATTAAGAATAGAATTCTATGGTTGTTCAAAACTAACCCTGTTTAATTTTCTTTAAATTGTATAAAATATAACAATCTTCCAAAATTGCCCTACCCTCTAAACAACAACTAGTAGTACATTGAGATGAACTTATTTGTAGAACGCATTTATGAATCCTTCCATTTCTTAAATGTTCTATGAGATGCCAAGCTACTACAGGAACAGTATATACGAAGTAACAACGATTCAGCCTAAAAGTTCACCATGAGAAGAAATATCTGCTTAAGGTGTGTGTCCCTTATCCATCTCATATTCCGAAGGAAATGTCTTACTCCGTTTCCGGAAAACAAACTCGTCTTCATACAAGTGAAATTTTGTTTTCTTGTAACCCATGCCAATCAAAAGATCTTAAGATCCCATCAACAATCAAAATAATTATATCATAGACCCCCTAAACAATCACCAATCAACATAATTGGATCATAGATCCTCTCACCGGCCATCATTCAACATAGTTAGATCACATATCCCCACCACGATCATCAATCAATCTAATTCATTTAAATAATAATAATTTATTATAACTCCATTAAAAATGCAGTTTGACTATTATTATATTATCATACAAATTTATGTTGCGGAAAAACATAATTCATTCAAATAGCATTTACCACGTACAACCAGTTATGGGTCTCCCAAAGTTAAAAGCCCATAACTACGCATATCCGTATTAATCTAAACGGATTTACAGTCATCCCATAATGTTACCAATTAACAACAACGTCAAGTAACAAATAAGACAAACAGGTTAATAAACACCAAAGCTTCCTAAGTGAGCGTTCTTCTCAAAATCCTTCTCTTACCTACAATGGGATTATCATAAACAATACACAAAACATAAGGGAGTAAGTCATTAGTTCAAAACTATCATCACATGATAATCCACATTCAAATACAATTGAGTTTTAATATAATTTGTAAACACACATACGGAATTGTAAACATTCAAATCATCTTCCTTTAATTTCCACTTTACTCATATTCATCCTATAGTGTATATAACCCATAATTTATTTTCTATAGTATGCATATTACGTTCGTTCGAAACATCATCTTTCTCGTTATTCATATCCACCCTATAAACTATATATCTCATAATATATATCTTATAGCATGTATATTACTTCCTTTCTCAACATCTTCCTTTTTATCGCTCACATTCACCCTATAGAATATATTGGGAGGAATAGATGGCCAACTAAGAGGGGGGTAAATTAGTTGTTTTAAAAAAAACACTAGGAACTTTTCAGCTTTTTCTACTTAATTACAAATTAACAAAGTTGTAGCGGAAGAAAGTTTAGTAGAAGAAGAAGTGCATAAAACAAAAGTGTAAGGATGAGAAAAATCACACCAGAAAATTATACTGGTTCACCTTCTACCACTGAAGGCTACGTCCAGTCCTCTTGAAAAACCACAAGAGATTTCCACTATTGAATGAGTTTAACTTACAAGCAAAGTCACACCTAGACTCCCCCTAAGTTGTATCACTCACTCACTTCAACAAGATAGTACACCACTATCCTTGTTTTACAATGCCTCACCAATCCCTATGGTGATTACTTGAGTACAAGTATGAAGATAATAAATGGCTTAATGACAAACTCACAATGTATCTTAATGCCTTATGAAGTTTTCAGAATTCCAAAGAATGTGAAAGTTTTTCTGAAAAACTTCAAAGTGTTCTTGAATAAAAACTAAGAAATTTGTATCAAGAACTTGGATTTTTTAGTATAAAAGTTATGATGTAATTCTGAGATCCTACAAGGTTTATATAGAGTTCCAAAATGTGTTTAGAATCACTTTCAAAAGGTATAAGTCGTTTGGGAAAAGTTGAACCAAGTTGGAACACAATGGTTCAATTTAAAAGTCAGATTTTCGCAGTAACAGTACTTGGTAATCGATTACTTATCCGTGGTAATCGATTACCAGTTGAAAAACAACTGATACTGTCAATTTTTGCTTGTGGTAATCGATTACCAATATGAGGTAATCGATTACCTCAGTTGAAATTTTAAATCCAAAGTTGCTCAACGGCTAGTGGTAATCGATTACATCCATAGGGTAATCGATTACCCTAGTTGAAATTTCATTTCCCAGAAATGCCGAGAGTTATGGTAATCGATTACTTACCCTGGTAATCGATTACTGCAATTAAATTTTGGATTTAACTTTCAACAGTAAGTGGTAATCGATTACTACTACAGGGTAATCGATTACCCTAGTTATTTTTGCTTTTTTCCAACTTTTCAAAAATAACTTGGTTTTTCTTAGGAACTCTTATATTAACCTAGATTAAGATCTTTATTCTTAAGGCATTGTGATTTCTTATGAGTTTGAAATATATGCTACTAAAAGACTAAGACTCTTATAAATAAAATATACTTCAAGTTCTTTAAGTCTTTGATCTTCAAATAGCTTTTCTTCTTTCTTTTGGTGATGTGCATTTGTCTTCATCAAAACCCAGCCTCGGTCAAGGAGCCAGATCATCTTCCCAATCTCCCCCTTTTTGATGTAGACAAATCACTATCGTTTGAAAGTTTGTTCTCAAAGTATAATCATTATACTTGAAGTTCTTTACACTCTTCTTGGCTGTATTTGCTGTGAAACATATGAAACAAATATACAAGCAAACTTTCCTAACAGTTTCTCCCCCTTTTGACTTCATCAAAAAGAAAGAGAAAAGTAGGGATTAACCAAGAATAATATAGTGTATTTGCATTTAAGCATAAACAAATTTATAAAAAAGTATATCATGCAAAAATGATATAAAATGATGCACACCAATTCTTATAAACATATTAAACAAATGAGACTTAAATGGTGTCTAATTCATCTAGGATTCCTAGTTCTCTTCTAAGTTTATAGAAGGAATCCTTAAGTAAAGGTTTAGTGAATATGTCGGCTAGTTGATCATGTGTATCAACAAATTCCATTTCAACATCCTTTTTGAGTACATGATCTCTAAGGAAATGGTGTCTAATATCTATGTGTTTGGTTCTTGAGTGCATAACGGGATTTTTTGTAAGGTTAATAGCACTAGTGTTGTCACATCTCAAGGGAATGCAACCTAGGTTTAAACCATAATCGCGTAGTTGTTGTTTAAGCCAAAGTATTTGAGCACAGCAACTTCCCGCTGCGATATATTCAGCCTCAACCGTGCTTAAGGCAACACAAGCTTGTTTCTTGCATGACCAAGAAACTAAGGCACTTCCTAATAAGTGACAAGTACCACTAGTACTTTTTCTATCCGATTTCCAGCCCGCAAAATCTGAATCACTATATCCAACCAAATCACATATTCTACCCTTTGGATACCATAATCCCACATCAATTGTTCCTTTAAGATATTTAATAATACGTTTGACAGCAATTAGATGTGATTCCTTAGGTTTAGACTGAAATCTAGCACATAAACATACACTAAACATTATATCCGGTCTACTAGCAGTAAGATAAAGTAGTGATCCGATCATACCTCGATATTTAGTAATTTCAATGGATGTTCCAGCCTCATCAGCATCTAGGTATGTATTTGATCCCATGGGAGTAGCTATTGTTTTGCAGTCCTTCATGTCGAATCTTTCTATTAAAGCTTTGCAGTATTTGGACTGATTCACAAATATGCCATCCCTTGTTTGTTTGATTTGAAGTCCAAGAAAATAGTTCAACTTACCCATCATGGACATTTCAAATTCACCATGCATAAGTTTTGCAAAATCACTACACAAGGATTCATTAGTAGAACCGAAAATAATATCGTCTACATAAATTTGAACAAGTAAAGTATGATTATCTATTCTTTTAATAAAAAGAGTAGTATCTACTTTTCCTTTAATAAAACCTTGTTCAATTAAGAAACTTGTTAGACGATCATACCAAGCACGAGGGGCTTGTTTTAAACCATAGAGAGCTTTCTTAAGTTTATACACATGAGAGGGATTTTTATAATCTTAAAAACCAGGGGGTTGTTCTACATATACCTCTTCTTGAATATAACCATTAAGAAAAGCACTCTTGACGTCCATTTGATATAATTGAAAATCTAATGAACATGCATAGGCTAGCAAAAGTCTAATTGCTTCAAGTCTAGCAATGGGAGCGAAGGTTTCATCAAAATCAATTCCTTCTTCTTGATTGTAGCCTTGAGCAACTAGCCTAGCTTTATTCCTAACAATTATACCATTCTCATCAGATTTATTTCTAAAAATCCAACGAGTTCCTATGACATGCCTATCACTAGGTCTAGGAACAAGTTCCCAAACTTGGTTTCTCTCAAATTGATTGAGCTCTTCTTGCATAGCAAGAATCCAATGCTCATCCTCAAAGGCATCATCTACCTTAGATGGTTCAATTTGAGATACAAATGCCATATTTAAGCATGCATCTTTTAAATTTAAACGAGTAGAGAATCCCTTGTTTATATCACCTATAATGTTGTCGATGGGATGATCTCTATGAGCACGCCATTCTTGTGGGAGATCATTATGAACTTGTTCTTGAGATTGATCTTCATCTAAAGTCTTAATCTCCAGATCATCTTGTTCTTCAATGGTTGGAACTTCACTTAGTGAATTACTTGGTATTAAGCTGTCATTATCATCATCACAAACCACTTTTTCCTCCTTAGAGGGGTTAGTTTCATCAAAAGATACATGAATGGATTCTTCTATGGTTAAAGTTCTCTTATTAAAAATTCTATATGCTTTGCTAGTAAGAGAATAACCTAGAAAAATTCCTTCATCAGCTTTAGCATCAAATTTACCAAGTTTGTTTTTACCATTGTTTAGAACAAAACACTTGCAACCAAAAATGTGTAAAAATGCAATGTTTGGCTTTCTCCCTTTGAAGAGCTCATAGGGGGTTTTCTTTAAGATAGGTCTAATCAAAATTCTGTTTGAAACAAAACTAGCAGTGTTAACAGCATCAGCCCAAAAATATTTAGGCAAATTTGACTCATTTAGCATTGTTCTTGCTAGTTCTTGTAACATCCTATTTTTACTTTCAGCAACACCATTTTGTTGAGGTGTTCTTTGTGCTGAAAAGTTATGTAAGATACCATGTTTATCACAATATTCTTCAAACAGAGCATTTTGAAACTCTCCCCCATGATCACTTCGAATAGAGGAGATTTTTACAGATTTCTCATTTTGGACTTGCTTAGCATACTTTCTAAATGCATGAAAAGCTTCACTTTTGTGAACAAGAAATAGTGTCCATGTAAATCTGGAAAAATCATCAACTATTACTAAGGCATAGTAGTTTCCTCCAAAACTTTTTGTACTAATAGGACCAAATAAATCCATATGAATTAATTGTAATGGTCTACTTGTAGAAACTATTAGTTTTGGTTTGAAAGAAACTTTCTTAAGTTTGCTCTTTTCACATGCATCACATTTTCTATCTTTGATAAATTTCATTTTTGGTAAACCAACAACTAGTTTATGTTTGACTAGTTTATTTAAATGATTCATGTGAATATGAGCAAATCTTCTATGCCAAAGCCATGCATCATTATTGTTCACTATTAAGCATTTAACTTTAGAGGAAATATCTTCTAAGGAAATCATATAGATATTATTTATCCTATTTCCTCTAAGTTTAGCTTCATGTGTTAACTTATCTTCTATAATGCATGAATCAGATTTGAAAACCACACTAAAACCCTTATCAAAAAGTTGACTAATACTTAAGAGATTGTTTTTGAGTCCGTCGACATAAAGGACTCCATCAATAGTTGTGTGTGGTGGTTTTCTTACTCTACCAACTCCAAGAATTTTACCTCTATTGTTATCTCCATAGGTGACAAATCCTTTGTCTCTTGGAGTTAGAAATGAGAATTTGCTTTTGTCACCCGTCATGTGCTTTGAGCAGCCGCTATCAAGATACCACAGTTCATTTACGGCTTTCAAGCATTCCTCATTTTCGTCATCGGAATGATGGGAGGCCATTAGAGAAAGATGTGCTTGTTCTTCATGGTCTGAATCAGAATCAGAACTTACATCGTTGTCTTCCCAAGCAATATATGCTCTTTTATATTTCTTGTCCATCTTTCCTTTGATTGAGTTCTTCTTTTGTAGTGTAGGGCAGTCAACCTTAATGTGGCCAGGTTTACCACATTGAAAACAAATAAAGTCTTGACTAGATGTTGAAGCATCATTGTTCTTTGCAAATTTCTTTGATAGACTAGATCTTGTACCGTTATTTCTTCTCAAGAATTTGCTGAACTTTTTGACCAAAAGATTCATGTCATCAGACATATCTTCATCAAAGTTTTTGTTATCAAAAGACTCTACTTGAGTGTTTAGAGAAATTGTTTTTCTCTTTTTCTCATTCTCCTCATGTTGCTCTAGTTGGCTAAGTTCAAGTTCATGTTCTTGTAACTTGCCAAATAGTGCAGCTAATGACATTTTAGAAAGGCTTTTCTTTTCGGAGATGGCAGTAACTTTGGGCTGCCATGCCCTTGTGAGTGATCTTAGAACTTTTAAATTAAGATCACTTGTAGAAAGAATTTTCCCAAGTGCTATCATGTGATTGGTAAGATGAGTGAATCTCTTTTGTAAGTCTAGAATTTTCTCACCAGGTTTCATTCCAAACATTTCATACTCTTGGGAAAGAGTATTCAATCTAGACCTTTTCACTTCCTTGGTTCCCTCATGAGTGGTCTCTAATGTGTCGCACATTTCTTTTGCATTTTGACAATTGGACACTCTAAAGAACTCGTCCATGCCTAAGGCAGAGGTAAGAATGTTTTTAGCCTTAAGGTCAAATTGGACTTTCCTCTTGTCCTCATTATCCCAAGCAGTTCTTGGTTTGATAGTGACAACTTCATTGACAAGATGACTTGGTATAAAGGGGTCATTTTCAATGGCATCCCAAATATCCAAGTCTTGAGATTGAATGAAAATTTTCATTATGATCTTCCAAAAGTCATAGTTTTCACCGTCAAAACATGGAGGACAGTTGATGTTGGAACCTTCTCCTAGGACTGATCTACTATAGGCCATATCTTATAGGATCAGGGAATAATTTACCCAAACTAGCTCTGATGCCAATTGGGAGGAATAGATGGCCAACTAAGAGGGGGGTGAATTAGTTGTTTTAAAAAAACACTAGGAACTTTTCAGCTTTTTCTACTTAAGTACAAATTAACAGAGTTGTAGCGGAAGAAAGTTTAGTAGAAGAAGAAGTGCATAAAACAAAAGTGTAAGGATGAGAAAAATCACACCAGAAAATTATACTGGTTCACCTTCTACCACTGAAGGCTACGTCCAGTCCTCTTGAAAAACCACAAGTGATTTCCACTATTGAATGAGTTTAACTTACAAGCAAAGTCACACCTAGACTCCCCCTAAGTTGTATCACTCACTCACTTCAACAAGATAGTACACCACTATCCTTGTTTTACAATGCCTCACCAATCCCTATGGTGATTACTTGAGTACAAGTATGAAGATAATAAATGGCTTAATGACAAACTCACAATGTATCTTAATGCCTTATGAAGTTTTCAGAATTCCAAAGAATGTGAAAGTTTTTCTGAAAAACTTCAAAGTGTTCTTGAATAAAAACTAAGAAATTTGTATCAAGAACTTGGATTTTTTAGTATAAAAGTTATGATGTAATTCTGAGATCCTACAAGGTTTATATAGAGTTCCAAAATGTGTTTAGAATCACTTTCAAAAGGTATAAGTCGTTTGGGAAAATTTGAACCAAGTTGGAACACAATGGTTCAATTTAAAAGTCAGATTTTCGCAGTAACAGTACTTGGTAATCGATTACTTATCCGTGGTAATCGATTACAAGTTGAAAAACAACTTATACTGTCAATTTTTGCTTGTGGTAATCGATTACCAATATGAGGTAATCGATTACCTCAGTTGAAATTTTAAATCCAAAGTTGCTCAACGGCTAGTGGTAATCGATTACATCCATAGGGTAATCGATTACCCTAGTTGAAATTTCATTTCCCAGAAATGCCGAGAGTTATGGTAATCGATTACTTACCCTGGTAATCGATTACTGCAATTAAATTTTGGATTTAACTTTCAACAGTAAGTGGTAATCGATTACTACTACAGGGTAATCGATTACCCTAGTTATTTTTGCCTTTTTCCAACTTTTCAAAAATAACTTGGTTTTTCTTAGGAACTCTTATATTAACCTAGATTAAGATCTTTATTCTTAAGGCATTGTGATTTCTTATGAGTTTGAAATATATGCTACTAAAAGACTAAGACTCTTATAAATAAAATATACTTCAAGTTCTTTAAGTCTTTGATCTTCAAATAGCTTTTCTTCTTTCTTTTGGTGATGTGCATTTGTCTTCATCAAAACCCAGCCTCGGTCAAGGAGCCAGATCATCTTCCCATATATATCTCATACTATATATCCTATAGCATGCATACGACATTCATGTGACATTCACATTTCTCATCATTCACATTCACCCTATAGAATATATATTCCATACTATATATCCTATAGCATGCATACGACATTCATGCGACACTCACATTTCTCATCATTCATATTCACCCTATAGAATATACATCCCATACTATATATCCTATAGCATGCATTCGACATTCATGCGACACTCACATTTCTCATCATTCATATTCACCCTATAGAATATACATCCCATACTATATATCCTATAGCATGCATACGACATTCATGTGACATTCATTACTCCGAGTCTTATTTCCATTGGGACTCCCCCAATAAATATTAACTTCACTTTGAGTCATATTTCCATTGGTACTCCCCCAATAATATTGATTTCATTTTGAGTCATATTTCCATTGGTACTCCCCCAATAATATTGATTTCATTTGAGTCATATTTCCATTGGTACTCCCCCAATAATATTGATTTCATTTGAGTCATATTTCCATTGGTTCTCCCCCAATAATATTGATTTCATTTGAGTCATATTTCCATTGGTACTCCCCCAATAATATTGATTTCATTTGAGTCATATTTCCATTGGTTATCCCCCAATAATATTGATTTCATTTGAGTCATATTTCCATTGGTTCTCCCCCAATAATATTGATTTCCTTTGAGTCATGTTTCCATTGGTTCTCCCCCAATAATATTGATTTCATTTTCCATAACAGAAAAGTCACGCATTTTCCAACATAATGCAAAAATTACAGACGTATCATTTTAAACCATTACCTCTTCCACAGACCTCATTCATATCAGCAAGTATGATTTAGAGACGCTTATCCCTTACCTTGGTGAGCGTTGAGGATCGGTTCCGAGTAACTTTAAAAGTCTCCTCCGCGATTTCCTCCAACCTTAGGATCTTTCCTCATTTTCACCAATAACAACCATGTCGGTCATTTATTCAAAATAACACATAAATAACTCGTATTTCATCATCAAATGTACAAGGGATTCATATATATTTAAGATTTCCAAACATCTAAACATACTTGTTTATCTCATATATCAACATCAAAGCACAAACTCATCATCCATATCTAACATTTCATCTCTTTCTCTTTATACTCATATTCTCATTTTGGGGGTTTTTGGGGTTTTCATAAATAACCCACAAAACCTTTCCATTCATCAAATACCAACTCTAAGCCAAGAGTTTACAAGAGAAAAATAACATAAAACGAACCATAACTCTAAAGGGTGAGTTTCCATGGTTTCTCATGTTTTGAAAATAGATCCAACATACCCAAAACAAGTTAGAGAGGAAGAAGAAGAGTTAGAAGCAAGAGGTTTACCTCTTCTCAAGCTCTAAGATTATTCCTAAGTCTCCTTGCTCTTGAAAAGCTCTCTTCTCTCTCTTCTCTTCAAAGTTCTAACCCTAAAATGTGTTTGGGGTTTCTTTTTTAAAGAGCAGTCGTCGGGTTCTCGCTCAAGCGAGCCCATTCTCGCTCAAGCGAGAAAATCCCGCATTTTTAAAATTTCAGATATGACCCTCTCGCTCAAGCGAGGGATTCTCGCTCAAGCGAGAATCTCACAGTCCCAATAGGCTTCCTCTCACTCAAGCGAGGGATTCTCGCTTAGGCGAGAATCTCACAGTGTCAATAGCCCCAGTTTGCCATTTCTCGCCCAAGCGAGGCAACTCTCGCTCAGGCGAGAATCTTCCAGTATAGCCTAGGATTTCAACCTCCCAGATGATCCTTTCTCGCTCAGGCGAGAATCTCTCGCTCAGGCGAGAATCTCTCGCTCAGGCGAGAATCTCTCGCTCAGGCGAGAATCTCTCGCTCAAGCGAGACTTCCAGGACTGATACTATAATTTTAAAGACTAAAATTCGGGGTGTTACAAGGGTTTCTATGAGATTAAAGCACCCTTCACTTCGACCCGAGAAGCTAAAAGACTATTTTTCTTTTCTTTTTTTCACTTTTCTTTTCTTTTTCTTTTTTTCACTTTTCTTTTCTTTTTCTATTTTTTTCTTGATCATTCTTCTTTTCTTGATCCATCTTTTTTTTTTAATTTCTTTTGATCTTCACTCACTTGTTTTGGAGACAAGGGTGATAGTACAATTTTCTTTTCTCGAAATACAAAGGTATATTTGTTGGAAAACCCATCATGGATGGCTTTCCGATCGTACTGCCATGGCCTGCCTAGTAGCATGTGGCTGGCCTCCATAGTGACTACGTCACACAGTACGGAACCCACATATTTCCCAATGGAAAATGGGACTTCAGCTTGTAGGTTAACTACCATTTCACCAACTTCACTTAACAATTGTAGCAGATAAGGTGATGGGTGGGTCCTAGTCACTATAACACCCCAAATTTTAAGTCTTTAATATTATAGTATCAGTCCTGGGATCCTCGCTTGAGCGAGAGATTCTCGCCTGGGCGAGAAAGGCTCACCTGGGAGAGTGAAGTCCTGGGATATACTAGGGGATTCTCGCCTAAGCGAGAATTGTCTCGCCTAAGCGAGAATTGTCTCGCCTAAGCGAGAATTGTCTCGCCTGGGCGAGAAATGGCATTTTGGGGCTGTTGAGACTGTGAGATTCTTGCTTGAGCGAGAATCCCTCGCTTGAGCGAGAGGGTCAGAGATGAGTTTTTAAAATGGGCGGGATTTTCTCGCTTGAGCGAGAGCAAGCTCGCTTAATCGAGAACCCGACGAGAACATTAAATGAGAGAAACCCCAAATATATTTTTAGGTTAAGAATTGAAGAGAGGTGAGAGAAGAGAGCATTCACAAGGTCTAGGAGCTTTGATTCTTGTTCAAGAGCTTGAGAAGAGGTAAAACTCTCTATTCTAACTCTCTTCTTCTCTTGAGAACCCATTTTTGGTATTATGGATCTCTTCTCAAAATGTGTAAAACCATGGAAACTCTCTCTTTCGAGATATGGTTCATTTTATGTCGCTTGTACCTTGTAAACTCTTGGTTTTGAGTTAGTATTCCAAGAATGGAAAGGGTTTGTGGGTGGACTCATGCAAACCCCAAAACCCTATAGAGAGAAAATGTGGTTAGAGTGGAAAAATGGGTAAAATGCTAGAGGTAGAAGATGAGTTGCTTTATAATGTTAAAATATGAGATGATATGTATGTTTTAGATGGTTGTAAACTCATAATGAAAGTAGTATAGAATCATTGAAAATATGATAAATATCTTGTATGGTTGAATAATGCAATATAAGTTATTTATTTGTTATTTGGAATGAATGACTAACAATGTGTTATGTGGTGGGAATGAGGAAAGATCCTAAATTTGGAGGCGGTGCCGGTGGAACTTACGAAGTCGCCAAAAACCAAACCCAACACTCACCGAGGTAAGGATAAGTCTTTAACTTATGCACGGTGTTAGAAAATGCGTGGATTTTCTGTTATGGACTATGAATAAAATGTGAATCACTTGGTCATTATGAACATATATGGGTATGTTGATAATGATGAGAAGTGGATTTACGTTTTATGTATTGGTGGAGTGCCAATGGAAATTAAAATCGAAATGAAATCATGAAATGTAAATCGCTTTGTAGTTATGAGTATACGTGGATATGCTTGTAATGATGTCGGTGTATTTATCATTTATGTATTGGTGGAGTGCCATTGGAAATAAAACTCGAAATGAAATCATGAAATGTAAATCGCTTTGTAGTTATAAGTATACGTGGATATGCTTGTAATGATGTCGGGTGTATTTATCATTTATGTATTTGTGGAGTGCCAATGGAAATAAAACTCGAAATGAAATCATGAAATGTAAATCGCTTTGTAGTTATAAGCATACGTGGATATGTTTATAATGATGTCGGGTGTATTTATCATTTATGTATTGGTGGAGTGCCAATGGAAATCAAACTCGGAATAAAGCAATAAATTGTAAGCACTTTGTAGTTAGTGGAGTGCCAATGGAAATAAAACTCGTTTATAATCGAACGTGATGGT
The DNA here is from genome assembly GCA_009771035.1 of Lupinus albus. Lineage (NCBI taxonomy): Eukaryota > Viridiplantae > Streptophyta > Magnoliopsida > Fabales > Fabaceae > Lupinus > Lupinus albus. The sequence continues at coordinate 11,043,006 of CM019999.1, forward strand.
TAGCGATGTTTACTCAAGTTATGCAGTAAGGTTTTTCAAAAGTATCTACGATGAAAACGGTTTTGATTTTATTCGATTTAGTTTTTTATTTAACCCTATTAAATGTGGATTAACTTACATTGATTTTTTATTGAGTTAATGACTTATTCTTTTGTGTTGTTTGTGTATGGTCAATGTTAATCCCATTGCAGGTAGGTGGACGGAGAAAAGATGATTTTTTGACTAGGAGATTAGAGACCTTTATATTGATGTCTCTTTATCCATTCTTTCGTAACTTCATTTGTTTTGTACTTGAAGAAACTAATTGTACTATGAATACTATTTTTGTACATGATATCGATCATGGAGACTAGTAACTCGGGATATATGTAGCTATGGGTGTTTTGGAAACCCATAGCTAATTGTATGCGGTGGTTACTAGGTTATACTAATATGAATTATGTTTTTCTGTATTATGAATGTATGTATGGATATTGCATGATAATAATCAGGAAACATGGATAAATTGAATGTTTGCATGAGCTAAAATAAGAGAAAATTTTCAGTGCAGAATTTTGGGTCGTTACAGTCACTAGGTTTAGTTTGGAAACCAACCTTGTGCTCACCACATTGGCACAGCTGCCACCATCAATGATCACGGAACAAACGTTCCAGAAAATAAACATCTTGTGTGAAAGATGTTCTCCCGCTGACTTTCCTCGTCATCTTTGACGTGGATGCCCAAGAGCCTTCAGACCATGAGTAAGTCACCTTCCGACATCCTTGCCTCCTCATCACTCTCTTCTTATGAACTTGAGGTTTCGGATTCTGATTCTACCATCCCGTTTTTGAACACCATAGTCCTCCTGGTTGGACACTGAGAAGCAATGTGAAGCACTTGATCTCCCGACTCCGGTTTGGTGCCTCTACGGATTTCTTACTGTTGTTGGTGCCCACGGCTTCCCTACTTGGTGCTCCCTCCTTCTTAGGCTTGTCCTTCCATCTAGATGATTGGAACTTGTTGGTATTAGTTGTGTAGGACTTTGACTTCTTCCTTTTTAGTTGTTGCTACACTTTCATCGCCTTCTGCACCAAATCTTCCAATTCCACATAGCTCTGCAACTCCACAACATCTTGGATGTCCTGGTTGAGTCCATGATAGCAACCCGCCTAGGCCCAAGCCTAACAAGGCCAACAATTCCATTAAGCATGCCATACAACTAGATGAACAATTCCATCAAGCATGCCATACAACTGAATATTGTATTTCTGGTTGAATCAATACGGCCCTAGTCTTTTGCTTAGTGTTTAAGTTGTAATTTGAATAATACAATGAAGGTTGAATCAAAACAGCAGCCATAGTTAAGCCTAGGCAATTAAGTCATGAATTGACTTTAATGGGAGCCTTAGGCCAGCCCTCACTATATGTATTTGCTAATTGCACTTGAATAAAACATATTTGAATTTTAAGAGAAAAACACTTTGTTGTTTTAGTTGAGCTTTGCTCCTACCCTTTTAACTTATCAAGCTTTCTTGTGGCGTTTTGGCTTATCACCATTCATTGGTGTGGTGCCTCCAATCATCCTCATCAACATCCTTGTTGTGGTGGATTTCCTTTACTTATCAAGCTTTGTCTTGTGGCGTTTCTGGCTTATCACCTTCATTGGTGTGGTGCTTACTATCATCCTCATCAACATCCACGTTGTGGTGGATTTCACTTGGTTTATCAAGCTACAAGCTTGTGGCACCTTCTCCTCAAGTCTTCTTCCATCTTCTTTTATCCAACTACCCCACATCCTCATTCATAACCTACCATACACGGCCAAACAGCCACCAAACACTCATTCACACCATTGCATTCATCCTACATGCATAAACAACCAAAAAGACCCAAAAATATTACTTATAACCCCCACTCCTCACAAAACTGAGAACAACAACCCCATAACCCATTGCCTCACCCAACCATAAAACAAAACATACATTTAAACCAAAAATACCAAAAAATAGCACCAAAACCCGAATTCCCATTTACCTAGTACAATTCCGCACTAAATTTTTGAGCTTCAAGCAAAACGATCGCAAAGAACACCAACCCCCACAAGGAGGTTGTTGTTAGTCCATGAAGAAACCGTGCCATAGTAGCCTTACGGTCTTCAATGAGATTGGACCTCAACAAGGCCAGCTCCATCTCCTTGTAATATTCATCTACCGAATTACTCCCTTGAGTCAACCTTTGGAGTTGGTTGTATATGTCCCGATGATAAGACGAGGGTACAAACCTTTTCCTCATGATAGTTCTCATTTTCTCCCATGTGCTCACGGGTTGAGCACCTCACATTCGCCTATCCTTTTGAAGTTGATCCCACCAGATCATGGCATACTCCTTGAACTCAAGTGCTGCTACCTTTACCTTCTTTTCCTCCGAATAGTTGTGGCAATCAAACACTTGTTCTATCTTCATCTCCCATTCCATGTATGCGTCCTATCATTCCTTCCCTACTTAATCTTCAAGATGACCATATTTCCATAACCATATGGAATGGCAGAGAAGTTACCTTTAGGGCAAGGTATAACTTTTGGCCACAACTACCTGCTGAACTGGTGTTACAAGTCATTCGTAACACCGCTTTTGGAAACATCTTAGACATTGGAGCAGCTGAACTCAACAACCATCTAGTTAATGCTTTGGTTGAGCGCTAGAGGCTGGAGATGCACAATTTCCACTTACCCATTGGAGAGTGCACGATTACTTTGGAGGATATCACTTGTCAACTCGGATTGCCCATTGATGGAGATGTTGTCACTGGAGCAACAAACATGGATTGGGATGTTGTCTGTCTAAACTTGTTGGGTGCGATTCCAACGAATAGACATATTGTTGGTCAACGGATTCAAATGAGTTGGCTGAACTCCACATTTCAACAACTCCCAGACGATGCAACTGAGATTGAAATCCATCATCATGCACAAGCATTTATTCTAAGGATGATTGGTGGGTTCTTGATGCTGGATACATCATGGTCATGAGTACACTTGATGTATCTCCCATTGTTGGAGGATTTATCTGAAACATACCAATACAGCTGGGGATTTGCTGTTTTGGCATGTCTCTATCGAGGACTTTGTCGTGCAGCCTTGATTAGCCACCAAATTTAAATTGGTGGATGTTTGTTACTACTACAATCGTGGGCGTACGACCGCATCCCAATGCTTGCTCCAAGATTGCACAATAACACCACAAACCTATTTCCATTAGTTAGAAAGTAAAGTTTTTTTTATTTTCCTAATTTTCATTTTTTATTACATTTATTTTATTATTATATTTTTTCTTTCTAATTTTTATTTTTTAATACATTTATAGATGGTCGCAACATTTAGTGACGACAAATATTCCTGACCATGCAACCAACATAATACAATCAATATTGGATCGTTTGCGTATAAATCAGGTAATCACACTATAATTTGTTATTGTTACTAATATTTCTTATTTTATTATTATTTACTATATCAATCATTTTTTAACTTATTTTTATATATCGATCAGTTTGTCTGGACCCCATATCAAAATATGAACTTTATGGATCAAATACCAGATATGGCCCGATCACGCGTGCTAGTTGTATGTTTTGCACTAGTTGAGTAGCATGCTAGTGATCGGGTTATGAGACAATTTGGTTTACAACAACCAATCCCTCAAGATCCAATTAACCTGCAAACACAACACAAAATGGATCTTCGTGGGAAGAACGACTACAACTGGCAACAAAAGCATGATCAATGGATTCAAATATGGAATAATCGGGAAAATTATGTTGTGAATGATTTGCCTAATATACAACCTTTGTATCACACTCCCAATACATGCAGTGGTACCTACAAAGGACGAGAAAGTACATCTCCCCAGACGGAGCATATTTATTTGGATCGGTAACATTTTTTGTTTTTTGTTTTTTGGTTTAATTTTTACATTCAAGTTCTTACAATGATTTTTTCCAGTACAATTTCATTAAATCAATTTTAGATCAATGTGCTTCATCAAATGTTCATTACAACCCGATGCAAACAATAAATGACGTTTACATACACTACAATGAAATGATAGATGCGCTTTCTAAACTACTTCCAACCACCTTCTCCAACAACAACTATCAAGCTCCTCCGACTCATCACTTTGATATGCCTATTGCACCTGAGTTTCAGCAACCGTATCATAGTCAAACTCAAACGAATACTCATCCGCAAACATTTACTCAACAAACACCCGCTCCTCAACAACAACCATTTCAGTTTCAAAGTTTCGGAATATTGAGTGACTATTCCATCTCTCATCAATTCAGATCTTCATCACATTATCAAGAAACATTACCATCCATGTTTGGAACGACTTCAACTACACCCTCGTCGGCATTCAACTCTCAACAATACTATCAACCTACAATGCCGACACAAGTTGAACAAGGTAACATTTATGATGAGGATGAAGAAGATGATGAAGATGAGGATGAAGAGGAGCCCTAATTAGTTAGAGGTGGAACAAGACAACCAACACAACCACAATTAAGAGTCCAACCACCTCGAAGGAGAAAACCATGATCATATGACACATCATCTCATCGACATCATTAGGAAATAGATTTATTATATTTTTCATTTCGTTTTCTATTATTAAAATGTACTCAATTTGCATTATTAGTAAAGTTTTAACTTTGATTATCAACTCAATTTTCTAAAATTTAAATTTTATTAACTTTAAATTTGTATTTATCAACTCAAATAAAATACAAAACATAAAAAAAAAACTAACTACAACACATAAAACACAAAATAAAAACAACTAACTAGAACACATAAAGCACAAAAAAAAATAAGTTATTGTTTTCGTCATGTCATAACAGATCTCGTGCACCCTATACACTACATGAATCTCGTGCACTGTATACACGACTCCTATTAGGGAGTTATATTCTCCATTCATGACAACTAGATTGTCATGAACCCCATACTCGACAACCAAAAAAGTGCACTAGTCCCATAATTAAAGTTTACACTACACTAAAGCTAACATAGTGTAGTCAAACTATACCATGCCAATAATTTTTCCGTCATGAACATATAAATCTTCAAGAATAAAAACATGATTAAATATATAGCATATATTTTATGTGAAAATTACTCGGGAGTGAAAGACCTATGCCCTTTCTAGTTTCATGCCTATATGTGAATCCTAGAATTTGAACTTCACACTCATGTATGGTATGTGCTTTACACTAACACTTAAAGCATATATGATTCATTAAAACAAAGGAAAGTACAAAACAAAAAGGTTTATCTATTGGAAAACAATTGTCAATAAATATATTGACTAGACTAATTGACAATTCATAATTAACAATATGTTGGTCTAGTGGTGTAAGATCCCGCTAGATCTTTAGGATGACCAAAATGTTAAGAGTTCAGTTTCTGTGAATAACACTTGTTGGGAGGGCAGTCACGCATCCCGAAAGAGATTAGTTCCTTAACCAAAATGGTAAGGGAATACCTTGGTAGTGCCATATTTTTTTTACTCTCTTTCAGTATGTTAAGTAAAACTAGTTTGTTGTCGGGAGTATATAAATGTGAGCTTCAAACTTGTATATGTGAACTTATAGCTGTGTACTTGTAACTTGTAGCTATTAATGTAGTTAGAAGCTTGTATATGTGTAAGTAGTTTATTAAGTTAGAGTTGTTCGTTAAAACTAATTTTATAAGTATTTAAATGTTTTAAAATGACTAAAAATACATTTAATATTTATTTAATTATTTATTAATTAAATAATTAATAATTGGACATTAAATATTCTATTTTAATGTTTTTAGTCATTGTCAATATTCTTTTCTTTCTAAAAAATACAATTATTTTCTTTCTCAATAATATTTTTCCATCGTTGATATTATACATTAGTAAACTATAAAATATGGAAATAATTTATACACTCATCTAATAATCAAATGCAAGAATAATTTATGCATCACAAAAAATTAGAAAATTAAAAAATAGAAAATGACGGTAATTTATTTTCCATTTCTATTTTCAATGAAATTAGAAAATGACGGAAAAAAATATATTTACATTGTTATTTTCATTTCATAATTACGCTCTTAATTAATGAATATAATGTCAAAATCAATCAACGAATGTGTCATTTGTTCAGGTCAAAACACATCTTTATGATAGAATTTATTTCTTTCTCTCTAAACATAACAAATGATGGGTGTGATAATATATGACTTTGGATGAAAATTATCGCCCTTTGAAATTACTTCAATCTGAATTAAATAATAGATTAGTTATATGTTACTAAGTTATTTAAACTTTAACTTTATCAAAATACTTCAAGTTCATGATGCAAATTTATGAAAACACAATGATGGATTTGATAGCCAATGACCAAATCCCACAATTAAATGTGTTAAATGTATTGTTAACATAAAATTTGTTGGAAAAAGAAATATTAGTAAAAAATATGAAGACATTTTATAAAATCAGCAGTTTGATTATTTAATGATTAAAATTTAGAATTGAATTATTTGAAAGAGTAATTGTCACCGTTTATGAAATTTAGAGTGAATAGTTTTGAAAATGAAAATAACAATTAAAACATGGAATTGAAAATTATTTTTTGGAAATGGAAACAAGACATAGAAGTATAAAATATTACTAGAAAGCAAACAGACCCTAGGATTTTTTTAGTTGGGGTGACTATGTAATTTACTAAAATTTTGAAGTGTAAAATTCGCAATGAATTATTGAAAGCTAATTTCATTTTCTAAACGTTTTTTGAAAAGTAGTTTTCAAACATTACAAATTCATTTTTAAAAGCTATAATTCATTTTTTAAAAGATACAAATTCCTTACAAATTTTGTTTATCAAACAACTCTAATAGCTTATTTATTGAGTAAAAAAATTACAAACTACATAAAGAGTTACAAGTTTGTGATGTAGAACAATCCATTAAAGTGATTATTGATATAATTATTAGGGGTGAGCAAGACTCAGCCCTACCTACTCAGCCGATTTGACCCAATCATGATTGGACCCAAATAGAGACACGTCTTGTTAGGTCTAGGATCGAGTTGTGGTTCAAAAATTAGACTCAAACAATATTTAGGGTCCGTGGGAGGCAAGCATTATCCAACCTGACTTGTCCTATGATCATTCACTTATCATATTTGTATATATCTCTTTTCAATTGTGTATAAAGTAATGACATTTCTTTGGGCGAAAGTATCAGTGATCCTCAAATTTTTCATCATATATACATGATTAACAATATATATACATATATCATTTCATATATCAAATTACATATTCATAAAATAATAAGTAAAATATTGAGAATACTTTATCTAAAAGAAGTGTGCATTATATTTAATCGGATCTTGGTTCGGGTTTAAAGGTTGTCCTAGTCGATATTTGGGGTCGGGTTAGCTTCAGATCTAAGGTCAGGTTCGGGTTAGCTTCATATCTAAGGTCAGGTTCGGGTTAAGAAAAGGACTCTATCAACATTTAGGGTTGAGTAAGGAAGAAACCTTACCCGACTTAGGGGTGAGCATGGGCCGAGTTGAGACGGGTTAAGGTTTGTCCCTTACCTGGTCCTAAATATTGGCTAGTTTATCTTTTTGAACTCGGACTCAACCCTAGACCCGAAGCTAACCCGACCATAAATATTAACCGGGTCAACCTTTAAACCCGAATCCGATTAAATATAATGCATACTCATTTTAGATATAGTTTATATAATTAATTTGACATATAAAATGATATATATATATATATATATATTATGTATATATGATGAAAAATTATAGAATAAATGATATTTTTTACTAAAAAAATATCATTATTCTATAATAATTGAATAGAGACATATAAAAATATTATGAGTGAGCAACCATGGGTCGGACCGGGCCAAGTCATACTTAGTCCTTACTCGATTCTAAATATTCATTGAGTCTAATTTTTGAACCAGAACTTGACTCTATACCCGATGAAACTTGATGTTATTCGAGTCCGATCATAATTGGATTATACCAGGTGAGTGAGTAGGTGAAGTCCTACTCACCCTTAAATCGACTCATGCTCATCCCGAATATTAATTGATCATATGCATCTATCATTTTAAAAAAAAATGGAATGTACATGTACATGTACACTGATTAATTATATAATAAATAAGGTAAACAAATTTGAAAATATTACATTGTACAAACGAGGAGAATAATATAACATTGTTATATATGAATTAAAGTACATGGGAGTTAGGTCCTGCGTACTGGTCATAACATGCATCACTTTTGTATGTCGATAATTAAGAGGAGTTTCACTAAAAAATAATGCTATTTCTTTAGAAAAGTAGAAAATTTTCTTTGATAAAGAAAATCTTTATTATACTATAAATAAAAAATAATATAAAAAAGCAATTAATGAATGTTTTTTCTTTTGACCCTCAGCCATTAGAAAACCCAAAAATAACTTAATGCTAATTAGTAAATTATTAAAGTGCGTGGAATATTTATATATTAGTATTGATGGTAATATTTATTTCTATTTATTTTGAATTAAATTATTTGGTAACTTAATTATTTTTAATAACTTATGTTTTCTTTTTATACTTTTAACTCTTAACATTGACATTATGTGCTAACGTAGAAAACAACAGAAAAAATAATTACACAACTTTCAACCTTTTCTCTTATCATGATCACAAGATGACAACCTCTCTTCAGTTTCATTCTTTTCAACCTTCTCCACATTGCATGCAATTCTTTCAATATGCATAATCTTTTCTCTAATCTCTCTATACATTTTCCATTACCTTCTCATGCATGTATATGAATTCTGACCCTATTGGTTACTGACAAAAAATATTAATTTTCTTCACTTTCTGGATTGTTTTCTCCCGAATATTTTCTGGGTATTCCTTGGAATTTTGTGGGGTGTCCTCTTTTTTTCATTGGGTATTACTACTCTTGTTGATATTATTATTAGGGTTGAAGATATGGGAGAATGCTGTAGCCATGGTGCTACTGTTAGAGGAAAGGTGGAAAGCGAAGTGGATGGTGAAGAATATGAGCATGATCATAGCACTCATGTCAGATATGAACATGATGGATCAAGGGTCATATTAAAAGGATCCTCTATGTTTGTATCATTGGATTGCCAACAAGGTAAGAAAGGAGTTAATCAAGATGCATTGACAGTTTGGGAGGTAAGGGTTATTAATGTTTATGTTTTATAAAATCATAAATCTATATTATTGATTAACGTATTGAAAAGAAAGTTCAATAAGGCTTAAAAGTAGAAAAAAATGGTTTGGACATGTGTGGAGAAATCACGTGAGATTTAAGAAAACTATAGATGAAAATATTAAAATATATTTGATTGCTTATCTATGAATATAATTTAGGATATGACAGTTAACATCATTGTTTAGTTGATTATTGGAAAATGTTTTGTTTCGTTTAATCAATCTTAAACCTTTTGTTCTTGATAACATTAGAATGTTGTTTTAAATAATTACCTGTTTATGGTTTCATGCAATTATGAATTTGATTTGTTCCACACTTGGTCTTACACTCTTACTTTAATTTGCAAATGGTAAATTGCAGTAAGGTAATTGTCATGAAATTACCTTGTTTTGAAGCAATTCAACTATCACCATTTATAATAAATGTCTTTCTTTATGTAAAGATGATTTATGAAGAAGATAAAAATTTCACAGCAACCTAAGTGCACCTTTGAAGTTGCATTGTCCTTGCCTCAGATTTTTCTGAAATTGTTACAAAGATTATTCTTTAATCGCAATGTCTGAGCTTAATAATCTTCTTCAGCTTTATGGTGCTAGCAATGATAGAATTGGATGATTCTATCTTAAGGGATATTAATAACTAAAGCTTGATATAATTGTTACACATTTATTATAATTGTGGGAAATGTGATCACCATTGTGGCTATGATGTGATTTCGGAGAATACCAAAATTGAAATATGTCGTTGCGGACTGCAATTTAAAACCTTGGTTGACGAGGCCTAAGTTTAAATTGATGTTACAGTAAAGCTTAATGCTTCTTGATTGAAGAAACATGTTGCTGGGACTAATGTTTAATTTGATATGGTATATATTATTATTAGGATTTCACTGGAGAAAAAGATATGATCTTTTGTGGTGTATTCGATGGACATGGTCCTCTAGGCCACAAGGTTTCACAATTCATTCGAGACAAGCTACCCTTAAAACTGTCTGAATCAATCAAAATGGCACAACAAAATGCTTGCAGATTTTATGATGCTAAGGAATCAGCAAGTGGAAGTTATGATGATATCTATGAAGGAAATAACCAAGGCATGTCCCTTGCTGCATGGGAAGCATGCTTTCTCAAGTTCTTTGATGAAATTGATGAAAAACTTGCTCAAGAGATTAATACTTATAGCTATTGCAGTGGTAGCACTGCTGTAACTGTGATTAAACAGGTATATAATTAGATATTCAAATTGTACTATTGATAGATTCTTAAGTTCCTTCAGATCTAAGAACATTATTTCTCCCTTTTGTACCATTGAGTATACTGGAGTATAAATAGTTAGGATTAGTTACTTTGTTAGTTTTAGTACTTGACAATACAAGCTTGTGTTATATTGCATATGTATACAACATAGGCTTATGTAACTAATCCCAAAGTCCTAACTACTGATATATCTAATAGAGTATGTGACACACAGTTATAGGATTAACAATGATGTTAAATTGTTATGGATGATGGCCTAAAAAGCTGATATGACTCGCGTTCAATGACACTAAGCAAGAGAAGTCTTTTGCTATGTAGCAACTTAAAATTTATCTGCTTAACTTTCTTGTAAGATGGTTTTTTTGTAAGATAGAATTAACTAAACAGTAATTTTTGTTTGAAAATTTTTAGGGTGACCAGTTGATAGTCGGCAATTTGGGCGATTCTCGAGCAGTTCTTTGCACAAGAGGGGATAGAAATCAACTTATTCCGGTTCAACTTACTGTTGACTTGAAACCTGATATTCCAAGTAAATTTTGTTATTTGCCTCATTTCCTAAGTCATTAAAAGCTTGTTAAGAAGTTTGTGTAACTAGCTTTTGTTCTTCATTTTCTCTCAGGCGAAGCTTCAAGAATCATTACATGCGAAGGTAGAGTTTTCGCATCGAAAGAGGAACCGGATGTGTACAGAATATGGATGCCTGATGATGACTGTCCTGGACTAGCTATGTCAAGAGGCTTTGGAGACTTTTGCATTAAAGATTATGGCCTTATTTCAACTCCAGATGTCTTTTATAGAAAACTTACTAAGCAAGATGAATTCGTGGTTTTGGCAACTGACGGGGTAAGTAATCGAGTTTTGTTATTTGAACATCGAGTTTTGAACATCGTATTTGATACTCTACACATTTGTCTCCATCTCTCACTTTTTGCCTTCTTTTTATACACATTTCAGAAACAAGAAATAGACATACACTTGTTGTCAACAAATGCTGTTAACAAAACATTCACAATAAACATTATTAATGCTTGTTTGGTTGTTATATCTTTCATAGTTTAACTCAAATCATATATTCCTCCTAATCCAAATACATATATAAGCAAATACTTCAACAATTCATTCAACCAATGAAATAAAGTAATCTTAAAGAAAAAACAAACTTTCATATTTTTTCTTTAGGTATGGGATGTGCTGACTAACAGTGAAGTAATAAACATAGTTGCTTCAGCACCAAGGATTGTAGAGGTACAAATATCCCGGTTTCATGGTTGATGATTGTGCAGCCATATGCTTGTTTCTGAATGAGCAGCCTGTGTTATCCCAATCCAAATCCAATAGGAGCATAAGCCATGAAATCCATAGAAATCGCAGCAAGAACCTATTTCGCCGATTTAAATCGACTAGAAATGAAGAAACTGAAAGAGTTGATGGCAAAGTTGGTTTAGAACTTGATGAAGAATGGAAAGCTCTTGGAGGATTTGTTAGATCCAACTCAATATTAAAACTTCCATGGTTTGCTAAGAATTTGAATGAACGCCAAGCATTGAAGTACTTTAAGGGGGGGTTAGTTAAATTTCAGTTACTCTTCTAACATGTTAACAAAGTGGTTATTGATTGGAACTAAAGTTTTATTTTTAGGTGAAAAAAAGAGAGGTTGAAAGATTAGTATATTGGTGTTTCCTAAGAAAATGAGTGAAAAATTCAATGATGAGCATTATATATGAAATGTTATAAATTTACTCATCTTGTTTTCTCTTCACTCAAATTTTAAGGAGAAACCAAACTGAATATACACCATTAACTAATTATTCACCTTTATCAACTATCAACTATCCTTTTGGATGACTTTGGTTAAGTTCTTATATATATTTGTCGGTGTATTTATACTATCGCTTCAAAAAAAAATCATCAATAGCAAGATTTTTATAGATTGATGTTTTATTTGAAGGGTGACTTCTAACATTAATTCAAATTGTAGTTATTTTGGTTCCAAATTCTGTTCTATGTTTGAGTATTTGCAAATAAGGGTCTTCCATACCAGCTCATTGTAAATATTATTATTGGCTATGAGTTCAAGTAAGTGTGGAGGGGGACCCAAAATTGCTAAAACTATTATTTTTGACAACCTTTGTTAGAAATATATTTGACATTAAGGTCAATTTAGGACAAATGCATTCTCAATTGCAACATAATTTTGGAGACTCCCAAAATTTTGGTGTTACAGTCAATTTCGGGCTAATGCAGTTGATGCGACGATCGCAATCTGGATTTGAAGTACTTGAAAGTGTAGTGACATCAATGTTGAAATTATAGTGATACAACCTAACGATAGCTTGGTGATCAAATATCATTAGACAATAGAATTTGATTGAGAGACTATTCATACACTGTAATATTTAAAACTTTGCCCGTTAATATTGGATAACTAAATTAGTGTCCTAATAATAAATATGGAATGGTCATAAGACAACTAACTTAAAGGCAGACCACATAAAAGAATAATATATATATATATATATATATATATATATATATATATATATATATATGTATATGTATATCTTTAATATATATATATATATATATTATTGTATATTATGATAAGTTGATAACTTTGCAAAAAAAAAATTGGATATATATGGATGACAATTATAAAAATCACATAGAGATAAAAAAACAACAATGGTTACAAATGTGGTTTACTTGCCCAATGTGATTTTAATCCTTGTACAACAACAATATCCTGTATTACAAATGCACCCTTTCTTGTATCCCATCTTAATGCAATTGTAGTCACAATCTTTTTCTCCAAGACAAAACCCTAAGCAATTTGGTAGATATTTTGCACTTTTTATCACTATTGGTCTTGCAATAAAATGAAATTAGGTTAATATATTTAGCACACATATCCTGATATTTTTTTTAAATCCCAAACACATACTATATTAAATAATTAAGTGAGCACTACATAAGAATGTTCTCTTTTTTTAAACAAGAACACTAAAAAATAGCATCTAGCACAAAGCCCTATTAGTCAATAGACATGAAAAAATAAACAGGATTAAAGGCTGATAGATTATGATCCAACCAGCTTAGTTCAATTAATCATTCCAATTGCATTGATTTGTTGAAAAAGCTTTTTCCTTCATCTGCTTACCAGACAAACCTGTTGTCAACCAAAATGATCTTCCTTCTAGATAAATCACAGTACAAAGTAGCGGAGATAATATATGATAAACTTTTACTCATCATTCATTTGAAGGAAAAGTTCCTTCCTGGTTGCATCCTCAAGAAAAAATTGAATGAAAATATATATAATAATACAATACACAATTAGTGATATATATATTAGAAACACGATTGTTACTATATATATATATATATATATCAATTATCAAAATTTATAATAGTAAGATAAATAAAAATACATGTATTAGTGATATATATAATATTATAATTCACAATTAGTAATATATATAACAATACACGTATAACAATTTATGGTGTCTATTAATTTCGATCCGAATACCATAAAAGTTACCCAAAATATATTACAAATCATCAAGGCACTAGGAAACAATTTAGTATGTAGTAGGATATAAAACACTAACATAATAACAATATAATATAGTAACATATATAACACTACAATTCATACAAAATTGATAATTTAAGCCACAAAACTGGTTGGAGAATTTAACAACAATACAATATCATGCCCTAGTATTTATTTCTTTAATATGTGGTTCAGTTCAGTTCCAATGAAAATTCTAAAACCATGAACCAAACTGAACCAAGCATAAATGGTTCTTTAAAAAAATAATCGAACGGAATCGAATCACATTTTGTGTTTGGTTCGGTTCAACCAATTTAGATGTTTCTTAGATGTTTTAAGTTCAACACAAAGGTTATCAACTTCAATTATTGCGGTTCAATATCCGGTTGCAGTTCAAGAACAGGTTACTGAACCAGTTCAAGAACATGTTATTGAACCAGTTCTGGGAGAATTAGCTTTTATTCTAGGAATAAAGATCTATAGAGATAGATCTAGAAGATTGTTTGGACTCTTCCAATCTTTGTACATTGATACCATCTTGAAGAGGTATAACATGGACAACTCCAAAAAGAGGCTACTTACCTATAGGATCTGAAGTTACTCTCAGCAGGCAGGATTGTCCTAAGACTACTGAAGAAAGAGAACGCATGAATAAGGTACCATATGCGAGTGCAGTGGGAGCTATTATGTACAACATGACTTGTACATGACCCGATATCGTCTATGCACTGGGTGTAACTAGTCGATATCAAGCAAATCCAGGTGAGGAACATTGGAAAGTGGTTAAGACCATTCTTAAGTACTTAAGAAGGACTAAAGACCAATTCCTCATATATGGAGATTTTGAACTCAAGTCAAAGGGTTATTCCGATGCAAGTTTTTAGCCAGATAAGGATGATTCCAAATTAGTTTCTGGTTATGTCTTCACTTTGAACGGAGGCGCAATAAGTTGGAAAAGTTCCAAACAACAGACAATAGCTTATTCGACTACTGAAGAATAGTATATAGCAGCAAGCGAAGCTGCTAAAGAAGCAATTTGGATGAAGAACTTATTAACTGAACTTGGCGTAGTTCCTTATGTGGAAGAACCAGTTACGTTATTGTGTGACAATAATGATGCTATTGCTCAAGAACAGGAGCCTAGATCACACCAAAAGAATAAGCATGTTTTGCAAAAATATCACCTGACTAGAGAAATCATTGGACGTGGTGATATTAAGCTAGAAAAGATCGATGACAAAAAGAATGTTGCAGACCCATTCACCAAGGCACTTGACATAAAAGAGTTTGATAAGCACAAGTGGGAGTTAGGAGTGAGGTACATGCCTGATTGGCTCTAGTGCAAGTGGGTGATTGTTAGGATATAAGGTATGCCCAAGAACCAATCTGTCATGTTTATAATAATAAAGTTGTATTTATTATTATATTATTATCATATTCATAGTTTGTTGAAATAATTAATATGAAAGGTCCTTGATTAAAATTAGAGAGTTATTATTATAATAGAGATTATAATAATGAGAAATAAATCTTTTATAATTTTAATCTAAATTGTTCTTGATCATAGGATTATTAAGCTTATGACATTATTAATCCAGATAGATCAATATATGTGTAGTGGTCTTTATTAGATAAAGATTAATAAATCTCATTTATTAAATTACACATATAAATGGTGCATATAGAGATATGATCATTGAACTGACTCAAAGGAGAATTCCTAATGGTTAATATATTACTGTTGTATTGTCAATAGGAAATTCTTATGAAGAAATATATATTATCCTTAGACTTGATACTATCATAGTAATTAACAAGTTATTTGTTATATTTTGATATCGGACACCTAATGTCTTATGATGTTAGTTGAATGATTATTGGGTATAAGCAAATTCTTGTAGGATCAATGATTAATCAAGAAAAAATTCATCAACTCATGGTAATTAGTTTGAGCTCTATATAAATAAAGACCTTTGCCAAGGGGAATTGAATGAATGAAGAAATGAGTTTCTTAAGTCATTCACTATGCGTTAACTTATTGAAATTTGACAAACATATCATATTCTAGAGTTAACACAGAGCTGTAAAGATGGAAGGAAAAATATTATATTAATCTTCTAATGGTTCCAAAAGTAAAAGATGTTACTTCATTTCTATCCGCTCGTTAAGGAGTGTTGCTAGACGTCAACTTTGATTAGTAAAATAATGAGTTAATTTACTACCAATTTAGTAATGAACCTACAAGGTCACACATTAACGAGTGTTTTGTTTTTGTTGGATGAGAAAATGTTATGGATTAAATTAAATAGTTTAATTTAATAAGTTTTCTTTTAAGTGGAATGTTATTGTATTTTATACTAGCACCAAAAATACAAATGATATTATTCAGTCATCTGTAATATAATTAAGCGAAACTTAGTTAATATATTTTCAAATGTATGTTTAAATTAATAGATCAGTGATTGATTTAAAAATTTGAAAAAATATAAGGTAGTGGTTACTTTGTGATAGAATCAATATGAGATTGGGTGGTTATTTTATTTTGAAAATAAATGCCACAAAACCATAACCTAACTAAATAGGAGTGTGCAAAAAGTCTCCAGGATTGTGTAGAGAAAAAGAGAATTGTTCTTCTTCTCTTGGTAAGGATCAGTCTCGGTGTGGATACACGTGTAAGACTTCATACTTTTGAAGGAGAAGTTTTCTGAAGCCATCACAATCTCTTGAAGTATTTTTTATAAAAATATTTTGCCTCAGTGTTACCTGGTATGCATATTTTAACACAAAATAGATCTACTATTTCCCGATGTGCGTGTTAGGAACACATATTAACCTTCACAATATCATGCCCTAATATTTATTTCTTTAATATGTGGTTTGGTTCAGTTAAAACGAAAATTCTAAAACCATAAACCAAACCGAACCAAACATAAATGGTTCCTTAAAAAAATAATCGAACTGGATCAAATCACATTTTGTGGGTGCCATTTTAATTTGAGCCTATTAAATTAAGTTTTTAAATTAAATAAGTTAAGTGTAAAATGGAACTCAGATAATTATTAAGGGTGCCATTTTATTTCATTTCGGAGTTGATTGCATAGGTTGAACTCACTTATTTATTTTAGTATATATCATCTTAATGCCCCCTTTCTTCAATCACAAGTACAACACTTTTCTTTCAGATCACAAATGCCCCCATTTTGGTATCCCTCCTTCTTGCACGTGGATTGACAATCTTTATCATGATTACAAGACGAGTAGCAACTCGGAAGACAAGAACAACAATGTTCTTTCACATCACAAATGCCCGCGTGCGGTTTATTGAATCCCCACCCCTTGCACGTCTCGTCACATTCTTTATTTTCATGTTCACAAAACGATAAGCAATTAGGTGGATCGTCGTCTTTACTCATCACTGTTGTTCCTGCAATACAACGAAATTATATTTTTGCACTTATAACATCAATACAATGAAATTATATTAATATATTTATGCACTCATATCATCACATTAGTGTTTGGAGTGATCTTTACAAATCTTTGATCTAGAATTTAAAAAAAATTACACTTACGTTATGAGTTCAAAATATTTATAGCTCTTGGAAAGGTTACTGGCCAACACTATTATTGAAAAAACCACACACAGATTAAAAAATTCATAAAAAGTAGGCTTTGCCATTGAATATCTAGTACATGTACTTTTTATTTTCAAAAACAATAGAAGTGATAGACATTACCAAATAGAGTTGTGCTCTATTTTAAAAGATTACATACAGAAAATAGGGGAAAAGATAATGATTGGTTAGTTTTTTTTGTTTCCGTACCTGCAGCTGCATATGAGACCAATGCAATGATGCAAAACATTACTATGAATAATTGTTGATAGATGGGAAAAGCCATTTTATGAAAATTCTATCCTCAAATTCTATACACTTTTTTCTTCGTAAGATTGTAAGATGGAGATAATGGTGAACCTGGTGTGCAATATATATAATCTATTTGGAGGAGGGGTCCATTTACTCTAATAGTAAGTTTTTTAAACTCACTTCACATTTTATCCATCAATTATAGGGAAATCCAATAGTCAAGAACTACTCAATAATTCAAATCATTGGATTTCTTTAGAATTGATGACTAAGATGTGGAGTAAATTTAAAAAACTTACTCTTGAAGTAAATAAATCTCATTCCATCTCTTTGATGTGAAACTTTAGAACTATATCTAGATGAATTTGAAGATAGAAATGTATTTTGTAAGAGAAAATCTCATCTTTTATATTTATTTAATTGATTTCCCTTTTTTGGTTTACTTTTACCGATTAAAAATATAATATATAATGTTTAATGCTATAATAAAAAATTAAATATTAGATAATTAAACAATAATAATGGTTAGATTATAATATTTTTCATTAAAAATGTATTTAATTAAAATCACAAACATTTTAATAAATTAACGTTTAAAAAATTATTATGTGTTTATGGCTCGTATTATAGAAACAGTTGAAGTCATCAATATTACATTTGCTATTTAGCAATGTGGGAACTATTGAGTTTATGGTCTTGGTCTTTACATTACACCTAAGTATATATAAGAGCAAGATTAACTATTGTTACACAAAAAAAAATATTTTTTAATAATTAAGTTTTTAAATTAAATAAGTTAAGTGTATAATGAAAGTTATCAAGGGTGCCATTTTAATATTGTCAAACGAGGTGTTAAAATATTAGTCGATACGTAATCGACTTTCGAGCTGAGAATTTTGGTTCATGGATCATACTTTTCTAAATTGGCCATAGAAAAAGTTTTCTATGTTTTAACGGTAAAATCATAGAGAATTCACTTCTTCGTAAGTCATGTAGCTCCTTAGTTAAGGATTAGATAACTTATTTCACATTTTAGCCATCAATTCTAGGGAAATCCAATGTTTAGATCTACTCAATAAGTCAAATCATTGGATTTTCATAGAATTGATGGCTAATATGTAGCAAGTTTAAAAAACTTACCATTGGCGTATATGGATCTCATCCCATCTCTTTGATATGAAATTTTAGAAACATATCCAAATGAATTTGAAGATAGATAATTAAACAATAATAATGGTTATATTATAATAATTTTCATTAAAAATGTATTTAATTAAAATTACAAATATTTTAATAAATTAATTTTTAAAATTTATTAGTGAGTTTATAGCTCTTATAATATCTTATTTTCTGCTTTGAGCCCAAACACAGTTGAAGTCATCAATATTACATTTGCTATTTAAAAATGTGGGAAGTGGGTGTGCGACGATGCAATCTCTTTTGCTATTAATTTCCCTTCAGTCAATTACAATTAAATTCTTTAATTTAAAAGAATTTCAATTAATTCATAAATCAATAAGCTAAGTATGATACCATTTATAACAAAAATAATTGGTACATGAAATTTCATCATACAAATTATAATTAAATAAATATAAAGACCATATCATTTTGGTGATTAATTGATTATATCTTAGATGAATTAGAAGATTCAAATGCACTTTGTAAAAAAGTATATTTTAATATTCCTTCATTACTTTGACCAAT
Organism: Lupinus albus; assembly: GCA_009771035.1. Classification (NCBI taxonomy): domain Eukaryota; kingdom Viridiplantae; phylum Streptophyta; class Magnoliopsida; order Fabales; family Fabaceae; genus Lupinus; species Lupinus albus. The sequence goes on from CM019999.1 coordinate 11,062,665, forward strand.
ATACTAATGATAATTAAATTAAACCCTTGCTATACTGACTAGTGTAAGGATCCAAATTCTACCATTGAAAATTTTTCATTTATTTTAATCCTTTCTTACATACAGTCGTCACCTTCATTAAAAACACTCAAGTATCTCTCTTTGAAAATACTCTTTACCATATTATATTATCATACAAATTTATGTTGCGGAAAAACATAATTCATTCAGATAGCCTTTATCACATACGTCCAGTTATGGGTTTTCCAGAGTTATAACGTCTATAACTACATGTCACCATATTATCCTAATCAGATTACATTTATCCCGAAATACTATCAAATCAACTACAATATCTAATAGCAATAAAGACAATCGAGTAAATAAACACAAAAGCTTCCTAATTGAGCTTCATCCTCAAAATCCTTCATTTACCTACAATGGGATTATCATAAACAACACACAAAACAAAAGGGAGTAAGTCATTAGTTCAAAACTAACATCACACGATAATCCACATTTCAAATACGATTAAACTTTAATATAAATTATAAACGCAATTACGTAAATGCAAACATTCATCTATTCTTTCGTTCATTTCTACGTTATCCATATTCATCCTATAGAATATATATCCCATAATATATTTTCTATAGCATGCATATTATGTTCATTCGAAGCATCGTTCTTCTCATTATTCATATCCACACTATAGTATATATATACCCCATACTATATATCTTATAGCATGTATATTACTTTTATCCTTAACGTCTTCATTTCCAACATTCATATTCACCATATAGTATATATATTCCATAATATATATCCTATAGCATGCATATGACTTTCGCTCTTAACGTCCTCGTTTCTCATATGTCGTATTCATCCTTAATCGTATTCACTAAGTTCTTTCACAACTATAATCTCCTACCACCTCGGGTAGATCCAATTACATCTCCATACCACATCGGGTAGGTCTAGTTCACCATCCATACCACATCGGGCAGGTCTAGTTCATCATGCATACCACATAGGGCAGGTCTAGTTCATCATCCATACCACATCGGGCAGGTCTAGTTCATCATCCATACCACATCGGGCAGGTCTAGTTCATCATCCATACCACATCGGGCAGGTCTAGTTCATCATCCATACCACATCGGGCACGTCTAGTTCATCATCCATACCACATCGGGCAGGTCTACTGTTATATTCCATACCACATCGGGTAGGTCTAGTTATACTCCATACCACATCGGGTAGGTCTAGTTATACTCCATACCACCTTGGGCAGGTCTAGTTATACTCCATACCACATCGGGTAGGTCTAGTTATAATCCATACCACATCGGGCAGGTCTAGTTATACTCCATACCACATCGGGCAGGTCTAGTTATACTCCATACCACATCGGGTAGGTCTAGTATTATATTCCATACCACATCGGGTAGGTCTAGTGTTATGCTCCATACCACATCGGGTAGGTCTATACTCCATACCACATCGGGTAGGTCTAGTTATAATCCATACCACATCGGGTAGGTCTAGTTCACAATTCTTCACTACCATTCCCGGTAGGATAACAATAACAGTCCACTACCACTCCGGGTAGGACACAACAACAGTCCGCTACCACTCCGGGTAGGACACGATAACAGTCCGCTACCATTTAAGGTAGGACACAATAACAGTCTACTACCACTCCGGGTAGGACACAACTAATAGTTCACTACCACTCTGGGTAGGACACAACAACAGTCAACCACTACCTCTTCGAGTAGGGTAACAACAATAAACCACTACCTATTCGGGTAGGGTAACAACAATCAAACTTACAACACATTACCTCTTTCACATACCTCATTCACATCGGTGAGTATGAATTAGAGCCACTTATCCCTTACCTCAGTGAGTTTTGGGATCGGTTCCGAGTAACTTTAAATGTCTCCTCCGCGATTTCCTCCAACCTTAGGATCTTTCCTCATTTCCACCAATAACAACAATGCTAGTCATTTATTCCAAATATCACATAAACAACTTATTTTGCATCATTTAATCATACAAAATATTCATCATCAATATTCAACCATCTAAAACATGCATAACATCTCATATTTCAATATTTCCAAAACTACTTCAATACAAGTTTCTAAATATCAAAGCATACATGTTCATCTCATATAACAACATTAAAGCACTACTCGTTATCCACATCTAACATTTCATCTCTTTCTCTTTATACTCATATTCTCATTTTGGGGTTTTTGGGGGGTTTTTCATGAATAACCCATAAAACTTTCCATTCATCAAATACCAACTCTAAACCAAGAGTTTACAAGATAAAAACAACATAAAACGAACCATAACTCTAAAGGGTGAGTTTCCATGGTTTCTCATGTTTTGAAAATGAATCCAACATACCCAAAACAAGTTAGAGAGGAAGAAGAAGAGTTAGTAACAAGAGGTTTACGTCTTCTCAAGCTCCAAGATGAGTCCTAAGGCTCCTTGCTCTTGAAAAACTCTCCTCTCTCTCTTCTCTTCGAAGTTCTAACCCTAAAATGTGTTTTGGGTTTCTATTTTATAGACACTGCGATAAGTGTAATCGATTACACTGTGTAAAATATAGAGGCATCGTCGCTATGTAATCGATTACCAACATGGTGTAATCGATTACATTAATACGATGTAATCGATTACATTAATACGATGTAATCGATTACCATAAGTGTGTAATCGATTACACAGTGTAAATTACAAAGGCATCGTCGCGATGTGATCGATTACCAACATGATGTAATCGATTACATTGTGTCAGATGTACATATCTGATGCTTTTAATCATCATGTAATCGATTACCAGGACTGTGTAATCGATTACCAGGACTGTGTAATCGATTACACTGTGTCAGATGCACAAGTCTGATTAGTTTATCAGCATGTAATCGATTACCAGGAGTGTGTAATCGATTACACTGTGTCAACAGCCCAAAATTGCCATTTCTCTCCTAGGCGAGACAACTCTCGCTCAGGCGAGAATCCTCCAGTATAGTCCAGGATTTCACCCTCCCAGGTGATCCTTTCTCGCTCAGGCGAGAATCTCTCGATCAAGCGAGGCTTCCAGGACTGATATTATAATTTTAAAGATTAAAATTTGGGGTGTTACAATCCTCCCCCTCTTATAATAATTTTCGTCCCCGAAAATTAAACATACCTCGGAAAATAAAATCATCACCTAGACCTTAGGCACAAGAATATTCAACCAAAATCATAATTCGATTCTCTAATCCATTAAGATTACTTAATCAGTCACTAAGGGCATACACCACTAAACCATGATATCACCAAACCAATTCATGAACTAACTCCTCAATGTCCAAATATGAAGATCCTAGCCTCGAGCAACATTGAATACCATGAGAACTAAACCATAATTCAGACTAAAGATTTTTTTCTACATTTTTCAAGAACCATAGGTATCCATCACATATCCATCTATCAATCCTAACATACGTTAAGAATCCCGATAACACTCTCGAATTTCAGCGAATGGGGAACCCCTTATCCCATATCTATCTAAATGCATCTTTTAACATCCGTCATACACTAACTAGTTTCATCTCCACTCGAGAATCTAGCACAATTTCATTTTACTCGATCAACAAAATGCCTACACAAAAGTCTCTTAATGCCTCATCTATTGTACACAATCAAACTATCCAGTAATTGTGTAATTTCATCAAATATTTCTACCATCAAATCTTATCGTCTTAAGAAATTACCAATTTCTAGCTTCCACTGAAACCATAAAACCATTGATTCACACCAAAACTAGATATTATGTTACCAATCGGCCAACACAAGTCGACCAAAACTCAAACCTATAACTTGAGTTCAGTTTGGTCATCCCAATTCCGTTAGCAAAGATAGACTTATTAACCCACTCGCATTATGTCCAGAAATACATGGGCGTCTTTTATCAATAAATTTTCTTAACAACTTCATACTTATTCCGATATGGTTGCTAAAATTTCGGAATTCTCCAACATGATACTAAATCAATACTTAGGCACAAGCTAAGTTTTTCCCAAAAATGATTTTCGAAAGCGGTTTGAATCCACGACTCATGGCAACCACGTCGTGAAACAAGGTTCGCACGCTCATTTCGACACAACCTAAAACTTCTTCTCTCCTATGGTTACACCACACCCATACACCGCAATTACTGACGTTCACGAAACAACAACAACTTTTGCCGGTACACATTCAACGCAGACAATTTCGGATCACCACCACTATTTCATGCGTTGCCAATGTCCTATCGCAAAAGAACCGGTCATTCGAGACCAAAAGTTTCACGTCTAATAAAATGTATTCCTCACATCGACGGGGTAAGTAACTCGACTGGCCTCTTTCCTCGACTATCAGTATAAATCTTACCCCCTTAGCATACACATACATATCAATGCATACTAAACTTAAATATTCATCTCAACAATTACACACAGTTAAACATAACACGATTTGCTGACCACTAGTCCATTTCCAGGATTAAATCCAACTGGACGTCATTGCGCATACCAACACTATAGTAAAGGTTTTACCATTTACTCCAACCGTACACTGAGACATCCACACCGACATCCACCACCGATACACGGGGTTGGTGGGTACAACTAAGTCGAAAACAACAACTTGGTGTACAATCTCAGTAGGTTCACGCATTCAGCAAATATAGGGAGTGTGTCGCTCCTGAATTAAACAACACTAAAAGTGATACCTGTCACCATGCGTTTACCTCTCGCCGGATCATTAACACCCGATGTCCCTGCGCCACTTGGGGTAACCATCCAACCGTGGTCTCATAAAAAAATTGTTGGATTATTAACTTCGAATTTTATAAAATAATAAGAAACATATCATTATCCTAATAATTAAAAAATATAACACATTATTATATGATTCTAAAATAAGATTATTTTCAAAATACATATAATTATTTGACTTTAAATTAACTACAAATAAACTCATATTTTAAGTTATACTTATTTCTATTATTTCTATTATTTATAATACATATTTGTTTTAAGTTATACTTATTTTCATTAGTTTTTTAGACTTAAACACCAAATGATTATAAAATTATATTTATATCAAGCATTGCCTAAAATTAAGGAATTATAAATAACTTTAATTGAAATTGTATTAAAATATAATTGTGACATTTTACTATGTATCATATAAAAAACTTGTACATATTTCTAGCATGATAGAGATAGAAAAAGACATTGTTATAATTTGTATTCCTCTATTTGAAGATTAATAACATCGAACTTTATAAAATAATAAGAAATACATCATTATCCTAATAATTGAGAAATCATCAATAAATTTATAACACATTATTATATGATTCTAAAATAAGATTATTTTCAAAATACATATTATTGTTTGATTTTAAATTAACTACAAAGAAACTCATTATAAATGTTTACTAGCAAATTACCCGTGCATATGCATGGAACAATATTTTTTGCCGCATGATTAATAGCACATATTACATGTACATTCACATGGTTAAGAACATACATATTATTCATACATTCACATGTTTAAAAATACATATATTACATGTGCATTCTTATTGTTAAGAACAAACATGTGATCCGTACATTTTAATGGTTAAAAACACAAATGTTACTCGTACATTCAAATTGCTATGAAGAGTACATGTTACTTATACATATGTTACTCGTACATTCACATTACTCGTACCAACATGTGTCTTTTAAACCATACATTCAAATGATTAAAAATACACATGTTACATGTGCATTCGTATTGTTAAGAACAAACATGTGACATGCAAATTTTAATGGTTAAAAACATATATGACACTCCTACATTCGCATCGCTAAGAAGACCCATGTTACCTATACATTCCTATAGTTAAAACAAACACGTTGTCCGTATATTCATATTGTTAAGAATACCCATGTTACTCCTATTACCAATTCATGAATAATTTTATAAAATGATTATATTTTCATCAATAAAACTATTCAATTATATTATTATTATTATATCTTATTAATTAATATATTGGGTAATGAACAATGGGTATGTATATATTTTTATCCTATGTGGGAGGTTGTACAAAGCGATGTGTCTTTATTGTGGGTGTCATTTTTATTATTATTATATGTTTTCTATATACTATATAAGAAAACTAGCTCATTGTCACATTAGCTATGACATATGTCATCACCACAATCACTATTTTCCCTCCAAAACTCTTTCTTCATTTTCCCTCCAACATTGTCAATCTATACATTTTCCTTTCATTTAATTTTTTTCCTCATATGTGATATTTGATTATGTGTCTTTAAATAATTCAAATGTCAAAAATATAATATTTCTTCATTGTTCTAAAAAGAGATGTGCAATTGTTCATGGAAGTTAACTTAATCATATTATTTTATCTTTGATGAGTCCATGTTATGGTAAAAACAAAAGTTTATTGATATCAAATTAAAATATATTACGAATACAAATTTTTTTTATCTTATACTTTCATTGAATTTATTAACCATTACATATGTTATATATTTATTAAAAAATGACACCATAATTTTTAAATTTTCTCTCAGTTGTATCGTATAAGTTAATTAAATATAATAAAATGTCATAAATTCTAACATTTTGTTTTCCTTTCTTTTTACATCTAAAAACTTTCCAAGTACTAAAATGATCATTTATATGAATTGTGGATAATTATGGAATAAAAACGGTGTGAGAGAATTACTCTCGAGATTTAAGAGTAATTAATGTGAACAATGAAAGATAAAAATATATAGTAGAAAACTGACAATAAAGGAAAATTCAAAAGGGAATAAAAACTACAAAGGTGAATAACGATAATAAATTTTGTTTTACTATTATAATTTGTAATCGAATAAGTGTATATATCGACAACGTTCAATAAATATTGTCGATCAATTGCAAAGTAATAATTAATAATTATTTTGAATAAATAATATCGACCATTATGAAAGAAATAAAACCGGTGAACATAAGGGAATAGAAACACATATTGTCATTTAATGTGGCGTTTATGAGTGAGATCGATGATGTTATTCAAGCTGAAAAATAATCACTACGTGCAAATTAATATGCCTGCTTTATTCAGAAAAAAAATCTAAAAATTTAATTATAATGTTCTCATTTACATTACTATCTTTAAAATATTTTAACAATTTTAATCTTAAATAATTTAGGTGTCCATTATTTTGAAAAAAAATCGAACTATATAATTACTACTTCCCTATTTCAATTGGCCATTTATTACTAAATTTTATTTCTATCTATTAAAATATTAGTTTCGAAGTTGTTGTAAAGACCGAAATTCTAACCTTGGATTTTTTTTTCTTATCTTATTCCTTTTTCATTCATTTCCTTAGAAATTTTACAAACAATTTCAATAACCATATTTGACTCCCACTTTCCTATTCATACTCATTTCATAAGTCAAAATGACATACACATTTGTTTGACAGAAAATCATAATTCATTTCAATATGTCCTGCAACAACCGCATACAACTAGCTATGGGTTTCCAAAATACCCATAGCTACAAGTATCCAGAGTTACACTAAATCATGCAAGTTATATATCCATAGTTACCAAACATTTCAACTTATCCAATATGCACTCATGTACAAAATAGTGCAAATGAATGAAACCAAAACATAAAGCTCATAAAGCTTCCAAAAATGATATCACCTCATACCACCTTTTTATCTGCAATGGGATTATCAATGACAAAAGCACAAAACACATAAAGGAGTAAGTCATTAATTCAATAAACGTCATTATAAGATAATCCACCTTAGAAAAGGTTAGTAAACCACTTTGAAATTCATTTTATTTGCTGGATTACTTGAGTCAAAGTCGCTACACCCCTTAGGGTTAGCTAAAAGCAATTTCTCATCTCTTTTACAAAGAAAACATGCCACATAAACTCAGGCCGAAGTGTTGTCACATAAACTCGGGCCGAAGTGTTGCCACATAAACTCGGGTCGAAGTGTTGCCACATAAACTTGGGCCGAAGTGTTGCCACATAAACTTGAGCCGAAGTATTGCCACATAAACTCGGGCCGAAGTGTTGCTACATAAACTCGAGCCAAAGTCGCTAACCATTTATGGTGGCTAAAAATACATTTCATTTTCATTGATTTCACTATCAATCATACCCAGTGAATCCACGCGATCCTTATTACAAACACACCCATATATGTTTACAATAAATACGTGATTCACCAATTAATCATTGCACCACCAGAAAATACACACATTTTCCATTCAAAGTACCAATTAAAGACTTCTCCTTACCTTGGTGAGTGTTGGGTTGGGTTCTTGGTGACTGCACTAGTTCCACCGACACCGCCGCCAACTCTAGGATCTTTCCCATTCCCACCATACAACACAATGTTAGTCATTTATTCCAAATATCACATAAACAACTCATATTGCATTATTTAACCACACAAGATATTTAACACATTTTCCATGTTGCTAAACTACTTTCATCAAAAGTTTACAACATCTAAAACATACATATTCATCTCATATTTCAACATTAGAAAGCTTATTCATCTTCTACCTCTAGCATTTTACCCATTTTCCTCTTTAACCACATTTTCACTTTAGGGTTTTGGGGTTTTCATGAATCAACCACAAACCCTCTCCTTTCTTGAAATACTAACTCTATACCAAGAGCTTACAAGATAAAATAACATAAAACGAACCATAACTCAAAAGAATGAGTTTCCATGGTTTCTCTCATTTTGAGAAGAGATCCAACATACCCAAAACAAGTTTCAAAGGGAAGAAGAGAGTTAGAATCAAGAGGTTTACCTCTTCTCAAGCTTCTAAATGACTCACAAGCCTTCTTGCTCTTGAAAATGCTCCCTTCTCTCACTTCTCTCTAGGTTAACCCTCATAAATGTGTTTGGGGTCCCCTATTTCATGTAACAGCGTCAGGTTCTCACTTAAGCGAGCTCATTCTCGCTCAAGCGAGAAAATCCCGCCAATTTTAAAATTCAGACCTGACCCTCTCGCCCAGGCGAGGCATCTCTCGCTCAGGCGAGAATCTTACAGTGTGAAACCCCAAATTTTTAATCTTTAAAATTATATTATCAGTCCTGGAAGCCTCGCTTGATCGAGAGATTCTCGCCTGAGCGAGAAAGGATAACCTGGGTGGGTGAAATCCTGGGCTATACTGGAGGATTCTCGTCTGAGCGAGAGTTGTCTCGCCTAGGCAAGAAATGGCAATTTTGGGCTGTTGACAATCCTGGTAATCGATTACATGCTGATAAACTAATCAGACCTGTGTATTTTACATGATGTAATCGATTACACTATAATCGTAATCGATTACAGAATATTAAAAGCATCAGATATGTGCATTTTTCACATTGTAATCGATTACACAATCCTGGTAATCGATTACATGTTGATAAACTAATCAGACATGTGTATTTTACATGATGTAATCGATTACACTATACTCGTAATCGATTACAACATATTAAAAGCATCAGATATGTGAATTTTTCACATTGTAATCGATTACAACATGTTTGGTAATCGATTACATCAAGTCGTTGAGTTTGTATTTTAAATTTTTAACTGATGTAATCGATTACACCATATGGTAATCTATTACACTTACGACGACTGCTCTTTAAAATAGAAACCCCAAACACATTTTAGGGTTAGAACTTTGAAGAGAAGAGAGAAGAGAGCTTTTCAAGAGCAAGGAGCCTTAGGACTCATCTTAGTGCTTGAGAAGAGGTAAACCTTTTGCTTCTAAATCTTCTTCTTCCTCTCTATCTTGTTTTGGGTATGTTGGATCTATTTTCAAAATGAGGGAAACCATGGAAACTCATCTTTTCGAGTTATGGTTCGTTTTATGTTGTTTCTATCCTGTAAACTCTTGGTTTAGAGTTAGTATTTCAAGAATGAAAAGGTTTGAGGGTTGATTCATGAAAAACCCAAAACCCTAATGTGAAAATGGGGTTAAGGAGGAAAATGAGTAAAATGCTAGAGGTAGAAGATGAATAAGCTTTCTAATGTTGAAATATGAGATGAATATGTATGTTTTAGATGTTGTAAACTTATGATGAAAGTAGTTTAGCAACATTGAAAATATGATGAATATCTTGTATGGTTAAATGATGCAATATAAGTTTTTTATGTAATATTTGGAATAAATGACTAACATTGTGTTGTATGGTGGGAATGAGGAAAGATCCTAGAGTTGACGGCGGTGTCGGTGGAACTAGTGCAATTACCAAGAACCCAACCCAACATTCACCAAGGTAAGGATAAGCCTTCAATTTATGCATTATGTGGAAAATGCGTGGACTTTCTGTATGAATAATGAATTAAATGTTATTGGGGGAGTACCAATGGAAAGATGACTCAATGTATTAAACATTATTGGGGGAGTACCAATGGAAAGATGACTCAAATGAACTAAATATTATTGGGGGAGTACCAATGGAAAGATGACTCATATGTATTAAATATTATTGGGGGAGTACCAATGGAAAGATGACTCATATGTATTAAATATTATTGGAGGAGTACCAATGGAAAGATGACTCATATGTATTATACATTATTGGGGGAATACCAATGGAAAGATGACTCATATGTATTAAACATTATTGGGGGAGTACCAATGGAAAGATGACTTCTATGTATTAAACATTATTGGGGGAGTACCAATGGAAAGATGACTCAATTGAATTAAACATTATTGGGGGAGTACCAATGGAAATATGACTCAAACGAACTAAATATTATTGGGGGAGTACCAATGGAAATATGACTCAGATGAAATAAACATTATTGGGGGAGTACCAATGGAAATATGACTCAAATGAACTATAATGACATAAATGATAAATCACTTAGTCACTACAAATATATATGGGTATGTTTGTAGTGATGGATGTATTTATGGTTTATGTATTGGTGGAGTGCCAATGAAAATAAAACTCGTTTTGGTCGAGTTAAGTAGCATGTTTTTCAAAAGTATAGATGACGAAAAAGGTTTTTAAGAGTTTTTTTAAATCATATTACTGTTGAAACCTATAAAATGTGGATTAACTGACATTGAGTTTTATTGAATTAATGACTTATTCCTTTGTGTTGTTTGTGCATGGTAAATGTTAATCTCATTGCAGATAGGTGGGCGGAGAAGGATGATTTTGAGTAGGGGATTAGAGACTTTTGTTTTTGATGTCTCTTTATCCATTTTTTGTAATTTTAATGGATTGTAATTGAAGTGACTAATTGTACTATGAATATTATTTTTGTACATGATAGTGGTCATGGGAACTAGTAACTCGGGATATATGTAGTTATGGGTGTTTTGGAAACCCATAGCTAATTGTATGCGGGGGTTACTAGGATATATTAATGAATTATGTTTTTCTTCTATGGAATGTTATAGGTTAATTATGGTTCCAAGATAGGGTGTGAGTGTGAAGTGAGACTTTAAAAATAAATTTAATCACTCGGTTATTTATGATTAATTGTTTAATGTATGGAATTGGATTAAAGCAGAAAATTTTCAAGGGTAGAATTTTGGGTCGTTACATACAGCCTCGACAGGTCCACCATATCACTTTTCTCGCCCAGGCGAGCCAATCTCTCGCTCAAGCGAGATCACTCTCGCTCAAGCGAGACAACCCTCGCTCAGGCGAGAATCCTTCAGTATAGCCCAGGATTTCACCCTCCCAGGTGAGCCTTTCTCGCTCAGGCGAGAATCCCTCGCTCAAGTGAGAATCTTTGGACTGATACTATAATTTTAAAGACTTAAAATTAGGGTGTTACAATCCTCTCCCTCTTATAAGAATTTTCATCCCCGAATATTAAACGTACCTTGATTCGAAAAAATGAGGGTAATCCTCCCTCATCTCTCGCTCCACTTCCCAAGTAGCATCCCCTTCGTCTGATCAGACTCAAGTTGTCCTTCAATTCAATCTGATCAGACTCAACCACATGAGATGGATCCCCAACATATTTCCTCAACTGCGACACATGAAACACATTGTGGAGATTCGACAACAACGAAGGTAAAGCAATCCGATATGCAACCGGTCCAATCCTCTTCAATATTTGACACGGCCCAATAAATCGCGGAGTCAGCTTATGAGACTTCAACACTCTACAAATTTCGGTAGTCGGGACTACTCTCATGAAAACATGTTCTCCCTCGTTAAACTCAAGATGTTTCCGTCTCTTATCATAATAGCATTTCTGCTGACTCTGGGCTATTTTCATGCCCTCCCGGATCTTCTTGATCTTTTCCATCGTCTCTTGGACTAGCTCGGGTCCCAATATCAAGTTCTCTCCAGTTTCAAACCAACTGACTGGAGTTCGGCATTTCCTACCATACAAAGCCTCGTAGGGTGCCATCCCAATGCTCGAGTGGAAGCTATTGATGTAGGTAAATTCAACCAAAGGCAACATGCCATCCCAACTCCCCGGTTGTTCCAAAACACAAGCCCTCAAAAGATCCTCCAAGGACTGTATAGTTCTTTCTGATTGACTGTCCGTTTGTGGATGATAAGTTGAACTCAATTTCAACTTAGTCCCCAATGCGGACTGCAAACTAGTCCAAAAGTTTGAAGTGAAAAGAGACTCCCTATCCGATATAATGCTCGACGGTATTCCATGCAAACGAACTATCTCTCGGATATACAATTCCGCCAATCGCTCTAAAGAATACCTCATGTTCATAGGCAGAAAATGTGCAGATTTAGTTAACCGATCCACGATCACCCATATCGAATCATGTCCCTTCTGAGTCTTCGGAAAACCTGTTACAAAATTCATGGAGATACTATCCCACTTCCAAACGGGAATTTCTAGGGATTGTAATTGTCCTGCTGGTCGTTGATGCTCAATCTTGGCTTTCTGACATACCAACAACTCGAGACATACAACGCCACATCCCTCTTCAACCCAGACCACCAAAATAACTTTTTCAAATCTTGGTACATCTTTGTAGTCCCCGGATGAAAACTCATCTTGCTCTTATGGGACTCCTCTAATATATCCTTCCGTAATTGCTCATCACGAGGCGCACATACTCTCCCTTTGTAACGCAACATTCCACTAGGGTCCGATGCGAAATTAGTATCTTTACCACTTAGCATCAAATCCCGCTTAGCCATTAGCTCACTATCCTCCACTTGCATTACTCGGATTTGATCAAACAGTTCATTTGTGACCTTAAGCATTCCTAAAATCATACCATGAGGCCTTATCTGAACTTCCAAGTTCATATCTCTGAACTCTTCAATTAGTTTCCCTTATCTAACCATCAAAGCCGACATGTGTAAAGACTTTCTCGACTTAAAGCATCCGCCACTACATTGGCCTTTCCCGAATGGTACTGCAACCCAAAATCGTAATCCTTAAGGAATTCCATCTACCTCCTCTGTCTCATGTTCAATTCCTTTTGATCAAATAGGTATTTCAAACTCTTGTGGTCGCTGTATACCTCAAACCTCATGCCATAAAGATGGTGTATCCAGATTTTTAAGGCAAAAACCACTGCAGCTAATTCAAAATCGTGGGTAGGGTAGTTTTGCTCATGTGTTCTCAACTGTCGAGAAGCATAGGCAACAACCTTCCCTTCTTGCGTCAACACACAACCCAAACCTTGCTTGGATGCGTCACAATAAACACTGAAATCCCGATCAGTAGAAGGAAGAACTAACGCTGGTGCCATAGTCAACCTCCGTTTCAACTCTTGAAAACTCTCTTCACAACGGATGGTCCACATATACGGTTCTCCTTTTCTGGTAAGTTTAGTCAGGGGCAAAGCTAACTTGGAGAACACCTCAATGAATTTCCTGTAGTAACCAGCTAAACCCAGAAAACTCCTGATCTCGGTGACTTACTTGGGTACTGCCCATTCCATAACCGCTTCGACCTTAGAAAGATCTACTGCTACCCCTTCCTTGGATATTACATGTCCAAGAAAGTGTACCGATTCCAACCAGAAGTCACATTTGGACAGCTTCGCATACAACTGATTCTTACTAAGTTGTTCAAAAACAATCCTTAGGTGCTCAGCATGTTCCTTTCGGCTTTTGGAGTAAATCAAAATGCCATCAATAAATACCACTACAAATGAATCCAAATACGGATGAAAAATCTGATTCATGTAGTCGGTAAATATTGCTGGGACATTCGTTACACCAAAAGGCATAATCAAATACTCAAAATGTCCGTACCTCATCCTAAAAGCAGTTTTAGGAATGTCTTCCGACTTCACACAAAGTTGGTGGTAACCTGACCAGAGATCAATCTTTGAAAACACCACCGCTCCTTTTAACTGATCCATCAAGTCGTCAATCAGAGGCAACAAATATTTTTTCTTAATGGTAACCTTGTTCAACTGCCGGTAGTCAATACACAACAGCATACTACCATCCTTCTTCTTAACCAACAAAACCGGCGTACCCCATAGCGAGTCGCTAGGACGAATAAATTTCTTCGCCAACAAGTCCTCAACCTGCTTCTTCAATTCAGCTAACTCTAACGGTGCCATCCTATAAGGAGTTATAGAGATGGGCCCCGTTCCAGGTAACAAGTCGATGGAGAATTCAACTTCTCTCACTAGAGGCAACTCCGGAATATCACCAGGAAATACCTCCGGAAATTCACAAACTATCGGGATATCTTCCACTTTAGATTTCTCGATACCCTCTAGGGATGCCGACAACATAAACACGGCTCCTCCCTCTTTACAAGAAGTTCTGACCCCTTTAGTCGACAACGGCCTCATATAACTAGCCTCATCAGAAATCTCATCCGGATTTCCGAATACCACGGTTTTATCAGCAGAGTTAAGCACCACATGATTTGCCGACAACTAGTCCATCCCTAGAATTAGATCTAACTGGGATAGGGGTAAGTAGATTAAATTCACGGTAAATGTCCTACCGTTTACCATTACCGGACATCGAGACACAACTATCGACACCACTACAGGTACATTAGTTGGGGTGGATACGACCAAGTCAAAAGGCAATGACTCAGTTTGCGATTTCAGCCTATCCACACATTTAATATTTACAAAGGATTGTGTCGCTCCTGAATCAAATAACACTAAAAGAGGAATACCTGCCACCATACAATTACCCTTGATCAGGCCATCTACACCCGATGCCCCTGCACCACTCATGGTGAACACTCTGCCAGTGGATCGAGGTTGTTCCGCACTCACAGCATTCATACTCTATCGTAATTTAGGACAATGCTTCTTGAGATGTCTCATCTCCTTGCAGTGAAAGCAGCTAAGAGTGGTTCCGGGGCACGAATCACCAAAATGTTTTCGGCCAATTTGTTACACCAGGGTTGAGAGTTTGGCTGCGACCCCTCCGTATTGGCATGAGTTCTTAACCCATGCAGAGGGTACCCTCGGTTACCCATAGGTAAAGAATAAGGCTTCCGTTCTTCCGGAAACGCCTTTCCTTTGCCCTTCCCGTGCGTAAAATTCCTTTGAGGCCCAAAGTTCTTGGGAGGAAGTGATCTTGACGTCATTACTTCATCCGCCTTCATATCATCCTCGACCATTCTACACTTGTTGACCAATGTAGAAAAGTCAGTGACTCTTGATGCCTAAGCATTGTTTTCATCTTGGGCTTCAAACCCGATTCAAACTTCGAACATTTAGACCTCCTGTCTGCCTCCAATTCTGTATAAGGGCAAGATCGGGCCAACTCTTCAAACTTGGTCGCATATTCTCCCACCGACAGGTTTCCTTGTTCCAACCTCAAGAATTCCATTTCTTTCTAACTCCTCAGATCAGCAGGAAAATACTTTCGAAGGAATTTCTCCCTGAAAGTACACCACAGAATTACTTGCCCTTCTGCCTCCATAAGGCGCCGAGTGAATTCCCACCAGTTTTCGGCCTCCTTCTCTAACATATAGGTGGCATACGCCAACTTCTGAGCATAAGAACAGCTCATGGCCTTGAAAATCCTCTCCAATCTCTAAATCCACACGATGGCTACATCAGGAGCGAACCCACCTAGAAACGGACTGGGGTTCCTCCTACAGAACTCATTTAAACCCCGATACTCAGCCGGACTGGGTGGAACCAAAGGTTGTGAACTCGGGCTTGGTGTCGCATTCTGATTCAGATGCTGCAAGTTCTCATTCATGTTTGTCAGCACTGCCGCAATCTGGGCCAACAATTCATTCTTACCTGATCCTATTCCTCGTCCTCTCCCAAACATTTTAGTAACGGATACCTGCACTCCTTAGTTCGTCAGTAAACCACGTTTAATCAGATAAATCATCACATAATCACACAACATTTCACCTAAATCACATAGTTAAATCAACTAAAGGTTACAAAGAAGCAAGTAAGGCCATACCCAAGGCCGCATTATTAACTATGCTCTGATACTATATTGTAAGGACCAAAATTCTAACATTGAAATTTATTTTTTCTTATCTTATTCCTTTTTCATTCATTTCCTTATAAATTTTACAGACAATTTCAATAACCATATTTGACTCCCACTTTCCTATTCATACTCATTTCATAAGTCAAAATGACATACACATTTGTTTGACAGAAAATCATAATTCATTTCAATATGTCCTGCAACAACCGCATACAACTAGCTATGGGTTTCCAAAATACCCATTGCTACAAGTATCCAGAGTTACACTAAATCATGCAAGTTATATAACCATAGTTACAAAATATTTCAACTAATCCAATATGCACTCATGTACAAAATAGTGCAAATGAATGAAACCAAAACATAAAGCTCATAAAGCTTCCAAAAATGATATCACCTCATACCACCTGTTTATCTGCAATGGGATTATCAATGACAAAAGCACAAAACACATAAAGGAGTAAGTCATTAATTCAATAAACGTCATTATAAGGTAATCCACCTTAGAAAAGGTTAGTAAACCACTTTGAAATTCATTTTCTTTGCTACATTACTTGAGCCAAAGTCGCTACACCCCTTAGGGTTAGCTAAAAGCAATTACTCATCTCTTTTACAAAGAAAACATGCCACATAAACTCGGGCCGAAGTGTTGCCACATAAACTCGGGCCAAAGTGTTGCCACATAAACTCGGGCCAAAGTGTTGCCAAATAAACTCGGGCCGAAGTGTTGCTACATAAAGTCGAGCCGAAGTCGCTAACCATTTATGGTCGGCTAAAAATACATTTCATTTTCATTGATTTCACTATCAATCATACCCAGTGAATCCACGCGATCCTTATTACAAACACACCCATATATGTTAACAATAAATACGTGATTCACCAATTAATCATTGCACCACCAGAAAATACACACATTTTCCATTCAAAGTACCAATTAAAGACTTCTCCTTACCTTGGTGAGTGTTGGGTTGGGTTCTTGGTGACTGCACTAGTTCCACCGACACCGCCGCCAACTCTAGGATCTTTCCCATTCCCACCATACAACACAATGTTAGTCATTTATTCCAAATATCACATAAACAACTCATATTGCATTATTTAACCACACAAGATATTTAACACATTTTCCATGTTGCTAAACTACTTTCATCAAAAGTTTACAACATCTAAAACATACATATTCATCTCATATTTCAACATTAGAAAGCTTATTCATCTTCTACCTCTAGCATTTTACCCATTTTCCTCTTTAACCACATTTTCACTTTAGGGTTTTGGGGTTTTCATGAATCAACCACAAACCCTCTCCTTTCTTGAAATACTAACTCTATACCAAGAGCTTACAAGATAAAATAACATAAAACGAACCATAACTCAAAAGAATGAGTTTCCATGGTTTCTCTCATTTTGAGAAGAGATCCAACATACCCAAAACAAGTTTCAAAGGGAAGAAGAGAGTTAGAATCAAGAGGTTTACCTCTTCTCAAGCTTCTAAATGACTCACAAGCCTTCTTGCTCTTGAAAATGCTCCCTTCTCTCACTTATCTCTAGGTTAACCCTCATAAATGTGTTTGGGGTCCCCTATTTAATGTAACAGCGTCGGGTTCTCGCTTAAGCGAGATCGTTCTCGCTCAAGCGAGAAAATCCCGCCCACTTTAAAACTCAGGCCTGACCCTCTCGCCCAGGCGAGGCATCTCTCGCTCAAGTGAGAATACTCTCGCTCAAGCGAGAATCTTACAGCCTCGACAGGTCCACCATATCACTTTTCTCGCCCAGGCCAGCCCATCTCTCGCTCAAGCGAGATCACTTTCGCTCAAGCGAGATCACTTTCGCTCAAGCGAGATCACTTTCGCTCAAGCGAGACAACCCTCGCTCAAGCGAGAATCCTTCAGTATAGCCCAGGATTTCACCCTCCCAGGTGAGCCTTTCTCGCCCAGGCGAGAATCCCTCGCTCAAGTGAGAATCTCAGGACTGATACTATAATTTTAAAGACTTAAAATTAGGGTGTTACAGTTGTCATACTATATCATTAAACCCGTAAAGTACAATTATACTAACAAGTACTAAGAAATACTTATTATTTTTAATTTTTAGATTAACAACTTACCAAAATACCCTTATCATTACTACTCATTTCAATATGACATTAAGGGTATTTTTTGTTCAACTTTTATGGTACTCAATGCTAACATGTACCTAACTAAAAAAGAGGGTTATCTATGTTAAAAGAAATTGTTGTCGAAATCAGAAGAGAAGATAATTTAGCAGAGAACTCATCAGAATAAATATGATAGTTATGTAATTGATATGAATGTCTTTTCTTCATCCACCACCACCAATATTATTTTTGCAAACCCAATTCTTGAACTACACTCTATCTCTTTTCATTTCATTTCTCTTTTATTTAATTCTATATTTATACCTTAACTTACAATTACTCACATATTAAAATATAAACATATGGTGAAATTACCATTATTATTATTTATGATTTGATTGATTTTAGGAGAGAGAAATAAAAAAATAAACATTAATTTCTTAGATATCATCATCATTAAATGGCTTTCTCAATTATCATTATTCTTAGATATCATCATCATTATAAGGCTTTCTCAATTATCATCATTAAATAAAAAAGTTAAAGCACTTCTTTCTAGCAAAAAGAATTGTGCACCAGAAAAAGGAATTTGGATGGAAAAGAACACAGTAAACTTAACCAAGTTTGCTAGGTAGATGATGATGTGAATTTTTTTACACATGACATTATATGATTGGGTGCAAGTATCATTAGTACCTATGATACTGCACCCAAGTTTAGTCATTTATTAATTAGGATTACTCTTTCACAAGTTTCATAAATTCTTACCCCTCCTAGTTCTAAGTGATTTAACTTCTTTTTTTTATCAGCAAAAAGTGCATAAAAGCACAGAGAATATAAACTTAAATGACAACTGTATCTTCACAATTATCATCCTATATCAATCATATTTTAATTTTCTTTGACTTTATACTGAGACTTTTTTATTATATATTAGTAGTCAATAATAAAAATATTGTAGAAAACTGAAAAAGGTACTAATATAATTATATTATAATTATTGTTTGGAGATATAAGATATATGTTAAACATAATAAATTCCTACTAATAATAAATGTACTACAAACATATACTATTTTTAAATATATAAATATAACTAATAATATATTTCACTCCCAACAATTATTATTGTTATTTGATTATAAGAGAAAACAACAAACATTCCGAAGATGATTAATTGTTCAATAATAATAAATTGTAATTAACTTATAAATCAATAATAATCTTATACAATATAGAATTAAATAAACATAAAAATTAAACCAATTTAATAATTAATAAATTTATTGTAAAATAATTCAAAAAATTAATCAATTCATAAAAAATGTCATATGAATGGTATTATAAAGTTATTGGAAATAAATTTATAAAGTTTTAAATTCTATAAGAGTAAATTACACTCACACCCCCTGAGTTTTAGTGAAATTACACAAATCCCCCATCCATTTTTTGTCCTTACACGAACCACTCCTAATTTTGTACATATGTTACACTGACTACTCATGCGTAATATAAAAGTGTAATATTTGAAACAAAAAACGTGTGGCGTGTGTAATTACGTTAAATAAAATATTGTATATTATGTAGACAAATTTAAATAATATGAGAGTCGATGTGTCTTCATCTCGTTACAAAATATTATAAGAGTTATTTAAACATATCTTTAGAATTAGTAATGTATTTTGTAATGAGACAATAATAATAAAGAAACATTGATTTTTGTACTATTTGAAATGTTACACAATATATAATATTTTTTTAAAATTAATTACACTCGCAACACGTTTTTTGTTTAAAATATTACACTTTTATAACATGCAGGGGTAGTCAGTGTAATATATATACAAAACTAATGGTAGTTCATGTAGGAGGTAGGGGTGGTTCGTGTAAGGACAAAAAAAGAAAGGGTAATTTGTGTAATTTCACTAAAACTTAGGGGGTGTGAGTGTAATTTACTCATTCTATAAATGCTATATGAATAGCAAGCATTTAATCACATTAAAATAGTGAAGTTGATCTTTAATTTTCAGTAAAAGCATTTATTTCATATATTGGAAAATTCTAATACAAGTCCATTACATTAGTTGAACTCATATTTTTATTTTCCTATCATGCACTACTTTAATTGACTAATGTGGTTTTACCCACACAACAGCAATTTTCTATATTACAAATGCCCCCATTCTTGTATCCCTTCTTAATACAATTATAGTCGCAATCTTTTTTTCCAAGACAAAACCCTATGCAATTCGGTGGAAATTCTGCACTTATCACTGCTGGTCCTGCATTACAATGAAATTAGATTAATATATTTATGCACTCATATCATCACTACAATAAAATTAGATTAATATATTTATGCACTCATATAATCAATACAATGAAATATTTGATTTGGAATTTAAAAAATATATATATAGGTACTAATTATATGAGTACAAGAAACTTATAGCTCTTGCAAGGTCACTGACCAACAAAATTATTGAAAAAACCACACACAAAGTAGGCTTTGTCATTGAATCTTCCATATCTACTACATGTACCTTTTATTTTCAAAAACAATATAAGTGATAGATATTACCAAATAGAATTGTGCTCTATTTTAAAAGCTTACATGCATACAAAAAATAGGGGAAAAGTAATGCTCGTTTAGATTTTTGTTTGTTTACCTGCAGCTAAGACCAATGCAATGCAAAACAATCCTATGAATAATTGTTGATAGATGGGAAAAGCCATTTTATGAAAATTCTATCCTGAAATTCTATACACTTTTTTCTTCTAAGATTGTAAGATGGAGATAATGGTTAACCTGATATACATTATATATAATCTCTTTGATATGAAAATTTGGAAATATATCCAGATGAATTTGAAGATTGAAATGTATTTTGTAAAATATATATTTTAGTATTCATTTATTACTTTAACCAATAAAATTACTATCACTTTCAAAATAAAATTTAATAATGAATTTGCACTTTAATTAATTAATTATAACTCAAATGAGAAGAATTCTCATATAACAATATTATAGTTGATTAAAATTTAGTTAATGACTATCAAGTTACCCGTGCATTTGTATGGGCCGTTATCTTTTGCCGCGTGATTAAAAACACAGATATTATATGTGCATTCACATAGTTAAGAATACACTTGTTACTCATGTATTTATATGGTTAAAAATACACACGTCACCCGTGTATTCGTATTGTTAAGAACACGTGTGACTTATGCATTCACATGTTGAAAATACACATGTTACCCATACATTGGTATTGCTAAGAACACACATGTTACCTGCGCATTCACATAATTAAAATACACATCTTACGCTTACATTTGTATTGTTAAGAACACACGTGTTACCCATATATTTGCCTCATCAAACACATAAGGAAAATAAATGAAAATTTCAAATTTAAATTTATAATAAAAATAAAAAAATGAAACCTTTATACTATGTGATTTTTTTTTGAAAATAAATATTTGTAAAAGTTGTAGAAAATGAAATGATTATTTCAATTTCAAAATTTATTTATTTTAAATGAAAATAGGGAAATCAAATCGTGATACTATATGAGTAAATGTGACGTGTCATTACTTCAAATTAGTTTAAAATTGAAAAATCAAAACAAATGATTCAATCAATATGGAGTCATAAGGTGGTCTGGTGGTTAAGGTGAAAGACTAAAGGAATATGGTGAAAGAGGTTCTGGGTTCAAGTCTCACCCATAGCAAATTTTCAAAAACAAAGGAGTTATAAGGTGAGTTGATTCTTAAAGAGAAGAGGTGAAGTAAAGGAAGTTGAGGGTTCGAGTCTCGTCCACAACAAGGGTAATTATGTAGTGTAGGTAAGCAGTAGTACCATAAAACATTTTAGGAGAGAAACAAATTAAAGAGGGAGTGACATATAGTAATGATGATGTGGAAGAAAATTATTTTATTATATAGTTAATAGATTACATAATCACTTAAAAAATTTGTGTACATTTAAATAAGATCTAAAAATTCATATTATTATTCTCATTTCTTACAATATCTTCATTAATTAAGAATTTTCTTCCCAAATTACAGATTTTCTTACCACTTCTATTTTAGAATATTTAACATATATTTATCCACGACTATTATCTACAAAAATTCAGAATATATGTCTTTATATGTGACTTTTCTTTATCTTTGCTAATACTAGTAACAACAATAGATGGAAGCTTCAAAATGATTGGCTTATTTGCAAAACAAAGTTGGATTTGGTGGAGTTTAAACTTTCACACATTTATAGAGAAGGTTAACATGCAAGGCACTTTGTGGGTTCAAGTCTCACCCATAGCAAATTTTCAAAAACAAAGGAGTTATAAGGTGAGTTGATTCTTAAAGAGAAGAGGTGAAGTGAAGGAAGTTCAGGGTTCGAGTCTCGTCCACAACAAGGGTAATTATGTAGTGTAGGTAAGTACGCAGTAGTACCATAAAACATTTTAGGAGAGAAACAAATTAAAGAGGGAGTGACATATAGTAATGATGATGTGGAAGAAAATTATTTTATTATATAGTTAATAGATTACATAATCACTTAAAAAATTTGTGTACATTTAAATAAGATCTAAAAATTCATATTATTATTCTCATTTCTTACAATATCATCATTAATTAAGAATTTTCTTCCCAAATTACAGATTTTCTTACCACTTCTATTTTAGAATATTTAACATATATTTATCCACGACTATTATCTACAAAAATTCAGAATATATGTCTTTATATGTGACTTTTCTTTATCTTTGCTAATACTAGTAACAACAATAGATGGAAGCTTCAAAATGATTGGCTTATTTGCAAAATAAAGTTGGATTTGGTGGAGTTTAAACTTTCACACATTTATAGAGAAGGTTTCCTAACATGCAAGGCACTTTGTCGGTTTCTCGCCTAGGCGACAACTGTCGCCCAAGAGAGTCAGATACATGTTTGGTGGAATAGAAGTTGTGGATCTCTCACCCAAGTAAGAGTGTCACCCAAGCCAGAGTGTCGCCCAAACAAAAGTCTGCCTCTCACCTGAGGAAGAGGATAGTGCTCAAGCTACATTTCCAAGATGGAAGACCAAACTCAGTGTGAGTCTCTCGCCTGAGCAAGAGGATTGCGCTGAAGCGTCAATTCCTAGTTTGAAGTCCAAACTCTTTGTGTGTTTCTCGCCCAGGTGGCACCTGTCGCCCAAGCGAGTCACATACATGCTTGGTGGAAAAGAAGCTGTGGATCTGTCGCCCAAACTAGAGTGTCGTCCAAGCTTAAGTCTGCCTCTCGCCTGAGCGAAAGGATAACGCTCAAGCGACAATTACAAGATTGTAGACCAAACTGTCTATGGGTCTCTCGCTTGAGCGAGAGGATAGGACTCAAGCGATAATTCCAAGCTTGATGACCAAACTCTCTGTGGGTTTCTCGCCCAGGTGGCACTTGTCACCAAATTGAGTCACATAACTTCATGACTAGTTTATGTTGTACTTTGTTTAATCCAATTAATATATTTTTGGGATTGACATTTCACTTTCGCCAAAAAAAGTACATGCATTAAAACATAATTGTAGTAATAGAAATAAACATAATTTGGTAATGATAAATACATTTACTAAAAACATGTATTATCTTTGGATATATATTTTTTAAGCAAAGGTGTAACTACACCCGAAATTTATATATTTTTGGATGTATAAATATAACTAATAATGCATTTGTAAAATGAACATTTGCTAATTGAGTTTTAAGAGAAAACGATGAACTTTTGGGAAATTATTAACTGTTTCATAATAATTATCTTTAATTAACTTATAAATCAATAATTATTATATCATTTATAAGATTAAAACAATGACTAAATAAAATATGGTCATATAATTTAAAATTAAATAAAAATAGAAATTTGACCTATTTAATTATTAACAAATCTATTATACAATAATTCGAAACATTAATCCATTCATATATAATACATTTGTCTCATATGAATCATATTGCAATTAATTAACACTTTGCAAAAAATAATTACTTCAAAGTGGTATATACATGAAATTAAAATTATAATATTAATGTCAAACATTAAATTCTATTTTAGCCAAACTCCTTCATATGGAGCATGATTTGAGATTGGCTTGGAAGACGGGTCATCAAAATATATCCTCGAGTCGGACTGCCTAGAGACCATTTAGATCATTCACTTAGAATTTTGGTTCATTTATTACAAGTTGTCAATATTATTCCGATTTTGCTAGCATAAAATTGGGTGATTAACTTCAATTTGTGATGAGTGAAACTAATATGTTAGTCGACCAAATAGTTAAAATAGGATCAAGAGCTTTTGATGACTTCAAAATTTGGGACACAACTTCCTAGGACATAATCTCATGAGCATATATCTTTCTTTTAATTAGTGTTCTCTTTCAAATGTACAACAAACATTAAATTCTATAAGTGCTATATGGGAATAATAAGCATTTAATGACATTAAAATGGTCATATTCATCTTCAATTTGCATTACAGCAACACACTAATAATATTACACTTTCACAATTATGGTTTAAGGGTTTAAAATTTTTAGGATAAGTTAATATTATTGAATCATGAAATTCACTACCAAAGATTCTAATATCATGATGAATTATCTAAATATTCAATAACAAAACACCATTAGTGGACAACTATAACTCATATACTCAATTCCTCTTAGAGGAAAACAAATAATTCTTAAACCAATGGCCAATACAATAGGTAAAGTTTGCATATATAAATTATGATAAATATACTAATAGTAAGATCTATAACTTCATGTTTTTCATAATAATGAGTAATATTAGAAGGAGTAACATTCTCATGGGCTTGATTGCATAGGATGACTTGCTTCTAGATGAATTTACTCCTCATAGAATGTTGGTTTCTCCATAATTCATAGAATGTTGGTTTCTCCTTGTTGAGCCATCACTTAATATTATAAAAGTGATGGAGAAATTGTAGACTAAGAATCACACCCATTTTTTAGCCAAAGGTGCTAAAGCACCAAAAATATATATATTAAGAGGTCAATTACATAAAAATTGAATAGTCGCACAAAAATTCTAAAGGCAACAACAAAAACTAGTCATGAACATATGTTTCTCGCTTGGGCGACATGAGCTGCCTGGGCAAGAAACCCACAGACAGAGAAAACTTCAAGCAAGGAAATCGCGCTTTAGCATTAACTTCTCGCTCAGGCGAGAGATCGACAGAGAGATTGGCTTAAAATCTTGAAACTGTCGCTTGAGCGCGATCCTTTCGCTCAGGCGAGATGCAGACTTGGGCTTGAGCGACACTCTCGCTTAGGCGAAAAAACCACATCCTTACTTTATAGGGCATGATAAGATGTTTTTGTCGCATGCCTTCCTTTACTTAATATTACTTTCCAAATATTAATTTCATTTATCATAATAACACTTAATGGTGGTTATATTATTATTCAAATAGAATACTATTATATTAAAGGATCAATATGTAACTTTGAATATGGACATTTTAACTTATTTTCATAAATTCACAATAATGATAAAATTTTAATGATAACTTTTCATTTACACTATGGCTTTTTACCTAACGCATGAGCATCAATATTTTAGTTGTTTAAATTTATATATGGTAATGCGGAAATAGACATTCATATTAAGGATGATAAAAATACCCGACCCGTAGGTACTAGTCAAAATACTAGTAGTGTGTATCCATAAAAATAGCTCATGGGCGGAAGCATGTATCATGATATCCATCCGCGGCCCGCGAGTACTCACATATATATTTTAAGTAAATATTTTATACTTAATTATTAATTTAACTTATATTTGTCTAATTATTATTTCATAATGAAATGTAGTGATAGGACTATAATCATAAAATTATCATATACATATTATATTATTCAAGTTAGTGTTGTGAAAACCGGACTCTACTGGACGGTCAGACCGCTGACCAGATTTGAAAATGACTTTGGTTTATAGTTTTAACTGAATGAGGGTTGAACCGCTTTGAACCAAAGAAATTATGGTCCGGCCGTGTTAAACCCGGTTAAACCGCATTAACTCGGGAAGCAAACCGTACTATTCACCTAAAAATTAAAAAAATGAAACACTACTCTAATCTTTTGTCTTACTCGAGTCCAAAAAAGATGAAGAGATATTTCTTCAATGCAATTATACTAGATTATTAATTTATATAAAATTTTAAATTTATATAATTATATATTTATAAATAAAAATTATTAAATTATTACTAATATGAGACTTCTTTCGGTTTAACGTCCGGGTCGGGTTTCATAACATTGATTCAAGTAATAATTATTTTTTATATTAATTATTGTAAAATATATAAAAAATATAATTAAAATTGAAAACTCGTTAAGTACCCACGGATTACCCGCTACCCGCCTGCAAATACTATGTGTATAGACACATATATACACTACTCGTGTCCGCCTGGCCCCGTTGCCATCCCTAATTCATATTATACTTTATTCATACCAAAAATATATTATGGAGAAATCGCATAGTGCTACTAATATATATCAACATTTTATATTATTTTTAATACCCGAATTCTTCTTTTTAATCCCATAGAGCTTTTAATATATATCAACATTGAATTATACGATTGTAGAAGCTAAATTTAGAAACTTGTTCCTTATAATTAATAATGATATTTTAAAAATTGTAAACATGATAAATTAGAGAAACGTAGATAACAAAAATCGTTTATCCATTCTCTCTACAATTATATCATGTTTTATTTTAAAATATTAGATAAGGGTAAATTTGAAAATTCACTTAGGAGTATGTCCTACATCTGAATTTGCAATCCAAAACTAGTGGCCACAATATTGAGTTGAAGAGTAAGGATTCTCTCCATTAATGGTAAAGCAAGTACCATATTTTCTTTGTATTTTGAATAACAAAATTGTTATTCCATTATGTTCAAATGATAAAAATATCTTCTCATGTTATATTTTGTGAAATTTGGTATGTTCTAACTCTGCTTTAACTTGCTGTAGGGACTGGCCAACACAAATGCAGCACTGGCCAACTTTGGTGGAGCCTGACTCAGGAATGGTGCATCGTGGCATAGGCGTGGTGCAGTCTGACTCAGGAATGGTGGGTCGTGGCTTAGACATGGTGCAGTCTGACTCAGGAATGGTGGGTCGTGACTTAGACGTGGTGCGGCAGACTTGGGACAGGCATAGGAGTCTCGGTCATAAATCTCCTTTGGCTAGGCGCAGGCTTATACGTCTTGGTCAAGCTTGGCGCAGACCTGGACATCTCGGTCAGAGATGCATCAGAGACACATCCTTCGGTCAAAACGTGAGTCAAGTTGGTACCATTGGGCATTCCACGTGTTTGCTTGGCAAATTAAGCTATATTAGGCCTAGTTTAGAGACATGTGTTGAATTACTTGTATATGGGTTGTTATGGGTTAGTTGGGTTGCTATGAATTAGTTATGTTTGTTATTTGAACCTTGCTAGCTATAAATAGCCTTGTATTTTTCAAAGTTATCAAATCAATGAAGTATTTCCTTTTTACAACCTTCTTGCCATTTGCTTCTTTAAGTCTTTCATTGCTACAAAGTGTGAAGAGTGATATAGCATGGCATCATCTTTTCTAAGATGGTATCAGAGCATCCATTGATGCTCTGCTGCGCTTTACCCTGCTCCTCTTATCATTCTTTTTTAGTCTTTTCTTTCATTTTCCATCTTCTTTTATTGTTCTGCATAATGGCCAATGTTATGACCATTCTCTGTAACACCCTAAATTTAAGTTTTTAAAATTATAGTATCAGTCCTGAGATCCTCGCTTGAGCGAGAGATTCTCACCTGGGCGAGAAAGGCTCACCTGGGAGGGTGAAATCCTGGGCTATACTGGAGGATTCTCGCCTGAGTGAGAGTTGTCTCGCTTGGGCGATAAATGGCATTTTGGGACTGTTGAGACTATGAGATTCTCGCTTGAGCGAGAATCCTTCGCTTGAGCGAGAGGGTCAGATATGAGTTTTTAAAAGAGGCGGGATTTTCTCGCTTGAGCGAGAAAGGGCTCGCTTAAGCGAGAACCTGACGCTGTTACATTAAATAGGGAACCCCAAACACATTTATGAGGGTTAACCTAGAGAGAAGTGAGAGAAGAGTGCATTTTCAAGAGAAAGGAGGCTTGTGAGTCATTTAGAAGCTTGAGAAGAGGTAAAGCTCTTGATTCTAACTCTCTTCTTCCCTTTGAAAACTTGTTTTGGGTATGTTGGATCTCTTCTCAAAATGAGGGAAACCATGGAAACTCATCCTTTTGAGTTATAGTTCGTTTTATGTTGTTTTTATCTTGAAAACTCTTGGTTTAGAGTTAGTATTTCAAAAATGGAAAGGGTTTGAGGGTTGATTCATGAAAACCCCAAAACCCTAAAGTGAAAATGTGGTTAAAGAGGAAAATGGGTAAAATGCTAGAGGTAGAAGATGATTAAACCTTCCAATGTAGAAATATGAGATGGATATATATGTTTTAGATGGTTGTAAACTTATGATGAAAGTAGTTTATAAACATTGAAAATATGATGAATATCTTGTATGGTTGAGTAATGCAATATGAGTTGTTTATGGGATATTTGGAAATAAATGACTGACATTATTGTTATGTGACGGGGATAATGAAAGATCCTAAGGTTGGAGGAGGTAGCGAAGGAACTTGCAAAGTTACCCAAAACCAACCCCGACACGTACCAAGGTAAGGAGAAGTTATTAATGGTCTATGATAATAGAAAATGTGTGGATTTTCTGATTACGTATATGATCTGTGTATGACTTGCCCGATGTGGTATAGAGAATGACTTGTCCTAGGTGACATAATGTATGACTTGCCCTATGTGGTATTGTGTATGACTTGCCCTATGTGGTATTGTGTATGACTTGCCCTACGTGGTATTGTGTATGACTTGCCCTACGTGGTATTGTGTATGACTTGCCCTATGTGGTAATGGAAAGGTAAACGTACAAGTGGAAAATAATGATTTGAAATGGTATTGATGAATGAGGTGACAAGGTATGGTAGAGATGAACGGGTAGATCCAAAGTGTTGGATGTGGTAACATGAGACAGACAATGATGATATGTCGATTTTATCTTTTAACATCAAGTCTTCTATCAAAACTTTCAAAGTGTGGATTATCGTTTACTGATCTTTATTGAGTTGATAACTTACTCCTTTGTTGTTGTGTATATCTGTCCTGATAATCCCATTGCAGGTAAACGAGGTAGTTGAGGATACTCGGTTCGAGGCATGAGGAGCTTAGAACTCGGAATCCTTATTTTGCTTTTTGTTTGATGTAAATCGTTAAATGGATGATTGTAAATTCTAACTGATTTAGTACTACATTTTTGTAATGCTGGATATTAATAGCTATGGGCATTTTGGAATCCCATAGCTAGTCATATGCGGTACTTACCGATAAGGAAATATATGAATTATGTTTTTCTGCCTTATGGGAAAGGGTCCTAGCATATTACGATAACTGAATCTGAAGTATTGAATGTTGTTTAACGGAAGTAGAGCACAGATGGTAAGAATATCTATATTAAAATGAGAAACATTTTCAGGGGTAGAAATTGGGTCTTTACATTCTCAATCCCATGAATGATCCTTATAGTCCCTATTATATGAGCCCCAATGAGAATCCAGGGGCTGTCTTGGTGACACCAGCTCTTACAGGCAAGAATTATCATTCATGGTCAAAGGCAATGAAGATGGCTTTGAAGACCAAAAACAAGCTTCAGTTTATAGATGGATCTTTGCCTATACCTGATGTCAATGACCTCTTGTTTCAAGCATGGGACATGTGCAATACTTTGGTCCTTTCGTGGATCAATCAGTCCATTGACCCATCTATCTTGCATAACATATATTGGTTAGAAACAGGTCTTGAAGTTTGGTTGGATCTCAAAGAGAGATACTACCAGAGTGACATTTACAGGATTTGCAGTCTTCAAGAAGACATCATTACTGCTAAACAAGGCAACAAAACCATTGAAGAATATTATGTAAGGACCCGATTTTCATAACTCGAAAATTCTCTTTTAAAAATCCTTATTCGTGAAAGTGCAGTGATTACTTTTGAAAGACATTACTCGGACAGTTTGGAAACTTGATTGATTATAAATTTACAAGGCGGAAATATTCCAAACCCCTTTCATTTCAAAAGCATGTCATTACACTTCCGTTCAAATACATCTTTTATACAATTAAACTTTCTCAAAATTACTTTGAATACAAACATTAGATTCACTTCATTATACACTTACAAGAAAGTTGTTTATACATGAATTCACTTTAACATGTTCTTCATATTACAAATATTTATCATATAACATGTCAATTCCATATTATCCACTACTCTATCATGTACTCTTCTCCGCAAGCGTCCAATGCGCTACCTCCACAACCTGAACCCAAATATACAACACATACAAGGAAAGACAGAGGGAGTAAGAACCAACTACGGCGACCGTAGCGTGGATTTACATGGAGTAATGACATTAAAGTATTAAAACCACACACATCTAACATCATCGTGATATGTATATATCAATCAACACATATTATCCATATTCACCCTATAGTACACATATATCCCATACTATATGTGTTCTATAGTGTGCATACTTATTTATCGCATTTTATCCATATTCACCCTATAGTACACATACATCCCATACTATATGTGTTCTATAGTGTGCATACTTATTCATCGCATTTTATCCATATTCACCCTATAGTACACATACATCCCATACTATATGTGTTCTATAGTGTGCATATTTATTTATCGCGTATTATTCATATTCATCCTATAGGATATACATCCCATAATATATATCCTATGGCATGCATATGATTTTCATTCCGAGTATACACTTTTCACATCCTTCACATTCCATAATAATTTACCCTTGATCTCATTCAACAATTCTGCACCGTACAAATAATCATCATACCCCATCGGGCAGGTCGAGTAATCCCCATACCACCTCGGGCAGGTCGAGTTTCCACATTACACTCACATCCATGTCATACACCGTCAACACAAGGCATCTCATTATTTTATCACCATAAATAACATACAACACCTTCATTGTCACAAACATAACTTTATCCATTTTAACACATTCACAGCTCATCACATTCATTGTTACAACACACTTATACATGTTTATAACAATCAACCACTCACAACATACTCATTTTGATAAACATACTCATATTCATTTTGACACATTCACAACTCATCACACATTCACAACTCATCACACATTCATTGGTACAATCCACCCATACATGTTTATAACAATCAACCACTTACAACATACTCATTTATGCTTATGACCATAAATATCTCACACATCATCATTATCACACAACATAACCATTATCATAAACAAACCATGCATAACATATTCTTCATCATATACACATTAACGTTAGAACCATCTTTAATGACGGTGTATTACCATAAATGAGCATATAGCGTTTTACTCAACTAAACGGTTTTCCCCACACATATATCTCCACTTTTATGGCTAATAC
Source organism: Lupinus albus (assembly GCA_009771035.1). Classification (NCBI taxonomy): domain Eukaryota; kingdom Viridiplantae; phylum Streptophyta; class Magnoliopsida; order Fabales; family Fabaceae; genus Lupinus; species Lupinus albus. The sequence continues at coordinate 11,094,862 of CM019999.1, forward strand.
ATCCTCATGTAAAATATAGACTCTCACATGGACCACAAACTCCCAAGAGAGTTTCTATCCGTTAATATGCTCCGATTCTTGAGGGAAATCGGAGATGATGACTCTAATGAAATACTCTAAGACCACAATGGTCTTCTCCCTCACCTTAGGTTGCGTAAGCTCCGTTGCTCCGTAAAAAGCCACATCTCCCTTCATCTCCTCCAACCTCCATTGTTGCTTTTTCACCTCCAAGCTTTTCCAAATGTGTCACCATGAAACAAGAGGAAGGTTTTGATGAGTTTTGAGGCTTAGTGGAGGGAAAAATGGTCCATTTGGGTGGAACCACCGTTGGGAGAGAAATGGGGAGAAAGAAAATGAAAATTGGGGTTTCTAGGTCCCCTTTTTTCACTTTTATAGTCACTACGACGAGTGTAATCGATTACCAAAATGTTGTAATCGATTACAATGTGAAAAATGCACATATCTGATGCTTTTAATAAGATGTAATCGATTACGATTGTAGTGTAATCGATTACATCATGAAAAATTACACATGTCTGATCAGATATCAGCATGTAATCGATTACCATGACCATGTAATCGATTACCATGACCATGTAATCGATTACCATGACCATGTAATCGATTACCATGACCATGTAATCGATTACCATGACCATGTAATCGATTACATCATGAAAAATTACACATGCCTGATCAGATATCAGCATGTAATCGATTACCAGGACCATGTAATCGATTACATCATGAAAAATACACATGTCTGATCAGATATCTGCATGTAATCGATTACAAGGACCATGTACTCGATTACACTGTGTTAACAGCCCAAAATTGTCATTTATCGCCCAGGCGAGACAACTCTCGCTCGGGCGAGAATCCTCCAGTATAGCCCAGGATTTCACCCTCCCAGGTGATCCTTTCTCGCTCAGGCGAGAATCTCTCGCTCAAGCGAGGCTTCCAGGACTGTTACTATAATTTTTAAAGACTAAAATTCGAGGTGTTACAATCCTCCCCCTCTTATAAGAATTTTCGTCCCCGAAAATTAAAAATACCTAGGAAAATAATATCACCCCCTAGACCTTAGGCACAAGAACACTCAACCAAAATCACAATTCAATTCTCTATTCCATTAAGCTTACTTAAACGGTCACTAAGGGCATACACCACTAAACCATGATATTACCAAACCAATTCATCAATGTCCAAATATTAAGATCTCAGCCTTTAATAACTCGAATGCCATGAGAATTAACCCATAATTCCGACTAAATAATTTCCCTATATCCATCAAGAACCACAAATTCTCTAGCACATATCCATCTATCAATCCTAACATACGTTAAGAATCTCGATAACACTATCGAACTTCGGCGATGGGGAACTCCTTATCCCATATCTATCTAAATGCATCTTTTAACATCCATCATACACTAACTTGTTCCATCTCCAATCAAGAATCTAGCACCATTTCATTTTACTCGATCCACAAAATACTTACACAATATGACTCTTAGTATCTCATCCATTGTACACAATCAAATTATCCAGTAATCGTCTAATTACATCAAATATTTCTACCATCACAATAGATCTCCCTGATCCATCACTACAACAATCGTTCAAAACGATTAACCTATATGGTCCGAATCGCAACAACACTCTCGAACCCAGTTCGAAGTGAGACTCCATACTCATCGCTCACCAAGATGTACTGGCTCGCACCCAAAAATGCAGTACCTAGATCGACATCCACTCAATGGAAACAACATCATTTCATTGCATACGTGCAAATAAGTATGGTTCACTCAAAATTCTCCACTAACATTTCAATTTATACTTGCTACAATCACAGAAACATGATATTCATCCAAGCAGCATTTAGACAAACAAGACTCTTGGAGTCTTTCACATACCAATCAAAATCACCAAGTCAACATCCAACTCAACTCAACACTCCTACTACAACGAATGTGGTTTAAGACGATTTGCTAGTTCATAAATTTCAGTTAGGCATACAAGGTCGTAGACCCACTCAAATCGCATACGTTGATACCATTGATTTTTGCCATTTACGAATATTCAATCCAAAAACTTGAGTCTTATATGGATACCCAAAATACAATGATGGACATGCACCTCGTGCTCAAGTCTACATCATATCGAGAAACACAGGCTCATAATTACCTCACAAGATTTTTAACACATCACATTCATCCAAGATGAAGTTTTTTTTTAAAAAATTCGGATTTCAACATGAAACTTAATCAATGCTTAGTCGAATAGTACACTTCATTCGAAAAACGATTTTCGAAAATAGATTAGATGTAAGTTTCATGGAAGTCCTCTTGTGGAAGCAGGGGTTTTCCTAATCATTTCAAAATATCTTAAAATCCTTTTTCTCATGCGACAACGACTTCCCAAATCAAAATTTTCAAAAGCTAGTTATTTCTGAAGTTACATTTCATCCAGGACATGAGAGTCCCCACAGTACATTCACAGAAACATGCTTACACCATAACACTGCAATCACGTATAACAATTACTGACGCACATGAAATAGAAACAATTTTTTGAAAGCACAATATCAAAGCAGTTAATTTGAGTTCATTACCACTATATCGTGCATTACAAATGTTCAATTACAAACGGTCAATCATCACAAACCAGAAGTTTCATGCACAAAAGATAATCCACTACCTCTTAGGGTAGACAATTCAACCATGGTCCACTACCACTCCGGGTAGGCAACTCAACAATGATACACTACCGCTCCGGGTAGGCAACTCAACAATGATCCACTACCGCTCCGGGTAGGCAACTCAACAATGATCCACTACCACTCCGGGTAGGCAATTCAGCAATGATCCACTACCGCTCCGGGTAGGCAATTTTTCCTCAATGATCCACTACCACTCGGGTAGGTAATTTTCCTCAATGATCCACTACCACTCGGGTAGGTAATTTTCCTCAATGATCCACTACCACTTCGGGTAGGTAATTTTCCTCAATGATCCACTACCACTCGGGTAGGTAATTTTTTTCTCAATGATCCACTACCACTTCGGGTAGGTAATTTTCCTCAATGATCCACTACCACTCGGGTAGGAAATTTTCCTCAATGATCCACTACCACTCGGGTAGGTAATTTTCCTCAATGATCCACTACCACTTCGGGTAGGCAATTTCCATCAATGATCCACTACCACTTCGGGTAGGCAATTTCCCTTAATGATCTACTACCACTTCGGGTAGGTAATTTTCCTTAATGATCCACTACCACTTCGGGTAGGCAATTTCCCTTAATGATCCACTACCACTTCGGGTAGGCAATTTCCCTTAATGATCCACTACCACTCGGGTAGGTAATTTTCCTCAATGATCCACTACCACTTCGGGTAGGTAATTTCCCTTAATGATCCACTACCACTTCGGGTAGGCAATTTCCATCAATGATCCACTACCACTTCGGGTAGGCAATTTCCTTTAATGATCCACTACCACTTCGGGTAGGCAATTTTCCTTAATGATCCACTACCACTTCGGGTAGGCAATTTCCCTTAATGATCCACTACCACTTCGGGTAGGTAATTCCCCTTAATGATCCACTACCACTCGGGTAGGTAATTTTCCTCAATGATCCACTACCACTTCGGGTAGGTAATTTCCCTCAATGATCCACTACCACTTCGGGTAGGCAATTTCCATCAATGATCCACTACCACTTCGGGTAGGCAATTTCCTTTAATGATCCACTACCACTTCGGGTAGGCAATTTTCCTTAATGATCCACTACCACTTCGGGTAGGCAATTTCCCTTAATGATCCACTACCACTTCGGGTAGGTAATTTTCCTCAATGGAACAAGGTTGTTAAACCATTTTGAAATTCATTTTTTCTTTGCTGCATAACTTGAGCCAAAGTCGCTACACCATTTAAGGTTAGCTAAAAACGAGTTTTATTTCCATTGATTTCACCATAAATCGTTTTCCCGCAAATCGACGCCCACTTTAGTATAAACACACCCATATATGTTTATACTAAATGCGTAATTCACAACTCCATCCTTACATAACCAGAAAATACACACATTTTCCATTTCCGTAAATCTACGCTCACTTTAGTATAAACACACCCATATATGTTTATACTAAATGCGTAATTCACAATTCAATCATTTATTTTCAATTATTTTAATCTTAGTGATGAAAGAATTTCACACCAAGAAATCCAACCGGAAATCACAATCACAAACTCTCCATATACAATTTCAACAAGATTCTCACAACCAAAAACCTTTAGCAAGAGTTTCACCAGAGAATCCCCAATAAGGGTCTCACACAATAAATTCAACCAAAGTTTTACAACAACGAGTTTTCAACAAACACTTCATCAATAACTCACAACAAGACCTCCAACGATAAATTCACAACCAAACACTTATCGCAGTAAATTCAACAATCATCTTTCAAATCAGCAGTTACCACAGTCAACAACAATGCACATAAGTCAAGTAGTTAACTCACACAAATTTCACAAAGAAGCATGTAAGGTCATACCCTAGGCCGCAGAGTTGACATATGCTCTGATACCATATTGTAAGGACCCGATTTTCATAACTCGAAAATTCTCTTTTAAAAATCCTTATTCGTGAAAGTGCAGTGATTACTTTTGAAAGACATTACTCGGACAGTTTGGAAACTTGATTGATTATAAATTTACAAGGCGGAAATATTCCAAACCCCTTTCATTTCAAAAGCATGTCATTACACTTCCGTTCAAATACATCTTTTATACAATTAAACTTTCTCAAAATTACTTTGAATACAAACATTAGATTCACTTCATTATACACTTACAAGAAAGTTGTTTATACATGAATTCACTTTAACATGTTCTTCATATTACAAATATTTATCATATAACATGTCAATTCCATATTATCCACTACTCTATCATGTACTCTTCTCCGCAAGCGTCCAATGCGCTACCTCCACAACCTGAACCCAAATATACAACACATACAAGGAAAGACAGAGGGAGTAAGAACCAACTACGGCGACCGTAGCGTGGATTTACATGGAGTAATGACATTAAAGTATTAAAACCACACACATCTAACATCATCGTGATATGTATATATCAATCAACACATATTATCCATATTCACCCTATAGTACACATATATCCCATACTATATGTGTTCTATAGTGTGCATACTTATTTATCGCATTTTATCCATATTCACCCTATAGTACACATACATCCCATACTATATGTGTTCTATAGTGTGCATACTTATTCATCGCATTTTATCCATATTCACCCTATAGTACACATACATCCCATACTATATGTGTTCTATAGTGTGCATATTTATTTATCGCGTATTATTCATATTCATCCTATAGGATATACATCCCATAATATATATCCTATGGCATGCATATGATTTTCATTCCGAGTATACACTTTTCACATCCTTCACATTCCATAATAATTTACCCTTGATCTCATTCAACAATTCTGCACCGTACAAATAATCATCATACCCCATCGGGCAGGTCGAGTAATCCCCATACCACCTCGGGCAGGTCGAGTTTCCACATTACACTCACATCCATGTCATACACCGTCAACACAAGGCATCTCATTATTTTATCACCATAAATAACATACAACACCTTCATTGTCACAAACATAACTTTATCCATTTTAACACATTCACAGCTCATCACATTCATTGTTACAACACACTTATACATGTTTATAACAATCAACCACTCACAACATACTCATTTTGATAAACATACTCATATTCATTTTGACACATTCACAACTCATCACACATTCACAACTCATCACACATTCATTGGTACAATCCACCCATACATGTTTATAACAATCAACCACTTACAACATACTCATTTATGCTTATGACCATAAATATCTCACACATCATCATTATCACACAACATAACCATTATCATAAACAAACCATGCATAACATATTCTTCATCATATACACATTAATGTTAGAACCATCTTTAATGACGGTGTATTACCATAAATGAGCATATAGCGTTTTACTCAACTAAACGGTTTTCCCCACACATATATCTCCACTTTTATGGCTAATACATCCTCATGTAAAATATAGACTCTCACATGGACCACAAACTCCCAAGAGAGTTTCTATCCGTTAATATGCTCCGATTCTTGAGGGAAATCGGAGATGATGACTCTAATGAAATACTCTAAGACCACAATGGTCTTCTCCCTCACCTTAGGTTGCGTAAGCTCCGTTGCTCCGTAAAAAGCCACATCTCCCTTCATCTCTTCCAACCTCCATTGTTGCTTTTTCACCTCCAAGCTTTTCCAAATGTGTCACCATGAAACAAGAGGAAGGTTTTGATGAGTTTTGAGGCTTAGTGGAGGGAAAAATGGTCCATTTGGGTGGAACCACCGTTGGGAGAGAAATGGGGAGAAAGAAAATGAAAATTGGGGTTTCTAGGTCCCCTTTTTTCACTTTTATAGTCACTACGACGAGTGTAATCGATTACCAAAATGTTGTAATCGATTACAATGTGAAAAATGCACATATCTGATGCTTTTAATAAGATGTAATCGATTACGAGTGTAGTGTAATCGATTACATCATGAAAAATTACACATGTCTGATCAGATATCAGCATGTAATCGATTACCATGACCATGTAATCGATTACCATGACCATGTAATCGATTACCATGACCATGTAATCGATTACATCATGAAAAATTACACATGCCTGATCAGATATCAGCATGTAATCGATTACCAGGACCATGTAATCGATTACATCATGAAAAATACACATGTCTGATCAGATATCTGCATGTAATCGATTACAAGGACCATGTACTCGATTACACTGTGTTAACAGCCCAAAATTGTCATTTATCGCCCAGGCGAGACAACTCTCGCTCGGGCGAGAATCCTCCAGTATAGCCCAGGATTTCACCCTCCCAGGTGATCCTTTCTCGCTCAGGCGAGAATCTCTCGCTCAAGCGAGGCTTCCAGGACTGTTACTATAATTTTTAAAGACTAAAATTCGAGGTGTTACATATTACACTTATGGGAAAGGTTTGTGGCAACAGCTGGGCAATTTTAGGCCAATATCTACTTGTGGTTGTCCAGACAAATGCAATTCAGAGCATGCAAATCGTATGAGATCTTACAGAGAGGATGACTATGTTACAAGATTCCTTAAAGGCCTGAATGAACAAATTGCTGCAGTAAGATCACAAATCTTGCTTATGCAACCATTGCCATCAATAAACAAGACCTTCTCTTTGCTTGTTCAGCAAGAAAGAGATATGGAGGATGCTGCTGCAAGTAGTCTTGAAGATTCCAAGATTCTTGCAAATACCTCCAATGACATGAACAACAGAAATAGATCTAAGGGAAGAGTCTCTAACTACACTCCTAATGGTGGAAGCACAGAGGCTCAAGATTCAGTGGTGGAAGAGGAAGAGGATCTTCAAGATCCAAAGTCTGCTCCTATTGCAACAAGACAGGGCACACTGTGGATACATACTATAGGAAACATGGATTTCCTCCACATTACAAGAAAAACAGCAGTCTCAACAACATGATTGGGTCAAGTGAAATTGAAGATCAAAGCATTAAAGAAAGCATGGAGATCTTCACTCCATAGCAACATAAAACCATATTGGCTATGATCAATGAGCCCTCTAACCACCAAGTAAATCAGATAACCAATCAACTTACTAATGAGGATCCTTTGAGCCTAGGTAAGTATCAGATCATGAATTGCTCTGTTGATTTTAAAGACTGGGTTCTGGACATAGGAGCAACTGACCATGTTTGCTTCTGTTTGTTAGAATTCCAATCTCATAGGAAAATAAACTCCATTCAAATTAGATTGCCTAATGGAAATGAAGTTGTGAGCACTATAGCTGGAACTGTTATTTTTTCTAAAGACTTATGCCTTAGCAATGTGCTTTACATTCCTAACTTCACATTCAATCTAATTTCTGTCTCAAGACTTACCTCTGCCCTTAACTGTAAATTAACTTTCACCAACTCCAAATGTGTGATGCAGGAGGAATCCACATTGAGGATGATTGGTGCAGCTGAGGCTAGAAGAGGCTTATACATCATTAGTTCTAGGAATCTCTGTTTTAGTTTAAACAATAGTGTTAACAGTTTCAAAAACAATAATGCCAATGTCGCTAATAAGGCTGATGACAATGATATATGGCACAAAAGGTTGGGACACCCTTCCAATGCCAAGCTTTCCATTTTAATCAAAATTTTTTATTTCATTCATACTAAGGATCAAAATATACCCTGTGATGTATGCCACTATGCTAAACAGAAAAGGCTCAATTTCCATAATAGCTTAACTGAATCTATGCATAATTTTGATCTAATACATATTGACATATGGGGACCTATATCTATTCCCTCAATCATGGGACATAGGTACTTTCTTACCATTGTAGATGATAGGTCAAGGCAAACTTGGTTATTTTTTATGAAAGCCAAATCTGAAGCCTCTATGCTTGTTAAAGACTTTGTCAATCTTGTTGACACTCAATTTGATGTTAAGATAAGAATTATCATATCTGACAACGGACCTGAGTTCAAACTCACTGAATACTATAATTCCAGAGGCATTCTTCATCAAACTAGTTGCATTGAAACCCCTCAACAAAATGGTATTGTTGAGAGAAAACATCAACATATACTAGGAGTTACTAGAGCTTTAATGTATCAATCTACCTTACCTAAATGCTTCTGGAATTATGGGGTTGCTCATGCTGTTTATCTCATCAATAGAAAACATTCAACTCTCCTTAACAATAAATCTCCTTATGAGATTCTTTATAACCATGACCCAAACCTTTTAAACCTTAAAGTCTTTGGATGTCTTAGTTTTGCCTCTACTATTTCTATACACATGTGACCAGTGTTGTGATAACCAGACCGGACCGGACGTGTAAAGACCCAAAATTCTACCCTTGAAATTTTTTCTCATTTTAGTTTAATTCCATGCAATCACTCATAACTCACCTAACCAATTTAATGTCCTTACTTCAAAATCTTATTTCCTTCCTCACACTCAATCCATGAATCAATAATGACGTACATAATCATTCGACATAAAACATAATTCGTATTAATGCAAGTTAGTAACCACCGCATATAACTAGCTATGGGTGTCCAAAATACCCATAGCTACGCATATCCAGAGTTACACCCTCATGCTAGCAAATATATATATATATATATATATATATATATATCCACAATTACATAATGTTCTAGACCATCAACTATGCACTCATATACAAAATAGTGATAATGAATAAATCCAAAATATAAAGCTCCCTAAGCTCCCAAAAATGAGTCCCCCCCTCATGTCACCTGTTTATCTGCAATGGGATTATCAATGACAAGTACACAAACATACAAAGGAGTAAGTCGTTAATTCAATAAACATCATTATAAGATAATCCACATTAGAAGATGTTAGTAAACCATTTTTGAAATTCATTTTACTTTGCTACATAACTTGAGCCAAAGTTGCTACACCCCTCGGGGGTTAGCTAAAAGCAGATTCTCATTTCTTTTAAAAGAAAACACGCTACATATACTCGAGCCGAAGTTTTGCTTATATACTCAAGCTAGAGTTTCGCTTATATACTCAAGCCAGAGTTTTGCTTATATACTCAAGCCAGAGTTTTGCTTAGATACTCAAGCCAGAGTTTTGCTTATATACTCAAGCCAGAGTTTTGCTTATATACTCAAGCCAGAGTTTTGCTTATATACTCAAGCCAGAGTCGCTAACCTTTCATGGTCGGCTAAAAATATATTTTCTTTTCATTGAATTCACCATCAATCATTTCTCGTAAATCCACGCCATCTTTAGTATAAACACACCCATATATGTTTATACCAAACACGTGATTCACAGTATAATTATTGCTTAACCAGAAAATACACACATTTTCCATCTTCCATAAATCTACGCCTACTTTAGTATAAACACACCCATATATGTCTATACTAAATGCGTAATTCACAACTCAATCATTGCATAACTAGAAAATACACACATTTTCTATTCCAAATGCACACTTAAAGACTTATCCTTACCACGGTGAGTGTTGGGTTTGGTTCTTGGCAATTTCACAAGTTCCACCGACACCGCCGCCAACTCTAGGATCTTTCCTTATTCCCCACCATATAACACAATGTTAGTCATTTATTCCCAATATCACATAAACAACTTATATTGCATTATTTAACTATACAAGATATTTCATCATATTTTCAATGTTGCTAAACTACTTTCATCATAAGTTTACAACCATTCAAAATATACATAATCATCTCATTTTTCATCATTAGAAAGTAAACTCATCTTCTACCTCTAGCATTTTACCCATTTTCCATTTTAACCACATTTTCTCTTTAGGGTTTTGAAGTTTTCATGAATCAACCCATAACCCTTTCCATTTTCGAAATACTAACTCTAAACAAAGAGTTGTAAGAGAGAAATAAAATAAAACGAACCATAACTCAAAAGGATGAGTTTCCATGGTTTCCTTCCTTTTTGAGAAGAGATCCATAATACCAAAAATGGGTTTTCAAGAGAAGAAGAGAGTTAGAATAGAGAGTTTTACCTCTTCTCAAGCTCTTGAACAAGAATCAAAGCTCCTAGACCTTGGGAATGCTCTATTCTCTCACCTCTCTTCAATTCTTAACCTAAAAATGTATTTGGGGTTTCTCTCATTTAATGCTCTCATCGGGTTCTCGCTGAAGCGAAAAAATCCCGCTCATTTTAAAAACTCAGATCTGACCCTCTTGCTAAAGCGAGGGATTCTCGCTCAAGCGAGAATCTCACAGTCTTAACAGCCCCAAAATGCCATTTCTCGCCTAGGCGAGACAATCATCGCTCAGGCGAGAAACTTCCAGTATAGCCAGGATTTCACCCTCCCAGGTGAGCCTTCCTCGCCCAGGCGAGAATCTCTCGCTCAAGCGAGAATCATAGGTCTGATACTATAATTTTAAAGACTTAAATTTAAGGTGTTACAATCCTCCCCCTCTTATAAGAATATTCGTCCCCGAAAATTAAACATACCTTGATTCAAACAAATGAGGGTAATCCTCCCTCATTTCTCGCTCAACTTCCCAAGTAGCGTCGCCTTCATCCACTTGACTCCACAACACCTTCACCAAGGCAATATCCTTGCCTCTCAATCTCTTGACACTGGTATCCATGATTCTCACGGGCAACGTCGCAAAAGTCAAATTATCCTTCAACTCTACCTGATCAGACTCAACCACATGAGATGGATCCCCAACATATTTCCTTAATTGAGACACATGAAATACATTGTGGAGGTTCGACAAGAGTGGAGGTAATGCAATCCGATATGCCACCGGCCCAATCCTCTTCAATATCTGATACGGCCCAATAAATCGAGGAGTCAGCTTACGAGACTTTAACACTCTACCGATGCCGATAGTTGGAATAACTCTCATGAAAACATGATCTCCCTCGTTAAACTCAAGTGGTTTCCGCCTCTTATCATAATAGCTTTTCTGCCAACTTTGGGCGACCTTCATGTTCTCCCGGATTTTCTTGATCTTATCTGTAGTCTCTTGGACCAGCTCGGGCCCCAATATCAAGTTCTCCCCAGTCCCAAACCAACTCATTGGAGTTCGGCACTTTCTACCATACAAAGCCTCATAGGGTGCCATCCCAATACTCGAATGGAAGCTATTGTTGTAGGTAAATTCAATCAAGGGCAACATGCAGTCCCAACTCCCTGGTTGTTCCAAGACACAAGCCCTCAAAAGGTCCTCCAATGACTGTATTGTCCTCTCTGATTGACCGTCCGTCTGTGGATGGTAAGCTGAACTCAGTTTCAACTTGGTTCCCAAAGCGGATTGCAAACTGGTCCAAAAGTTTGACGTGAAACGGGGATCCCTATCCGACACAATGCTCGACGGTATCCCATGCAAACGAACAACCTCACGGATATACAGTTTCGCCAATCGTTCTAGGGAGTACTTCATATTCATCGGCAAGAAATGAACCGACTTTGTCAACCGATCCACTATTACCCATATCGAGTCGTACCCCTTCTGAGTTTTCGGAAAACCACACACAAAATCCATGGAGATACTGTCCCAGTTCCAAACGGGAATTTCTAGGGATTGTAACTCTCCCGCTGGTCGCTGATGCTCAATCTTGGCTTTCTGACATACCAAACAACTCGAGACATACGAAGCCACATCTCTCTTCAATCCAGACCACCAAAATAACTTCTTCAAGTCTTGGTACATTTTGGTTGTCCCCGGGTGAAAACTCATCTTACTCTTATGGGATTCCTCCAACATACTCTTCCGTAATTCCTCGTCACGAGGTACACACACTCTCCCCTTGTAACGCAACAATCCACTAAGGTCCGATGTGAAATCAGTTTCCTTACCACTTAGCATCAAATCCCATTTAACCATTAGTTCAATATCCTCCACTTGCATTACCCGAATTTGATCGAACAATTCATTTGTGAACTTGAGCATCCCTAGAATCATACTTTGAGGCTTCATCTGAACTTCCAAGTTCATATCCCGAAACTCTTCAATAAGTTTCCCTCCTCGAACCATCAACGCCGACATATGTAAAGATTTCCGACTTAAAGCATCGGCCACCACATTGGCCTTTCCCGAATGGTACTGCAACCCAAAATCATAATCCATAAGGAATTCCATCCACCGTCTCTGTCTGATATTCAATTCCTTTTGATCAAATAGGTACTTCAAACTCTTGTGGTCGCTGTATACCTCAAATCTCACGCTATAAAGGTGGTGTCTCCAGATTTTTAAGGCAAAGACCACTACAGCTAATTCCAAGTCATGGGTAGGGTAGTTTTGCTCGTGCGTCCTCAACTGTCGAGAAGCATAGGCAATAACCTTCCCTTCTTGCATCAACACACAACCCAAACCTTGGTTGGATGCATCACAATAAACACTGAAGTCCCGATCAGTACAAGGAAGAACCAAAATTGGTGCCGTAGTCAACCTTCGTTTCAACTCTTGAAAACTTTCTTCACATCGAAGCGTCCACACATACGGTTCCCCTTTCCTAGTGAGTTTTGTCAATGGTAGAGCCAACTTCAAAAATCCCTCAATGAATTTCCGATAATACCCAGCTAAACCCAAAAAACTCCGGATTTCAGTAACCGACTTGGGCACTGCCCATTCCATGACTGCTTCAACCTTTGAAGAGTCGACAGCTACCCCTTCCTTGGATATTACATGTCCGAGAAAATTAATTGATTCCAACCAGAAATCACATTTAGACAATTTGGCCTACAACTGGTTCTTACTCAAGAGTTCTAGAACAATCTGTAGGTGTTCAGCATGTTCCTCTCGGCTTTTGGAGTAAACTAAGATGTCATCAATAAATACCACTACGAATGAATCTAAATACGGATGGAAAATCTGATTCATGTAGTCGGTAAATATTGTTGGGGCGTTAGTTACATCAAAAGGCATGACCAAATATTCAAAATGCCCATACCTTGTCATAAAAGCAGTTTTAGGGATATCTTCTGACTTCACCCGAAGTTGGTGGTAACCCAACCGAAGGTCAATCTTTGAAAACAACACCGCTCCTCTCAACTGATCCATTAAGTCATCAATCCTAGGCAACAAATACTTATTCTTGATAGTAACCTTGTTCAATTGTCTGTAGACAATAAACAACCGCATACTATCATCCTTCTTCTTAACCAACAAAACAGGCGCACCCCACGGTGAGACACTAGGACGAATAAACTTCTTTGCCAATAAGTCCTCAACCTGCTTTTTCAACTCAACCAATTCTAACGGTGCCATCCTATAAGGAGCTATAGAGATGAGTCCCGTTCCAGGTACCAAATTGATAGAGAATTCAACTTCTCTCACTAGAGGCAATTCCGGAATATCACCAGGAAATATCTCAGGAAACTCACGAACTATCGGGATGTCCTCAATCTTGGGTTTCTCAATACCCTCTAGAGATGCCAACAATATAAACACGGCCCCTCCCTCCTTACAGGAAGTCCTGACTTCCTTTGCTGATAACGGATTCATGTTAATAACCTCATCAGAAATATCATCTAGATTCCCGAATACCACGGTCTTATCAGCACAATTAAGCACCACACGATTTGCCGACAACCAGTCCATCCCCAGAATTATATCTAACTGGGATAGTGGTAAGTAGATTAAATCCACGGTAAAAGTCCTACCATTCACCACCAGTGGACATCGAGACACAACTGTCGACACCACCACAGGTACATCAGTTGGGGTGGATACGACCAAGTCGAAAGGCAACGACTCAGTTTGCAATTTCAGTCTATCCACACATTCAATAGATACAAGGAGTGTGTCACTCCCGAATCAAACAACACTAAAAGAGGAATACCTGCCACCATGCAATTACCTTTTATCAGACCATCTGCACCCGATACCTCTGCACCACTCATGGTGAACACTCAGCCAGTGGATCGAGGACGTTCAGCCCTCACCGCATTCGCACTCTATGGTAGCTTAGGACAATATCTTCTGGTATGCCCAATCTCCTTGCAGTGAAAACAAGTAAGCATCGTCCCAGGGCATGATTCACCGACATGAGTCCGACCACATTTGCCGCACAAAAATGGAGAGCTCAACCGTGATCCTCCAACATTAACATGAGTCTTCAGCCTATGCGAAGTATGACTCCGACTACCCGTCGGAGGAGAGTAAGGCTTCCGCTCTTCTTGAAACATTTTTCCCTTTCCCTTCCCGTGTGAGAAGTTTCGTTGAGGGCCATAGTGTCGTGGAGGGTTCTCTTTCCTAGAAGCAGCGTCCCTCATCCGCACATTATCCTCATACATCCTACACTTGTTCACTAGTGTAGGGAAATTAGAAATTTCTTCGTGACCAAATGTCACCCTGAGCTAGGGTCTCAACCCCATCTCAAACTTCACACATTTGGACCTCCCATCCAACTCTAGTTCAGCATAAGGGCAATATCGGATCAACTCTTCAAATTTGGCCGAGTACTCCCCCACCGACATATTTCCTTGCTCTAATTGCAAGAATTCCATCTCCTTCTTCCTTTTCAGGTCTGCAGGAAAATATTTCTGGAGGAATTTACTCTTGAAGGCTCCCCATGTGATGATTTGCCCTTCGACTTCCATCTTCCTCCGGGTCATCTCCCACTAGTTCTCAGCCTCTTTCACCAGCATGTAAGTGGCATAGGCCACTCTCTGAGCATCAGAACAGCTCATGGCCCTGAAGATTCTTTCCACTCCTTGGACCCATTCAATGGCTGCATCAGGAGCGAATCCTCCTTGGAACTGAATGGGGTTCCTCCTGCAGAATTCATCCAGGCCTCGGTACTCAGCCGGCCCAGGTGGAACCAATGGTTGCGAACTCGGACTTGGTGTCGCGTTCTGGTTCAGGTGTTGTAAGTTCTCGTTCATGTTCGTTAGCATTGCAGCAATCGGAGCCAACAAGTCATTCTGACTCGATCCTCTTCCTCTTCTAGACATCTCCGTAATGGGTACTTGTTTATCTCTTTCATTTGTCAGTAAACCATGTTTAACCAGACAAATCAGCACATAACCACACAACAGTTCACATAAATTACATAGTCCATTCAATTAGATGTTACAAAGAAGCAAGTAAGGCCATAACCTAGGCCGCAGGACTAACTATGCTCTGATACCATATTGTAAAGACCCAAAATTCTACCCTTGAAATTTTTTCTCATTTTAGTTTAATTCCATGCAATCACTCATAACTCACCTAACCAATTTAATGTCCTTACTTCAAAATCTTATTTCCTTCCTCACACTCAATCCATGAATCAATAATGACGTACATAATCATTCGACATAAAACATAATTCGTATTAATGCAAGTTAGTAACCACCGCATATAACTAGCTACGGGTGTCCAAAATACCCATAGCTACGCATATCCAGAGTTACACCCTCATGCTAGCAAATATATATATATATATATATATATATATATATCCACAATTACATAATGTTCTAGACCATCAACTATGCACTCATATACAAAATAGTGATAATGAATAAATCCAAAATATAAAGCTCCCTAAGCTCCCAAAAATGAGTCCCCCCCTCATGTCACCTGTTTATCTGCAATGGGATTATCAATGACAAGTACACAAACATACAAAGGAGTAAGTCGTTAATTCAATAAACATCATTATAAGATAATCCACATTAGAAGATGTTAGTAAACCATTTTTGAAATTTATTTTACTTTGCTACATAACTTGAGCCAAAGTCGCTACACCCCTCGGGGGTTAGCTAAAAGCAGATTTTCATTTCTTTTAAAAGAAAACATGCTACATATACTCGAGCCGGAGTTTTGCTTATATACTCAAGCCAGAGTTTCGCTTATATACTTAAGCCAGAGTTTTGCTTATATACTCAAGCCAGAGTTTTGCTTATATACTCAAGCCAGAGTTTTGCTTATATACTCAAGCCAGAGTTTTGCTTATATACTCAAGCCAGAATTTTGCTTATATACTCAAGCCAGAGTCACTAACCTTTCATGGTCGGCTAAAAATATATTTTCTTTTCATTGAATTCACCATCAATCATTTCTCGTAAATCCACGCCATCTTTAGTATAAACACACCGATATATGTTTATACCAAACACATGATTCACAGTATAATTATTGCTTAACCAGAAAATACACACATTTCCATCTTCCATAAATCTACGCCTACTTTATTATAAACACACCCATATATGTTTATACTAAATGCGTAATTCACAACTCAATCATTGCATAACCAGAAAATACACACATTTTCTATTCCAAATACACAATTAAAGACTTATCCTTACCTCGGTGAGTGTTGGGTTTGGTTCTTGGCAACTTCACAAGTTCCACCGACACTGCCGCCAACTATAGGATCTTTCATCATTCCCACCATATAACACAATGTTAGTCATTTATTCCCAATATCACATAAACAACTTATATTGCATTATTTAACTATACAAGATATTTCATCATATTTTCAATGTTGCTAAACTACTTTCATAATAAGTTTACAACCATTCAAAGTATACATAATCATCTCATTTTTCATCATTAGAAAGTAAACTCATCTTCTACCTCTAGCATTTTACCTATTTTCCATTTTAACCACATTTTCTCTTTAGGGTTTTGGGGTTTTCATGAATCAACCCATAACCCTTTCCATTTTCGAAATACTAACTCTAAACCTAGAGTTGTAAGAGAGAAATAACATAAAACGAACCATAACTCAAAAGGATGAGTTTCCATGGTTTCCTTCCTTTTTGAGAAAAGATCCATAATACCAAAAATGGGTTTTCAAGAGAAGAAGAGAGTTAGAATAGAGATTTTACCTCTTCTCAAGCTCTTGAACAAGAATCAAAGCTCCTAGACCTTGGGAATGCTCTCTTCTCTCACCTCTCTTCAATTCTTAACCTAAAAATGTATTTGGGGTTTCTCTCATTTAATGCTCTCGTCGGGTTCTCCCTTAAGCGAGCTTATTCTCGCTCAAGCGAGAAAATCCCGCCCATTTTAAAAACTCAGATCTGACCCTCTCGCTCAAGCGAGAATCTCACAGTCTTAACATCCCCAAAATGCCATTTCTCGCCTAGGCGAGACAATCATCGCTCATGCGAGAATCCTCCAGTATAGCCCAGGATTTCACCCTCCCAGGTGAGCCTTCCTCGCCCAGGCGAGAATCTCTCGCTCAAGCGAGAATCCTAAGACTGATACTATAATTTTAAAGACTTAAATTTACGGTGTTACATGACGGTCCGACTGGTTCGATCGCTAACTGGACTTGAAAACAGGTCCGTTTTGTAGTCTTAATTGAATGAGTAGTTGCAATGCTTTGAACCGGAGAAATTCCGGTTCGACCATGCTAAACCCGGTTAAACCGGAATAACCCATGAAGAAAACCGGACGACTCACTTAAAATTTAAAAAATATGGAACATTACTCTAATGTTTTGTTTATTTCGGTCCAAAAATAATAGAGAGATGTTACTTCAATATAGTTATATAAAATTATTAATCATATAAAATTTACATTTATATATAATTATAGATAAAAATTATTAATTATATTTAAAATCATCCGGTCCGACCGAACGGCTTAACTGGTTAAACCGGTTAGACCTAATACGGAAGTTCTTCCGGCTTGACGTCCGGTTCGGGTTTCACAACATTGCATGTGACTTTAGTAACTTTTTATCTCCGGTGAGAATACTAAAAACAAAAGATAAATATCACACTTATACACATGAGGTCCTCGGAGTCGCTTTGGAGGAGAGATTTGAAGAAAGTTGTGGGGTTAAGATAATTATCAAGGGAGGATTTAGGGTGGTTTTAAAAAGGTGGTGGGGAATGGCAATCACACTAGATTCTAGGAGGATTTTCGGGTGGGAGAAGAGAGATTTTAAAAGGATTTTGGTTGACCAGTTCGGTTTATGGGGTTACGGAATGCGGAATTGGCATATACCTTGGAGAAGAGAGCCTTTTGAATGAAAAAATCTTTGATTGAAAACTTTTGAAGCTTTTGAGTCTTATTAATATTACGGAGGAAGTAGAGGACAAATGAATTTGGATTCAAGGTGTGTCTAAATTTTATATGATCAAGTTGCCTTTTATAAAGTTATTTGGCAAATGGATGATTCTAGAATAGAGGATCGAAAGTTGTGGCATTTGACTTGGAAATCTTTGGCGCCTTTGAAGATTCGTGCACTTGTTTGGCAAATTATTCTCGATAGGATCCCATGTAAGTGAAACTTAACCAAGAGGGGTGTTATTATTACTGGCAACAATCTAATGTGTGTGTGGTGTCATGCTCATTCAGAAATTGTGGATCATCTTTTATTTTCTTGTCAATTCTCTTATCGAACTTGAGAGCTTCTCTATGGCTAATGGTGGGTTATTAAAAGAACTATGCTCTATGCTTTGGATGGTTTGGATTTGGTGTCTTTGGACTTGTAAAAATGTTGTCACGTGGACGAGATAAAGTTCAAGACGTGGATATAGATTGTGGGTAGACATAAAGGCATAGTCATATCAGTTTGAATGTATATCTTATTCACTTAATGGTAGAAGAATACATATACATATATAGTATAAAGGAAGACCCTAAGTAAGGACCCAAATTCTACCCTTGAAATTTGTTCATTATTTTAATCCAATTTCATTTATTCTCATATAAATTTTTATTACCAATTGAATAACCTTATTTGAAAACCTCACTTTCTTTTTCGCTCTCAATCCATGAACCAATATTTACATACACATTCGTTTGACATAAAAACATAATTCATATTAATGCAGCTCAGTAACTACTGCATACAATTAGCTATGGGTTTCCAAAATACCCATAGCTACTAATATCCAGAGTTATAATCATCCAAAAGTTATTATATCCATAGTTACAAAACACTTTCAACTATCAATATGCACTCATGATACAAAAAATAGTGCAAATAAGGAATCCAAAATGTAACACTCCTAAAACTCCCAAAAATACATCTCCTCATCCAACCTGTTTCTCTGCAATGAGATTATCAATGACAAAAGCACAAAACACAAAAAGGAGTAAGTCATTAATTCAATAAACATCATTATAAGATAATCCACATTAGAAAGGGGTTAGTAAACCATTTTTAAATTCATTTTCTATGCTGCATAACTTGAGCCAAAGTCGCTACACCCCTTAAGGTTAGCTAAAAACAGATTCTCATTTCTTTTAAAAGGAAAACGCGCTACATATACTCGAGCCGGAGTCGCTAACCATTCATGGTCAGCAAAAAATAGATTTTATTTTCATTGATTTCATCATCAATCAATTCTAGTAAATCCACCCAATCATTATTACAAACATACCCATATATGTTTATAATAAATACGCAACTCATAACTTAGTCATTTTCCCAATCAGAAAATACACACATTTCGCACTTCAAATGCACAATTTAAAGACTTATCCTTACCTTGGTGAGCGTTGGGTTTGGTTCTTGGTAACTGCGTAAGTTCCACCGACATCGCCGCCAACTTTAGGATCTTTCCTCATTCCCACCGTATAACACAATGTTAGTCATTTATTCCAAATATCACATAAACAACTTATATTGCATTATTTAACCATAAAAGATATTCATCATATTTTCAATGTTTCTAAACTACTTTCATCATAAGTTTACAACCATCTAAAACATACATATTCATCTCATATTTCAACATTAGAAAGTAAACTCATCTTCTACCTCTAGCATTTTACTCATTTGCACTTTAACCACTTTTTCCATTAGGGTTTTGGGGTTTTCATGAATCAACCCACAAACTTTTTCCACTCTAGAAATACTAACTCTAAACTAAGAGTTTATAAGAGAAAACCATATAAAACGAACCATAACTCAAAAGTGTGAGTTTCCATGGTTTCCCATATTTTGAGAAGAGATCCAACATACCAAAAATGGGTTTCAAAGATAAGAAGAGAGTTAGAATCAAGGGTTTTACCTCTTCGCAAGCTCTTGGACGAGAATCAAAGCTCCTAGACCTTGGAAATGCTCTCTTCTCTCACCTCTCTTCAAATATTAACCTAAAAATGTGTTTGGGGTTTTTCTCATTTAATGCACTCGTCGGGTTCTCGCTTAAGCGAGCCCATTCTCGCTCAAGCGAGTAAATCCCGCCTATTTTAAAAACTCAGATCTGACCCTCTCGCCCAGGCGAGGGAACTCTCGCCCAGACGAGGCATCTCTCGCTCAAGCGAGGATCCTCTCGCTCTAGCGAGGATCTTACAGCCTCAACAGGTCCAATACATAACTTTTCTCGCCCAGCCGAGCCAACTCTCGCTCAGGCGAGACCACTCTCGCTCAAGCGAGACAACTCTCGCTCAGGCGAGAATCCTTCAGTATGGCCCAGGATTTCACCCTCCTAGGTGAGCCTTTCTTGCCGAGGCGAGAATCCCTCGCTCAAGCGAGAATCCCTCGCTCAAGCGAGAATCCCATGACTGATACTATAATTTTAAAGACTTAAATTTAGGGTGTTACAATCCTCCCCCTCTTATAAGAATTTTCGTCCCCGAAAATTAAACATACCTCGATTCGAACAGATGAGGGTAATCCTCCCTCATATCGTGTTCCACCTCCCAAGTAGCATCCCCTTCGTCTACTTGGCTCCACAGTACTTTCACCAATAGAATCTATTTGCCTCTTAGTCTCTTGACACTAGTATCCATGATCCTCACGGGCAACGTCGAAAAAGTCAAGTTATCCTTCAACTCTACCTGATCAGACTCAACCACATGAGATGGATCCCAACATATTTCCTCAACTGAGACACATGAAACACATTGTGGAGGTTCGACAACAACGGAGGCAAAGCAATCCGATATGCTACCGGCCCAATCCTCTTCGATACTTGATATGGCCTAATAAATCGCGGAGTCAGCTTACGAGATTTCCACACCCTACCAATCCCGGTAGTCGGGACTACTCTCATAAACACATGATCTCCCTCATTAAACTCAAGAGGTTTCCGCCTCTTATCGTAATAGTTTTTCTGTCGATTCTGGGCGATCCTCATATTCTCCCGGATCTTCTTGATCTTTTCCGTCGTCTCTTGGACCAGCTCGGGCCCCAATATTAAGTTCTCCCGAGTTTCAAACCAACTCACTGGAGTTCGGCATTTCCTACCATACAACGCCTCATAAGGTACCATTCCAATACTCGAATGGAAACTATTGTTGTAGGTAAATTCAATCAAAGGTAACATGTCATCCCAACTCCCCGGTTGTTCCAAAACACAAGCCCTCAAAAGATCCTCCAATGACTGTATGGTTCTTTCCGATTGACCGTTCGTTTGTGGATGATAAGCTGAACTCAACTTCAACTTAGTTCCCAATGCGGACTGCAAACTTGTCCAAAAGTTTGAAGTGAAACGGGGATCCCTATCCGATATAATGCTCGACGGTATCCCATGCAAATGAACTATTTTCCGGATATACAGTTCCGCCAATCGTTCCAAAGAATACCTCATGTTCATAGGCAGAAAGTATGCAAATTTCGTTAACCGATCCACAATCACCCATATCGAATCATATCATTTCTGAGTCTTAGGGAAACCCGATACAAAATCCATGGAGATACTATCCCACTTCCACACAGGAACTTCTAGGGATTGCAACTCTCCCGCTGGCCGCTGATGCTCAATATTGGCTTTCTGACATATGAAACAACTCGAGACATACAAAGCCACATCCCTCTTCAACCCAGACTACCAAAACAACTTCTTCAAATCTTGGTACATCTTCGTAGTTCCCGGGTGAAAACTCATCTTACTCTTGTGGGATTTCTCTAAAATACTCTTCCGTAACGTCTCATCACGAGGCACACATACTCTCCCTTTATAACGCAACATTCCACTAGGGTCTGATGCGAAATCAATCTCCTTGCCACTTAGCATCAAATCTCGTTTTGCCATTATTCACTATCCTTAACTTGCATTACCCGGATTTGATCAAACAGTTCATTTGTGACTTTAAGCATTCCTAAAACCATACTATGAGACCTTATCTGAACTTCCAAGTTCATATCCCTAAACTCTTCAATCAGTTTCCCTTCTTTAACCGTCAAAGCCGACATGTGTAACGACTTCCGACTTAGGGTATCGAACACCACATTGGCCTTTCCCGGATGATACTGCAACCAAAATCGTAATCCTTAAGGAATTCCATCCACCTTCTATGTCTCATGTTTAATTCCTTTTGATCAAACATGTACTTCAAACTCTTGTGGTCACTGTATACTTCAAATCTCACTCCATAAAGATGGTGCCTCCACATTTTTAAGGCAAAGACCACTACAGCTAATTCCAAATCGTGGGTAGGGTAGTTTTGTTCATGCGTTCTCAACTGTCGAGAAGCATAGGCGACAACCTTCCCTTCTTGCATCAACACACACCCAAACTTTGCTTAGAAGCATCACAATATACACTGAAGTCCCGATCAGTACAAGGAAGAACCAACACTGGCGCCGTAGTCAACCTTCGTTTCAACTCTTGAAAGCTTTCTTCACATCGAAGTGTCCACATATACGGTTCTCCTTTCCTAGTGAGCTTTGTCAATGGTAGTGCCAACTTCGAAAACC
The DNA here is from genome assembly GCA_009771035.1 of Lupinus albus. NCBI lineage: Eukaryota > Viridiplantae > Streptophyta > Magnoliopsida > Fabales > Fabaceae > Lupinus > Lupinus albus. Next base: position 11,118,117 of record CM019999.1, read on the forward strand.
CCTCAATGAATTTCCGATAATAACCAGCGAAACCCAGAAAACTCCTGATCTCAGTGACGGACTTGGGCACCACCCATTCCATAACCGCTTCAACCTTAGAAAGGATCTACTGCCACTCCTTCCTTGGATATTACATGTCCAAGAAAGTTTATCGATTCCAACCAGAAATCAAATTTTGACAGCTTCACATACAATCAATTCTTACTAAGAATTTCTAGAACAATCCTCAGGTGCTCCTCATATTCCTCTCGGCTTTTGGAGTAAACTAGAATGTCATCAATAAATACCACTACGAATGAATCCAAATACGGATGAAAAATTCGATTCATGTAGTCGGTAAATATTGCTGGGGTATTCGTTACACCAAAAGGCATAACCAAATATTCAAAATGTCCATACCTTGTCCTAAAAGCAGTTTTAGGAATATCTTCCGACTTAATACGAAGTTGGTGGTAACCGGACCGAAGATCAATCTTCGAAAACACTACCACACCTCTCAACTGATCCATCAAGTCATCAATCCGAGGCAACGGGTACTTGTTCTTAATAGTACCCTTGTTCAACTGCCTGTAGTAAGTACACAACCGCATACTACCGTCTTTCTTCTTAACCAACAAAACAGGCGCACCCCACGGCGAGACACTAGGATGAATAAACTTCTTTGCCAACAAGTCCTCAACCTGCTTTTTCAACTCAGGCAATTTCAATGGTGCCATCCTATAAGGAGCTATAAAGATGGGTCCCGTTCCAGGTACTAAATCAATAGAGAATTCAACTTCTCTCACTGGAGGCAATTCCGGAATATCACCAGGAAAAACCTCAGGAAACTCACAAACTATCGGAATGTCCTCAACTTTGGGTTCATCAATACCCTCAAGGGATGCCAACAACATAAACACGACTCCTCCCTCCTTACAGGAAGTTCTGACTCCCTTAGCCGACAATGGCTTCATATAACTAGCCTCATCGGAAATCTTGTCCGAATTTCTGAATACCACGGTCTTATCAGCATAGTTAAGCATCACATGATTTGCCGACAACCAGTCCATCCCTAGAATTAGATCTAACTGGGATAGTGGTAAGCAGATTAAATCCACGGTAAATGTCCTACCGTTTACCACTATTGGACATCGAGACACAACTGTCGACACCACCACAGGCACATTAGTTGGGGTGGATATGACCAAGTCAAAAGGCAATGACTCAGTTTGTAATTTTAGTCTATCCATGCATTCAATAGATACAAAGGAGTGTGTCGCTCTCGAATCAAACAACACTAAAAGAGGAATACCTACCACCATACAGTTACCTTTGATCAGGCCATCCACATCTGATGCCTCTGCACCACTCATGGTAAACACTCTGCCAGTGGATCAAGGTCGTTACGCCCTCACAACATTCACACTCTTCCGTAATTTAAGACAATACCTTTTGAGATGCCCAACCTCCTTGCAGTTAAAGCAACTAAGTGTGGTTTCGGGGCACGAGTCACCAAAATGCATTCTGCCGCATTTATTACACAATGATGAAGAGTTTGACTGTGACCCTCTAGTATTGACATGAGTTCTTGACCCATGCAGAGTATACCCTCGACTACCCATGGGTGAAGAATAAGGCTTTCATTCCTCCGAAAACGCCTTACCTTTGCCCTTCCCGTGTACAAAGTTCCTTTGAGGCCCAAAGTTCTTGGGAGGAAGTGATTTTGGCGCCATCACTTCATCTGCCTTCATATCATCCTCAACAATTCTACACTTGTTGACCAATGTAGAAAAATCGGAGATCTCTTGATGCCTAAGCATCGTTTTCAGCTTGGGCTTCAAACCCGATTCAAACTTCGAACACTTGGACCTTCCATCCACCTCCAATTCAGAGTAAGGGAAAAATCGGGCCTACCTCAAGAATTCCATCTCTTTCTGACTCCTCAGATCAATAGGAAAATACTTCCGAAGGAATTTCTCCCTGAAGGTACAACAGAGAATCACTTCCCCTTCAGCCTCCATTTGGAGCCGAGTGAACTCCCACCAGGTCTCTGCCTCCTTCACAAACATATAGGTGGCATACGCCAACTTCTGAGCATCAGAACAGCTCATGGCCTTGAAAATTCTCTCTAGTCCCTGAATCCACTCTAAGGTGGCATCAGGAGCGAACCCACCTTGAAACTGACTGGGTTCCTCCTGTAGAATTCATCCAAACCTCGATACTCAGCCAGACCGGGTGGAACCAATGGTTGTGAACTCGGACTTGGTGTCGTATTCTGGTTCAGGTTATGCAGGTTCTCATTGACCTGCTGCAATACCGCCACCATATGAGCCAACAAATCGTTCGGGACGTTCTGGCTTGCCCCTCTCCCTCTTCCTCTTCCTGCCATGAGTACCTGTACTCACTCCCTTGTCAGAAATCGAATTTTGTTTAAACAAGGTTCACATTGAAAGTGTGCATGTCAAGAGGAACACTTTGGAAAGCTCTCTTTATGTGTCTTGGTTTTGATGAGGACAACTTGTGCGTATAAAAGCTTGAAGATCATCAACAAAGCAACGTGCTTAAGTCTTCTGATTGGTACTTAGCTTAGACTAGATTAGTTTAGGTTGAGTCTAAGGCTTAAGTCACCTAATACATATCTCATATGCATAAATTTTTTAAATCATTTTCATCTTGAGATATGTCATTCATAATATGTTCATGCATCACATAAATACATGTATATGTGCATTCTAGGCATAAACTAAGTAGTAAACATGTATTAATTAAAGTGCATAACGTATTTAAGTTTTTTACACATGAAAATATGTTGTTAATCGATTACAGCATAGGTTAATCGATTAATCTAACTGTTTGCACAGTTTAATCGATTACGACATAGGTTAATCGATTAATCTAAAAGTTTTTGTACAGTGTAATCAATTAAGGCTGTCGTTAATCAATTAACTGGGCTATAAAATCAATTCTTTATAAACTGCGTTTTTCAGAATTGATCTCATAAGTTGCATGTTAAATTTTTAGAGTGTTAGAGCATTTTTTTCGTGTTAATTGTTGCATCTAGTTGTAAATGCATTTGTGAGTTTAGAAAAGAGAGAATTCTATGCTTTAGGATTGAGTGCATTACATGATACATTTCTCATCTTTTCATATCACATGTTCTTGCATTTTATTGATGATTCTTGATTAGATGTTTACATTCTATGCATTCTGTTTTTCAAACTAATACATTTTCATACTGCATGAGCTTGTATTAGGTGATTAGAGTAAAGTCTTGTATTGTTAGATATAAGCCTTGTAATAGCTTAAGTTTACTCTATTTCGTTTTAATTGAAAAAGTGTTGTAATATTGGGAATCTCAAGGTGTCGTATCGCCAAGAGATTGAGTGTATCTTCACTGAGTGTTAGACTTAGGGATAAGGAAAGAACAGAGGTTCTTGGCTGGGGCTACGCCGAAAGAAAGGTTTTCTTTGTCGGTAGGAAGGGAGTCAAACCATAGAATAGGATCTTTATTATCTTGTACGTGACTAAGTGTTGTAATTGGATAGTGTGTATGTAATAACATTGATTCAATTATAGTGAAGAAAAATCTCCCAAATCAGCCGGGAGGCCTGGATGTAGTTTGCGGTGGACAAGCAAATGAACCAGGATAAAATTCGTGTTGCAGGATTTTTCTAACCTTCTCTCTTTATTGCATTTGATCGATTAATTTGTATAGTAGATTTAATTGATAATACGTTTCTGTACTATACTGATTACACTCTGATAAATCTGTAAGCTATGTATATTCGCTTCGTTATCGATTAATTGTCGTGCAAGAAATCGTATCTGCATTAGCTTACTGTCACAGTTTAATCGATTAAGAGGACTGTGTTGATTGTGTTAATCGATTACCCTGTTTCGTTAATCGATTAATTAGGTGTATTTCAGCATTAAGTGTTGTTTTTCGAAAAGCGGATATTCTAACCGCAACACCTATTCAACCCCCCCCCCCTTCTAGGTGTATTGTAACCAATGATACCTAACAAGTGGTATCAGAGCTAGTGCGAAGTGCTAGCTCAACCACGTATTCGTGATCCTAAGGGAAAAAGGAATGGGTTCATCAAACCCATTTGGTGGTGATGGTTCATCCATTAATCGACCACCTATATTCAGTGGTGAAGGGTATGCCTACTGGAAAGTCCGCATGCAAATTTTTATTGAAGCCATAGACTCGGATATTTGGGAATCCGTAGTCAACGGCCCTTTCGTTCCACAGCATCTTGTGGACGATGAACCTAAAGACAAGCCTAAAAGTCTATGGACCGATGATGAACGCAAAAAGGTCCAGCATAACCTACGTTCCAAAAATATCATCACATCGGCCCTATCCTATGATGAGTTCTTTAGAGTCTCGCAGTGCCAAAATGCAAAAGAAATGTGGGACACTTTACAAGTGACTCACGAAGGCACTAGCGAAGTCAAGCGCGCTAGATTAAATGTGCTGACCCACAAATATGAGTTATTTCGCATGTTACCTAGTGAATCAATCTGTGATATGCAAAAGCGATTTACTCATATTGTTAATCATTTAGTTGCTCTAGATAAATCATTTGCCAGAGGTGAACTAACTAAAAAAGTTTTGCGTTGTCTTGACAGGAAATGGCAACCAAAGGTAACTGCAATTGTTGAATCCAAAGATTTGGATTCTATGCCTCTAGCTACATTATTTGGAAAGCTTCAAGAGCACGAAATGGAATTGGGGCGCTTGACTATGCACAAAGAGTCAGACCGGAAGAAGAAAAACATCACATTGAAGGTCACGACCTCCAAATCAAAAGAAGAAAAAGATGATGATGAATCTGACTCCGATCTAGATGATGAAACTATGAATCTCCTTGTTCAAAAATTTAGCAAATTCATCAAAAGAAAAGGTGGATTCAAAAAGTTTCAAAAGAAAGAAGCAAAAGAGTCAACCAACAAAGGCAAGAACAACAAATATCGCTTCACTTGCCATGAGTGTGGAAAAGCCGGACATATGAGATTTCAATGTCCTACCTATCTGAAAAAGGTTGATTCAGAGAAGAGCACTCCCAGGGAATTCAAATCCAAGAAAGCTTATATTGTATGGGATGTACCTGAGGAGGAAACAACATCAAGCACTTCTAGTGAGGAGGAGTCTGTAACGACCCAATTTTTTTACCCTTGAAAATTTTTCATTTATTTTAATCATTTCTTACATACAGTCGTCACCTTCATTGAAAACTCTCAAGAATCACTCTTTGAAAATACCCTTTACCCTATTATATTATCATACAAATTTATGTTGCGGAAAAACATAATTTGTTTAGATAACATTTACCACATACATCCAGTTACGGGTTTTCCAAGGTTATAACGTCCATAATTACATGTCACCATATTATCCTAATCAGATTACATTTATCCCAAAATGCTATCGAATCAACTACAACGTCAAATAGCAATAAAGACACTCAAGTAAATAGACACAAAGACTTCCTATTTGAGCTTTATCCTCAAAATCCTTCATTTACCTACAATGAGATTATCATAAACAACACGCAAAACAAAAGGGAGTAAGTCATTAGTTCAAACTAACATCACATGATAATCCACATTCAAATACAATCAAGCTTTGATGTAATTCATAAACACACATACGAAATTATAAACATTCAAATTATCTTCCTTTGATTTCCACTTTACTCATATTCATCCTATAGTATATATATCCCATAATATATATTCTATAGTATGCATATTACGTTCGTTCGAAACATCATCGGTCTCGTTCTTCATACCCACCCTATAACATATATATCTCATAATATATATCCTATAGCATGTATATTACTTTCTTTCTCAACATCTTCCTTTTTATCGCTCATATTCACCCTATAGAATATATATCCCATACTATATATCATATAACATGCATATAGCATTCATGTCATTTCTCGTCATTCATATTCACACTATAGAATATATATCCCATACTATATACCCTATAGCATGCATATGACTTTCATGTGACATTCACGTTTCTCATCATCCATATTCACCCTATAGAATATATATCCCATACTATATATCCTATAACATGCATACAGCATTCATGTCATTTCTCGTCATTCATATTCACACTATAGAATATATATCCCATACTATATACCCTATAGCATGCATATGACTTTCATGTGACATTCACGTTTCTCATCATTCATATTCACCTTATAGAATATATATCCCATACTATATATCCTATAACATGCATATGACTTTCATTACTCCGAGTCATCTTTTCATTGGGCCTCCCCCAACAATGTTACTTTCAATTGAGTCATCTTTTCATTGGGCCTCCCCCAACAATGTTACTTTCATCGGAGTCATCTTTTCATTGGGCCTCCCCCAACAATGTTACTTTCATCGGAGTCATCTTTTCATTGGGCCTCCCCCAACAATGTTACTTTCATCGGAGTCATCTTTTCATTGGGCCTCCCCCAACAATGTTACTTTCATCGGAGTCATCTTTTCATTGGGCCTCCCCCAACAATGTTACTTTCAATTGAGTCATCTTTTCATTGGGCCTCCCCCAACAATGTTACTTTCATCGGAGTCATCTTTTCATTGGGCCTCCCCCAACAATGTTACTTTCAATTGAGTCATCTTTTCATTGGGCCTCCCCCAACAATGTTACTTTCATCGGAGTCATCTTTTCATTGGGCCTCCCCCAACAATGTTACTTTCAATTGAGTCATCTTTTCATTGGGCCTCCCCCAACAATGTTACTTTCATCGGAGTCATCTTTTCATTGGGCCTCCCCCAAAAATGTTACTTTCAATTGAGTCATCTTTTCATTGGGCCTCCCCCAACAATGTTACTTTCATTTATAACAGAAAAGTCACGCATTTTCCAACATAATGCATAAATTACAGACGTATCATTTTAAACCATTACCTCTTTCACATACCTCATTCGTATCAGTAAGTATGATTTAGAGCCACTTATCCCTTACCTCAGTGAGTTTTGGGGATCGGTTCCGAGTAACTTTAAAAGTCTCATCCGCGATATCCTCCAACCTTAGGATCTTTCCTCATTTCCATCAATAACAACAATGTTAATCATTTATTCCAAATATCACATAAACAACTTATTTTGCATCATTTAATCACACAAAATATTCATCATCAATATTCAACCATGTAAAACATGCATAACATCTCATATTTCAATATTTCTAAAACTACTTCAATACAAGTTTCTAAATATCAAAACATACATGTTCATCTCATATAACAACATTAAAGCACTACTCATTATCTACATATAATATTTCATCTCTTTCTCTTTATACTCATATTCTCATTTTGGGGGTTTTTGGGGTTTTTCTTGAATAACCCATAAAACTTTCCATTCATCAAATACCAACTCTAAACCAAGAGTTTACAAGATAAAAACAACATAAAACGAACCATAACTCTAAAGAATGAGTTTCCATGGTTTCTCATGTTTTGAAAATAAATCCAACATACCCAAAACAAGTTAGAGAGGAAAAAGAAGAGTTAGTAACAAGAGGTTTACCTCTTCTCAAGCTCCAAGATGAGTCCTAAGGCTCCTTGCTCTTGAAAAGCTCTCATCTCTATCTTCTCTTCGAAGTTTTTAACCTTAAAATGTGTTTGGGTTTCTGTTTTAAAGAGGTGTCGTCGGGTTGTAATCGATTACCAACATGGTGTAATCGATTACAACGTGAAAAATGCGCATATCTGATGCTTTTAATACGGTGTAATCGATTACCAGGAGTGTGTAATCGATTACCAGGAGTGTGTAATCGATTACCAGGAGTGTGTAATCGATTACCAGGAGTGTCTAATCGATTACCAGGAGTGTGTAATCGATTACCAGGAGTGTGTAATCGATTACACTGTGTTAGATGCACATATCTGATGCTTTTAATACGATGTAATCGATTACCAGAAGTGTGTAATTGATTACCAGCAGAGTGTAATCGATTATACTGTGTCAACAGCCCAAAATTGCCATTTCTCGCCCAGGCGAGAATCCTCCAGTATAGTCCAGGATTTCACCCTCCCAGCTGATCCTTTTTCGCTCAGGCAAGAATCTCTCGATCAAGCGAGGCTTCCAGGACTGATACTATATTTTTAAAGATTAAAATTTGGGGTGTTACAATCCTCCCCCTCTTATAAGAATTTTCGTCCCCGAAAATTAAACATACCTCGGAAAATAAAATCATCACCTAGACCTTAGGCACAAGAATATTCAACCAAAATCACAATTCGATTCTCTAATCCATTAAGATTACTTAATCAGTCACTAAGGGCATACACCACTAAACCATGATATCACCAAACCAATTCATGAACTAACTCCTCAATGTCCAAATGTTAAGATCTCAGCCTTTAATAACTCGAGTGCCATTGGGAACTAATCCATAATTCAGACTAAAGATTTTTTTCTTATATCCATCAAGAACCATAGATCTCTAACACCTATCCATCTATCAATCCTAACATACGTTAAGAATCCCGATAACACTCTCGAACTTCAGCGAATGGGGAACTCCTGATCCCATATCTATCTAAATGCATCTTTTAACATCCATCATACACTAGCTAGTCTCATCTCCACTCGAGACTCTAGCACAATTTCATTTTACTAGATTCACAAAATACTTACACAATAGAATTCTTAGTGTCTCATCCATTGTACACAATCAAACTATTCAGTAATTGTCTAATTACATAAAATATTTCTACCATCAAATCTTATCGTCTAAAGAAATTACCGATTTCTAGCCTCCACTGAAACCATAAAACCATTGATTCACACCAAAACTAGGTATTCTATTACCAATCGGCAAGCACAAGTCGACCAACACTCAAACCTACAACTTGCGTTTGGTTTGGTCACCCCAATTCCGTTAGTAAATATAAACTTTATTAACCCACTCGCATTATGTCCAGAAATACATGGGCGTCTCATATCACTAAACTTTTAACAACCTCATACTTATTCCGATATGGTTGCTAAAATTTCAGAATTCTCCAACATGATACTAAATCATTACTTAGGCACAAGCTAAGTTTTCCCAAAAATGATTTTCGAAAGCGGTTTGAATCCACGACTCATGGCAACCACGTCGTGAAACAAGGTTCGCACGCTCATTTCGACACAACCCAAAACTTCTTCTCTCCTATGGTTACACCACACTCATACACCGCAATTACTGACGTTCACGAAACAACAACAACTTTTGCCGGTACACATTCAACGCAGACAATTTCGGATCACCACCACTATTTCATGCGTTGCCAATGTCCTACCGCAAAAGAACCGGTCATTCGAGACCAAAAGTTTCACCTCTATTCCATTGCATTCATCACATTGGCGGGGTAAGTAACTTAACTAGCCTCTTTTCTCGACTATCATTATAAGTCTTTCCCTTTTGCACCCATATACATATCAATGCAACTAGATCTTAATTCTTCACCTCAACAAGTACACACAGTTAAACATAACACAATTTGCTGATCGCTAGTCCATTTCCAGGATTAAATCCAACTGGGACATCATCGCGCATATCAACACTATAGTAAAGGTTCTACCATTTACCCCAACCGTACACTGAGACACTCCCGATCCAAAATAAGTTTTTTTGAGGTTCAACATCCCCGCACATAGCTTGGTGTTCAATACCAATATACATTTGTTACGGCGGGTACTTATCTTTAACAAAAAAGTAAATTTCATAGACCAGAAGCTTCATACACAAGAATCAAAAATAACTTTTTCATACTTAATCGATTTTGGGGTACCAACCAAAGGTCACCTCAAAATGATAATACATCTGATTAGTCAACATCCATGTAAACACATTAGTCGCAAGGACCTTTAGGTAATTTATCCAACCTCTATTTCATTTTCGAAATATGAGTTTCACCTCTTAGCGTGCGCATACACACTAAGGCCAACAAAGGGAATTAACCTTTAACAACTCATAAGAGAAAACAAGTATCCCCGACTTAAACATTTTTCTTGTCAGTATACTTATTATAAAAGTCAATCATTCATAGACGAAAGTCCACTTTCCAAGACAAAATAAATAGTTCTTTCAAATCTTAACATCTCGAAATACTAACGAGTTCTTAAATACCCTCTTGTGACATTTACTGAATGAATACCGATCCCTTTTTCGAAGGAGGATCCTGACTCTCTTAGCCGACACTAGCACCAAACCACTAGCCTGGTCAGAGATCTCGCACAGATCCCTAACCACCACAACCTTGTCAGCACTATTCAATCACAACATGATTTGCTGACAATTAGTCTATCCCAAAATTATATCTAACTGGGATAACGACCAGCAGACTGAATCTACGGTAAATATCACACCATTTACCACAATCGGACACTAGAACATAAACGTCGACACCACCACCAGCACAAAGATTGGGGTCGACGCGACCAAGTCGGAAGTAATGACTCAGTTTACAATTTCAGCCGGTTTTCACATTTATCATATATAAGGGAGTGTGTCGCTCCCGAATCAACAACACTAAACAAGGAATACCTGTCACCATGCGTTTACCTCTCGCCGGATCATCAACACCCGATGTCCCTGCGCCACTTGGGGTAACCATCCGACCGTGGTCCCTTGCCTCCCCAGCATGCATGACATTAGGTCTCCGATCCAGCTTGGGACAATACCTTTTAATATGCCCAAACTCCTTGCAGTGGAAACATCCATTCCCTTTTCCCGGGCACGTACTTCCATAGTGAAGTCTACCGCACTTGTTACACTAGTCAGTAAGCTAATTTTAACTCACTCAAGTCAGGAAATCACATAGTCTCATAACAAGTCGCATGTCATCATACCAAAGCCACATGCTTTAAACATTCAATACACACAATCTCAACTAGTCAAATTTTTACACATGTTACAAAGAAGCAAGTAAGGCCATGCCCCAGGTCGCAGAATTAACTATGCTCTGATACCATATTGTAATGACCCGATTTTTTTACTCTTGAAAATTTTTCATTTATTTTAATCCTTTCTTACATACAGTCGTCACCTTCATTGAAAACTCTCAAGAATCACTCTTTGAAAATACCCTTTACCCTATTATATTATCATACAAATTTATGTTGCGGAAAAATATAATTTGTTTAGATAACATTTACCACATACATCCAGTTACGGGTTTTCCAAGGTTATAACGTCCATAATTACATGTCACCATATTATCCTAATCAGATTACATTTATCCCAAAATGTTATCGAATCAACTACAACTTCGAATAGCAATAAAGACACTCAAGTAAATAGACACAAAGACTTCCTATTTGAGCTTCATCCTCAAAATCCTTCATTTACCTACAATGAGATTATCATAAACAACACGCAAAACAAAAGGGAGTAAGTCATTAGTTCAAACTAACATCACATGATAATCCACATTCAAATACAATCAAGCTTTGATGTAATTCATAAACACACATACGAAATTATAAACATTCAAATTATCTTCCTTTAATTTCCACTTTACTCATATTCATCCTACAGTATATATATCCCATAATATATATTCTATAGTATGCATATTACGTTCGTTCGAAACATCATCGGTCTCGTTCTTCATACGCACCCTATAACATATATATCTGATAATATATATCCTATAGCATGTATATTACTTTCTTTCTCAACATCTTCCTTTTTATCGCTCATATTCACCCTATAGAATATATATCCCATACTATATATCCTATAACATGCATACATCATTCATGTCATTTCTCGTCATTCATATTCACACTATAGAATATATATCCCATACTATATACCCTATAGCATGCATATGACTTTCATGTGACATTCACGTTTCTCATCATTCATATTCACCCTATAGAATATATATCCCATACTATATATCCTATAGCATGCATATGACTTTCATTTTGACATTCAGTTCTCATCCTTCATATTCACCTTATAGAATATGTATCCCATACTATATATCCTATAACATGCATATGACTTTCATTACTCCGAGTCATCTTTTCATTGGGCCTCCCCCAACAATGTTACTTTCAATTGAGTCATCTTTTCATTGGGCCTCCCCCAACAATGTTACTTTCATCGGAGTCATCTTTTCATTGGGCCTCCCCCAACAATGTTACTTTCATCGGAGTCATCTTTTCATTGGGCCTCCCCCAACAATGTTACTTTCAATTGAGTCATCTTTCCATTGGGCCTCCCCCAACAATGTTACTTTCATCGGAGTCATCTTTTCATTGGGCCTCCCCCAACAATGTTACTTTCAATTGAGTCATCTTTTCATTGGGCCTCCCCCAACAATGTTACTTTTATCGGAGTTGTAACGACCCGATTTCTACCCTTGAAAATTTTTCTCATTTTAATTCAATTTCATTCAATCACTCATAACTCACATTACCATTTTAATATCCTTACTTCAAAATCTTATTTCCCCTCCTCACACTCAATCCATGAATCAATAACAACATACATAATCATTTTACCTAGAACTTCTCATGAATCATTCTTGGAACTAATCTTATAACCTATTATATTATCATACAATTAATCTTGTAGAAAAACATAATTCATTCATATCATTCCCTATGAGTACTAAGACCTCAAAGGTTCTGATCCTCCAAAATAACATTACGCATGGTTACAAATATCCAAATAATGGTTAGTCATGATTACAATCATTTAAATTCGCAGGTAATCATTTAGAATACGAAAAACATAAATAGTGAATCCAAAGTCTAAAGCTCCTAAAGCTCCCGACCTGGCATACTTCATTCGTCTATTTACCTGCAATGGGATTATGAATGACAAAAAGTACAAAACACACAAAGGAGTAAGTCATTAATTCAATAAACGTCATTATAAGATAATCCACATTAGAAAAAGGAGTTAATAAACCATTTGTTTTATAAATTCATTTTGTGCTACATTACTTGAGCCAAAGTTTTGCTACATAGCTTGAGCCAAAGCATTGCTACATAACTTGAGCCAAAGTTTTGCTACATAGCTTGAGCCAAAGCATTGCTACATAACTTGAGCCAAAGTATTGCTACATAGCTTGAGCCAAAGCATTGCTACATAACTTGAGCCAAAGTATTGCTTCATAACTTGAGCTAAAGTTTTGCTACATAACTTGAGCCAAAGTGTTGCTACATAGCTTGAGCCAAAGCATTGCTACATAACTTGAGCCAAAGTATTGCTTCATAACTTGAGCCAAAGTGTTGCTACATAGCTTGAGCCAAAGCATTGCTACATAACTTGAGCCAAAGTGTTGCTACATAACTTGAGCCAAAGTCACTAACCATTTATGATCGGCTAAAAATATGTTTCCTTTTCATTGATTTCAATATCAACCATTTCCTGTAAATCCACGCCATCTTTAGTATAAACACACCCATATATGTTTATACTAAACACGTGATTCACAATATAATTATTGCATGATCAGAAATACACACATTTTCCATCTTCCGTAAATCTACGCCTACTTTAGTATAAACACACCCATATATGTTTATACTAAATGCGTAATTCACAACTCAATCATTGCATAACCTGAAAATAATTACATTTTCTATTCCAAATGCACAATTAAAGACTTATCCTTACCTTGGTGAGTATTGGGGTTCGGTTCTTGGCAACTTCTCGAATTCTACCGACACCACCTCCAACCTTAGGATCTCTCTCTCTTCTCATCCCACCACATAACACAATGTTAGTTATTTATTCCAAATATTACATAAACAAATTATTTTGCATCATTTAATCATACAAAATATTCATCATCAATATTCAACCATCTAAAACATGCATAACATCTCATATTTCAATATTTGGGGTAGACTCATCTTCTACCTCTAACATTTTACTCATTCTCTCCTTTTACCACATTTTCACTTTTAGGTTTTCATGAATCAACCCACAACCCTTTCCATTCTTAAGATACTATCTCTAAACCAAGAGTTTACAAGATAAAAACAACATAAAACGAACCATAACTCTAAAGGATGAGTTTCCATGGTTTCTCATATTCTGAAAATAAATCCAACATACCCAAAACAAGTTAGAGAGGAAGAAGAAGAGTTAGAAACAAGAGGTTCACCTCTTCGCAAGCTCTAAAATGAGTCCTAAGGCTCCTTACTCTTGAAAAGCTCCCTTCTCTCTCTTCTCTTCAAGTTCTAACCCTAAAATGTGTTTGGGGTTTCTATTTTTAAAGAGCAGTCGTCGGGTTCTCGCTCAAGCGAGAATCTCACAGTAGCAATTTTCGCTTAACGCATATATGTAATCGATTACATGGATTGTGTAATCGATTACATCGTGTAAAATGCACATATCTGATGCTTTTATCTGCATGTAATCGATTACATGTATTGTGTAATCGATTACATCATGTAAAATGCACATATCTGATGCTTTTATCTGCATGTAATCGATTACATGTATTGTGTAATCGATTACATCATGTAAAATGCACATATCTGATGCTTTTATCTGCATGTAATCGATTACATGTATTGTGTAATCGATTACATCATGTAAAATGCACATATCTGATGCTTTTATCTGCATGTAATCGATTACATGGACTGTGTAATCGATTACACTGCCCAAAATTGCCATTTCTCGCCCGGGTGATACAACTCTCGCTCAGGCGAGAATCCTCCGGTATAGCCCAAGATTTCACCCTCCCAGATGCACCTCTCTCGCTCAAGCGAGAATCTCTGGATCAAGCGAGGCTTCCAAGACTGATACTCTAATTTTTAAAGACTAAAATTCGGGGTGTTACAATCCTCCCTCTCTTATAAGAATTTTCGTCCCCGAAAATTAAACATACCTCGGAAATCAAAATCATCACCTAAACCTTAGGCACAAGGATACTCCACCAAAATCATAATTGATTCCCTAATCCATTAAGATTACTTAATCAGTCACTAAGGGCATACACCACTAAACCGTGACATCACCCACCAATTCATGAACTAACTCATAAATGTCCAAATATTAAGGTTTCAGCCTTTAATATCCCGAATGCCCTGAGAATTAAACCGTAATTTAGACTAAAGATTTTTCTTATATCTATCAAGAACCATTGATCTCTAACACCTATCCATCTATCAATCCTAACATACGTTAAGAATCCCGATAACACTCTCGAACTTCAGCGAATGGGGAACTCTTGATCCCATATCTATCTAAATGCATCTTTTAACATCCATCATACACTAGCTAGTCTCATCTCCACTCGAGACTCTAGCACAATTTCATTTTACTAGATCCACAAAATACTTACACAATAGAATTCTTAGTGTCTCATCCATTGTACACAATCAAACTATCCAGTAATTGTCTAATTACATAAAATATTTCTACCATCAAATCTTATCGTCTAAAGAAATTACCGATTTCTAGCCTCCACTGAAACCATAAAACCATTGATTCACACCAACACTAGGTATTCTGTTACCAATCGGCAAGCACAAGTCGACCAACACTCAAACCTACAACTTGCGTTCGGTTTGGTCACCTCAATTCCGTTAGTAAATATAAACTTATTAACCCACTCGCACTATGTCCAGAAATACATGGGCGTCTCATATCACTAAACTTTTAACAACCTCATACTTATTCCGATATGGTTGCTAAAATTTCGGAATTCTCCAACATGATACTAAATCATTACTTAGGCACAAGCTAAGTTTTCCCAAAAATGATTTTCGAAAGCGGTTTGAATCCACGACTCATGGCAACCACGTCGTGAAACAAGGTTCGCACGCTCATTTCGACACAACCCAAAACTTCTTCTCTCCTATGGTTACACCACACCCATACACCGCAATTACTAACGTTCACGAAACAACAACAACTTTTGCCGGTACACATTCAACGCAGACAATTTCGGATCACCACCACTATTTCATGCGTTGCCAATGTCCTACCGCAAAAGAACCGGTCATTCGAGACCAAAAGTTTCACGTCTATTCCATTGCATTCATCACATTGGCGGGGTAAGTAACTTAACTAGCCTCTTTTCTCGACTATCATTATAAGTCTTACCCTTTTGCACCCATATACATATCAATGCAACTAAATCTTAATTTTTCACCTCAACAAGTACACACAGTTAAACATAACACAATTTGCTGATCGCTAGTCCATTTCCAGGATTAAATCCAACTGGGACATCATCGCGCATATCAACACTATAGTAAAGGTTCTACCATTTACCCCAACCGTACACTGAGACACTCCCGATCCAAAATAAGTTTTTGAGGTTCAACATCCCCGCACATAGCTTGGTGTTCAATACCAATATACATTTGTTACGGCGGGTACTCATCTTTAACAAAAAAAATAAATTTCATAGACCAGAAGCTTCATACACAAGAATCAAATATAACTTTTTCATACTTAATCGATTTTGGGGTACCAACCATAGGTCACCTCAAAATGATAATACATCTGATTAGTCAACGTCCATGTAAACACATTAATTGCAAGGACCTTTAGGTAATTTATCCAACCTCTATTTCATTTTCGAAATATGAATTTCACCTCTTAGCGTGCGCATACACACTAAGGCCAACAAAGGGAATTAACCTTTAACAACTCATAAGAGAAAACAAGCATCCCCGACTTAAACATTTTTCTTGTCAGTATACTTATTATAAAAGTCAATCATTCATAGACGAAGGTCCACTTTCCAAGACAAAATAAATAGTTCTTTCAAATCTTAACATCTCGAAATACTAACGAGTTCTTAAATACCCTCTTGTGACATTTACTGAATGAATACCGATCCCTTTTTCGAAGGAGGGTCCTGACTCTCTTAGCCGACACTGGCACCAAACCACTAGCCTGGTCAGAGATCTCGCACAGATCCCTAACCGCCACAACCTTGTCAGCACTATTCAATCACAACATGATTTGCTGACAATTAGTCCATCCCCAAAATTATATCTAACTGGGATAATGACAAGCAAACTGAATCTACGGTAAATATCACACCATTTACCACAATCGGACACTAGAACATAAACGTCGACACCACCAGCAGCACAAAGATTGGGGTCGACGCGACCAAGTCGGAAGTAATGACTCAGTTTACAATTTCAGCCGGTTTTCACATTTATCATATATAAGGGAGTGTGTCGCTCCCGAATCAACAACACTAAACAAGGAATACCTGTCACCATGCGTTTACCTCTCACCGGATCATCAACACCTGATGTCCATGCGCCACTTGGGGTAACCATCTGACCGTGGTCTCTTGCCTCCTCGGAAGGAGTGGCATTAGGTTTCCGATCCAGCTTGGAACAATACCTTTTATTATGCTCAAACTCCTTGCAGTGGAAACATCCATTCCCCTTTCCTCATACATCCCACATCGGATCAGACTATCCGATTCTGATGCCTTTGCACCATACATGGTAACCACTCTACCGATAGATTGAGGTCGTCCAGTCCCCATAGCATTCATACCCTACCGTGACGTAGGACAATGCCTCTTTATAGGTCCGGTCTCTTTACAACGAAAACGGTGATTTGTAGTTCTAGAACACAATCATCCGTCATGTTTCCGGTTACACTTGTTGCACCGAGGTGGAGAGTTTAACCGTGACCCTCCGGCATTCGCATGGGTCCTCGGTCCATACAAAATGCAACTCCGAGTACCAACACGTTGAAAATAATGCTTCCGCTCTTCGCGATACCTCTTATCCTTGCCTCTTCTGTGCACAAAATTTCGTTGAGGCCCAAAGTCCTTGTGAGGAATGGATTCGGAGGTCGCCACTCCATCCGCCTTCATGTTAGTACACTCCATTCCTTGGACCCACTCAATAGCAGCATTCGGGGTGAATCCGCCTTGAAACGGACTAGGGTTCCTTCTGTAGGATTTATCTAACCCCCGGTACTCAGCCGGTCCTTGTTGAACTAAGGTGTGCGAGCTTGGACCTGGTGCCACGCTCCGATTCAGATGTTGTAAATTCTCACTCATTTGTTGTAGTGCCGCCACCATCTGGGCCAGGAGGTCATTCGGAACATTCTGACTCGCTCCTCTTTCTCTTCCAGCCATGTGTACCTGCACTCACGTACTTGTCAGTAGACTAATTGTATAACCAGACAAGCATTACATAACACACAATCGTCAATGCTAACCAAGCAATTCAAACACATAAAGATCACAAAGAAGCATGTAAGGCCATATCCTAGGCCGCAGGATTAACTATGCTCTGATACCATGTTGTAACGACCCGATTTCTACCCTTGAAAATTTTTCTCATTTTAATTCAATTTCATTCAATCACTCATAACTCACATTACCATTTTAATATCCTTACTTCAAAATCTTATTTCCCCTCCTCACACTCAATCCATGAATCAATAACCACATACATAATCATTTTACCTAGAACTTCTCATGAATCATTCTTGGAACTAATCTTATAACCTATTATATTATCATACAATTAATCTTGTAGAAAAACATAAGTCATTCATATCATTCCCTATGAGTACTAAGACCTCAAAGGTTCTGATCCTTCAAAATAACATTACGCATGGTTACAAATATCCAAATAATGGTTAGTCATGATTACAATCATTTAAATCCGCAGGTAATCATTTAGAATACGAAAAACATAAATAGTGAATCCAAAGTCTAAAGCTCCTAAAGCTCCCGACCTGGCATACTTCATTCGTCTATTTACCTGCAATGGGATTATGAATGACAAAAGTACAAAACACACAAAGGAGTAAGTCATTAATTCAATAAACGTCATTATAAGATAATCCACATTAGAAAAAGGAGTTAATAAACCATTTTTTTTATAAATTCATTTTGTGCTACATTACTTGAGCCAAAGTTTTGCTACATAGCTTGAGCCAAAGCATTGCTACATAACTTGAGCCAAAGTTTTGCTACATAGCTTGAGCCAAAGCATTGCTACATAACTTGAGCCAAAGTATTGCTACATAGCTTGAGCCAAAGCATTGCTACATAACTTGAGCCAAAGTATTGCTTCATAACTTGAGCCAAAGTTTTGCTACATAACTTGAGCCAAAGTGTTGCTACATAGCTTGAGCCAAAGCATTGCTACATAACTTGAGCCAAAGTATTGCTTCATAACTTGAGCCAAAGTGTTGCTACATAGCTTGAGCCAAAGCATTGCTACATAACTTGAGCCAAAGTGTTGCTACATAACTTGAGCCAAAGTCGCTAACCATTTATGGTCGGCTAAAAATATGTTTCCTTTTCATTGATTTCAATATCAACCATTTCCTGTAAATCCACGCCATCTTTAGTATAAACACACCCATATATGTTTATACTAAACACGTGATTCACAATATAATTATTGCATGATCAGAAATACACACGTTTTCCATCTTCCGTAAATCTACGCCTACTTTAGTATAAACACACCCATATATGTTTATACTAAATGCGTAATTCACAACTCAATCATTGCATAACCAGAAAATACTTACATTTCCTATTCCAAATGCACAATTAAAGACTTATCCTTACCTTGGTGAGTATTGGGGTTCGGTTCTTGGCAACTTCTCGAATTCTACCGACACCACCTCCAACCTTATGATCTCTCTCTTCTCATCCCACCACATAACACAATGTTAGTTATTTATTCCAAATATTACATAAACAACTTATTTTGCATCATTTAATCATACAAAATATTCATCATCAATATTCAACCATCTAAAACATGCATAACATCTCATATTTCAATATTTGGGGTAGACTCATCTTCTACCTCTAACATTTTACTCATTCTCTCCTTTTACCACATTTTCACTTTTAGGTTTTCATGAATCAACCCACAACCCTTTCCATTCTTAAGATACTATCTCTAAACCAAGAGTTTACAAGATAAAAACAACATAAAACGAACCATAACTCTAAAGGATGAGTTTCCATGGTTTCTCATGTTTTGAAAATAAATCCAACATACCCAAAACAAGTTAGAGAGGAAGAAGAAGAGTTAGAAACAAGAGGTTCACCTCTTCGCAATCTCTAAAATGAGTCCTAAGGCTCCTTACTCTTGAAAAGCTCCCTTCTCTCTCTTCTCTTCAAGTTCTAACCCTAAAATGTGTTTGGGGTTTCTATTTTTAAAGAGCAGTCGTCGGGTTCTCGCTCAAGCGAGCCCATTCTCGCTCAAGCGAGAATCTCACAGTAGCAATTTTCGCTTAACGCATATATGTAATCGATTACATGGATTGTGTAATCGATTACATCGTGTAAAATGCACATATCTGATGCTTTTATCTGCATGTAATCGATTACATGTATTGTGTAATCGATTACATCATGTAAAATGCACATATCTGATGCTTTTATCTGCATGTAATCGATTACATGTATTGTGTAATCGATTACATGTATTGTGTAATCGATTACATCATGTAAAATGCACATATCTGATGCCTTTATCTGCATGTAATCGATTACATGTATTGTGTAATCGATTACATCATGTAAAATGCACATATCTGATGCTTTTATCTGCATGTAATCGATTACATGGACTGTGTAATCGATTACACTGCCCAAAATTGCCATTTCTCGCCCGGGTGATACAACTCTCGCTCAGGCGAGAATCCTCCGGTATAGCCCAAGATTTCACCCTCCCAGATGCACCTCTCTCGCTCAAGCGAGAATCTCTGGATCAAGCGAGGCTTCCAAGACTGATACTCTAATTTTTAAAGACTAAAATTCGGGGTGTTACATGAGTCATCTTTTCATTGGGCCTCCCCCAACAATGTTACTTTCAATTGAGTCATCTTTTCATTGGGCCTCCCCCAACAATGTTACTTTCATTTATAACAGAAAAGTCACGCATTTTCCAACATAATGCATAAATTACATACGTATCATTTTAAATCATTACCTCTTTCACATACCTCATTCGTATCAGTAAGTATGATTTAGAGCCACTTATCCCTTACCTCAGTGAGTTTTGGGGATCGGTTCCGAGTAACTTTAAAAGTCTCATCCGTGATTTCCTCCAACCTTAGGATCTTTCCTCATTTCCATCAATAACAACAATGTTAATCATTTATTCCAAACATCACATAAACAACTTATTTTGCATCATTTAATCATACAAAATATTCATCATCAATATTCAACCATGTAAAACATGCATAACATCTCATATTTCAATATTTCTAAAACTACTTCAATACAAGTTTCTAAATATCAAAACATACATGTTCATCTCATATAACAACATTAAAGCACTACTCATTATCCACATATAACATTTCATCTCTTTCTCTTTATACTCATATTCTCATTTTGGGGGTTTTTGGGGTTTTTCATGAATAACCCATAAAACTTTCCATTCATCAAATACCAACTCTAAACCAAGAGTTTACAAGATAAAAACAACATAAAACGAACCATAACTCTAAAGAATGAGTTTCCATGGTTTCTCATGTTTTGAAAATAAATCCAACATACCCAAAACAAGTTAGAGAGGAAAAAGAAGAGTTAGTAACAAGAGGTTTACCTCTTCTCAAGCTCCAAGATGAGTCCTAAGGCTCCTTGCTCTTGAAAAGCTCTCATCTCTCTCTTCTCTTCGAAGTTTTTAACCTTAAAATGTGTTTGGGTTTCTGTTTTAAAGAGGTGTCGTCGGGTTGTAATCGATTACCAACATGGTGTAATCGATTACAACGTGAAAAATGCGCATATCTGATGCTTTTAATACGATGTAATCGATTACCAGGAGTGTGTAATCGATTATCAGGAGTGTGTAATCGATTACCAGGAGTGTGTAATCGATTACCAGGAGTGTGTAATCGATTACACTGTGTCAGATGCACATATCTGATGCTTTTAATACGATGTAATCGATTACCAGAAGTGTGTGTCGATTACCAGCAGAGTGTAATCGATTACACTGTGTCAACAGCCCAAAATTGCCATTTCTCGCCCAGGCGAGAATCCTCCAGTATAGTCCAGGATTTCACCCTCCCAGCTGATCCTTTTTCGCTCAGGCAAGAATCTCTCGATCAAGCGAGGCTTCCAGGACTGATACTATATTTTTAAAGATTAAAATTTGGGGTGTTACAGAGTCAGCGAAGCTGTGTCTGATGGTCAGATCTGACAACGATGGCAACTCAGACTCACACGAGGATAATAATGAGGTATATTCTGACACCTCATCCACTTGAACAGTTGGTAACTCATCTCAAACTCGAATTGAAAATGTCCTTTATGTTGAAGGACTAGAACATAATCTTCTGAGTATAAGCCAACTCTGTGACAAAGGTAATCGTGTATCTTTCGATTCTGACTGTTGCATCATTTGTGACATTTTATCTAATAATATTAAATTTGTTGGTCATCGTATAAATAATATTTACATGGTTAACTTGGATGATGTCACCACATTATTTTCAAAATGTTTTATTTCTAAAGAAGATGACATCTGGCTCTGGCACAGACGCGTTGCACACATCCATATAAAACATCTAGATAAATTGTCATCAAACGAACTAGTTGAGGGGCTACCAAAACTAAATTTTAAAACGAAAGAGATTTGTGACACTTGTCAAAAGTGTAAACAAACCAAAAACTCTTTTAAAAACAAAAATGTGATATCTACTTCAAGACCTTTGGAGTTACTCCATATGGACTTGTTTGGACCATCACAAATCATGAGTTTTGGTGGTAGCCACTATGCTCTAGTTATTTTTGATGATTTCTCTCGATTTACATGGACATTATTTTTATCTGCTAAAAGCGACGCCTTCAAGTCTTTTAAAAATCTTGCCAAGCAAATTCAAAACCAACTTAACCTGAAAATAGTATATATACGAAGTGATCACGGGGGAGAATTTGAGAACTTTCAGTTCGACAAATTCTGTGATAAGCATGGCATTATGCATCAGTTCTCTGCTCCTCGCACTCCACAACAAAATGGAGTTGTTGAGAGGAAAAATCGCGTATTAGAAGAATTAGCGAGAACTATGCTTAATGAAAGTAATACCCCCAAATATTTATGGGCAGATGTAGTTCATACTGCATGTTATGTTATAAATCGAGTGCTTTTAAGGCCTAATTTGAATAAAACTCCTTATGAACTATTAAAAGGCCGTAAACCAAACATATCCCATCTTCACGCTTTCGGTTGCAAATGTTTTATATTAAATAATGGAAAGCAGGCTTTAGGAAAACTTGATTCAAAAGCCGATGAGGGAATATTTTTGGGATACTCGATTCATAGCAAAGCATTCAGAATTTTTAATAAATATTCAATGCAAGTTCAAGAGTCTATCCATGTACAATTTGACGAATCTTCTCCAAAAGAGAAGAGAAAGGTCGTATCTGATGATGTTTCTGGTGCTTTATAAGAAGCATACTCAAAGAACATGGATAATGAAGAAGCAACCAATGAAGAATGTCAAAACAAATCTCAAGAGCATTCAGATATGCCAGTTGTGTGGAAAACCAAGAAAGCTCACCCGATAGACAAAGTAATAGGTGACATATCTACGGGAGTGGTAACCCGTAGTTCCTTACGAAACTTTTGTAACTTTGTAGCTTTTGTATCTCAAATTGAGCCTAAGACCATTGATGAGGCCATTGAGGATGTGCACTGGGGTATAGCTATGCAAGAAGAGCTAAACCAGTTCGAACGTAATAATGTTTGGGACTTGGTCCCTAAACCTAAAGATCATCCTGTGATTGGTACTCGATGGGTCTTCAGAAATAAGCTTGATGAATCATGCTTAATCATTCGAAATAAGGCACGCTTGGTGGCCAAGGGCTACAACCAGGAGGAAGGTATCGATTATGACGAAACCTATGCCCCTGTAGCCAGATTAGAGGCCATCAGGATGCTACTTTCCTTTGCATCGATTATGAACTTCAAACTATTTCAAATGGACGTAAAAAGCGCCTTCCTGAATGGCTACATTCAAGAAGAAGTTTATGTTAACCAACCGCCTGGTTTTGAAAATTTTAAATATCCGAACCATGTTTGTAAACTTAAAAAGGCACTCTATGGTCTCAAACAAGCTCCTAGAGCTTGGTACGATAGACTTAGTACCTTTCTTTTAGAAAAAGGGTTCGAAAGAGGCTTGGTTGACACAACGCTTTTTATTCGTAAATCAGAAAATTCTGTATTACTTGTACAAATCTATGTGGATGACATAATTTTTGGATCTACTAATGATATTTTGTGTAAAGATTTTTCTGAAAGCGGATATTCTAACCGCTACACCTATTCAACTCCCCCCCCCCCTTCTAGGTGTATTGTAACCACTGATACCTAACAAGTGGTATCAGAGCTAGTGCGAAGTGCTAGCTCAACCGCGTATTCGTGATCCTAAGGGAAAAAGGAATGGGTTCGTCAAACCCATTTGGTGGTGAAGGGTATGCCTATGGGAAAGTCCGCATGCAAATTTTTATTGAAGCCATAGACTCGGATATTTGGGAATCCGTAGTCAACGGCCCTTTCATTCCACAGCATCTTGTGGACAATGAACCTAAAGACAAGCCTAAAAGTCTATGGACCGATGATGAGCGCAACAAGGTCCAGCATAACCTACGTGCCAAAAATATCATCACATCGGCCCTATCCTATGATGAGTTCTTTAGAGTCTCGCAGTGCCAAAATGCAAAAGAAATGTGGGACACTTTACAAGTGACTCACGAAGGCACTAGCGAAGTCAAGCGCGCTAGATTAAATGCGCTAACCCACGAATATGAGTTATTTCGCATGTTACCTAGTGAATCAATCTGTGATATGCAAAAGCGATTTACTCATATTGTTAATCATTTAGTTGCTCTAGATAAATCATTTGCCAGAGGTGAACTAACTAATAAAGTTTTGCGTTGTCTTGACAGGAAATGGCAACCAAAGGTAACTGCAATTGTTGAATCCAAAGACTTGGATTCTATGACTCTAGCTACATTATTTGGAAAGCTTCAAGAGCACGAAATGGAATTGGGGCGCTTGACTATGCACGAAGATTCAAACCGGAAGAAGAAAAATATCACATTGAAGGCCATGACCTCCAAATCAAAAGAAGAAAAAGATGATGATGAATCTGACTCCGATCTAGATGATGAAACTATGAATCTCCTTGTTCGAAAATTTAGTAAATTCATCAAAAGAAAAGGTGGATTCAAAAAGTTTCAAAAGAAAGAAGCAAAAGAGTCAACCAACAAAGGCAAGAACAACAAAGATCGTTTCACTTGCCATGAGTGTGGAAAAGCCGGACATATGAGATTTCAATGTCCTACCTATCTGAAAAAGGTTGATTCAGAGAAGAGCACTCCCAGGGAATTCAAATCCAAGAAAGCTTATATTGTATGGGATGTACCTGAGGAGGAAACAACATCAAGCACTTCTAGTGAGGACGAGTCAGCGAAGCTGTGTCTGATGGTCAGATCTGACAACGATGGCAAACTCAGACTCACACGAGGATAATAATGAGGTATATTCTGACACCTCATCCACTTCGGATGACTTACCCTCTTATGATGTTTTATATAATGCTTATGTTGAGTTACATGAGGAACTAAAGAAATTGGCAAGAATAAACATTGATAAGAAAAGGGAAATCCTTAGAAATGAAAAGAAAATAAGCCAATTACAAAAAGAATTAGATGAATTAAAATTAGAAAATGAAACTTTAGATCTCATCTATTCTTGTAACACATGTAATTGCTCTGTTAATAATTTATGTCAAAAACCTGTATGTGAGACTTGCGAGATTTTGCAAGAAGACAATTTTAAACTAAAAGAAAAACTTGAACGTCTCACAAACAGTAAACAGCAATTAGACACTCTGCTTAGTCAAACAAGAAACGTTGGTGATCGTACTGGTCTAAGTTATACTCGCTCTGCTAAGAACAAGAGACCATATAGAAAACTTGTAGCTCATACTAAGAATAAAAATCATAAGCATTCACCTACATGTTTTTATTGTAATACGTATGGTCATACTTCTTACTCATGTTACATTAGAAAATATGGTATACCTAGCGGAGTTTATGTATGGATAAAGAAGGGAGATAATTCCCTAATCACTAACAGAAAAGGACCCAACATAATTTGGGTACCTGAGAAAAGTAGGTGATCTATTTTGCAGGTATGTCTTCGAACACAAGGACAAAAATGGTATTTAGACAGTGGATGTTCGAGACATATGACAGGTGACAGATCAAATTTCCTGGATCTCTCACTTAAAGGAAAAGGATATGTCACGTATAGAGACAACAACAAGGGAAAGGTACTTGAAGGACTAGAACAGTTGGTAACTCATCTCAAACTCAAATTGAAAATGTCCTTTATGTTGAAGGACTAGAACATAATCTTATGAGTATAAGCCAACTGTGTGACAAAGGTAATCGTGTATCTTTCGATTCTGACTGTTGCATCATTCGTGACATTTTATCTAATAATATTAAATTTGTTGGTCATCGTATAAATAATATTTACATGGTTAACTTGGATGATGTCACCACATTATTTTCAAAATGTTTTATTTCTAAAGAAGATGACATCTGGCTCTGGCACAGACGCGTTGCACACATCCATATAAAACATCTAGATAAATTGTCATCAAACGAACTAGTTGAGGTGCTACCAAAACTAAATTTTAAAACTAAAGAGATTTGTGACACTTGTCAAAAGTGTAAACAAACCAAAAACTCTTTCAAAAACAAAAATGTGATATCTACTTCAAGACCTTTGGAGTTACTCCATATGGACTTGTTTGGACCATCACAAATCATGAGTTTTGGTGGTAGCTACTATGCTCTAGTTATTGTTGATGATTTCTCTCGATTTACATGGACATTATTTTTATCTGCTAAAAGCGACGCCTTCAAGTCTTTTAAAAATCTTGCCAAGCAAATTCAAAACCAACTTAACCTTGGTGATCGAACTAGTTGAGATGAGTTAACCTTGGTGATCGAACTTAACCTTGCTTATCACATAATTTGGGCTACAACCAGGAGGAAGGTATCGATTATGACGAAACCTATGCCCCTGTAGCCAGATTAGAGGCCATCAGGATGCTACTTTCCTTTGCATCGATTATGAACTTCAAACTATTTCAAATGGACGTAAAAAGCGCCTTCTTGAATGGCTATATTCAAGAAGAAGTTTATGTTAACCAACCGCCTGGCTTTGAAAATTTTAAATATCCGAACCATGTTTATAAACTTAAAAAGGCACTCTATGGTCTCAAACAAGCTCCTAGATCTTGGTACGATAGACTTAGTACCTTTCTTTTAGAAAAAGGGTTCGAAAGAGGCTTGGTTGACACAACGCTTTTTATTCGTAAATCAGAAAATTCTGTATTACTTGTACAAATCTATGTGGATGACATAATTTTTGGATCTACTAATGATATTTTGTGTAAAGATTTTTCTGAGATGATGCAGGGGGAGTTCGAAATATCTATGATGGGAGAACTCACATTCTTTCTAGGACTTCAGATAAAGCAACTAGAAAGTGGGATTTTCATCCATCAGGCAAAATATTGCAAAGAGCTGCTCAAGAAATTTGAGATGAACAATTGTAAGGAAGCTTCCACTCATATGGCATCTGCTTGCTACCTAGATAAGGACGAAAAAGGAAAAGCAATAGAGGTAACAAAGTATCGAGGAATTATTGGGTCTTTACTTTACTTAACTGCAAGTCGACCTGATATCATGTTTAGCGTATGCATGTGTGCGAGATTTCAATCATCACCTAGAGAATCACATCTTAAAACTGTTAAAAGAATCATGAGATACTTACAAGGAACAACTAACATGGGATTATGGTATCCTCAGGATGCCTCACTATCATTGGTAGGTTATTCCGATTTCGATTTCGCCGGATGTAAATTGGATCGGAAAAGCACTAGTGGTACCTGTCACTTGTTGGGCAGTTCATTAGTAGCATGGCATAGCAAAAAGCAAGCCTGCGTTGCTTTGTCCACCGTCGAAGCGGAATACATTGCCGCTGGTGTGTGTTGCGCTCAAATCCTTTGGATGAAGCAGCAACTCAAGGACTATGGTCTTAAACTTGAAAATATCCCTATTAAGTGCGATAATACAAGTGCCATAGACCTTTCCAAAAATCCCGTTTTGCATTCTAGAACTAAGCATATAGAAATTAGACATCATTTTTTGCGTGATCATGTACAAAAAGGTGACTGCGTTCTTGAATTTGTTGAAACTTCTAAACAATTAGCCGATATTTTCACCAAGCCCATTCCCAGGGATTTCTTTGTTCTAAGGAGAGAACTTGGAATTCTTGATGAACAATATCTCGATTAAAATTGTTTAGTTGTTTACATTATCGTCTAGCCTCTCTATGTCTATGTATCCTTAGCTTAAATGATATATGTTACAATGCAAAAATATGTCTCTTGATTAATTCTTTTTGTGATTCTGAATGTCTCGATAAATTTGTCATAATGCATGCAAAAGCCTTAAAAAGTTGAAACCATTCTACTGCCTGAAAATCCATTTTTCACTATGTGTAATCGATTATATTTGCTGTTAATCGATTACCTGGGCATCAGTTATTTGAAAATTCGAATTGTTACTATGTGTAATTGATTACACTTGCTATTAATCGATTACCTAGGCATCAGTTATTTGAAAATTCGAAATTTTACACTGGTTTAATCCATTAAACTTGCCCGTTAATCGATTAAAACCAGCTTTTTAAAGGCAGACAGTAACTCGGTTTTATACTTTCTTTGGCATTTTCACATTCTCTTTTATACTTTGAGTTTCTAAATCAGTAACAAAACTAATCCAAGTGCACTAAAGTAGAAACACCTCATCCTAACCCTCTCAAACCATCAAGGAATCATACTTCTTCATCATCATTATACCCCATTTCCAAGGTTCCACCAAGCATAACCTAGGTTAGGTTTGCCTAAACCCTTCTCTGATTATTCACTGTTATTTCGGGTTCTGCTAAATAATGGAGCAAGGTCGCACTAAAAGGGTCAAGACCTCAGCCACTCGTGTACGAAGACGGGAGGTCGGTTCACCTTCTACTCGGGACCGCGGTGACCCCTACTATTCACTCATCTTGCAAGAAACCCGTATGGCGAAATTTCAAGGTCGCAAACCCACGTACATACGGTATGTTGATTTAACCTGGTTGGCGGAACAAAATTTTAGTTTCCCGCATGATATGGAAGCTCAGGGAACCATTCAGTTTATGGAATTAAAGGGACAAGTTTACCCTACTCTAGTCAGGGAATTTTATGCTAATTTTAGATATAAGAATGGAAAGTACTGGTTTATGATTTCTGGCAATCTGTTTGAACTTAATGATGATATTTTTATGAATGTCGGTGGTTTATCATCTTCTGGTTATAGTATAGGAGATTGTTCCTAGGTTAAGGAAAACTTTGATCCTACTGAGGTTTATAAGTCATTTCTAAGAGGCCCTCACTTATACATTCAGGGTCAACTGACTAAAGCTGGGTCATTATCTGTTGAGAACAGACTGTTGCATTACATTATTGCTTACATTTTAGTGCAGAGGAACACAAATCACGCACAGCCTACTGTGAATGATTTACGTTTCATGTATGCAGTAAAGAATAATGTAATGATTAACTGGCCTGAGGAGATCTTGAAAATTATGAACAGTGTGTCTTTGTCTCAGTCGAAGCTGGTTCCCTACAGTATCTTCATCTCACGCATTGTTGATTATCTGCACATTGACATTTCCGATACCATCATTGTTGAATACACTGATAAGGATCATCTGGTTGGTGAAAGCCTCATTCATAAAATGGGTATATACAAGTATGGTACTACTTGGCAATACCAAGAGGACTACACCACTATTGGTTCTGGATTTATCCGATGATGATAATCAAGATGACAGGGGTAATCAGCACGCTACAACTCAGGGGGAGCCTTCTGGATCAGCACCTCAGAACTCTGCTTTTGGCTTAGATCAGTTGGAAGCTATGGAGCAACGGCTTAACAACCGTATGGATCTTCACTTCCGAGGATTGAAAGACTCATACTTTGCTGGTATGGAACAGTATGAGGAGCGATAAACTGCGTACTCAGACAACCAATTTCAGGAGTTGAGGAATCTGATTCAATCTACTGCTGAAGCTCAGAATGCCTTGTTTTGTTCAGAATTTCAGAAGTTATCTATGCTTATCAGGGGAGATCAGAACATTGTCATTCCTGTTGATCACACTGACGACCCTCATCCTCCACCTCAACCTTAGTTTAGAAGACTTTAGACCTAGGATATCTTACCATTAGGTTTATTTCTTCTTTATGGCACTTTCTGGATTTAGCTGTTGTTATGGATTCTAGCTTCTCTTTTGTGTGCCTCTTTAATGTTCTTAACTGACATTTCCTGGTTTGTATGGTTGCTAAACATTGTTACTCTTTATGCTACTTTTTATAATTATGTCGAATAGCCTACTCTGTTTACGTGTATGGTTCTTGATCGTATGAGATTTTCTACTTTGATATGGTCAATCTTGTATGCCGTTCACTTTACCTGTTTGGCTATTTCTGTTGTATAAACTAGCGCATTTGTTTAATTTTCTTTAAAAATAAAACAGGTTAATTGTTAAATCCCAAATTAACTCATTGACTTTGTTTTATGCATTACTCATATCTCTACCTTATTTTTTGACCTGCATTATCTTTTTGATAATGCCAAAAGGGGGAGAAAGGTTGTTTTGTTGTTTTCTGATTGTGCAGGTTGATCGTAATAAGAGCTTCCGAAATTTGCGCATCATATCAACCACGCCAACACAATCTTCAAGCTATTTCATCACAGTTGATATATTTGATGTGGAGTTTGTCATCATCAAAAAGGGGGAGATTGAAAGTGTGCATGTCAAGAGGAACACTTTGGAAAGCTCTCTTTATGTGTCATGGTTTTGATGAGGACAACTTGTGCTAATAAGAGCTTGAAGATCATCAAGAAATCAACGTGCTTAAGTCTTCTGATTGGTACTTAGCTTAGACTAGATTAGTTTAGGTTGAGTCTAAGGCTTAAGTCACCTAATACATATCTCATTTGCATAAATCTTTTAAATCATTTTCATCTTGAGATATGTCATTCATAATATGTTCATGCATCATATAAATACATGTACATGTGCATTCTAGGCATAAACTAAGTGTTAAACATGTATGAATTAAAGTGCATAACGTATTTGAGTTTTTACACATGAAAAAATGTTGTTAATCGATTACAGCATAGGTTAATCGATTAATCTAACTGTTTGCACAGTTTAATCGATTACGACATAGGTTAATCGATTAATCTAACAGTTTTGTACAGTTTAATCGATTAAGGCTGTCGTTAATCGATTAACTGGGCTATAAAATCAATTCTTTATAAACTGCGTTTTTCAGAATTGATCTCATAAGTTGCATGTTAAATTTTTTTAGAGAGTTAGAGCATTTTTTCGTGTTAATTGTTGCATCTAGTTGTAAATGCATTTGTGAGTTTAGAAAAGAGAGAATTCTATGCTTTAGGATTGAGTGCATTACATGATACATTTCTCATCTTTTCTTATCACATGTTCTTGCATTTTATTGATGATTCTTGATTAGATGTTTACATACTATGCATTCTGTTTTTCAAACTAATACATTTTCATACTGCATGAGTTTGTATTAGGTGATTAGAGTAAAGTCATGTCTTGTTAGATATAAGTCTTGTAATAGCTTAAGTTTACTCTATTTTGTTTTGATTGAAAAAGTGTTGTAATATTGGGAATCTCAAGGTGTCGTATCGCCAAGAGATTGAGTGTATCTTCACTGAGTGTTATACTTAGGGATAAGTAAAGAACAGAGGTTCTTGGCTGGGGCTACGCCGAAAGAAAGGTTTTCTTTGTCGGTAGGAAGGGAGTCAAACCATAGAATAGGATCTTTATTATCTTGTAAGTGTCTAAGTGTTGTAATTGGATAGTGTGTATGTAATAAACATTGATTCAATTATAGTGAAGAAAAATCTCCCAAATCAGCCGGGAGGCCTGGATGTAGTTTGCGGTGGACAAGCAAACGAACCAGGATAAAATTCGTGTTGCAGGATTTCTCTCTCTCTCTCTTTATTGCATTTGATCGATTGATTTGTATATTAGATTTAATTGATAATCCGTTTCTGTACTATACTGATTACACTCTGATAATTCTGTAAGCTCTGTATATTCGCTTCGTTATCAATTAATTGTCGTGCAAGAAATTGTATCAGCATTAGCTTACTGCCACGGTTTAATCGATTAAGTGTAGTGTGTTAATCGATTACATTAGTTCTGTTAATCGATTAAGAGGACTGTGTTGAATGTGTTAATCGATTACCTTATTTCGTTAATCGATTAATTAGGTGAATTTCAGCATTAAGTGTTGTTTTTCGAAAAGCGGATATTCTAACCGCCACACCTATTCAACCCCCCCCCCCCCCTTCTAGGTGTATTGTAACCACTGATACCTAACATAAATTTTTTAAATCATTTTCATCTTGAGATATGTCAAAGGTTGTTTTGTTGTTTTCTGATTGTGCAGGTTGATCGTAATAACAGCTTCCGAAATTTGCGCATCATATCAACCACGCCAACACAATCTTCAAGCTATTTCATCACAATTGATATATTTGATGTAGAGTTTGTCATCATCAAAAAGGGGGAGATTGAAAGTGTGCATGTCAAGAGGAACACTTTGGAAAGCTCTCTTTATGTGTCTTGGTTTTGATGAGGACAACTTGTGCGTATAAAAGCTTGAAGATCATCAACAAATCAACGTGCTTAAGTCTTCTGATTGGTACTTAGCTTAGACTAGATTAGTTTAGGTTGAGTCTAAGGCTTAAGTCACCTAATACATATCTCATATGCATAAATTTTTTAAATCATTTTCATCTTGAGATATGCCATTTATAATATGTTCATGCATCACATAAATACATGTATATGTGCATTCTAGGCATAAACTAAGTAGTAAACATGTATGAATTAAAGTGCATAACGTATTTAAGTTTTTTACACATGAAAATATGTTATTAATCGATTACATCATAGGTTAATCGATTAATCAAACTGTTTGCACAGTTTAATCGATTACGACATAGGTTAATCGATTAATCTAAAAGTTTTTGTACAGTGTAATCGATTAAGGCTGTCGTTAATCGATTAACTGGGCTATAAAATCAATTCTTTATAAACTACGGTTTTCAGAATTGATCTCATAAGTTGCATGTTAAATTTTAAGAGAGTTAGAGCATTTTTTTTGTGTTAATTGTTGCATCTAGTTGTAAATGCATTTGTGAGTTTAGAAAAGAGAGAATTCTACGCTTTAGGATTGAGTGCATTACATGATACATTTCTCATCTTTTCATATCACATGTTCTTGCATTTTATTGATGATTCTTGATTAGATGTTTACATTCTATGCATTCTGTTTTTCAAACTAATACATTTTCATACTGCATGAGCTTGTATTAGGTGATTAGAGTAAAGTCTTGTATTGTTAGATATAAGCCTTGTAATAGCTTAAGTTTACTCTATTTCGTTTTAATTGAAAAAGTGTTGTAATATTGGGAATCTCAAGGTGTCGTATCGCCAAGAGATTGAGTGTATCTTCACTGAGTGTTAGACTTAGGGATAAGGAAAGAACAGAGGTTCTTGGCTGGGGCTACGCCGAAAGAAAGGTTTTCTTTGTCGGTAGGAAGGGAGTCAAACCATAGAATATGATCTTTATTATCTTGTACGTGACTAAGTGTTGTAATTGGATAGTGTGTATGTAATAACATTGATTCAATTATAGTGAAGAAAAATCTCCCAAATCAGCCGGGAGGCCTGGATGTAGTTTGCGGTGGACAAGCAAACGAACCAGGATAAAATTCGTGTTGCAGGATTTTTCTAAACTTCTCTCTTTATTGCATTTGATCGATTAATTTGTATAGTAGATTTAATTGATAATACGTTTCTGTACTATACTGATTACACTCTGATAAATCTGTAAGCTCTGTATATTCGCTTCGTTATCGATTAATTGTCGTGCAAGAAATCGTATCTGCATTAGCTTACTGTCACGGTTTAATCGATTAAGTGTAGTGTGTTAATCGATTACATTAGTTCTGTTAATCGATTAAGAGGACTGTGTTGATTGTGTTAATCGATTACCCTGTTTCGTTAATCGATTAATTAGGTGTATTTCAGCATTAAGTGTTGTTTTTCGAAAAGCGGATATTCTAACCGCAACACCTATTCAACCCCCCCTTCTCGGTGTATTGTAGCCACTGATACCTAACACACATAACCACTTAGCAATTGGTACATATCAACAATTTCAGCACTTAAAGATCACAAAGAAGCATGCAAGGCCATATCCTAGGTCGCAGGACTAACTATGCTCTGATACCATATTGTAAGGACCGAAATTCTACCCTTGAAATTTTTTCATTATTTTAATCCAATTTCATGCATTCTCCTATAAATTTTAATTACCAATTGAATAACCTTATTTGAAAACCTCACTTTCTTTTTCGCTCTCAATCCATGAACCAATATTTACATACACATTCGTTTGACAGAAAAACATAATTCATATTAATGCAGCTCAATAACTACTACATACAATTAGCTATGAGTTTCCAAAATACTCATAACTACTAATATCTAGAGTTACAATCATCCGAAAGTTATTATATCCATAGTTACAAAACACTTTCATCTATCAATATGCACTCATGCCAAAGCACAAAATAGTGCAAATAAGGAATCCAAAATGTAACACTCCTAAAACTCCCAAAAAATATGCCTCCTCATCCAACCTGTTTATCTGCAATGAGATTATCAATGACAAAAGCACAAAACACACAAAGGAGTAAGTCATTAATTCAATAAACATCATTATTAGATAATCCACATTAGAAAGGGGTTAGTAAACCATTTTGATATTCATTTTCTTTACTGCATAACTTGAGTCAAAGTCGCTACACCCCTTAAGGTTAGCTAAAAACATATTCTCATTTCTTTTAAAAGGAAAGCACGCTACATATACTCGAGCCGGAGTGTTTCTACATAAACTCGAGCCGAAGTGTTGCTACATAAACTCGAGCCGAAGTATTGCTACATAACCTCGAGCCGAATTGTTGCTACATAAACTCGAGCCGAATTGTTGCTAGATAAACTCGAGCCGAAGTGTTGCTACATAAACTCGAGCCGAAGTCTCTAACCATTCATGATCAGCTAAAAATAGATTTTCTTTTCATTGATTTCATCATCAATCATTTCCAGAAAATCCACGCAATCATTATTACAAATATACTCATATATGTTTATAATAAATACGCAACTCATAACTTAGTCATTTTCCCAATCAGAAAATACACACATTTTCCACTTCAAATGCACAATTTAAAGACTTATCCTTACCTTGGTGAGCGTTGGGTTTGGTTCTTGGTAACTGCGTAAGTTCCACCGACACCGCCGCCAACTTTAGGATCTTTCCTCATTCCCACCATATAACACAATTTTAGTCATTTATTCCAAATATCACATAAACAACTTATATTGCATTATTTAACCATACAAGATATTCATCATATTTTCAATGTTTCTAAACTACTTTCATCATAAGTTTACAACCATCTAAAACATACATATTCATCTCATATTTCAACATTAGTAAGTAAACTCATCTTCTACCTCTAGCATTTTACTCATTTTCCACTTTAACCACTTTTTCCCTTTAGGTTTTGGGGTTTTCATGAATCAACCCACAAACCTTTTCCACTCTCGAAATACTAACTCTAAACTAAGAGTTTACAAGAGAAAAACACATAAAACGAACCATAACTAAAAATGGTGAGTTTCCATGGTTTCCCATATTTTGAGAAGAGATCCAAAATACCAAAAATGGGTTTCAAAGAGAAGAAGAGAGTTAGAATCAAGGGTTTTGCTTCTTCTCAAGCTCTTGGACGAGAATCAAAGCTCCTAGACCATGGAAATGCTCTCTTCTCTCACCTCTCTTCAAATCTTAACCTAAAAATGTGTTTGGGGTTTTTCTCATTTAATGCACTCGTCGGGTTCTCGCTTAAGCGAGCCCATTCTCGCTCAAGCAAGAAAATCCCGCCTATTTTAAAAACTCAGATCTAACCCTCTCGCCCAGGCGAGGCATCTCTCGCTCAAGCGAGGATCTTACAGCCTCGATTGGTCCAAAACATCACTTTTTTCGCCCAAGCGAGTCTGCTCTCGCTCAGGCGAGACCACTCTCGCTCAAGTGAGCCAACTCTCGCTCAGGCGAGAATCCTTTCGTATAGCCCAGGATTTCATCCTTCCAGTTGAACCTTTCTCGCCCAAGCGAGCCAACTCTCGCTCGGGCGAGACCACTCTCGCTCAAGCGAGCCAACCATCGCTCAGGCGAGAATCCTTCAGTATAGCCCAGGATTTCACCTTCCCAGGTGAGCCTTTCTCGCCTAGGCGAGAATTCCTCGCTCAAGCGAGAATCCTAGGACTGATATTATAATTTTAAAGACTTAAATTTAGGGTGTTACACCCTATAATCAAATTATATCACAAACTACCTAATTTACACATGTAAAATCCCTAAATTATAGGAAATAATAATTACCAAGGAAAAGTTCCAATCTCCCTACTAGTCTTTGGTATCTCCCTTTATTAACATGTATCTGATTAGACTCAACACAACTTCAATCATTCTTCTATTGGTATATTGACTAGTTGACATGTTGACATGCTAGTTTCTTGTAATAATTCTAAGGTATATTTTCTTTTAGAGAGAAAAATTCATTTATTAGATCGAAACACTTCAATTCCAAGGAAAAGTTTCAAGGAACCAAGGTCTTTCATTTCAAATTCCCTAGACAAGTAACTTTGTAAAGCCATCCTTTCCACAGGATCATTTCTTGTAACCACCATGTCATCCACATATACAATAAGTGCAGTGATCTTACCACATTGTTTCTTTAAGAATAAAGTGTGTTCTGCATTGTTCAAACGGTACCTAAAGGCTTTCATAGATTTTGTAAATCTTCTGAACCATGCTCTCGGACATTGTTTCAACCCATACAGTGATTTCGTTAATTTGCACACCTTTTTAGTATGGTTTTTTTGGTATCATGCATCCTGGAGGAAGATCCATGTATACTTATTCAAAGAATTTAGAAAGGCATTCTTCACGTCAAACTGTTGTAGTGGTCAGTCCAAGTTGGCCACTAGAGACAACAAGACTCGAATTGTGTTGATTTTAGCTACAAGTGCAAATGTCTTTGTATAATTGTTCTCATAGGTTTAAGTGTATCATTTTGCCACCAATCTTGGTTTAAAGCATTCAATTATACCATCTACTTGATACTCACAGTATAAACCCACTGACATCCAACTGGTTTCTTTCCTGGTGGAAAATCAACAAGTTTCCAAGTCTTATTTTCCAGCAAGGAATTCATCTCCTCATTCATAGCATCTTTCCACCTTGGTTCAGCTAAGGCTTCATTCACACTGTTAGGAATAAATGCAATAGATAATTGATAGGACATAACAACTCATATGATATTTGACTTTATTAGAAATTTTAGGTTCATATGTGGGTTTAGGGATACCTCTAGTGCAACATGGTGGTAGTTGTTTTCTAGATGGTTTAGAATCCAAATCAGGAATATCCTCAAAAAACGATTGGTTTGGCGTATCAATTACTTGTGGTACTAGTAATTCAGATGAAGATGGAGCTAAGATTGTTGCAGATTTTGCATGTTCATCACCACCTTCATCCAAAGTTGCACTACTCATATTTGATTCACTCAGATTATCATATTTAATACTAGATTCAAAGAGATCCCCTCTAGATTCAAAGAGTTCTCCTTCTTTAGTGACTTCCCTTTCTACGGATATATGAAAATCATAGTCTAGAGTCAAAACTTCTTCCAGATTCTCCCCCTGAAGTTGAGGCTTAGAGGAAAAATACATCGGGCCTTCATGAAAAACTATATCTAATGTAACAAACATTTTTTGAGTTGGAGGATAATAACATCGATATATCTTTTGATAAGTTGCGTACCCTAGGAAAACACATCGCAATGCTCGAGGAGACAACTTGTTACTTTGATGCTTATGGAGATGTACAAAACCTACACAACCAAAGACACGAGGAGATAAGTTTGGCACAACAAGAGCAACAATGGCTTCAACAAGGGCTTGAGATGGTGTTTGAAAGTCAATAGTGCTAGAGAGTACCCGATTAATCAAGTATGTTGCAGATGTAAGTGCTTCTCCCCAATAGGATTATGACATATCAACTTTCTCAATAAAGCACTGATAACCTCTAATAAATGACGGTTTTTCCGCTCAGCCACCCCATTGTGTTGAGGTGTGTTGGGACAAGTATTTTGATGAACAATCCCATGTGCTTCCGAATATTGTTGAAATTCAGAACTCAAATATTCACCTCCATTCCACTTCGAAGAACCTGAACTTGTGCATTGTACTGAGTGCAGACCATTTTATGAAAAAATTTAAATAAAAATACACTTCACTTTTGGATTTCATCAAGTACACCCAAGTCATCCTAGTACAAACATCGATAAAATTAACAAATCAACGTGATCCACTAAGGGATGTGACCTTAGATGGACCCCAAACATCAGAATTTATAACCATAAAGGGAAGATGACTTTTATTCAAAATTAATGGAAACGATGTACGATGGCTTTTTGCAAGTTTACAAACATCACAACGAAAGCTAGAAACATCAAAGTTTACAAATAAACTAGGAAATAATTTCTTAAGGTAACCAAAAGAGGAGTGTCCAAGACTTCGATGCCACAACCAAATGTCAGATTTCTTCTTCCCCCTCATTATTATTCACTATCACTGTTTGACACAACTTGTCCGAGCTCTTTGACTCTAAGTCCAAGTAATAGAGCTTTCCACACCTAGTACCACAATCAATCGTGCGCCTTGTTTGGATGTCCTTAAAAACACAAAAATTCAGGCCAAAAAATTACAATACAAAATAAGGCAGTGATAATTTGGGAAATTGATAAAAGATTATAGTCCAAGTATGGAATAACTAAAACAAAATCTAAATTCAAAGTATCAACGAGGGGCAAAGATCCTTCTCCAATAATAGGGGTCAAGGCACCATTGGCAGTGGAAACATTTTTTTGTGAAGATGGTTTAAATGTCATATGATCGGTAGCACCATAATCAATTATCCATGCACTATTAGAAACATGTGTAGAAATATTAAAAACCTTACCACTATTACCTACAGTTGCTACCAATGCTGAAGTTTGTCCAATAGAATCATCCCTTGTATTTGTTTCAACAAATGCAGCATTAGAGGTCTTCCTGGAATTCCTCTTCTGTGGGTCTCGGCTGTGATCCCACCAGTTTGGATACCCAACAATTTCAAAACAATGGTTTTTTGTATGGCCAGATTGATTGCATTGAGTACATTTGTAGGTAGATTTATTGGCACCATCAGTAGGTTTAGGATAATTGGTCATTGTTTGGTCTTGTCGTTTTTGAGAAGACCAGTTTTGATTGGATCGTCGAGTCACCATGGCGAAAGCTTCATAATTTTTAGGCTCTCATTTCATCGTTATGTGTCGAACAAATTCTCTATGGACCACTACATAACATTCTTCTAATTCAGGGATAGGATACTTTCTCAAAATTTTACCACGGATTTGTTCGAATTCACCATCTAATGCTTCAAGAAAAATATGTACCCTTCGTCACCGAATTGATTTTTATTAAGATTCAATATCTTTAGCACACTTCATGATCACCTTATCACGATGATCTAATTCACCAAAAATTTTAGTTAATGCTCCATAATATATAGAGAGTGTTCTTCAATTCTGTTTGGCATAGAAAACTCTCTGGTTCAAGGCAAAAACCTGCAATTCATCTGCTCCATCGTAAAAAGCTTTAGAAAGAGCTTTCCAGATATCTTGAGCAGTAGTGAGGCGAATATATCACAAACCAATCTAATTGATTTGTCTATCTAATTTACAGATGTAAAATCCTTAAATTATAGGAAATAATAATAACCAAATATCTAAACAATATATTGGTTTGAATGGAGATCTTGTAACGACCCGATTTTATAACCCAAAATTTTTTAAACTTTATTAAATGTAAATATTAGTCAAGTTTCCCAATTCAAAATGCGGAAATAATCAATAATACCTTTTCATCAAAAACATTGCATCACATTCTATTTTAATCCATAATTCATACAATTATCCTTTGTTTCAATTACAACACTGATAAAGGTAATCATGCTAATTCTTATTACATCTTTTGAAAGAGATCATTTATACAACATAGTTACTTCAACATATTCCTCATATTACATACATTATACAAATACAATTTTGGAATACAAAAATGACTACTCCAGTCTATACTCCCATCAGCAAACATCCACGACGCAACAGCAACATCCTGAACTCATATATAACACATAGACAAGGAAAAGCAGAGGGAGTAAGAACCAACTACGGCGACCGTAGCGTGGAATTACATGGAGTAATATCATTAAAGTATAACAACCTATACAATCATCTAAAGTCAATCATAGTAAACATATACCATTTATGTATCAGTCAATGCCTTAAACCACATAATGTTCACATATTAAATCGGTATAATCATTACATTTCACTTAGACAATTCAACACATCAGTACAACAAACAATAGGATATTTACTTCTTCAATTAACAACCTTTACAATTTACTTACACAGTTTATCCAATTCCATCTTCATCAATATTCCTATTACCATAGTTACTCACAAATACCCAATGATACTCCCATACCCGAAGGCGGTACACTAATGTCAAAGCAATACAACACTTCCAAAACAATACAATACTCCTACGACAACCCAATACCACAAAGGGCCAATCAAATCCATACCACGAAGGCAGGTCAAAATCAATACCACGAAGGCAGGTCAAAATCCATACCACGAAGACAGGTCAAAATCCATACCACGAAGGCAGGTCAAAATCCATACCACGAAGGCATGTCAAAATCCATACCACGAAGGCAGGTCAAAATCCATACCACGAAGGCAGGTCAAAATCCATACCACGAAGGCAGGTCAAAATTCCATACAACAACATCAATCACAATATAATATTTCCACTGCATTATTCTAACATTGCAACTTCCTCAAAACACAAGACACCACATCAATGTCATAAACACAATGTATCTCATATCCTACCACAACAAAACCACTCACAACATCATCATCACATAATATAATTATGTCAATTTATCACCAACAAGCGGTTCATCACAAAATCATTATTACAAATAAACCCACATATGTTTATAGCAAATAAGTGACTCACAACTTAATCATTTTCATAGACATACTCGTCTCGACATTTAACAAATCAACAACTCATCACACAATCATTTATACAAACACACCCATATATGTTTATAGCAAATCAACCATCCATAACACAACATTATCATTAATAAACCACACACAACATATTCTTCATCATATAACACATTAACGTTAGAACCATCTTCTCACATGGGCCATAAACACCCAAAAGAGTTTCTATCCGTTAATATGCTCTGATTCTTGAGGGAAATCGGAGATGACGACTCTAATGAAATACTCTAAGACCACAATGGTCTTCTCCCTCACCTTAGGTTGCATAAGCTCCATTATTCCGCAAAAGAGCTCTATCTCCCTCCATCTCCTTCAACCTCCATTGTTGCTTTTTCATCTCCAAAGCACTCCAATGTTCCATTAAGAAGCAAGAGGAAGAGGTTTTGATGTGTTTTTGAGGTTTAGTGGAGGGAATGGTCGAAATCCATGAGGAGTCGCCGCTAGGAGTGAAAGGGGAGAAAAGAAAGTGAAGATTAGGGTTTCTAGATCCCCTTTTTCACTTTTATAGCTCTGACTGAGTGTAATCGATTACCATATGGTGTAATCGATTACATTAGTTAAAAATTTAAAATACAAACTCAACGACTTTATGTAATCGATTACCAAACATGTTGTAATCGATTACAATGTGAAAAATGCACATATCTGATGCTTTTAATATGTTGTAATCGATTACGAGTATAGTCTAACCGATTACATCATGTAAAATACACAGGTCTGATTAGTTTATCAGCATATAATCGATTACTAGGATTGTGTAATCGATTACACTGTTTTTAATCTCACAGTGTCAACAGCCCAAAATTGCCATTTCTCGCCCAGGCGAGACAACTCTCTCTCAGGCGAGAATCCTCCAGTATAGCCCAGGATTTCACCCTCCCAGGTGATCCTTTCTCGCTCAGGCGAGAATCTCTCGCTCAAGCGAGGCTTACAGGACTGATACTATAATTTTGAAGACTCAAGTTTAGGGTGTTACAGATCTAATCCGATTTTGAGTTTATAATATTATTGCTAGGGTTTTTTCTTTGGTTGGATAGTTATAGTTGTTTTCTTAAAGTGTTGGGGATTTTTTAAAGGAGAGGTTTATAGGTTCCCATCTCTCTTTTTTGTTGTTTTGTATATTTGTTTTTATCTATAATTTCTTTCTTTAATAAAATTTAATTTTTTTTAAGAAAATATCAGTAGTGAAAATTATGTAATGATTCAGCTCAAAAGTATAACTTTTGCTGGACTTGAAACAACCCATAATACCAAAATACAAAATGATCCCAATTTGTTATAAGTACAAATGAAGTTGATTAAGAGTGACTTGCCATTTTGCCAATACACATATGTAGCCTTGTTTTGCTTTGACCATGTAAGAGCTTCACATTGCAATTTCAATCAAACTTAGTCACTATGTTCCATTTTCTCCATGTATTATGCAATTTTACTTATTAGACCCAACCTACCAATAGACCATTGGGTAATTGGTTGGGTTCTAATCCATCAGTCAATAAGTCTATTGTCCAAATTCATACTATTATACGATTGTGATTAAAATTTAGTTAATAATTACATAATTCATTCAGTTTAATTATTTCATTTCTTACTGCATCAATTCTTCTTACTTCATTTCTCTTTCATAACATACTAATTAATACTTTAGCAATAGAATAATCATTAATTATGATTTCTTTCTCATAAACTCTTTAATTTTTGTAGCACTTCTAGTTTTAAGAGTTTTAACTTATATTTATCCACTCTTCTTATCATCATATATATTAGACTATATCAATCATATCTTAATTTTCATTGAATTTATAGTGAGACTTTTTTTATTATTGGCAAAACCAATAATAGCAACACACAAGCAATAGAGTGGACTGAAAAAAGTACTATAAAATTATATTATAATTAATGTTTTGAGAAAGAAGATACATGTTCCACATAAAAAATTCAAACAGTTAATATATACTAATTAATAATCATAATTGGGCAATGTATAAGTATATACATTAAAACATAGTTGTACTAATAGAAATAAACATAATTTGATAATGATAAATATATTTACCAGAAACATGTAATCTTAAAGAATAACATTCTCATGGGCTTGATTAGAGAGGATGGCTTGCTTCTAAATGAACTTACTCGTCATATAATGTTGTTTCTCCATCATTCATATAATATTGGTTTCTCCTTCTCGAACCATCAATTAATATTATAAAAGTGATGGAGAAAGCATACTTTATCACTATAGAGAGCGAGAATCACTTCCTTAATTTAAAGAGCATGACAAGATATTTATGTCGCATACCTTCCTTCAACATGACTTTCAAAATATTAATTTCATTTGACATAACAATTCATGCTATTTGATTTTCCAAATAGTCATGTCATTTCACATATTTTTTAAAGTATAGGTGTAATTACACCCCATACATATATTGTAAAGTTGAACAAAGAGCATCCACAAAGGATTCACAAGTTCCTAAACCTATAATTAGGCAAACCAAGCCTATTTCTATTATAGGCATCAT
Source organism: Lupinus albus (assembly GCA_009771035.1). NCBI lineage: Eukaryota > Viridiplantae > Streptophyta > Magnoliopsida > Fabales > Fabaceae > Lupinus > Lupinus albus. The sequence goes on from CM019999.1 coordinate 11,162,108, forward strand.
TAATAAAATTAGGCATGTGATTCCAAATGAAATTCCTCCTATTAAAAACACCAAAAGAAGCTAATTTATCTACACAAGCATTACCCTCCGGTAGATGTGAGAAATCATTAAGTTGATAGAGTTAATCCTCAACTTGCAATTAATCCAATCATTTTACAACTTCCAAGGAATATGTAATTTACCATTGAAGATATCCACAACTAAGATTGAATCACACTCAAGCTAAAGATCCGTCCAACCCTTTTTAAAAGTAATGTTTACTGCTTTTATTGTTGAATGAATTTATGCAAAAAGAGCATTCTGGACTAGAAGATAACTTGAAAATCAAGCTAAGAAGACACCATTGTGATCCCTAAAAATTCCACCACCACCTGTTATAGCAGGGGCACCCAATGCAACACCAACGATGTTAACTTTTGCCCAGCACCAACCAACCAGATTGTGTTCATATTAGCTAAACTCCAACTTTTCTCTGATGTCAGGCCAAATTGAGGACTTAAAGTACTTAGTTGAAGCATATCTTTGGTAACCAAACCTATCTCTGCAAAATTTAGCCTAGTCTTAATTAGAAGATCTCATCTCCCAAGCTTGCCTAAGCAAGGTTGCTTGTCATTTCATAGAAGATTTAATTGGTTATATTATTATTCAAATAGATTAGTATTTTATTAAAGGATCAATGTGTAACTTTAAATATGGACATTTTAATTTTTTTTTCCAGGAATATATAATAATGATAAATTATTAATGAAAACTTTTCATTTAGGGGATTTTTACCTAACCCATGCACTCAAGCTCTCATGCGACAATCTCTTTGTGGGTTTCTCACTCAGGCGGTCCCTATCACCCAAGCGATTTACTTATCTTCATGATTTGTTTCTGTTGAGGCCTTAAGATATTTTGTGTGTAAATCCTATATGGATGCTCTTGGATAATCTTTATAATATAAATATGTGGTATAATTACACCTTTGCTTAAAAAAAAACCTAACACATGCACATCAATATTTTAGTTGTCTAAAGTTATATAAGGTACTGCGAAATGAACATATTCATATTGATACTTTATTCATACCAAAAGTATATTATGGAGAAATCTCATAAAGCTTCTAATATTATCGGCATTTCATTTTATTTTTAATATCCAGATTCTTGTTTCTAAGGCCTAGAATGATTATGTGAAATACATGATAAATTAGAGAAACATCACAATGTAACGACCCGATTTTCTATCCTTGAAAATTTTTCATTTATTTTTAATCACTTCTTACATACAGTCGTCACCTTCATAGAAAACTCTCAAGTATCACTCTTTAAAAATACTTTTTACCCTATTATATTATCATACAAATTTATGTTGCGGAAAAACATAATTCATTCAAATAGCATTTACCACATACGACTAGTTATGAGTCTCCCAAAGTTATAAAGCCCATAACTACACATATCCATATTAATCTAAACGGATTTACAGTTATCCCACAATGTTATCAAATCAACTACAATGTCAAATAACAATAAAGACAATTGAATAAATAAACCCAAAAGCTTCCTAATTAAGCTTCATCCTCAAAATCTTTCATTTACCTACAATGGGGTTATCATAAACAACACATAAAACAAAAAGGGAGTAAGTCATTAGTTCAAAACTAACATCATATGATAACCCACATTCAATTACAAATAAGCTTTAATATAATTCGTAAACGTACATACGGAATTGTAAACATTCAAATCATCTTCCTTTAATTTCCACTTTACTCATATTCATCCTATAGTATATATATCCCATAATATATATTCTATAATATGCATATTACGTTCGTTTGAAACATCTTATGTCTCGTTATTCATATCCACCCTATAACATATATATCCCATAATATATATCTTATAACATGTATATTACTTTCTTTCTCAACATCTTTCTTTTTATCACTCATATTCACCCTATAGAATATATATCTCATACTATATATCCTATAGCATGCATACGACATTCATGTGACATTCACATTTCTCATCATTCATATTCACCCTATTGAATATATATCCCATACTATATATCCTATAGCATGCATACGACATTCATTACTCCGAGTCTTATTTCCATTGGTACTCCCCCAAATAAGATTGAATTCGTTTTGAGTCTTATTTCCATTGGGACTCCCCCAAATTAGATTGAATTTATTTTGAGTCTTATTTCCATTGGGACTCCCCCAAATTAGATTGAAATCATTTTGAGTCTTATTTCCATTGGGACTCCCCCAAATTAGATTGAAATCATTTTGAGTCTTATTTCCATTGGACTCCCCCAAATTAGATTGAAATCATTTTGAGTCTTATTTCCATTGGGACTCCCCCAAATTAGATTGAAATCATTTTGAGTCTTATTTCCATTGGTTCTCCCCCAATAATGTTACTTTTATTACCATAAAAGAAAAGCCACGCATTTTCCAACATAATGCATAAATTACAGACGTATCATTTTAAACCATTACCTCTTTCACATACCTCATTCATATCAGCAAGTATGATTTAGAGACACTTATCCCTTACCTTGGTGAGTGTTGGGGATCGGTTCCGAGTAACTTTAAAAGTCTCCTCCGCTATTTCCTCCAACCTTAGGATCTTTCCTCATTTCCACCAATAACAACAATGTCAGTCATTTATTCAAAATAACACATAAATAACTCGTATTTCCTCATCAAACATACAAGAGATTTACATATTTTCAAGGTTTCCAAAACTACTTCAATACGAGTTTCCAAACATCTAAAACATACATATTCATCTATTTCTCTCTTTACTCATATTCTCATTTTGGGGTTTTTGGGGTTTTCATGAACAACCCACAAAACCTTTCCATTCATCAAATACCAACTCTAAACCAAGAGTTTACAAGAGAAAAACAACCTAAAACGAACCATAACTCTAAAGGATGAGTTTCCATGGTTTCTCATATTTTGAAAATAGATCTAACATACCCAAAGCTCTAAGATGAGTCCTAAGGCTCCTTGCTCTTGAAAAGCTCTCTTCTCTCTCTTCTCTTCAAGTTCTAACCCTAAAATGTGTTTAGGGTTTCTATTTTTAAAGAGTAGTCGTCGGGTTCTCGCTCAAGCGAGCCCATTCTCGCTCAAGCGAGAATCTCACAGTGAGCAATTCTCGCTCAGCGAATAAATGTAATCGATTACCATATGGTGTAATCGATTACATCAGTTAAAAATGCACACATCTGATGCTTTTAATATGTTGTAATCGATTACTAGTGTAGTGTAATCGATTACATCATGTAAAAATGTACATATCTGATGCTTTTAATATGTTGTAATCGATTACGAGGACAGTGTAATCGATTACATCATGTAAAACACACAGGTCTGATTAATTTAACAGCATATAATCGATTACCATGATTGTGTAATCGATTACACTGTTAAAAAAAACAACCAAAATTGCCATTTCTCGCCCAGGCGAGACAACTCTCGCTCAGGCGAGAATCCTCCAGTATAACCCAGGATTTCACCCTCCCAGGTGATCCTTTTTCGCTCAGGCGAGAATCTCTCGATCAAACGAGGCTTCCAGGACTGATACTCTAATTTTTAAAGACTAAAATTCGGGGTGTTACACACAACATAAAAAAAATGTTTTTAATTTTCTCTTTATACCGCAACATTTTCATCTCATGAGAAGGGTTATTGACTCATCAAATGGTTTATGCATTCTCTCTACTAATTGATCATTTTTATTTTAAAATATTAGTTCATGATAAATTTGAAAATTTACATAGGAGTGTGTCCTGCATCTGAATTTGCAATCCAAAACCAGTGGCTACAATATTTTAGTTTCAAGAATTTTTCAAAACAACGTGACAGCTACAATTGCGGCGGTATTAGTAGCATAATCCCATATTTTTTAGATAAATATGATACTCAGGTAGCCACAACTACAATTTAAATCAATAACCACAAGGAATGATAATGGGATGGGCCAGAGGACGGGTTTATGCTTACCCAACTCCGAACTCGAACCTGAACCCGAATTAAGCGGGTTAAAAACAATGATATTATCTCCGAACCCTTCGGGTTTCGGGTAACCGAACCCGATGAAAATTTGTGTGAAACATATATATATATATATATATATATAGGTTATATATATATTTATTTATGTGTAATTTTATAATTTTACATATATTAATCAGGTTCGGTGTAGGGTATCAACTATATACCAATCCTAAATCTGAAACATGAACTCGAGTAAAAACCGAACCCAATTACATCGAGTTTTCCCTGTTGAATTTGGGTTAGGTTCGGACGAGTATCCGCTTGTTCAGTTCTTATTATCATCCCTAATAACTGCAATAACAATTTAAAGCACTTTTCCTTACCTAAACTCATTACAATAAATCAAGATCGAGAGTAAAATATATAACAAAAGCAATAGGGTTTCCATTAATTATAAAATATGTTGATGGTCATATGGCATATTGCTACAATCGCCACCATGTTAATTCATTTCATCTAAACTTTTTTTTAGATGTAAAGAAATTGTGAAAATTAAAGCCTATTTATTTAATATATTGGAAAATTCTAATACGAGTCCATTACATTAGTTGAACTCATATTTTTATTTTACTATCATGCACTATTTTAATTGCCTAATGTGGTTTTACCCACACAACAACAATTTTCTATATTACAAATGCCCCCATTCTTGTATCCCCCTCTTAATACAATTGTAGTCGCAATCTTTTTTTCCAAGACAAAACCCTATGCAATTCGGTGGAAATTCTGCACTTATCACGGCTGGTCCTGCATTACAATGAAATTAGATTAATATATTTATGCACTCGTATCATCAATAAAATAGAATTAGACTAATATATTTATGCACTCATATAATCAATACAATGAAATATTTTATCTGGAATTTTGGAATTTTAAAAAATATATATAGGTACTAATTATATGAGTATAAGAAACTTTTTGCAAGGTCACTGACCAATAAAATTATTGAAAAACCCACACACAAATTAAGAATTCAAAAAAAGTAGGCTTTGCCATTGAATCTTCCATATCTACTACATGTACTTCTTATTTTAAAAAACAATATAAGTGATAGATATTACCAGGTAGAATTGTGTTCTTTTTTAAAAGCTTACGTGCATTCATAAAATAAGGGAAAAGGTAATGCTCCTTTAGATTTTTGTATGTGTACCTGCAGCTAAGACCAATGCAATGCAAAAAATTCCTATGAATAATTGTTGATAGATGGGAAAAGCCATTTTATGAAAATTCTATCCTTAAATTCTATACACTTTTTCCTTCAAATATTGTAAGATGGAGATACTAGTAATGGTTAACATGATGTACATTATATATAATCTCTTTGATATTAAAATTTTGGAAATATATCCAGATGAATTTGAAGATTGAAATGTATTTTGTAAAAGGTATATTTTAGTATTCATTTATTACTTTGACCAATAAAATTACTATGACTCTCAAAATAAAATTTAATAATGGATTTGCAATTTAATTAATTAATTATAAGTGAATTGAGAAGAATTCTCAATTATAAATTGTCGATCATATCAATATCATAGATGATTAAAATTTAGTTAATGACTACCAAGTTACCCATGCATTTGCATGGGCGATATTTTTTATCGCATGATTAAAAACACATATATTATATGTGCATTCACATGGTTTAGAACACACTTGTTACTCATGTATTTATATGGTTAAAATTACATATGTCACCCATGTATTCGTATTGTTAAGAATCCGCGTGTGACTTGTGCATTCCCTTGTGCATTCCCATGCTGAAAAACACACACGTTACCCATACATTGGTATGGCTAAAAACACACATGTTACCCGCACATTCACATAATTAAAATACACATGTTACATGTACATTTTTATTGTTAAGAAAACATGTTACCCGTGTATTTGCCTCATCAAACACATAAGGAAAATAAATGAAAATTTCAAATTTGAATTTATAATAAAAATAGGAAAATGAAACCTTTATACTATGTGATTTTTTTTAAAATAAATATTTTAAAAGTTGTAGAAAATGAAATGATTATATCAATTCCAAAATTTATTTTTTTAATGAAAATAGGGAAATCAGATCGTGATACTATATGATTAAATGTGATGTCTCATTAATTCAAATTAGTTTAAAATTGAAAAATCAAAACAAATGATTCAATCAATAATCACCATTATTAATTACAAAAATATACATTGTACAAGGGTGATTATTTAGTGTAGGTAAGTACGTAGTAGTATCGTAAAACCTTTTAGGAGAGAAACAAATTAAGGAGGGAGTGACATATATTATGATGATGTGAAAGAGATTTGTTTTATTATATAGTTAATAGATTGTATAATCACTTAAAAAATTTGTTTGCATTTAAATAAGATCTAAAAATCCATATTATTATTCTCATTTCTTACGATATCATCATTAATTAAGAATTTTCTTCCCAAATTACAGCTTTTTTTTACCACTTCTATTTTAGAATATTTAACATATATTTATCCACGACTATTATCTACAAAAAATTCATAATATATGTCTTTATATGCGACATTTCTTTATCTTTGCTAATACGAGTAACAACAATAGATGGAAGCTTCAAAATGATTGGCTTATTTACAAAACAAAGCTGGATTTGATGGAGTTTAAAATTTCACATGCATTTACAGATAAGGTTTCGTAATATGTAAGGCACTTTGTGGGTTTCTCGCCCAAGCGGCAACTGTCGCCCAGGCGAGTCAGATACATGTTTGGTGGAATAGAAATTGTGGATCTCCCGCCCAAGCCAGATTGTCACCCAAGCCAGAGTGTCTCTCACGCCCAAGTCTGTCTCTCGCCTGAGGGAGAGGATAGTGCTCAAGCGAAAATTCCAAGATGGAAGACCAAACTCAATATTGATCTCTCGCCTGAGCGAGAGGGTTGCGCTCAAGAGACAATTCCTAGATTGAAGTCCAAACTCTTTGTGGGTTTCTCGCCCAGGTGGCACCTATCGCCCAAGTGAGTCACATACATGCTTGGAGGAAAAGAAGTCGTGGATCTCTCGCTCAAGCCAGAGTGTCGTCCAAGCCCAAGTCTGCCTATCGCCTGAACGAGAGCATAGTGCATGAATACATGTAATATGCATAAGATGAATACATGTAATATTAATATTAATATAACAATTATGTCCACATTAATATTAATATTTGAGACATGAATACATGTAATATGCATAACCCTTTGGCAGTGCATGATAAAACAACTTTAAAATATAATTATGGTAATATAAGTTGGGAGGGGATTCACATACTCCTCATCTTAGCCATCAATTCTAGGGAGTAGATCTAAACCATTTGATTTCCCAAGAATTGATGGCTAAGATGTGGAGTAAGTCTAAAAAAACTTACTCATTAAGTAAATGAATATCTCCTCATATAAGTTTACACAATCAATAATGATAAATGTAAAGACCGAAATTCTACCCTTGAAAATTTTTCTCCTTTATTTACTTCCTTCACATACATTTTTCATTTTATTTCTAAATACCTATTCCTACTCATTCCATATACTCATATTCGTATCCATTCTACTTAGCAGAAAATCATAATTCATATAAATATAATTCAGTAACTACCGCATACAACTAGCTATGGGTTTCCAAAATACCCATAGCTACAAATATCCAGAGTTACAACACCATATAAGTTAATATATCCGTAATTACATAATGCTTTAAACTATCAAATATGCACTAATGTACAAAATAGTGCAAATAAATGAATCCAAAATATAAAGCTCCTAAAGCTTCAAAAAATGAGTCCCTCTCATATCACCTGTTTATCTGCAATGGGATTATCAATGACAAAAGCACAAACACACAAAGGAATAAGTCATTAATTCAATAAATGTCATTATAAGATAATCCACATTAGAAAATGGTGAGTAAACCATTTTGAAATTCATTTTCTTTGCTGCATAACTTGAGCCAAAGTCGCTACACCCCTTAAGGTTAGCTAAAAGCAGATTCTCATTTCTTTTAAGAGAAAACGTGCTACATATACTCGAGCCGGAGTTTTGCTTATATACTCAAGCCAAAGTTTCGCTTATATATTCAAGCCAGAGTTTCGCTTATATACTTAAGCCAGAGTTTCGCTTATATACTCAAGCCAGAGTTTCGCTTATATACTTAAGCCAGAGTTTCGCTTATATACTCAAGCCAGAGTCGCTAACCATTCATGGTCGGCTAAAAATATATTTTCCTTTCTTTGATATCATCATTACCTATTTCCCGTAAATCTACGCCCGCTTTAGTATAAACACACCCATATATGTTCATACTAAATGCGTAATTCACAACTCAATCATTGCATAACCAGAAAATACACACATTTTCCATCTCTCATAAATCTATGCCTACTTTAGTATAAACACACCCATATATGTTTATACTAAATGCATAATTCACAACTCAATCATTGCATAACCAGAAAATACACACATACAAGATATTCATCATATTTTCACAAGTTCCACACACCCTTACCTTGGTGAGTGTTGGGTTTGGTTCTTGGCAACTTCACAAGTTCCACCGACACCGCCACCAACTTTAGGATATTTCCTCATTCCCACTATATAACACAATGTTAGTCATTTATTCCAAATATTACATAAACATTTTATATTGCATTATTTAACCATACAAGATATTCATCATATTTTCAATGTTGCTAAACTACTTTCATCATAAGTTTACAACCATCCAAAACATACATAATCATCTCATATTTCAACATTAGAAATTAAACTCATCTTCTACCTCTAACATTTTACCCATTTTCCACTTTAACCATGTTTTCTCTTTAGGGTTTTGGGGTTTTCATGAATCAACTCACAAACCCTTTCCATCCTTGAAATACTAACTCTAAACCAAGAGTTTACAAGGTAAAAAAAACATAAAACGAACCATAACTCGAAAGGGCGAGTTTCCATGGTTTTACACATTTTGAGAAGAGATCCAATATACCCAAAATGAGTTTCAAAGGGAAGAAGTGAGTCAGAATCAAGAGTTTTACCTCTTCTCAAGCTCTTGGATGAGTATCAAAGCTCCTTGCCCTTGGAAAAGCTCTCTTCTCTCACCTCTCTTCAATTCTTAACCCTAAAATGTGTTTGGGGTTTCTCATTAAATGTTGTCTCGTCGGGTTCTCGCTTAAGCGAGCGCATTCTCGCTCAAGCGAGAAAATCCCACCTATTTTAAAAACTCAGATCTGACCCACTCGCCCAGGCGAGGGAACTCTCGCCCAGGCGAGGCATCTCTCACTCAAGCGAGGATCCTCTCGCTCAAGCGAGGATCTTACAGCCTCGAGAGGTCCAAAAGATCACTTTTCTCGCCTAGGCGAGCCAACTCTCGCTCAGGCGAGAATCCTTCCATATAGCCCAGGATTTCACCCTTCCAGTTGAGCCTTTCTCGCCCAGGCGAGCCAACTCTCGCTCAGGCGAGACTACTCTCGCTCAAGCGAGCCAACCCTCTCTCAGGCGAGAATCCTTCAGTATAGCCCAGGATTTCACACCCTCTCAGGTGAGTCTTTCTCGCCCAGGCGAGAATCCCTCGCTCAAGCGAGAATCCCAAGACTGATACTATAATTTTAAAGACTTAAATTTAGGGTTTTACAATAAATGCATCTTTTATAAACATTTACTATGCTCCGATATATATATATATAATATTTCATTTACAACATTCATCCTCAATTATTCTAAGAGCAAAAATCAAACTTTGGGAAATATTACTTAATTGTGTTTTCATAAGGAACTTCAATTAACTCATTAATCAATAATTATCATAGCATTTATAACAAAAATTATTTGTAGACGAAATTTCATATCATTGGGTAATTGGTTTCGTTCTAATCCATCAATTAATAAGTCTATTGCCCAAATTCATACTACTACATATGAATGATTATGATTAAAATTTAGTTAATGATTATATAATTACTTCAAAATAAAATGTATTTAAAAAAGATCCAATCATTCTTATTAAATATATCATTTCTAACCATATTAATTGTTCTTACTTTTGTGTTTCTCTTTCATAGCAATAGAATCATTATTAATTAGGATTTCTCTCTCATAAATTCCTTAATTTTTGTAGAATTTCTAGTTTGAAGAGTTTTAACTTATATTTATCCACTATTCTTATCTTCACAAATATTAGACTATATCAATCATATCTTAATTTTATTAGACTTTATAGTGATATTTTTTTTTATTATTGGTAAAACTAACAATGTGTAGTTAATGTTTTGAGAAACAAGATACAAGTTACACATAATAAATTCAAAAAAATAATAATCATAATTGCGTAATGTATAAGTACATAAATTACTAGTGGCCGCAATATTTTAGTTTCAATAATTTTCACCACAAGGTGACAACTACAATTGTGATGGTATTAGCCTTAGGGCAATATAGTTTCCATTAATTATAAAATATGTTGATGCTCTTATGGCATATTTCTACAATCGTCACCGTGTTAATTCATTTCATCCAAACATTTTTTTTAGATGTAAAGAAATTGTGAAAATTAAAGCCATTACATAAGTTGAACTCATATTTTTATTTTACTATTTTAATTGCCTAATGTGGTTTTACCCACACAACAACAATTTTCTATATTACAAATGCCTCCATTCTTGTATCCCCTCTTAATACAATTGTAGTCGCAATCTTTTTTTCCAAGACAAAACCCTATGCAATTCGGTGGAAATTCTGCACTTATCACGGCTGGTCCTGCATTACAATGAAATTAGATTAATATATTTATGCACTCATATCATCAATAAAATAGAATTAGACTAATATATTTATGCACTCATATAATCAATACAATCAAATATTTTATCTGGAATTTTGGAATTTAAAAAAATATATATAGGTACTAATTATATGAGTACAAGAAACTTTTTGCAAGGTCACTGACCAATAAAATTATTGAAAAACCCACACACAAATTAAGAATTCAAAAAAAGTAGGTTTTGCCATTGAATCTTCCATATCTACTACATGTACTTTTTATTTTCAAAAACAATATAAGTGATAGATGTTACCAGGTAGAATTGTGTTCTTTTTTAAAAGCTTACATGCATTCATAAAATAGGGGAAAAGGTAATGCTCCTTTAGATTTTTGTATGTGTACCTGCAGCTAAGACCAATGCAATGTAAAAAATTCCGATGAATAATTGTTGATAGATGGGAAAAGCCATTTTATGAAAATTCTATCCTTAAATTCTATACACTTTTTCCTTCAAATATTGTAAGATGGAGATACTAGTAATGGTTAACCTGATGTACATTATATATAATCTCTTTGATATTAAAATTTTGGAAATATATCCAGATGAATTTGAAGATTGAAATGTATTTTGTAAAAGGTATATTTTAGTATTCATTTATTACTTTGACCAATAAAATTACTATGACTCTCAAAATAAAATTTAATAATGGATTTTCAATTTAATTAATTAATTATAAGTGAATTATGTAACACCCTAAATTTTAAGTCTTTAAGATTATAGTATCAGTCTTGAGATCCTCGCTTGAGCGAGAGATTCTCGCCTGGGCGAGAGAGGCTCACCTGGGAGGGTGAAATCCTGGAGTATACTGGAAGATTCTCGCCTGAGCGAGAGTTGTCTCGCCTGGGCGAGAAATATCATTTTGCAGCTGTTGACACTGTGAGATTCTCGCTTGAGCGAGAATCCCTCGCCTGAGCGAGAGCATCAGATCTGAAATTTTAAAAAAGGCGGGATTTTCTCGCCTGAGCGAGAATGGGCTCGCTTGAGCGAGAACCCGACGACTGCTCTTTAAAATAGAAACCCTAAACACATTTTAGGGTTAGAACTTTGAAGAGAAGAGAGAGAGGAGAACTTTTCAAGAGCAAAGAGCCTTAAGACTCATCTTAGAGCTTGAGAAGAGGTAAACCTCTTGTTCCTAACTCTTATTCTTCCTCTCTAACTTGTTTTGGGTATGTTGGATCTATTTTCAAACATAAGAAACCATGGAAACTCACCCTTTAGAGTTATGGTTCGTTTTATGTTGTTTTTCTCTTGTAAACTCTTGGTGTAGAGTTGATATTTGATGAATGGAAAGGTTTTGTGGGTTATTCATGAAAACCCCAAAAACCCCCAAAATGAGAATATGAGTAAAAAGAGAAATAATTGAAATGTTAGATGTGAATGATGAGTTTGTGATTTAATGCTGATATATGAGATAAACATGTGTGTTTAGATGTTTGGAAACTTGTATTGAAGTAGTTTTGGGGATCTTGAAAATATATGAATCCCTTGTATGTTTGATGATGAAATATGAGTCGTTTAGGTATTATTTTGAATAAATGACTGACATTGTTGTTATTGGTGGGAATGAGAAGAGATCCTAAGGTTGGAGGAGATCATAGAGGAAACTGGTAAAGTTACTCACAAACCAAACCCCAATACTCACCAAGGTAAGGATAAGTCTTTAATTTGCGCATTTGAAATGGAAAATGTGTGTATTTTCTGGTTGTGCAATGATTAATTGGTGAATCACGTATTTATTATAAACATATATGGGTATGTTTGTAATAAGGATTGCGTGGATTCACTGGGTACGATTGATAGCGAAATCAATGAAAAGGAAACGTATTTTTAGCCGACCATAAATGGTTAGCGACTTCGGCTCGAGTATACGTAGCAACACTTCGGCCCGAGTTTATGAGGCAACACTTCGGCCCGAGTTTATGCGGCAACACTTCGGCTCGAGTTTACATAGCAACACTTCGGCCCGAGTTTATGCGGCAACACTTCGGCTCGAGTTTATGTAGCAACACTTTGGCTCGAGTTTATGTAGCAACACTTCGGCTCGATTTTATGTAGCAACACTTCGGTCCGAGTTTATGCGACATGTTTTCCTTTATAAAAGAGATGAGAAATTGTTTTTAGCTAACCCTAAGGGGTGTAGCGACTTCGGCTCGAGTTTATGTAGCAACACTTCGGCCCGAGTTTATGCGGCATGTTTTCCTTTATAAAAGAGATGAGAAATTGTTTTTAGCTAACCCTAAGGGGTGTAGCGACTTCGGCTCGAGTTTATGTAGCAACACTTCGGCCCGAGTTTATGCGGCATGTTTTCTTGGTAAAAGAGATGAGAAATTGCTTTTAACTAACCCTAAGGGGTGTAGTGACTTTGACTTAAGTAATGCAGCAAGACAAAATGAATTTCGAAAAAATGGTTTACTAACCCTTTTTCTAATGTGGATTATCTTATAATGACGTTTATTGAATTAACGACTTACTCCTTTACGTGTTTTGTACTTTTGTCATTGATAATCTCATTGCAGGTAAATAGATGAATGAAGTATGCTAGGTCGGGAGCTTTATGAGCTTTAGACGTTGGATTCACTATTTATGTTTCGTATTCTAAATGACTACTTGTGGATTTAAATGATTGTAATCATGGCTAACCATTAGTTGGATATTTGTAACCATGCGTAATGTTATTTTGGAGGATCAGTACCTTTGAGGTCTTAGTACTCATAGGGAATGATATGAATGAATTATGTTTTTCGCCAATATGGATTGGATGATAATATAATAGGTTAAAAGATTAGTTCAAGGAATGATTCATGAGGACTTCTAATTAAAATGATTATGTATGTCATTATTGATTCATGGATTGAGTGTGAGGAGGGAAATAAGAATTTGGAGTAAGGATATTAAATTGGTAATGTGAGTTATGAGTGATTGCATGGAATTGAATTAAAATGAGAAAAAATTTCAAGGGTAGAATTTGGGTCCTTACAAATTAGAAGAATTCTCAATTATAAATTGTCGATCATATCAATATCATAGATGATTAAAATTTAGTTAATGACTACCAAGTTACCCGTGCATTTGCAAGGGACGATATTTTTTGTCGCATGATTAAAAACACATATAGTATATGTGCATTCACGTGGTTAAGAATACACTTTTTACTCATGTATTTATATGATTAAAATTACATATGTCACCCATGTATTCGTATTGTTAAGAACCCGCGTGTGACTTGTGCATTCCCATGCTGAAAAACACACGTGTTACCCATACATTGGTATGGCTAAGAACAAATATGTTACTCACACATTCACATAATTAAAATATACATGTTACGTGTACATTTGTATTGTTAAGAACACATGTGTTACTCATGTATTTGCCTCATCAAACACATAAAGAAAATAAATTACAATTTGGAATATTAATTTTCTAATAAAAATAGGAAAAGGAAACTTTTATACTATGATTTTTTTTAAAATAAGTATTTTAAAAGTCGTAGAAAATGAAATGATTATTTCAATTTCAAAATTTATTTTTTAATGAAAATAGGGAAATCAAATCGTAATACTATATGATTAAATGTGATGTCTCATTGCTTTAAATTAGTTTAAAATTGAAAAATCAAAACAAATGATTCAATCAATAATCACCATTATTAGTTACAAAAATATACATTGTACAAGGGTGATTATTTAGTGTAGGTAAGTACGTAGTAGTATCGTAAAACCTTTTAGGAGAGAAACAAATTAAGGAGGGAGTGACATATATTATGATGATGTGGAAGAGATTTATTTTATTATATAGTTAATAGATTACATAATCACTTAAGAAATTTGTGTGCATTTAAATAAGATCTAAAAATACATATTATTATTCTCATTTCTTACTATATCATCACTAATTAAGAATTTTCTTCCCAAATTACAGATTTTTTTACCACTTCTATTTTAGAATATTTAACATATTATCTACAAAAATTCAGAATATATGTCTTTATATGTGACTTTTCTTTATCCTTCCTAATACTAGTAACAACAATAAGCTTCCAAATGATTGACTTATTTGCAAAACAAAGTTGGATTTGGTGGAGTTTAAACTTTCACACATTTATAGAGAAGGTTTCCTAATATGCAAGGCACTTTGTGGGTTTCTCGCCCAGGCAGCAACTGTCGCTCAAGCGAGTCAGATACATGTTTGGTGGAATAGAAGTTGTGGATCTCTCGCCCAAGCCAGAGTGTCACCCAAGCCAAAGTTTCGCCCAAGCCCAAGTCTGCCTCTCACATGAGGAAGAGGATAGTGCTCAAGCGACATTTCCAAGATGGTAGACCAAACTTGTAACACCCCAAATTTTAAGTCTTTAAAAATTTTAGTATCAGTCCTCGGATCCTCGCTTGGGCGAGAGATTCTCGCTTGAGTGAGAGAGGTTCACCTGGGAGGGTGAAATCCTGGGCTATACTGGAGGATTCTCGCCTGAGCGAGAATCCCTCGCTTGAGCGAGAGGAAGTCTGTGGACACTGTGAGATTCTCGCCTGAGCGAGAATCCCTTGCTTGAGCGAGAGGAAGTCTGTGGAAACTGTGAGATTCTCGCCTGAGCGAGAATCCCTCGCTTGAGCGAGAGGGTCAGAGTTGAGTTTTTAAAATGGGCGGTATTTTCTCGCTTGAGCGAGAACCCGACGAGAACATTAAATGAGGGAAAACCCCAAACACATTTTAGGTTAAGAATTGAAGAGAGGTGAGAGAATAGAGCATTCCCAAGGTCTAGGAGCTTTGATTATTGTTCAAGAGCTTGAGAAGAGGTAAAACTCTCTATCCTAACTCTCTTCTTCCCTTGAGAACCCGTTTTTGGTATTTTGGATCTCTTCTCAAAGCGTGTAAAACCATGGAAACTCTCTCTTTTGATTTAGGGTTCATTTTATGTCGTTTATACCTTGTAAACTCTTGGTTTTGAGCTAGTATTCCAAGAATGGAAAGGGGTTTGTGGGTTGACTCATGGAAACCCAAAACCCTAGAGAGAGAAAATGAGGTTAGAGAGGAAAGATAGGTAAAATGCTAGAGGTAGAAGATGAGTTGCTTTACAATGTTAAAATATGAGATGATATGTATGTTTTAGATGGTTGAAAACTCTTAATGAAAGTAGTATAGAACCATTGAGAAAATGATAAATATCTTGTATGTTTAAAAGATGCAATATAAGTTATTTATTTTCTATTTGGAATGAATGACTGACATTGTGTTATGTGGTGGGAATGAGGAAAGATCCTAAGTTTGGAGGTGGTGCCAGTGGAACTTACGAAGTCGCCAAAACCCAAACCCAACACTCACCAAGGTAAGGATAAGTCTTTAATTTATGCATTATGTGGAAAATGTGGGGACTTTCTGTTATGGATGATGGATAAAATGTGAACCACTTAATCATTATGAACATATATGGGTATGTTGATAATGGTTAGAAGTGAGTTTAAGGCTTACTATTTATTGGGGGAGTACCAATGGAAATAAGACTCGAAATGAAATTATGAAATGTAAATCACTTTGTAATTATAAGCATATGCGGATATGTTTATAGTGATGTCGGGTGTATTTATCATTTTTGTATTGGGGGAGTACCAATGGAAATAAGACTCGGAATAAAGTAATAACTGTAAGTCACTCTGTAGTAACAAGCATATATGTTATGTTGTAATGATGTCGGGTGCATTTATTGACTACTTATTGGGGGAGTACCAATGGAAATAAGACTCGAAACTTATTGGGGGAGTACCAATGGAAATAAGACTCGATACTTATTGGGGGAGTACCAATGGAAATAAGACTCGAAACTTATTGGGGGAGTACCAATGGAAATAAGACTCGAAACTTATTGGGGGAATACCAATGGAAATAAGACTCGAATTATAATGACATAAATGGTAAATCACTTAGTCACTACAAATATATATGGGTATGTTTGTAGTGATGATGGATGTATTTATGGTTTATGTATTGGTGGAGTGCCAATGAAAATAAAACTCGTTTTAGCCGACCAGAATGGGTTAGCGACTCTAGTTCGAGTTATGTAGCATGATTTTTCAAAAGTATAGATGATGAAAAAGGTTTTTAAGAGTATTTAAATTATATCACTGGGAAAACTATTAAATGTGGATTAACTAACATTGAGTTTTATTGAATTAATGACTTATTCCTTTGCGTTGTTGGTGCATGGTAAATGTTAATCCCATTGCAGGTAGGTGGACGGAGAAGGATGATTTTGGAGTAGTGGATTATAGACTTTTGTTTTAATGTCTCTCATTACATTCTTTTGTAACCTTAATTGATTGTAATTGAAGTAAATAATGGTACTGTGAATCCTATTTTTGTGTATGATATTGGTCAGGGAGACTAGTAACTCGGGATATATGTAGCTATGGGTGTTTTGGAAACCCATAGCTAATTGTATGCGGTGGTTACTAGTTTATATTAATGAATTATGTTTTTCTGCTATCGAATGTTGTATGTTACTTATGGTTCAAAGATAGGGTGTGAGTGTGAAGTGAGACTTTTTCAATAAATTTAATCACTCAGTAATTATGATTGATTGTTAAATGTATGGCATTGGATTAAATAAGGAAAAAATTTCAATGGTAGAATTTCGTTTCGTTACAAAACTCAATGTGAGTCTCTCGCCTGAGCGAGAGGATTGCGCTGAAGCGACATTTCCTAGTTTGAAGTCCAAACTCTCTGTGTGTTTCTCGCTCAGGCGGCACCTATCGCCCAAGCGAGTCACATACATGTTTGGTGGAAAAGAAGTTGTGGATCTGTCGCCCAAGCCAGAGTGTCGTCCAAGCCCAAGTTTGCCTCTCGCCTGAGCGAGAGGATTGCGCTCAAGCGACAGTTCCAAGATTGTAGACCAAACTCTCTGTGGGTCTCTCGCCTGAGCGAGAGGATAGTGCTTGAGCGAAATTTCCAAGCTTGAAGACCAAACTTTCTCTAGGTTTTCTCGCCCAGGCGACACCTGTCGCCAAAGCGAGTCACATAACTTCATGACTAGTTTATGTTGTACTTTGTTTAATCCAATTAATATATTTTTGGGATTTTCATTTCACTTTCGCCAAAAAAAAGTACATGCATTAAAACATAATTGGAGTAATAGAAATAAACATAATTTGGTAATGATAAATACATTTACTAAAAACATGTATTATCTTTGGATATATATTTTTTAAGCAAAGGTGTAATTTGTAACACCCCGAATTTTAGTATTCAAAATTATAGTATCAGTCCAGGAAGTCTCGCCTGAGCGAGAGTTGTCTCGCCTGGGCGAGAAATGACAATTTTGGGCTGTTAACACAGTGTAATCGATTACATGGTCCTGGTAATCAATCGATTACATGATGATATCTGATCAGACATGTGTAATTTTTCATGATGTAATCGATTACACTGTGCATGTAATCGATTACATCATATAAAAATCTCAGATACGTGCATTTTTTCACACTGTAATCGATTACACCATTATGGTAATCGATTACATTTGTCACTGTGAGATTCTCGCTTGAGCGAGAATCCCTCGCTTGGGCGAGAGCGTCCGAGCTATAAAAGTGAAAAAGGGGATCTAGAAACCCTAATCTTCATTTTCTTTCTCCCCCTTTCTCTTCCAACGGCGGCTCCACCCAAATGAACCATTCTCCCCTCCACTAAACCTCCAAAACTCATCAAAACCTATTCCCTTTGCTTCTTAGTGACACATTGGAGGGCTTTGGCGGTGGAACTGGAACATTAGAGATTGAAGGAGATGGAGGGAGATGTAGCTCTTTTGCGGAACAACGGAGCTTACACAACCTAAGGTGAGGGAGAAGACCATTGTGGTCTTAGAGTAATTCATTAGAGTCATCATTCTCCGATTTCCCTCAAGAATCGGAGCATATTAACGGATAGAAACTCTTTTGGGTGTTTATGGCCCATGTGAGAAGATGGTTCTAACGTTAATGTGTTATATGATGAAGAATATGTTGTGTGGTTTAGTTATGATAATGTTGTGTTATGGATGGTTGATTTGCTATAAACATCTATGGGTGTGTTTGTATCAATGTTTGTGTGATAAGTTGTTGATTTGTTGATTTGTGGGTATATTTGTAATAATGATTTTGTGGGGAATGGCTTGTTGGTGGAAAATTGACATAATTATATTATGTGATGATGATGTTGTGAATGGTTTTTATTGTGGAAGGATATGAGTTACATTATGTTTTTGACATTGATGTGGTATCCTGTGTTTTGAGGAAGTTGCAATG
Source organism: Lupinus albus (assembly GCA_009771035.1). Classification (NCBI taxonomy): domain Eukaryota; kingdom Viridiplantae; phylum Streptophyta; class Magnoliopsida; order Fabales; family Fabaceae; genus Lupinus; species Lupinus albus. Next base: position 11,181,260 of record CM019999.1, read on the forward strand.
TTAGAATAATGCAATAGAAATATTATATTGTGATTGATGTTGTTGTATGGAGATTGACCTGCCCTTCGTGGTATGGAGAATGACCTGCCCTTCGTGGTATGGAGTTTGACCTGCCCTTCATGGTATGGAGTCTGACCTGCCCTTCGTGGTATGGAGATTGACCTGCCCTTCGTGGTATGGAGTATGACCTGCCCTTCGTGGTATGGAGTTTGACCTGCCCTTCGTGGTATGGAGTTTGACCTGCCCTTCGTGGTATGGAGATTGACCTGCCCTTCGTGGTATGGATTTTGACCTGCCCTTCGTGGTATGGAGTTTGACCTGCCCTTCATGGTATGGAGTTTGACCTGCCCTTCGTGGTATGGAGATTGACCTGCCCTTCGTGGTATGGAGTTTGACCTGCCCTTCGTGGTATGGAGTTTGACCTGCCCTTCGTGGTATGGAGTTTGACCTGCCCTTCGTGGTATGGAGATTGACCTGCCCTTCGTGTTATGGAGTTTGACCTGCCCTTCGTGGTATGGAGATTGACCTGCCCTTCGTGTTATGGAGTTTGACCCGCCCTTCGTGGTATGGAGTTTGACCTGCCCTTCGTGGTATGGAGTTTGACCTGCCCTTCGTGGTATGCAGATTGACCTGCCCTTCGTGGTATGGAGTTTGACCTGCCCTTCGTGGTATGGAGATTGACCTGCCCTTCGTGGTATGGAGTTTGACCTGCCCTTCGTGGTATGGAGTTTGACCTGCCCTTCGTGGTATGGAGATTGACCTGCCCTTCGTGGTATGGAGTTTGACCTGCCCTTCGTGGTATGGAGTTTGACCTGCCCTTCGTGGTATGGAGTTTGACTTGCCCTTCGTGGTATGGAGTTTGACATGCCCTTCGTGGTGTGGAGATTGACCTGTCCTTCGTGGTATGGAGTTTGACCTGCCCTTCGTGGTCTGGAGTTTGACCTGCCCTTCGTGGTATGGAGTTTGACCTGCCGTTCGTGGTATGGAGTTTGACCTGCCCTTCGTGGTATGGAGTTTGACCTGCCCTTCGTGGTATGGAATTTAGACCTGCCCTTCGTGGTATGGAGTTAGACCTGCCCTTCGTGGTATGGTTGTGACTTGCCTTGGTGGTATTGATTTGATTGGCCTTTGTGATATTGGGTTGTCGTAGGAGTATTGTATTGTTTTGGAAGTGGTGAATTATCTAAGTAAAACGTGATGATTATACCGATTGAATATGTGAACATTATGTGGTTTAGGTATTGACTGGTATATAAATGGTATATGTTTACTATGATTGATTTTAGATGATTGTATTGGTTTTTATACTTTAATGATATTACTCCATGTAATTCCACGCTACGGTCGCCGTAGTTGGTTCTTACTCCCTCTGCTTTTCCTTGTCTATGTGTTATATATGAGTTCAGGATGTTGCTGTTGCGTCGTGGATGTTTGCTGATGGGAGTATAGACTGGAGTAGTCGTTTTTGTATTCCGAACTGGTATTTGTATAATGTATGTAATATGAGAAATATGTTGAATTAACTATGTTGTATAAATGAACTTTTTCGAAAGATGTAATAAGAATTAGTATATTACCTTTAACACTGTTGTAATTGAAACAAAAGATAATTGTATGAATTATAGATTAAAGTAGAAGGTGATGTAATGTTTTTCATGAAAATGTATTATTGATTATTTCCGCATTTTGAATTGGGAAACTTAACTAATATTAAATTTAATAAAGTTTTAAAAAATTTCGAGTTATGAAAATCGGGTCCTTACAATATGGTATCAGAGCATATGTCAACTCTGCGGCCTAGGGTATGACCTTACATGCTTCTTTGTGAAATTTATGTGAGTTAACTACTTGACTTATGTGCATTGTTGTTGACTGTGGTAACTGCTGATTTGAAAGATGATTGTTGAATTTCCTGCGATAAGTGTTTGGTTGTGAATTTATCGTTGGATGTCTTGTTGTGAGTTATTGATGAAGTGCTTGTTGAAAACTTCTTGTTGTAAAACTTTTGTTGAATTTATTGTGTGAGACCCTTGTTGGAGATTCTCTGGTAAAATTCTTGCTAAAAGTTTTTGGTTGTGAGCATCTTGTTGAAATTGTTTATGGAGAGTTTGTGATTGTGATTTTCCGATTGGATTTCTTGATGTGAAATGTCTTTTATCACTAAGATTAAGATAATTGAAGATGAATGATTGAACTGTGAATTACGCATTTAGTATAAACATATATGGGTGTGTTTATACTAAAGTGAGCGTAGATTTACGGAAATGGAAAATGTGTGTAATTTCTGGTTATGCAAGGATGGAGTTGTGAATTACGCATTTAGTATAAACATATATGGGTGTGTTTATACTAAAGTGGGCGTAGATTTGCGGGAAAACGATTTATGGTGAAATCAATGGAAATAAAACTCGTTTTTAGCTAACCTTAAATGATGTAGCGACTTTGGCTCAAGTTATGCAGCAAAGAAAAAAAAATTGAATTTCAAAATGGTTTAATTACTTTTTTCCATTGAGGAAGATTACCTACCCGAAGTGATAGTGGATCATTGAGGAACATTACCTACCCGATTGGTAGTGGATCATTGAGGAAAATTTCCTACCCGGAGCGGTAGTGGATCATTGCTGAATTGCCTACCCGGAGTGGTAGCGGATCATTGTTGAGTTGCCTACCCGGAGCGGTAGTGGATCATTGTTGAGTTGCCTACCCGGAGTGGTAGTGGACCATGGTTGAATTGCCTACCCTAAGAGGTAGTGGATTATCTTTTGTGCATGAAACTTCTGGTCTGTGATGATTGGCCGTTTGTAATTGAACATTTGCAATGCACGATATAGTGGTAATGAACTCAAATTAACTGCTTTGATATTGTGCTTTCAAAAACTGTTTCTATTTCATGTGCGTCAGTATACGTGATTGCAGTGTTATGGTGTAAGCATGTTTCTGTGAGTGTATTGTGGGGACTCTCATGTCCTGGATGAAATGTAACTTCAGAAATAACTAGCTTTTGAAAATTTTGATTTGGGCAGTCGGTGTCGGATGAGAAAAAGGATTTTAAGATATTTTGAAATGATTAGGAAAACCCTTGCTTCCACAATAGGACTTCCAAGAAACTTACATCTAATATATTTTCGAAAATCGATTTTCGAATGAAGTGTACTATTCGACTAAGCATTGATTAAGTTTCATGTTGGAATCCGAATTTTTAAAAACCTCATCTTGGATGAATGTGATGTGTTAAAAATCCTATGAGGTAATTATAAGCATGTGTTTCTCGATATGATGTAGACTTGAGCATGAGGTGCATGTCCATCATTGTATTTTGGGTATCCATATAGAACTCAAGTTTTTGGATTGAATATTCGTAAATGACAAAAATCAATGGTATCAACGTATTTGCTTTGAGTGGGTCTACGACCTTGTATGCCTAGCTGAAATTTATGAACTAGAAAATCGTCTTAAAACACATTCGTTGTAGTAGGAATGTTGGGTTGAGTTAGATGTTGACTTGGTGATTTTGATTGGTATGTGAAAGACTCCAAGAGTCTTGTTTGTCTAAATGCTGCTTGGATGAATATCATGTTTCTGTGATTGTAGCAAGTATAAATTGAAATGCTAGTGGAGAATTTTGAGTGAACCGTAGTTATTTGCACGTATGCAATGAAATGATGTTGTTTCCATTGAGTGGATGTCGATCTAGGTGCTGCATTTTTTTGTGCGAGCCAGTGCATCTTGGTGAGCGATGAGTATGGAGTCTCACTTCGAACTGGGTTCGAGAGTGTTGTTGCGATTCAGACCATATAGGTTAATCGTTTTGAACGATTGTTGTAGTGATGGATCAGGGAGATCTATTGTGATGGTAGAAATATTTGATGTAATTAGACAATTACTGGATAGTTTGATTGTGTACAATGGATGAGACACTAAGAGTCCTATTGTGTAAGTATTTTGTGGATCGAGTAAAATGAAATTGTGCTAGATTCTCGAGTGGAGATGAAACTAGCTAGTGTATGATGGATGTTAAAAGATGCATTTAGATAGATATGGGACAAGGAGTTCCCCATTCGCAGAAGTTCGAGAGTGTTATCGGGATTCTTAACGTATGTTAGGATTGATAGATGGATATGTGCTAGAGAATCTGTGGTTCTTGATGGATATAGGGAAATTCTTTAGTCGAAATTATGGTTTAGTTCTCATGGCATTCGAGTTATTAGAGGTTGAGATCTTAATAGTTGGACAATGATGAGTTAGTTCATGAATTGGTTGAGTGATATCACGGTTTAATGGTGTATGCCTTTAGTGACCGACAAAGTAATCTAAATGGAATAGAGAATCGAATTGTGATTTTGGTTGAGTGTTCTTGTGCCTAAGGTCTAGGTGGTGATATTATTTTCCTAGGTGTGTTTAATTTTCGGGGACGAAAATTCTTATAAGAGAGGGAGGATTGTAACACCCCGAATTTTAGTATTCAAAATTATAGTGTCAGTTCTGGTAAACGATTACATGATGATATCTGATCAGACATGTGTAATTTTTCATGATGTAATCAATTACACTATGCATGTAATCGATTACATCATATAAAAATATCAGATATGTGTAATTTTCCATGATGTAATCGATTACATCATATAAAAATCTCAGATACATGCATTTTTTCACACTGTAATCGATTACACCATTATGGTAATCGATTACATTCGTCACTGTCAGATTCTCGCTTGAGCGAGAATTCCTCGCTTGGGCGAGAGCGTCCGAGCTATAAAAGTGAAAAAGGGGATCTAGAAACCCTAATCTTCATTTTCTTTCTCCCCCTTTCTCTTCCAACGGCGGCTCCACCCAAATGAACCATTCTCCCCTCCACTAAACCTCCAAAACTCATCAAAACCTATTCCCTTTGCTTCTTAGTGACACATTGGAGGGCTTTGGCGGTGGAAATGGAATATTGGAGATTGAAGGAGATGGAGGGAGATGTAACTCTTTTGCGGAACAACGGAGCTTACGCAACCTAAGGTGAGGGAGAAGACCATTGTGGTCTTAGAGTAATTCATTAGAGTCATCATTCTCCGATGTCCCTCAAGAATCGGAGCATATTAACGGATAGAAACTCTTTTGGGTGTTTATGGCCCATGTGAGAAGATGGTTCTAACGTTAATGTGTTATATGATGAAGAATATGTTGTGTGGTTTAGTTATGATAATGTTGTGTTATGGATGGTTGATTTGCTATAAACATCTATGGGTGTGTTTGTATCAATGTTTGTGTGATAAGTTGTTGATTTGTTGATTTGTGGGTATATTTGTAATAATGATTTTGTGGGGAATGGCTTGTTGGTGGAAAATTGACATAATTATATTATGTGATGATGATGTTGTGAATGGTTTTTATTGTGGAAGGATATGAGTTACATTATGTTTTTGACATTGATGTGGTATCCTGTGTTTTGAGGAAGTTGCAATGTTAGAATAATGCAATAGAAATATTATATTGTGATTGATGTTGTTGTATGGAGATTGACCTGCCCTTCGTGGTATGGAGATTGACCTGCCCTTCGTGGTATGGAGTTTGACCTGCCCTTCGTGGTATGGAGTCTGACCTGCCCTTCGTGGTATGGAGTTTGACCTGCCCTTCGTGGTATGGAGATTGACCTGCCCTTCGTGGTATGGAGTTTGACCTGCCCTTCGTCGTATGGAGTTTGACCTGCCCTTCGTGGTATGGAGTTTGACCTGCCCTTCGTGGTATGGAGATTGACCTGCCCTTCGTGGTATGGATTTGACCTGCCCTTCGTGGTATGGAGATTGACCTGCCCTTCGTGGTATGGAGTTTGACCTGCCCTTCGTGGTATGGAGTTTGACGTGCCCTTCGTGGTATAGAGTTTGACCTGCCCTTCGTGGTATGGAGATTGACCTGCACTTCGTGGTATGGAGTTTGACCTACCCTTCGTGGTATGGAGTTTGACCTGCCCTTCGTGGTATGGAGTTTGACCTGCCCTTCGTGGTATGGAGTTTGACCTGCCCTTCGTGGTATGGAGTTTGACCTGCCCTTCGTGGTATGGAATTTAGACCTGCCCTTCGTGGTATGGAGTTAGACCTGCCCTTCGTGGTATGGTTGTGACTTGCCTTGGTGGTATTGATTTGATTGGCCTTTGTGATATTGGGTTGTCGTAGGAGTATTGTATTGTTTTGGAAGTGGTGAATTATCTAAGTGAAACGTGATGATTATACCGATTGAATATGTGAACATTATGTGGTTTAGGTATTGACTGGTATATAAATGGTATATGTTTACTATGATTGATTTTAGATGATTGTGTTGGTTTTTATACTTTAATGATATTACTCCATGTAATTCCACGCTACGGTCGCCGTAGTTGGTTCTTACTCCCTCTGCTTTTCCTTGTCTATGTGTTATATATGAGTTCAGGATGTTGCTGTTGCGTCGTGGATGTTTGCTGATGGGAGTATAGACTGGAGTAGTCGTTTTTGTATTCCGAACTGGTATTTGTATAATGTATGTAATATGAGAAATATATTGAAGTAACTATGTTGTATAAATGAACTTTTTCGAAAGATGTAATAAGAATTAGTATATTACCTTTAACACTGTTGTAATTGAAACAAAGGATAATTGTATGAATTATAGATTAAAGTAGAAGGTGATGTAATGTTTTTCATGAAAATGTATTATTGATTATTTCCGCATTTTGAATTGGGAAACTTAACTAATATTAAATTTAATAAAGTTTTAAAAAATTTCGAGTTATGAAAATCGGGTCCTTACATAATTACACCGAAATTTATATATTTTTGGATGTATAAATAAATATAACTAATAATTTATTTGTACAATGAACATTTGCTAATTGAGTTTAAGAGAAAACAATGAACTTTTGGGAAATTATTAACTGTTTCATGATAACTATCTTTAATTAACTTATAAATCAATAATTATTATATCATTTATAAGATTAAAACAATGACTAAATAAAATATGGTCATATAATTTAAAATTAAATAAACATAGAAATTTGACCTATTTAATTATTAACAAATCTATTATACAATAATTCCAAACATTTACTATTCATATGAATCATATTGCAATTAATTAACACTTTGCAAAAAATAATTAATTCAAAATGGTATATACATGAAAGTAAAATTAAAATATTAATGTCAAACATTAAATTCTATTTTAGAAACTCCTTCATATGGAGCATGATTTGAGGTTGGCTTGGAAGACGGGTCATCAAAATGTATCCTCGAGTCAGACTGCCTAGAGACCATTTAGATCATTTCCTCTAGAATTTTGGTTCGTTTATTACAGGTTGTCGATATTAATCCGATTTTGCTAGCATAGAATTTGGTGATTAACTTCGATTTGTGATGAGTGAAACTAATATGTTAGTTGACCAAATAGTTAAAATAGGATCAAGAGCTTTTGATGACTTCAAAATTTGGGACACAACTTCCTAGAACATAATATCATGAGCATATATCTTTCTTTTAATGTGTTCTCTTTCAAATGTACATCAAACATTAAATTCTATAAGTGCTATATGGGAATAATAAGCATTTAATCACATTAAAATGGTCATATTCATCTTCAATTTGCATTACAGCAACACACTAATAATATTACACTTTCACAATTATGGTTTAAGGGTTTAAATTTTTTAGGATAAGTAAATATTGTTGAATCATGAAATTCACTACCAAAGATTCTAATATCATGATGAATTATCTAAATTATTCAATAACAAAACACCATTAGTGGACAACTATAACTCGTATACTTAATTATTCTTAGAGGAAAACAAATAGTTCTTAAACCAAGGGCCAATACAATAGGTAAAGTTTGCATATATAAATTATGATAAATATACTAATATTAAGATCTATAACTTCGTGTTTTTCATAATAATGAGTAATATTAGAAGGAGTAACATTCTCATGGGCTTGATTGCATAGGATGACTTGCTTCTAGATGAATTTACTCCTCATAGAATGTTGGTTTCTCCATAATTCATAGAATGTTGGTTTCTCCTTGTTGAGCCATCACTTAATATTATAAAAGTGATGGAGAAATTGTAGACTAAGAATCACACCCATTTTTTGGCCAAAGGTGCTAAAGCACCAAAAATATATATATTAAGAGGTCAAATACATAAAAATTGAATAGTCGCACAAAAATTCTAAAGGCAACAACAAAAACTAGCCATGAACATATGTTTCTCGCTTGGGCGACAGGAATTGAACATGAGACAGAGACGGTGGATGGAGTTCCTTAAAGATTATGATTTCAGGCTGCAGTACCATCCGGGAAAGGCCAATGTGGTGGCCGATGCGTTAAGTCGGAAATCTTTACATATGTCGGCATTGATGGTTCGAGAGGAGAAACTGATTAAAGAATTTAGGGATATGAATTTGGAAGTTCGGATAAAGCCTCATAGTATGATTTTGGGAATGCTTAAAGTCACAAATGAGTTTTTTGATCAAATCCGGGTAATGCAAGTTGAGGATACTGAGCTAATGGATAAACGGGATTTGATGCTAAGTGGTAAGGATACCAATTTCACCATGGACCCTAGTGGAATGTTGCGTTACAAAGGGAGGGTGTGTGTGCCCCGTGATGAGAAATTACGGAGGGATATTTTAGAGGAGTCCCATAAGAGTAAGATGAGTTTTCATCCAGGGACTACCAAGATGTACCAAGATTTGAAAGGGGTGTTTTGGTGGTCTGGATTAAAAAGGGATGTGGCTTTGTATGTCTCGAGTTGTTTAGTATGTCAGAAAGCCAAGATTGAGCATCAACGACCAGCGGGAGAGTTACAATCCCTGGAAATTCCTGTTTGGAAGTGGGATAGTATCTCCATGGACTTCATATCGGGTTTTCCGCGGACTCAAAAAGGGTATGATTCGATATGGGTGATCGTGGATCGGTTGACTAAATCTGCTCACTTTCTGCCTATGAACATGAGGTATTCCTTGGAGCGATTGGCGGAACTGTACATCCGGGAAATAGTCCGTTTACATGGGATACCGTCGAGCATTATATCAGATAGGGATCCCCGTTTCACTTCAAACTTTTGGACTAGTTTGCAGTCCGCATTGGGAACTAAGTTGAAGTTGAGTTCAGCTTATCATCCGCAAACGGACGGTCAATCGGAAAGAACAATACAGTCATTGGAGGACCTCCTGAGGGCTTGTGCCTTGGAACAACCAGGGAGTTGGGATGGCTTGTTGCCTCTGATTGAATTTACCTACAACAATAGCTTCCATTCGAGTATTGGGATGGCACCTTATGAGGCATTGTATGGTAGGAAGTGCCGAACTCCATTGAGTTGGTTTGAAACTGGGGAGAACTTGATATTGGGACCCGAAGTCGTTCAGGAGACAACGGACAAAATCAAGAAAATCCGGGAGAATATGAGAATCGCCCAAAGTCGACAGAAGAGCTATTATGATAAGAGGCGAAAACCCCTTGAGTTTAACGAGGGAGATCATGTTTTCATGAGAGTTGTCCCGACTACCGGTATCGGTAGAGTGTTGAAGTCTCGTAAGCTGACTCCTCGATTTATTGGGCCTTATCAGATATTGAAGAGAATTGGGCTGGTAGCGTATCGTATTGCTTTACCTCCGTTGTTGTCCAATCTCCATAATGTATTTCATGTGTCTCAGTTGAGGAAATATGTTGGAGATCCATCTCATGTGGTTGAGTCTGATCAGATAGAGTTGAAGGATAATTTGACTTTTGCGACGTTGCCTGTGAGAATCATGGATACTAGTATAAAGAGATTGAGAGGTAAGGAGATTGCCTTGGTAAAGGTGTTGTGGAGCCAAGTGGACGAAGGAGACGCTACTTGGGAAGTTGAGCAAGAGATGAGGGAGGATTACCCTCATTTGTTTGAATCGAGCTATGTTGATTTTCGGGGACGAAAATTCTTTTAAGAGGGGGAGGATTGTAACACCCCGAATTTTAGTTTTCAAGATTATAGTAACAGTCCTGGAAGCCTCGCTTGAGCGAGAGTTGTCTCGCCTGGGCGAGAAATGGCAATTTTGGGCTGTTGACATAGTGTAATCGATTACACACTGCTAGTAATCGATTACATCGTATTAAAAGCATCAGATATGTGCATCTGACACAGTATAATCGATTACACACTGCTGGTAATCGATTACACACTGCTGGTAATCGATTACACACTGCTGGTAATCGATTACACACTTCTGGTAATCGATTACACACTTCTGGTAATCGATTACACACTTCTGGTAATCGATTACATCGTATTAAAAGCATCAGATATGTGCATCTGACACAGTGTAATCGATTACACACTTATGGTAATCGATTACACACTCCTGGTAATCGATTACATCGTATTAAAAGCATCATATATGCGCATTTTTCACGTTGTAATCGATTACACCATGTTGGTAATCGATTACAACCCGACGACACCTCTTTAAAACAGAAACCCAAACACATTTTAAGGTTAAAAACTTTGAAGGGAGGTGAGAGAAGAGAGCTTTTCCAAGGGCAAGGAGTTTTGATACTCACCTAAGAGCTTGAGAAGAGGTAAAACTCTTGATTCTAACTCTCTTATTCTCTCTTAAACTCATTTTGGGTATGTTGGATCTCTTCTCCAAATGTGAGAAACCATGGAAATTCATCCTTTGGAGTTATGGTTCGTTTTATGTGTTTTTATCTTGTAAATTCTTAGTTTAGAGTTAGTATTTCGAGAATGGAAAAGGTTTGTGGGTTGATTCATGAAAACCCTAAAACCCTAAAGGGATAATGTGGTTAAAGTGGAAAATGGGTAAAATGCTAAAGGTAGAAAATGAGTTTACGTTCTAATGTTGAAATATGAGATTAATATGTATGTTTTAGATGGTTGTAAACTTATGATGAAAATAGTTTAGCAACATTGAAAATATGATGAATATCTTGTATGGTTAAATAATGCAATATAAGTTGTTTATGTGATATTTGGAATAAATGACTAACATTGTGTTATATGGTGGGATGAGGAAAGATCCTAAAGTTGGAGGCGGTGGCGGTGGAACTTGAGAAGTTGTCAAGAACCAAACCCAACACTCACCGAGGTAAGGATAAGTCTTTAATTGAGCATTTGGAATCGAAAATGTGAGTTTTCTGATTATGCAATGATTGATACGTAAAGTACGCATTTGATATAAACATACATGGGTGTGTTTACATTACAGCAGGCGTAGATTTACGGAAAGGAAAGTATGTGGTACTTTCTGATTATGCGATGATTGAGTGTAAATCACGTATTTAGTATAAACATATATGGGTGTGTTTATACTAATGTGGGCGTGGATTTACCGGAAATGATTTATGGTGAAACGAATGAAAAAGAAGTACATTTTTAGCCGACCATGAATGGTTAGCGACTCTGGCTTGAGTATAGAAGCATACACTCTGGCTTGAGTATAGAAGCATACACTCTGGCTTGAGTATAGAAGCATGAAAATGATTTATGAGGAGATCGATGAAATGAAAATATGTTTTAGCCGACCATGAATGGTTAGCGACTCTGGCTTGAGTATAGAAGCGTAAACTCTGGCTTGAGTATAGAAGCATACACTCTGGCTTGAGTATAGAAGCATACACTCTGGCTTGAGTATAGAAGCATACACTCTGGCTTGAGTATAGAAGCATACACTCTGGCTTGAGTATAGAAGCATGAAAATGATTTATGAGGAGATCGATGAAAGGAAAATATGTTTTAGCCGACCATGAATGGTTAGCGACTATGGCTTGAGTATATAAGCGTGATTTGTTTTAAGATAAACGAGATTCTGCTTTTAGCTAATCCTAAGGGGTGTAGCGACTTTGGCTCAAGTTATGCAGCAAGATAAAATGAATTTCGAAAATGGTTTACTAACCCCTTTTTCTAATGTGGATTATCTTATAATGACGTTTATTGAATTAACGACTTACTCCTTTGCGTGTTTGTGTTCTTGTCATTGATAATCCCATTGCAGATAAACAGGTGACATGAGGGGGACTCATTTTTGGGGGAGCTTAGGGAGCTTATATTTTGGAATTTCTTTATTTGCACTATTTTGTATATGAGTGCTTATTGAATTATTTTGGGAATATTTTGTAACTATGGATATATGACTTATACGATTGATTGCAATTCCGCATATATGTAGCCATGAGTATTTTGGAAACCCATAGCTAGTTGTATACGGTAGACGCTAGGGTTTAATGAAATGAAAAATTTTCAAGGGGTGAATTTTGGGTTCTTACATAAAGCTCCTAAAGCTCCCGAACTAGCATACTCCATTCATTTATTTACCTGCAATGGGATTATCAATGACAAAAGTACAAAACACACAAAGGAGTAAGTCGTTAATTCAATAAACGTCATTATAAGATAATCCACATTAGAAAAAGGGTTAGTAAACCATTTCCGAAATTCATTTTGTCTTGCTGCATTACTTTAGCCGAAGTCGCTACACCCCTTAGGGTTAGCTAAAAACAAATTCTCATCTCTTTTATAAAGAAAACATGCCGCGTAAACTCGGGCTGAAGTGTTGCTACATAAACTCGAGCCGAAGTCGCTACACCCCTTAGGGTTAGCTAAAAACAAATTCTCATTTCTTTTATAAAGAAAACATGCCGCGTAAACTCGGGCTGAAGTGTTGCTACATAAACTCGAGTCGAAGTCGCTACACCCCTTAGGGTTAGCTAAAAACAAATTCTCATCTCTTTTGTAAAGAAAACATGCCGCGTAAACTCGGGCTGAAGTGTTGCTACATAAACTCGAGCCGAAGTCGCTACACCCCTTAGGGTTAGTTAAAAACAAATTCTCATCTCTTTTATAAAGAAAACATGCCGCGTAAACTCGGGCTGAAGTGTTGCTACATAAACTCGAGCCGAAGTCGCTACACCCCTTAGGGTTAGTTAAAAACAAATTCTCATCTCTTTTATAAAGAAAACATGCCGCGTAAACTCGGGCTGAAGTGTTGCCTCATAAACTCGGGCCGAAGTGTTGCCTCGTAAACTCGGGCCGAAGTGTTGCCTCGTAAACTCGGGCCGAAGTGTTGCCTCGTAAACTCGGGCCAAAGTGTTGCCTCGTAAACTCGGGCCGAAGTCGCTAACTATTTATAGTCGGCTAAAAATATATTTTCTTTTCATTGAATTCACCATCAATCATTTCCCGTAAATCCACGCCATCTTTAGTATAAACACACCCATATATGTTTATACTAACTACGTGATTCACAATATAATTATTGCATGACAAGAAAACGCACACGTTTTCCATCTTCTGTAAATCTACGCCTACTTTAGTATAAACACACCCATATATGTTTATACTAAATGCGCAATTTACAACTTATTCATTTCATAACCAGAAAATACCCACATTTTCCTTTTTCGTAAATCTACGCCTACTTTAGTATAAACACACTCATATATGTTCATACTAAATGCGTAATTTACAACTTAGTCTTTGCATAACCAGAAAATACACATTTTCTATTTCAAATGCAACATTAAAGACTTATCCTTACCTTGGTGAGTATTGGGGTTCGGTTCTTGGCAACTTCTCGAGTTCTACCGACACCACCTCCAACCTTAGGATCTTTCCTCATCCCACCACATAACACAATGTTAGTCATTTATTCCAAATATCACATAAACAACTTATATTGCATCATTTAATCATACAAAATATTCATCATCAATATTCAACCATCTAAAACATGCATAACATCTCATATTTCAATATTTGGGGGTAAACTCATCTTCTACCTCTAGCATTTTACTCATTCTCTCCTTTTACCACATTTTCAATTTTAGGGTTTTTGGGGTTTTCATGAATCAACCCACAACCCTTTCCATTCTTGAGATACTATCTCTAAACCAAGAGTTTACAAGATAAAAACAACATAAAACGAACCATAACTCTAAAGAATGAGTTTCCATGGTTTGTCATGTTTTGAAAATAAATCCAACATACCCAAAACAAGTTAGAGAGGAAGAAGAAGAGTTAGTAACAAGAGGTTTACCTCTTCTCAAGCTCCAAGATGAGTCCTAAGGCTCCTTGCTCTTGAAAAGCTCTCCTCTTTCTCTTCTCTTCGAAGTTCTAACCCTAAAATGTGTTTTGGGTTTCTATTTTATAGACACTGCGATAAGTGTAATCGATTACAAGTATAGTGTAATCGATTACACTGTGTAAATTATAGAGGCATCGTCGCTATTTAATCGATTACCAACATGGTGTAATCGATTACATTAATACGATGTAATCGATTACCAGAAGTGTGTAATCGATTACATTAATACGATGTAATCGATTACCAGAAGTGTGTAATTGATTACACAGTGTAAATTACAGAGGCATCGTCGCGATGTAATCGATTACCAACATGGTGTAATCGATTACATTGTGTCAGATGTATATATCTGATGCTTTTAATCATCATGTAATCGATTACCAGGACTGTGTAATCGATTACATCATGCAAAATAAAAATATCTGATGCTTTTATCAGCATGTAATCGATTACCAGGACTGTGTAATCGATTACACTGCCCAAAATTGCCATTTCTCGCCGAGGCGAGACAACTCTCGCTCGGGCGAGAATCCTCCAGTATAGCCCAGGATTTCACCCTCCCAGGTGATCCTTTCTCGCTCAGGCGAGAATCTCTCGCTTAAGCGAGACTTCCAGGACTGATACTCTAATTTTTAAAGACTAAAATTCGGGGTGTTACAAACCAAATAAATTATGGTACAACCGTGTTAAACCCGGTTAAACCGCATTAACCTGGGAAGTAAATCGTACTATTCACCTAAAAATTAAAAAAATGAAACACTACTTTAATCTTTTGTTTTACTCAAGTCCAAAAAAGATGAAGAGATATTACTTCAATGCATTTATTCTTGATTATTAATTTATGTAAAATTTTAAATTTATATAATTATATATTTATAAATAAAAATTATTAAATTATTACTAATATGAGACTTCTTCTGGTTTAACGTCTGGGTCGGGTTTCATAACATTGATTCAAGTAATAATTATTTTTTATATTAATTATTGTAAAATATATAAAAATATAATTAAAATTGAAAACTCATTAAGTACCCACGGATTACCCGCTACCCGCACGGGTACCTGCAAATACTGTGTGTGTAGACACATATATACACTACTCGTGTCCGCCTGACCCCGTTGACTAATATATATCAGCATTTTATATTATTTTTACTACCCGAATTCTTCTTTTTAATCCCATAGAGCTTTTAATATATATCAACATTGAATGATACGATTGTAGAAGCTAAATTTAGAAACTTGTTCCTTATAATTAATAATGATATTTTAAAAATTGTAAACATGATAAATTAGAGAAACGTAGATAACATAAAATCGTTTATCTAGTCTCTCTACAAATATATCATGTTTTATTTTAAAATATTAGATAAGGGTAAATTTGAAAATTCACTTAGGAGTATGTCCTACATCAGAATTTGCAATCCAAAACTAGTGGCCACAATATTGAGTTGAAGAGTAAGGATTTTCTCTATTAATGAAAAGGCAAGTACCATATTTTTTTTGTATTTTGAATGACAAAATTGTTATTCGATTATGTAAAAATGATAAAAATATCTTCTCATGTTATATTTCCTTTGTATTTTTTGATACTTTCTCATCCATTAATGGAGAGGATCCTTACTCCACAATATTATAGTTTGAATAATTTTCACCACAACAATTGTGACAGTATTAGCCTTAGGGCAATATGGTTTCCAATAATTATAAAATATGTTGATGCTCTTATGGCATATTGCTACAATCGTCATCATGTTAATTCATTTCATCTAAACATTTTTTTAGATATGAAGAAATTGTGAATATTAAAGCATTTTTATTTCATATATTGGAAAATTCTAATACAAGTCCATTACATAAGTTGAACTCATATTTTTATTTTACTATCATGCACTACTTTAATTGTCTAATGTGGTTTGACCCACTTTACAGCAACAACTGTGTAGATTACAAATGACCCCTTTCTTGTATCCCATCTTAATGCAATTGGAGTCACAATCTTTTATTCCAATACAAACCCCTATGCAATCTGTGGAAGGATTTGCACTTATCACTGCTGGTCCTGCATTATAATAAAATTAGATTAATATATTTATGCACTCATATCATCACATTAGTGTTTGGAGTGTGATCTTTACAAATCTTTGATCTAGAATTTTAAAAAATTATACATAGGTATTATATATGAGTTCAAATTGACCAAAACAGTTATTGGAAAAACCACACACAAATTAAAACAATAGTTTCTAGCGATATATACAAATCTTTAATTCAGAATAAAAAATCATTATTTGTTGGCAAGGTCACTGGCTAAATAAAATATTGAAAAACCCACAAAAATCATAAAAGTAACCTATTTTATCATAAAAATTAAAAAAATAGATTGAAGAGTGTATCAAAGATACACCAAGTATCTGAAACAACAGTGCACAAAAGCATGAACCATATATCAACCCCTTAAGCCAACAAGTATTAAATCTTCCATTTAAAGTTATCACCAAATAGCATTGTGCTTTATTTTAAATGGCTTTATACTGAAGATAGGGGAAATACACTTGGCTAGATTTTCTGTTACCGTACCTGAAGCTAAGACCAATGCAATGCACAATATTCCTATGAAAAATTGTTGATAGATACCAAAAGCCATTTTATGTAAATCCTATAGATGGAGATAATGGTTAACATGGTGTACATTATATATAATCTCTTTGATATGAGATTTTGGAAATATATCCAAATGAATTTAAAGATTGAAATGTATTTGAGAAAATGTGCTTTTTAATTTTCATTTATAACTTTGATAAATAAACAATAATTATTACACGTATGTTATATTTACTTGAAGTTCCATTTTTTTTTCTCATTATGACTGCCTACAAATTCTTCTAAATGTAAAAATGTAAGTTTGGAATTGAAACTTTAATTAATTAGTTATATAGAAAATGATTTAAATAAGAACAATTCTAATATAAAAATTGTTGAAATATTAAATATGAATTATACTATTATACATGGATGTTTAAGATAAAAATACAGTCAATGAATATATAATCCCTTAAAAAATTACATGTATTTATAAAAGATCTAATTATTCATATTAATTGTTTTATTTCTTATGATTTTTGTTTTCCTAATTTTAGTATTTCTCTTTCATAAAAGATTAATACTTTAGCAATAGAATCATCATTAATTAGGATTTCTCTTTTATAAGTTTCATAATTTCTTATCACTCCTCGTCTTAGCCATCAATTCTAGGTCTAAACCATTTGATTTTCCTAGAATTGATGGCTAAGATGTGGAATAAGTCTAAAAAACTTACTCTTTCTGTAAATGAATCTCTCATCTTATAATTGTGCACAATCAATAATGATAAATACATCTTTTATAAACATTTACTATGCTCATATATATATATATAATATTTCATTTACAATATCAATATTCATCCTCGATTATTCTAAGAGCAAAAATCAAACTTTGGGAAATATTACTTAATTGTGTTTTCATAAGGAACTTCAATTAACTCATTAATCAATAATTATCATAGCATTTATAACAAAAATAATTTGTAGATTAAATTTCATATCATTGTGTAATTGGTTTCGTTCTAATCCAAAAATTAATAAGTCTATTGCCCAAATTCATACTACTACATATGAATGATTATGATTAAAATTTAGTCAATGATTATAAAATTACTTCAAAATAAAATGTATTTAAAAAAGATTCAATCATTCATATTAAATATATCATTTCTAACCATATTAATTGTTCTTACTTTTGTGTTTCTCTTTCATAACATAATGGTTAATACTTTACCAATAGAATCATCATTAATTAGGATTTCTCTCTCATAAATTCCTTATATTTTGTAGCACTTCTAGTTTTAAGAGCTTTAACTTATATTTATCCAATATTCTTATCTTCACAAATATTAGACTATATCAATCATATCTTAATTTTCTTTGACTTTATAGTGATACATTTTATTATTATTGGTAAAACTAATAATAGCAATACACAAGCAATAGAGTGCGCGGAGAAAAATTACTATAAGAATTATATTATATTTTAGTTTCAATAATTTTCACCACAAGGTGACAACTACAATTGTGATGGTATTAGCCTTAGGGCAATATAGTTTCCATTAATTATAAAATATGTTGATGCTCTTATGGCATATTTCTACAATCGTCACCGTGTTAATTCATTTCATCCAAACATTTTTTTTAGATGTAAAGAAATTGTTAAAATTAAAGCCTTTTTATTTCATATATTGGAAAATTCTAATACAAGTCCATTACATAAGCTGAACTCATATTTCTATTTTACTATCATGCACTATTTTAATTGCCTAATGTGGTTTTACCCACACAACAACAATTTTCTATATTACAAATGCCCCCATTCTTGTATCCCCTCTTAATACAATTGTAGTCGCAATCTTTTTTTCCAAGACAAAACCCTATGCAATTCGGTGGAAATTCTGCACTTATCACTGTTGGTCCTACATTACAATGAAATTAGATTAATATATTTATGCACTCATATCATCAATACAATAGAATTAGATTAATATATTTATGTACTGATATAATTCAATACAATGAAATATTTGATCTGGAATTTAAAATACATATAGGTACTAATTATATGAGTAGAAGAAATTTATAGCTCTTGCAAGGTCACTGACCAACAAAATTATTGAAAAAGTCACACAAATTAAGAATTCAAAAAAAGTAGGCTTTGCCATTGAATCTTCCATATCTAGTACATGTACTTTTTATTTTAAAAAACAATAGAAGTGATGGACATTACCAAATAGATTTGTGCTCTATTTTAAAAGCTCTATTTTACGAATAATTGTTGTTAGATGGGAAAAGCCATTTTATGAAAATTCTATCCTGAAATTCTATACACTTTTTTCCTTCTAAAATTATAAGATGGAGATAATGGTTAACTTGATGTACATTACATATAACTATCACCAAATAGCTTTATACTGAAGATAGGTGAAATATACTTGGCTAGATTTTTTGTTACTGTACCTGAAGCTAAGACCAATGCAATGCACAACATTCCTATGAAAATTTGTTGATAGATGCCAAATGCCATTTTATGAAAATCCTATCTTGATATTCTAAACACTTTTTTTTTTGGAAGAATGTAAGATGGAGATAATGGTTAACATGGTTTACATTATATATAATCTCTTTGATATGAGATTTTGGAAATATACCCAAATGAATTTAAAGATTGAAATGTATTTGAGAAAATGTGCTTTTTAATTTTCATTTATGACTTTGATAATAAACAATAAATATTACACGTATGTTATATTTACTTGAATTTCCATTTTTTTTCATTATGACTGCCTACAAATTCTTCTAAATGTTAAAATGTAAGTTTGGAATTGAAATTTTAATTAATTAGTTATATATAAGAAAGTGACTTAAATGAAATCAATTCTAATATAAAAATTGTTGAAATATTAAATATGAATTATACTATTATACATGATTGATTAATATAAAAATATAGTTAAGAATATATAATCACTTAAAAAATTACATGTATTTATAAAAGATCTAACTTTATATTAATTGTTGTATTTCTTATGATTTTTGTTTTTCTTATTTTAGTATTTCTCTATCATAAAAGATTAATACTGTAGCATTAGAATCATCTTTAATTAGGATTTCTCTTTCATAAGTTTCATAATTTCTTACCACTCCTAAGAGATTTAACTTAAATGACAACTCTTATCTTCACAATTATCATTCTATATCAATCATATTTTAATTTTATTTGACCTTATACAGAGACTTTTTTTATTATTGGTTGTCAATAATAATAATAATAATAATATTATAGAAAACAGAGAAAGGCACTGTTGCAATTATATTATAATTATTTTTTTGAGAGAAAAGATATATAATTCTATAAGTTAACCATAATAAATTCAAAAATTAATATATACTAATAACCACAATTGAGAGACGTGTAAGTACATAATAATAAATAGATATAATTTGGCAATAATACATGTACTACAAATATATATTATTTTTAAATATATAAATATAATTAATAATGCATTTCAGTCCCAACAATTGTTATTTTATTATAAGAGAAAACTAACAAACATTCGGAAGATGCTTAATTGTTCTATAATAATGAATTATAATTAACTTATAAATCAATAATTATGTTATTATTTATAAGATCAAAATAGTGAGTAAATATAAAATATGGTGATACAATATAAAATTAAATAATCATAAAAAATTCAATCAATTCATAAAAAATACATATATGTCATATAAATGGATTATAAAGTTATTGAAAGTAAAATTATAAAGTTTCAAGTTCTATAGCTGCTATATGAATAGCAAGCATTTAATCACATTAAAATAGTCACGTTCATCTTTAATTTTCAGTATAGCAACACGAGTTTTTTTTAAACGACTGTATAATTACACCGACACAATATATTATCATAATTTAACTAAAGTCATCCAAATGGATATACAAATTCCAAAACCAAGAAATAAGAAAATCAATCATATTCCTATGGAAAACACGATTATCCCAAAAATTACCCAGAACCATCTGTGACTTGGGCGAAGCGAGAGATAGCAGCAGAGAGAGCTGAATTGGATTGAGAGCATGTCGCTTGGGCAAACAACATAGATGAATTTTTGCTGAGAATCTCGCTCGAGCAACTAAATGACGCTTGGGCGAGAAACCAATAGTGAAAGAGACCTTCAGACCTTGCAGCGACGCTTGAGCGAAGGCTTCCTGCTCAAGCGAGAATGGGATAGAAAGACTGTTTTGCATAAAAGATTGACTTCGAGCCAACACAATTTTAAACAAACTGAAACATATAATTAGACAAGGAGAATCTATTTTTATTAAGCTCATCCAACGTGAAATGTATAATACTTATAAATTGAACTTTCAAAAAGTTACTTTAAGGGTTCAAAAGATGCGTATAATATGTATGGAAGTAATAATAAGGTTAAAAGTTCAATTCTCATACATCAGAAAAAATATTTTAATGTATATACTGACAGTATATAAAACTCATATAATGTTAGACATACATTTTTCTCTCAAAAGAATTACGAAAAGTAAATATTATTGATATATGTAAAAAAATTAAAGCAAAGGTGAACTACACCTGAGAATTATATTTGATCACGAAATGAAGATCATTACAAATTGCGGGATCTATAGTTTGGAAAGCCAATCCTATTTCTATTATAATCCTCTGTAGTAAAAGAAGGCATAGAAGTCCAAATAGAGCTGCTTCCTTAATTTATAGGGCATGACAATATGTTTCTGTCGTATATCTTTCTTCAAGCAATACGACTTTCCAAATATTTATGTAATTTAATATATAACACTTCATGTGCAATATACTTTTCAAACAGTCTCTCATTTTAATGACATTTGTTTGATTATATTATTATTTAAATAGTAATAATATTACATTAAAGGAACAATTAGTAACTTTGACTACGGATATTTTATTTATGAAGAAGATCTTGTTTTGACCTTGACACGATTTTGATGAAGATATCACGATCACAAAAAACAAGAAAAGGGAAGAAGACAAAAATAAAGCTTCAAAGACGTAGGAATTAAAAATCTTCAATAGGCACTTCTATCCTTACAATCTAAAAATATAGTTAATAACAATTCTCGATGAAGATAAAATAATTTTTTGAAAGAAAACCTCTTAATCAAATGTTAAAACAATTTTCAAAAAGCTAAGTAACGAGTTACTTGACCTGAGTAACATGATACAAGAACTAGGTAACATGTTACTGAAATTGTGTAACAAGTTACCTACCGAGTAAGCAGTTACCCAACAAAAATAAGTCAGTGTAACCAATTACTGCAGTAATTGATTATACACAGTGTAACCGATTACACAGAGCTGTTGAAATGAGTTTTTCAATTCAAACGGAACAACTTTCATCCAAACTCACAATGTTTCATTCCAATCGTGACCCAACTTCATGGAAGGGTATCTTAGCTGATTGGAAGCCTATTTAAAGGTCTTGAAACTTCTTTTAACATAAACAATTTTCATATACAAAATACACACACAATTCTCTACACTTTACTTGGAAATTTGTGCCTTAACTTTCAGAATTTTCTGAAGTTGCTTTAGAAGTACAAAGTTCTAAAGTTCTAAAGTTTTTACACTTAAACACTTCAAGAGCAATGTATATTAAGTGTATTAAAGAACAAATGGTTGCAAGTTATGGAACTGATATATCTTGTAAAGTCAATTATGCCATAGATACATTCTTCAGTTTGATTGTAAAAAATTTCATCACAATGGTATGGTGAGAAGAGGAAGAGAATAATTGGATAGGTTTCCAAGAGTGAGGTATTTGTGAGGGTGTAAGGTAAAAGTAGTATTGGGAATAAAAATTGTAATTACAACTCAGAATATCTAGTAATGAAATCTCATTTGCTGCAAGAGTACTAGACGTAACCTTCGGTGGACTAGAAGGTGAACCAATATAAAAATCTTGTGTACTCTCTGTCTTTTCTCTTACTAATTTATTTTAAGTTTTACATGTTTAAATATTTTATGCAAACATTATCTGTTGCACTATATTCTGATCCTAGAAGAAAAGCAGAAAAATTGACCATATTGGCATAACAACTAATTCACCTCATCCCATCTTAGTTGTCATCTATACTTATATTATTTATTTTAATCATGAATTTACAATAAATGATAAATTATTAATGAAAAACTTTTCGTTTATACTAGACTTTTTACCTAAGACATGCATATGATATTTTAGTTGTCTAAAGTTATATATGGTATTTCCGAAATAGAGATATTCGTAATAATACTTTATTCATACCAATAATATATATTACAGAAAAGTCCCACCGACCTTCTAATATATATAAACAATCTCTGTAACACCCTAAATTTGAGTCTTCAAAATTATAGTATCAGTCCTGGAAGCCTCGCTTGAGCGAGAGATTCTCGTCTGAGCGAGAAAGGATCACCTAGGAGGGTGAAATCCTGGGCTATACTAGAGGATTCTCGCCTGAGCGAGAGTTGTCTCGCCTGGGCGAGAAATGGCATTTTGGGGCTGTTGATACTGTGAGATTCTCGCTTGAGCGAGAATCCCTCGCTTGAGCGAGAGCATCAGATCTGAAATTTTAAAAAGGCGGGATTTTCTCGCCTGAGCGAGAATGGGCTCGCTTGAGCAAGAACTGGACGACTGCTCTTTAAAATAGAAACCCCAAACACATTTTAGGGTTAGAACTTTGAAGAGAAGAGAGAGAATAGAGCTTTTCAAGAGCAAGGAGCCTTAGGACTCATCTTAGGACTCTCTAACTTGTTTTGGGTATGTTGGATCTATTTTCAAAACATGAGAAACCATGGAAACTCATTCTTTAGAGTTATGGTTCGTTTTATGTTGTTTTTCTCTGGTAAACTCTTGGTTTAGAGTTGGTATTTGATGAATGGAAAGGTTTTGTGGGTTGTTCATGAAAACCCCAAAAACCCCAAAATGAGAATATGAGTAAAAAGAGAAATAGATGAGATGTTAGATGTGGATGAGGAGTTTGTGATTTAATGTTGATATATGGGATAAACATGTGTGTTTAGATGTTTGGAAACTTGTATTGAAGTAGTTTTGGGGATCTTGAAAATATGTGAATCCCTTGTATGTTTGATGATGAAATATGAGTCGTTATGTATTATTTTAAATAAATGACTGACATTGTTGTATTTGGTGGGAATGAGGAAAGATCCTAAGGTTGGAGGAGATCGTGGAGGAAACTAGTAAAGTTACTCACAAACCGAACCCCAATACTCACCGAGGTAAGGATAAGTCTTTAATTGTACATTTGAACTCGAAAATGTGTATTCTCTGATTATGCAATGATTGAGTTGTAAAGTACGCATTTAGTATAAACACATATGGGTGTGTTTATTTTAAAGTAGGCGTAGGTTTACGGAAAAGAAAGTATGGTACTTCTGGTTATGTGATTGATTGAGTTGTGAATCACGTAATTAGTATAAACATATATGAGTGTGTTTATACTAATGAGGGCGTGGATTTACCGGAAATGTTTTATGGAAATTAATGAAAGGGAAATGTATTTTTAGCCGATCATGAATGGTTAGCGACTCTGGCTTGAGTATATAAGCAAAACTCTGGCTTGAGTATATAAGCAAAACTCTGGCTTGAGTATATAAGCAAAACTCTGGCTTGAGTATATAAGCAAAACTCTGGCTTGAGTATATAAGCAAAACTCTGGCTTGAGTATATAAGCAAAACTCTGGCTTGAGTATATAAGCAAAACTCTGGCTTGAGTATAAAAAGCAAAACTCTGGCTTGAGTATATAAGCAAAACTCTGGCTTGAGTATATAAGCGCGATTTGTTTTAATAAAAATGAGAATCTGCTTTTAGCTAACCCTAAGGGGTGTAGCGACTTTGGCTCAAGTTATGCAGCAAGACAAAATGAATTTCGAAAATGGTTTACTAACCCTTTTTCTAATGTGGATTATCTTATAATGACGTTTATTGAATTAACGACTTACTCCTTTATGTGTTTGTGTTTTAGTTATTGATAATCTCATTGCAGATAAACAGGTAACCTGAGGTGGTCTTATTTTTGGAAGCTTAGGAGCTCTATATTTTGGATTTCAATTATTAGCACTGTTTTGTACATGAGTGCTTATTGAATTACTTGGAATATTTTGTAACTATAGATATATGACTTATACGATTTATTGTACTTCCGCATATGCGTAGTTATGGGTATTTTGGAAACCCATAGCTAGTTGTATGCGGTAGACACTAGGATTCAATTGAATGAATTATGTTTTTCCGCAACATAAATTGTATGATAATCTAATGGGTTAAAAATTAGTTCAAGGAATGATTCATGAGGACTTCTAATTAAAATTATTACATATGTCATTATGGATTCATGGATTGAGTGTGAGGAGGGAAATAAGATTTTGGAGTAAGAATGTTAAATTGGTAATGTGAGTTATGAGTGATTGCATGGAATTGAATTAAAATGAGAAAAAATTTCAAGGATAGAATTTGGGTCCTTACAATCTCAACCTTTTGGATCTTCCTCTAACTGACAGACGTTACACTTGGATTAAAGGGACGGTAAGACTAAGAGCAGAATGGACATATTCTTGATTTCTTCTGAATGAGATCTTAAAGGGTCTTCTCTCATTCAGAGAGGACTAAAAAGATCTATTTCTGATCATTGTCCTGTGGTTTTATTTGATAAAGACCAGGATTGGGGTCCGAGGCCGTTTAGGGTGATCAATGCTTGGTTTGATGATAAGGATTTTGCTACTTTCGTTAAGGACAATTGGGAGGCGCTTAGTCATCCTTCAGGTTGGCGGATGGGTATTCGTAAGTCAAAACTTCAAAAGCTAAATATGTTACTCAAAAAGTGGAACAAG
Source organism: Lupinus albus (assembly GCA_009771035.1). Lineage (NCBI taxonomy): Eukaryota > Viridiplantae > Streptophyta > Magnoliopsida > Fabales > Fabaceae > Lupinus > Lupinus albus. The sequence continues at coordinate 11,206,836 of CM019999.1, forward strand.
GAGCATTTCGGGAATATTGATCAAAAAATTGCTATTGCGGAGCAATGTATTCACAACTTGGATCTTAAGGGTGAAGCTTCGGGTCTCAACGATGATGAGGTTATTCATCGTTCTCAGTTTTGGGCTGACCTCTGGCTTTCTTGTTCTATGAAACACAATATGCTCTCTTAGAAAGCTAGATGCAAATGGCTTAAAGAAGGGGATTCTAACTCCAAATACTTTCACAGTCTCGTGAATATTCGGCGGAAGTCTAACTCTATCCAAGGTCTTCAAATTCAGGGTCGTTGGACGGATGACGTCTCTAGGGTTTGTAACGGTATTCATGCACACTTCCTTCATCTCTTCTCTGAACATAATGTTAATCGGCCTACATTGCTCGATATTCCTTTTTCCAAGCTTGATTCTAGTGACAACTCTTTTCTTACTGCTCGGTTTTCTGATGAGGAAGTCAAGAGCGCTGTTTGGGATTGTGATGGTGGTAAGGTCCTGGTCCTAACGGGTTCAATTTCAAATTTATCAAATCCTTCTAGGAGCTATTGAAGAATGATATTTGTACCATGGTCCATGAATTCCATCTCAATGGGAAAATTGGGAGAGGGGTTAACTCCTCCTTTATTTGTTTCATCCCGAAGAAGATTAATCCTCAACAGATGGGTGATTACCGACCTATTTCTCTGATCGGATGCCTATATAAGATTCTCGCAAAGTTATTGGCTAATAGGCTTAGGAAGGTTATCCCTAAGGTCATTAGCTCTACTCAATCGGCGTTTCTTAAAGGTAGGCATATACTGGATGAGATTGTTATTCTTAATGAAATTATCCATGATGACAAGTCCTTTGGCAAAAAATGTGGCATCTTCAAGATTGGTTTTGAAAAGTCTTTGATTTTGTTTCATGGAACTTTCTCAACATATGATGGATATGCTTCGCTTTTGCTCTACATGGCGCTTCTGGATCATGGAATGCCTTTCTACAGCGACTACTTCAATTCTCGTTAACGGGTGCCCAACCAATGAAATCCATCTCCAGCAGGGTCTTCGACAAGGTGATCCTCTTTCACCTTTCCTTTTCTCATTGTGGCTGAAGGCCTCTATGACCTTATGAGACAAGCCTCTTCATTGGGTTTCTTTCGTCCATATTCGGTCGGCTCAGATAACATTCAGGTATCCCTTCTGCCATTTGCTGATGATGCGATTTTGATTGGTGATGGTTCTGATGAAAACATTTGGATTAGGAGGAGTATTATGCAACTCTTTGACTTTTCTTCTGGGCTTAAAATTTATTTTTCCAAGTGCAACTTATTCGGAGTGAACATCTCAGAGGAAACTATCAACAATAATGCTACCTATCTTAAATACAAGCTTTTTTCTAAATCTTTTACTTATTTCAGAATCTCGGTGGGGGTTATTCACAAGCGCATTTCAACTTGGTCTACTCTCATTCATAAAATCTAATCCAGACTTTCTTGTTGGAACTCTGGTCAGATTTCCCTTGGAGGCCGGGTAATTCTAACTAACGCTGTCCTTTATGCTCTTCCTATTTATTTTCTCTCCTTCTACAAAGCTTCTATCTCTATTGTCTGGTCTATCCAACAAATTCAGAGTCATTTTCTTTGGGGGGGGGGGGGGGGGGGGGGGGAGGTGCAAACACTAATAAGATTCACTTGGTTAAATGGGATACAATGTGTTAGTCTAAGAGAGAGGGGAGTCTGGGGATTAGAGATGTCAAGTCTTTTAACCAAGCCTTGTTAGGGAAGTGGAATTGACGTCTGATGACTGAGAGGGATAGTTTATGGTGTAAAGTGTTATTTTCTAAGTATGGTATTTGTTCAATTATTTCTTCTGGGTTAGGGTTTAGGTCTTCTGTTGCAAAATTGTCTCCGTGGGTTAGGGACTTAGATTTTATTTCTCCTAGGGAGTCAGTTTCCGATCACTAGTTTTGGGGTAGTATGGTTCGTCGGCTTGGCGATGGGTCTAACACTAAGTTTTGGGTAGATAATTGGTCAGGCCCCTCAAATCTTAAGTCTAGGTATCGTCGTCTTTTCAGTCTTACAATTTCTCCTAATGCCAATATCTATGAGTATGGGAATTGGGTGGGGGATCACTGGGACTAGATCATACCATGGAGGCGTCATCTTTTTACTTGGGAACTGGATCTTTTAACTTCTTTATTGCATGAACTTAAGAATGTGAGACTTCTTCGCAACACTTTAGCTTCTTGGGAATGGAGACATGATTATTCCAAACTTTACTCTGTCGGATCAGCTTTTAACAGCTTACTACATCTTCTCGCTTGATGGCGGATATTGCGAATCCTTCTTCTTCTATTTGGATTTCTATAGCACCTTTGAAGGTAATCACTTTTGCTTAGAGATTATTTTAGGATATAATTACTTCCAAGGTTGCTCTTTCTCGAAGAGGTGTTCCTTTTAATGACAGTGGTGGACTTCTTTGCTCACTTTGTAATAACGAACCAGAATCTTCTACTAATCTTTTCTCTTCTTGCAAAGTCACCTATTCTGTTTGGCAATTGTTATATAATTGCTTAACTATTTCTGTCGTTTTGCCTCAAAGTCCTCTTCAACATTATTCACATCATTCGGGCTTGGTCTCGATTAAGAAAGGTAAGAAAGCTTGGAGCATCATTTGGCTTGCCATTTTTTGGGCAATTTGGAGGCATCGGGATGACGTCATTTTCAACAAAGTTAGGCCATCCACAAAATACATCTTAGATACTGCAAAGGTGAATGCTTGGCTTTGGATAAGACACATGCTAGGGAAAGATCTCACTTTATATTCCGATTGGCTTGTTCAACCTCTTGTCTGTTTACAAGTCACTTTGTAATTTTATTTTTCTTTAGTTTCTCTTGTATATTTTTCTTCATCTAATAATATCTTCTTTTGCCGACCAAATATATATATATATATAGGGGTTTGCTAACATTGGGAAAGTGTTTTTTCAATTAGGTATAAGTTAGCATTGTATACCAAAAGAACCTTGATTTGGACTCCCTCTACACGGTCATCCCTCCTCCTTTCTCTTTGGTTCTACTCTTTATTCCTCCTTTCCCTCTGCCTTCTTCTCCTTCTCTCCACTTCCGAGTCAGATGAATCATTGTGTCCGGATTGTCTACGGTTCTGTTGGCGGTCTTGTGGGACATGCATGTCCGCCATTTGTTGTTGAAGAGTTCGGAACTGCTCATGTATCTCATGTAATACATTTGTAAAACCGGCGGCTCTAGGCGATACCGCGGATGATGATGTATTTTCAGTAGATATTTTCTCACTATCACTCAAGTGTTTCACTCAATGTGTGTTTCACTCAACTCACTCTTTCTCCCCTTAGGATTCTAGATTGAACCAATAAGAGTTCTAGAGATGTTCTTATGTGGCGAAATAACTAGGTTTAAATCAAACAACTTTTTTTGTGGTTTAATGGTGGTTTTGTGGGTAGTAATGGTCTTTGTGGGTAGTTGGTTTATGGTAACAAACAAAAGAAAAAAAAAATTTGGGTGCTTGTTGCCTTTGATTCGGCCACAAGCTTTTTGGGTGTAGGCTTTTGTTGGTTTTCGGTTTGGCCAACAACTTTGGTACCTGCACTTAGAAAAATTTCAAACAATTCAGAATACTTGATTAGTGCACAAAGGTTTTGATAGAAACCTCCTTGTGGGGGTTGGTATTTGTACTTGATCGTTTTGTTTGAAGATTAGGCAATAAGAAATATTATGAAATTTTTGTTGGTGTTTTTGGTTGTTTTTGGGGTTTTTCGGTTGGCTTAGGCTTTTAGTAGCTGGGATATGTATTTGGCTTGGTTTCTGGCCGATAGTAGTGAGGGTAGTGTGTTTGGCCGAGAGGGAAAGTATTTGGGCTGGGTGGTTTTGGTTTCGGTTTGTTGATGCTATGTTGGTTTAGGGGGAGATTCTGGCTGTGATGATTTAGGATGATGGTGCTTGGCTTGGTTACGGTTTGTGTTTGGATAAACGAAGTAGATGAAGAAGAATGAGATGACTAATTGACTGACTTACTGAATGACAGACTGACTGACTGACTTACTAACTGACTAACTTACTAACTGACTGACTTACTGACTGACTTACTGACTAACTAACTAACTGACTTACTTATGGATATATTGACTAACTGGCTTACTTACTCACTGACTGACTGACTGAATTACTGATTGATTTACTGACTAAGAATTACTGATTGACTTACTTATGGAGTTATTGACTGACTGATTGACTTACTAACTGACTGACTTAATGACTGACTAACTTACTGACTAACTAATTGAATGACAAACTGATTGATTGACTTAATGACTGACTGACTTACTAACTGACTTACTTACTAACTGACTAACTTACTGACTGACTGACTAATTTACTTATGAACTTACTAAATTACTTACTTACTACCTGACTGACTTACTGATTGACTGTCTTACTTTTGCACTTACTGACTGAATTACTTATTGACTGACTGACTTACGGACTGACTTCCTTAATAACTGACTAACTTACTGACTGACTGACTTACTGATTGACTGACTAACTGACTGACTTACTGACTTACTAACTTACTTACTTACTGACTGACTTACTGACTGACTGGCTCACTTATGGTCTTACTGACTGATTGACTTACTTTCTAACATACTGACTTAATGACTGACTGAGTTACTAACTGAATTATTGAATGATAGATTGACTTTCTTACTTACTAACTCACGGACTTGATGATTGTCTGACTAACTGACTCACTGACTCACTTATTGACTGACTTACTCACTGACAAACTTATGGGCTTACTAACTTACTTTCTCACTCACTTATGGATTTACTGACTGACTTACTGACTGACTCACTTACTGACTGACTTACTAACTGACTTACTGACTGACTTAATGACTGACTTACTGAATGATAGACTGACTGAATTACTTACTAACTGACTGACTTAATGACTGACTGACTGACTGGCATACTGTTTGACTTACTTACTAACTGACTAACTAACTTACTAATTGACTTACTGACTTACTAACTGACTGACTTACTTATGGACGTACTGACTGACTTATTTACATACTAAGTGACTAACATAATGACTGACTGACTTACTGACTGATGTAACGACCCGTTTTTCTACCCTTGAAAATTTTTCATTTATTTTAATCCTTTCTTACATACAGTCGTCACCTTCATTGAAAACTCTCAAGTATCACTCTTTGAAAATACCCTTTACCCTATTATATTATCATACAAATTTATGTTGCAGAAAAACATAATTCATTTAGATAACATTTACCACATACATCCAGTTACGGATTTTCCAAGGTTATAACGTCCATAACTACATGTCACCATATTATCCTAATCAGATTACATTTATCCCAAAATGCTATCGAATCAACTACAATGTCAAATAGCAATAAAGACACTCAAGTAAATAGACACAAAGACTTCCTATTTGAGCTTCATCCTCAAAATCCTTCATTTACCTACAATGAGATTATCATAAACAACACGCAAAACAAAAGGGAGTAAGTCATTAGTTCAAAACTAACATCACATGATAATCCACATTCAAATACAATCAAGCTTTGATGTAATTCATAAACACACATACGGAATTATAAACATTCAAATCATCTTCCTTTAATTTCCACTTTACTCATATTCATCCTATAGTATATATATCCCATAATATATATTCTATAGTATGCATATTACGTTCGTTCGAAACATCATCGGTCTCGTTATTCATATCCACCCTATAACATATATATCCCATAATATATATCCTATAGCATGTATATTACTTTCTTTCTCAACATCTTCCTTTTTATCGCTCATATTCACCCTATAGAATATATATCCCATACTATATATCCTATAACATGCATACGGCATTCATGTGACACTCACATTTCTCGTCATTCATATTCACACTATAGAATATATATCCCATACTATATACCCTATAGCATGCATATGACTTTCATGTGACATTCACGTTTCTCATCATTCATATTCACCCTATAGAATATATATCCCATACTATATATCCTATAGCATGCATATGACTTTCATTTTGAGTCTTATTTCCATTGGTACTCCCCCAATAATATTACTTTCATTTGAGTCATCTTTCCATTGGTTCTCCCCCAATAATATTATTTTCATTCAATCATCTTTCCATTGGTACTCCCCCAATAATGTTACTTTTATTGAGTCATCTTTCCATTGGTACTCCCCCAATAATGTTACTTTTATTGAGTCATCTTTCCATTGGTACTCCCCCAATAATGTTACTTTTATTGAGTCATCTTTCCTTTGGTACTCCCACAAATAGATTGAATTCGTTATGAGTCATATTTCCTTTGGTACTCCCCCAAATAGATTGCATTCGTTATGAGTCATATTTCCTTTGGTACTCCCCCAAATAGATTGAATTCGTTATGAGTCATATTTCCTTTGGTACTCCCCCAAATAGATTGAATTCGTTATGAGTCATATTTCCTTTGGTACTCCCCCAAATTGATTGAATTCGTTATGAGTCATATTTCCTTTGGTACTCCCCCAAATAGATTGAATTCGTTATGAGTCATATTTCCTTTGGTACTCCCCCAAATTGATTGAATTCGTTATGAGTCATATTTCCTTTGGTACTCCCCCAAATAGATTGAATTCGTTATGAGTCATATTTCCTTTGGTACTCCCCCAAATAGATTGAATTCACTTGAGTCATATTTCAATTGGTACTCCCCCAATAATATTAATCTCATTTGAGTCATATTTCCATTGGTATTCCCCCAATAATATTAATTTCATTTGAGTCATATTTCCATTGGTACTCCCCCAATAATATTAATTTCATTTGAGTCATATTTCCATTGGTACTCCCCCAATAATATTAATTTCATTTCTATAACAGAAAAGTCACGCATTTTCCAACATAATGCATAAATTACAGACGCATCATATTAAACCATTACCTCTTTCACATACCTCATTCATACCAGCAAGTATGATTTAGAGACACTTATCCCTTACCTTGGTGAGTGTTGGGGATCGGTTCCGTGTAACTTTAAAAGTCTCCTCCGCGATTTCCTCCAACCTTAGGATCTTTCCTCATTTTCACCAATAACAACCATGTCAATCATTTATTCAAAATAACACATAAATAACTCGTTTTTCATCATCAAACACACAAGGGATTCACATATTTTCAATATTTCCAAAACTACTTCAATACAAGTTTCTAAATATCAAAACTTACATGTTCATCTCATATAACAACATCAAAGTACAACTCATTATCCACATCTAACATTTCATCTCCTACCTCTAGCATTTTACTCATTTTCCTCTTTAACCTCATTTTCACATTAGGGTTTTGGGGTTTTCATGAATCAACCACCAAACCTTTCCATTTCTTGAAATACTAACTCTAAACCAAGAGTTTACAAGATAGAAACAACATAAAACGAACCATAACTCGAAAAGATGAGTTTCCATGGTTTCTCATGTTTTGAAAATAAATCCAACATACCCAAAACAAGTTAGAGAGGAAGAAGAAGAGTTAGTAACAAGAGGTTTACCTCTTCTCAAGCTCCAAGATGAGTCCTAAGGCTCCTTGCTTTTGAAAAGCTCTCCCCTCTCTCTTCTCTTCGAAGTTCTAACCCTAAAATGTGTTTTGGGTTTCTATTTTATAGACACTGCGATAAGTGTAATCGATTACAAGTATAATGTAATCGATTACACAGTGTAAATTACAGAGGCATCGTCGCGATGTAATCGATTACCAACATGGTGTAATCGATTACATTAATACGATGTAATCGATTACCAGAAGTGTGTAATCGATTACACAGTGTAAATTACAGAGGCATTGTCGTGATGTAATCGATTACCAACATGGTGTAATCGATTACATTGTGTCAGATGTACATATCTGATGCTTTTCATCATGTAATCGATTACCAGGACTGTGTAATCGATTATATTACCCAAAATTGCCAAGTATAGCCCAGGATTTCACCCTCCCAGGTGAACCTTTCTCGCTCAAGCGAGTACCTCTCGATCAAGCGAGGATCCGAGGACTGATACTATAATTTTAAAGACATAAAATTTGGGGTGTTACAACTGACTTACTAACTGAATTACAAACTGATTTACTAACTTATTGACGGACTAACTTCTTGACTGACTGACTTACTAACATATTGAGTAACAGACCAACTTACTGACTGATTTACTTACTGACTGACTGACTTACTGACTCACTAACTTAATGACTGACTTACTTATGGACTTAATGAATGACTTACTTATGAACTTAATGAATGACTGACTGACTTACTGAATGACAGACTGACTTAATTATGGACTTAATGACTGGATGACTTAATGACTGACTGATTGACTTACTGAATGATAAACTGACTTACTTACTTACTAACAGACTGACTTAATGACTGACTCACTAACTGACTGACTTACAGACTGACTTACTGCCTGACTTACTTACTAAATGACTAACCTACCGACTGATGGACTTACTGACTTGCTTATGGACTTATTGACTTACTTACTGACTAACTTACTTACTAACTGAATAACTTACTGACTGACTTACTTACTGATTGCTTAACTAAATGACTGACATACTGACTGATTAACTGACTGACTGCCTTACTTATGGACTTACTGGCTGTCTGACTTACTTACTAACAGACTGACTTAATGACTGGCTTACTGACTGAATTACAGAATGACAAACTGACTTGCTTACTTACTAACTCACTGACTTAATGATTGTCTGACTAACTGACTCACTTACTGACTGACATACTAATGGACATACTGACTCACTTACTGACTGACATACTTATGGACATACTGACTAACTTACTGACTTACTGACTCACTTACTTATGGACTAACTGACTTACTGACTGACTTACTTACTGACTAACTGACTTATAGACTTACTGACTGACTTACTTATGGATTTACTAACTGACTTACTGACTCACTAACTTACTGACTTACTAACTGACTGACTTACTTATGGACATACTGACTTACTGACTTACTGACTTACTTATGGACTTACTGACCGACTAACTTACTGATAGATTGACTTACTGACTGACTTATTGACTGACTAACTTACTAACTGACTGACATACTGACTTAGTGTCTGACTTAGTGACTGACTAACTTACTAACTGACTGACATACTGACTTAGTGACTGACTTAGTGACTGACTAACTTACTAACTGACTGACTAAATGACTAACATATGAATTTACTTACTAATTGACTAACTTACTAACTTACCTACTGATTGACTAACTCAATGACAGACTGATTGACTTACTTACCAATTGACTGACCTACTGGCTAACATATTGACTGACTTACTTACTAACTGACTAACTAACTAACTTATTGATTGACTGACATACGGAATGACTGACATACTGACTCACTAACTAACTGACTGACTTTCTGACTGACTTACTTATTGACTTACTGACTTACTTACTTATTGACTTACACACTGACTGACTTACTGATTGACCGACATACTGACTGGTTTACTGTCTGATTATTGACTTACTGACTTACTGACTGACTTAATTACTTATGGACTAACTGACTGACTTACTCTCTTACTAACTGACTGACTTAATGACTGACTTACTTACTGAATGACTTACTAAATGAATTACAAACTACTTGACTGACTTACTGAGTGACTTACTTATGGACTTACTGACTGTCTTACTTATGGACTTACTAACTGACTTACTTATTGACTTACAGATTGTCTTACTTATGGACTTACTAACTGACTGACTGATTGACTTACTTATAGACTTACTGACTTATTGACTGACTTACTGACTAAGTTACTAACATACTAACTAACTGACTCACTGACTTACTTACTCACTAACTTACTTACTCATTGTCTTACTTACTGATTGACTAGCTTGATGACTAACTAACTGACTTACTTTCTTATGGACTTAATGACTGACGTACTAACAGACTTACATACTAACTGACTAACTTACTAACTGATTGACTTACTTATAGGCTTACTGACTGACACACTTACTAACTGACTTACTTTCTAATTGAGTGACTTAATGAGTGACTGACTTACTAACAAACTTACAGAATGACAGACTAACTGACTTAATGACTGACTAACTAACTGACTGACTTACTGACTGGCTCACTGACTTACTAACTAACTAACTAACTTATGGACATACTGACTAACTGACTTACTTGCTCACTGACTGACTGACTTACTGACTGACATACTGTCTTATTGACTTAATAACTAACTGACTGACTTACTTACTGACTAACTGACTAATTTACTGAATCACATACTTATGGACTTATAGACTGACTGACTTACTTACTAACTGACTGACTTAATGACTGACTAACTTACTGCGTACTAACCGAATGACAGACTGATTGATTGACTTATTGACTGACCAACTAACTGATTGAATTAGTGACTGACTTACTAATTGACTTACTTATTAACTGACTAACTAACTGACTGACTGACTTACTGACTGGCTGATTTAATTATGGACTTTCTGAATGACTTACATACTACACGACTGACTTACTAACTGACTTACTTACTTTTGGACTTACTGGCTGACTTACTTTTTGACTGACTGAATTACTTACTAACTGACTAACTGACTGACTAACTGACTGAATAACTGACTGACTTACTGATTGACTTACTAACTTACTGACTTACTGACTTACTAACTAACTTACTGACTGACTTACTTACTTATGGACTTACTGACTGATTGACTAACCTACTAACAGACTGACTTAATGACTTACTGACTTATTGAATGACAGATAGACTTTCTTACTTATTAACTCACTGACTTAATGACTGCCTGACTAACCGACTCACTTATTGACTGACATACTGACTAACTTACTTATGGACTTGTTGACTGACTTACTGACTTACTAACTCACTCACTTAAGGATTTACTGAATGACTGACTTACTGACTGACTTAATTTTGGACTGACTGACTTACTGAATGACATATTGACTAACTTACTTACTAACTAACTGACTTAATGACTAACTGACTGACTTATTGACTTACTTATTGTCTGACTTACTTACTAACTGACTAACTTATTGACTGATTTACTTACTGACTTACTGACTAACTAACTGAGTTACTAAGTGACTGATTTAAAGAATGATTGACTTATTGACTGAATTACTAACTGATTTACTAACTTATTTACTGACTAACTTACTAATTGACTGACGTACTGACTGACTACTTTCTGACTGACTTACTGACTTACTAAGTAACTAACTAACTTACTGACTGACTTACTTACTTACTGACTAACTTAATGACCGACTGACTTACTTACTAACTGACAAACTTACTGACTTACAGAGTTATGGACTTACTTACTTACTTACTTACTAACTGACTGACTTAATGATTGACTGACTGACTGACTGAGAAACTAACCACTTGACTGAATTACTGACCGACTTACTTGAGTGACTGACCTACTGACTGATTTACTGACTTACTGTCTGACTTACTGACTTTCTTACTAACAGACTGACTTAATGATGACTTACTGACTGAATTACTGAATGACAGACTGACTTGCTTACTTACTAACTCATTGACTTAATGATTGTCTGACTAACTGTCTCACTTACTGACTTACATACTAATGGAAATACTGACTCACTTACTGACTGACATAATTATGGATATACTAACTAACTTATTGACTTACTGACTCACTTACTTATGGACTAACTGACTTACTGATTTACTTACTGACTAACTGACTTATAGACTTACTGACTAACTTACTGACTGACTTACTTATGGATTTACTAACTGACTTACTGACTTACTAACTGACTGACTTACTTATGGACATACTGACTTACTGACTTACTGACTTACTTATGGATATACTGACTAACTAACTTACTGACAAACTGACTTAGTGATTGACTTATTGACTGACTATCTTACTAACTGACTGACATACTGACTTACTGACTGACTAACTTACTAACTGACTGACTTAATGACTAACATATGGACTTACTTACTAATTGACTAACTTACTAACTTACTTACTGACTTACTAACTCATTGACAGAATGATTGACTTACTTACCAATTGACTTACCTACTGACTAACATATTGACTAACTTACTTACTAACTGACTAACTAACTAACTTACTGATTGACTGACTTACGAAATGACTGACATACTGACTCACTAACTAACTGACTGACTTACTGACTGACTTACTTATTGACTTACAGACTTACTGACTTACAGACTGACTGATTTACTTATTGACCGACATACTAACTGGCTTACTGTCTGATTACTGACTTACTGACTGACTTGATTACTTATGGACAAACTGATTGACTTACTCACTTACTAACTGACATACTTAATGACTGACTGACTTACTGAATGATTGTCTGACTGAATTACTTACTAACGGACTGACTGAATAACTGACTAACTTAATCACTAACTTATGGACTTACTAACTTACTGACTTAATGACTGACTTACTGAATGACTTACTGACTTACTGATCTACTGACTTATGGACTTACTTACTTACTTAATGACTGACTGACTGACTGATTTACTTAGTGACTGACTTACTGACGGACTGACTTACTGACTGAATTACAAACTACTTCACTGACTTAGTGACTGACTTACTAAGTGACTTACTGACATACTATCTGACTTACTTACTCGCTAACTTACTTATGGACTTAATGACTGTTTTACTTATGGACTTACTAACTGACTTACTTATTGACTTACTGACTGTCTTACTTATGAACTTATTAACTTACTTACTGATTGACTTACTTATGGACTTACTGACTTATTGACTGACTTACTGACTAACTGACTAACTTACTAACTAACTGACTTATTAACATACTTACTCACTAACATACTTACTCATTGACTTACTTACTGATTGACTAACTTGATGACTAACTAACTGACTTACAGACTGACTTGCTTTTTTATGGACTTAATGACTGACGTACTAATAGACTTACATACTAACTGAGTAACTTACTAACTGGTTGACTTACTTATAGTCTTACTGACTGATACACTTACTGACTGACTTACTTACAAACTGAGTGACTTATTGAGTGACTGACTTACTAACAGACTTGCAGAATGACAGGCTAACTGACTTACTTACTGACTAACTGACTTAATGACTGACTAACTAACTAACTGACTTACTGACTGACTCACTGAATTACTAACTAAGTGACTAACTTATGGACATACTGACTAACTGACTTACTTACTCACTGACTGACTGACTTACTGACTGACATAATGTCTTATTGACTTAATAACTAACTAACTGACTGACTTACTTACTTACTGACTTACTGAATCACTTGCTTATGGACTTACAAACTGACTGACTTACTTACTAACTGACTGACTTAATGACTGACTAACTTACTGCGTACTAACTGAATGACAGACTGATTGACTAACTTAATGACTGACTGACTAACTGATTGACTTAGTGACTGAATTACTAATTGACCTACTTATTAACTGACTAACTTACTGATTGACTGACTTACTGACTGGCTGATTTAATTATGGACTTACTGAATGACTTACATACTACATGACTGACTTACTAACTGACTGGCTTACTTTTGGACTTACTGACTCACTTACTTTTTTCCCTACTGACTTATTGACTGAATTACTTACTAACTGACTAACTGACTGACTTACTAACTTACTGACTTACTGATTTACTAACTGACTGACTGACTGACTTAATTATGGACTTATTGACTGTCTGACTAACTTACTAACATACTGACCTAATGACTGACTGACTTACTAACTGACTTATTGAATGACAGATTGACTTTCTTACTTACTAACTCACTGACTTAATGACCGTCTGATTAAGCGACTCACTTATTGACTGACTTACTGACTAACTTACTTATGGACTTGTTAACTGACTTACTGACTTACTAACTCACTCACTTATGGATTTACTGATTGACTGACTTACTGACTGACTTAATTTTGGACTTACTAACTCACTGAATGACAGACTGACAGACTTACTTACTCACTGACTGACTTATTGACTTACTTATTACTGACTTACTAAGTGACTGATTTAAAGAATGATTGACTTATTGACTGAATTACTGACTAACTTACTAACATATTTACTGACTAACTTACTGACTTACTAACTTACTGACTGACTACTTTCTGACTGACTTACTGACTTACTATGTAACTAACTAACTTACTGACTTACTTACTGACTAACTTAATGACCGACTGACTTACTTACTAACTGACAAACTTACTGACTTACGGAGTTATGGACTTACTTACTTAATTACTTACTAACTGACTGACTTAATGATTGTCTGACAGACTGACTTACTGACTGACTAATAAACTAACTACTTGACTGAATTACTGAGTGACTAACTTACTTTTGGACATACTGACTGACACACTGACTGTCTTACTTATGGATTTACTAACTGACTTACTTATGGACTTACTGACTTATTGACTGACTTACTTACTAACTGACAACCTTACTGACTGACTTACTTACTAACTGACCAACTTCCTGACTGACTGACTTACTGATTGACTGAATAATTATTGACCTACTTACTGACTTACTGATTGACTTACTAACTTACTGATTTATTGACTTAATGACTGACTGACTTACTTATGGACTTACTAACTGAGTTACTTACTGACTTACTTCCAAACTGACTGAGTTACATATGTACTTACTGACTAAATTACTTAATAATTGAATGACTTACTGACTGACTTACTGACTGACTTACTTGTGGATTTACTCACTGACTTATTGACTGACTTACTTACTAACTAACTAAATTACTGACTGACTTACTGACTAACTGACTTACTGACTAACCTACTTATTGACTGATTACTGATTGACTTACTGACATACTAACTGACTTACTTATGAACTTACTGACTTACTTACTTAATTACTAACTATCTAACTTAGTGACTGACTGACTGACTTACTAAATGACAGACTGACTGACTTTCTTACTAACTGACTGAACTATTGACTGACATACTGACTGACTTACTTACTAACTAACTAACTTACTTACTGACTGACTTACTAACTAACTGACTTACTTATGGACATACTGACTTACTTACTTACTTACACACCGACTGACTTAATGACTGACTGACTTACTAACATACTGACTTACTAACTTATTGACTGATAACGAACTGACTATCTGATTTACTGACTGACTGACTTACTTATGGACTTACTGACTGACTGACTTACTTACTAACCGGCTAACTTAAAGACTGACTGACTTACTAACTAACTAACTGAATGACAGACTGATTGATTGACTAACATACTTACTAACAGACTAACTTACTAACTGACTGACTTATTTACTTATAAACTTACTACTTGACTGATTTACTGACTGACTGACTTACTTACTTACTAATTAACTAACTGACTTATTGACTGTCTTACTTACAAGCTAACTAACTTAATGACTGACTGACTTACTGATTAACTGACTAACTGGCTGACTTACTAATTGACTTACTAGCTTACTGACTGACTGACTTACTTTTGGACTTATTGACTGATTGGATTACTTATTAACTGGCTGACTTACTGAATGATAGACTAACTGACTTAGTTATTGACTTACTGGCTTACTAAATGACTTACTGAGTGACTTACTGAGTGACTTACTGACTTACTTATGGACTTACTGACTGACTGAGTTACTTACTAACTGACTGATTTACTAAATGATAGACTGACTGACTTACTTACTAACTGACTGACTGACTTATGGACTTAAGGACTTACTTACTTACTTACAAACTGACTGACTTAATGTCTGACTGACTAACTTACTTATTTACTGACTAACTTAATGTCTGACTAACTTACTGACTTACTGATTAACTGACTTAATAACTCACTGACTTACTAACTGACTTACTGACTGACTTACTTACTAACTTACTAACTTACTAACTGACTGACTTATTGATTGACTGACTAACTGACTGACTTACTGGCTTACTGACTGAATTACTGATTGACTGACTTACTTATTGACTTACTGACTGACTGACTGACTTACTAACTGACTAACTTACTTACTAACTGACTAACTAACTAACTAATGGACTTGCTGACTAACTTACTGCCTGACTTACTAACTATCTGACTAACTTACTGACTGACTGACTGGCTTGCTTTAGGAGTTACTGACTGACATACTGACGCACAGACTAACTGACTGACTTACTAACTGACTTACTTACTGACTTATTGATTGACCGACAAACTGACCGGCTTACTGGCTAACTTACTGACATATTGACTAACTTACTGACTCACTGACTTACTTATGGCATAAATGACTTACTTACTCACTTACTAACTGACATACTTAATGATTGACTGACTTAATGAATAACTTGCTGAATGACAGCCTGACTGAATTATTTACTAACGGATTGACTTAATATCTCACTTAATAACTGACTAACTTACTGACTGACTTACATACTAACAAACTAACTTACTAATTGACTGACTTACTTAGTAAATAACTAACTTACTGACTGATTAACTTATGGACTTACTGACTTACTTACTTACTTACAAACTCACTGACTTAATGTCTGACTGACTGACTTACTCTTTTACTGACTGACTTACTAACTGACTAACTTATTGACAGACTTACTAAGTACTTGACTGACTTATTGACTGACTGACTTACTAATTGACTTACTGACTGACTTATTGACTGACTTACTGAATGACTGACTTAATTAAGGACTTATTGACTGTCCGACTTACTTACAAATAGACTGACTTAATGACTGACTTACTGAATGACAGACTGACTTGCTTACTTACTAACTCACTGACTTAATGACTGTCTGACTCACTTACTGACTGACTTAATGACTGACTTACTGAATGACTTACTTATGGACTTAATGACGAAATTATTGACTTACTGACTCACTTACTTATGGACTTACTGACTAACTTACTGACTTATTGACTGACTTACTGAGTAACTGACTGATTGACTTACTGACTTACTTACTTACAAACTAACTGACTTAATGAGTGACTGACTGACTTACTTATTTAATGACTGACTGGCTTACTGACAGACTAAATAACTACTTGACTGACATACTGACTGACTTATTGTCCGACTGACTTACTAACTGACTTACTGTCTAACTTACTGACTTACTTTCTGACTTACTAACTTACTGTCTGACTTACAAACTTACTGTCTGACTTACGTACTGACTAACTTATTTATGGACTTACTGACTGACTTACTGATTGACTTACTTACTGACTTACGAACTGACTGACTTACTTATGGACTTACTAACTGTCTCACTTACTTACAAACTCACTGACATAATGACTGGCTGACTTACTGAATGACTTATTAACTTATTGATTGACTTATAAACTTATTGACTGACTAACTTATTGACTGACTAGCTGACTTACTGACTGACTAGATGACTTACTGACTGACTTACTGACTTAATGACTAAGTGACTCACTTACTGACTGACTTACATATGGATTTACTGGCTGACTTATTTACTTACTAATTGGCTGACTTAATGGCTGACTGACTTACTGACTAACTAACTGAATGATAGACTGATTGATTGACTTAATGACAGATTGAGTAACTGACTGACTGAATGACTTACTGACTGACTCACTTACCGACTGACTTACTGACTGACAGATTTACTTATGGACTTACTGATTGGCTTACTTACTTACTGACTACTGACTTAATGACTAACTGACTTACTTACTAACTGATTGACATAATGACTGGCTGACTTACTGATTGACTTATTAACTTTTTGACTGACTTATTAACTTATTGACTAACTAACTTATTGACTGACTAGTTGACTTACTGACTGACTAGTTGACTTACTGACTGACTTACTGACTTAATGACTAAGTGACTGACTGACTGACTGACTTACTTATGGATTTAATGACTGACTTACTTAATTACTAATTGGCTGACTTAATGACTGACTGGCTTACTGACTAAATAACTGAATGATAGACTGATTGATTGACTTAATGACTGACTGAGTAACTGACTGACTGAATGACTTACTAACTGTCTTACTTATGGACTTACTAACTGACTTACTGACTAACTTACTTATGGGCTTATTGACTGACTTACTTACTGACTGACAAACTTACTGACTGACTTACATATGGACTTACTGACTTACTAACTTACTAACTGACTAACTTACTAACTAACTGACTTACTCACTGACTTACTTAGTAACTAACTAACTTATTGATTGACTAAATTGATGACTGAGTAACTTTCGCATTAACTTACTGACTTAGTGACTGATTTACTGAATTACTGACTGACTTACTTACTAACTGCCTGACTTACTGACTGACTGACTTATTTATGGAATGATTGACTGACTTACATACTAATTGACAGACTTACTGACTGACTTACTTATGGACTGACTCACAGACTTACTGTCTGACTTACTTACTAACTAACTAACTTATTGAATGACTGACTTATTGACTAACTTACTAACTGACTTACGTACTAACTGACTAACTTACTGACTGACTTACTAACTTACAGACTTACTGATTGACTTACTGATTGACCGACATACGGAATGGCTTACTGTCTCACTTAATGACTTACTGACTGACTTACAAACTTATGGACTAACTGACTGACTTACTCACATACTAACTGACATACTTACTGAATGACTTACTTAATTACCATATGACTGAATTACTTACTAACAGACTGACTTAATGACTGACTGAATAACAGACTGACTGAAATACTAACTAACGAATTAACTTACTGACTGACTGACTTACTAACAGACTAAATTACTGACTAACTGACTTATGGACTTACTAACTTACTTACATACTTACCTAGTGACTGACGTACTAACTACTTGACTGACATACAGACCGTCTTAATGAGTGACTGACTTGCTCACTAACTTACTAACTAACTTACTTACTTACTGTCTGACTTACTTACTGACTAACTTACTTATGGACTTACTCACAGACTTACTAACTAACTTACTAACAGACTGACTGACCTAATGACTAACAAACTTACTAACTGACTTAGTAAATGACAGACTAACTGACTTACTGACTGACTGACTTAATTACTGACTAACTAACTGACTCACTTACTGACTTACTTACTGGCTTACTTACTAACTGACTAACTTAGAGAATGACTGACTTACTGACTGACTGAATTAATGACTGGCTGACTTACTAACTGACTGACTTAATGACTTACTGACTAACTTACTTACTAACAGACTAACTTACTGACATACTGACTTACAGATGGACTTACTGACTTACGAACTGACTGACTTACTTATGGACTTACTAACTGTCTGACTTACTTACTAACTAACTGACATAATGACTGGCTGATTTACTGACCGACTTATTAACTTATTGACTGACTTTTTAACTTATTGACAGACTTATTAACTTATTGACTGACTAAATTACTGACTGCCTAGATGACTTACTGACTAACTTACTGACTGACCTACTTATGGATTTACTGACTCACTTACTTACTTACTAATTGGCTGACTTAATGACTGACTGAGTTACTGACTAACTAACTGAATGATATACTGATTGATTGACTTAATGACTGACTGTGTAACTGACTGACTGAATGACTTACTAACTGACTTACTAACTGACTCACTTACTGACTGACTTACTGACTTACTGACTTACTTATGGACTTACTGATTGGCTTACTTACTTACTGACTACTGACTTAATGACTAACTGACTTACTTACTAACTGAGTGACATAATGACTGGCTGACTTACTGACTTACTGACTGACTTATTAACTTATTGACTGACTTATTAACTAACTGACTAGCTGACTTACTGACTGACTAGTTGACTTACTAACTGACTAGCTGACTTACTGACTGACTTACTGACTTAATGACTAAGTGACTGACTTACTGACTGACTTACTTATGGATTTACTGACTGACTTACTTAATTACTAATTGGCTGACTTAATGACTGACTGACTTACTGACTAACTAACTGAATGATAGACTGATTGATTGACTTAATGACAGATTGAGTAACTGACTGACTGAATGACTTAGTGACTGACTGTACTGACTGTCTTACTTATTGACTTACTAACTGACTTACTGACTTACTGACTAACTTAGTTATGGACTTACTGACTGACTTACTTACTAACTGACAAACTTACTGACTAACTTACTTATGCACTTACTGTCTGACTAACTTACTAACTGACCAAATTACTAAATAACTAACTTACTCACTGACTTACTTAGTAACTAACTAACTTATTGATTGACTAACTTGATGACTGAGTAACTTTCGCACTAACTTACTGACTTAGTGACTGACTTACTTACTTATGGACTTAATGACAGAATTACTGACTGACTTACTTACTAACTGAATGACTTACTAACTGACTGACTTATTTATGGAATGATTGACTGACTTAGTTACTAATTGACAGAATTACTGACTGACTTACTTATGGACTGACTCACAGTCTTACTGTCTGACTTACTTACTAACTAACTAACTTACTGACTTATTGACTGACTTACTAACTGACTTACGTACTAACTGACTAACTTACTGACTTACTGACTTACTGACTGACTTACTGATTGACCGACACACAGAATGGCTTACTGTCTCACTTAATGACTTACTGACTGACTTACTTACTTATGGACTAACTGACTGACTTACTCACTTACTAACTAAAATACTTATTGAATGAATTACTGAATTACCGTCCGACTGAATTACTTACTAACAGACTGACTTAATGACTGACTGAATAACTGACTGACTGACTTACTTACTAACTAACTAACTTACTGACTGACTGACTTACTAACTGACTAAATTAATGACTTACTAACTTACTGACTTATGGACTTACTAACTTACTTACTTACTTACTTACTGACTGACTTACTAACTACTTGACTGACATACTGATTGTCTTAATGAGTGACTGACTTACTCACTAAATTACTAACTAATATACTGACTTACTGTCTGACTTACTGTCTGACTTACTGTCTGACTTACATACTCACTAACTTACTTATGGACTTACTGACATACTTACTAACTAACTTACTAACTGACTGACTGACCTAATGACTGGCTGACTTACTAAATGACAGACTAACTGACTTACTGACTGACTGACATAATGACTGACTAACTAACTGACTCACTTACTGACTTACTTACTGACTTAATTACTAACTGACTAATTTACTGAATGACTGACTTACTGACTGACTGATTTAATGACTGGCTGACTTACTAACTGACTTATTGACTGAATAACTGACTGACTGACTAACTGAATGACTTACTAACTGACTTACTAATTGACTCACTTACTGACTGACTTACTGACTAACTTACTGACTGACTTACTGACTGACTTATTGACTTACTTACTTATGGATTTATTGACTTACTGGCTTACTAACTTACTTACTAACTGACTGGTTTACTGACTGACTTAATGACTTACTTATGGACGTATTGACTAACTTACTTACTAACTGACTGGCTTACTGACTGACTGACTTACTCATGGACTTAGTGACTGACTTACTAACTAACTTACTTTCTAACTGACTAACTTACTGATTGACTAACTTATTGACTGACTTACTGACTGAAGTATTACTAACGGACTATCATACTGACTGACTAACTTACTGACTTATTGAGTTACTGATATACTGACTTACTGAGTGACTTACTGACGTATTGACTCACTTACTGACAGACTTACTGACTAACTACCTGACTGACTTACTTATTGGCCGATTTATCGACTAACTTACAGACTGACTTATTGACTTCCTGACTGACTTCCTGACTGGCTTACTTACTCATGGACTTAATGAAAGATTTACTCACTTACTATCTGACGTACTGAATGACAGACTGATTGACTTAATTACTAACTGACTGACTTAATGACTTACTGACTAACTTACTTACTAACAGACTAACTTAATGACTTACTGACTTACTGACGGACTTACTGACTTACGAACTGACTGACTTACTTATGGACTTACTAACTGTCTGACTTACTTAGTCACTGACAGACATAATGACTGGCTGACTTACTGACTGACTTATTAACTTATTGACTGACTAACTTACTGACTGACTAGCTGACTTACTGACTGACTTACTGACTTAATGACTAAATGACTGACTTATTGACTGACTTACTTATGGATTTACTGACTGACTTACTTACTTACTAATTGGCTGACTTAATGACTGACTAACTTACTGACTAACTAACTGAATAATAGACTGATTGATTGACTAAATGACTGATTGAGTTACTGACTGAATGAATGACTTACTAACTGACTTACTGAGTGACTCACTTACTAATTGACTTACTTACTGACAGACTTACTTATGGACTTACTGATTGGCTTACTTATTTACTGACTACTGACTTAATGACTAACTGACTAACTTACTGAATGACTGACTTACTGACTGACTGACTTAATGATTGACTGACTTACTGATTGACTGACTTACTGATTGACTGACTAACTTACTAACTGACTTACTGACCTACTTACTGACTTACTTACTTACTTACTGACTTACTTACTTAATGATTGACTGACTTACTTATGGACTTACTAACTGACTTACTGATTGACTTACTTACTAATTGACTGAGTTACTTATGGACTTACTGTCTGACTTTCTTAATAACTGACTGATTTACTGACTGACTAACTTACTGACTGACTTACTTACTAACTAACTAACTGACAGCAACCTCCTTGTGGGGTTAGTGCATCTTTTTGATCGTTTTGCTTGAAAACTTAACAATGGTGTGGAATTGTGTATATTTTGTGATTTCTTGGTTGTGTGTGTGTAGTTTGTGTTGAAACAAATTAATTTTCGGATTTGAGAAGGTAGGACTAATATTTTTGGTATTTTTGGGTTTATGATGGAATGAGGGAAATGAACAGGAAATGGGATGGTTGTGGTGGCTGTTTGGCCGTGTTTGAATGAAATGAGTGGGAAATAGGTGTAGTTGGATTAAGGAAGATGGAAGTAGACTTGAGAGGGAAAACGCCACAAGCCTAAGCTTGATAAGTTGAGTGATATCCACCACAACAAGGATGTTGATAAGGATTGTTTGAGGCGCCACACCACAAGGATGATAAGCCAAAACCGCCACAAGCAAAAGCTTGATAAGTTTAAATGGATAGGAGCAAAGCTCAACTAAAACACAAAGGTTTTTCTTAAATCAAATTCAAGTTAAAGTTGCAATGGTTTCGGTTTACACATATATAAGCTAGGCTACTTGAGGCTCCTAAGCTTGAGTTTTCCCATATTTGAAATTAAAAATTAAAAATTATAAAAGTAAAAAAAAATGAATGTGGACGTTGGGTGAAGAAAGATGCATGGCTTGAATGTTGGCGGCAAGGAGGTGGCCATGGCTTTAATGTGGTGCTTCAAATTTAAAAACATCCCATTAAGAATCTTGAGATATCCCACGGCCACATTAAGAGTCCAAGGTGATTCCAAAGCATCCATTAAGACTAGCCACCAAGGGGGCCACAGTTTGATTAAAGCTTTGAAGGCTTCCATGGCTCATTTAAGATGCCAAGCTTGTTCCAACGCAACATTTAATGACAGCCACCTAAATCCTCTCTTTGTGGTCCACGGCTTAATGGCCTCCATGTTTCCTACACATAAATGTGGGTACCAAAATTTGACTTTAGTTATTCACGTGCATGGCTTGGGCTAGCATGCTTGATGGTAACGACTCCTTGCCTTAGTCCTTGCTGGCCGAGTTTGGCAAGCTTTTGTAAGCCCCTTATAATGCTTAAAACCGAAATTAACCTATGGCCTAAGTAAATTACAAAAACATGACTTAAAAATAAAATGTGGGACATAAGACCCCCACTTATTTAATACAACAAAATAAAGAAAATGTCATTTAAGCCCTTATGTAAATATGGCCTTGGCGGGTTGCTATCACTAACTTACTGACTGACTAACTGACTCACTTACTGACTGACTTATTGAATTACTGACTAACTTATTGACAAATTGACTTACTTATAGACTTACTCACTGAGTAACTTACTTATTAACTGACTGACTGGCTAACTAACTAACTTACTAACTGAGTAACTAACTGACATAGTGACTGACTTACTTACTAATAGACTAACTTATTGACTGACTAACTTACTGACTTACTTACTGACTTACAAACTTACTGACTGACTTAATGACTAACAGACTTACTGACAGACTTAGGGATTAACTTACAGACTGACTTACTGACTGACTGACTTACTTATGGATTTACTGACTGACTTACTTACTAACTGACTGACTTATGGACTTACTGACTTACTTACTAATTGACTAACTTATTGACTGACTGAATAATTGACAGACTTACCTACTGACTGACTGACTTACTGACTGACCGACTTATTGACTAACTTAGTAATTTACTTACTGAAGGACTTAATGACTGACTGGCTTACTTATCGACTTACAGACTGACTTACCTACTGACCAACTAACTGACTTAATGATTGACTGACTGACTTACTGAATGACAAACTGACTGACTTAATGATAAATTGACTAACTTATTGATTGATTTACTTACAAACTTACTGACTGACTTACTTACTTAATGACTGACTTACTGACTTACTTACTAATTGACTAACTTACTGAATGACTGACTTACTAATTGACTAACTTAATGATTGACTGACTTACTAACTGACTTATTGACTGACTTACTGACTGACTAACTGACTGACTAACAGAATGACTTACTGACTGACTTACTGATTGACTCACTTACTGACTGACTTACTGACTTCCTGACTTACTGACTTCCTGACTGACTTATTGACTGACTGACTTACTTATGGAGTTACTTACTTACTTACTTTCTAACTTACTAACTTACTAACTTACTAACTTACTTACTGGCTTATTGACTTAATGACTGACTGACTTACTTATGGACTTACTGACTAACTTACTTATTAATTGACTAGCTTACTGACTGACTGACTTACTTATGGACTTAGTGACTGACTTACTGACTTACTTACTTTCTAACTAACTAACTTATTAACTGTCTAATTTATTGACTAACTTACTGACGGAATTATAACTAACGGACTAACATACTGAATGACTGACTTACTGACTTATTGACTTATTGACTTACTGACATACTGACTTACTGATTGACTTACTGACTTACTGACTCACTTACTGAATGACTTACTGACTTACTGAATTACTGAATGACTGACTTATAGACTGGCCGACTTATTGACTAACTTACTGATTGACTTACTAACTGACTTACTGATTGACTGACTTACTTATGGACTTACTGACTGACTTTCTGACTTACTATTTGACTTACTGAATGACAGACAGACTGACTTACTTACTAACTGACTGACTTACTGACTAACTTACTTACTAACTGACTAACTTACTGACTGACTGACTTTCTGACTTACTGACGGACTTATTGGCTTATGAACTGACTGAGTTACTAATGGACTTACTTACTATCTGACTTACTTACTAACTGACTTAATGACTGATTTACTTACTGACTAACTTATTGACTGACTAACTTACAAACTGACTGACTTATGGACTGACTTACTTACTCACTGACTGACTTACAAACTGAGTGACTTAATGACAGACTGACTTACTTACTGAATGACAGGCATATTGACTTTACTACTAACTGACTGACTTAATGATTGACTAACAAACTAACTGACTTACTTACTAAGTTACTAACTGACTTACTGACAATCTTATTTACTAACAGCCTAACTTATTGACTAACTAACTTACTTACTTACATACTGACTTACTGACTGACTTAATGACTGACGGACTTACTTATGGACTTACTGACAGACTTAAGGATTGACTTACTTACTTAATTACTTACTTACTGACTTACTGAGTGACTTAAGGACTTACTGACTGACTTACTAACTGACATACTTACTAATTGGCTAACTTTCTGACTTACTGACTAACTAACTGACTAATTTACTGACTTAGTTACTGACTTACAGACTTATTGACTAGCTTACTGACTTACTAACTAACTGACTTACTGACTGACTAACTTACTAACTGACTAACTTACTGACTGACTGTCTAACTAACTGACTGACTTACTTACTTACTGACTGACTGAGTAACTAATTGTCTGACTTACTGACTGACTTACGACTAAGTGACTTACTTACTTATGGGCTTACTGACTTAATGACTGATTGACTTACTAACTAACTAACTGAATTAAAGACTGATTGATTGACTTAATGACTGACTGGATAACTAATTGACTTACTGAATACTTACTAACTGACATACTGACTAACTTACTGACTGAATTAATGACTGACTTACTGACTTACTGAATGATACACAGACTGACTTACTTACTATCTAGTTGACTCAATGACTGACTAACTAATTGACTGACTTACTGACTGACTGACTAACTTACTGACTGACTGACTTACTGAATTACTGACTAACCTACAGACTGACTTACTGACTTACTAATTGGCTGACTTACTTATGGACTTACTGACTAACTTACTTACTTACTAATTGGTTGACTTATTTATTAAGTGACTGAGTTAATGATTGGCTGACTTACTGACTGACTTACTAACTTATTGACTGACTAACTTACTAACTTATTGACTTACTAACTCACTGACTGACTGATTGTCTTACTGACTAACTTATTGACTAACTGACTAACTGATTGACTTACTGACTGACTTACTTATGGACTTACTGACTGACTTACTTACTTACTTACTGACTGACTTACTAACTAACAAACTAACTTACTTACTGACTTACTTATGGACTAAATGACTGACTCTCTTAATGACTGAATGACAAACGTAGTGAATATAAACTTACTTACTTACTAACTAACTGACTGACTAACTTCCTGACTTACTGACTGACTTAATGACTAACATACTGACTGACTTACTAACTGACTTACTTACTGAGTGACTCACTTATCCAATGACTTATTGACTAGCTTACTTACTAATTGAATAACTTACTGACTGATTGACTTACTGACTTACTGACTAACTTACTTACTCATTGACTTACTGACTTATTGAGTGACTAACTTACTAACTGACTGACTTGCTGACTAACTGACTTACTAACTGACTTAGTGACTTACTAATTGACTTACTTATGGACTTATTGACAGACTAACTTACTTAATTACTAACTGACTGACTTATGACTGACTAGCTTACTGATTGACTTACTGACTGACTTACTGTCCTACTGACTGACTTAATGACTGACTGACTTACAAAATGACAGACAGACTGATTTACTTACTAAGTAACTCTCTTAATGACTGATTGACTAATTGACTAACTTACTGATTCACTTACTAACTGACTTACTTACTAATTGACTAACTTATTGACTGGCTGACTCACTGACCGACTGACTTACTGAATGACTTACTAACTGACTTACTGATTGACTAACTGACTTACATATGGACTTACTGATTGAGTTACTTACTAAATAACTGACTTACTGACTTACTTACTTACTAACTGAATGACTTACTGATTGATAGACTTACTAATGGACTTACTAACTGATTAACTGACTGAATTACTGACTGATTTACATACTAACTTATTGACTAACTGACTTACTAACTTTCTCACTAACTTACTGACTGAATTACTGACTTATTCACTTACTGACTGACTTACTTACTTATGGACTTACTGACTGACTTACTTACTTACAAACTAACTGACTTATTGACTCACTTACTTACTAACTTACTGAATGACTTACTAACTAATTGACTGACTTAATGAATGACTGACTAAATGAATGACTTACTAACTGACCTACTAACTGACTGACTTACTGTGAAGATGGTGATCTTTCCCAACCTATGGCTAAGGTTTTGATGATGCTCACTATGTCATCAAATGCAAAAAGAAGACTAGCGAATCAAAAGTCAAAGAAGCTCAAGTGTGAAGTCTAAATCTTCTAGGTAAAACGATACTTAAAATCTCTTAACTATACGATAAAGGTTGATCTCTGAAAAACTCATGCATAAAAATTAAGATCATTTGCACTAAAGCATAAGCGTTCTGTTTTTGAATAGTGTAATCGTTTACACTATTCTGGTAATCGATTACAAGTTGATAAACTCATCAGACCTGTGCATTTTCCATGATGTAATCGATTACACTATACTGGTAATCAATTACAACATATTAAAAGCATCAAATATGTGCATTTTTCATAATGTAATCGATTACACAATAGTTGGTAATCGATTACATAAATCTGTTGAGTTTGTATTTTAAAATTTTTAACTACTGTAATCGATTACACATACTAGAACAATATATTGGTTCTTTTTTGATTGAACTGATGTAGCTCTTAACTTTTCACAAACTCATGTCAGTTCATTTGCACGAATTAAACCCTATAAATAGGTGTTCTATGACTTGTTTTTAAACACACAATTCTGAATACAACTTCCATGCTCACATACTCACAAAGTTCTTAAAATTTATCTCATTCATTCTTAAGCACAAACAAAAGCTTTGTCCAAGTTATTTGATTTTAAATTAAAGTGATCATTCAGTTAGTGATTCAAATCCAAAAAGTACCAATTACTATTAGAGAATCACTTATTCAAAAGCCTTGTAAAAACCATCTTAAGAATACAAATTAGAGTATTGTAAACATTTCACCAAGTGTGGTCAAGTGCAGTATATTGTGAAAGAATGGTGTTAGCCTAGTGCCTAGTGGAATAGGTGAGTAGTCTTGGAAGAAGACGAAGAAGTTGTATAATTGGTTCTTGCAATAGAGGAAAAATCTTCTTGGTAACAATATGGACTGGACGTAGCCTTCAAATTGAAGGTGAACTAGTATAAATCTTGGTGTGATCTTCTCTTCCCTTAACTTTTTACATTTTGCATTATCTTCTACTTCTACTCAAATATTCTGTTTATTACTTCCGCTCATAGAAAAACTCTCGTTAACTTGCAAAGTTTTAAAATAAAAGTAGAAAAATTTAATTTAAGTCTCTACACCTAATTCACCCCCCTCCTAGGTGGCCATATATCTTAGCAATTGGCATCAGAGCGTAAGTTTAGGTAATTTTCTCCTAAGATCCTAACTATGGCCTCAAGACAATATCTAGGTGAGGGATCAAATATAAATCGTCTACCAAACTTTAATGGTGAACATTACGATTTCTGGAAAATTAGGATGAGAATCTTCATTGAGTCTCAAGACTTAGAAATTTGGGACGCCATTGAAAACGGTCCCTTTATTCCAAGTCATCTTAGTTGTGGTGTAGTAGAAACAAAACCAATAAGTGCTTGGGATAATGAAGATAAAAGAAAAATTGAATATGATCTAAATGCCATGAACATTATAACTTCGGCTTTGGGAATGGATGAATTCTTTAGAATCTCAAGTTGCAAAATTGCAAAAGAGATGTGGGAAACCTTAGAGACCACCCACGAAGGAACAAATGAAGTTAAGCGTTCAAGACTCAATACTCTGTCACAAGAGTATGAACTGTTTAGAATGCTTCCTGGTGAGAAAATATAAGACCTGCAAAAAAGATTTACCCACCTTACTAACCATCTCATTGCCTTAGGAAAAGACCTATCTACTAATGACTTAAACTTAAGTTCTTAGGTCCCTAAATAGAAATTGGCAACCCAAAGTTACTGCCATATAAGAAAAGAAGAGTCTGTCTAAAATGTCTCTTGCAACCCTCTTTGGTAAATTGCAATAACATGAATGAGAATTAGGGAGATTAGAGCAAAATGAAGAAATAGAAAAGAAACACAAATCAATTTCTCTAAATACTGTCACTAAAGATAGAAATGGTGATAATGATGAAGATGAGGACATGATTCTTCTAGCCAAAAGATTTAATAAATTCTTAAAGTAAAGAAAAAACTTCAAGAATAACAAATTTTCAAGAAAAAATGAAAATTCATCCTCTCAAAACATCACTTGCTTTGAATGCGGAAAAAGTGGCCACATAAAAGCAGATTGTCCTACTCATAAAAAGAAGGACAACTATAGCAAGAACTTCAACAACAACAAAGTCAACAATTACAACAATAAAACAAAGAAGGCTTATATAGTTTGGGATGACAATGATATAAGCTCATCATTTGACTCCGACAATGAAAAGAATGCACAATAGCACTAATGGCTTCACACCAAACAGAAGATGAACTTGATGAGGTTACTCATTGACTTACTTATGGACTTACTGACAGACTAACTTACATAATTACTAACTGACTGACTTAATGACTGATTGGCTTACTGGTTGACTTACTGACTGACTTACTAACTTACTGACTGACTGACTGACTGACTTAATGACTGACTAACTTACAGAATGACAGATAAATTAATTTACTTACTAAGTAACTCTCTTACTGACTGACTGACTAACTGACTTACTGACTTACTTACTGACTAACTTACTGACCTACTGAGTTACAAACTGACTAACTTACTGAATGACTGACTGGCTTACTGACTGACTTATTGACTGACTGACTTACTGACAAACTGACTTATTAACTGACTTAGTGACTGACTTAGTGACTGACTAACTTACATATGGACTTACTGATTTACTTACTTACATTCTAATTGTCTTACTTAATGACTAACTGACTGACTTACTGAATGACAGACTGACTGACTTACTTACTAACTTACTAACTGACTGGCTTACTGACTGACTTACTGACTAACTATCTCACTGACTTACTTATGGATATAATGACTAACTGGCTTACTTACTCACTGACTGACTGACTTACTGACTAAGTGACTGACTTACTTATGGAGTTATTGACTGACTGATTGACTTACTAACTGACTGACTTAATGACTAACTAACTTACTGACAAACTAACAGAATGACAAACTGATTGATTGACTTAATGACTGACTGACTTACTGACTGACTTACTGACTGACTTACTTACTAATTGAATAACTTACTGAATGACTGGCTTACTGACTGACTACTTTACTTATGGACTTACGAAATTACTTACTACCTGACTGACTTACTGATTGATTGTCTTACTTTTGCACTTACTGACTGAATTACTTATTGACTAACTGACTTATGGACTGACTTACTTAATAACTGACTAACTTACTGACTGACTGACTTACTGATTGACTGACTAACTGACTGACTTACTGACTTACTAACTTACTTACTTACTTACTTACTTACTTACTTACTGACTTACTAACTAACTGGATGACTTATGGTCTTACTGACTGATTGACTTACTTTCTAACATACTGACTTATTGACTGACTGGGTTACTAACTTAATTATTGAATGATAGATTGACTTTCTTACGTACTAACTCACGGACTTAATGATTGTCTGACTAACTGACTCATTTATTGACTGACTTACTCACTGACAAACTTATGGACTTACTAACTTACTTTCTCACTCACTTATGGATTTACTGACTGACTTACTAACTGACTAACTTACTGACTGACTGACTTACTGACTGACTTACTGGCTGACTTAATGACTGACTTACTGAATGATAGACTGACTGAATTACTTACTAACTGACTGACTTAATGACTGACTAACTGACTTACTAACTGGCATACTGTTTGACTTACTTACTAACTGACTAACTAACTTACTGATTGACTTATTGACTTACTAACTGACTTACTAACTGACTGACTTACTTATGGACGTACTGACTAAATTACTAACTTACTAAGTGACTAACATAATGACTGACTGACTTACTGACTGACTTACTGACTGAATTACAAACTGGCTTACTAACTTATTGACTGCATAACTTCTTGACTGACTGACTGACTTACTTATTGACATATTGAGTAACAGACCAACTTACTGACTGACTTACTTACTGACCGACTGACTTACTGACTCACTAACTTAATGACTGACTTACTTATGGACTTAATGAATGACTTACTTATGAACTTAATGAATGACTGACTGACTTACTGAATGACAAACTGACTTAATTATGGACTTAATGACTGGATGACTTAATGACTGACTGATTGACTTACTGAATGATAAACTGACTTACTTACTTACTAACAGACTGACTTAATGACTGACTCACTAACTGACTGACTTACTGCCTGACTTACTTACTAACTGACTAACCTACTGACTAACTGACTTAATGACTTACTGACTTGCTTATGGACTTATTGACTTACTTACTGACTAACTTACTTACTAACTGAATAACTGACTGACTGACTGACTTACTGATTGACTAACTAAATGACTGACATGATTACTGATTTATTGACTGACTGCCTTACTTATGGACTTACTGCCTGTCTGACTTACTTACTAACAGACTGACTTAATGACTGACTTACTGACTGAATTACAGAATGACAGACTGACTTGCTTACTTACTAACTCACTGACTTAATGATTGTCTGACTACCTGACTCACTTACTGCATGACATACTAATGGACATACTGACTCACTTACTGACTGACATACTTATGGACATACTGACTAACTTACTGACTTACTGACTCACTTACTTAAGGACTAACTTACTTACTGACTTACTTACTTACTGACTAACTGACTTATAGACTTACTGATTGACTTACTGACTGACTTACTTATGGATTTACTAACTGACTTACTGACTCACTAACTTACTGACTTACTAACTGACTGACTTACTTATGGACATACTAACTTATTGACTTACATATGGATTTACTGACTGGCTAACTTACTGACAGACTGACTTAGTGACTGACAATCTTACTAACTGACTGACATACTGATTTACTGTCTGACTAACATACTAACTAACTGTCTTAATGACTAACATATGGACTTACTTACTAATTGACTGACTTACTAACTTACCTACTGACTGACTAACTCAATGACAGACTGATTGACTTACTTACCAATTGACTGACCTACTGACTAACATATTGACTGACTTACTTACTAACTGACTAACTAACTAACTTACTGATTGACTGACTTACGGAATCACTGACATACTGACTCACTAACTAACTGACTGACTTTCTGACTGACTTACTTATTGAGTTACTGACTTACTTACTTACAGACTTACACACTGACTGACTTACTGATTGACCGACATACTGACTGGCTTACTGTCCTATTATTGACTTACTGACTGGCTTAATTACTTATGGACTAATAGACTGACTTACTCACTTACTAACTGATAGACTTAATGACTGAATGACATACTAAATGACTGTCTGACTGAATTACTCTCTAACGGAATGACTTAATGACTGACTGAATAACTGACAAACTTACTCACTAACTTATTGACTTACTTACATACTTACTGAATGACTAACTGACTTACTGATCTACTGACTTATGGACTTACATAATTACTTACTGACTTAATGACTGACTGACTTACTTACTGACTGACTTACTGACTGACTTACTGACTGACTGACTTACTGACGGAATTACAAACTACTTGACTGACTTACTGAGTGACTTACTTATGGACTTACTGATTGTCTTACTTATGGACTTACTAACTGACTTACTTATTGACTTACTGACTGTCTTACTTATGGACTTACTAACTGACTTACTGATTGACTTACTTATGGACTTACTGACTTATTGACTGACTAACTTACTAACTTACTAACTAACTGACTTACTGACTTACTTACTCACTGACTTACTTACTCATTGACTTACATACTGATTGACTAACTTGATGACTAACTAACTGACATACAGACTGACTTACTTTCTTATGGACTTAATGACTGACTAACTTACTAACTGATTTACTTACTTATTGGCTTACTGACGTACACACTTACTGACTAACTTACTTTCTAATTGAGTGACTTAATGAGTGACTGACTTACTAACAGACTTACAGAATGACAGACTAACTAACTGACTGACTTACGGACTGGCTCACTGAATTACTAACTAACTGACTAATTTATGGACATACTAACTAACTGACTTACTTACTCACTCACTGACTGACTTACTGACTGACATAATGTCTTATTGACTTAATAACTAACTGACTGACTTACTTACGGACTTACTGACTGACTTACTGAATCACTTACTTATGGACTTACAGACTGACTGACTAACTTACTAATTGACTGACTAACTCACTACGTACTAACCGAATCACAGACTGATTGATTGACATATTAACTGACTAACTAACTGATTGAATTAGTGACTGACTTACTAATTGACTTACTTATTAACTGACTAACTTACTGACTGACTGACTTACTGAATGGCTGATTTAATTATGGACTTACTGAATGACTTACATACTACACGACTGACTTACTAACTGACTGACTTACTTTTGGACTTACTGACTGACTTACTTTTTGACTGACTGAATTACTTACTAACTGACTGACTAATTGATTGACTGAATAACTGACTGACTTACTAACTGACTTACTAACTTACTGACTTACTGACTTACTAACTGACTTACTGACTGACTGACTTACTTATGGACTTACTGACTGACTGACTAACTTACTAACAGACTGACTTAATGACTGACTGACTTACTAACTGACTTATTGAATGACATATTGACTTTCTTACTTATTAACTCACTGACTTAAAGACTATCTGACTAACCGACTCACTTATTGACTGACATACTGACTAACTTAATTATGGACTTGTTGACTGACTTACTAACTCACTCACTTAAGGATTTACTGAATGACTGACTTACTGACTGACTTAATTTTGGACTGACTGACTTACTGAATGACATACTGACTAACTTACTTACTAACTGACTGACTTAATGACTGACTGACTGACTTATTGACTTACTTATTGTCTGACTTACTTACAAACTGACTAACTTATTGACTGAATTACTTACTGACTTATTGACTTAGTAACTGAGTTACTGAGTGACTGATTTAAAGAATGATTGACTTATTGACTGAATGACTGACTGACTTACTAACTTATTTACTGACTAACTTACTGACTGACTGACGTACTGACTGACTACTTACTAAGTGACTTACTGACTTACTAAGTAACTAACTAACTTACTGACTGACTTACTTACTTACTGACTAACTTAATGACCAACTGACTTACTTACTAACTGACAAACTTACTGACTTACCGCGTTATGGACTTACTTACTTACTTACTAACTGACTAACTTAATGATTGACTGACTGGCTGACTTACTGACCGACTGATAAACTAACCACTTGACTGAATTACTGACTGACTTACTGAGTGACTGACTTACTGACTAATTTACTGACTTACTGTCTGACTTACTGACTTACTTACTAATAGACTGACTTACTGACTGAATTACTGAATGACGGACTGACTTGCTTACTTACTAACTCACTGACTTAATGATTGTCTGACTAACTGTCTCACTTACTGACTTACATACTAAAGGACATACTGACTCACTTACTGACTGACATACTTATGGACATACTGACTAACTTACAAACTTATAGACTTACTGACTGACTTACTGACTGACTTACTTATGGATTTACTAATTGACTTACTGACTCACTAACTTACTGACTTATTAAGTGACTGACTTACTTATGGACATACTGACTTACTGACTTACATATGGATTTACTGACTGGCTAACTTACTGACAGACTGACTTAGTGACTGACAATCTTACTAACTGACTGACATACTGATTTACTGTCTGACTAACTTACTAACTGACTGTCTTAATGACTAACATATGGACTTACTTACTAATTGACTAACTTACTAACTTACTTATTGACTGACTAACTCATTGACAGAATGATTGACTTAATTACCAATTGACTGACCTACAGACTAACATATTGACTGACTTACTTACTAACTGACTAACTAACTAACTTACTGATTGACTGACTTACGAAATGACTGACATACTGACTCATTAACTAACTTACTGACTTACTGACTGACTTACTTATTGACTTACTGACTTACTGACTTACTGACTTACATACTAACTGATTTACTTATTGACCGACTTACTGACTGGCTTAGTGTCTGATTATTGACTTACTGACTTACTGACTGACTTGATTACTTATGGACTAACTGACTGACTTACTCACTTACTAACTGACAGACTTAATGGCTGACTGACTTACTGAATGACTGTCTGACTGAATTACTTACTAACGGACTGACTTAATGACTGACTGAATAACTGACTGAATAACTAACTGACTTACTCACTAACTTATGAACTTACTTACTTACTGACTTAATGACTGACTTACTGAATGAATTACTGACTTACTGATCTACTGACTTATGGACTTACTTAATGACTGACTGACTTACTTACTTACTGACTGACTTACTGACTTACTGACTTACTGACTGAATTACAAACTACTTCACTGACTTAGTGACTGACTTACTATGTGACATACTGAGTGACTTACTGACATACTGTCTAACTTACTTATTCACTAACTTACTTATGGACTTACTAACTATCTTACTTATGGACTTACTAACTAACTTACTTACTGACTTACTGACTGTCTTACTTATGGACTTACTAATTGACTTACTGATTGACTTACTTATGGACTTACTGACTTATTGACTGACTTACTGTCTAACTAACTAACTTACTAACTAACTGACTTACTAAAATACTTACTCACTGACTTACTTACTCATTGACTTACTTACTGATTGACTAACTTGATGACTAACTAACTTACTTACAGACTGACTTACTTTTTTATGGACTTAATGACTGACGTACTAACAAACTTAAATACTAACTGACTAACTTACTAACTGATTGACTTACTTATAGGCTTACTGACTGATACACTTACTGACTGACTTACTTACTAACTGAGTGACTTATTGAGCGACTGATTTACTAAAAGACTTGCAGAATGACAGGCTAACTGACTTACATATTGATTGATTGACTTAATGACTGACTAACTAACTGACTGATTTACTAACTGACTCACTAAATTACTAACTGACTAACTTATGGACATACTGACTAACTGACTTACTTACTCACTGACATACTGACTGACATACTGTCTTATTGACATAATAACTAACTAACTGACTGACTTACTTACTTACTGAATTTACTGAATGACTTACTGACTCACTTACTTATGGACTTACAGACTGACTGACTTACTTACTAACTGACTGACTTAATGACTGACTAACTTACTGCGTACTAACTGAATGACAGACTGATTGATTGACCTAATGACTGACTGACTAACTGATTGACTTAGTGACTGAATTACTAATTGACTTACATATTAACTGACTAACTTACTGATTAACTGACTTACTGACTGGTTGATTTAATTATGGACTTACTGAATGACTTACATACTACATGACTGACTTACTAACTGATTGACTTACTTTTGGACTTACTGACTAACTTACTTTTTGACCTACTGACTTACTGACTAAATTACTTACTAATTGACTAACTGACTGACTGACTGACTAATTGAATTACTGAATAACTTACTGACTAACTGACTTACAAACTGACTTACTTACTTACTTAAGGACTTACTGACTGTCTGACTAACTTACTAACATACTGGCTTAATGACTGACTGACTTACTAACTGAATTATTGAATGACAGATTGACTTTCTTACTTACTAACTCATTGACTTAATGACTGTCTGACTAACCGACTCACTTATTGACTGACGTACTGACTAACTTATTTATGGACTTGTTGACTGACTTACTGACTTACTAACTCACTCACTTATGGATTTACTGATGGACTGACTTACTGACTGACTTAATTTTGGACTGACTGGCTTACTGAATGACAGACTGACTGACTTACTTACTCACTCACTGACTTAATGACTGACTGACGTAATGACTGACTGACTGACTTATTGACTTACTTATTGTCTGACTTACTTACTAACTGACTAACTTATTGACTGATTTATTGACTGACTTACTGACTTACAAAGTGACTGATTTAAAGAATGATTGACTTATTGACTGAATTACTGACTGACTTACTAACTTATTTACTGACTTACTGACTGACTTACTAACTGACTACTTTCTGACTGACTTACTAAGTAACTAACTAACTTACTGACTTACTTACTTACTTACTAACTAACTTAATGACCGATTGACTTACTTACTAACTGACAAACTTACTGACTTACGGAGTTATGGACTTACTTACTTACTAACTGACTGACTTAATGATTGACTGACAGACTGACTTACTGACTGACTAATAAACTAACTACTTGACTTAATTACTGATTGACTTACTGAGTGACTGATTTACTGACTTACTGTCTGACTTACTAACTGACTAGCATACTTGTGGACATACTGACTGACACACTGATTGTCTTACTTATGGACTTACTATCTGACTTACTTATGGACTTACTGACTTATTGACTGACTTACTTACTAACTGACAACCTTACTGACAGACTTACTTATAGGCTTACTGACTTACTGACTGACTTACTTACTAACTGACCAACTTACTGACTGACTTACTTACTGATTGACTGAATAATTATTGACCTACTTACTGACTTACTGATTGACTTACTAACTTACTGATTGACTTACTCATGGACTTACTAACTGACTTACTTACTGACTTACTTCCAAATTGACTGACTTACAGAGTGACTGAGTTACGTATGTACTTACAGACTGACTTACTTAATAATTGAATGACTTACTGACTTACTTACTTATGGATTTACTCACTGACTTATTGACTAACTTACTTACTAACTAACTAACTAACTTACTTATTGACTGACTTACTAACTGACTGACTTACTGACTAACCTACTTATTGACTGACTTACTGATTGACTTACTGACTTACTGACTGACTTACTTATGAACTTACTGACTTACTTACTTAATTACTAACTATCTAACTTAGTGACTGACTGGCTTACTTACTATATGACAGACTGACTGACTTTCTTACTAACTGACTGACTAACTTATTGACTGACATACTGACTGACTTACTTACTAACTAACTAACTTACTGACTGACAGACTTACTGACTTACTAACTTATTGACTTACTTATGGACATACTGACTTACTTCCTTACTTACACACTGACTGACTTAATGACTGACTGACTTAATGACATACTGACTTACTGACTGACTTACTAATTGATTGACTGATAACTAACTGACTAACTAACTTACTGACGGACTGACTTACTGACTGACTTACTTATGGACTTACTGACTGACTTACTTACTTACTAACTGACTAACTTAAAGACTGACTGACTTACTAACTAATTAACAGAATGACAGACTGATTGATTGACTAACGTACTCACTAACAAACTAACTTACTAACTGACTGACTTATTTACTTATAAACTTACTACTTGTCTGATTTACTGACCGACTAACTTACTTTTGGACTAACTGACTAACTTTTGGACTGACTGACTTATTTACTTATTAACTAACTGACTTACTGATTGACATACTTACAAGCTAACTAACTTAATAACTGACTGACTTACTGATTAACTGACGAACTGGCTAACTTACTAACTGACTTACTGGCTTACTGACTGACTTACTGACTGACTGACTTACTTTTGGACTTATTGACCGACTGGCTTACTTATTAACTGACTGACTTACTGAATGATAGACTAACTGACTTACTTATTGACTTACTGGCTTACTAAATGACTTCTGAGTGACTTACTGACTTACTTATGGACTGACTGACTTACTTACAAACTGACTGATTTACTAAATGATAGACTGACTGACTTACTTACTAACAGACTGACTGACTTATGGACTTAAGGACTTACTTACTTACTTACTTACAAACTGACTGACTTAATGTCTGACTGACTAACTTACTTATTTACTAACTAACTTAATGTCTGACTGACTTACTGACTTACTGATTACCTGACTGAATAACTGACTTACTTACTGACTGACTTACTTACTAACTTACTAGCTTACTGACTGACTTACTTACTGATTGACTGACTAACTGACTGACTTACTAGCTTACAGACTGAATTACTGATTGACTGACTTACTTACTGACTTACTTACTTACTTACTAACTGACAAACTTACTTACTAATTGACTTACTGACTAACTAATGGACTTGCTGACTAACTTACTGCCTGATTTACTAACTATCTGACTAACTTACTGACTGACTGACTTACTGACTGACTTGCTTTTGGAGTTACAGACTGACTTACTTATTGACTGACTGACTTACTTACTAACTGACTACCTTACTGACTAACTGACTTAATGATTGAGTGACTAAATGACTGACATACTGACTAACTTACTGACTAACTTACTGACTGACTTACTTACTAACTTACTGACTGTCTGACTTACTTAAGGACTTACTGACTGTCAGACCTACTTACTAACAGACTGGCTTAATGACTGAATTACTGAATGACAGGCTGACTTGCTTACTTTCTAACTCACTGACTTAATGACTGTCTGACTCACTTACTGACTGACTTACTGAATGACATACTTATGGTCTTACTGACGGAATTATTGACTTACTGGCTCACTTACTT
Source organism: Lupinus albus (assembly GCA_009771035.1). Classification (NCBI taxonomy): domain Eukaryota; kingdom Viridiplantae; phylum Streptophyta; class Magnoliopsida; order Fabales; family Fabaceae; genus Lupinus; species Lupinus albus. The sequence goes on from CM019999.1 coordinate 11,248,104, forward strand.
ATGGACTTACTGACTAACTTACTGACTTATTGACTAACTTACTGAGTAACTGACTTATGGACTTACTGACTGACTTACTGATTGACTTACTTATGGACTTACTGACTAACTGGGCTACTTACTGACTTACTCATTTACTGACTGATTGACTTACTTATGGACACACTGACTTACTGACTGATTGACTCACTTATGCACTTACTAACTGACTAACTTACACACATACTGACTTACTGACTGACATACTGACTGACTGACTAACTAACTGACTTGATAACTGACTTACTAACTGACTTACTAACTGACTTACTAACTGACTAACTTATTGACAGACTTACTAACTACTTGACTGACTTATTGACTGACTGACTTACTGACTGACTTATTGACTGACTGACTTACTAACTGACTTACTGACTGACTTACTGAATGACTGACTTAATTAAGGACTTATTGACTATCTGACTTACTTACTAATAGACTGACTTAATGACTGACTTACTGAATGACAGACTGACTTGCTTACTTGCTAACTCACTGACTTAATGACTGTCTGACTCACTTACTGACTGACTTACTGAATGACTTACTTATGGACTTACTGACGGATTTATTAACTTACTGACTTATTGACTGACTTACTGAGTAACTGACTGATTGACTTACTAACTTACTTACTTACAAACTGACTAACTTAATGAGTGACTGAATGACTTACTAATTTAATGACTGACTTACTAACTGACTAACTTACTGACAGACTTACTAACTACTTGACTGACACACTGACTGACTTATTGTCCGACTGACTTACTAACTGACTTACTGTCTGACTTACTTACTGACTAACTTACTTATGGACTTACTAACTGACTTACTGACTGACTTACGAACTGACTCACTTACTTATGGACTTACAAACTGTCTCTCTTACTTACTAACTCAGTAACATAATGACTGGCTGGCTTACTGAATGACTTATTAACTTATTGATTGACTTATTAACTTATTGACTGACTAACTTACTGACTGACTAGCTGACTTACTTACTGACTTACTAACTTAATGACTAAGTGACTCACTCACTGACTGACTTACATATGGATTTACTGGCTGGCTTATTAACTTACTAATTGGCTGACTTAATGACTGACTGACTTACTGACTAACTAACTGAATGATAGACTGATTGATTGACTTAATGACTGACTGAGTAACTGACTGACTGAATGACTTACTGACTGACTCACTTACCGACTGACTTACTGACTGACTGACTTACTTATGGACTTACTGATTGGCTTACTTACTTACTGACTACTAACTTACTGACTTACTTACTAACTGACTGACATAATGACTGGCTGACTTACTGACTGACTTATTAACTTTTTGACTGACTTATTAACTTATTGACTGACTAACTTACTGACTGACTAGTTAACTTACTGACTGACTTACTAACTTAATGACTAAGTGACTGACTTACTGACTGACTTACTTATGGATTTACTGATTGGCTTACTTACTTACTAATTCGCTGACTTAATGACTAACTGGCTTACTGACTAACTAACTGAATGATAGACTGATTGATTGACTTAATGACTGACTGAGTAACTGACTGACTAAATGACTGACTGGCTTACTGACTAACTAACTGAATGATAGACTGATTGATTGACTTAATGACTGACTGAGTAACTGACTGACTAAATGACTTACTAACTGACTTACTGACTGTCTTACTTATGGACTTACTAACTGACTTACTGACTAACTTACTTATGGACTTACTGACCAACTTAGTTATGGACTTACTGACTGACTAACTTACTAACTGACTAACTTACTAACTAACTGACTTACTCAATGACTTACTTAGTAACTAACTAACTTATTGATTGACTAACTTGATGACTGAGTAACTTTCGCACTAACTTACTGACTTAGTGACTGATTTACTTACTTATGGACTTAATGACTGAATTACTGACTGACTTACTTACTAACTGACTAACTTACTAACTGACTGACTTATTTATGGAATGATTGACTGACTTACATACTAATTGAGAGACTTACTGACTGACTTACTTATGGACTGATTCACAGACTTACTGTCTGACTTACTAACTAACTAACCTATTGAATGACTGACTTATTGACTGACTTACTGACTGACTTACGTACTAACTGACTAAATTACTGACTGACTTACTAACTTACAGACTTACTGACTGACTTACTGATTGACCGACATACGGAATGGCTTACTGTCTCACTTAATGACTTACTAACTGACTTACTTACTTATGGACTAACTGATTGACTTACTCACTTACTAACCGACATACTTACTAAATGACTTAATTAATTACCGTCTAACTGAATTACTTACTAACAGACTAACTTAATGACTAACTGAATAACAGACTGACTGAAATACTTACTTACTAACTAACTTACTGAATGACTGACTTACTAACTGACTAAATTACTGACTTATGGACTTACAAACTTACTTACATACTTACTTACTGAATGACTTACTAACAACTTGACTGACATACTGATCGTCTTAATTAGTGACTGACTTACTCACTAACTTACTAACTAACTTACTGACTTACTGTCTGACTTACTTACTAACTAACTTACTTACGGACTTACTGACAGACTTACTAACTAACTTACTAACTGACTGACTGACCTAATGACTGACAAACTTACTAACTGACTTACTAAATGACAGACTAACTGACTTAATGACTGACTGACTTAATGACTGACTAACTAATTTATTCATTTACTAACTTACTTACTGACTTACTTACTAACTGACAAAATTACTGAATGACTGACTTACTGACTGACTGACTTAACGACTGGCTGACTTACTAACTGACTTATTGACTGACTTACTGACTGTCTTACTGACTGACTGACTAACTGAATGACTTACTGACTAACTTACTGATCGACTTACTTACTGACTGACTTACTGACTAACTTACTCACTAACTTACTGACTGACTTACTTACTTATGGATTTATTGACTTACTGACTTACTAACTTACTTACTAACTGTCTGGTTTACTGACTAACTTAATGAATAACTGACTTACTTATGGACTTATTGACAAACTTACTTACTAACTGACTGGCTTACTGACTGACTGACTTACTCATGGACTTAGTGACTGACTTACTAACTGACTTTCTTTCTAACTGACTAAGTTATTGACTGACTAACTTATTGACAGACTTACTGACTGAAGAATTACTAACGGACTAACATACTGACTTACTTACTTACTGACTTACTGTCTTACTGATATACTGACTAATTAACTGACTGGCTTACTGACTGACTGACTTATCGACTAACTTTCTGACTGACTTATTGACTTCCTGGCTGACTTACTTACTTATGGACTTACTGAAAGATTTACTCACTTACTATCTGTCTTACTGAATGACAGACTGACTTACTTACTTACTAACTGACTGACTTAATGACTTAATGACTTACTGACTAACTTACTTACTAACACACTAACTTACTGACTTACTGACGGGCTTTCTGACTTACGAACTGACTGACTTACTTATGGACTTACTAACTGTCTGACTTACTTACTAACTGACTGGCATAATGACTGGCTGACTTACTGACTGACTTATTAACTTATTGACTGACTTTTTAACTTATTCACTGACTGATTAACTTATTGACTGACTAACTTAGTGACTGACTAGTTGACTTACTGACTGACTAGATGACTTACTAACTAACTTACTGACATAAGGACTAAGTGACTGACTTACTGACAAACCTACTTATGGATTTACTGACTTACTTACTTACTTACTTATTGGCTGACTTAATGACTGACTGACTTACTGACTAACTAACTGAATGATATACTGATTGATTGACTTAATGATTGACTGAGTAACTGACTGAATGAATGACTTACTGACTCACTTACTGACTGACTCACTTACTGACTGACTGACTGACTTACTTATGGACTTACTGATTGGCTTACTTACTTACTGACTACTGACTTAATGACTAACTGACTTACTTACTAACTGAGTGACATAATGACCGGCTGACTTACTAACTAACTTATTAACTTATTGAGTGGCTAACTTACTGACTGACTAGTTGACTTACTAACTGACTAGCTGACTTACTGACTGACTTACTGACTTAATGACTAAGTGACTGACTTACTAACTGACTTACTTATGGATTTACTGACTTACTTACTTACTTACTAATTGGCTGACTTAATGATTGACTGACTTACTACCTAACTAATTGAATGATAGACTGATTGATTGACTTAATGACTGACTGAGTAACTGACTGACTGAATGACTTACTGACTGACTTACTGACTGTCTTACTTATGGACTTACTAACTGACTTACTGACTAAATTACTTATGGACTTAATTACTGACTGACTTACTTATGGACTTACTGACTGACTAACTTACTAACTTACTAACTTAGTAACTGACTTAATCACTGACTTACTTAGTAACTAACTAACTTATTGATTGACTAACTTGATGACTGAGTAACTTTCGCACTAACTTACTGACTGACTGACTTACTTATGGACTTAATGACAGAATTACTGACTGACTTACTTACTAACTGACTGACTTACTAACTGATTGACTTATTTATGGAATGATTGACTAACTTACTTACTAATTGAAAGACTTACTGACTGACTTACTTATGGACTGACTCACAGACTTATTATCTGACTTATTTACTAACTAACTAACTAATTGACTTATTGACTTATTGACTGACTGACTTATTGACTGACTTACTAGCTGATTTACGTACTAACTGACTAACTTACTCATTGACTGACTTACAGACTTATTGACTTACTGACTGACTGACTTACTGATTTACCGACATACGGAATGGCTTACTGTCTCACTTAATGACTTACTGACTGACTTACTTACTTACTTATGGACTAACTGACTGACTTATTCACTTACTAACTGACATACTTACTGAATGACTTACTGAATTACCGTCTGATTGAATTACTTACTAACAGACTGACTTAATGACTGACTGAATTACTGACTGACTGACTGACTTACATACTAACTAACTAACTTACTGACTGACTGACTTACTAACTGACCAAATTACTGACATACTGACTTATGGACTTACTAACTTACATACATACTTACTTACTGACTGACTTACTAACTACTTGAATGACATACTGATTGTCTTAATGAGTGACTGACTTACTCACTAACTTACTAACTAACTTACTTACTTATTGTCTGACTTACTTACTGACTAACTTACTTATGGACTTACTGATAGACTTACTAACTAACTTACTAACTGACTGACCTAATGACTGAAAAACTTACTAACTGACTTACAAAATGATAGACTAACTGACTTACTGACTGACTGACTTAATGACTGACTAACTAACTGACTCACTTACTGACTTAATAACTAACTGACTAACTTACTAAATGACTGACTTACTGACTGACTGACTTAATGACTGGCTGACTTAGTAACTGTCTTATTGACTGACTTACTGACTGAATAACTGACTGACTGAATAACTAAAAGACTTAATGACTAACTTACTGATTGACTCACTTACTGACTGACTTACTGACTAACTTACTGACTGACTTACTGACTGACTTATTGACTGACTTATTGACTGACATACTTACTTATGGATTTATTGACTTACTGACTTACTAACTTACTTACTAACTGACTGGTTTACTGACTGACTTAATGACTAACTGACTTACTTATGGACTTATTGACTAACTTACTTACTAACTGACTGGCTTACTGACTGACTGACTTACTCATGGACTTAGTGACTGACTTACTAACTGACTTACTTTCTAACTGACTAACTTACTAACTGACTAACTTACTGACTGACTAACTTATTGACTGACTTACTGACTGAAGTATTACTAACGGACTAACATACTGACTAACTGACTTACTGACTTATTGACTTAATGATATACTGACTTACTGAGTGACTTACTGACGTTTTGACTACTTACTGACAGATTTAATAACTTAGTGACTAACTAACTGACTGACTTACTGACTGACCGACTTATCGACTAACTTACTGACTGACATATTGACTTCCTCTCTGACTTACTGACTGACTTACTTACTTATGGACTTACTGAAAGATTTACTAACTTACTATCTGACTTTCTGAATGACAGACTGACTTACTTACTTACTAACTGACTGACTTAATGACTTACTGACTAACTTACTTACTAACAGACTAACTTACTGACTTACTAACTTACGGACGGACTTACTGACTTATGAACTGACTGACTTACTTATGGACTTACTAACTGTCTGACTTACTTACTAACTGACAGACATAATGACTGGCTGACTTACTGACTGACTTATTAACTTATTGACTGACTTATTAACTTATTGACTGACTAACTTACTTACTGACTAGCTGACTTACTAACTGACTAGATGACTTACTGACTGACTTACTGACTTAATGACTAAGTGACTGACTTTCTGACTAACCTACTACTGGATTTATTGACTGGCTTACTTACTTACTAATTGGCTGACTTAATGACTGACTGACTTACTGACTAACTAACTGAATGATAGACTGATTGATTGACTTAATGACTGACTGAGTAACTGACTGACTGAATGACTTACTGACTGACTTACTGACTCATTGACTTACTTATGGACTTACTGATTGGCTTACTTACTTACTGACCACTGACTTAATGACTAACTGACTTACTAACTTACTTACTAACTGAGTGACATAATGACTGGCTGACTTACTGACTGACTAATTAACTTATTTACTGACTTATTAACTTATTGACTGACTAACTTACTGACTGACTAGTTGACTTACTAACTGACTAGCTTACTTACTGATTGACTTACTGACTTAATGACTAAGTGATTGACTTACTGACTGACTTACTTATGGATTTACTGACTGACTTACTTACTTACTAATTGGCTGACTTAATGACTGACTGGCTTACTGACTTACTAACTGAATGATAGACTGATTGATTGACTTAATGACTGATTGAGTAACTGACTGACTGAATGACTTACTAACTGACTTACTGACTGACTCACTTACTGACTGACTTACTTACTGACTGACTTACTTATGGACTTACTGATTGGCTTACTTACTTAATGAATACTGACTTAATGACTAACTGACTTACTGACTTACTTACTGTCGCGACCCGATTTTCGGTTGGAAGACCGGCCCTGCGACTTGGGGAGAGGCGAAATCGATTTCTACCTCTTCCAATTGTTTGGAGTCGCCACTACGTTTTTTTGTGGATAAAACGTAGAAAACTCTAAATGTGCCCAATTAGGATAAAATGGTCTTTAATCAGAGGTTCTGAGCTCGGGAGTCGATTACGAATCGGGGAAGGTATTAGCACCCCGTCCGCCCGTATTAAAACGGTACCCTCGCTAATTACATGGACTTTTATACCCTTACGATTATTTATTAAAATTCAATAATAAAAGCAAAATGTTTTATTTTTTATTGTTGTGCCTGACAATAGCTCATCTTGCTCCTACGTATCCCTAGGTGCAATAGGGAAATCAAGGCTACGTAGTTCTGGTTTGAAATTTAATTGGAAAGTTGATGTAAATTGTATTCTCTTTCAGAAAAGATGAAGCAGCAGAAACTAATGTCTGCACCGTATCAAATCTTAAAGAGATTTTGAAAGTAATTAAGATATTGTGTTGAAATTTATTTATCCCTAAGATATATATTATTTTTGAAATAATTGAAAATGCATTGTTTGGAATTTATTTATTTTTAAGATATATATTATTTTTGAAATAATTGAAATGCATTGTTTGGAATTTATTTATTTTTAAGATAGATGAAGTAGCAAGACTAATGCCCGCGCCGCATCAAATCTCAAGGAATATTTTGAAGTGGTTTAAAATATATTATTGAAATTTATTCACCTTTAAGGTAGATGAAGTAGCAAGACTAATGCCCGCGCCGCATCATATCTTTAAAGAGATTTGAAATAGTTTAAAATTATTCACCTTTAAGATAGATGAAGTAGCAAAACTAATGCCCGCACCGCATCTTATCTTAAAGAGATTTGAAATAGTTTAAAAATATGTTATTAAAATTATTCACCTTTAAGATAGATGAAGTAGCAAGACTAATGCCCGCGCCGCATCATATCTTAAAGAGATTTGAAATAGTTTAAAAATATGTTACTGAAATTATTCACCTTTAAGATAGATGAAGTAGCAAGGCTAATGCCCGCGCCGCATCATATCTTAAAGAGATTTGAAATAATTTTAAAAATATGTTATTGAAATTATTCACCTTTAAGATAGATGAAGTAGCAAGACTAATGCCCGCGCCGCATCATATCTTAAAGAGATTTGAAATAATCTTAAAAATATGTTATTGAAATTATTCACCTTTAAGATAGATGAAGTAGCAAGACTAATGCCCGCGCCGCATCATATCTTAAAGAGATTTGAAATAGTTTAAAATATATTATTGTGCTATAAATTGATTTGTCTAATAAACATATAATTATTAGAATTTAATAGAACCTCTTGATTAAATAAGATTACTCATTTGGTATAATAAAAAAAACAAATAAATAATACAAAGGAAAACATAGACAAAACAAAAAAAATTATTGGGCTCGGGTTAGGCCCAGCTAAGAAAACGGATTGAAGGGGGAGGGGTTAGAGTTAGGTTTGTCATTTTTGACTTCTGAGACTTGGATGGCATGGGAGAGGAGAAGTGAGAAGAAAGGAGAAGGGAGAAGACGAAGGTGAGAACGAAGTTACAAAAACAGCGGCGGGTTCATGGTTGGTCGTCTCCTTCCTCTTTCTTCTCCGACGAGCGGCGATGGTGGAACGAAGTTACAAAAACAGCGGCGGGTTCATGGTTGGTCGTCTCCTTCCTCTTTCTTCTCCGACGAGCGGCGGCGACAGTGACGGCAAAAAATAAACGACCTACTGTTTTGATGCTTGAGACGATTGGGACTAAACGGATTAGGTAACAAGCTATACACCCTCTATGTCCCTACACTCAGCTATTTTTCTTGGATACCTCGATGAATTACTTGCGAATGCTAACTCAGAATACAAATACACAATCCGGATTATATCAATTTATGGGTTGTTTCTATTTTAAAACACATAATAATACGTATCCCATGAAACTGGTTGAAATAGATGCCCTTAATTACGTATTTCGGTATACAGATGCATACAATAGCTAGGAAACAAACTAGATGATGATTAGCCAGGAACATATGCTTTTTATGTTTTGGAATTTGAATGCTCCTTGATTGATTGCCATGAGTATAGATATGCACTATCTGAAAACATGATTTAACATTTGTAATTATGCCAACATAATGAGTAACAAACCTGTGTATGTACCTTTCCTTTAACTATGAGTGTTGATACTTTATGGATTCCCTGTTTGAATGCTGGACTGATGCCACTTTGATTACTATGAGTGATTTGAATATAGTTGCGGGCTTATATGTGCGTGTAAGTGTATAGACTGTGGTTATGTTGCTAGGATATGTGTTATGTATCAAGGATTGCGTGTGTCAATATTTGGGTGTTTTTTTGGGTGAGTTGTTCTGATTGATGTGTTCCGGTATTGGGATGTTATGAATGGTATATGAGTGGTGGACGAAAGTAAAGTGAAAGTCTATTGGATGAGTACTAAGGTTTATGCCAAAACAATTGCATGCCTATATCTTGTGTATGTGTGTGGTCTTTCTTTTATAGAGCTGTGAAAACCCTTTCAATTGCTCATTGATTGCCAGAAATATCCCAGACTTTTGGCTTGCTGATTATTCTCTCAAAACTGTCCATAACTAACACTATTAATGCTTATTATGCCTAAAGCATAACTGATTTGTCTCTTCTGAAATTTTGCTCTATGGTATGTTGGATGCCTTTTGCTTCTTTTTTGTTGTCTACCATTATTTTTTCTTTTTAATGCTACTTCATCAATGCCTGGAAAGGTAACTACCACCTGAATATCATCCTTTGCATTTTTCATTTGATCTTCTTTTTGTATTCCTATGGTTATCATTTAGTCTGATGCTTATTTCTTGCTTATCATTACTGCTTATTATTGCCTCTCTTAAGGACGTGTAACAGAAAATTTTGACTTCTGACTTGCATAAAATTTGACTCTTGAAAACTTGTTTGTGGCTGACTGTTGGAACGCTTCTACTCTTTTCCTTTTTATTCCATTGTTCTGATTGCTCCATTTAAAGTTAATCATTAAGATTTTCCTTTGGTTATGTAACTGAAATGCTAATGGTTCTAATTGTTATTGTTTAGTGTTGTCCTTTGGGATCTTATTGCTTGATACTTCACAGCTGGTTGACTTTGCACACAAGCTAAGAAAGCTTCGGTTGATTTAGGGAAACCATCTCATCATAACATTCCACAACAACTGGCTTCTTTGTGGACATGTAGTTGTTTTCATCTCCGGGATACAACTTCAAGTGATGATATCTGTCTATATATTGCACTTCAACAAAATACAAGACTCAGAAATTATGTTGACATTCAAAACAAAATAGCACGCACCATCTGCATGATTAATAGCAGTGAATACTAGTTGTATTGACATTGTATGTTATCATTCTATAACATAATGAAGCACTTGAGCCATATAACTTGATCTACTTTAGCAAAGCTTTGCACGATATTGTATTAGTTGGGCACCCACCCAAGCTTATTATTAAATAAAATGAAGCACCCGAGCCAATTTGTACTATCCAACTGAATACTAGTTGTATTGACATTGTATGTTATCATTCTATAACATAATGAAGCACTTGAGCCATATAACTTGATCTACTTTAGCAAAGCTTTGCACGATATTGTATTAGTTGGGCACCCACCCAAGCTTATTATTAAATAAAATGAAGCACCCGAGCCAATTTGTACTATCCAACTGAATTTAGCAAGACACCCATGTCCGTAGGTGCAGATAGATCCCAAAATGTTAGTTGAAAATTTGACTACCTTTGACGGTATTTCAAATTCAAAGGCTTATCACAAACATCTTGTGAAAATAATTGGTGATAGTAATTTCAAATTCACCCCACCGTGATTCTGATAACTCAAACGCTGATGAATTTACAACCCTATCAAATTTTGCTTTTTCTTTTGTTACTTTTTTTTTGTTGTTGAATTCTTTGTATTGTTTTACTTGGCAAGAATAAGCCGGACAAAATTGGGTGTTCACAGCTGCCCCTCTTTACTTGTTGCTTACTTGAAAGCAAATAAACTGAAGTCTATATGCTATCATAGTAAGTAACTAGTAAAGAAATGAACATTAATTTTGTCAAGGCCTAGACAGTGAACACGCAAGGCTCGAGACATTAAAAATGAATATGCGACCATGCTGTGCTCGAGACAGTAAAATAAATTAGTGAGCTCTCAGTGGCTCGAGACATAAAATAAATTGTGAGCTCTCAGTGGCTCGAGATATAAATAAATTTGCGAGCTTTCAGTGGCTCAAGACATAAAATAAATTTGCGAGCTCTCAGTGGCTCGAGACAAAAAATAAATTTGCGAGCTCTCAGTGGCTCGAGACAGTAAAGTAAATTGCGAGCTCTTAGTGGCTCGAGACAAAAAAATAAATTTGCGAGCTCTCAGTGGCTCGAGACAGTAAAGTAAATTGCGAGCTCTCAGTGGCTCGATATGGAAAATAAATTTGCGAGCTCTCAGCGGCTCGAGACATAAAAATAAATTGCGAGCTCTCAGTGGCTCGGGACATAAAAATAAATTTGCGAGCTCTCAGTGGCTCGAGACAGAAAATAAATTTGCGAGCTCTCAGTGGCTCGAGACAGAAAATAAATTTGCGAGCTCTCAGTGGCTCGAGACATAAAATAAATTTGCGAGCTCTTAGTGGCTCGAGACAGAAAATAAATTTGCGAGCTCTCGGTGGCTCGAGACAAAAAATAAATTTGCGAGCTCTTAGTGGCTCGAGACAGAAAATAAATTTGCGAGCTCTCAGTGGCTCGAGACAAAAAATAAATTTGCGAGCTCTCAATGGCTCGAGACAAAAAATAAATTTGCGAGCTCTCAGTGGCTCGAGACATAAAATAAATTTGCGAGCTCTTAGTGGCTCGAGACAGAAAATAAATTTGCGAGCTCTCAGTGGCTCGAGACATAAAAATAAATTTGCGAGCTCTCAGTGGCTCGAGAAAAAAATAAATTTGCGAGCTCTCAGTGGCTCGAGACATAAATTAAATTTGCGAGCTCTCAGTGGCTCGAGACAGAAAATAAATTTGCGAGCTCTCAGTGGCTCGAGACATAAAAATAAATTTGCGAGCTCTCAGTGGCTCGAGACAAAAATAAATTTGCGAGCTCTCAGTGGCTTGAGACAGAAAATAAATTTGCGAGCTCTCAGTGGCTCGATACAATATGAGAATACAACCTATTTAGCCGACATTAGGCTAAGGGACCATGACGGTTGATTCTAACTGGTCTGCCCTTTTACCCACTAAGGTCTAAAGTTTTTTTGTTTTTTTTCTATGACTGTATGTTATGAATGAATGCATGGTATGAATGAACTAAATGGTTGGACTACGTGTACGAAATGCGTATCAATTCGGTAATCTCCTATGAGATTCATTTTACAAAATTTTGCTTTCTCGCTTTATTAAGTGTCGCAATCATTGCATTTGGTTTAAGACACCTTTACATTTTGGAATGAATAGCTGCAACTTCGGGCGAGGATCTATAAGTCGCTAGCGTGTGCCATTACTTTGTTTTTTAGTCGACTATCATAAAAGGTTGTTTTACTGTTCATCAGTATAATTTACATAAGCATAGTCATGCATGGAGGGAATAAGGTATGATGGGGGAGTGGAAAAATTTCGGGAAAGTGTATATGACATCTCTTTCAATTATCTATACAAGAATGACAACACTAATTTTCACTTGTTGATTTCCAACCGGATTTTTGAGTCCTTCAAAAAATCTGCCCCAGTATTTCTCCAAAGTTACTACTGATTGATGACACCACCGAATTATCGGAAAAGAATAACTGTCCAATAAATTGCCCCAGTATCTTGCTCGCCCATGTTGAAGCTCTGGCCTTACGCTCAAAGGATTTTAAGATCATTGCTAAGAATTTATTGGAGGAGAGTGTTTCATCCAATAATTTATGCCCCAATATCCTGTTTTGAAAACCCATATCTTTAGTGATGCACATGCATCGCCTTTTCTGATTGGGGTGACTTCCTTTTTTATATTCCCTAACTTTTGCTTAGGCCGCCCTTCCGGGTTTTCGACCTAACGGGTCATATTTTCTTCATTTTTTTTTCATTATTCGTTAGGAATTTCGATGTAATGATCACTTAGTGTTGGTTTGATAGTAAGAATGCATTTAGAAATTTGTGTTTTTCGAAGTCAGTTTGCTTTTTTATCCTAGTGTGATCCCAAACGATCTATTCCTCAACAAGGACTTTTCTGGCTTGAATTGTGGCCCGGCTGAATAGTTTTTTTTCAATAAAATAGGTATAAAGGCTCAAAATGTGTTTCCCTTCCCCCTTCATCTCCTTTTCTCCAATATCCTACATCCAATTATTCCTCTCTTTGACTTTTACTGTTTTGCTTTTTTCATTGTGAGTGAGAGTCTGATATGTCTTTGTCCTAACTTTTGCCTAAGGCGCATCATGAGCCTTAGCAGAATTTTTCTTTAGGACTTTCTTTCATTCATGGAATTCATAGGCTGACTCTTTAGTTTGTAGCTACATTTTGAGCTTTTTGAGGAATATTGGAAAACTACCCTTCCCTGGTTACAGATATTTTTACGGGTTCATTTAGAATGGATCTCCTTTCCTGACGTCTAAGCTCGAAAGAGGTAACTAGGGATATCTTCTATGGTGTTTGGGGATTACAAAGAAGTCTTATATCATTGGAAATAGTCATTTGGGGGTTCACACTTTTTGGGAATTTTCCTACATCATTCTCCATTTTAATTTTAAAACATGCATGAAAAATGGTAATTATGACCATTACATCGAAATTTAAGGAACAGTTTTTTTTTTTTTTTTTTTTTTTTTTAGGAAGCTGCCTTAGGCATAGTATTTTTTCACTGCATCAGAATTTACTGAAAGACGAAGGTCTTCTCCATCCATGTTGGTTAGTATGAGAGCACCACCTGAGAAGGCCTTTTTTACCACATACGGGCCTTCATAGTTAGGGGTCCATTTCCCTCGGTGATCTTTCTGTATTGGCAATATCTTCTTAAGCACCAGGTCACCTTCCTTGAACTCTCGAGGACGTACTTTTTTGGCATGAGCCCTCATGATCCTCCTTTGGTATAGTTGGCCATGACATATAGCCGCCAACCTTTTCCCTTCGATTAAATTCAACTGGTCATGTCGGGCTTGGACCCATTCTGCTTCTTCTAGCTCGGCTTCAGTCAGTACCCTTAATGAGGGAATCTCAACCTCTATCGGTAGAACTACTTCCATCCCATAGACCAATGAGTAGGGTGTTGCCTCAGTTGATGTGCGGATCGAAGTTCGATACCCATGCAGTGCGAATGGCAACATCTCGTGCCAATCTTTATAGGTTACCACCATTTTCTGGACTATCTTTTTTATATTCTTATTGGCTGCTTCCACCGCTCCATTCATCTTGGGTCTATATGGTGAAGAAGTGTGATGCTTGATCTTGAACTCTTCACACATCTCCGTCATCATTTTGTTATTGAGATTGGTGTCATTGTCTGTGATGATTTTCTGGGGTAACCCATAACGACAGATCAATTCCTTCTTCACAAACCGGAGCACTACCTTACGAGTCACACTTGCATATGAATTCGCCTCAACCCATTTGGTGAAATAATCGATAGCAACAAGGATGAATCGATGTCCATTAGAAGCTTTGGGTTCAATGGGCCCAATAACATCCATTCCCCACATTGAAAAAGGCCACGGTGCTGATAATACATTGAGCAGGTTGGGGGGTGCATTAATGTTGTTGGCATATATCTGGCACTTGTGGCATTTACGGACGTGATCCCAGCAATCCCCCTCCATCATTAACCAAAAATAACCTGCTCTTAGGATTTTTCGAGCCATCGCACGCCCATTAGCATGAGTCCCAAACATACCCTCATGTATTTCCTCAATGATTTGCTCTGCCTCTTTGGCGTCTACACACCTCAACAATACAATGTCGTGGTTCTTTTTGTATAGGATATTCTCACTAAGAAAGAAACTCATAGCTAGTCTCCGCAGAGTTCTCTTGTCATTATCTGTTGCTTCGGGAGGATACTCCTTGCTTTTTAAGTATGTCATTATGTCATGATACCATGGATTTCCATCTGATTCTGATTCTATTGCACAACAGTATGCTGGCTGATCTTTACTAGCTATCCGGATAACCGGTACGTTATCTCCCTCTATCTGGAACATGGATGACAAAGTGGCCAAAGCATCTGCCAACTTATTATCTTCCCTCGGGATGTGGTAGAAATCTATCTGCTCAAACTGCTCAACCAGTTGTTGGACATAGTCTCTATAGGGTATCAACTTGTTATCTCTAGTTTCCCATTCTCCCTTAATCTGGTGAACAACTAGAGCTGAATCCCCGAACACTTCCAAAGATTTGATTTTTGTTTCTAATGCCGCTTTCAGACCCAATGCACATGCCTCATATTCCGCCATATTGTTTGTACAATCAAAGCATAGCCTGGCAGTGAAGGGTATGAACTTGCCTTCCGGAGATATTAATACCGCCCCTATGCCATGACCCAGTATATTTGAAGCCCCATCAAATACTAGTGTCCATCCCTTATCTCGTCCTTCGTTATCCGGAGATACCATCATAATTCCTTCATCGGGAAATTATTCCGTCATCGAGTCCTCTCTAACTATCGGTTGGTTGGCCAGATAATCGGCAATGATGCTTCCCTTTATGGCCTTCTGAGAGACATATACGATGTCATATTCAGATAATAATACTTGCCATCTAGCAATTCTTCCTGTCGGAATGGGCTTCTCAAAGATATACTTGATTGGGTCCATCTTGGATATCAACCAGACGGTGTGGCTCAACATGTACTGCCTCAATCGACGGGCTGCCCAAGCCAAGGCGCAACAAGTACGCTCCAGTAATGTATATCTTGTTTCACACTCAGTAAACTTCTTGCTCAAATAATATATGATATGCTCTTTTTTGCCTGATTCATCATGTTGCCCTAGGACGCAACCCATAGACTCATCTAACACAGTTAGGTACATTATTAATGGCCGACTTGGCATAGGAGGCATCAAGACCGGGGGTTTTGTCAGGTATTGCTTGATCTTGTCAAAGGCTAACTGGCAATCTTCGTTCCACTTCACGGCCTGATTCTTCCTCAGCAACTTAAAGATGGGTTCACAGGTTGCAGTAAGTTGAGAGATGAAGCGAGAGATATAGTTTAGTCGACCCAGAAATCCTCTGACTTGTTTGTCATTTTTAGGAATTGGCATTTCCATGATTGCTTTGACCTTTTCGGGGTCTACTTCTATGCCTTTCTGGCTGACGAGGAATCCAAGGACTTTCCCAGATTTTACTCCAAAACTGCATTTGCTTGGATTCAATTTGAGTTGATACTTCCGTACCCTTTCAAAGAGTTTTTGCAAGTTGGCGACGTGATCCCCCTCCGTTTTGGATTTGCAAATTATATCATCTACATAGATCTCAACCTCTTTATGCATCATATCGTGAAAAATAGCTACCATAGCCCTCTGGTATGTGGCCATGGCGTTCCTTAACCCGAATGGCATCACTTGATATTGGAATGTTCCCCAAGGGGTAATAAAGGTTGTTTTGTCTATATCCTCCGGAGCCATCTTGATCTGATGGTATCCTGAATACCCATCCATAAATGAGAACAAGGCATGGTCTGCTGTACTATCGACTAAAGCATCGATGTGAGGTACCGGAAAATCATCTTTTGGACTGGCTTTGTTAAGATCTTTGTAGTCGACACATATGCGAAGCTTTCCTCCTTTCTTTGGGACTGCCACTATGTTTGCAACCCATTCGGGATAGGTAGACACTGTTATGAACTTTGCCTCCAACCACTTCTGTACCTCTTCTTTAACCCTTAGGGAGATTTCCGGCTTCATTCTTCGCAACTTTTGTTTTACTGGTTTAGAATCTAGCTTTAGTGGTAGTTTGTGTTCCACTAAATTACGATCTAGGCCTGGCATCTCTTCATATGACCATGCGAATACATCCTTGTATTCATGCAGAAGCTCGATGAGTTTCATTCTTTCGGAGGTATCCATGATAGTGCCTACCCGAATCTCCTTCTTATCTTCTTCGGAACCTAGATTTATCAATTCAACCGGTTCTTCATGGGGCTGGATCTCTCTGCTTTCTTGCTCGACTAGTCTTAGCAATTCCGGGGACGCCTCCCACTCTTCATCGTTATCCTCCTCTGCTTGATTTATTGGGTGATCAAAATTCGGCAGGTGATTATTAAAGTTGTCATTAGTTATAGATTCATTGTCAGATCTGCATTATGGTTAGTGGTTTGTATTAGGTTGGTTTGTTTTTGGTTGGTTGGAGACTGTAAAAATAAAATGAAAGATGTTGGATGAAATGCAATACTTAGTTTTTATTAAAATTATACTGATGAACTAAAAACATGCCCTTATAAATAAAAGAACCACACGCCCAGGGCTGGACATGTGACGACTTAAAATGTTTCGTAATTACATTGCATAATAAACATCACTAGCAACGTCTTCCTCCGTCCAATTGCTTAATCCTGTGCCTGGGATGCATTGATACACAGGCCCCAAATCGCTTTCTAGTTGACCATCTTCTACCATGGCGATTGTATCTGGCTTGATGAAACATGTACTTATGAAGCTTTGACTAATATGAGGAATGGGTACTTTTCTGCCTTTATACATGAATGTACCTAACTGGGCCACTCCACCCTTTTTATCTTCTGAAGCCCCCTCTCGATAGTTACTAGGACTGTAACCTAGCCCAGCTCGACCACTATTGGACGGGAGGACTAATGTGTTCTTCATCCCTTGTCCATACTTCCCCAAACCCTTTCCAGGTTGGAATCCTTTCCTCAACATAAATTTTGCCATCATGATTGATGCATTGGATGGTAGAGGATTAAGCATTGGGTGTCCTTTCTCGATAGAGGAAGCATTTGCAATCTCCAGTGCTCTGAAAGAGGCTTCCAAGGCTTCACTATCAGCTTCCACGTATGGGGCATCGCTCAGTTGAGACACTAGTGTGTCCTCCTCCCCCATAACTGTTATAAGTCTACCGCCCGTAATGAACTTGACTTTCTGGTGAAGCGACGATGGTATAGCACCAGCCGAGTGTATCCATGGTCTTCCCAATAGGCAGCTGAATGAGGGGTTGATATCCATCACTTGGAAGAGAACTTTGAAGATACAGGGTCCGATTTTTATCGGCAGTTCTATTTCTCCCAGTACATCACGTCTTGCTCCATCGAAGGCTTTGACGACTGTCGAACTAGGTCCAAGAATTGCATCTCCTACTGGCAATTTGGATAGGGTCCTCTTGGTCATCACATTTAGTGAGGCTCCGTTATCAATCAACACTCGCCCTATCACAAAATCCTTACACATGACGGATATGTGTAGAGGACGAGTATGCCCTCTGCCCTCTATTGGGACCTCCTGATCACTGAAGGAGATAAAGTTGTCAATCATGATGTTGTTGATGATTCCGCCGAGCTTATCAGTTGAAATATCGTGATTGACGTGTGCCCGATTTAGGACTTTAAAGAGGACTTCTCTATGAGCCTCCGAGTTCATCAGCAATGATAACAACGACACTTTGGCCGGAGTGCGGCTCAGTTGATCAATCACTTGGTACTACTCACTTTGTTTTATAAACCGGAGGAACTCACATGCTTCCTCCTCAGAAACTTCTCTCTCCATTTTCTCCGGAAACAGCTTGGTAGTCTCTGGCTCTGGCCTATCTTCCGATGTTTCAACAATTTTTTCTTTGCCCTTTGAGGCATTGATGATCTTTCTTGATAAATCGACAGGGCTATAAACCCTGCCACTCCTGGTCATGTTGCCAACCCCAGCTAGGTTCACAACTTCCTCCGTTTGTTTAGATTTCGCCACTGACTTCCCCTGATACTCCCATGGGACGGCCTTGTCAGACTTGTAAGGGAAAGGGCCCGAATGCCTCGTTTCCCCTGCCTCTATATATAAACTGGGTGCCCATCGGGGCGGAGCAGTAAATGATGGGGTTCCAGCGGGTATGTTCAATACTGGCACAAACTTTCTCGTGATTATTCTGTCTTGGATCTTCTGGTCTTTTTCCAGGACAAAAATATCAGAACTTTTCATTTTCTTCTCGATTACCAGCAATCGAGAGTCCATCAACTTCTGTAGTAAGGCTTTAAACTCCGCGCATCTTTCCAGAGTGTGGTCTAATATGCCATGCATCATACATACATCATCTTCATATGCACCCTCTCCCACCATTTCCACCAGACCTTGCTGGCACAATACCTTGAATATAACTTTCAAGGGAGTTTTCATATCTTCCACTTTCTCTACCACAGCCATATCATCGTCCTGCTCTAGAACGTTTATTCCTTGATTCCCGTGGTTGGGTAGAGGGTTGCCTGTGATGGTGGGAACTGTGTCCTTGAACTCTAGCCACTTAGAGTCAATCAAATCTTGGATCCTGTGCTTCAGTGCCCTACAGGTCTCCGTGGAATGCCCGATTATTCCGGAATGGTAATCGCAGTTGGCGTTTGGGTCGTACCAGGGTGCTGTGGTATTTGGGGTCTGTCCTGCTATTGGGGCTAATATTCTCTCTGTTTGAAGATGTGCGAACAGTTCAGCATACGTGACCGGGATTGGGTCAAAGGTTCTATGGGGTTTGAAGGGTCTAGGTTGGTTGCGGTTGAAATTTTGGTATGGACGGGTTTGATAGTTGTTAGGAGGTCTATTTTGTTGGGCAGGGTATTGGTTGGGACGAGGTTGGTTGTAGTGGGGTGTAGGGTTGTGTTGGGTTGGTGGGCGATTGTGGTTAATGTAAGCTATGGGTTGGTATGGGGTTTGTTGGTTAGGTTGGTATTGTGTTTGGTTGTAGTGAGGACGAGGTGTGTATGGTCGGGGGTTATGGTTGTTTTTGTTGGGGGGTTTGTGAGATTCTCCAGACACATAATGGGCTTCCGCTTCTTTTTTCTTCGCATAATTGGGTTTTTTAGACTCCACAGTCTGTTCAGCAGCAATTTTTCCAGCTTTTATGTTTTGCTCAATCCAATCTCCGACTTTTATTAAGGAATTGAAGTCGGATGTTTTGTTCCCAATCATCTTTTCAAAGAAAGGATTCGGCAGAGTATTGATGAAGATAGTAATTTGTTCGTCTTCCTCTAAACGAGGCAAGACTTGTGATGCTATCCCTCTCCATCTTTGAGCATATTCTTTAAAAGACTCAGCGACCTTCTTTGTCATACCCTGAAGCTTGGCCCGATCCGGCGCCGAGTCTTCATTGAACTTGTACTGCCTTATAAAAGCGTTGGACAAGTCCAGAAAGGTTCTTATATTCTTGCGCTCAAGGCGGATGTACCACGAAGCGGCAATTCCCACAAGGCTGTCTTGGAAGCAGTGAATTAACAGTTTATCATCGTGATGGTATGCCGACATCTTTCGGGCATACATATGGAGGTGACTCTTCGGGCATGTCGTCCCGTCATATTTCTCAAAGTCGGGCACTTTGAACTTCGGGGGAAGCACGACATCTAGGACCAGGCACCTTTCGAAGGCATTTTTCAAATCCAGGCAATTAGTCCCTTCTACAGCCTTGAGTCTCGCATTGAGCATATCCCACATTTCATCATCCCTTTCCTTCTTTTTATTACCGTGGGTTTCCTTTCCTGTCTGTGGGCCTGTAGGTTGTTTGTCATCCTTGGGAGGACGGTAATTCATGTCATCGTTGGGGTTAGTCTCGTCAGTGGGTTGTTCAGTGTTCTCATCATCGGTTTCTTCAGTCTGACTCATGTTTTCATTTTGACCATCATGTTGCTGCTCTTTTGTTTCATACCCCTTTCCTTTTCCCTCTTTTGTGGTTTGTTTTGAGGAGGAGCCTTGGCGAGGTGAAGGAGTGGTTTTAGCCCCAGGGCTAGTTTTAGAAAAATTTCCAGTAGTATTCTCCTGTTGCATTTTCATCATCATCTTCATCATTTCTGCCATTTGCTCCTTTAACTCAGTCATTTCTGACTTTCCTTCCAGATTAGTGGGGGTTTCTTGATCGGCCATGGTTCTGGATTGCGACCTTGTGTTGTAATGATGTCTTTTAGCAATGATTACTAAACTTGTGTACGATTTTTTAAATAAAAACAGTTGTAAAGTTTTGTAAATTTTGACAAAAAAAAAATAAAAAAAAATAAAAAGAAAATTCCTTGTTTCTGGAGAAGCTTGGTATAGTAAGACATCTTGACCCGCATGTGATGACTATGAGGCGTGCCCCATTAGTTTCTCTTGCGTTGATGCCAATCTTTAGACGAAACACTAGGCTTTAGACCTTGATCGCATCTAAATTTGTTCTCTTGTTGCAGATTATGAACATTGAACCCCTTGCCCTGTATCTAGTGACTTGGGAGCGTGCTCCACAAGGCCATCTATAGTTGATAATAATCTTTAGAAGGAACCCTGGGTTCTCGACCAAGACCATATCTAAATGCGAGGGCTTCTCATTTATCAAGGCTTTATGGTGTATTGATTGGTGAGTTTATATAATGAAGGAAATCATGAAGATACTTGAGGGAAAATGAAACTTTTATTCATATTCATTGGAGATTACATCGAGATTCTACTCATGCTTATTTTTTCTTTGATTTTTTTTTTTTACATGAAATATCAAAAGTCCCTAGTTGCAGCAATTCTCCTTTTCCTCAGCTTCCAGGCCAACCCATCACATGTTTCATAGAATGTTTTCATTGCCGGGCGTAGCTCTGTTTCCGGATACATGTGTAGTTCCCCCCGGGCCTCTTCGAAAGTTCTCAACCAGCCATCCGCAAAATCCCCAAAACCATCAATTATTTTTCGGCACCTTTCTTCCCATCTGTCCTTATCCCATTTGCACTCTTGGAGCATATTGTCCCAGTTGTGCGACCATTCCTGTTGTCTGGTTACCAACTCTTTGTGGGTAGCTTCAAGGAGGGTCAGTTGTTCTGAGAGGTATACTTTATCATTATTAGCCTCAGCCAATGCTTGGTGGTGTGCCTTCTCCATTTCTTCCATTATGGCCTTTAACTGATTTTCCCTCTCGAGTGTTTTATCTAGAGCTGCCTGATATTCCTTCATGGTGGCCCATGCATGGTTCTCTTCATTCTTGGCGTCCTGAGTAATGGCTTGTAGCCTTTCAGCTTTTGCTTCCAAAACCTGGATATCCATTTGCGCCGTATGCAAGGCTCGACTTCGGATCTTCAATTGATGGTTCAGATCGGATATTTGCTTATCTTTCTCTTCATTAGCACTGATCAGCTTAGCTATCTTTTCATCTTTATTCTTCACGGCTCGAAGTAGGCTATACTTTTCAGATGTAGAGCACATGTTGGCATAGTCCCTCTTAAGACTGATTTCTTCTTTTTTCTGAGAATCTATAATCTTGTAGAGTTTCTCGATAGTTAGCTCATGCTTTTCTTTCTGATCCCGAGTTTCTTCCAGCTTGGCTCCTAACACTTTGATCTGCCCGGTCAGTAATAGTTCAGTTTCAGATGGACCGGCCGGTTTTGGTGGAATGTCAGCATCAGGGATTGTTTTTCCTTTTCTCCTCTCATTCCGCCAATATTTGTATTCATCAGTATAGAAAGCCTTGCGCTCCCCCAACTCATGTATCCCGGAGATATGAATGCGCTTCAATGAATACCTCACTGCATCTATTGTTTTGTCAGTCGCTTCTCTGTCTTTGTACCATATCACAAACCCTTGTAACTGTTCTTCACGGACTAGGGTCATACCCCACTTCATTTGGCCAAGTACTAAAGCAAGAGTGAAAGTAAGACATCCCCTAGGACCCATTAGGACCATGTTGGAGTAATCCCCACATGAGTACATTATCATATCATGTTTATCATACATGTTGCATTTAGTACCGAAGTTCTTAGGAGTAACCTCCCTAAACAACTTTTCCCATTCAGACAACATCATTGGTTTGACAAAGGTATTCCGGAACCTGCGAAGTGGGTTTTGGCTCCAATCTGGGTATTGGTGATGCTTGAACATGGTCATCATCCACACATACAGCAGTTGCATACAACATCGGATCTTGGGAATACTCTTTTCATGGCTTTTCTGAAATGCAAGGAGAGTATCCGATAATATGGCTGGGACTGGATTCACTCCAAACTTTCTGAACTTATGCAGAACATCAATGGCACCCTGATCCACTATATCATTAACAAAAGGGAAAAGAGTTTTACCGTATATGGCTAATGCTAGTGTTGGCTTAAACATTTCCCAATCTCCCTGTTTCACTACCTGATCGAGATGTTTTCTCAGGAAACTCCACTTTAATCCATAATAGGGTCCTTGTTTATTATATTGGAGGGTGTCGGGGCCACACCGCCGGGGCCACACCTATTAGTTCTTTGATGATATCTTCATTTGCATCTTGGGTGCCTGTGAATAAGTATACTCTCAATCGGTTGGACAAAGGAATGTCTAGAAGGACTTGATATTCCTCGATAGTTGGAGAGGCATCTACATTTGGGAACTCAAAAATTCGCAAGATTGGGTTCCAATATTTTGTCATTGCTCCCATAACTCTTAAGGCATCAGCATCGATGGGGACGAGGATAAGGTCTAACAATTTTCCATACTCTTTTGCAAACTGATCTTTGACTTCCTTCGGAATCTTGGGGACAAGCTCCACCAAATAACTCACATCAATCATTTGCAACTCAAACTTCACTTTGTTTTTCATGGTTGGAGTGTTGTTATGATCTGTAACTTGAGAACTAGTCATCGTGTCTTACTATACCAATAACTTCTCTGAATCAAGTAACCTGGAAAAAAAATATAATAAAAAAAACATGAAAATGTTAAATGTTTGGACGATATGTATGAATGATATGCATGATGTATGTCCCTTAGGTCGTAACCTTATTTGGGATGATAAGGACATCAAAGTGTGAAGAGATCTTTGTGTCGCTTATACATGAATGGTATGCTTTTCTAAATTAAAGATGATTAATTTCGAAATATGAAACAATAATAAATGTTCCGCTTCCCGTGTCTTACGTTGGTAATTCCTACAGGGTTTTCGGAATTTCTAGAGATCACAGCCCTAGAGCGAGGAACTAGATTTCATTAAAGTGAACTCGAGAAAAAAAAGTTTTAGATTTCTAGGTTACCAGATTGCATCCAATCCCGGAAGAAAGGAAACCCAAAATATTGCAGGTTATAAACAGGAGAAGTCTAGCCCCTCAAGCGTATAACTCACAACATTTGGTAACAATCTGGGTGGTCCATCATGCTAATGCCAGTGAGATAGAATCTAACACCAGGCAGAGCGGATGTTCCCCTTATTGCAAACTTACTTTCTAACACCCGGGTCTAGGGCATATGTGTGTGCAAAACTCAAGTGAACCGTGTTGGTGTGTGAGGAAGCGACAAACCTTTCGTACAAAGAATTAACTCTCATCCCAAAGCTGCAAAGAAAGTTAAATACAAGCTCATGGATAATAAATTAAATTGAAAGTAAAACATATTATTCTAAAAAATAAGACCAAAAAAAAAAAGGGTATTCTAGTCCATGTAATTAGCGGCTCTGGGCATGACTCTCTTATGGGTTGTCCCCAGTGGAGTCGCCAGCTGTCGCGACCCGATTTTCGGTTGGAAGACCGGCCTTGCGACTTGGGGAGAGGCGAAATCGATTTCTACCTCTTCCAATTGCTTGGAGTCGCCACTACGTTTTTTTGTGGATAAAACGTAGAAAACTCTAAATGTGCCCAATTAGGATAAAATGGTCTTTAATCAGAGGTTCTGAGCTCGGGAGTCGATTACGAATCGGGGAAGGTATTAGCACCCCGTCCGCCCGTATTAAAACGGTACCCTCGCTAATTACATGGACTTTTATACCCTTACGATTATTTATTAAAATTCAATAATAAAAGCAAAATGTTTTATTTTTTATTGTTGTGCCTGACAATAGCTCATCTTGCTCCTACGTATCCCTAGGTGCAATAGGGAAATCAAGGCTACGTAGTTCTGGTTTGAAATTTAATTGGAAAGTTGATGTAAATTGTATTCTCTTTAAGAAAAGATGAAGCAGCAGAAACTAATATCCGCACTGTATCAAATCTTAAAGAGATTTTGAAAGTAATTAAGATATTGTGTTGAAATTTATTTATCCCTAAGATATATATTATTTTTGAAATAATTGAAAATGCATTGTTTGGAATTTATTTATTTTTAAGATATATATTATTTTTGAAATAATTGAAATGCATTGTTTGGAATTTATTTATTTTTAAGATAGATGAAGTTGCAAGACTAATGCCCGCGCCGCATCAAATCTCAAGGAATATTTTGAAGTGGTTTAAAATATATTATTGAAATTTATTCACCTTTAAGGTAGATGAAGTAGCAAGACTAATGCCCGCGCTGCATCATATCTTTAAAGAGATTTGAAATAGTTTAAAATTATTCACCTTTAAGATAGATGAAGTAGCAAAACTAATGCCCGCACCGCATCATATCTTAAAGAGATTTGAAATAGTTTAAAAATATGTTATTAAAATTATTCACCTTTAAGATAGATGAAGTAGCAAGACTAATGCCCGCGCCACATCATATCTTAAAGAGATTTGAAATAGTTTAAAAATATGTTACTGAAATTATTCACCTTTAAGATAGATGAAGTAGCAAGGCTAATGTCCGCGCCGCATCATATCTTAAAGAGATTTGAAATAATTTTAAAAATATGTTATTGAAATTATTCACCTTTAAGATAGATGAAGTAGCAAGACTAATGCCCGCGCCGCATCATATCTTAAAGAGATTTGAAATAATTTTAAAAATATGTTATTGAAATTATTCACCATTAAGATAGATGAAGTAGCAAGATTAATGCCCGCGCCGCATCATATCTTAAAGAGATTTGAAATAGTTTAAAATATATTATTGTGCTATAAATTGATTTGTCTAATAAACATATAATTATTAGAATTTAATAGAACCTCTTGATTAAATAAGATTACTCAATTGGTATAATAAAAAAACAAATAAATAATACAAAGGAAAACATAGACAGAACAAAAAAAATTACTGGGCTCGGGTTAGGCCCAGCTAAGAAAACGGATTGAAGGGGGAGGGGTTAGATTTAGGTTTGTCATTTTTGACTTCTGAGACTTGGATGGCATGGGAGAGGAGAAGTGAGAAGAAAGGAGAAGGGAGAAGACGAAGGTGAGAAGACGGAGCCGAGGAGCAAATCGCGGTTCCTCTCCCGTTTTCCTCTTACAGTGGCAGAGGCGGTTTGCGGTGACTGGTAAGGGGTAAGGTCGTCTCCTTCCTCTTTCTTCTCCGACGAGCAGAGATGGTGGATCGAAGTTACAAAAACAGCGGCGGGTTCATGGTTGGTCGTCTCCTTCCTCTTTCTTCTCCGACGAGCGGCGATGGTGGAACGAAGTTACAAAAACAGCGGCGGGTTCATGGTTGGTCGTCTCCTTCCTCTTTCTTCTCCGACGAGCGGCGGCGACAGTGACGGCAAAAAATAAACGACCTACTGTTTTGATGCTTGAGACGATTGGGACTAAACGGATTAGGTAACAAGCTATACACCCTCTATGTCCCTACACTCAGCTATTTTTCTTGGATACCTCGATGAATTACTTGCGAATGCTAACTCGGAATACAAATACACAATCCGGATTATATCAATTTATGGGTTGTTTCTATTTTAAAACACATAATAATACGTATCCCATGAAACTGGTTGAAATAGATGCCCTTAATTACGTATTTCGGTATACAGATGCATACAATAGCTAGGAAACAAACTAGATGATGATTAGCCAGGAACATATGCTTTTTATGTTTTGGAATTTGAATGCTCCTTGATTGATTGCCATGAGTATAGATATGCACTATCTGAAAACATGATTTAACATTTGTAATTATGCCAACATAATGAGTAAAAAACCTGTGTATGTACCTTTCCTTTAACTATGAGTGTTGATACTTTATGGATTCCCTGTTTGAATGCTGGACTGATGCCACTTTGATTACTATGAGTGATTTGAATATAGTTGCGGGCTTATATGTGCGTGTAAGTGTATAGACTGTGGTTATGTTGTTGGGATATGTGTTATGTATCAAGGATTGTGTGTGTCAATATTTGGGTGTTTTTCTGGGTGAGTTGTTCTGATTGATGTGTTCCGGTATTGGGATGTTATGAATGGTATATGAGTGGTGGACGAAAGTAAAGTGAAAGTCTCTTGGATGAGTACTAAGGTTTATGCCAAAACAATTGCATGCCTATATCTTGTGTATGTGTGTGGTCTTTCTTTTGTAGAGCTGTGAAAACCCTTTCAATTGCTCATTGATTGCCAGAAATATCCCAGACTTTTGGCTTGCTGATTATTCTCTCAAAACTGTCCATAACTAACACTATTAATGCTTATTATGCCTAAAGCATAACTGATTTGTCTCTTCTGAAATTTTGCTCTATGGTATGCTGGATGCCTTTTGCTTCTTTTTTGTTGTCTACCATTATTTTTTCTTTTTAATGCTACTCCATCAATGCCTGGAAAGGTAACTACCACCTGAATATCATCCTTTGCATTTTTCATTTGATCTTATTTTTGTATTCCTATGGTTATCATTTAGTCTGATGCTTATTTCTTGCTTATCATTACTGCTTATTATTGCCTCTCTTAAGGACGTGTAACAGAAAATTTTGACTTCTGACTTGCATAAAATTTGACTCTTGAAAACTTATTTGTGGCTGACTGTTGGAACGCTTCTACTCTTTTCCTTTTTATTCCATTGTTCTGATTGCTCCATTTAAAGTTAATCATTAAGATTTTCCTCTGGTTATGTAACTGAAATGCTAATGGTTCTAATTGTTATTGTTTAGTGCTGTCCTTTGGGATCTTATTGCTTGATACTTCACAGCTGGTTGACTTTGCACACAAGCTAAGAAAGCTTCGGTTGATTTAGGGAAACCATCTCATCATAACATTCCACAACAACTGGCTTCTTTGTGGACATGTAGTTGTTTTCATCTCCGGGATACAACTTCAAGTGATGATATCTGTCTATATATTGCACTTCAACAAAATACAAGACTCAGAAATTATGTTGACATTCAAAACAAAATAGCACGCACCATCTGCATGATTAATAGCAGTGAATACTAGTTGTATTGACATTGTATGTTATCATTCTATAACATAATGAAGCACTTGAGCCATATAACTTGATCTACTTTAGCAAAGCTTTGCACGATATTGTATTAGTTGGGCACCCACCCAAGCTTATTATTAAATAAAATGAAGCACCCGAGCCAATTTGTACTATCCAACTGAATTTAGCAAGACACCCATGTCCGTAGGTGCAGATAGATCCCAAAATGTTAGTTGAAAATTTGACTACCTTTGACGGTATTTCAAATTCAAAGGCTTATCACAAACATCTTGTGAAAATAATTGGTGATAGTAATTTCAAATTCACCCCACCCTGATTCTGATAACTCAAACGCTGATGAATTTACAACCCTATCAAATTTTGCTTTTTCTTTTGTTACTTTTTTTTTGTTGTTGAATTCTTTGTATTGTTTTACTTGGCAAGAATAAGCCGGACAAAATTGGGTGTTCACACTTACTAACTGACTAACTTACTGAATGACTGACTTACTGACTTACTGACTGACTGACGTAATGATTGACTAACTTACTGATTAACTGACTAACTTACTAACTGACTTACTGACCTACTTACTGACTTACTGACTTACTTACTTACTTACTGACTTACTTACTTAATGACTGACTGACTTAGTTATGGACTTACTAACTGACTTACTGATTGACTTACTTACTAATTGACTGAGTTACTTATGGACTGACTGTCTGACTTACTTAACAACTGACTGACTTAATGACTAACTTACTGACTGACTTACTTACTTACTAACTAACTAACTGACAGCAACCTCCTTAGTGCATCTTTTTGATCGTTTTGCTTGAAAACTTAACAATGGTGTGGAATTTAGTATATTTTGTGATTTCTTGGTTGTGTGTGTGTAATTTGTGTTGAAACAAGTTAATTTTCGGATTTGAGAAGGTAGGACTAATATTTTTGGTATTTTTGGGTTTATGATGGAATGAGGGAAATGAACAGGAAATGGGATGGTTGTGGTGGCTGTTTGGCCGTGTATGAATGATATGAGTGGGAAATAGGTGTAGTTGGATTAAAGAAGATGGAAGTAGACTTGAGAGGGAAAACACCACAAGCCTAAGCTTGATAAGTTGAGTGATATTCACCACAACAAGGATGTTGATAAGGATTGTTTGAGGTGCCACACCACAAGGATGATAAGCCAAAACCGCCACAAGCAAAAGCTTGATAAGTTTAAAGGGGTAGGAGCAAAGCTCAACTAAAACACAAAGGTTTTTCTTAATTCAAATTCAAGTTAAAGTTGCAATGGTTTCGGTTTACACATATATAAGCTAGGCCACGTGAGGCTCCTAAGCTTGAGTTTTCCCATATTTGAAATTAAAAATATAAAATTACAAAAGTAAAACAAAATGAATGTGGACGTTGGGTGAAGAAAGATGCATGGCTTGAATGTTGGCGGCAAGGAGGTGGCCATGGCTTTAATGTGGGGCTTCAAATTTAAAAACATCCCATTAAGAATCTTGAGATATCCCACGGCCACATTAAGAGTCCAAGGTGATTCCAAAGCATCCATTAAGACTAGCCACCAAGGGGGCCACAGTTTGATTAAAGCTTTGAAGGCTTCCATGGCTCATTTAAGATGTCAAGCTTGTTCCAACGCAACATTTAATGACAGCCACCTAAATCCTCTCTTTGTGGTCCACGGCTTAATGGCCTCCATGTTTCCTACACATAAATGTGGGTACCAAAATTTGACTTTAGTTATTCACGTGCATGGCTTGGGCTAGCATGCTTGATGGTAACGACTCCTTGCCTTAGTCCTTGCTGGCCGAGTTTGGCAAGCTTTAGTAAGCCCCTTATAATGCTTAAAACCGAAATTAACCTATAGCCTATGTAAATTACAAAAACATGACTTAAAAATAAAATGTGGGACATAAGACCCCCACTTATTTAATACAACAAAATAAAGAAAAGGTCATTTAAGCCCTTATGTAAATATGGCCTTGGCGGGTTGCTATCACTAACTTACTGGCTGACTAACTGACTGACTTACTGACTGACTTATTGAATTATTGACTAACTTATTGACAGATTGACTTACTTATAGACTTACTCACTAAGTGACTTACTTATTAACTAACTGACTGGCTAACTAACTGACTTACTAACTGAGTTACTAACTGACATAGTGACTGACTTACTTACTAACAGACTAACTAACTTAATGACTTACTTACTGACTTATAAACTTACTGACTGACTTAATGACTAACAGACTTACTAATGGACTTACTGACAGACTTAGGGATTGACTTACTTACTTACCGACTGACTTACTGACTGACTGACTTACTTATGGATTTACTGACTGACTTACAGACTGACTTACTTACTAACTGACTGACTTACTGAGTGACTAACTTAAGGACTTACTGACTTTCTTACTAACTGAATAACTTATTGACTGACTGACTTACTGACTGAATAATTGACAGACTTACCTATTGACTTACTGACTGACTGACTTATTGACTGACTTAGTAATTGACTTACTGAAGGACTTAATGACTGACTGGCTTACTTATCAACTTACTGACTGACTTACTTACTGACCAACTAACTGACTTAATGATAGACTGACTGACTTACTGAATGACAAACTGACTGACTTAATGACTAACTGACTGACTTATTGATTGACTTACTTACAAACTTACTGACTTACTTACTTACTTAATGACTGACTTACTGACTTACTTACTAACTGACTAACTTACTGAATGACTGACTTACTAACTGATAGACTTAATGGCTGACTGGCTTACTAACTGACTTATTGACTGACTTACTAACTGACTGACTGACTGACTAACAGAATGACTTACTGACTGACTTACTGACTGACTTACTGATTGACTCACTTACTGATTTACTTATTGACTGACTTACTGACTTCCTGACTTACTGACTAACTTATTGACTGATTGACTTAATTATGGAGTTACTTACTTACTTACTTTCTAACTTACTAACTTACTTACTGACTTACTGACTTAATGACTGACTTACTTACTTATGGACTTACTGACTAACTTACTTATTAATTGACTAGCTTACTGACTGACTGACTTACTTATGGACTTAGTGACTAACTTACTTATTAATTGACTAGCTTACTGACTGACTTACTTACTTATGGACTTAGTGACTGACTTACTGACTGACTTATGTAACACCCCGAATTTTAATATTTAAAATTATAGTATCAGTCCTAGAAGTCTCGCCTGAGAGAGAGTTGTCTCGCCTGGGCGAGAAAGGATCACCTGGGAGGGTGAAATCCTGGGCTATACTGGAGGATTCTCGCCTGGGCGAGAAATGGCAATTTTGGGCAGTGTAATCGATTACACAATCCTGGTAATCGATTACATGCTGATAAACTAATCAGATCTGTGTATTTTACATGATGTAATCGATTACACTATACTTTTAACCGATTACAACATATTAAAAGCATCAGATATGTGCATTTTTCACATTGTAATCGATTACAACATGTTTGGTAATCGATTACATCGAGTCGTTGAGTTTGGATTTTAAATTTTTAACTGATGTAATTGATTAGACCATATGGTAATCGATTACACTCATCACTATGACTATAAAAGTGAAAAGGGGGACCTAGAAACCCTAATATTCATTTTCTTTCTTCCCCTTTCTCTCCCAACGGTGGCTCCACCCAAATGGACCATTTTTCCCTCCACTAAGCCTCAAAACTCATCAAAACCTTCCTCTTGCTTCATGGTAACACATTTGGAAAAGCTTGGAGGTGAAAAAGCAACAATGGAGGTTGGAGGAGATGAAGGGAGATGTGGCTCTTTTGCGGAGCAACGGAGCTTACGCAACCTAAGGTGAGGGAGAAGACCATTGTGGTCTTAGAGTATTTCATTAGAGTCATCATCTCCGATTTCCCTCAAGAATCGAAGCATATTAACGGATAGAAACTCTCTTGGGAGTTTGTGGTCCATATGAGAGTCTTTAATTTACATGAGGATGTATTAGCCATAAAAGTGGAGATATATGTGTGGGGGAAAACCGTCTATTTAATTAAATCTCTATATGCTCATTTATGGTAATACACCGTCATTAAAGATGATTCTAATGTTAATGTGTTTATGATGAAGAATATGTTATGTGTGGCTTGTTTATGATAATGGTTATGTTGTGTGATGAGTTGTGAATGTGTTAAAATGGATATGAGTATGTTTATCAAAATGAGTATGTTGTGAGTGGTTGATTGTTATAAACATGTATGGGTGTGTTGTAATAATGAATGAGTGATGAGTTGTGAATGCGTTAAAATGGGTATGAGTATGTTTATCAAAATGAGTATGTTGTGAGTGATTGATTGTTATAAACATGTATAAGTGTGTGTAACAATGAATGAGTGATGAGTTGTGAATGCGTTAAAATGGGTATGAGTATGTTTATCAAAATGAGTATGTTGTGAGTGGTTGATTGTTATAAACATGTATAAGTGTGTTGTAACAATGAATGTGTGATGAGCTGTGAATGTGTTAAAATGGATAAAGGTATGTTTGTAACAATGAAGGTGTTGTATGCTATTTATGGTGATAAAATAATGAGATGCCTTGTGTTGATTGTGTATGACATGGATGTGAGTGTAATGTGGAAACTCGACCTACCCGATGTGGTATGGGTATTACTCGACCTGCCCGATGTGGTATGGGGATTATTTGTATGATACAAAATTGTTGAATGATATCAAGGGTAAATTATTACGGAATGTGTATGATGTGAAAAGTGTATACTCGGAATGAAAATAAATATGCACACTATAGAACACATATAGTATGGGATGTATGTGTACTATAGGGTGAATATGGATAATACTTGATAAATAAATATGCACACTATAGAACACATATAGTAGGGGATGTATGTGTACTATAGGGTGAATATGGATAATACATGATAAATAAATATGCACACTATAGAACACATATAGAAGGGGATGTATGAGTACTATAGGGTGAATATGGATAAAATGTGATGAATAAGTATGCACACTATAGAACACATATAGTATGGGATATATGTGTACTATAGGGTGAATATGGATAATATGTGTTGATTGATATATGCATATCATGATTGATGTTAGATGTGTGTGGTTTTAATACTTTAATGTCATTACTCCATGTAAATCCACGCTACGGTCGCCGTAGTTGGTTCTTACT
This sequence comes from Lupinus albus, assembly GCA_009771035.1. Classification (NCBI taxonomy): domain Eukaryota; kingdom Viridiplantae; phylum Streptophyta; class Magnoliopsida; order Fabales; family Fabaceae; genus Lupinus; species Lupinus albus. The sequence continues at coordinate 11,281,868 of CM019999.1, forward strand.
CCCTCTGTCTTTCCTTGTATGTGTTGTATATTTGGGTTCAGGTTGTGGAGGTAGCGCATTGGACGCTTGCGGAGAAGAGTACATGATAGAGTAGTGGATAATATGTAATTGATATGTTATATGATAAATATTTGTAATATGAAGAACATGTTAAAGTGAAATTCATGTATAAACAACTTTCTTGTAAGTGTATAATCAAGTGGATCTAATGTTTGTATTCAAGGTAAATTTTGAGAAAGTGTAATTGTATAAAGGATGTATTTGAAAGGAAGTGTAATGACATGCTTTTGAAATGAAGGGTGTTTGGAATATTTCCGCCTTGCAAATTTATAAACATATTCACTCAAGTTTCCAAACTGTTCGAGTAATGTCTTTCAAAAGTAATCACTTCACATTCACGAATAAGGATTTTAAAAGAGAATTTTCGAGTTATGAAAATCGGGTCTTTACAACTTACTTTCTAACTAACTAACTTATTAACTGTCTAATTTATTGACTGACTTACTGACGGAAGTATAACTAACGGACTAAAATACTGAATGACTGACTTATTGACTTATTGACTTACTGACATACTGACTTACTGATTGACTTACTGACTTACTGACTCACTTACTGACTGACTTTCTGACTTACTGAATTACTGAATGACTGACTTATAGACTGGCCAACTTATTCACTAACTTACTGATTGACTTACTGACTGACTTACTGATTGACTAACTTACTTATGGACTTACTCACTGACTTTTTGACTTACTATCTGACTTACTGAATGACAGACTAACTTACTTACTTACTAACTGACTGACTTAATGACTTACTGACTTACTGACTAACTTACTTACTAACTGACTAACTTACTGACTGACTTTATGACTTACTAATGGACTTACTGACTTACGAAATGACTGAGTTACTTATGGACTTACTGACTGTCTGACTTACTTACTAACTGACTTAATGAATGATTTACTTACTGACTAACTTATTGACTGGCTTATTAACTTATTGACTAACTAACTTACTAACTGACTGACTTACGGACTGACAGACTTACTCACTGACTGACTTACTAACTGATTGACTTAAGGACAGACTGACTTACTTACTGAATGACAGGCAGATTGACTTTACTACTAACTGACTGACTTAATGACTGACTAACAAACTGACTGACTTACTTACTAAGTTACTAACTGACTTACTGACTATCTTATTTACTAACAGCCTAACTTATTGACTAACTAACTTACTAACTTACATACTGACTTACTGACTGACTTAATGACTGACGGACTTACTTATGGACTTACTAACAGACTTAAGGATTGACTTACTTACTTACTTACTGATTTACTGACTGACTGAGTTACTTAAGGACTTACTGACTGACTTACTAACTGACATACTTACTAACTGGCTAACTTTCTGACTGACTGACATACTGACTGACTAATTTACTGACTTAGTTACTGACTTATAGACTTATTGACTGGCTTACTGACTTACTGACTGACTTACTGACTTACTGACTAACTGACTTACTGACTGACTAACTTACCAACTGACTAACTTATTGATTGACTGTCTAACTAACTTACTTACTTACTTACTTACTTACTTACTTACTGACTAACTAACTGTCTGACTTACTGACTGACTTACGACTAAGTGACTTACTTACTTATGGGCTTACTGACTTAATGACTGACTTACTAACTAACTAACTAACTAACTAACTAACTGACAGACTGATTGATTGACTTAATGACTGACTGGATAACTAATTGACTTACTGAATACTTACTAACTGACATACTAACAAACTTACTGACTGAATTAATGACTGCCTTACTGAATGATACACAGACTGACTTACTAACTAACTGACTAACTCAATGACTGACTAACTGACTGACTGACTTACTGACTGACTGACTGACTGACTAACTTACAGACTGACTGACTTACTGAATTACTGACTAACCTACTGAATTACTAACTGGCTGACTTACTTATGGACTTACTGACTAACTTACTTACTGACTGGTTGACTTATTTATTAAGTGACTGAGTTAATGACTGGCTGACTTACTGACTGACTTACTAACTTATTGACCAACTAACTTACTAACTTATTGACTTACTAACTTACTGAGTGACTGACTGATTGTCTTACTGACTAACTTATGGACTAACTGATTAACTGACTGACTTACTGACTGACTTACTTATGGACTTACTGACTGACTTACTTACTAATTGACTGACTTACTAACTAACAAACTAACTGACTGACTGACTTACTTATGGACTAAATGACTGACTCTCTTAATGACTGAATGACAAACGTACTGAATTATAAACTTACTTTCTTACTAACTAACTGACTGACTAACTTCCTGACTTACTGACTGACTTAATGACTAACATACTGACTGACTTACTTACTAACTGACTAACTTACTAAGTGACTCACTTATCCAATGACTTATAGACTGGCTTACTTACTAATTGAATAACTTACTGACTGATTGACTTACTGACTTACTGACTAACTTACTTACTCATTGACTTATTGAATTATTGAGTGACTAACTTACTAACTGACTGACTTGTTGACTAACTGACTTATTAACTGACTTAGTGACTTACTGACTGACTTACTAATTGACTTACTTATGGACTTACTGACAGTCTAACTTACTTAATTACTAACTGACTGACTTAATGACTGACTGGCTTATTGATTGACTTACTGACTGACTTACTGACTTACTAACTGACTGACTGACTGACTTAATGATTGATTGACTTACAGAATGACAAACAGACTGATTTACTTACTAAGTAACTCTCTTAATGACCGACTGACTAATTGACTAACTTACTGATTCACTTAATAATTGACTTACTTACTAATTGACTAACTTATTGACTGGCTGACTCACTAATCGACTGACTTACTAACTGACTTACTAACTGACTTACTGTGATTGACTAACTGACTTACATATGGACTTACTGATTGAGTTACTTACTAACTTACTGACTTACTGACTGACTTACTTACTAACTGAATGACTTACTGATTGATAGACTTACTAATGGACTTACTGACTGACTGACTGACTGAATTACTGACTGATTTACATACTAACTTATTGACTAACTAACTTACTAACTTTCTCACTAACTTACTGACTGAATTACTGACTTACTGACTGACTTACTTACTTATGGACTTACTGACTTACTTACTTACTTACAAACTAACTGACTTATTGACTCACTTACTTACTAACTTACTGAATGACTTACTAACTAATTGACTGACTTAATGACTGACTGACTAAATGAATGACTTACTGACTGACCTACTAACTGACTGACTTACTGTGAAGATGGTGATCTTTCCCAACATATGGCTAAGGTTTTGATGATGCTCACTATGTCATCAAATGCAAAAAGAAGACTGGCGAATCAAAAGTCAAAGAAGCTCAAGTGTGAAGTCTAAATCTTCTAGGTAAAACGATACTTAAAATCTCTTAACTATACGATAAAGGTTGATCTCTGAAAAACTCATGCATAAAAACTAAGATCATTTGCACTAAAGCATAAGTGTTCTGTTTTTGAATAGTGTAATCGATTACACTATCCTGGTAATCGATTACAAGTTGATAAACTCATCAGACCTCTGCATTTTCCATGATGTAATCGATTACACTATACAAGTAATCAATTACAACATATTAAAAGCATCAGATATGTGCATTTTTCATAATGTAATCGATTACACAATACTTGGTAATCGATTACATAAATCCATTGAGTTTGTATTTTAAAATTTTTAACTGGTGTAATCGATTACACATACTAGAACAGTATATTGGTTCTGTTTTGATTGAACTGATGTAGCTCTTAACTTTTCACAAACTCATGTTGGTTCATGTGCACGAATTAAACACTATAAAAAGGTGTTCTATGACTTGTTTTTAAACACACAATTCTGAATACAACTTCCATGCTCACATACCCACAAAGTTCTTAAAATTTATCTCATTCATTCTTAAGTAAAAACAAAAGCTTTGTCCAAGTTATTTGATTTTAAATTAAAGTGATTATTCAGTTAGTGATTCAAATCCAAAAAGTACCAATTACTATTAGAGAATCACTTATTCAAAAGCCTTATAAAAACCATCTTAAGAATACAAATTAGAGTATTGTAAACATTTCACCAAGTGTGGTGAAGTGCACTATATTGTGAAAGAACGGTGTTAGCCTAGTGCCTAGTGGAATAGGTCAGTAGTCTTGGAAGAAGACGAAGAAGGTGTATAATGGGTTCTTGCAATAGAGGAAAAATCTTCTTGGTAACAAGATGGACTGGACGTAGCCTTCAAATTGAAGGTGAACCAGTGTAAATCTTGGTGTGATCTTCTCTTCCCTTAACTTTTTACATTTTCCATTATCTTCTACTTCTACTCAAATATTTTGTTTATTACTTCCGCTCATAGAAAAACTCTCGTTAACTTGCAAAGTTTTAAAATAAAAGTAGAAAAAATTAATTTAAGTCTCTGCACCTAATTCACCCCCCCCCCCCTCTTAGGTGGCCATATATCTTAACAATTGGCATCAGAGCGTAAGTTTAGGTAATTTTCTCCTAAGATCCTAACTATGGCCTCAAGACAATATCTAGGTGAGGGATCCAATATAAATCGTCTACCAAAGTTTAATGGTGAACATTACGATTTCTGGAAAATTAGGATGAGAATCTTCATTGAGTCTCAAGACTTAGAAATTTGGGACGCCATTGAAAACGGTCCCTTAATTCCAAGTCATCTTAGTTGTGGTGTAGTAGAAACAAAACCAATAAGTGCTTGGGATAATGAAGATAAAAGAAAATTTGAATATGATCTAAATGCCATGAACATTATAACTTCGGCTTTGGGAATGGATGAATTCTTTAGAATCTCAAATTGAAAAACTGCAAAAGAGATGTGGGAAACCTTAGAGACCACCCACGAAGGAACATATGAAGTTAAGCGTTCAAGACTCAATACTCTATCACAAGAGTATGAACTCTTTAGAATGCTTCCTGGTGAGAAAATATAAGACCTGCAAAAAAGATTTACCCACCTTACTAACCATCTCATTGCCTTAGGAAAAGACCTATCTACTAATGACTTAAACTTAAAAGTTCTTAGGTCCCTAAATAGAAATTGGCAACCCAAAGTTACTGCCATATAAGAAAAGAAGAGTCTGTCTAAAGTGTCTCTTGCAACCCTGTTTGGTAAATTGAAATAACATGAATGAGAATTAGGGAGATTAGAGCAAAATGAAGAAATAGAAAAGAAACACAAATCAATTTCTCTAAATACTGTCACTAAAGATAGAAATAGTGATATTGATGAAGATGAGGACATGATTCTTCTAGCCAAAAGATTTAATAAATTCTTAAAGAAAAGGAAAAACTTCAAGAATAACAAATTTTCAAGAAAAAATGAAAATTTCTCCTCTCAAAACATCACTTGCTTTGAATGCGGAAAAAGTGGCCACATAAAAGCATATTGTCCTACTCTAAAAAAGAAGGACAACTATAGCAAGAACTTCAACAACAACAAAGTCAACAATTACAACAATAAAACAAAGAAGGCTTATATAGTTTGGCATGACAATGATATAAGCTCATCATCTGACTCCGACAATGAAGAGAATGCACAATAGCACTAATGGCTTCACACCAAACAAAAGATGAACTTGATGAGGTTAGTAACTCTTTTGAATTACATAGTTATGATGAGTTGCAAGAAGCTTTTAATGAATTACATGATGAATTTTTAAAACTTTTTAAAATGTGTTCTAAACAAAAGAAAACCATTGTAGAATTAGAAAGTAAAGTCAACTCTCAAAACAAACTCACTAGTTGTAATAAATGTATAGAAAAAGAATCCAAAATACATGAATTAAATAATGAAATAAACACTTTAAATAGGAGCACTAAAATATTGGACAAAATCTTGTTGAATCAACACCCTTCAAATAACAAAAGAGGGATTGATTATTCTCCTAATAATAATATTTGCTAAAACAAAACTGTCTTTATAAAAGAAAGTGTTGGTAAACTTCCTTATGTCAATGAAAGGGTTGTACCAAAATTTAAGAACTCGGATTTCTATACTTCCCCCAATAATTTCAAAAGTAATAAATTGATCTATAAGTATACATGTAATTATTGTAATCATCATGGTCATACTCCTAACAATTGTTATGTTAAAAATTATGGAGTACCAAAAGGTAAATTTGTATGGATTGAGAAAGGCACTAACAAAAAAGGACCCAAATCACTTTGGGTACCTTAATCTAAAATATAAATTTATTTTGTAGGTATGCTTTGGAGCAGAAAACGATCTATGGTACCTAGACAGTGGCTGCTCAAGGCATATGACTGGTGACAAATCAAAGTTCAGCTTTATTCTACCAAAAGATGGATTTGTCACATATGGCGATAACAATAAAGGTAAAATTTTAGGAATTGGAAGAATTGGTAAACCTTCACATGTTACTATAGATAATGTCTTATATGTTGATGGCTTAAAACACAATCTTCTTAGCATAAGTCAACTATGTGATAAAGGCTTAAATGTCATCTTTAAGAAGGATTTATGTACTATAGAAGATAGCAAGACTCATAAGACTGAACTTTTCGGAAAAAGAACAAATAACATATTTATGATTTCCTTAAATGACCAATCATTAAAAATCAAGTGTTTATCTGTCAATAATGATGATGCATGGTTATGGCATATGAGATTTTCTCACATTCACATGAATCATTTAAACAAATTAGTAAAACATGACTTAGTCATTGGTTTGCCTAAAAAGAAATATGTTAATAATAAATTATGTGATGCATGCCAAAAGAGTAAATTAAAGAAAACTTCTTTTAAACCTAAGCATATAGATTCTACTAATAGGCCTTTATAATTAATTCATATGGATCTATTTGGCCCCTCTAGCATTAAAAGCTTTGGAGGAAATTACTATGGTTTTCTTCTAGTTGATGACTTTTCTAGTATACTTGGACATTCTTGTTAGTTCATAAAAATGAAGCTTTTCATGTTTTTAGAAAGTATGCCAGTTGTGTTCAAAATGAAAAATCCATGAAAATTACTTATATAAGGAGTGATCATGGTGGGGAATTTCAAAATGCTTTATTTGAAGAATATTGTGATGAACACGGAATTTCACACAATTTTTCTGCACCAAGGACTCCACAAGAAAATGGTGTTGCGGAACACAAAAATAAACTTTTAGTAGAACTAGCAAGAAGCATGATAAATGAAACTAATCTGCCCAAATACTTTTGGGCTGATGCTATTAATACTGCTTGTTGTGTGTCTAAAAGAGTGCTAATAAGACCTCTTTTGAAAAGGACCCCATATGAACTATATAACGGTAGGAAGCCAAATATCTCTTATTTGCATATTTTTGGGTGTAAATGTTTTGTTCTTAACAATGGAAAGAATAAACTTGGTAAATTTGATGCTAAAGTTGACGAAGGAATTTTCCTTGGTTATTCACTCACAAGCAAAGCCTATAGAATTTTTAATAAAAGAACTTCAACCATCGAGGAATCTATACATGTTTCTTTTGATGAATCTAACCCTTCTATGGAAGAAAAAGTTGTTTGTGATGATCATGACAGTGATTTACCAAGTACTTCTAAAAATGATGTCTTTGTTAATGTTTGTTTTGCATCCTTGAACTACAAACTTATGGATTATGCGTGTTACTGTTTTACTTTATGGTTTAAAGTATTTTTTTCTAACTTATGAATGATTTTTTGCATGTTCTCCTTTCATTACTTTGCTTAATCTGCTATACCTAGTCTCCTTTTTGATAATGTCAAAAAGGGGAGAAAATGTTTTGTATGTTCAAATTTATTTCAGGCATAAAATCTTTTCACATAGTTATGCAATAAGACCAAAAGACAGGGGGAGAACCGCTAAACATGAATCAACTGTCAAGACATAGTTTGCCATCATCAAAAAGGGGGAGATTGTGATCTTTCCCAACCTATGGCTAAGGTTTTGATGATGCTCACTATGTCATCAAATGCAAAAAGAAGACTAGCAAATCAAAAGTCAAAGAAGCTCAAGTGTGTAGTCTAAGTCTTATAGGTAAAACGATACTTAAACTTAAAATCTCTTAACTATACGGTAAAGGTTGATCTCTGAAAAACTCATGCAAAAAAACAAGATCATTTGCAATAAAGCATAATTGCTTTGTTTTTTAATAATGTAATCGATTACACTATCCTGGTAATCGATTACAGGTTGATAAACTCATCAGACCTGTGCATTTTCCATGATGTAATCGATTACACTATACTAGTAATCAATTACAACATATTAAAAGCATCAAATATGTGCATTTTTCATAATGTAATCGATTACACAATACTTGGTAATCGATTACATAAATCCGTTGAGTTTCTAGTTTAAAATTTTCAACTGGTGTAATCGATTACACCATATGGTAATCGATTACACATACTAGAACAATATATTGGTTCTGTTTTGATTGAACTGATGTAGCTCTTAACTTTTCACAAACTCAAACTGGTTCATGTGCACGAATTAAACACTATAAATAGGTGTTCTATGACTTGTTTTTAAACACACAATTCCGAATACAACTTCCATGCTCACATACTCACAAAGTTCTTAAAATTTATCTCATTCATTCTTAAGCACAAACAAAAGCCTTTGTCCAAGTTATTTGATTTTAAATTAAAGTGACCATTCAGTTAGTGATTCAAATCCATAAAGTTCCAATTACTATTAGAGAATCACTTATTCAAAAGCCTTGTAAAAACCATCTTAAGAATACAAAATAGAGTATTGTAAACATTTCACCAAGTGTGGTGAAGTGCAGTATATTATGAAAGAACGGTGTTAGACTAGTGCCTAGTGGAATAGGTGAATAGTCTTGGAAGAAGACGAAGAAGGTGTATCAATGGTTCTTGCATTAGTGGAAAAATATTCTTGGTAACAAGAAGGACTGGACGTAGCCTTCAAATTGAAGGTGAACCAATTTAAATATTGGTGTGATCTTCTCTTCCCATAACTTTTTACATTTTGCATTATCTTCTACTTCTACTCAAATATGGATAAAATGTGATGAATAAGTATGCACACTATAGAACACATATAGTATGGGATATATGTGTACTATAGGGTGAATATGGATAATATGTGTTGATTGATATATGCATATCATGATTGATGTTAGATGTGTGTGGTTTTAATACTTTAATGTCATTACTCCATGTAAATCCACGCTACGGTCGCCGTAGTTGGTTCTTACTCCCTCTGTCTTTCCTTGTATGTGTTGTATATTTGGGTTCAGGTTGTGGAGGTAGCGCATTGGACGCTTGCGGAGAAGAGTACATGATAGAGTAGTGGATAATATGTAATTGATATGTTATATGATAAATATTTGTAATATGAAGAACATGTTAAAGTGAAATTCATGTATAAACAACTTTCTTGTAAGTGTATAATCAAGTGGATCTAATGTTTGTATTCAAGGTAAATTTTGAGAAAGTGTAATTGTATAAAGGATGTATTTGAAAGGAAGTGTAATGACATGCTTTTGAAATGAAGGGTGTTTGTTATATTTCCGCCTTGCAAATTTATAAACGTATTCACTCAAGTTTCCAAACTGTTCGAGTAATGTCTTTCAAAAGTAATCACTTCACATTCACGAATAAGGATTTTAAAAGAGAATTTTCGAGTTATGAAAATCGGGTCTTTACAACTTACTTTCTAACTAACTAACTTATTAACTGTCTAATTTATTGACTGACTTACTGACGGAAGTATAACTAACGGACTAACATACTGAATGACTGACTTATTGACTTATTGACTTACTGACATACTGACTTACTGATTGACTTACTGACTTACTGACTCACTTACTGACTGACTTTCTGACTTACTGAATTACTGAATGACTGACTTATAGACTGGCCAACTTATTCACTAACTTACTGATTGACTTACTGACTGACTTACTGATTGACTAACTTACTTATGGACTTACTCACTAACTTTTTGACTTACTATCTGACTTACTGAATGACAGACTAACTTACTTACTTACTAACTGACTGACTTAATGACTTACTGACTTACTGACTAACTTACTTACTAACTGACTAACTTACTGACTGACTTTATGAGTTACTAACGGACTTACTGACTTACGAAATGACTGAGTTACTTATGGACTTACTGACTGTCTGACTTACTTACTAACTGACTTAATGAATGATTTACTTACTGACTAACTTATTGACTGGCTTATTAACTTATTGACTAACTAACTTACTAACTGACTGACTTACGGACTGACAGACTTACTCACTGACTGACTTACTAACTGATTGACTTAAGGACAGACTGACTTACTTACTGAATGACAGGCAGATTGACTTTACTACTAACTGACTGACTTAATGACTGACTAACAAACTGACTGACTTACTTACTAAGTTACTAACTGACTTACTGACTATCTTATTTACTAACAGCCTAACTTATTGACTAACTAACTTACTAACTTACATACTGACTTACTGACTGACTTAATGACTGACGGACTTACTTATGGACTTACTAACAGACTTAAGGATTGACTTACTTACTTACTTACTGATTTACTGACTGACTGAGTTACTTAAGGACTTACTGACTGACTTACTAACTGACATACTTACTAGCTGGCTAACTTTCTAACTGACTGACATACTGACTGACTAATTTACTGACTTAGTTACTGACTTATAGACTTATTGACTGGCTTACTGACTTACTGACTGACTTACTGACTTACTGACTAACTGACTTACTGACTGACTAACTTACCAACTGACTAACTTATTGATTGACTGTCTAACTAACTTACTTACTTACTTACTGACTAACTAACTGTCTGACTTACTGACTGACTTACGACTAAGTGACTTACTTACTTATGGGCTTACTGACTTAATGACTGACTTACTAACTAACTAACTAACTAACTAACTGACAGACTGATTGATTGACTTAATGACTGACTGGATAACTAATTGACTTACTGAATACTTACTAACTGACATACTAACAAACTTACTGACTGAATTAATGACTGCCTTACTGAATGATACACAGACTGACTTACTAACTAACTGACTAACTCAATGACTGACTAACTGACTGACTGACTTACTGACTGACTGACTGACTGACTAACTTACAGACTGACTGACTTACTGAATTACTGACTAACCTACTGAATTACTAACTGGCTGACTTACTTATGGACTTACTGACTAACTTACTTACTGACTGGTTGACTTATTTATTAAGTGACTGAGTTAATGACTGGCTGACTTACTGACTGACTTACTAACTTATTGACCAACTAACTTACTAACTTATTGACTTACTAACTTACTGAGTGACTGACTGATTGTCTTACTGACTAACTTATGGACTAACTGATTAACTGACTGACTTACTGACTGACTTACTTATGGACTTACTGACTGACTTACTTACTAATTGACTGACTTACTAACTAACAAACTAACTGACTGACTGACTTACTTATGGACTAAATGACTGACTCTCTTAATGACTGAATGACAAACGTACTGAATTATAAACTTACTTTCTTACTAACTAACTGACTGACTAACTTCCTGACTTACTGACTGACTTAATGACTAACATACTGACTGACTTACTTACTAACTGACTAACTTACTAAGTGACTCACTTATCCAATGACTTATAGACTGGCTTACTTACTAATTGAATAACTTACTGACTGATTGACTTACTGACTTACTGACTAACTTACTTACTCATTGACTTATTGAATTATTGAGTGACTAACTTACTAACTGACTGACTTGTTGACTAACTGACTTATTAACTGACTTAGTGACTTACTGACTGACTTACTAATTGACTTACTTATGGACTTACTGACAGTCTAACTTACTTAATTACTAACTGACTGACTTAATGACTGACTGGCTTATTGATTGACTTACTGACTGACTTACTGACTTACTAACTGACTGACTGACTGACTTAATGATTGATTGACTTACAGAATGACAAACAGACTGATTTACTTACTAAGTAACTCTCTTAATGACCGACTGACTAATTGACTAACTTACTGATTCACTTAATAATTGACTTACTTACTAATTGACTAACTTATTGACTGGCTGACTCACTAACCGACTGACTTACTAACTGACTTACTAACTGACTTACTGATTGACTAACTGACTTACATTTGGACTTACTGATTGAGTTACTTACTAACTTACTGACTTACTGACTGACTTACTTACTAACTGAATGACTTACTGATTGATAGACTTACTAATGGACTTACTGACTGACTGACTGACTGAATTACTGACTGATTTACATACTAACTTATTGACTAACTAACTTACTAACTTTCTCACTAACTTACTGACTGAATTACTGACTTACTGACTGACTTACTTACTTATGGACTTACTGACTGACTTACTTACTTACAAACTAACTGACTTATTGACTCACTTACTTACTAACTTACTGAATGACTTACTAACTAATTGACTGACTTAATGACTGACTGACTAAATGAATGACTTACTGACTGACCTACTAACTGACTGACTTACTGTGAAGATGGTGATCTTTCCCAACATATGGCTAAGGTTTTGATGATGCTCACTATGTCATCAAATGCAAAAAGAAGACTGGCGAATCAAAAGTCAAAGAAGCTCAAGTGTGAAGTCTAAATCTTCTAGGTAAAACGATACTTAAAATCTCTTAACTATACGATAAAGGTTGATCTCTGAAAAACTCATGCATAAAAACTAAGATCATTTGCACTAAAGCATAAGTGTTCTGTTTTTGAATAGTGTAATCGATTACACTATCCTGGTAATCGATTACAAGTTGATAAACTCATCAGACCTCTGCATTTTCCATGATGTAATCGATTACACTATACAAGTAATCAATTACAACATATTAAAAGCATCAGATATGTGCATTTTTCATAATGTAATCGATTACACAATACTTGGTAATCGATTACATAAATCCATTGAGTTTGTATTTTAAAATTTTTAACTGGTGTAATCGATTACACATACTAGAACAGTATATTGGTTCTGTTTTGATTGAACTGATGTAGCTCTTAACTTTTCACAAACTCATGTTGGTTCATGTGCACGAATTAAACACTATAAAAAGGTGTTCTATGACTTGTTTTTAAACACACAATTCTGAATACAACTTCCATGCTCACATACCCACAAAGTTCTTAAAATTTATCTCATTCATTCTTAAGTAAAAACAAAAGCTTTGTCCAAGTTATTTGATTTTAAATTAAAGTGATTATTCAGTTAGTGATTCAAATCCAAAAAGTACCAATTACTATTAGAGAATCACTTATTCAAAAGCCTTATAAAAACCATCTTAAGAATACAAATTAGAGTATTGTAAACATTTCACCAAGTGTGGTGAAGTGCACTATATTGTGAAAGAACGGTGTTAGCCTAGTGCCTAGTGGAATAGGTCAGTAGTCTTGGAAGAAGACGAAGAAGGTGTATAATGGGTTCTTGCAATAGAGGAAAAATCTTCTTGGTAACAAGATGGACTGGACGTAGCCTTCAAATTGAAGGTGAACCAGTGTAAATCTTGGTGTGATCTTCTCTTCCCTTAACTTTTTACATTTTCCATTATCTTCTACTTCTACTCAAATATTTTGTTTATTACTTCCGCTCATAGAAAAACTCTCGTTAACTTGCAAAGTTTTAAAATAAAAGTAGAAAAAATTAATTTAAGTCTCTGCACCTAATTCACCCCCCCCCCCCCCTCTTAGGTGGCCATATATCTTAACAATTGGCATCAGAGCGTAAGTTTAGGTAATTTTCTCCTAAGATCCTAACTATGGCCTCAAGACAATATCTAGGTGAGGGATCCAATATAAATCGTCTACCAAAGTTTAATGGTGAACATTACGATTTCTGGAAAATTAGGATGAGAATCTTCATTGAGTCTCAAGACTTAGAAATTTGGGACGCCATTGAAAACGGTCCCTTAATTCCAAGTCATCTTAGTTGTGGTGTAGTAGAAACAAAACCAATAAGTGCTTGGGATAATGAAGATAAAAGAAAATTTGAATATGATCTAAATGCCATGAACATTATAACTTCGGCTTTGGGAATGGATGAATTCTTTAGAATCTCAAATTGAAAAACTGCAAAAGAGATGTGGGAAACCTTAGAGACCACCCACGAAGGAACAGATGAAGTTAAGCGTTCAAGACTCAATACTCTATCACAAGAGTATGAACTCTTTAGAATGCTTCCTGGTGAGAAAATATAAGACCTGCAAAAAAGATTTACCCACCTTACTAACCATCTCATTGCCTTAGGAAAAGACCTATCTACTAATGACTTAAACTTAAAAGTTCTTAGGTCCCTAAATAGAAATTGGCAACCCAAAGTTACTGCCATATAAGAAAAGAAGAGTCTGTCTAAAGTGTCTCTTGCAACCCTGTTTGGTAAATTGAAATAACATGAATGAGAATTAGGGAGATTAGAGCAAAATGAAGAAATAGAAAAGAAACACAAATCAATTTCTCTAAATACTGTCACTAAAGATAGAAATAGTGATATTGATGAAGATGAGGACATGATTCTTCTAGCCAAAAGATTTAATAAATTCTTAAAGAAAAGGAAAAACTTCAAGAATAACAAATTTTCAAGAAAAAATGAAAATTTCTCCTCTCAAAACATCACTTGCTTTGAATGCGGAAAAAGTGGCCACATAAAAGCAGATTGTCCTACTCTAAAAAAGAAGGACAACTATAGCAAGAACTTCAACAACAACAAAGTCAACAATTACAACAATAAAACAAAGAAGGCTTATATAGTTTGGCATGACAATGATATAAGCTCATCATCTGACTCCGACAATGAAGAGAATGCACAATAGCACTAATGGCTTCACACCAAACAAAAGATGAACTTGATGAGGTTAGTAACTCTTTTGAATTACATAGTTATGATGAGTTGCAAGAAGCTTTTAATGAATTACATGATGAATTTTTAAAACTTTTTAAAATGTGTTCTAAACAAAAGAAAACCATTGTAGAATTAGAAAGTAAAGTCAACTCTCAAAACAAACTCACTAGTTGTAATAAATGTATAGAAAAAGAATCCAAAATACATGAATTAAATAATGAAATAAACACTTTAAATAGGAGCACTAAAATATTGGACAAAATCTTGTTGAATCAACACCCTTCAAATAACAAAAGAGGGATTGATTATTCTCCTAATAATAATATTTGCTAAAACAAAACTGTCTTTATAAAAGAAAGTGTTGGTAAACTTCCTTATGTCAATGAAAGGGTTGTACCAAAATTTAAGAACTCGGATTTCTATACTTCCCCCAATAATTTCAAAAGTAATAAATTGATCTATAAGTATACATGTAATTATTGTAATCATCATGGTCATACTCCTAACAATTGTTATGTTAAAAATTATGGAGTACCAAAAGGTAAATTTGTATGGATTGAGAAAGGCACTAACAAAAAAGGACCCAAATCACTTTGGGTACCTTAATCTAAAATATAAATTTATTTTGTAGGTATGCTTTGGAGCAGAAAACGATCTATGGTACCTAGACAGTGGCTGCTCAAGGCATATGACTGGTGACAAATCAAAGTTCAGCTTTATTCTACCAAAAGATGGATTTGTCACATATGGCGATAACAATAAAGGTAAAATTTTAGGAATTGGAAGAATTGGTAAACCTTCACATGTTACTATAGATAATGTCTTATATGTTGATGGCTTAAAACACAATCTTCTTAGCATAAGTCAACTATGTGATAAAGGCTTAAATGTCATCTTTAAGAAGGATTTATGTACTATAGAAGATAGCAAGACTCATAAGACTGAACTTTTCGGAAAAAGAACAAATAACATATTTATGATTTCCTTAAATGACCAATCATTAAAAATCAAGTGTTTATCTGTCAATAATGATGATGCATGGTTATGGCATATGAGATTTTCTCACATTCACATGAATCATTTAAACAAATTAGTAAAACATGACTTAGTCATTGGTTTGCCTAAAAAGAAATATGTTAATAATAAATTATGTGATGCATGCCAAAAGAGTAAATTAAAGAAAACTTCTTTTAAACCTAAGCATATAGATTCTACTAATAGGCCTTTATAATTAATTCATATGGATCTATTTGGCCCCTCTAGCATTAAAAGCTTTGGAGGAAATTACTATGGTTTTCTTCTAGTTGATGACTTTTCTAGTATACTTGGACATTCTTGTTAGTTCATAAAAATGAAGCTTTTCATGTTTTTAGAAAGTATGCCAGTTGTGTTCAAAATGAAAAATCCATGAAAATTACTTATATAAGGAGTGATCATGGTGGGGAATTTCAAAATGCTTTATTTGAAGAATATTGTGATGAACACGGAATTTCACACAATTTTTCTGCACCAAGGACTCCACAAGAAAATGGTGTTGCGGAACACAAAAATAAACTTTTAGTAGAACTAGCAAGAAGCATGATAAATGAAACTAATCTGCCCAAATACTTTTGGGCTGATGCTATTAATACTGCTTGTTGTGTGTCTAAAAGAGTGCTAATAAGACCTCTTTTGAAAAGGACCCCATATGAACTATATAACGGTAGGAAGCCAAATATCTCTTATTTGCATATTTTTGGGTGTAAATGTTTTGTTCTTAACAATGGAAAGAATAAACTTGGTAAATTTGATGCTAAAGTTGACGAAGGAATTTTCCTTGGTTATTCACTCACAAGCAAAGCCTATAGAATTTTTAATAAAAGAACTTCAACCATCGAGGAATCTATACATGTTTCTTTTGATGAATCTAACCCTTCTATGGAAGAAAAAGTTGTTTGTGATGATCATGACAGTGATTTACCAAGTACTTCTAAAAATGATGTCTTTGTTAATGTTTGTTTTGCATCCTTGAACTACAAACTTATGGATTATGCGTGTTACTGTTTTACTTTATGGTTTAAAGTATTTTTTTCTAACTTATGAATGATTTTTTGCATGTTCTCCTTTCATTACTTTGCTTAATCTGCTATACCTAGTCTCCTTTTTGATAATGTCAAAAAGGGGAGAAAATGTTTTGTATGTTCAAATTTATTTCAGGCATAAAATCTTTTCACATAGTTATGCAATAAGACCAAAAGACAGGGGGAGAACCGCTAAACATGAATCAACTGTCAAGACATAGTTTGCCATCATCAAAAAGGGGGAGATTGTGATCTTTCCCAACCTATGGCTAAGGTTTTGATGATGCTCACTATGTCATCAAATGCAAAAAGAAGACTAGCAAATCAAAAGTCAAAGAAGCTCAAGTGTGTAGTCTAAGTCTTATAGGTAAAACGATACTTAAACTTAAAATCTCTTAACTATACGGTAAAGGTTGATCTCTGAAAAACTCATGCAAAAAAACAAGATCATTTGCAATAAAGCATAATTGCTTTGTTTTTTAATAATGTAATCGATTACACTATCCTGGTAATCGATTACAGGTTGATAAACTCATCAGAC
Source organism: Lupinus albus (assembly GCA_009771035.1). Lineage (NCBI taxonomy): Eukaryota > Viridiplantae > Streptophyta > Magnoliopsida > Fabales > Fabaceae > Lupinus > Lupinus albus. Next base: position 11,299,578 of record CM019999.1, read on the forward strand.
CTGTGCATTTTCCATGATGTAATCGATTACACTATACTAGTAATCAATTACAACATATTAAAAGCATCAAATATGTGCATTTTTCATAATGTAATCGATTACACAATACTTGGTAATCGATTACATAAATCCGTTGAGTTTCTAGTTTAAAATTTTCAACTGGTGTAATCGATTACACCATATGGTAATCGATTACACATACTAGAACAATATATTGGTTCTGTTTTGATTGAACTGATGTAGCTCTTAACTTTTCACAAACTCAAACTGGTTCATGTGCACGAATTAAACACTATAAATAGGTGTTCTATGACTTGTTTTTAAACACACAATTCCGAATACAACTTCCATGCTCACATACTCACAAAGTTCTTAAAATTTATCTCATTCATTCTTAAGCACAAACAAAAGCCTTTGTCCAAGTTATTTGATTTTAAATTAAAGTGACCATTCAGTTAGTGATTCAAATCCATAAAGTTCCAATTACTATTAGAGAATCACTTATTCAAAAGCCTTGTAAAAACCATCTTAAGAATACAAAATAGAGTATTGTAAACATTTCACCAAGTGTGGTGAAGTGCAGTATATTATGAAAGAACGGTGTTAGACTAGTGCCTAGTGGAATAGGTGAATAGTCTTGGAAGAAGACGAAGGTGTATCAATGGTTCTTGCAATAGTGGAAAAATATTCTTGGTAACAAGAAGGACTGGACGTAGCCTTCAAATTGAAGGTGAACCAATTTAAATATTGGTGTGATCTTCTCTTCCCTTAACTTTTTACATTTTGCATTATCTTCTACTTCTACTCAAATATGGATAAAATGTGATGAATAAGTATGCACACTATAGAACACATATAGTATGGGATATATGTGTACTATAGGGTGAATATGGATAATATGTGTTGATTGATATATGCATATCATGATTGATGTTAGATGTGTGTGGTTTTAATACTTTAATGTCATTACTCCATGTAAATCCACGCTACGGTCGCCGTAGTTGGTTCTTACTCCCTCTGTCTTTCCTTGTATGTGTTGTATATTTGGGTTCAGGTTGTGGAGGTAGCGCATTGGACGCTTGCGGAGAAGAGTACATGATAGAGTAGTGGATAATATGTAATTGATATGTTATATGATAAATATTTGTAATATGAAGAACATGTTAAAGTGAAATTCATGTATAAACAACTTTCTTGTAAGTGTATAATCAAGTGGATCTAATGTTTGTATTCAAGGTAAATTTTGAGAAAGTGTAATTGTATAAAGGATGTATTTGAAAGGAAGTGTAATGACATGCTTTTGAAATGAAGGGTGTTTGGAATATTTCCGCCTTGCAAATTTATAAACGTATTCACTCAAGTTTCCAAACTGTTCGAGTAATGTCTTTCAAAAGTAATCACTTCACATTCACGAATAAGGATTTTAAAAGAGAATTTTCGAGTTATGAAAATCGGGTCTTTACAACTTACTTTCTAACTAACTAACTTATTAACTGTCTAATTTATTGACTGACTTACTGACGGAAGTATAACTAACGGACTAACATACTGAATGACTGACTTATTGACTTATTGACTTACTGACATACTGACTTACTGATTGACTTACTGACTTACTGACTCACTTACTGACTGACTTTCTGACTTACTGAATTACTGAATGACTGACTTATAGACTGGCCAACTTATTCACTAACTTACTGATTGACTTACTGACTGACTTACTGATTGACTAACTTACTTATGGACTTACTCACTGACTTTTTGACTTACTATCTGACTTACTGAATGACAGACTAACTTACTTACTTACTAACTGACTGACTTAATGACTTACTGACTTACTGACTAACTTACTTACTAACTGACTAACTTACTGACTGACTTTATGACTTACCTTCGGACTTACTGACTTACGAAATGACTGAGTTACTTATGGACTTACTGACTGTCTGACTTACTTACTAACTGACTTAATGAATGATTTACTTACTGACTAACTTATTGACTGGCTTATTAACTTATTGACTAACTAACTTACTAACTGACTGACTTACGGACTGACAGACTTACTCACTGACTGACTTACTAACTGATTGACTTAAGGACAGACTGACTTACTTACTGAATGACAGGCAGATTGACTTTACTACTAACTGACTGACTTAATGACTGACTAACAAACTGACTGACTTACTTACTAAGTTACTAACTGACTTACTGACTATCTTATTTACTAACAGCCTAACTTATTGACTAACTAACTTACTAACTTACATACTGACTTACTGACTGACTTAATGACTGGCGGACTTACTTATGGACTTACTAACAGACTTAAGGATTGACTTACTTACTTACTTACTGATTTACTGACTGACTGAGTTACTTAAGGACTTACTGACTGACTTACTAACTGACATACTTACTAACTGGCTAACTTTCTGACTGACTGACATACTGACTGACTAATTTACTGACTTAGTTACTGACTTATAGACTTATTGACTGGCTTACTGACTTACTGACTGATTATCCATTTCATAATCGCAAAATAACATACATGTTAGCATAGCAGAAAATCATAATTCATTCATGCATCCCGGTAACTACCGCATACAAGTAGCTATGGGATTCCAAAATACCCATAGCTACGAATATCCAGAGTTACAAATATTCATGTTCTAAATACAATTAGTCATATTACAAAAGAATGAATATAAGGACTTCCAAAAATTAAAAGCCTCTAAGCTCCTAATCAAAACGTCCTTACATCTTCCACCTACCTGCAATGGGATTAACATTGACCATACACAGAAACACAAAGGAGTAAGTCGTTAACGTAAAATAATGTCAATATACGTTAATCCACATTTTAATAAAGTTATGTAAAAACTTAGAATTAAATATACTTAAAACCATTTCCTTTTTTATACTTTTGAAAACATGCTCCAAAACTTGAGCTAAAGTTTGCTACATTGCTTCAGCCAAAGCTTGCTACATTGCTTGAGCCAAAGTTTGCTACATCGCTTGAGCCAAAGCTTGCTACATTACTTGAGCCAAAGTCGCTAACCAATCATGGTCGGCTAAAACCGAGTTTTATTTTCATTGGCACTCCACCAATACATAAACAATGAATCCACACCATCACCATTAAAAACATACCCATATATGCTCATAACAATTAAGTGATTCACAATTCATTTCATTATTCCGAGTTTTATTTCAATTGGCACTCCACCAATACATAAAACGTAAATCCACTTCTCATCATTATCAACATACCCATATATGCTTATAATAATTAAGTGATTCACAATTCATTACATTATCCATAACCAGAAAATCCACGCATTTTCCTTCACAATGCATAAGTTAAAGACTTATCTTTACCTTGGTGAGTGTTGGGTTTGGTTCTTGGCAACTTCGTAAGTTCCACCGACACCGCCTCCAACTTTAGGATCTTTCCTCATTCCCACCATATAACACAATGTTAGTCATTTATTCCAAATATCACATAAACAACTTATAATGCATTATTTAACCATACAAGATATTCATCATATTTTCAATGTTGCTAAACTACTTTCATCATAAGTTTACAACCATCCAAAACATACATATTCATCTCATATTTCAACATTAGAAAGTAAACTCATCTTCTACCTCTAGCATTTTACCCATTTTCCACTTTAACCACATTTTCTCTTTAGGGTTTTGGGGTTTTCATGAATCAACCCACAAACCCTTTCCATTCTTGAAATACTAACTCTAAACCAAGAATTCACAAGTTAAAAACAACATAAAACGAACCATAAATCGAAATGGCGAATTTCCATGGTTTTACACATTTTGAGAGGAGATCCAACATACCCAAAATGAGTTTCAAAGGGAAGAAGGGAGTTAGAATCAAGAGTTTTACCACTTCTCAAGCTCTTCGATGAGTATCCAAGCTCCTTGCCCTTGGGAAAGCTCTCTTCTCTCACCTCTCTTAAATTTCTAACCCTAAAATGTGTTTGGGGTTTCTGATTTATTGTTGTCTCGTCGGGCTCTCGCTTAAGCGAGCTCATTCTCGCTCAAGCGAGAAAATCCCGCCCATTTTAAAAACTCAGGTTTGACCCTCTCGCCCAGGCAAGGGAACTCTCGCCCAGGCGAGGAATCTCTCGCTCAAGCGAAGATCCTCTCTCTCAAGCGAGGATCTTACAGCCTCGACAAGTCCAAAATGTCACTTTTCTCGCCCAAGCGAGACCACCCTCGCTCAAGCGAGCCAACTCTCGCTCAGGCGAGAATCTTTCCGTATAGCCTAGGATTTCACCCTTCCAGTTGAGCATTTATCGCCCAGGCGAGCCAACTCTCGCTCAGGCGAGACACCCTCGCTCAAGCAAGACAACCCTCGCTCAGGCGAAAATCCTTCAGTATAGCCCAGAATTTCACCCTCCCAGGTGAGCCTTTCTCGCCCAGGCGAGAATCCCTCCCTCGAGCGAGAATCCCAGGACTGATACTATAATTTTAAAGACTTAAATTTAGGGTGTTACATACTGATTAACAGACTTACTTACTGAGTTACTGACTGACTTACTGATTTACTGACTTACTTATTGACTTACTGACTGACTTACTTACTTACTTACTAACTGATTAACTTAATGACTGACTGACTTACTGACTGACTAACAGAATGACAGACTGACTTACTTACTTACTAACTGTTGTCTTACTGACTAACTGACTTACTGACTAACTTACTGACTAACTTACTGACTGACTGACTGACTGACTTACTAACTGATTGACTAAATGACTAACTGACTTACTAACTGACTAACTGAATGACAGACAGACTGACTGACTGAATGACAGACTGACTTACTTACTCAAGCGAGCCAACTATCGCTCAGGCGAGAATCTTTTCGTATATTCCAAGATTTCACCTTTCCAGTTGAGATTTCTCGCCCAGGCGAGCCAACTCTCGCTCAGGCGAGAAACCCTCGCTCAAGCGAGACAACCCTCGCTCAGGAGAGAATCCTTCAGTATAGCCCAGGATTTCACCCTCCCAGGTGAGCCTTTCTCGCCAGGCGAGAATCTCTCGCTCGAGCGAGAATCCCAGGACTGATACTATAATTTTAAAGACTTAAATTTAGGGTGTTACATACTGATTAACTTACTGACTTACTGACTTACTGGCTGACTTATTGACTTACTAACTGACTGATTGACTTACTTACTAACTTATTGACTTAATGACTGACTAGCTTACTGACTTACTTACTAACTCACTGACTTACTGACTTACTGACTGACTGATTTAGTTATGGATTTACTGACTAACTTACTTACTAACTAACTGACTTAATAACTGACTGACTTAATGAATGACTGACTTACTAACTGACTTACTGAATGACACACTAACTAACTTACTTACAGACTGACTTACTAGGTGAGCCTTTCTTGCCCAGGCGAGAATCCCTCGCTCGAGCGAGAATCCCAGGACTGATACTATAATTTTAAAGACTTAAATTTAGGGTGTTACAATCCTCCTCCTCTTTTAAGAATTTTCGTCCCCGAAAATTAAACATACCTCGATTCGAACAAATGAGGGTAATCCTCCCTCATCTCACGTTCCACTTCCCAAGTAGCATCCCCTTCGTCTACTTGGCTCTATAGTATTTTCACCATGAAAATCTCTTTCCCTCTTAATCTGTTGACACTGGTATCCATGATTCTCACTGGCAACGTCGTAAAAGTCAAGTTATCTTTCAACTCTATCTGATCAGACTCAACCACATGAGATGGATCCCGAACATATTTCCTCATCCGAGACACATGAAACACATTGTGGAGATTCGACAACAACGGAGGTAAAGCAATCTGATACGCTACCAGTCCAATCCTCTTCAATATTTGATAGGCCGAATAAATCGCAGAGTCAGCTTACGAGACTTCAACACTCTACCAATCCCGGTTGTCGGGACTACTCTCATAAAGACACGATCTCCCTCATTAAAATCAAGAGGTTTCCGCCTCTTATGGTAATAGCTTTTCTGCCGACTCTGGGCTATTGTCATATTCTCCCGGATCTTCTTGATCTTTTCCGTCGTCTCTTGGACTAGCTCGCGTCCCAATATCAAGTTCTCCCCAGTTTCAAACCAACTCACTGGAGTTCGGCACTTCCTACCATACAATGCCTCATAGGGTGCCATCCCAATACTCGAATGAAAGCTATTGTTGTAGGTTAACTCAATCAAAAGCAACATGCCAATGCGGTTCCCAATGCGGACTACAAACTAGTCCAAAAGTTTGAAGTGAAACGGGGGTCCCTATCTGATATAATGCTCGACGGTATCCCATGCAAACGAACTATTTCTCGGATATACAATTCCGCCAATCGCTCCAAAGAATACCTCATGTTCATGGGAAAAAAGTGTGCAGATTTAGTTAACCGATCCACTATCACCCATATCGAATCATACCCTTTTTGAGTCTTTGGAAAACCCGATACAAAATCCATGGAGATACTATCCCACTTCCAAACGGGAATTTCTAGGGATTGCAGTTCTCCCACTGGCTGTTGATGCTCAATCTTGGATTTCTGACAGACAAGACAACTCGAGACATACAAAGCCACATCCTTTTTTAACCCAGCCCACCAAAGCAGCTTTTTCAAATCTTGGTACATCTTTGTAGTCCCTGGGTGAAAACTCATTTTACTCTTGTGTGACTTCTCTAAATTATTCTTTCGCAATTCCACATCATGAGGCACACACACTCTCCCTTTGTAACGTAACAGCCCACTAGGGTCCGATGCGAAATCAGTTTCCTTACCACTTAGCATTAAATCCCGTTTAGGCATTAGTTCACTATCCTCAACTTGCACGCCCGGATTTGATCAAATAGTTCATTGGTGACCTTAAGCATTCCTAAAATCATACTATGAGGCTTTATCTGAACTTCCAAGTTCATATCCCTGAACTCTTCAATCAGTTTCCCTTCTCTAACCATCAAAGCCGACATATGCAAGGACTTTCGACTTAGAGCATCGGCCACCACATTGGCCTTTTCCCGGATGGTACTGCAACCCAAAATCATAACCCTTAAGGAATTCCATCCACCTTCTCTGTCTCATATTTAATTCCTTTTGATCAAACAGGTACTTCAAACTTTTGTGGTCGCTGTATACCTCAAATCTCACGCCATAAAGGTGGTGTCTCCAGATTTTTAAGGCAAAGACCACTACAGCTAATTTCAAGTCATGGGTAGGGTAGTTTTGTTCATGCGTCCTCAACTGTCGAGAAGCATAGGCAACAACTTTCCCTTCTTGCATCAACACACAACCCAAACCTTGTTTGGATGCATCACAATACACACTGAAATCCCGATCAGTACAAGGAAGGAACAACACTGGCGCCGTAGTCAACCTTAGTTTCAACTCTTGGAAGCTTTCTTCACATCGAAGTGTCCACACATACGGTTCCCTTTTCCTAGTGAGTTTCGTCAATGGTAGTGCCAACTTTGAAAATCCCTCAATGAATTTCCGATAATAACCAGCCAAACCCAGAAAACTTCTGATCTCAGTGACTGACTTGGGTACCGCCCATTCCATAACCGCTTCAACCTTAGAAGGATCTATTGGCACTCCTTCCTTGGATATTACATGTCCAAGAAAGTTTACCGATTCCAACCAGAAATCGCATTTTGACAGCTTCGCATACAACCGATTCTTACTAAGAAGTTCAGAATAATCCTCAGGTGCTCAGCATGTTCCTCTTGGCTTTTGGAGTAAACCAAAATGTCATCAATAAATACCACTACGAATGAATCCAAATACGGATGAAAAATCTGATTCATATAGTCGGTAAATATTGCTAGGGCATTCGTTACACCAAAAGGCATGACCAAATACTCAAAATGTCCATACCTTGTCCTAAAAGCAGTTTTAGGAATGTCTTCCGACTTCACATGAAGTTGGTGGTATCCTGACCGAAGATCAATCTTTGAAAACGCTACCGCTCCTCTCAACTAATCCATCAAGTCATCAATTCGAGGCAACAAATACTTGTTCGTAATAGTAACCTTGTTCAACTGTCGGTAGTCGGTACACAACCGCATACTACCATCTTATAATAATTAAGTTATTCACAATTCATTTCATTATCCATAACCAGAAAATCCACGCATTTTCCATCACAGTGCATAAGTTAAAGACTTATCCTTACCTCGGTGAGTGTTGGGTTTGGTTCTTGGCAACTTCGTAAGTTCCACCGACACCGCCTCCAACTTTAGGATCTTTCCTCATTCCCACCATCTAACACGATGTTAGTCATTTATTCCAAATATCACATAAACAACTTATAATGCATTATTTAACCATACAAGATATTCATCATATTTTCAATGTTGCTAAACTACTTTCATCATAAGTTTACAACCATCCAAAACATACATATTCATCTCATATTTCAACATTAGAAAGTAAACTCATCTTCTACCTCTAGCATTTTACCCATTTTCCACTTTAACCACAATTTCTCTTAAGGGTTTTGGGGTTTTCATGAATCAACCCACAAACCCTTTCAATTCTTGAAATACTAACTCTAAACCAAGAGTTCACAAGGTAAAAACAACATAAAACGAACCATAACTCGAAAGGGCGAGTTTCCATGGTTTTACACATTTTGAGAGGAGATCCAACATACCCAAAATGAGTTTCAAAGGGAAGAAGGGAGTTAGAATCAAGAGTTTTACCTCTTCTCAAGATCTTAGATGAGTATCCAAGCTCCTTGCCCTTGGGAAAGCTATCTTCTCTCACCTCTCTTAAATTTCTAACCCTAAAATGTGTTTGGTGTTTCTCATTTAATGTTCTCTCGTCGGGCTCTCGCTTAAGCGAGCTCATTCTCGCTCAAGCGAGAATATCCCGCCCATTTTAAAAACTCAGGTATGACCCTCTCGCCCAGGCGAGGGAACTCTCGCCCAGGCGAGGCATCTCTCGCTCAAGCGAGGATCTTATAGCCTCGACAAGTCCAAAATGTAACTTTTCTCGCCCAGGCGAGACCACCCTCGCTCAAGCGAGCCAACTCTATCTCAGGCGAGAATCTTTTCGTATAGGCTAGGATTTCACCCTTCCGGTTGAGCATTTCTCGCCCAGGCGAGCCAACTCTTGCTCAGGCGAGACACCTCGCTCAAGCGAGACAACCCTCACTCAGGCGAGAATCCTTCAGTATAGCCCTTGATTTCACCCTCCCAAGTGAGACTTTCTCGCCCAGGTGAGAATCCCTCGCTCGAGCGAGAATCCCAGGACTGATACTATAATTTTAAATACTTTAATTTAGGGTGTTACATACTGACTAACTAACTGACTTACTGACTGACTTACTGACTTACTTATTGACTTACAAACTTACTGACTAACTTACTTACTAACTGATTGACTTAATGACTGACTGACTTACTGAATGACTGACTGAATGACAGACTGACTTACTTACTTACTAGCTGCAGACTTACTGACTTACTGACTGACTTACTTACTAACTGATTGACTTAATGACTGACTGACTTACTGACTGACTGACTGAATGACAGACTGACTGACTAAGTAAATGATAGACTTACTTACTTACTCAAGCGAGCCATATCTCGCTCAGGTGAGAACCTTTCCGTATAGCCCAGGATTTCACCCTTCCAGTTGAGCATTTCTCGCCAGGCGAGAAACCCTCGGTCAAGCGAGACAACCCTCGCTCAGGCGAGAATCCTTCAGTATAGCCCAGGATTTCACCCTCTCAGGTGAGCCTTTCTCGCCATGCGAGAATCTCTCGCTCGGGCGAGAATCCCAAGACTGATACCATAATTTTAAAGACTTAAATTTAGGGTGTTACATATTGACTAACTGCCTGACTTACAGACTGACTTACTAACATACTTATTGACTTACTGACTTACTTACTTACTAACTGATTGACTTAATGACTGACTGGCTTACTGACTGACTTACTTACTAACTAACTAACTTACTGACTTACTGACTACTGACTTACTGACTGGCTTAATGACTGACTGATTTATTTATGGACTTACTGACTGACTGAATAACTTACTTACTAACTGACTGACTTAATGACTGACTAACTTACTAACTGACTTCCTGAATGACAGACTAACTAACTTACTTACAGACTGACTTACTAACTGACTGACTTACTTAATGACTAACTGACTAACTAACTGACTTACATTCTAACTGACTAACTTACTGACTGACTTACTTATTAACTAAATAACTTTCTGACGGACTTACTTACTGACTTACTAACTGATTGACCTACTTAAGGACTTCCTGACTGACTCATTGATTGACTTACTAACTGACTGACTTATTGACTGACTTACTTTCTAACAGACTAACTTACTGACTTACTAACTAACTTACTGACTTACTTACTTTCTTATGGACTAACTGACTTACTTACTTACTAACTAACTAACTGACTAACAATTGACTGACTAACTGAATTACAGACTGACTGACTGACTTACTTACTAACTGACTGACTTATTGACTGATATACTTATGGACTTACTGACTGACTTACTTACTAACTGACTAACTTACTGACTGACTTACTAACTAACTAACTTACCGACAGACTGACTTACTGACTTACTGACTGACTTACTGGCTGGCTTACTGACTTACTGACTTACTGACTGACTTACTAACTGACTGACTTACTAATGGATTTACTGACTTACTTACTTACTTACTGACTAACTTACTTACTTATTTACTGACTTACTTACTTATGGACTGACTGACCGACTTACATACTTACTAACTAACTACTTAATGACTCATTGACTTACTGACTGAATGACAGACTGACTGACTTAATTACTAACTGATTGACTTACTGACTGACTTACTGACTGACTTACTTACTAATTGATTAACTAACTGACTGACTGACTTACTAACTGACTTACTTACTGACTAACTTACCAACTGACTGACTTACTTACTGACTAACTTACCAACTGACTGACTTACTAACTGACTGACTTAATGACTGACTTACAGACTGACTTACTGACTTACTGACTTACTGACTGACTAACTTACTGAATGAATGACTTACTGACTGACTTACTTACTAACTGACTGACTTAATGAATGACTGACTTACAGAATGACTTACTGAATAACAGACTGACTTACTAACAGACTGGATGACTTAATGAATAACTGACTCACTGACTAACTTACTAACTGAGTTACTTACTAACTGACTAACTAACTGATTGACTGACTGACTTACTAACTAGCTTATTGACTGACTTACTTACTAATTGACTAACATACTCATTGACTGACTTACTGACTGACTTACTGACTTACTTACTGACTAACTTACTGATTGAATGACTTACTGAATGACTTACTTACTGATTGACTTACTGACTGACTGACTTAATGATTGATTGACTAACTGAATGACTCGAAAAGATGAGTTTCCATGGTTTCCATTATTTTGAAAATGAATCTAACATACCCAAAACAAGTTAGAGAGGAAGAAGAAGAGTTAGGAACAAGAGGTTTACCTCTTCTCAAGCTCTAAGATGAGTCCTAAGGCTCTTTGCTCTTGAAAAGCTCTCTTCTCTCTCTTCTCTTCAAAGTCCTAACCCTAAAATGTGTTTTGGGTTTCTATTTTATAGACACAACGATAAGTGTAATTGATTACAAGTATAGTGTAATCGATTACACAGTGTAAATTACAGAGGCATCGTCGCGATGTAATCGATTACCAACATGGTGTAATCGATTACATTAATACGATGTAATCAATTACCAGAAGTGTGTAATCGATTACACAGTGTAAATTACAGAGGCATTGTCGTGATGTAATCGATTACCAACATGGTGTAATCGATTACATTGTGTCAGATGTACATATCTGATGCTTTTCATCATGTAATCGATTAGCAGGACTGTGTAATCGATTATATTACCCAAAATTGCCAAGTATAGCCCAGGATTTCACCCTCTCGGGTGAACCTTTCTCGCTCAAGCGAGTACCTCTCGCTCAAGCGAGGATCCGAGGACTGATACTATAATTTTAAAGACTTAAAATTTGGGGTGTTACAGATAACTCTAACCCGTCATATTTGTACGCACCCAATTATAGTTTGATACCTCATTAAATTGTGGATTCTATTAAATTAATTTATGTTTTTCTTTTCTTTCTCTCCCTCATGTCTTTTTCTTTCCTCTATCTTTATCTCCTATTTAATGATTTGATATAGTGAGACCAACAATTTAATGTTGCATCAAATTATGATCGAGTATTTACAAATGTGACATATTAGACTTGTCTCTAACCAAGTCTTTCCCAATACCTTAATATTGTTTACCTATAACAATTATTAAGTCCCTCTTGATTGGATTGAACTACAATTAATTTTTAGCATACACAGTTTTATTTTTCTTTGAGGAGGTCACTAATTAACTAAACCTTTAGAATACACCATTATTACCCTCTAGAATATGCTCATGTTGATTTATATTTTATTGGCTTAGAATTTGTGTTAATAGTTTGAGGAGAAGTTCACTTACTCTACATTTTACAATCAATTTTAGGGAAATTCAATAGTTTGAATTAGTGAGTAGATCCTAAAACCATTGGATTTCCTACAATTGATGGTTAAGATGTGGAGTAACATTACTCTTAAGAAAGTGAATCTCCTCCCTATTAATTTTATAAACTTATAAAAATTGATTTGTGATGATGACTAACTCTTAAATAGTTTAAATAAATTATTACCCTTACTGATCTTTTAGTATGTGGCCACCGGATCACTTTAAGGAACTAAACTGACTACTTATGGTGGACTTTTCTTCCTTCTGTGGTCATTGGGGACTTTACTGAGGTAGTTTTGTTTTGGGTTGACTTTTTGTTATAAATACTTTGACTTTGTTGGGACTTGTGGTTTACATGCGTGTGGTTGGTTGTTTCGAATAATTGATGACGATGTAAGTGGTACTGTGTTACATGACGGGTTGAATCAGGATAATGGTGACTGGGTGGGGGGGGTTGGTATGTTGAGGCTAGACTGATGTTGGAACTGTCTAACTTATTGGGTGTTTGGTCTTGTCGGTTGGACGGTTGGAGAGTGTGTTACTGGTGTTGTGGGATACTTGTTGTTTGGACGCATTGTGGTACTTGGATGTACTGGGTTTTGGTTTGGTTAGTTATGTAAATGAGGCTCTGTAACATACTTGTGGGAGTTGACTCCTAAGCCATAAGTAATTGTACTTATTGCTATGCTCTTTGTAAACGTATGGACTTAACTTTCTAGTCTGTTGATTACTTCCTTACACTTATTAACTTTCCTCCTGACTTTTCTTCTCTCCCCTTCCCCCTGGTTTTCATACTTACACAGTGGTTTTAACCCCTAATGGACTTACTGACTTTCGTACTGCCCTTTTTTGTTGCACTTACGTGTCACTAATTTGTTGAGTGTGAGTGTTGACTAATTGGGTGGATGTAACGATTGGTCGTGTGTGATGCTTCCTCGTTATGGGACGTGTTATGTTAATGGTTAATTGGGTTGATGGACTAACTAACTATTGATGACTTGTGTGTACGTGGTTGGGGCGGGTTGTTATGTTTTTTAACTATTTGACTGGTTTGACTGGTTGACTGTTATTGGTGACGGGTTACTGGATAATTTTATTAATTAATGATGGTGTTCATGATTGGTTGGTCGGAAATGGGGTTTCGTGTGTTGTGTGAAAATTTGCGGTTGTTGTGTTTAATCGTGTTTTGATGGTATTTTCGTGTTAGGTGGATTTTTTCGGGTTCACTCTACTCTACATTTTACATTTTACAACTCGATTGTTGGCATGGTGGTGTTGTTGAGATTTTTTTTATTCAATAGGACGTGTGGTGTTTGGGAGATTAGTTTCGATTACCGGTGAGTCTGGTTTGTTTTTTCTTTTTACCCATGGTGATTTTCGGTTACTGGATTTGTAGGTGGTTGAGGGTTTTTCATGTACATGATTGATATTGGATTGGGTGTTTCTTGGTTTTGTCAGGTGGTTTCTATTCTTTTTGTTGGGTGGGAATACTATGTGGAGAGTTGGGAGATTGGCGTTTGTTAGTTACTGTTGTCGATGGGTTTGTATTACTAATGTGTTTTGGTAAAGTGTTTTTTTCTTTTTGTTGATGATTTCCTCCTTTCTATTTTTAATTTTATAAATATTGTGGGGTTCGTCTTTCTTATAAGTTTTCTTTTCTGGGATTAATTGATCTTGTTTGTTTATGTTCTAAAACTATATGTAAGGTCTAAGGGTAGTCAATGTTATACAAGTGAATCTCTCCTAGATTTGAAACTATAAAAATTGATTGTGATTGCTAATATGTTATAATATTAAGACACTTTAAATGTTAATTACTAAATTATACGATCTTTAGTCAAACTCAATTTAGCTATGTCAGGGTAGTCAATTTTAACAATTCTAGATGAAACAAATTATATTTGTAATTTGAGGGAAATTAAGTGTAATTAGATGAACAAAAATATTCTGGTCCAACAAAAATTTGTCTTCATATCCTTAGTCAATCAAACTTTATACAATAAACTACAATATTAATTTCTATTTTTATGACTTTATAATTAATTTCTATTTGTAAACATCTCCTCGCCTCGTTGACCACGCTAGGCTCGTGTCGCATTTTTTATAGAAACGAAGTTGTGATACTGTTCCACGCGACACTCGCTTCAAATAAAATAATGAGAGTAATATTCTCAAATTGCTTATCGTCTAGAATTATTTAATGCAATTAGTAAGTTGTCTAGCTTTTTACAACACGTTTATATATCATGGACTTATGGTTACGGGGGAGTAGGGGTAGCAATGAATACGTAAAGGTATATACTTGTAACATGTTGGGTTTGGATTAATGTCTTTGAGTAATTGAGACCTGAGATTTTTGAATTTGTTGTTAAATGAGTCTGAGTCCAGTAATAAGATACACATATTCATGGATACATGAACCCATTATTCCTTTATAAATATGATTGTAATATTTTATTGTTAATCCACATGATGTAATATTATGTTGATCGAATAGTTATTACTAAATGAATTTTTGATTTTAATGTTGAAGTTGTTTTTTATGTTTGTTTAAGTAAAATGAGATGTGTTTAATAGTCAGTTTAAATTGTGTTTAAAACTTTAAATTATGTTTTATAATTTTTTATCTTGTTGATTGCCTAAATAAAATATACGATTATAGGAACAAACACGCAAGTGCATAAGTTATTCGTAATTATTTTTAATATTTTTAAAGTTGTATGTATTTATGGATCTGTTGGATACTCAAAGACATTAGATAATATACTCACGAGATATTAACATAGATATGAGACGAATAGGACTTTAAAAATAAAGCAATAAAGTGGTCTGAATAATATAATATCTGCCTCCACCCAGTGTCATCGGGAGACATTCATTTAGTGGTCTCGGGAGAGTCATTATTTCTAGGACATGTAGAGATAACTTTTACCGAGTGAAGCTCCACTCCAATGAATATATAAATGACATTGAATATAGAAAAACAAAGTTTTGAAATAAGTTAAAATATTTACTTGTAACACATTATGTATAAATAATTATGATATGAAAGGAGCAATTGGAATGACCACAGCTTTATCTTTCTCTCTCTCTTCAACTCATATCAATAAGGAGTAGTTGGGTTAAACAAGCAATTGCAATTCAGAATTGAAAGTAGTTTCAAAATTAAACCAGATAACGTGGACTGGAGTTGCATTGAGACTTGTTTGTTGAGGTTCACAGTAAAGTGCGTTTGAGTGATTTCGCATACAAATTTTAATTTGTTGCTATATATGTATTATTAATGAATGAGTTGATCATGTTGTGTTATCTCAGCTAGAGAATGTGGAGGCTGAAGATAGCAGATGGAGGGAAAGACCCATACATATTCAGCACTAACAACTTCGTAGGAAGACAAACATGGGAATATGACCCTGAAGCAGGCACTGCTGAAGAACGACAAGAGGTTGAAGCAGCTCGTCAAGATTTCTATAACAACCGCTTCAACGTCAAGCCTTGCGGTGACCTTCTTTGGCGTTTTCAGGTTCAACTTTCTTACACATTCAATTCACTCTTTCCTATTATTTACAATTTATTTTATTAAAAATAAATTAAAATTAGGACTGTTAATTTTCATTTTTTCAAATGTCATAATCCTAGTATGGTAATGGAGTCTATAGTAATGGAGAAGATCCCGAATTCTGTTGTTTAATATAAAATTAGGAAAATTAAATTTATATTTTATTAAGAGGAGGGATTCATTGACTCTAATAGTAAGTTTTTTAAACTTACTCCACATTTTAGCCATCAATTCTAGTGAAATTTAATGGTTTGAATTAGTGGTAGATGTAAACCATTGGATTTTTCTATAATTGATAACTAAGATATGAAGTAAGTTTAAAAAACTTAATCTTAGAATAACTTATTTTAATAAAATTAATATATTTAAAGTGACCGATAAAAATGAACATTCGTTTGAGAGATGGACCTCTGTTTTCATTACGTACATACATACCATTGATGTGAGGAACACTCATATGCACTCAAGTGTGAACCCTCTCTTGGCTTCTTTTGTGGAAAGCATCTCAAGTGTGAACCCTCTCTTACCCCTAAATTTTATTATTTTGTAAATATAAATATTTATATCTACTCAGAATATCATATAATATTTTTATTTATAATGATTAAATATGAATGGCTAATAATATAGTTCTAGTGTATACAACTTATATACTGTAAATATATTATATATATTAAACTTTATCCTCCACCCTCTCCATGTATAATTATCCTAAGATTATTAGATATATATCTCCCACTAACTCACTTAATCAGTTTTATTTGAAAAACGTGTTTTAAATTTTAGCAGATTGTATGTGTGTATATCTTTACGTTATCGGTTATAACTCAATTCCGTAGGAAATGAGCATCAAGTGTTTGAGAACAACTCAGCTTATAATCTTACACAGTCAAATTAAATATGTAATTTTATTTCCGGGCTTGTGCAGGTTCTGAGAGAAAACAACTTCAAACAAACAATACCTAAAGTGAGGATCGAAGAGGGTGAGGAGATTACATATGAGAAAGCAACAGCTTCTTTGAAAAGGGCAGCGCATCACCTATCAGCATTGCAAACTAGTGATGGACATTGGCCAGCTCAGATTGCTGGCCCCCTCTTTTTCCTTCCACCCTTGGTCAGTACTTCATCATCATTAATGCTCTATTCTATTACCCACATAAAAAATGATATATGTCACAAAATAATATTTTATTTATTAATGATTGATTTATAGTGACATATATCATTTTTGCGAGTAAGAAGATTATTATGAAGAATTAATATAAAGATATAACATTTTCCATTAGATATTGATTACAAATCATAATTATCATGTTTATAATAATTAAAGGGTAAAGTAATTGATAACCAAAATAATCAAAAGGTAAGTAATTATAAGTTGGTTATTATATAAATACTGGTTAGTTAATTATATATAGCATCAATTATTTCAAACAAATAATTAAAATCTATAAACAAAATGATTATAGTAGTTATATTCGTTCAAATTCATTACGACAATTATTTATATTTTAAACATAATTGTTTGGTGATTATTATCAATAATTATATACCATTTTATTATAAAAATAATAAAATGTTTTTTCCTTACACAGTCTACTATCTAGTTTTGGTATATTTCCATATATGGGCAAAGAAGTATTTCTATATAGCTGTTAGTCCATATTCGTTCAAAAATCAGTTTGATAAGTTTGGTTTTATAATTAAATAAATTGAATTTAAACTTAAAAATAACAGGTCAAATATGGGTTAAATACAATTGCCTTGTTATATTCTCGATTATATATATATATAACCTAATGCAAATTAACGGAATTCATTTATTGTATTAAAGCATAATAGAAAAGTGGGTTAGCAGACACAACGGTGCCGGTCAACACACTAGTATTAATAAACCCAAAACCTAAAATAACAATCCACCATGGTGTAATTAATTATTGATTTCCTATTTTGCCCTCAATATATTCTAATTTCTACGAAAAAAGATATAACCAAGACAAATTATAATATATTTAACTGTAATTATAACATGTAAAACACAATTCATTTATTACATATAGAGTACACGTTATAAATGATAGGAAAGCGGGTTAACGGACACGGCAGTACTAGTCAACATGCTAGTGTGCATAATGTATATTTATACTACTTATAAAGGGAAAACATAAATTAATACTACTTACAGAGGGAAAACATAAATTAACCACCCATGGTGTAATTTATGTTTTCTCATTTTACCCTTAATCATTTATAATTTCATTTTTATATATAATATCTATATTAATCTATACTTCTACATTACTTATATATCTATACTACTTAATATAACCACCTCAATTTTTTGTCCCTATTTTGTCCTTACTATTTTTTTATTTATACTAAAAAACCATATAACTCAATGTCCCTTTTAACCTAATGTATGTTTCATATTATTTGGTTAACTATTTCTTTTTTATTACATTAAAGTATCAGTTTTTTTTCTCAGCAAAATGTGGAATATGAAAAAATAGTTTACTTTTTTTGCTCCCATTTTTCTTTAAATCATCATAGTATGATAGAACTAAATTATATTACTAATACATGAAGGGAAACATATTTTAATACATAAAGGAATATTCTAATACATAAAGGAAAACATATTCTAAATTCTAAATTGAAGTAATTTTTAATTCACTAATTTATCTTCAACCATCAAATAGTTTTAACTTCTAAAAAACTGCATGTAACTTTCTTACAACTTCCATAATTAAAAATCACATATAACTTTTTACATAATTTTCTTACTTTTTTCCACCATTCTTACTTTTTTTCACCCACAAAATGAAATCCTCAATGATTCTAAATTCCAACCTTTTGTGTTCTGAACTCTTCATTCCTCATTGAACTCACGTTTTCCAATGTAAATCAATAACATAGAACACCCATTGGATAAGTTATAGCATCCTCTATGATAGTAATTTAGAAATCACGAAAACAACACAATTTTTATATAAATTGTGGAACTTTAAGATGGGGAAGATGTTTCGTTCATCCTCCAACCAAAGATAAAGGGACACATTCTTTAATATATTTTGGGGTTAATATTTTGTTGGAACTGAGACTTACATGGTTTTGTTTGCAATTTATATTGTATTTTTGACATGGTTTTTTATTATTATGTCTTTACTCTAAGCTTTGAATTTTTTTAGTGATTTTAAAGACTAAAGTTTTTAACATTTGTAAGTAGTATATTGCAAAGTTGATCAATTGTTGTGAGTATACTAACTTTCAGTCTTCTATCTTAGTTATATACTCTAATTATGGTTTACCTTTCTATTTACCTTTATTTGGTTCTGATTTGATATAATTTTAAACATTACTCTGAATTATTACTAAATATTAACTTTACATTTAATTTAAATATTTACTAAATTATACTAAACACTTTGAAATAAAGAATAATATCATCTATTTTAATATATTTAATCATCAAAATCTTAGCCCAACATAACATGTTAAAGATGAAACAAAATAGATATTTGAAGCACAAAATACATGTTAACATATCGTTGCGAAATAGGAATGCGGGTTGACAGACACGGCGCTAGTAAATATAATATATGTATGTATATCAAAAGTAGTTAATAGTAAACTGGTTAATCTATTTGAAAGTGCTAAAAAATAGTTAATATTAAACTTGGTTAAAAACTAAAATCTAGAAAATTCTTAACTGCTCAAGATAGTTAATCTCATTTCCACGGCTATTTGAGATGAGATTGTTTGATCGATAATGGGAATGAAAATTAACATCAACATTTCATTTTCATTCTCATTATCTTACTATAAAATAATGAAAATGAAAATGAAATGTTAATGTTATTGACCGTTAAATCAAAATAGGTGTGACTTGCAAATTTTATATAGTGCATAAGTGATCCTAGATTGCATATTGCAATTTCAGGTGAAATCAAAATAGACGTGACCTCCATCTTTGTTAATGTTATTGACGGTTAAATAAAAATAACACAACACAAATAAATGATGGATCATATATTTATTATATAAAATAATTTTAACAATTAAAGAAATTAAACTCATCATTTTGAAAATAGTCTATGTTGTAAGAATTTGTTACATTATTTATTAACGCATCATTTATTTATTATATATGTGTTAATCATCTCACATGTAGATGATATAAAGTAGTGCATAAATATTAACTTTTAATCATTTGCATATTTTTTCTCTAAATGAGTAATCAACCACATTTGAAATGTGACAATAATATTAAGTTAATAGACTCTCTTTTTTTCTATTTCACAAATTGCAATATGCAATTTCCGTTCTTCTAAATTATTATTTTAACTTTGATTTGGGACAATGTTTTTAATCAATCTTTGTTGGATGGAAGGAGTAATTAAGAATAAAACAATCATTCATTTTTATTGACATAATTATCAACGTTTTGAATAATCATGAAATTAATAATTCCAAGAGAATATGTTGCCATTAACATATGGTATATTTTGAGCATTACATGTGTTATTATAATTTGATGGTTTTGGAATTCAAGTTTAATGTGAAAATGCATAAAACATTAATTAACTAATGAAAACATTGCAGGTCTTCTGTATGTATATCACAGGCCATGTCGAGTCTGTATTCCCTGGAGAATATCGCAAGGAGATTCTTCGTTATATATATTGTCATCAGGTACGTAAAAAGTGATGTTGCTTAACGTATCTGACATAATATACACTTCAATTTCAGACTTGATGTCCAATTAATCTTGCTGCTGAAAAATAGTATTACAATTTTTTTCGTTTATTTTTGTTTTAAAAGTATTGTATGTTAACTAATAACTTACACTTTTTCTTTTGGTAAGGATTATTAGACCTAATTAATAGTATTGTATGTTTTTAACACTTAACACAACATGAAGTTTGAAATTTATTCATGACAACAATGAAGAACTAATGTTAAAAATATTGTGTTTATATTTGAAGAATGAAGATGGTGGGTGGGGACTACACATAGAAGGGCACAGCACTATGTTCGGTACTGCACTCAACTACATATGTATGCGCATTCTTGGAGTAGGACCTAATGAAGGTTTAGACAATGCTTGTGCTAGAGCAAGGAAGTGGATTCATGATCATGGTAGTGTCACACATATACCTTCATGGGGGAAAACTTGGCTTTCGGTATGACTTTTTTATTATATAATACCAATATATATACATATCAAGAATAAAATATCTCCTCATATCAGGAGATAACTTGCATTATCCGACCAGTAAAAGAATGACATGTGTATTGTTTTGTTTAATTTTAGAAATATTTTTGTAGAAAATAATTAAATGATACACATGTCACGATTTTAGTAACTGAATGAGATGATTTATGTCCTTATATAAGGAGATATATTATTCTCATACATATATTACTAAGATGAATGAGTCCTCCACTTGTAGATACTTGGTTTATTTGATTGGTGCGGGAGTAACCCAATGCCCCCCGAGTTTTGGATCCTTCCTTCATTCCTTCCTATGCATCCAGGTTTAACTAATTAGTTTTGCTTTCTTCTTTCAATATAAGATTACTTCATCTGTTTTCTAGAATCTATCATCTGCACTTTTATAACAGAAAATAAAAAAAATTAAAATTTCTTGAATTTTGAGAAATATAATGTTATTTGACTGGATATCACTCCATTAATGTTTTCTCTTCTCTCATTAAATGAAAATATCAAAAGATAAAGATAAGATTGGAAAAATAAAATCATGAATTGATTATATAAAGTAAAAAATAAATTGAACAAAGTAACACTTTTCTGTAAAATATAATGTTAGAAAATAGATATATTTGACTTTGAATCGTTGAAGGAACACTTTTTAAAATCTCATTTTCACTTTAATTAACGCAGCTAAAATGTGGTGTTATTGCCGATTGGTATACATGCCCATGTCATACTTGTATGGGAAAAGATTTGTGGGCCCAATTACCCCTCTTATCCTAAAATTGAGAGAAGAACTATTTACTGAAGAGTATGAAAGGGTTAATTGGAAAAAAGCTCGTCACCAATGTGCAAAGGTAAGAGACTTTCTATATCTTAGGCATCAATTTTAGGGAAATTCAATGGTTCCCACTAATTCAAACCATTGAATTTCCCTAGAATTTGTGACTAAGATGTGAAATAAGTTTAAAAAACTTACTCTTTGAGTCAATG
This sequence comes from Lupinus albus, assembly GCA_009771035.1. NCBI lineage: Eukaryota > Viridiplantae > Streptophyta > Magnoliopsida > Fabales > Fabaceae > Lupinus > Lupinus albus. Next base: position 11,321,976 of record CM019999.1, read on the forward strand.
AATTCCTCCTCGTATTTAATATACATATCCTCTTTATCACATGATAATTGTTACTATATATATATATATATATATATATATATCTCAGGAAGACCTTTACTACCCTCATCCTTTGATACAAGATCTAATATGGGATAGTCTATACATATTCACTGAGCCACTTCTTACACGTTGGCCCTTCAACAAATTCATAAGAGAAAAGGCACTTCAAGTAACAATGAAGCATATCCATTACGAAGATGAAACTAGTCGATACTTAACCATTGGATGTGTAGAAAAGGTAAGTATGATAAAAGCATGTTTAGTCATATACATCTATTAAAGTAAAATAAATTCATTCAAATATGTCATCAACATGTACATATATATTTATCAGGTTTTATGTATGCTTGCTTGTTGGGCGGAAGATCCAAACGGTGATGCTTTCAAGAAGCATCTTGCAAGGGTCCCGGATTATTTATGGGTTTCAGAAGATGGAATGACCATGCAGGTAATGCTATATCCTCGTATTTCCATAAAGGAAAATGATATATTCTCTTACTAAATCTTCATACCCACAAAAAAGTGACATATGTTACAAAGTGATACTTTATTTATTAGTAACATATATCACTTTTTTGTGGGCAGGAGGATTTAGTAAGAAGATATAACATTACTCTTCCATAAATTAATTAATATCTTCTTAGTAAGGTATTTTAACTAATAACCTTGTTTATATAATGCAGAGTTTTGGTAGTCAGGAATGGGATGCTGGCTTTGCTGTTCAAGCTTTGCTTGCCACAAATCTAATTGAAGATGTTGGTCTTGCTCTTGGAAAAGGACATGACTTCATCAAAAAATCACAGGTCTGCTAAACTTTCACGATAAAGAACAAACAAACATATTATTGAATAAAATAAAAAGATGGAAAACAAGTGCTACTCCATTCTACTAAAAACCTCAGATATTCTAACAGATTTTAATACATTCCACAGGATTTGCAACTCATAAAACTATAGAAATTCGCACCTACAAACTTTGCTTTAACTCAGTAAAAGAATTGTTAAAGGAAAAGAAGGAAATATGTAGAAGATAAGGAAAGGAAGAAGCTTGTCTATTTCATTGATCATTCACGATACAAAAAAAGATCCATATATAGAGAACTTAAGCTAGCTTGCATATCAAGCAACTAACTTAACTAAATCCTTAACTAACCAAAAAAATCAAGAACACATTTAACATGTGCTAAAAAGGAAAGAAAAACACGTGGAGTATATCACTTGCTCTGCTGCCCATTCCACTGATGCGCCAAAATGAAAGTCAGTCTCGGTCATCCTATGCGCCATGCTTCCGGCCACGGTCAGACTTTATGCTCCATCCTCTCGATCAGACTCGTGTGCCAGCCTCGGTCAAGTCTAAGCAACAGGTCCAACAACTTTGGTCATAAAGGCTAATTGGGTTTCTCGCTTGGACGACAGACTCTCGCTCAGGCGAGAAACCCATAGAAAATTTGGACTTCAACCTTGGGTTTCTCGCTTGAGCGCTAGCCTCTCGCCTGAGCGAGAGGCTCGTCCATGCACGGTCAAAAACCATGGATCATTGAAACCTCGATCATGATAGCAACATCAATAGGCTTGGCTTGGAACAAAACACTTAGCCAAATAATGTTAGTAGATTTATTACTCAATACCAAAAATTTAACAATATCATCTCAATCACTTTATCCAAGGTGTTCGCTTTATTCAAGTGTGAAGTCTCACATTTATATGAGGGAGAGAGTGAAAGAGTTTATAAGTGGAAAAGACCCATGAAATTAATGTATTAAGGTTTTGGTTCAAAACGTGGTGTCTCACTTGTGGCTTTTCATTCTTCTCATACCCCAATAACAATGGAACTCCACAGTGGTCGGAAGCTCCCCGGTCGTAGTCTGGTTCAACAAGTGGTATCAGAGTCGATGGTTCGGCTGAGACATGGTGGACTTAAGGGGGAGCGGACCGGAAAGTGTGTGGTACCCACACTTGAGGGGAAGATTGTTGAGTTTATTCAAGTGTGAAGTCTCACATTGGATACGAGAGGAGAGTGAAAGAGGTTATAAGTGAAAAAGACTCATTGAACTAATGGCTTAAGGTTTTGGTTCAATACGTGTTCGCAGTCTGGTCCAACAAAGGGAAAAGTTTTTTTGGGTCAAATATTATGTTTTTCTCACACCCCACATTTTTCATAAGATTATGAAGCATGACGAAATCAATGCTTGTGTATCCTTCTTTCACAATATAACTTCATACGAATCTTAAAATATGTCTCAAACCAATAAAAATATGTTATGTCATCATTAAAAAATTAAATATTTATTATTTTCCTATTTTTATTTCATTGTCATTGGTTTGAGATATGATTTCATTGTCATTGGGATATGTTATTCCATTGTCATTGGTTTCTCATCCACCTGACTTAAAAGATGGAATTTGATTTTGTAAACAATAATGAATAACATCATATCCAAAAGTAGCATTTTTTCATTGTATCTCTCTGGAATAATATTAACTTCATTCTTATTTGGGTCTTCCGTAATATTTTATATTTAAATACATATCCCCATAAATAAAAATTAACATATTGTTTTTTATTATAATAACAAGCATCATTATTATTTTTATTTGATCTGACAACATATTTCATAGCATATTACACATTTGTCTCTCCTTTTTTTTATCCTTTGAGATTTATATTTTCTAATAAGAATAACTATAAGAATGTTCTTGTAGAATGAGTATTCATAAACAATAAGAATCTCAAAATAATAAGAGAGAAATATTCTTATTTCATTAGGAATAATGAAAGAATGGGTTATGCTCTCATTCTAAATGTAGTTTTCAACTTGAAAAAATATATGACTTATACATTCATTAGCTTCTCCACAAAAACTACATGTTGTTAGTACATTATGATTTGAGATACTTCTTCTTTTAAAAAATTCGTACATATGGGTACCCACAAGTAAAACCCGTACGGGCACGGGTAGAATGTCACAAACGGGTACATGCGGGTTTAACAAACTAGTTTCTAAAATACACATAGTATATATGGGTAGGCATGGGCATTGTAATACTGGTACCTGTGGGTACCCATTATTTATGTGATTACAATATTACATTTAATTAAAATAATAAGTAAACTACTGTGACCTTCATTTACCCTATGTATATCTTTTCCTTTATAATTTGTTTACATTTTTTTTTACCTTATTTACATATTTTATTGAATTTGGTGGTGAAATATCCTACATATATTATTATATATGTAAAAACACAAATGTCTTATAAATAAAAATATTTTTTTTTCTTAAGGAATGGAAACAGGAAATCACACAAATAGGAAACTCTAATATTCAATAATTTTAATTATATATTTAATATTATTGGTGGTATTCCATTTAAAAAGCTTGCATGTCCACCTCTACGAAATTCAGCCGCAATTTTTTGAAAAAGGATTTGTCCCTAGAAGCATCCTCCTGGGTGAAGAAAATAACATCAAGTAATATAAAATATTAGTTTTTATTTTTATTACTACCAATGAGATGTTCATTCTTCTAACCTAAGCTTTCCTAATTCCTCCACCAATTAGATCCATTCTTAAACACTTCATTATTGGAATCATCCTCATTTCTTATGGTCGGATATCTAGATACTAGGACTTTGACTGACAAAGACTTCTTCTCATCAATGATTCTCCCTCTCCATTCAGTTAATAACGTCAAATTGAACAGTTTCAAAAAATGTATTCTTAATCCCATCCTCTTTTCATTTACTAACTTGCTCCCGTTTAACCCAAGCTACTTCCCTTTTATCCTCACACCCACCCCACAAGAATCTTCTTTATATTTTATTGATAACATTTATGACAAAGGGATCTCATTTGGTATCCCACAAAGTATCTCACTTCATGTGTTATCAGTTGTGATTAGTTGGAAAAAATGTATTCAAGTTAAAAATTTAATTATCAAGTATTTTTCTGACCAATCACAGTTGATGGCATGCACTTTTATGGGACAATAGATATGCCTTCTCACGACAAAGATAGGTGTTTTAAAGAACTGAAAATAGTAAATAAGTAAGGGTGATGATATTGATTTAAGGAGTTACATGTTCACTTAGATAGTTAATTTCTTTTAGAATGCTGAAATGGTTAGATTCCATTTGGAGAGCTTTTAAGATTAGTACCAGATTCCTACATATATTAGCTCCCACAAGCAACATGTCATCACAATACTGTAGATATAATCTTTATGTTAACAATAAAGGATGCATATCATGCATTACTTCCAATGGGCAAACAACCATTTTCCCCATTAGAATTGATGAAAAAAATAATCTCATTAATATTTGGGGGACCCTTATATCATGTTTATAACCTACTAAATGAAAATTAAATAACTAAGTACTTAATTAACTACTTGACTAACATAAATGTATTGACATTCTCATTTTATTCAATAGGTTAGAGACAACCCTATGGGAGATTTTAAAAGTATGCATCGTCATATCTCTAAAGGGTCATGGACCTTCTCTGATCAAGATCATGGATGGCAAGTTTCTGATTGCACTGCAGAAGGTTTGAAGGTAATTAACAGCTTAGGTCATGAACAACTTCATTTCTCCATGATTACAATGAATCTTTGTTTTTGTCCTTAAAAATATATTTCTTTTATGAGTTTAGTCCCTAAAACTAGAAACATCATTTTTTTATCACTGTATCCATTTAGTTTTAAAATGTTACACTATAAAAGTTTATTGGTAACATTAATAGTGACTCTGCCAATTAGGCCAAAATAGTGCCATTTGCCCAAATGCATCATAAAAGGTACATATATATACCATTAAAAATGGAGTTTTATGTACAGCAATCCATTTGATGTATAAAATTGACAAAGCATGTATTAGTTTAAATTACTAAGTTGATATGTCACGTTATCTTTTAAAGTTTAAACAATATTTTAAATTTGACTCTTACACCTAAATAGATGAGGTGAAGAAATGTGGAAGAATTTTTACTTATAGAGATTATATTGATAAAACTTGTCTCTTGGACAAGTGAAATATTTTTGGGGACTGATATGGTTTTTTACTATAAACTTTATCAATCAGAATATCTTAACTTAGCTTATTAACTTTTATATATTTCAGTGTTGTCTACTTCTTTCAATGTTGCCACCAGAGATTGTGGGGGAAAAGATGAAACCTGAAAGATTATATGATGCTGTCAATATATTATTGTCTCTTCAGGCAAGTACCCTTATATTTATAGTCATACGGTTAGAGTCAATTGCTTGATTGGATAACTAATAACTTTTCCTTTAGGCTAAATTTTTGTTTCCATCACATATATGGTATAACATGAAAATAGAAAGGAAAGGGTTTCTGCATTGTTGTTTGGAGAGTCTCCAAAGTGGGATTGTGAATCACAATTTCACAATTATTGTTGCTTAGATTCCCACAATTTTTTATAATTACAGTAAATTGCAACTTAACCACCACCACGAACCTAAAACATGATGTTAAATGGCTTATAAATTGGTTGTATGTGATTTAATTTTGAGGGAGGTTCAATTCTGGTTATTGCAGAGTAAGAAAGGTGGTTTAGCAGCATGGGAGCCAGCAGGTGCTCAAGAATGGTTGGAAGTAAGTCTTATATTGAATAATAATAATGCAATATGTATATATTCATTGATAAAGTGTATTCAGAAGTACGGATCCGTGAGACTCTTTCACGTGTCCGAGACATGGATACGCTCCGATTCGTCATGGATACATGTCCATAGAGTATCCAAAAATAAAATAAAAAATATTAAGATAAAATGTTTTGAACAAAAAATAAGATAGATATGATATGTATTTGAAATTTTTTCAACAAAAAACTATAATAATTATGATACGTTTTAATCAAAGCATCTCAATGATCAAGAAAAATACTAACTTATTTAAAGGCAAACACTAATGAAGGAAAACAAATGATAATGATTTGTAATTTCCATTATACTTTCCATTTTGGATATTTTGATTTACATTTATAATTTTATCATATTTTTTATTAATTTATACACGTATCCATGAACGTATCGTATCATATATTTTAGAAAAAATACATATCGGCCTATCGGATATCCGATACACACACGTATCCGTATGTGTCTCCTACGTATTCATAAGTTAATAAACTAATGAGTTTTGTGATTAATTTGCAGCTACTCAATCCCACTGAGTTTTTTGCGGACATTGTAGTTGAGCATGAATATGTTGAATGCACTGGATCGTCAATTGGGGCTCTAGTTTTGTTCAAGAAACTATACCCAGGGCATAGGAAGAAAGAGATAGAGAATTTCATTGTCAACGCAGTTCGATTCCTAGAAGATACACAAACAGAAGATGGTTCATGGTATGGAAATTGGGGAGTTTGTTTTACTTATGGAACCTGGTTTGCCCTTGTGGGTCTAGCTGCTGCTGGAAAAACTTACACCAATTGTGCTGCTATTCGCAAAGCTGTTAAATTTCTTCTCACAACACAGAGAGATGATGGTGGATGGGGAGAGAGTTATCTTTCAAGCCCAAAAAAGGTTTGTGAATTATATAACATTTTTCGGGAGATTTCATTTTTGGGAAATCCAATGATTTGAATTGGTGAGAAATCTAAACAATTGAATTTTCTAAAATTGAATGCCTAAGACGTGAAGTAGGTTTTTTCCATTTACTCTCCTAATGTCATGACACTAAAAAATAATTGTAATAATAATATGTTAAGTTAATGAATGTGATTAATGCAGATATATGTTCCTCTTGAAGGAAGCCGGTCTAATGTTGTACACACCTCATGGGCTTTGATGGGTCTAATTCATGCGGGCCAGGTTTTATTTCTTCTTATTTTTCATCTGATGCAAACTTCACTACAATAAATGTGTAATTCTTATTCCTTACTATATATTATTAATATCTTAGCTATCAATTCTAGAGAAATTCAATGGTTTATATCTAATCATTTCAAATTATTGGATTTTCCTAGAATTAATGGCTAAGATGTGGAAAAACTTACTCTTATAGTTAATAAATATCTCATTTATTATTATTATTATTATTTTCTTGTTTGTCTCTATTAAAATTTTGAATAGGTCTATTTTTATCTTGTTTTAATAAGACCATTAATCAAGGACCAATAATAAATGAAAGTAATATTGTAATCTAACAATATTTTTAAAAAATCAATAAAATAATTATTTTCTTCTTCTATCTTATAAATAGAAGAAGAATGTTTCAAAAACTTAAAATCCTTTTATTTTCTCTATCCAGGCCGACAGAGATCCAACTCCTCTTCACCGTGCAACAAAGCTGATAGTCAATTCTCAACTAGAAGATGGTGATTGGCCCCAACAGGTATCTAATCTATTAACATTAGTAATATGATCCTTATTAAATTAAATATAATATTGAGAGAAAAAAGACATAGGTTAAATCCACCTCTTGTAATTAAATTTTAAATTTTCTTTTATTTTACTTATCTCTCTCTTAAACTTCAAAATTCAAATATCTTCTCTCTTTTGATATCAATGTTATAATATCAAATAAGAAACTTTATAGCTAGGGCATCTTATCAAACAACTCAGTGGATAATGATTTACTTTTTTTTTTTTGCTTATTTAGTTTGGATCAAATGTGAACAAAAAATTTATTTCTATATTTTTACATTATTTGAAAAAAGTTGTTTGATAAAATTTTGTTGTAGTTGCACTTCCTATTTATAAACAAAACTAAAAAATACAAACTTTGAAATTTTAATTTATGAAACAATACAAATGTCCTATTATTAATTATTTTCTAACTTCATGTAAATGATGCTTTGGAGTTAAGTTTCTATTATCTTTTGCGACATATTTATGGCAGGAAATCACAGGGGTATTCATGAAGAATTGCATGCTCCATTACCCAATGTATAGAGATATTTATCCGATGTGGGCTCTGGCTGAATATCGTAGGCGGGTTCCATTGCCTTCAGCTATAATTTAACTTGAAAATCCAATATCACACTAAGAGGAAGTCAAAGCAAAAGAAAATTAGGAAAATAAAAATCAATGAAGTTGTGCAATCGGGCTTACTTAAATTACTCCAATTTATTGCCTACATATTTAATTCCTACACATATTAGTATATTTTTTATTCCATGTTGGCCTATATTTGTATAGATGTTCTTCAAGGTTTTCATTTATAAAATAAAGGATGTATAACTCCAAATGGAATAAGAATGCAAACATTGAAAAACAATAATCATGTTTGTAAGATTAAATATAATGTTAATGAGTACTTCTCTTGGCAATAATTTAGTTGAGCAGCCCCCTTTGTTAAACAAGTAGCATTGTGGCTCTCAATCATAAAGTTCTTATGGTTATAAGTGGAGATATGTTAGATATTTTAATGTTTTATTAAGTTTATGTGTTGAGTAGTTTATAAGTAGTTTAGGCAAGTTACCTTAACTTGTGGAGAAGTTATTATATGTAGTTGTAAAACTGATTGTAACATAGCCTATTTGAAGGTTCTCATCTAATGCATAATGTACATCAGTTTACAATCTTCTTCTATAATATATATATATATATATATATATATATTTAAATGTACCTACATGTTGTTGGAAATAAAAAAATATGAAATGATGAAGCAAAATTTCGGAGACCTCCAATTAAACCAAATAGTGGTTTTACCCCAAAGTTGACACAACAAGCATTAGAACTAGTACACAACAAGTTGTCCCCTCACAAACAATTACCTATATAAAACATAAATATATTTTGATATTTTGAATTAATATTATATAAATTTTTGTTTGTAATTAATTCTGATGATGTACTTATTATAATGTTTAAATTCTAGTAACCATAGGAGAGTAAATAAATGATTGGTAGCATATATTATAAAGTGTCATGTTATTAGAACTTTATTATTACTTTCCCGGTGACTTCTGGAACCCTTTAATAGGAGGAGTGGGAAACTTTGGTTGATTAACCATAAATTGGGGATAGTTTTCTATAAATTGTTTTTCACATTGGGTTAAGAAGTAATAGCCTCATGCTTAATTTATTATTAGTTAAGGGCAAAGAAAGTAGTGAATTTAACATGTGGAAGGGTAGAAAGAAGAATTTGTTACATGGATGAAGAAATAAGAATGTACGTAGCAGATATTAAAGTTTTAGAAGTTAATATTGGGATGAAAAATAAAGGGTGATGAAATGTGGCGTCCAAATACAAAGGGATCGGTAAATAGGAAAGGAGGAAAAGGAAATGGATTGGTAGCAGTTGCAGTAGATAAGGATAACAAAGGGAGTCGACATGCTCTCAAATGGGCTGCTGATAGTCTTCTTACAAGAGGCCAAACCCTTCTCCTAATCCATGTTTTGCACACCAAGTCCCCACATGTTTCCTGTATGTCACACATACGGATATGCATATCGGATATGATACATATTTGATAAGCCCATACACATTTTTTCTAAATCAAAATATTCAAAGTAGAAAGTATAATGAAAATTGCAAATCATTATCCTCTATTAGTGTTTGCCTTCATTAATGTTTGCCTTTAAATAAGTTGATATTTTTCTTGACTATTTGGATGCTTTGATTAAAACGTATCATATCTATCCTAGTTTTTTTTGTTCAAAACGTTTCCATAAGTATCTTAATATTTTTTTTATTTTTGGATACTCTCTGGACACGTATCCATGAAGAATCGAAGCGTATTCATGTCGGATACGTGTCCGACACCAACACGTGAAGGAGTTTCACGTATGCGTGCTTCAGAGATGTTAAGTAAAAACATTATTTGAAGAGGAGGGATCCACTTACTCTAAGAGTAAGTTTTTTAAACTTACTGCATGTAGAATCATCAATTCTAGGGAAGTTCAATGATTTGAATTAGTGAGTAGATATAAACCATTGGATTTCCCTAAAATTGATGACTAAAATGGAGAGTGAGTTTAAAAAACTTAGTCTCGGAGTAAGTACCTCCCTAATTTAAATGTTCAAATACTATTTGGATTGCTTGAAAAAACTAATGAATTTGAAATGCATCAGCATGCAGTGAAGGCATAATATGTAACACCAATAGTCCAGATGTATCTCCAGAGAGAGACCAACTTGTCAGTATTACAAAGGAACTCTTTCATACCTTTCATTGCTATTGTACACGCAAAGATGTATGTTTCACAACTATTATAGATGAACTTGTTATATTTTGTTTTCAAAATGCTTACACTACTTGAAATATCTATTAGATTCAATGCCTTGATGTCTTACTTGAAGACACTGACGTTGTGAAAGGAATAACAGAATATGTCTCTTATGCTGCAATTGAGAACTTGGTGCTTGGTGCAGCTTCAAGGCATGGCTTTATTAGGTAAATAAGGTCCTCCAAACTTTCATTATTGTTTATATGCATATAAAAACTATCATAAATATGTTAGCCAACATCTAAAACTTCATGTTTCTCATCAAGATAAGTAAAAGAAAACGTATCGTTCTTAAAAGAATTTGAGAGAGTTTGAGTGATGATCTTGAAGTGAATAACACTTCTTGATTGAACACAAAGAAGAGAAGATATGAAAGCTACGGTGAAATGAATAACCTCTTCTTATTAATGTGTATTAAAAAATGATGATGTACAATGGTCCTTAAGCCCTCTATTTATACAAAAGGAAAACCTAACAAACCTAACAAACTAAAGAACAAGACAAACAAATAAAGAAAGAGCCTAATATAAGCCTAATATAGCTTGCTTGAGATCCAAGTAACAATTTGCTTGAGGCCCAAGTAACCCATCCAGCCTTGATTTGTAGTGACTTGGGCCTGCTCCTGATGTGGATGATATTCCCTTGCCTGGTTTGCTTGATTTATGTGGGAGAAATGTTGGTTGCCTTGGTTGGCCTTGCTGTCTTGGTTGGCCTTGCTGTCTTGGTTGGCTCGGCCAGCTGTGCCTAGGCCAGATGCACAGCTGCCTCGATCAGGTGATGTGTAGCTACTTCGCCTGGATGCATGGTTCCTTCGGTCAACTGGTGCGTCGTTGTCTAGGTCAGATGCGCAGCAGCCTCGGTCAGCTGGTGCGTCGTTGTCTAGGTCAGATGTGCAGCAGCCTCAGTCAGATGCGCCAAGGCGTGGCGCATGTGTCTCGGTCATTCTGGTGTGTCTGTCTCGATCAGTTCTGCTCAGCTATGGCGCGTGTTCCTCGGTCATGATGCTTGGCTCTGACTCAGCATCCTCGATCATGATGCTTGGCTCTGACTCAGCATCCTCGGTCACGATGCTTGGCTCTGACTCAGCATCATCGGTCACGATGTTTGGCTCTGATTCAACATCCTCGGTCACGATGCTTGGCTCTGACTTAGCATCCTCGGTCACGATGCTTGACCTTGACTTAGCTGTCTCGGTCAGAATGGTGGATAGGCATATTTGGCTTTTGGCTTGGCTTGGCTTGGCTTTGGGTAGGCAACTTGTTGGCATTGGAAGCTTGGTCTAATAGTTCTCATGGACTAGAAAAAGATCGAAAGAGTCTTCCTTTAGATAAATAGAATATGCAAGTTGTTGCTTTCTCCCACTTCACTCATTCCTTAATTTATAAGGCATGACAAAGTGGTTCTATCATACACCTTCTTTCATGCAACATAACTTTCCAAATAATCATGTCATTTCACATAATCCTTCATGTGACATGATGACTTTCCAAATAATCTGTCATTTTACATCAGCCTTAATGTAATATGACTTTCCAAATAATTATGTCATTTCAACCATATTTTATTTGTTATGCAGATTCAAGTCATCAAGTAAACCAAGCAGCATCGCAAAAGGGGCACCAGATTTTTGTACAGTGTATATAATTTCAAAGGGGAAGATATCTTCAGTCCGAAGTGCTTCTCGTGCAGCACCACATGCCTCCCCACTGCTGAAACATATACAGAATCTAAATAATGAGAGTAATCCTAAGATAACTTCATCTAGACGTATGTCTGTGGGCTTCAGAGGTTTGTTTCTAAGAAATATAAATATGTTATGAAACCATGTTGTTTTATGCAGTCATTTTTTAACCAAATGTATGTTGCAGATCATCATAGGGCATCCTTCAAGCCTCACAGTTGGAAAGATGAATCCAATAAGTAAGTAATAATTTTGATCAAATATATAGATACCATATATCATGCATGTAGAATCATTAAGTAAAATAGTATAATACTATATTTTTCTCAAGAGGACTGTACAAATCTATAAGTATCAATCAAACTTCATATCATTGAATAAAGCAGGTTTGGAAAAAGAGTAGGGTTGAGTGGAAGGTCATGCATGGATTACTCAGAATCTGAGACAGATATATCATTTGTAAGCTCTGGCAGGCCTAGCACTAGCAGTGGACGTTCATCATCAGTTTACTCTAACTACATTGATTCAGGTCGTAATTCACGAATTTCAACCAGTTCAGATCATAGCTTGGGTACCGGATTCATGTTCAATGACCATACTTCACCAGATCTTTCATTTTCTAAGGAAAACAAAAGAATATCATCTTCATATTCAAATAAGAACATGGTGAGCACTTTCTTTAAATAGAAAATTTATGCAATATCTTTATATTGGACTAAAATTAATCAATTTTTTTGCAATCAAATATTCTGAGCTCAAATAAAACATTCAGGATGAAGAAGTTGGTACGAGGAGGTCGGGGCTTGAGTTAAAGCAAATGATTGAAATGTATGGTGCCGCACGCAAAGAAGCACTAACAGCTGGACAAAAGGTAAAATCACAATATATATACATATACATATACAAATGTCATTGTTATTGAGACTTTAGTTGGTACTAATGTTTGTTTGATACAGTTAATGGAACTTAACCACCAGAGAACCGAGGCAGAAAAAAAAATAGATGAGGCACAATTGTCCCAGGAATCATCATTTGCAACCATAGAAAAAGAGAAAGCAATAAGTAAAGCTACCTTGGAAAAAATTGATGCAGACACAAAAGTTGCAGAAATGGAATCAAGTAGAAGCACAAGTGTTGAAATGAAAGCTCTGAAAGAAGCTGATGAAATGAGGAAACTATTGCATAATGCAGTCCAAGCTGATGAAAGATATAAGAGATACACAATTGAGGAGATTGAAATAGCCACAGAGTTATTTTCTGAATCTCGAAAAATAGGGGAAGGAGGCTATGGCCCAGTCTATAAATGTTACCTTGATCAGATTCCAGCAGCTGTAAAGGTTCTGCGTTCAGATTCTACTCAAGGGAAGTCACAGTTTCAGAAAGAGGTGAGAAATGAGTGGAAATGAGTCATTCTAGTATTTGTTTTTATTTCATCACAAAACAATATAATTGTTTTCATAAGTAAATGTACATTGTTGTGTTAAGTGTTACAGTTTTTTTATTTCAAACTCTCTTATTTCCAAGAGAGAGCACTAACACGCATATATACATAGGACCTATTACTTACATATATATATATATATATATAGTCTTCTCCGATCTTTCTATAATTAATGCCTCAAAATTGTATAACATAATTAATGTGAATGCAGGTTGACATACTGAGCTGCATGCGCCATCCTAATATGGTGCATCTTCTAGGAGCGTGTCCAGATCACAACATACTAATTTATGAGTATATGGCAAATGGAAGTTTAGAAGATTGTATGTTTCGAAAGAAGGACGAGAATCTCATGTCTTGGCAGCTCAGGTTTCATATTGCTGCAGAGATAGCGACGGGATTACTCTTCCTACATGAAACAAAGCCTGAACCATTAGTGCATCGTGATCTGAAACCAAGCAATATACTACTAGACCACAATTATGTAAGTAAGATTAGTGATGTTGGATTGGCAAGGATTCTCCCTGTTGTAGCTGAAAATGTAACGCGATGTCATATGACTTCAGCCGCTGGAACTTTTTGTTATATTGATCCAGAGTATCAACAAACAGGAACAATTGGTGTTAAATCTGATGTATATTCTCTAGGGATCATACTTCTTCAATTATTGACAGGTAAACCACCAATGGGTTTGGCTTACCAAGTTGGAGAGTCTATTGAGAATGACACATTTGTTGAAATGCTTGACAAATCTGTCCATGAATGGCCTCTTGAAGAAACATTATGTCTTGCAAAGATGGCAGTGAAATGTGTAGAACTCAGACGAAAAGATAGACCAGACCTCGGTAAACAAGTGTTACCGGAGCTCCAAAGACTGAGAGAGTTTGCTGAAGATATCATGAGTCCAACTACAACATTTTTTGGTGAAGAAGATAGCAGTAGTGAATCTTCTCCTAATCCAAGTCAAGCTTCTATTCAACAGGTTGGGATCATAAACCTTGATTATTATGCATGATACTACTTTATATGTCAAAAATAACAAATATGTTGAGATAATATTTTGCAGGATGGGATGTTAGACCATTCAGAAAGCTCAATAAGTCCTTCAGCCCCATCACCAGCAACACAAGGTATTAAATAGACAACATGAATATGCAACATTATGGCATGATACTCTGGATAGAATTTGTATCCTCTTCATTACTGGAGAGTCCATTATATAGTATGATTATGACATTTGGAAAAAATAAAAATCTAACGGCCATAATTTTAACCTATTTTTAATAAAATAAATTGTAACTATTCATTCCCCTTTATAATTCAGTACTGGAAAGTCCAATACTAGAGAGGAGTTGGCCCCCTCTAGATAAGGATTTATTAATTACTACTAAAATTTGTTTATTTTGATGTAAATACATACAGGGCCAACTCTGAATAAACCCTGCTGCACTGGATTTTTGTACAATAGTAACGTAGTTATGACAAGGAATGTGATATAACATGCACATATTAGTATGCACATATAAAAGTTCGAGTCATATGCACATATAAAATAATTTGCCAGTTCTCCAAAGATTAACTTTGCCACTAACTTAGCATTCTAAAGAAATTTGTCCCTGTACTAATTTATCACCATATTAATTCTTCATATATTTAATGACCAAGTTCATCACATTGAATATATAATTACAAATCGTGTCATAATAACTTGTACTTTGAATCCCCATTTTGAAAACCATAAACCAAGGTGCACAAAAGTTTTACATAACTTATATTATAAATGTATGGTGAGTGAGTAATTTCTAAATTCATTTTTAATCTCATTCTTATTTCGAAACCTAATACCTATTTTTTAGGGGAATTGAGAAATAAGGGATACAAGAAATTGTGCATCTTTTCCTAATAAATAGATGTAAGATTTTAATGCTCAAATATCATAGGAGTTATTGTATTTAATGTATTAAATATGGGGGTTGAGTTTTTCAATTAAATCTTTGTTTTTAACTTTTTATAATTGCTGATGGCAAATTGATTTAGAAATAACCTAACAATATCGCAAACAAGTATAATGAAAGAGGTTATCAAATCCACAAGGATTTGCTGAAATCTGGCCTTTCAACAAATAATCACCATTTTGAGCTAGTTTTCAAATGGGTTATTTGATTGTTTAATACTACTGGTTGTAATTTAGCTACGAGATAAAATTGCTCAAATTTATATGTGGGATTGAATTCACTACTCACTATCCATATACACTATAACTAAGTTAGGAATGTCTCATGTGGAAAGCCTATCTTTTAAGTTGAATGACATCAATTGAAATGAATGCCTCATGTGGAAAGCATATCTTTTAAGTTGAATGACATCAATTGAAATAGGTAAAGGGTAATTATAAAATGTCTATCTTGTTTGGTCGAATTATGGTACGGACACAAGTATTACTTCCATACTCCCTGGAAATAGATGGACGAAAATAATTGATAAATAATTGATTTTCGCAATTATAAAAAATAAAAAAAATCTACTAAACAACATTTAAAAGATAACTATGTGGTATTGATTCCCTAGTGCATATAGGGATATATGAAAGAAAGATTAATTCTTGTGAAACATAGCAATAAAAAATAAATATTTTTCTTATAACATTGTTTTGCATATAAACATAAACCAAAGGTATTTAGTCTATGTCATTGGCAAGGGTACCTTCCTCAATTCGTAATTGACTACCGAACTCAAAACTCTAACATAAATAGACGAGTTAAACATGAAATAGGCTAATAATATTATTTTCTATGTTAACTACAAAAAACGTAGTGGTGATTCTAAAGATATTGTGTAACTGAAAATCGGGTGCGACACCAAGTAGGTTTAATGAGCCATTAGAAGTTACTCAAGTTGAACAAAGGAGCATGGTACAACTCTATTATTAATTACGGTAACAAACCACTCATATTCAGATGGAAGACCTTCAAGAATTAGACGAACTTGTTCACGTCAAGAAATCACCTCACCAACAACGGCAAGGGAATGAACCAGTGCCTCGATTCGAGACACAAACTCAGAAATGAAATGAGTACCTTTCTTGGCTGTTCGAAGTTCTGAAACCAAGAGCTGACTCCCAGCATGAATCAAGGAATCAAAGAATGTGTAGATCTCATCCCAAATTTGCCACAAGTAACGAAGGCGTAGAACACGAGATTGAACATATTCACACAATGATTGCTACAACCAAGACACAAGATGTTGATCTTGTTCTTCCCATTGAAGGAAAGCTGAATTCAACCATCCAAAATCATGATCATCATTAGACATAAAATGAAAAGGAACTTGCGGATTTGAACCGCTCAAGACGATGTGACGCAAGATCAACTTCAACTTGATGTTTCCAGATAAAGTAGTTTCTCTCACAATGCTTGGCAGAAATCACTTGTAAGAAGGTAAGTGTAGACGACATAACAACCGTTATTGGTCGAGGCGACATAGATAGTGACAAAGGCGCAACTAGAAAAGCTTCCATGAAGAAAGGAATGAGAGAATAAGAATGAAGAGAGAAACGAGAGATGAGATAGACAAGAGAGAGGAGAGAGAATAAGAACATAGAATTTGAAACTCACATTATTAACATAGAATTATGCTAAAACAAAAATAATAATCATGGCACAAAATCATTTTTATTGGACAATGCAGACACTTCATAGGCTTAATGATAAAAAAAATTATATTTTGAATAAATTGTGATGTAATGCCTAATAAAATTGTGTTTTAACCTATTTGTTTAAATTTATATAACATCAAAATTTTGTTTTAGTTGTATCTCTCCAACTTCTTTATTAAATTTCTTCATATTTAATTTTATAATTATTTATTTATTTTTTATAGTTATTCACCCATGGTCCTAGGCTATCCATTAACCTATTTTAAGACAAACATTAAAATGTAGGGAGCTAGAGTATGAGTGAAGTCATCACTATTTGGATGAATATGCTTTGGTGTATGGATGACAAAAAAATATGTCTCATGTATACACGTAAAAATATAGTTTAGGAATAGAAACATATATTGAGACAATTATATCAAATCATATTTAAAAACATCAAATTGTACATTAACAAATCATTAAATTGTAGGTCTCATTTCAACATTTCACTTTTTTATTTATTTTCTCTTCCCTTGAATGGCAACCCACCACCTACCCTCTTAATGAAAGTTAATAAATTAAAAATATATTAACTTTCCAACCATAACAATACCTATTTTTATTTTGAGAGAAATGACACTTTACTCCATTTTTAAAGTAACTAACTACTATTTGTGAAAGGGGAGGATCCACTTATTCCAAAAAAACACTTACTCTTCATCTTAGCCATCCAATCTTGAAAAATTCAATAGTTTAGATGTACTCACTAATTTAAACCATTGGATTTCCAAGAATGAATGGTCATGATGTGGAGTAAGTGTTTTTCCACTTACTTTTAGAGTAAGTGGATCCCAACCCATAGATTATTCAAATAGAAACTTAATAGTAAAAAAAAGTGGGAGTGGTAGTAGTGTGGGTGGAAGGGAAGAAAGAGAGAAGAGAGTTGGTTGATTAATCCAAAACGCAAAAGGTAATTCTCAATTGTTATTTGTTTCTTGGTTGATTAATCCAAAACGCAAAAGGATTCTCAATTCTTTTTTGTTTGTTTCGTTATTCATCTTCTATTCTATTCCTACCATACTATATATATATATACATTCCTTTTATCTCTATTGGTTTGGATTCATCATAACTGTAAGCATTCTTATTCATTAGATCTTTTTCTCATTCTATTTTGAAATGGTGCCTTAGATCCACATCTATCTATTATGTTATTATATACCAATGCCCGCATTCACACTTGTATTCCTATTCTAATCTTCCATGAAAGAAGAAAGAAGAAAGAAGAGTGAACTTAATCTTGGAGTGTTATAAAAAAGCCTTTCAAAATTCAGCGACCAGTTTCAGGGGGTGACTTACCCCAAGGAGGCGGTGAGTTCAACCCATATCCTGTTGCACGAAGAGTCAATTCCAACCACACCATCATGATGGACGATGAAATGGAAACTGGCACTCTCCTTTCCCCTTACCAGGGCAGGCCCAGAACTTTCCCTAACATGCGTACTAAACCTTACACCCCACTGGTACCTTTCTCGGATAGAGATCACCTGTCCCAAACAGTGTCTCATTCTCTGTCCCAAGCCAATGAGAATGTTACATTTTGTTTTTAAAAGAATTCTTTTATTCATATGGTAATATGTCATTGGTTCAGGACAAGGAATGAGACACCGTTCGGAACGGGTGATCCTCATCCACCTTTCTCATCCACATTCTTTCCCTTCTTTCCTTATGTCTATTACTTTTATACATTATTGTTTTTCCTTCAGATATTTCGTATTCTCCGCGGTATCAACATTCGTGTCCTCTTCTTACTTTTGATCCTGGGCCTTGGAGCTATTTTTTACATGGGAGCACGTACATCGTCGATCATTCTATTTGTCCTTTCTGTCTGTATTATCAGCTTCCTTGTTGCAGTATATCTTATCAAATGGGTTCTCTCAAAAGATGAGGGCCCTCCCGAGATGGTTCAGGTGAGAATCTATTTCCTATGTTTTCATTAATTCAGTTACTAATTCCATTCATTATCTCAATTTATATACCATAATTATCTCCTTCTTGTCCTGACCTTATCATATTAATTTCTAGATATCAGATGCTATACGAGATGGAGCTGAAGGCTTTTTCAGGACTCAGTATGGGAGTATATCCAAGATGGCCGTTTTTCTTGCATTTATCATTCTTTTCATATATTTGTTTCGAACTCCAACTCCCCAACACGAAGCTTCTGGCCTCGGAAGGTGACATAAATATATATTTGCTACAAATATTTTCTTATACCTTCTACATGTTGTCATCTGTCTTATACATTCTGTCTCAGGTCAACCTCTGCATACATTACTGTAGCCGCATTCCTTTTAGGTGCCCTTTGTTCAGGTTTTGCTGGATATGTCGGGATGTGGGTGTCAGTTCGTGCCAACGTCAGAGTTTCTAGTGCTGCAAGGAGGTCTGCAAGAGAGGCGTTGCAGGTTAGGCCATCATTAGTTCATTATAATTTCTTACAAAAACTGTGAAGTTTGAACTGTTCACCATTCCTATAGTAACAGGGAGAAAATTGTGCAGATAGCTACTCGTGCAGGTGGTTTATCTGCTATCATTGTTGTTGGCATGGCTGTAATTGGTATAGCAATCCTTTATGCTACATTTTATGTTTGGTTGGGAGTGGACTCGCCAGGTTCGATGAAGGTTACCGACTGTATGTATACCTTTCCCCCTCTAACCAACTTATTATAATAAATAGAGAAGTTAATTTTTTTTGAATATTTGAGTATTGTTATTACTGAACATACATGGGTATTCATCATGTTTCATCCTTATCGTTTCAAGCTTCTTTCTGTTAAGTGTTTATAATTTGTAGTGAATTTCCATTTTAGTATGTATTTGTAAACTAAAAATAAATCAATAAGGTGACTGCTGGGATGTGTAATTGGTTGAGCCAGGTTGTAAATGACGTCTTGATATATGAAAAAAACCCAGAGATTCATATCCTTTTCCTTTTCTCTTTAATGTCCTGTACATCAAATATGTGTCATACTGAGTTTAAGAGTGAATAATTAATTTAGAATGAAATAACTTTTAGATGATGCATAACCTTATTGAAGTATATTTAGTAGTATTGGACTGTTGGCAAATTTTATTCCTTCTCTCTCATTGGTGTTTGTTTCTAAACGTTCTTGTTTTCTCTCAGTGCCTCTTCTTCTAGTTGGATATGGATTTGGCGCTTCCTTTGTTGCACTGTTTGCTCAGCTGGGTGGTGGAATATACACAAAAGCAGCAGATGTTGGAGCAGACCTCGTTGGAAAAGTGGAACAGGGAATACCTGAAGATGATCCTAGGAATCCTGCTGTTATTGCTGATCTGGTAACTGTTTTTTTTTTGTTTACTTTCTTTTGAAGATCCTGCATATTAAAATGATGCTTCTTTTATTTGGGTTTTCTTTCTCTGTGCTACAGTAGAAATGCTTTTGAAATGGTTATATATTTATCAGTAATTAGAAAGTATATCTGCTTACCATTGTTCATGCTTAGATTGCATTAATGTTTTACATGGTGATATTTAAAGTTGGAAAACATAAGATAATATATTTTGACCTCCATAAGTCAACTGTATAACTCAAGCAATTGATGGAATTATACCATTATTAAGGTCCTAAGTATCTGCGTCTGTATATGGGTTTTGCTACATTGTTTGACA
This sequence comes from Lupinus albus, assembly GCA_009771035.1. Lineage (NCBI taxonomy): Eukaryota > Viridiplantae > Streptophyta > Magnoliopsida > Fabales > Fabaceae > Lupinus > Lupinus albus. The sequence continues at coordinate 11,342,668 of CM019999.1, forward strand.
AATAGAGAGAAAATATGGTATATAATGAATTTGTTGTAGTAATATATTCTGGAGACTTCTTTTCAATTTCTTAAAATTTAAGAACTCTAATATTTAGTGTCATTCCAAGACTAGAAGAGAATAATGAAAATGTTGAGATTATGAATTTTTTTTGAAAAAACATTATTAGTCAGTGATTGATATATGAATATTTTGTTTTTTCAAAATTGATGGGAACATGCAAAATTAATGCTAGAGGTGTAGTTTGCATTAACCAAATAAAAAGAACCATATGATGTTTATAATTTTCGTGACTTTTGCTTTAGCTTCTTTGAGTGTAGAGTGTAGACTTTTTCCTGGTTTTGTACTTAATTTGGTATCATACTGGTTTCGGTTTGATTTTAAGGTTGGAGACAATGTGGGAGATTGTGCTGCTAGAGGTGCTGATCTTTTTGAAAGTATTGCAGCTGAAATAGTAAGTGCCATGATACTTGGGGGAACAATGGCACAACGCTGTAAAATCGAAGGCAAGTACATAGCTGCACCATGTCTATTTCTTGCTTACTTTTTGGATATCAGTGAGAATTCTATCCATGCTAATCTAATTTGATGTTTTTTCTTATGATTCAGATCCATCCGGCTTCATCTTGTTTCCTCTTGTTGTTCACTCATTTGATTTGATAGTTTCATCAGTTGGAATATTTTCAATTAGGGGTACACGTGAATCTGGAGTAATGGCTCCGGCTGAGGATCCAATGACAATTCTTCAGAAAGGATATTCTCTTACAATTGTTTTAGCTGTTCTGGCATTTGGTGTGGTAATAGTCAATCTTCATTTGCGATATTTTAATTTTGCATACCTAATTTGTCTGAATTGACCAAGCACATGGCAATCTCTTCGCTGAAATTCTTTGTCTTTGAGAAATGTAATAATCTTAAACCTTTTAAAATTCTTGTCATGCTATTACCTATTTTGCTATCGTTTGATCTGAATCACTTTGCAGTCTACTCGCTGGTTACTTTACACTGAGCAAGCACCTTCAGCATGGTTCAATTTTGCTTTGTGCGGTTTGGTTGGTATTATCACAGCTTACATTTTTGTATGGATAACCCAATATTATACTGACTACAAGCATGAGCCTGTGCGCACATTAGCACTTTCTAGCTCCACAGGTCATGGGACTAATATAATTGCTGGAGTCAGTTTGGGTCTTGAATCAACTGCTCTTCCAGTGCTTGTCATCAGTGTTTCAATTATCTCAGCTTTCTGGCTGGGCCAAACTGCTGGACTAGTGGATGAAACTGGAAACCCAACCGGTGGGCTTTTTGGCACAGCTGTGGCAACAATGGGAATGCTTAGCACTGCTGCCTATATTCTCACCATGGATATGTTTGGACCAATTGCTGATAATGCTGGAGGAATTGTAGAGATGAGTCAGCAGGTATTCCTTGCCAGATTTATTTGGTCCGTAGTGCTGTCTTTGAGATTTCTCATGTTATCTAGACTAACAATTAAGCTCTTTTCAGCCTGAAAGTGTCCGAGAGATCACTGATATCCTTGACGCCGTGGGAAACACAACCAAAGCTACCACCAAAGGATTTGCCATTGGTTCTGCTGCTCTTGCATCTTTCCTTTTGTTTAGTGCTTATATGGATGAGGTTTCTACATTCGCTCGTGAACCTTTTAAACAGGTAATTTGGGAAACCATTATGCTAATTTGGGAAGATTTATTCCATTCAAACAGTCGTCAAACATCTATGCATTCAAGTAGAGTAGAGAATTTACCTATGGACACTGCCTTGGACCGCGCCAATATGGGTGACTTTTTTTTTGGTATTTGAGAGAGAATTTTAAGAGAGTTTGTTGCAACTTGCCATATGTTTTCCAACTTAGATTTATTTGTCCTGTGTGGCAAGTGAGTGTTCATTTAGGAGTATTACACTCAAGCTTGAAGGAAGTTTAACTGAACTACATCTGAAAGAAATAGATTTTACAAGGGATATTTTGTAAAAGTTAAAAAACCAGAAATGTGTATTTTGTAGGCACTAAAAACTTAATGAACCCACCAAACTAGTATTGCTAACCATTGAATTGCAGGTTGATATTGCTATTCCTGAAATATTCGTTGGTGGATTGTTGGGTTCAATGCTTATATTTGTATTTAGTGCTTGGGCCTGTTCTGCTGTTGGCCGAACTGCACAAGAGGTTGTTAATGAAGTAAGAAGGCAGTTCATTGAGAGGCCTGGTATAATGGTTAGTTCAAGTTTCTGAAGTGATGTTATTTTCTTGTGCAGATTAGTTTAGGTTTTGACCCCGGTCCCCCACTTTTTATAATTTTCCTCTTCTTGCTTTGACAGAATTACATGGAGAAACCAGATTATGCTCGCTGTGTTGCTATCGTTGCATCTGCATCATTAAGGGAGATGATAAAACCTGGTGTTTTGGCAATCGTTTCACCTATTGTAGTTGGTGGGTTAATTGCTATGTTTTAATTGTGCACAAGTTTTTGTCTTACACTAATCATGTCATTATATGCCACTAACATAATTACTTGAGGAGCTAGATCATATGGCATGTAAATGAATATTTATGATTATTTGAGGAACAAGCAAAAGATGTCATCTGAATTTTCTGCTTGCAGAACCTTTTGAAAATATTCCATCATGTATTCATTAGAGTCCTGGCGTTCATACTTTTGTAACTTTGCCTAGAAGGAAAAAACAATAGATACTCTGGAACCCTAAAGTCCCAAGGTCTAGAACTTTGTTCCATTAGTTTGCTGGTAGGTAATAATATGTGCTTTGGCATGAGTTTTTCATAAGTAAATAAGGAATAAAGTAATATATTATTATGAAATCTACCTTATCATTACTCAATTTAAAATTGAGAAGTATGCATTTCCTGTCCTTTCCCTTCATCCAAACGCAACCCTGGAGAAGTGCCTGAGAGTCTCTTCTGTAACACTAAGACACTAATTCTTTCAAGTTTGTGCACTCATTGTAATCATCATGTTCTCAGAGTATCTGAAAGTTTTCATTCTATGGTGTGTGTGTGTGTATATATTGTCATGTACAATGAGCTTAATTTTGTATTATTTTGTTGGTATAACCAAGAGTATCCCCTCATCCTATGTAGTAAGGAACTAATCTCTTTCGGGATGCATGATTGTCCCTCCCAACAAGTATTGCTCATAAGAATCGAACCTGGGGATCCAGTGGGGCCTTACACCACTAGACCAATTGGTTGTTGGTAATCAGCTTAATTTTGTATGACCTGCAGGTTTTGTGTTCAGAATTTTGGGGGTACTACACGGGGCATCCCTTACTTGGGGCTAAAGTGGTGGCTGCTTTCCTGATGTTTGCAACAGTATCTGGTATTCTTATGGCACTATTCCTGAACACAGCTGGTGGTGCCTGGGATAATGCAAAGAAGTACATTGAGACTGGAGCTCTTGGAGGCAAGGGAAGTGAGGCTCACAAAGCAGCAATAACAGGAGATACGTAAGTTACTTCTAACTCTTAATTGGGTCATAAGGTATTCCATTGTATGAATAAGTTATGTAATTTTCTATATTATTTTGGCACACAGAGTGGGTGACCCGTTCAAGGACACAGCTGGCCCTTCACTTCATGTCCTCATAAAGATGCTTTCAACGATTACACTCGTAATGGCTCCAATCTTCCTGTGATGTGAGGGAGGGAGAGAGAGAGAGTTGTTGATATCTCTCTATTTTGGTCTCAACAAAAGTTTACTTTGGTTTTGATAATTTTGGAACTATAGGGATTAGGTAGTATGAATCTATGATGTATATCCAACTGAATTATCTTGATCTTCTTCAGAATAAGAGATATTAGTTAATTGATTGAACTTGTTATTAGAAAATGTGCCCTCGTTATTTTGGGTCTTTGATTAGGGGAAATTGATTTTGGGGAGCACATATATTGTCCAGTGTGTCGGTCCATGTGTCATTAGCCGTGATTGCTTAGAAAAATACTTAATTAAATTTTTAACTTAAATATAATTTTCTCAATTACATATTCAATTTAGGATGATGAAATAATAAATGATATTATGGTTGAATTATATTTTAAATTTAATCTTGATGTACTTGAATTATCTCTGAACTAATTTCTAATTCCCCTTTACATATATATAATCCTAATCCTAAGTAACTAATATACAAAAAAAAGTATTATATAAAATACACTCAATATAAAAAACATTTTAATTCTATAAAATAAAAAATATAAAAATTGAATACTTAATTAGGGATCAACAATAGTTATGTTTTTTAAACTTACTCTATATTTTTGTTAGGTCTAATTTATTAAAAAAAAGTAGGAAAGGGAATATGAAAATGAATAGAGATGGGTTTAATTTGATTTGTTGGAGAGAGGGAGGGTGAAACCTTATCATCAATATTATTGAATAAAGTGAAAAGTGAGTAGAAGAATGATGATGAGTATGAGTATGAGAAGCAGCATCAGCGGTTTGTCTATCTTTAAAATACATTGCCTTTCATCCTCCGATGATGATGCTCAATATTCCAACTCAACAACAAGGCGACGCGGTTTTGGAGATAACAACAACAACAACAACAACATCCCTATTAAGAAGGTATAATAACTAATCTCTATATATATAAATATAAATAAATAAGGTAGTTATTTGATTCATTGGTTTTGAATTCAGAGGAGCAAGGTATCAACAACTAAACCTCTCCTTGTTGATCTTGACTTTGACCAACGTCTTCAAGCTGTTACTAGGCAACTATTCCTCTTTTCTTCTTCTGTTATCCTTTCTTTCTTTTCTTCTTCTATTATCCTTTCTTCACTCTAGTTAGTATATATACTCAGCTCTGCACTTGAACAAAAGAAATCACAGCAGCAGCAAAATCAATTTGGAGCAATTGACTATGATACCCCCATCACCTCTTCTCCTCCCAACAACAACAGCAAGGAAATTGGCTTGGCTACTAAGATTGGAGTTGGTGTAGCTGTCCTCCTCTTTGGTCTCGTTTTTACTTTAGGAGATTTTATTCCTTCACAAAGGTATATGTTATTCCAATTATCCATTCCATACCCGACTAAATTACACTCACACCCCCAGTTTTAGTGAAATTACACAAATCACCCATCCATTTTTTGTCATCCATTTTTTGTCAGCGGTGGTTTGTGTAATTTCACTAAAACTCAGAGGTGGTTTGTGTAATTTACTCTTTAATTTTCATTCATCACTCTAATTGAATCATCTCGGAGTTAGTCCTAATGAAGACAGTCCTGTCCTCAATTTATCAGTGGAGGATAAAGCTAAGCTTCAGGTATCATTTGTACTCTATCATCACTAAAATTTCTATATTATACATTTCCACAATGTGACAAAACTATACAACTCCTTTATATATGGCAGAGTAGGCTTCAGGAATTTGAAGCAACATTAAGTAACTCCCCAAGAGATCCAACTGCTCTTGAAGTAAGTCATGGTTCTACGTTCTGTTTTGCTCATTTATGTGTTCCGAGATACATTTGAAAATATTTTCAGGGGGCTGCAGTAACTTTCGCACAACTAGGAGAATATGCAAAAGCTGCTTCTCTACTTAATGATTTGACAAAGGTTATTATTAATGTTTTCACCGTGGAGTACGATTTGTTGCATAATCGTGTTGTTTGGTCTTTGAAAAATTCTTCAATTGTTTTTTTGTTCCAAGGAAAAACCAAATGATGCTGATGTTTTGCGTTTACTTGGTGAAGTAAACTATGAACTCAAGGACTATGAAGGGAGTGTTGCTGCATATAAAACTTCAGCAATGGTCAGTCAATTCTACACTTTCAAACACTTTTCACTTGTAGTAAGGATACAACTCTAGTCAGGGAATTTGACAATATAAGTTACTACTTGAGATAAATTTTAATCTAATTTATTTTCTTTCAACTATATTATATGACTACAACATTACCCACGTGAACTAGAAATCGAATATTATGGCCGAAGAGGGTAGTGATTAATTATAGAAAACTTAGTAATTGATTTTGGCATTATCTGTAAATATTTGGTTGATCCCTGACAGGCGTCTAAAGATATTGAGTTTGAAGTTCTGCGTGGCTTGACCAATTCATTACTTGCTGCGGAAAAGCCAGACGAGGTTACAAAGGATTTTTAGTATTCATGTGCTGTGCAAATTAAGTCTATTTTTTGCTTGCTGGTTACGTTTGTACTTGTCTCTGTAAATAAGTGTTCTTTTCTATGTTGAGGTATGAGATGGTTACTGTCTTTTCATAATAATAATGAATTCTATACTTGAAACTCTCAGTAGACAAGATGAAAACATGGATTGATTACTTTCACATTAGTTTTGTTCTCTTATGTTTTAGATCAGTAATTTGGTTGGTTGTATATAGTTCATTACATTGGAAAGCTATATCGTTGGTCTATTTGTCAATAACTATTGGTCATGCTAAAAAGAAACGAAGAATTCCTCTAGTATGCCATATTGCCATTGACATAATGAGATGTAACTACAATTTTTTTCAACATGAAAAGTTTTGCTTGCTTTTGCTAGAAGTAGAGAATAATACTTTTCCCCTCCTAGGTATTCCCATCCTAAAGAAAATAGCAAAAGGAAAAATTGTGCATAATCGGTTACTTATATTGTCTATAATGCTCCAATTTCATTACACGACCATCATTCTGGTATGCCGAGCATGTATTTTATAGAAATTTTGGATTATCTTTTGAACAACCTGTGTAGATGATGAATTTATTTCCATTCTTTCTTCAACAGGCAGTTCAATTTCTTTTATCGTGTCGTGAACGTTTGAGTTCAGAAATCCTGAGCAAAAAACATGATAACAGCCCAACAGACTCACAGAAGCTGGATCCAATCCAAGTAAGTTCTTACTTTTAGAAACAAATGGATGAGTAAATAATACTTTTAACACTATAAAAAATACAACTCAAACCAAAAAAGCAAAAGGAATGTAACACTAAGCAGGATTAAAGTCATTTTATTTCACAAAAAAAGCTATACATTTCCTTGATATTTTATCTTTTTTCATATTTGTTGCAATACTCAGGTTGAATTACTTCTTGGAAAAGCTTACTCAGATTGGGGTCATGTCAGTGATGCTGTAGCTGTTTATGACCAGCTCATATCTACTCATCCGGATGATTTTCGTGGTTATTTAGCTAAGGTCTCTAATTTCTCTCCTTTATGGGAAACACTATAATAACTCATCAATGAAAATATTCATATGCATTCAAATATTAAAATTTACCTGGTATTTTTGCAGGGAATCATCCTAAAAGAAAACAAAAACATTGGAGATGCAGAGAGAATGTTCATACAAGTAAGTTAAATGACAAGTATCCACACATCTGCCTATATGATAAATTAGTCATTGGTGATTCTAAAACTTGTTTAATTATTCTGTGCAGGCTCGGTTCTTTGCACCAGATAAAGCTAAAGTACTTGTGGACCGCTATTCAAGATAAAGTTTTAATTTTGAGCTTAATCATGAAGGTGAGCTATGTAACACAAAAACCAAGTGACATGTAATTAGTTTGTCCCGTCACAGTTGTACCTTACTCATCTGAAGATTTAATAACTGCACGCTTTAGTTCATTGCCAAGCATTTATCATATAGTGGAAATAATTTGCCAACTCCATTACTTTCATGATGGAAGACAATCTCTAAACGATTGGCACTCTTATGGAGTTAATCCTTGTTGCACCATTTGTTACTCATGGAAAGTGATGGCATATGAAGTGGCACACTTTGTAGAGCAGATGTGCTCCCACTACAGTAGAGTTGTTGGGTTAAACTGTCATCTTCTCCGGAACCATGAGAGAACAGTAACACAAGATCATGGGCAACATGCAAAAAATGACTATAATAAAGTACTATAGAATATCATACGACCCAATGCATTTGGTCAAAAAACAGAATGAAAATGCAGTACATTTGGTCAAAAACCTTGTAACTTGCTTTGCATGCAAACTCATCTTCACCTCTGAAAGGAAGTTGAGTTTTATCTGGTGTGTATCACTATTTTTCTTTTCACTCTTCCTCCCCTCATTTATTTCACTCTCCTATTATGTTTCTTTATTTTCTTTTGGACTCAATGGTTTAAAGAATAACTTTCTAGTTCTATTTCCCAAAAGAGATTTTGTTGGTATATCCATAATGGTAATGTCAGGGCCAACCTAAGAGAATGTAGCTCCATCACATAACACTTTGTCTATGTACTTGCTCAATTTGCAAGAGTCACTTGGACTTCCCCATCCTCACTACGCAGTTGCAACGTATCCAATTTACTCAACACATGGAGAGCTTAGCTTCGTATATTCTCACAGCATTGACTTTACGTATACACATAATTTGTGAGTGTATTTTGGTAAGAATTATTATTCCATTTGAGAGAGTATTTAATGATAAAATAATGTTTTTTATTTTCATTATCATAAGAAGATTTGTTGTAATCTCTATCTGAGTAGAAGTTGCAATCATTGAACTAGGTGAAACGTAAAAGGCATAGAAGATGCAATCATTAAAAAGTAAGCACAATACTAAGCATCATATTATAATTTTTTGTCCAAGAACCTTGATTGATTAACAAAAACGACAATGATCATATTTTTTACTACCTTCCTTATCATATATTGAGTGAAGAAAAGGATTGTGACAAGTCCACAGTGGAGTCATTAGACAGCAAAGAAATATCATCTTGAACATTATAGAAGCAACCACGCTTTTTGGCATCTATTATCAACTTCTCCCAAACAGAATCACTATTAAGTAAAGTTGTTCCGTTTCCCAATATCCAAAGGCAATGCCTACAAACCAAGCAATAGTCAAATGCCAGTGTTTATATTTAAGTTAATTAATGATAGAGTTAGTTGTATATATCATATATCACTGACCTTGCACGTGTCAATGCCACATTGGCTCTTCGAGGATCAGAAAGAAAACCAATGAATCCATTGCTATTGGATCTAACAGTTGAAATGATTATAATATCTTCTTCACCACCTTGAAAGCCATCAACTGAACGAACATTTACTTCAAAACCTTCACTTAATGAAACCATCTTTACTTTATCTTCAATTGCACAAACTTGATCTTTATATGGTGATATCACTCCCACTCTCACTTTTATCTTTCTCCTAACACATTCTTCAATTAAAAAACATTTAATTAAATACTGAAAATTGAGAGAGTTCCACTTACTCCAAGAGTAAGTGAAAAAACCCTACTCCACATTATAATCATTCATTATTGGGAAATCAAATGATTTGAATTAGTGAGTACAACTAAACCATTATACAACTGAAATCTCCCTTTGAAAATTCCTTTAAAAAACACTATTACTACATACATACCTTGATGGAGTTTTTTGACTAATTCATAAACAATAGAAACCTCAACCAAGTTCCTCCTGCTATGGTTGTCACCAAACTCCTCTCTTCCCATTGGTACATCAATGAAAGAATATGATTCATACATCTTTTCAGGAAGGAATCTTCTATTGTAGCTTATCCCTTTCACAATCCTACCATTCACAATTTGACTTCCATAGAATTCAATGTTTGGAAACAAACTGATAGAAGGATGCATTCTGTGTTGCATATTAAGAAGGTGCTTCCTATGTCCTAATTTAACTAATCTTTCAAACAAACTTCTACCAAATTCAGCTTTCTCACAAATCTGCGTCAAGTTAAAGCATTTAGAACATTAGTGAAACTATGTATAGCCTAAGTTCCAAAAAAAAAAACAAGTATATTTAAAAAAACTTAAGTACTTTGAAGTTCTAACATATATAATAAGTTTGTTATAACCTTGCTTTGAACAACGGCTGGTAATTGCTTTTCATCTCCGACGAGAATTGTGTGGCGAATGCCAGGAAGCTGTAAAGGAATAGTTGATTCACATTCTTTAAGCATAGCGGCTTCATCAACAACCAATATCTCTATTGGAGACATTTCCTTTACATGCAATTGGACAGAGCTGGACACAGTACAAAATACCAAGCATGCATTTGATAAACAGAACTCTATTATTGTTCCCGCGACAGAAAAATTCACAGGAAGCAACTTAAGTACTTTAATACACTCTTTAATATCTGATCTCATCATTATATCACTCTCATTATCTTCAGAATTGTAGAAGACTTTATTTATTATCCCTCCATTTTCTACACCCAAAAATGCTATGAGGGAGTTTAGTAGATCAATAGCTCTGAACATGTTCAACACAACTTCCTTGGAAATGATTGAAGTTGGTAGGTGCTTAGACATGTTCATAAGAGAAGAAGTTAGCTGTTCTTGCATGCTCCTGAATCTCTTACACACAAACTCCTCAAGGGTCCAAGGTAAAAAGGTTTCTGAAGAATCATTTACAATTTTTATCATGTCTTTAGATCTATAAAGGTTTTCTTGCAATCTTTTGATATCTGCTGCTTCCTTTTTGAGAATTTCAGTTTTCAAGTACTGATTATAAAGCTTTCTGGGGTGCTCAAGAAAAGATGTCATTGACTCTAAGTTATTCTTCCATCCTCCCAAAGATTTTCTAAGTACACGAACACGATGCTGAAGAAACACATCCTGAAGTTCGCTGTGATCATTACTAATATTCATTTTAACTGCATTTCCAAATAAGACAACATCTCCAAGGCCATAGCAGTTTCTGAGAGCATCTTTTTTAACAAGCTGCAAAAGCCGCTTAGTTACTTCCACCACAGCAACATTAGTTGGAGCACATGTAAGTGTTCTACACATATATTTCAAAAGAGAATATAGCATTAAGCTAGTAGTTGTAGTCTTTCCAGTGCCTGGAGGACCCCATATTAGACTCACATTGTTCTGATGATGACATTTCACTAACTTAATGCAGCTTAAAATTGCTTTACTTTGGGATACATTCAAATCACCGAAGCTACTTGAGACTACATTATCTAAGGTCAATACTTTGTCAAAATTGCATTTCAAACATGTATCAAGATCCTGCAAAATATAAACCATACAATTATATTTACAGTTGATATATCAATAGTTTTATCACCTATTACACCTACACTTTGTGGTGAAGACCACGAAGAGAAAAAGAGGAAAATGGGAAACACTTAGACTTTAAAAAAAAGTCCAAATAATTTTTCAATCATGTCACCAAAGCAATCGTGTCTGTGTGAAAAAAACTGCAAAACAACCCCTACAACAAACTAATTTTTGGGTAAAGAATCTATATAACTACACAAGAGATTTTTGTTGAGGACACAAATCATTGATACCACCTTTTTTGTGTGTGATGTAATGAAAAAAGTCGTACTAATAAATTGAGTAATTAAAATATTCTTACAGAGGAATGGAGTTGAAGAACTTTATCTAGGATCTTCATATTGGTTCCTTCTAACTCGCCTTTCAGGGATCTCCAAATTCTTATATTTGTAGTCAAATTAGTGAGATGAACAGCAAAAACTGTTGAACACTTTTTACCTTCAGACAAGATGGGTTTAGATGATAAAACCGAGACAGAATAATAAGCAGAAATTCCTTTCATTTTGTAAACATAAGCAATTACATAATTAGATATGTTGAGATCATCAATGCATTTAGGTGGGTTATTAGTTATTGCAATGAGGTCTCCAACTGTAGGCATATATGATTCATCTTTATGGCCACCACCTTTCTTTTCAAAGATAAAAAGTTCATAAAAAAAGTCTTGAGGAGGTTTAAAACAATTTGTTGGTTTGACACTTTTGATCTGACAAATTGGTGCCTTGGACAAATTGGTCATGTTTGATAACAACTCTGCATGTGTTTCCTCAAGGAGTGGTAAAATGAATGATGTCATATAAATAGATGTTGATGAAAATTCATCTGGAATCTTCATCACCTGTTATGTAAACAAACACAATCATAAGCGAGGCATGCATGTGTATATGGTGTACTAAATGACTTTGACTTAGTTTACTGTCTAAAGAGTTTTATATGAATGTGGTATATTTTGTTCGTTTTTAGAGACTTCTATAAGAATGTGGCAATACATAATATTTAGCTTGTGCCTAGAAAGTTCAAGATAAATTACATTATGATAGATATAATATGTATGGTCTAAAATCTTCCTGAGATTCTTGATGTGTTGACAATAGTCTTATAAATAGTACTTATGATCTTAATTGTAATGTGTGTGTGGTAGTGAAGAATGTTCAACTATGTATGAAAATTTAGGTCATTCACCCCACCAAAGTACTCCTCCAACTATATTGATCAATCAAATATGAGTTCTCTTCATCTAACACAATCTCCTCCAATGTTCAACTATGACTTCTATCACCAACTAGAACCCAATAATAAGTGCTCATAGATTATTAGAAATTTTTCCAATCTCAATTATCTGTTAAACATTTATTGCATGACTGAATATGTAAATCTTCTACTACTCACTAATTTGTATTACTCTCCTTGTTATAAATGAGAAATAGTTAACTTATTAAAAACAATTGATAACTTGTTTTCTTAATGGAAGTTAATTTATTTCTTTTAACGAGATGAAAAATTTTCATACATGACAAAGAAGTGATATACAATACTACTTATATAGAAAAATTGTTCTCAAGAAAAACAACACATACATGTTTGCAGACAAATCTAAGTATATGAATAGTTTATGTAAGTTGTGGCTGTAAGTGGCAATAACAAGTCTCATGAGTTCATCAAAATAATAATAAATAAATGAAATAATATGATAGTGTAATAAAAAGGGTGAACCTGATTTTGGTAGAGATTTTGATTGAGAATATCTGTTATAGACCAGGAGAATACAAGGTCCACCAATCCTCTACCAAGAACGTATTCCTTTTTATTATCATTGGTGGTTGAAGCCAAGCCCCTCTTAAAGTATGATCCCATAATTATATAAGCTGAAAATGCAAAGAAATGGTCTTAAATTAAATTATTCTCTAAACTAGAGATAAAAATGATTTAATTCCATACATAAAAAATGGATAAAAGGAAGAGTCTGATAAATTATATGTTGACATTAATTACAAAATAGAAGTACATAAGGCGACTTTGTTTTTTGCATGACATAGTTAATGGTTGCTAAACATACAAGTAGCAGTAGCAGTAGCAATAGAAAGAGTGATGAGCACTCTTACTTACCCAGTTGCCTAAATTATATATTTAGAGTATATTTTTTCACTGACCCTTATAAACAAAATTGTACGGGCAATGGAAGCAACTTGACTAAGGTAAACGAAGCAGCATTGGCCATTATTTAATTCATCTAGAATTCTCAAACGGTGTATGTATGCAATGCATGCATGATATTTCCAACAAAAATATATTTTTAAAATTACCAATATGACCATTCATTTCTCCTAATTAACATCTCAGCGAGCTATTGGTCCCTCTTCACATTCTCAGCTCCTTGTTTTTGCAGCCTTCAAAGATGCTGGCGGCATGGGAAATTATTACTTGTCCAATATTGTATATAACTTTCATCTTTTATCCACTTTTTCAGCTCCTATGTTTGACTTTACTATTTCCATTTTCACTACAGCTCATTCAATTCGATTCATCTTATTGAAATTTTTCTTCGTTAATTGTGTTGTTGTCTTTCAGTTATAAAAACTGACTTTGTTATCATAATTATAATCACATGTGAGACTCTCTAGTTATGTTTTGTTCTTGTGGGAAAGCTAAGAGTTTTCATTTTTCTAAGTTCATGAGTTTTTGTTTACTTCCTAAAAAAAATAGACATACATAATGTTGCATTTTACTATAACACAACAAATGTTAGTTTTCTTTATTCAAATAATTATTTATTTGATTTGAAATTCTAACATTTGGAAACTTCAATAAAAATATTTACTGGATTTTGTGAAAATTAATATTGATGTTAGTTAGATGTCTGTAACTACTAGGATTCAAAATCATAGTGGCAACTAGTTGTGTGGGTTTAGTTAGCAACATATTCCTAGCCGAGTTTCTTAGTGTTATCAAGGGTTTAACCTTGGCGAGACAATGTCGTTTTCATAAGGTTATTTGTGAATATGATAATTTAAATGTTGTTGATTGCTTAACATCCGGGAGATCCAAGTTGGGCTCCTCTCCTGTAATGAGAGGCCAGTGAGCCCTAGGATTGCGACACGTGGACTAAAAAAAATGGATGGTTCAGATTTAAAATTGTATTAGTTTATTTTTTTTAAAAAAAATAAGTGTAATCGATTACAATATGATGTAATCGATTACAACAGTTAAAAATTTAAAAAAAAATAGAAAGACATGGTTATGAAACCAGAAGGTCTCACTCTTCTCTCATGTTTTCTTCATCTCCATCTTCACTATAAACCCCCATAAACAAATATTTAAAAATAGAAACACAAGTAAACAAATATTTTTACTCTTCATTTTTATCTGAACCACCCAAAAAGAAAGAGAGAACGAAAACAGTATTACTATCTTCCTCCATACCCATCTCAACTCCCTTCATTCATATGTATGAGTTGCATCTTCCTATCTTCTTTCCTTATGTTTTAAATTACTTATTTTCACTCATTAAATTATATTTCTTAATATATATTCATGTATATAATATTTACTCTTACATTTTAGTTCTTTGTAAATGTTGTTTCATGAGCCTTATGTGTTTGAGAAAATGCCTAAAAGTATACCATGTATATTTGATTGGAGAAAACTGTTTCATTGAAAGAAAGAAAGGCATATTGTGCTTAAGAAAGGCATATTGTGCTTAATGCATGGTGAAATACATTTAATATCATATTGTGCTTTTGATATCATATTGTGCATTTAATATTCTTCTAGGCTATCACTTAATGCATTTAATATCATATTGTGCTTAAGAAAGGCATGGTGACTTCGATTGAACGGCAACGGATTGAGCTTATATGAGTACCTTCTGTGAAATGACAAGGCATCTCCAACCACATTTTAGTGAACTTCTTGAAATGTTACAATTTCAGCAATGGGCATATGCTTTTAGGCATTCAGAACTTTGAATGTATATCTTTTCATATCTAAATTGAAAGTTGTTTCCTTTTTTGTGTATTTACTTTCTCATCATAAAAACATAAAGATGAGTCATTGTATAATATTTGCTCTTCATGATAATTAACACAACAATTTTATTATTTTCAGAAAACATGTGTGTCGAAGAACCAGAGAAATTGGCCAATAGTATTCATGAGAATATCTTGGAACAAGTAGAAGAGAATGTCATTGACTCTACACCACACTTGGGAATGAAGTTTGAATCGGAGGTTGCCGCCTATGATTTTTATAATGAGTACAGTCAAAAATGTGGTTTTGGTATTCGTCGAGAATATGCAACTAAAAGTAGAAAAGATGGAGTTGTGACTTCAAGAAAATTCACATGCTCCAAAGAAGGAAAACGGGGTGTCGACAAACGAGACCACTTGACAAAACAGTCAAGAGCAGAAACCAAAACAGGATGTGAAGCACATATGGTTATTTCACTTGACCGAAATATGAATAAATACAATGTTGTGGGATTTGTTGCTGAACATAATCATCCTCTTCAACCACCTGCATATGTTCACATTATTCGCTCTCATCGACACATATCTAATTCACAAGCTTCACAAATTGAAATGGCAGATAATTCAAGATTAAGGCCAAAAGACTTTCATGAGTTTGTGTCCAAGCAAGCAGGTGGAATAGAAATTCTTGGTTATACCAAAAAAGACGGTAAGAATTACCTTCGAACCAAAAGAATGCAATCCTTAAGGTATGGTGAAGTGGGTGCATTGTTGATGTATTTCAAACGTCGAAGTGAAAATCCATCATTCTTTTATGACTTTCAAATGGATGTTGAAGACCAAATAACAAATATATTTTGGGCAGATGCACAAATGATCAATGATTATGAGTACTTTGGAGATGTTGTCACTTTTGACACTACGTACAAGACAAATAAGGATTATCGACCTTTGGGAGTATTCATTTGGCTAATCATAGGCAAACTGTTATTTTTGGGGCAACATTGTTATATGATGAAACAATTCCTTCTTTTCAATGGTTGTTTCAAACTTTTCTCAAGGCAATAGGTGGTGAAAATCCTAAAACCATTCTAACGGATCAAGATGTTGCAATGGGCCAAGCCATTTCTTTAGTTATGCCAAACACATTCCATGGGTTATGCACTTGGCATATAAGACAAAATGCCGTAAGGCATGTGAATCACCTATATCAAAATGGTTCTACATTTTGCTTAGAGCTTGAAGCATGCATTGATCTACATGAAGATGAAAATGAATTTTTGAATGCATGGCAAGAGTTAATTGAGAATCACAAAGTTCCTGCTGACTCATGGCTACACACAATTTTTAAAGTCAAGGAAAAATGGGCATGGGCTTATGTTCGTAAAACTTTCACTGCAAGTATGAGAACTACTCAATTAAGTGAGAGCTTCAATGCTGCTTTGAAAAACCATTTGAAATCAGATTTGCATTTGGTACAATTTTTTACACACTTTGAGAGGGTTGTAAATGGGAAAAGAAACAATGAGTCAGAAGCTGAGTATGAATCAATAAATAAGCTTCCTAGATTGAAAATGTTGAAGGCCCCAATGCTTGTACAAGCATCAAAGATTTACACTCCAAGAATTTTTGAGGAATTCCAAGAGGAATACGAGGAATATCAAGGCACTTGTATAAAAGAATTGAAACAAGGGTTGTATATTGTTACAAGTTATGATAATAGTCATGAGAGAAGAGTAATGGGGAATCTTGTGGATCAAAAGGTTGCTTTTGTACATTTTTAACATGTAATTAAAGTTTTTAATATATTGTCAACCATGTAGGAAGAAGCTCCAATGACTCAATATGTAGCTACAGGTGGTGCCAATGAAGCTATTAACACAAGCACAACTTTTACTCAATTATTGACCATAAGTAAATCTTTCTAAGTTAAATGTATTTAACTTCTACTCAATGTGTTTTTAAATTCAATGACATTATGCAGGATCAACTACAGTACAATTCAGTTATTCAATCTTCAAACAATTTAATTCATAATGCAAGTCATTATAAGATAGGAAGCCAAGTTTTGAGCGCAAGCCAAATTGGACATGTGACTACAATTCAAACGACTCAATCAAACCAATTTGAGACATAATGATATATGTTTTGATTACATTTTTTGGTATAGGTTCTGTTGAGCTAGTGAATAACTTTTTGCATTAGGAAGTAAAAATGAGATTGTACAGCTTATATTTTGTTGTAACAGTAGATTGTCCAAACTCAAACATAATGTTCCACAATGAATAATTAGAAGGAAACCTTGTTATGCTTGATTTGCGTTATGCAATATATGACTCAAGAACCACATGAGATTCATTTTAATCGTAAAGAACTTGTGCTGAACTTTGTGCAGGAAACAAGGCACCACATGAGATTCATTTTAATTTTTTCCTCAAAAACCACTTTTAGTTCTTTCACTGGCAATATTTTTTCATGGTATTACATCAAATAAGTAAGTATAATTGATATATTCACATTCTTCTATTCAACTTTCTACTTCAAAAAACATCCTAGATAGAGATTGATATTGGTTTAGGAGTTCAACTAGTTGCCCTTTTAGGTACCTTAATATGTGTAAAAACTGTATCTCCCATTATAATTTTCCTTTGCGTTGATAACACTTGAGTATAAATATTTTTGCTTATGAACTCATTTAAACTTCCTAAGAACTCCAGAGACATGCTAAGGAATAAATACACAAATTGTAATTAGTGAGAAAATACTATTGGCTAGTATATCAGTTAAGTAATTTAAGTGAGGAAAACAAAAATAAAAATTGTCAATGAGTTGGCCGACCATTAACCTTTTATATTATTTTCTTTCTCATTATTCTTAATATTTGATCTTGAAGGAAAACTTAACTACATGAGAATAGTCCAAGTTATTCTCATTAAAACGATACTTGAACTTAAAATCTCTTAACTATACGATAAAGGTTAATCTTTGAAAAACTCATGCATGAAACTAAGATCATTTGCACTAAAGCACAAATGTTATGTTTTTTAAACAGTGTAATCGATTACACAATCATGGTAATCGATTACATGATGATAAACTAATCAGACCTGTACATTTTACATGTTGTAATCGATTACACTATTCTCGTAATCGATTACAACATATTAAAAGCATCAGATATGTGTATTTTTCACTTTGTAATCGATTACACATTGTTTGGTAACCGATTACATCAAGCCGTTGAGTTTGTATTTTAAATTTTTAACTGTTGTAATCGATTACATCATATTGTAATCGATTACACTTATTTTTTTTTAAAAAAAATAAACTAATACAATTTTAAATCTGAGCCGTCCATTTTTTTTAGTCCACGTGTCGCAATCCTAGGGCTCCTCATGTCCATGCAGCCTCAAACGAAGAAGCTTGCAACCTACTCCTTCTCCTTTGGGATGTGTCTATTTGTCATGTTAATCGCTCTCTTAATTCCATTGTGAATGCACTTGCTAAGTTGGAAGTTAAGGAACAAAAGAACTTCTTTATTTAGACTGATCCTCCCCTTGTTAAGGGCTAGCTAGTTTTCTTTTGTCCTTGACCCATAATAACCAACAAGTACATTAATAATTAGTTACATAACAATTAATTAAGTGTTGAATGCAAATGGGTCTATTTTCAGACAACTCTTGAAAAAGGACTTGTATCATTATTGTACTTGACTAGTTTTCTACATTCTTAATATAAACATATTATAACTTCTATCTGAATTTATTTGGAATCATGAAAACACAGAGGATTAACATTTAGAAAGTGTTTGAGGTCCTAACAGGTCCTAGGCCTTATTGGCAGATCTGGATATTGGGTTGTTGGCAGTTTAATATGCATTTGGAGATGTGAGATGGAAGAATTAAGTTGAAATAGAGGGATTAGGAAAATGAATGAAAATGGTTACATGATAGTGCTGTCTTGCTCTCCTTCATCACTATCATTTCTTCTTCTTCTTCTTCTTCCTAATAAGCAGGCAAGAGAGGAGGAGTCCGCAAACATGTAGAGGCAAAACAACCATAATCCTGTATTAACAACACACCATTAATAATCAATAATCAAGTGGAAGCAAAGTATAGAATAAAAAGAGAGCATGGAAGTGACCAGCATAGGCAACGGTGGAAGGCAAAGCGAATCTGCCAAGAGCAGATAAAAGGTAAAGAGAAAGAATGACTTTGAAGAAGAGCCTCTTGTCATGGCCAGTGGCAGCAACACGTAATACAGATTCAGCACCACCAATTGTATTCGCTAATGAAGCTACTATTCTATTTGCACTCTCCTCTGATATTTGCCATTCAAGTGGATCCACCGGAACCCTAATCATCAATAACAATTGAATCAATAAAATAATTGAAATGAATAATTGAACAATCATCAAATTGAGATGAAGTGGTAACTGAATGTTGATTTGACGGAAGAGGAGACCGAGAATAGCGAGGGAGCATAAGAGAACAATGAAGACATCGGAGAAGAGAGAAAGGAGAGAAGAATTGCGAAAGGCACAGTGATAGTAAATAAGTGTCCCACATACCAATCCTATTATCGCTTTCCCCGCTTCTCCTCCATCTCTATTCCTTCTACTCCCATTATTATTATTATTATTGCACTCCATCATCAATCACAATTCCAATTTCTTTCTTCTTCTCTCTCTCCCACACACACATTTATAAGTCAACACAAATACTTTTTCACTTTACTCTTTCTCTATTTTTTATTTCAATTTTTCACAGTATAAATTTGTTATTAACTCGGGCACATATAGTATGATATGATTCCTCTACAAATAGTTTGTCGCCTCTTCTTAATCTTAAACTTCATATATCACATCTTTCTTCCACTTATACAGAATTCATATGTTTCTAAAGTTTGTTTCCATATTTCTAATTTCTCATTTAATTTTTCTCCCGAGTCTCCCATTTAGACAATATCATATGCAAAGAGCAAGCATTGTGGCATTGGTTATTTGATATGTTCAAGACCATGTCCAAGACCAATATAAACAACTAAGGGCTCAATATTGACCATTGATACTGTCTTATGATATTGATAAAGAATAAAAAAAAAAGTAAAAAAAAACCGGAGCTCATTTTACCATCTCTAGTTTGAAAACTATTACAAATGCATTTTATAACTGTCAAGTAATTCTTTTTCCCCGCTAACAAACCTATAATTCATGTCTGCTTAGTTTTAAAAGAATAGGAGTTGAGAATCATCATCTTGTCCTTGTATCCTAGACAGAAGTGATTAGAGACTGCAATTACCTTTAAGTCTTCCTCTTTTTGAAAACATGAAAGTATTCAAATTGATGGATACACAAGTTCATTTAAAGGGTTCTTCACTTTTTGAAAGTACTATCCCAATTTAAATGAAAAGGAGGATGTTTTAATGCAAGACTCCACCAACAATATAGCATAATATTTGGCCATAACAAATCTGATTATAGTTTTTGTTTAATTAATCTAAGCATAAGCATCTTACCTTTTCCAGACACGACTACAAACATAACACTGAATTGAGTCTAGAAAGAAACCAACAAGTATAATCAATCCTTAACAACTACGTTATAGCCCAAGTTACCTAACACAAACTTGTTACAACAATAATCCATTTTGCATAACATAAAACCCTTTCCAAATATTGTCATAGAATGTACAGATTTCTTCCCAAGCATGCAGCAACCATTATGATTCCTCCAACCACAAATTACTACTAAAGTTGATGATGAACTTATACACCAATCACCAATCACCAATCACCAATCCATTGTTTGTTACTAGTTACTAGTTACTAGTTACTAGTTACTAGTTACTAGTTACTAGCTACTAGCTACTAGCAAGGGAAGAGGATGGGACATGGATCCCTCTCTAACTTACTATTTGATACATCCACCTTTTTCATCTTTTCTTCACACCAAAACAGTTGTTCTCTGCTAATCTTTCTCATTCTCATAACCCTTGAAAGGATTTTCATGTCAATAACCCCAAGCAACAGCTGAATCTCCTCATGCTTTTGCGGCCAACTATTCATTTTCCACCCTTTCTTTTTCCTACGCAATTCCTTCACTTTCACCACTTTCTGCATTCACAACATATATATGTGTATATGCATAGTAAGACCAACATACAACGTTTTCTTTGTTCACATGACTGGTCAATTCAAAATAATAAACTACCTCAACTGCCAGCATAAGGTAGTTCATAAAATGTTAAATGATGGACACAGTTAAGAATATAATCATCAAAATTCCTAGATAGACTTGTATGCCCCATCCCTGTTGCATCAAAAACAATAACCCCAGAAGAAAGTAGTGTAGAAAGTAACAGAAAAAGGGATCTCAAATAACCAATGAAAATTAAAATGTATTAGAATTAGAATAGGCATACTAAAGAGCCAAACAAATCAACCCTAGGAAGTCAACCATGTACAATTTTACTGAGATAACCAGAATTGATGGATAACATTGGGGTGTAACATTCTAAAGAATCAATCCTAAAAAAAGCTTATAATTTGGAGGACTGAAGGCAAAGCTAAATTTTTTTTATATGCACTTCCAAGGTTGATTAGTATATCATAAAATTGCTAACTCCAATTACAAGGTAGATTATCTGAATTTACCTTTTCAAGGGTAGACTGAACCTGGTGTAGAGGAGTTGAAAGCTGACTCTGATTTCCAAACAGGTTGAGAGTACTGCTTGACTTTTTCTTGTCCCTTTTCAGGAAAAGGTAAAATGTGAGGATAGAGCTTTCAATTGCCATGATAAGATCAGGAGCAAGAACTCCCATCTCTGATTCATCTGTTGATTGAGGATCTGAACCTGAATAGACTCATAAAGTTGAGAACATAACAATACAAAGTACAAACATTAGCATCAAAGACAAACACAGAATAGCATTAAGTGACAAAATTCAAGAAAAGTAATTTTTTAACAACTCATAAACATCAGAAATATCCATGATAGCGAATGTGAATGGTCCAAGAAAACTCACCTTGTATATTAGGAACCTGAAGCAGTTTAGGCAAAGTTTTCCTTGTGCGAGCATAAATTTCAGCTCGACCGCCTTGCTCAAAAGGTTCATTCTCTATAAATCTCTGCAATAGAACCTGGAACTGTTGAAACTGCTGTGTGCTGTGATTGTAACAGGTAGGATTTTCGGGTTGCCAAGATATCTTCTGACTCATGTGAGAATATTGACAGTGAAGTGCCTCCCAAGTCAAGCATATATGACCAACATAAGCTGTTTCAATATCTTGGTAGGGATCATTTTCAGGCTGTTGAAGATTTTCCATCTCATCGTCAGGTTCTTCAATTTTTTTCAAGGAAAGACAACGGAAGGGAGAAGCCAGCTTCTTTGATGCAGATCTTGGAGATGGAGTCAAAGGAGGCTGTGTACCTGACATTGTGATGATGTAACATAATTATCAGGTGGTAAAAGAGGATAATATCTCAATCACTATCTCCAAATGATAATAACACTGGTAAATTCAACATAGCCAGGTCTTCACTTTTTACCAAAGCAAAACTTTCATTATGTAAGATTGGATAAAGCATGCTAAAGTGTAGGACATGATTTCCTTAACTTTGATTCTATTAAGCTATATTTGGCAAGAAGTTATATTTTGGCAGAATAGTAGCACACTCTGAACCATTTCTCCTTTCAGATTCTATTTGAGGTTTATGTGTGTATTGGATTGAGAATCAATTTGCCTAACTTTGACTAACTAACTGAACTGAATTCAGTCAGATAGCTCAATTTAAGCTTGCAAAATTACCAACACAATTTTAAGCACCACGGGATGGACCATTTTGAAGCAGGTAATGTACATCAAACTCCAATTGACAAGATACCATCAAGCATACAAAATCTTTACTTTGGGTTAATGTTTCTTTTCTCCAACTACAATAATAAGAGAAATAATCCTCCAGGCATTCATTATTATCCTAATCACACATAATTCACCAATGATCCACAGACAAAACAAGTATATCAATCCAATATCAAAACCCAAGTAAACATTCCCGACCATTACTAGTATCTGCAGGTGAAGCATACAAAAACATGTGAAGATTAAGCATGAATTATCATCAACAACAACTAACAATAAAAAAATCTACCTTTGCCAACTTCATTAAGTTGCTGCATGCTCATCCGATCAAAGAAAAGCATTCTTTCACAGTACTTTTCAAATACAGCATCAAAGCCACGCCACCATTGCTGACCTTCAGCTTCCACATCCCTCCATTCATTATAGCCTGTCTCTCCTGCTTCTTCTTTATCATCCCCTTCCTCCGGGCATGAATCCTCTTCCGGAATCAAAACCATAAAACTGTTCCTTCTCAATTCTTTCAACCTCCTCTTCACCTCATTAGTAATAAAATCATCATCATCCTCAGCTTCAGTGACAGAATCATCATTTTTGTTAGGCTTTGGTTCCTCAGGCTCTGGCACAGCCTTGTCAGCCAAACCATTTTCTCCATCTGCTGTGTGAGATTTGATGAACTTCTTGATTTTCAAAAAATCCATGCTTACCTTTCAAAGACAAACTATTCTTCAGTCAAACCAAGTGTTTCAGATCAAAACCTACAACCACATCAAAACAAGTAGAAAGAGAGTGTAAGTTTAGTATAAGCTGGGCAAAAGAAAGGGAGTGGATTTAAAAATAAAGCCTTCCTTCCTGGGAAATCTAAAGCTAAAAACATGATAATAACAAAGGAAAGGAATCTTGATATTCCAAGACAAGAGCATTACTGATCTAGTGGCAGGAAGCACATATAAAAAGAAGGGATTCCAAAACCAAAACAACTTGTGTTATGGTCCATAAGTAAACTAGGGAAAGGAAAACGTTTAAAAAAAAATAACTTTAATGGAAAGATAGCGAAAGGGGGGTCAAGAAATAAAAATGTACACAAGTCCTAAATGCCAGAAAGGAAAGTACATTGATCTGAAAATGCCAAAAAGTGAGTCTAATGTTGGATTAAATTTGTTTACCTTTGGCATTCAACAATGACAGAGTTCAGAACCCATTAACTTGAGTAACATTAAGCATCAACCCACTAAACAAAATCAGATTTTTTTGAAACATAGAGTGAGAGGATCATGACACCGATTCACACACTTTCTCTCTCTCTTTTCTCTTCAAAAAGTATCTATCATATAAAGCAGTAACTAGGAATTGTGAGAGAGAAAATAGAAAAACATTGATCAGCAAAGAAATAAATAAGGGGCATTAAGATAAGTTGATGAGAGGTGAAAGGAATATAGGAGAAAGGAGGGAAGAGAGTAACCCTAGTTATGTTGTTTAGTAGGAACAGAGTGTAGTGCTTCAAACTGGGAAAATAGAGATATAATTATAAATGTGATCACTCACCAAAACTCTCATTCATATATTTTGTTTGATGTTAAAAGTTTTTAAAAATAAAATAGTTTTATATTAATGTATGTATGTAATGAGGGTGATACACAAAAGCCTATGAAGAGAGAGAGAGAGAGTGAAGAGGTAACAGTAACAGTAACAGTAGAAGAAGACAGTGTGGTCGTACACAGAGAATATTGTCAGAATGCTGCACCAAAGTAAAGTAACATTCACATAACCCTTCTCTATCAAACTATATGCTATAGCTATAAGCTCTATAGCAAATTAATTCTTTTTATTTTGTAAAATCGTGTTGGAGTTTAAGAACAAATAATTTGAATTTCGATTTTAGTAAAATTAATGGATTTTTACATGTGTTCAGAAGTAAATCTCGTATCGCCTACCTTATTGTCTCGAGAATGATTTAAATATCTGTTAGACTATTTCTCCCGTAGACAGTTAGTTTTCAGATGAAACCTGAGTCAAAGACCAACTCATTTCCGGTTGTCATAGATCAAAAGATATCATTTAGTTAGGGTAACCATTTGCACCTAGTGCGGCATACTTACGTAGAAAGAGCATGTTGAGAATTAAGTCTCACATCACTTATCTCATTCTTGTGAATAGTTTAAATATCACTTGGACTATTTCTTTAACTTAACAAGTTTATGTAGTTTGAATATTTGCAAAGTTAATCATGGTAACACTTTTCATGTAACACCAATAGACATTTTAAAATATATTTTTTGTCCTTCTCTCCTCTCTTACTATATCTTTCCTTATCAGAACCTCCATTCCCTATTTCAATAGTATACAAACCCAAAGTTATATATGTTTAACTACCTAGGACTCTTAGGTTGTAGGTTTTTGAAAATCAAGAACTTCGGGTAATAGTTGAAATAGGGGAAGGATACTCTATCCCGAAATTTGTTAGTCTCCATGTTTCTAACTAATCAAACTTCACAAAATAATATTAAATATTAATTTTTGATTTTGTTATTTTTCTTGTTAGTTGAATTGAGCTTTCTAATTAGTTTGACATACAAATGAATAAGAATAGGAATGATGTGATGATGTCACTTTAATGACAAGTTTGAAAAAAGTGGTATAGATTTATTATTAGTACAAAAAACATTGGAGTGCAACTTTTGAGGGGAGTTTAATGAAAGATGTAAATGGGTCCGGATCCTTGAATGAATGGGAACTTGTACTACAAATGATGATAATCATAAATAAAATATATCACACCAAGTGTTCTTACAACCTTAGGTAGTAACTAGTAACCTAACCAAGCAGATGGTATTGGGTGAAACCTGCTTTTAGCAGATGCCAAAATATCATAGTAATCTACATGGTTGAAGCAGTCACGAAAATCAGTGAAAAGCTTCTCAAACACCCTCCATTGCACTTTCACTGATCTACTGTATGGGTATGGAAGAAATATCTGCTCAAATTTAATGATAACCACAACAATAATCAGATCCTGTCAAACACAAAATGAGTATTGAAATTGCATGTTTAATTAGTAGGATATACTTACATCTCCTTCTTGAGCAAGGCGTTTAAGTAAATAAAAAGTATGCTGATTTTCCTCTAAATTGTCAAGAACAGCAAGCCAAATCAGAGAAGCAAGTTCATGTGCTATATCTCTACACTTGCCACAAGCAATGAATTGATCTGCTCATTATTAACATATAAAACCCAATTGTCTCAGATATATACTTGTAAGATATATGCACAAATTAAGATGGAGAGATACCAATTATTGTTCCATGAAGTATTCCACTATGAGGAGGCATAATAGAAAGTTGAAGCTGCTCTTTCAAAAACAGATAAGTTTGACCAACAATCTCTTCTACTTGAATTTGAGGATCACAGGCTAAGATGTGTTCACTAATATACAAGGCCATGAACCTCCTAAAAGCATATAAACATTTTAGGAGTAATAATAGAATAGATACACATGAATTATCTTCATCAAAATAAGTTAGGTAGATGTACCTCTTGGGTGAATCTGGAAGAGGAATAGGACCAGGCCATGTGTTGGAAGGAAGAGCAAAAGGGTAAGTGAAAAAAAGAGCAGCTTGCCAGAAAGATTGAGAGTGGAAAATGAAGGACCAATGTTTGTTGACACATGATATGTGTCTCCACTCACTTACACTTGTTCTAATGAATATCTCTATTAGGACATGCTCAGGAAGCTTACTAATATCAGTTAGAGTTAATCCATCCTCCTTCCCAATACTCATCATCTTATTATTCAAATCAAACCTTGTGTTGAATATATGGATGGAGTTGCAATAGGATGTTACTATATAAGAATAATGGCTTCCCATTCTGGTTCTGTCTTATCTTTCTCACTATTATCAATATTCACATTCATCACCTTCATTCATTATAAATGCCCATGTCATTGTCATAATTAATTTCCACCCCATTTTCTTCATTTATTTATTTGGGTTTATCTCTCTTTTTTCCATGACAAGAAACTACAAATGAGTAAATCCACGAGTAATAATGGAGAGGTGAGAGTAGTACATCTTCATAATTAAATTTTATTTCATTAGCACATAATTACACATGCGCTATTTTAAGTTGTAATATGAGATTTTAGTAACAGAATTATAAAATTAAATAAGCAAATTTCAATGTTTCACCTATCGACTTAACAAAGGGTCTCCATTGATCCATTGTTTCTGCCTCATCTTTATATATTATTATTATTCATATTCTTGTTCTTATCAACTACACTAATTATACATTCATTATCACCATCACCATCAATTTGCAAGTCATTTTGGATATATCTCTCTGGAGAGTGTGATGTAAGAGAAGATATATGATTGATCTAAGAGTGAACACCTCCACACACCTCAACCATTAGGTCCTACACACACCCTTATAACTATTTGTATTTGGAGTTCAAGGAAGCTTTTCATAAAACATAATATCTTTTAGCACTCTCAATGCACAGACAAGGAAGAATTCACAACTAGACTGAGTCATAACATAATTGGTACACAACTTCGTCAACAAAAGCAAAAGATGAAAGCCAGTGTAACTTAGGTTTGTCTTCTGTCCATATTCCTTCCAAAGGATAAATTAGTAAAAAGAAACGTGAAATGAAAATTACTTCCACAACTTCCGCAATGACATGTTTTTCTCAGTTTCCTTTTTCATCACCTTCGCCACAGCCATCTCAAAATCTTCCTGAGTCACATGCACCCTTCTCTCCCTCAAAGCAAACATTCCAGCTTCTGTGCACACCGCCTGCATAATACAAACACCAAGAAAATAAGTATCTGTCTATAGTTAAGGAATACATAGCCAAGTGTATTCATCCCTACTGCTTTTTTTATCTTCATCCTTTGCCTTTCAACCTTAATGCTAAATCTCTCTTGGAATTTGCACAATATTTACTTTCAAATGAACTTATACCATTCAGGCTGAGAACCTTTTTTATATTTCTAACTACCCAAACTCTTCATTTGCCTCATCAACTTAGATAATATCTTGAACAGCATGTGTTGGTACAGTTAGTAGTTACCCCCATCTATTACACTGAGTTTCTCGCAAGTCTTCTTCATCCAAAAAATGTGACAAAAGCATGCTCATGCTTGGCATGAAGAAAAGGACACATTATACGATATTGAAGGCACCTATTATTTTAAGGAGTAACATAGGTGACTGTGGTGCTGTTCTCAAATGAGAACAAAGAGTATCAATCAGGAACATGTGTAAGACAGATGAGACACATGTTTAGTTCTATTTGGGAAACAACACCACAAGCACCTATAGAACAACACCTAAGCTTTGTCCTTATTTTAATGTGTGACCAGAGCAATAAACTCCAATATCAAGGGAATTTAGCAAATGCTTCAACAATGACAAATTTAAATAGAGCTTCTAGAAAAACCAAACATGCAATGCAAATAAGTGAAAAACACACTTTAAGCTCAGCTCCAGATGCTCCATTCATCTTCTCAGCAATCTTCTTCAAATCAATACCACGCATTAAATTCATTCTTCTAGAATGGATTTTCAAAATATCCTGCCGAGACTGCATAAAATAAAAGTAAAAATAATTGTGTTCAGGAACAAAACAACTGTTACAAACGAAGAGGATGCATCTTCTAACCCAATACAAGAATATCAAAGGATAACATGAATGCAATGATGCATACCTCTGCGTTAGGGTTTGGGAATTCAATCTTCCGGTCAATACGTCCAGGTCGAAGGAGGGCTTGATCAAGGATATCAATCCGATTTGTGGCCATCAAAACCTATAGTTGAATACTTCTATTCAGAATATCATCAAAAGTTGTGAACTGATATAGCTCTAATGAGTCTGATAAATTGAATAGTACCTGTTTGTCTGATCACAATTCTATTTAATGCAGTATGGACATCAAGCTAGCTTTAAATACTATACCAGTATAGCATGATTACAAAACAGCATGTATTACCTTGATCTTATTTGAAGCTTCAAATCCATCTAACTGGTTGAGAAGCTCCAGCATAGTGCGCTGCACCTCACTATCACCATTGCCACTTCCAGATTCCATCCGAGCAGATCCAATACTGTCAATTTCGTCCATGAAGATAATTGATGGAGCATGCTCCCTGTCAAAAAGAGTAATGTTCAATAACAATATAAATGATAATAACTAAGCTACAATGAACAAATATGTTCATTTTGCTCTTCAAGTGCCACTTAGAAGAAATTGAAGAAAGGACTTCATATCCACATCAAATTGCAGTCACATATTGTTGTGTGCATACTTTCTAAGTCCAAATTTGACAAGCAGAACCTTAGTAGCTACGTTAAAAAATTTACTCGAAATTGACACATTTTCAACCCAAAAGTCAAGAAGGCACCTTTTCTTCCATTATCTTTTGGAATAGGTGGACACATAGAAAGTGTAGGAAGATAAGTAAAGAGGACAAACCTGGCCATAACGAAAAGTTCCCTGACCATTCTGGAACCTTCTCCAATATATTTCTGAACTAATTCAGAACCAGATACCCTGATAAAAGTACAGTCAGTGTGATGTGCCACTGCCCTGGCCAACAGGGTTTTTCCTGTACCAGGTGGCCCATAAAGCAAGACACCCTGAGATATGTGGGAAAAGTCAGAAAACAGAAAAGCCAACAAGAGTACAAGCAAGCATGAGAGATAAGAACACAACGACGTTTGCTAATTGAAGGATAACTTCAACCTCGGAGCGAGATACTACCTTTGGCTGAGCTATACCAAGACTTTCAAAGAGTTCAGGGTGTTTAATTGGCAGCTCAATGACCTGTAAAATTGATCAAAATATGAGGCATAGCAAAAGCGATTTTTTCTAAAGCATAACCTACCTTGCAATATGCATATCCAAACCACGAACACAGAAAGTTACAAAAAGAAGAAGGATGCATCTGGAAGAGCTTATATAGCTGCTCACTTGGGCTTAAGAAAACAGCTTGTATGAAATAAATAAAAACATGTGTAAACAACATATGAAAATAGCATGTGGTCTTCTCAAAAGCACTTTTTAGGTTATTTCAATAAGCTCATAAAGCTTGCTATAAAAACAAAATTTATTAAATAAGTGTTGGATTTCTGAGATCTGAGAAATGAAAAGTTGAAACGGTAATATACCTCTTTGATTTCTTTGATTTGCTGGTCCAAGCCACCAATGATGTCATAGGTAGAGTCAGGAACCTTCTCAACTTTCATGAGATTGACGAGTGGATCAACTTTGCTTGGGAGAATCAAATGAAGAACATAGCTGTCATTGCGGAGTGCAACTCTTGTTGATGGAATAATCTTTGTAATATCAATGTTTTTATCAATATCAACAACATATTTCCCTTCTGGATGAACCTGATAAACAGAACAACATAATTAAGCAGTTCAACTACACAGAAATAAACAGTAATATCCAATTATAGAAAGAGGTGTTATAAATGAACCTTGACTAAGACTTTGTTTTTTCCCATGACTTTGACAACTTCACCGACATAAGATCCAGGCTCCTGAAGAAGGTGAAGTTCTTCACGAAGCATCCTGACTGTGAGAGTTAAACATATAAGTAATAATATCGATGTGGAAAAAGAAGAGAGGGATAGATTAGGGTTAGTGGAAGAGACCTTTGGAATTGAGGTCATTACGCTGAGCCTGAAGACGATTGAGGTTATGAGTCTTATGTTGAAGGAGAAGCTGAAAATCATGGATGTGGAGAGAATAGTATTGACGGAGACCCTCCCCTTGGTTGCTGAGTTTGGAAGAGCAATTCTCCTCTGCAACATGATGATGGTGATGATCTACTTCTACTCCAACTCCACCCATTCTATCAGATTTGATTTCATTATTCGATTGCAATTCGGGAATACTCATACATGCCTTGGAGAACACAACAACTGTTCTCTTGGCCCAGGCCCAGGCCCAGGCCCTCTCCTTTCTTCTCACCTAATAATTGGGCTCTCTATTCTTCACAAAACCCATTATACAACTTCAATCTTATTATGCTTTTTTCCCTTAATCTTCAAACTGTCTTAATCATTTATTTTTAAAGTTATGTCATACTTTAAATTTACTATAAAATAATTTAATAAACTGGAAAACAAAATTATACATTTGAAAATGCAAATTCATAATTGATTTAGCAATAATTTTATTTATGGAAATGCTATTAATTTATAATATTAAATAAATTTAATGGAAAAAATGAAATTTAATAATTGATTGATTATACAATTCATAAAAATAAATTGATTAAAATTTAAAAAAGTAAATAATTAAAATAGAATGGAAAGTCGTTTAGCTTTTTAAAAAATAATGTGTAATAATATATACTAGCGTGTCGACACAAACTTCGTGTCTGCCGACCCGCATTCTTATTTTATTATATTAAGTATTCAATTTTTATATTTTTATTTTATACAATTAGAATGTTTTTGTATTAAGAATACTTTATGTTAAAAATGTATTTATTATAATTTATTTAAGGTGAGATATGTGGTTAATGTGTTAATGGTAGTTACTTATGATTATATGATTTTTTTTGTAGAAATTAAAAAATGTAAGGCCAAAATAGGAAACAAAAATTACACCATCATGGGTGGTTATTTTGTGTTTTCCCTTTATATCAGTAAGTATATAGATATATAGATATATAGATAATATAGATATATTAGTATTAGTATAGATATAGATGTAATTGAGTGTAAATATTTATACTACATTATTTATTAATTTTATATTACTTATAAATAAATAATAAAAATATAGTATTAAGTTATCTGTTATAAGAAATGTGAAATAATTAGTTGTATAAATAATAAAAATATAGTGTTATGTGATTTGTTATAAGAAATGTGAAATAATTAGTTGAGTTAGGGGAGGTGGCAAGTAATAATTGGTTGGAATGGTGAATGAAGTTAGAGTATATAAAGGTAGAAAACTGCCACGTTCTCCATTTCTCTTTCTCTCTCTGTCTTTCTTTCTTCATTGAGTTCAGATCTTCAACAATGTCTAGCGTTTACGGAGCACGATTAACCACATTTGAGGATTCCGAGAAGGAGAGTGAATACGGTTATGTTCGAAAGGTATTTTTATATTCATTCATTCATTGATTCATTCTCATTTATACAATTATTATTGGGATTAGTTATATATAAGAGAATTGAATAGGTATCAGGACCAGTGGTGGTGGCTGATGGCATGGCCGGTGCTGCTATGTATGAACTTGTACGTGTTGGTCGTGATAACCTCATTGGTGAAATCATTCGTCTAGAAGGAGATTCTGCTACTATTCAAGGTTATAATAAACAACACCTCTATTATAATTCATATGAATCATTTATTATTATTATTATTATTAGTAGTAGTAGTAGTAGTTTGTAATCATTGTTTTTGCATTTATAGTTTATGAGGAAACAGCGGGTTTGATGGTTAATGATCCTGTATTGAGGACACACAAGCCTTTGTCTGTAGAATTGGGGCCTGGAATTTTAGGAAATATTTTTGATGGAATTCAGAGGCCTTTGAAAACTATTGCTAAGAGATCCGGTGATGTCTATATTCCGCGTGGTGTCTCTGTTCCTGCACTTGACAAAGATATACTTTGGGAATTTCAGCCTAAAAAAATTGGTGAAGGAGATCTATTAACTGGTGGAGATCTCTACGCTGTATGTTCTCTACCTTATTACATCAATTTCTAATTTCTCTTCATTCATTATTCTAATGTTTTTGTTTCCCATTGCAGTCTGTTTTTGAAAACACTCTGATGCAGCACCATATTGCACTTCCTCCTGATGCCATGGGAAAGATTACCTACATTGCCCCACCTGGACAATATTCTTTGAAGGTTTTTCTCTTTTCAATTTATTAATAACTATTGCATGCCCAACCTTATGTATTTATTTGTTCATAGATCTTCCATTTTCATGCATTCAGGACGTTCTCTATATTTTCTGCTCTATATGATTTAAGTCTTTCTATAAATTTGCAGGATACTGTGTTGGAGCTTGAATTTCAAGGTGTCAAAAAGAAGTTCACCATGCTTCAGGTTTCTACCTTATCTTTGTTTGTTGTGTATTGAGGTCTTCGTTTTCCTTACCTTTATTATCCTACATTAAACCTTCCTGGTGTGTACTTTTTACCCATTTACAGACTTGGCCCGTGCGTACACCAAGACCTGTTGCATCAAAACTTGCGGCTGATACTCCTCTTCTTACTGGACAGGTAAACTTAATTAATGGTTATCGTTTATCTCATCCATGATCTAATTCTGTTAGCTTTCATACCTGATGACTTCTTATTTTTTGTAGCGTGTTCTTGATGCCCTTTTCCCTTCAGTTCTTGGTGGGACTTGTGCCATTCCTGGAGCTTTTGGCTGTGGTAAAACAGTCATTAGTCAGGCTCTTTCTAAGGTGAACATAATATTCCCATCAAGGCACAATGATTCTGAAGTTATAAAATGTTTTCCATAATTCTGCATATTTTTTAATTAACCCTTTTAACTTCTTTGACAGTATTCCAATTCCGATGCTGTTGTTTACGTTGGCTGCGGGGAACGTGGAAATGAAATGGCAGAGGTATGCTTTCTTTCTGGTTACTTCTATGAAATATTTGTTTTTTAATATTGTGCAGTTAATCAAACCAATTTAATGAAAGTTCAGGTTCTGATGGACTTTCCACAACTCACAATGACCTTGCCTGATGGTCGTGAAGAATCTGTCATGAAGCGTACAACACTAGTTGCTAACACATCAAACATGCCAGTGGCTGCTCGTGAAGCTTCAATTTATACAGGTGACTTGACTTCTTGCCTCATAAGTTCCAGATCATCTTTTTATTGTTGAGAATTATTCTTTACAAACTCTTTCCTATTGTCACTCTTATATTATGCATGTCAAAGTCCTCTGCACATTGATATGCTACTCTTTATCTTCCTGATTCCTATATTTTTCACCTTAAGTGAAACTTTAATATATTTGCAACTTCTAATTAACTAGTTTTACCAACCATTGAATGAGAATTTTAATACTTATTTTGATCATGTGCATTTAACCTTAATTTTGTTGTGTTTCGTAATCTCAGGAATCACTTTGGCCGAGTATTTCAGAGATATGGGTTATAATGTCAGCATGATGGCAGATTCAACATCTAGATGGGCAGAAGCATTGCGTGAAATCTCTGGACGACTGGTGGGCTTTTTATTAATTATGCATTGACTGTTGTTGTTCACCAGTTTATCTCAAACAGTTTTATATTTTTTCGTCCGTGCCAAATACACATACTTTATGATGTTGAATTAGCTTTCTTGACTAGTGAAAGCAACCATTTATGTATCATTAGGCATGAACACATGGAAAACTTAAATTAATCAGAATTTGTGTTGGTATTGTTGACTTCCACAGGCTGAAATGCCTGCAGATAGTGGATATCCTGCTTACCTGGCTGCACGTCTAGCCTCTTTCTATGAACGTGCTGGGAAAGTAAAATGTCTTGGAGGTCCTGAACGTACAGGTAGTGTCACAATCGTTGGTGCTGTTTCTCCACCTGGAGGAGATTTTTCAGATCCCGTAACTTCAGCAACCCTCAGTATAGTTCAGGTAAAACTATATTTTCAAATATGGTTATCAAAATGGGGTAACAGCCGGCAATGAAAGTGTGTAGACTGATTAATTGTGAGTTGATTTTTTGCTACTCTGCAGGTTTTCTGGGGTTTGGACAAAAAGCTTGCTCAGAGGAAGCACTTTCCTTCTGTGAACTGGCTTATTTCTTATTCAAAATACTCAACGGTATGCCCTAAAATTGGTCATCTTTGCAATCATATTCTCCCTTCAGCATTCTTCATTTGTAGGCATAAAGTTCCTGCTTCGATTCTATAACTATTTATAGTTTTAAAACCTTTTTTTATACCTGTAGGCGCTCGAATCATTTTATGAGCAATTTGATCCAGATTTTATAAACATTAGGACAAAGGCTCGTGAGGTTCTGCAAAGAGAAGATGACCTGAATGAAATTGTCCAGGTGTGTTCTTTTATTCGCGCTATCATCTTTATTGATGTTGATGAGATGTCTCACACCCTTTCCTAGCATGGGATTGAGAATTTCCCAGCTCCAACTTCTAGGGCTAGCGGAGTTCTCAAAAGTAACTTGAGAGTGGACTGTTAAGTTGTATAATACATTAAATATGGGTCACTAGGTATAGTCTGATAAGCAGTGGCTTACACTGCTAAATGATGGCACTGTTTTGAAGTTTTCACAAAATTTGACAGGTCTATGTTTTTGCTCTTTAATTAGTAAAACTAAACTGGATCGTTTACTGACCATGTAAATTGCTACAGCTTGTTGGTAAGGATGCTTTAGCTGAAGGAGATAAGATCACCTTGGAAACTGCAAAGCTTTTGAGAGAGGATTATCTAGCTCAAAATGCATTTACACCGTAAGTCTTTGTAATTGATTAACATCTTTCACATGTATTATGTCATTGTTTTTATCTGCTGCTGGTCTTATGTTGGGGCCTTTTGTGTGGCTGTGATAGATATGACAAATTCTGCCCCTTCTACAAGTCTGTTTGGATGATGCGCAACATTATTCATTTCTACAATTTGGCAAATCAGGTATGTTAGAATTAGAATAAAGAAAATGCCACTTTCCATGTAAATGTAGCCATTTAACTGAAAGTCAAGAGTTCACCTAATCTTTTCTGCTACCCTTCACTCCATATCAGAAAATGTTCATTTCTACACTCTTGTACATAACTCGGCCAAAGTTTTATTGTTAGTCTAGCTTGAAAAAGAGATTTCAATTGGGATAACTCAATTGCATTGAAATTTAACATGGGGATTACTGGCTTTATGTTTCTAGGCGGTCGAGAGAGGAGCTGGTACAGATGGTCAGAAGATAACATACACCCTTATCAAGCATCGTATGGGAGATCTTTTCTATCGTTTAGTGTAAGCAACTTCAACGCTAACTACTCTTGATGACTTATTATGACATGTAAAGTTGATCTCGAACTGTTTTCTGTTGTCATTGCAGGTCTCAGAAATTTGAGGATCCAGCAGAAGGTGAAGCTGCTTTGGTTGCCAAATTTAAGCAGTTGCATGAGGATCTGACAAGTGGTTTCCGCAACCTCGAGGATGAAGCCCGATGATTGAAGATTGCAAGCTGGCTCAAAGTATAATGTTATTCCAATAGTGAGAGGCAAACAAGGATCCTGTGGTGGAAACATGCTTAGTGTTTATGCATTTGAGTGTTATAGATTCATTAACTGTTGTGCTGGTTTGGCTTTTAATCTGTGGTTGCTTGTGTAGCTAGAATCATGTGTTTCAGCCATTCCCAGCTATTTTATAGAATAAGAGTTGAAACATATTCTTTAAATATGTATTTTGTGTGGGGACATGGATCATGTATTTCATGGATGGATACATTTGACCTTGTACCAATGAGTATATGTCAACTTTTAGCAAACATGTCTGCAAACACATAATCAAACATGTTTGTGGTCAGAGTGGGGTTGTCTATAATAATTGCAGGAAGAGTTTTTGAGAAAACGATAGGAGATATCTGGTGGGGGTGGGTTACAATGTCAAACTTAGCTGTTAAGATTGACACAATTTAAATCAAACTCAAAATTATTATTCATTTAGTTTACCTTTCAATTTATGGAGAAATTTCGAATTAAATCTTAAGCAAATTCCACTTAACGGCATTAATGGCATAGATTTCAACCCTCAAATTCATAATTTCTTCAGCCTTAAATATATTTTTAATTCCTTAATATACGAGTTTTTTTGTTTGTCTCTGTAAATAAACTTTGTCGAAATTTCTGTAAACCTGTTTTTTTTTGGGTCCTTGTTGATATTTGGTATCATGTTTCACATGTATTGTTGTTTTTTATTTTATTCCTATAAAAACATACATTAGAGTAACTACAAGCTTATAAGTCAGTCTTAGTGAGTAGTTCTATTTTATCAACCAACTTAAAGCTTCTAGTTTTTCTTATAAGCTTGTATCTATCTTATAAGGTTCCAATTGATTTTAAAGCTCCAAACTTGCGTACAAGCTAGTTCCTCTCAAACAAAACCATTTTTGGATTTAAAAGCTGAATTAATTAATAGTTGGATGATCAAAGAAATTGTTATTTATCATGTAAATTCGATAAGAAAATTTGTATTAAACAGAGCATAAGAGGTGTGAGCCCAATATAAGAGGAGATCCATAATTGATCCTTTTACAAGATAAGTCAATAAAGTACTTTGGATTAATACACCAATTTGCAAAAGTCAAAGAAAATAAATTTATAAAAGAAGATCATCAGATCCAATATCTAATGTGACTCTTGCCCATTACTTGAATTTAGTTCACTTCTTTCTCCATAAAGATAGTTTTGTTTCTCATGCTCCATATAAACCAACCATACCAACCTCCACAATTTATCAACTTTATAGCCAGGAGGTTGAACAGTAGAAACTTCCTTATTTAACGTACATGATTATTATAAAGCACACAGTTTATCCAACATTTATTTAACGTACTTCGATGACAATGAAAACCGAACCTACGGCTACCCGTCCGAACTCAACCCGAATTTAACGTGGAAAACCCGATGTAATTGGGTTCGAGTTCGGGTTTTACCCGAACTCAATTTTCGGGTTTGGGTTTGGTATAGTTGATACCCTACCCCAAACCCGTCCCGAACCCGATTAATATATATAAAAATATAAAATTATATATAATAAATACATATAAATTATGTGATAACCCAACGACTAGCAAGTGTTGCTGTTGTGGAGGGATTACTATACGCAAAGAAGATAATATTATGACAACTAAAATTTAAAACTCTAAGAAGGCACTACAGAGTGAATAACAAAGTGTAGATTTTAGACGCAAGGACATAGTTATATTGAAAAGCTTGTTTTTTATTGTTGGGGAAAACCATGTTAACAATGGAATACTTATGACATTACACTGAAGGATATCATTCATCTTAATATGTATATATAAATTTGACATATATATAAATATAAATTTCTTGCGGGTTTTAATCGGGTTCGGGTTACCCAAAACCCGACAGGTTCGGGGATGATATCTTTGTTTTCAACCCCACTTGATTCGGGTTCGGGTTTTGAATTTTGGGTTCGAGGTTGGATAAGCACAAACCCGCCCCGTTGTCATTCCCAGTACTCAAAGATTAAATGAAAAAACCTATTAAACATCATAATCATTTATCATTGGATAATCCAATGGTTTGAATTAGTTAGTAGATCTAAATCATTGAATTTTCCAAGAATGAATGATTATGATGTGAATTATGTTTTTTCCACTTACTCTTGGAGTAAGTGGATCCCCTCCATTACCATTACTTTATATTATCTTTCTCATTTCTCACAATAACGAATCATTTGTTATCTCTCTTAATTCTTCGATTATGTTTTTCACTTTCTTCTTCCATTTTGTTTTTCAAATTTATCTTCTATGTGATGCTATGAGGGGGGAAATGTGGGTTAACAGTGTATATCAAGGCACAAGTAATATATAATTGGTTTTTCACTTAAAGTTACGTATTTAAATGGACATGAGTTCCATAACACTGGCTGACTGCATAAACAATCTCTAAATTTGAATGGCGAACTGGATTGAGTTGTGTGAAAAAGTCTTACTTTTCACAGATACAAAGGTTTTATGAACAAAAGATCCCACATAGAACTCAACCCACTAAGAAAACATATTTAAGCAATAAAGTAAAATAAGCATTTTCCCTTTTGTTGCACGTTTTTATTAAAGGACATAAAGATGTGAAAAGTTTCATTGAAGGTAAGTAACATCAGTTCCCAACATTCAAGGGAAACAAACCACACTACATAATCTGAAATCTAGTTCAGTTCAAAATAAAGCATAGTTTTGAAGTCACAACAACTATGGAGCATTCACATTGGACATGCATTAATACAGAAGGAACAAATACAGAACTGTACCCTGTGTCATTGAATCACCCAGGACCAACTTTGGGAATATCATAATGCTCACTCATGTTTGCCAGATATTGGTTGAAATCTTGAATCCTATCGCGGTGAGATTTATTAGAAATCTTAGCCAATCTATTAACATCAAGCTTCTCCCTTTGTTCTATGTAACGTCTCTCTGCTGGTGTAAGATGATCATCATAATGAGGAGCCTTCTCTTCCCCGCTCAATTTGCTCCCATCATTTATAATATCTTCTTCATCGCTTGCATCTTTAGCTTGTTCTGTACTTCCACCTGCATCAAAGAGCATAAAGGATAGAAATTATAAAATAAATAATTTATGGTAAACTAAAAAAATAGAAGGTGAAGGAAAATATGAACCAAAATGAACTGGCAGAAGTTCAACAAATGATATGTTCTGCGCAAAAGTTCCAGCTTGCTGAAACTAAGTTAACAAAAATATATAATAAAAAATAAATAGGATCAGCTAAAAACAGCCACAAAGTGGAGCAGAAGGCTAACAACCCAACAACAAATTAAAGCACAACAACATGTTTGGGAAGGGAATTAAAGAGGAAGCAAACCAAGCTATAGCAAGGTGTTTTTACAACAACGCCATTCCTTTTACTGTGGCAAGGAGTGATGAATACTATGAGATGTTTGATTGTTGCAAAACATGGCCTGGGGTTCAAGCCTTCATCCTACCATGATATCAGGGTCAAAATACTTGAAGGAGAAGATTAAGTTAAATCAATGCTAGGCTAGAAGAACACAAGGCTGAGTGGAAGAAAGTGGAGTGCAACACAATTACCAGTGGTTGGACCAACAAGAGGAGGGGGGCAATACTGAATTTCTTAGTGAACAACCCCCAGAGAACAATTCTCTTAATAATGTTGTTTAAGATGATAAATTATATTGTTGATGAGGTTGGGGAAGTTAATGTTGTTTAAGATGATAGATGATATTATATTGGTCACCTTGTGCAACTCATTGTATACACTTAATGTTGGAGGAGTTTGAGAAGATTCCCATCCATGGAGACACAATGTATAAAGGTGGAAGGACTTGTCTAATTTATGGAAGTACTTTTCTAATTTCTCTATTACAACAACACACAAAGGGGAGAGATTTAATGAGATTGTGCCTCTTTAGTTCAATGAGATTCCCATCCATGTATTAAATCTAAGTTCAATTGAATTTATGTGCTCATTAATCGCCTTTGCATGTAACTAATTTCATCCAATATGATACTCTTCAATTATATGCCTCTATGGAACATCATTGATGATAGATGGAATAAACAACTCTACATACCTTTGCATGTTGTGAATTATTTTCTTAACCCTCAATTATATTATGCTCCTGGAATTAGTGTTGATTTTTATGTTAGAAATGAATTACTTTATGCCATAGCAAGGATGGTGTGTGAAATTCAAGATCAATCCAAGATTACTGTTCAGATGGATCATTTCAGTAATAAACGAGGATTTTTTGGCAGGCCTTTGGCTTTTACAATGATGAACCAAAAAAATCTAACATATTGGTGGTAGTTTTTTGGGATGGAGGTTTGATGTTCGTGTATTAAGCTTGACATGTAGCTCCTCTAGGTATGAGATTAACTAGAGTGCTTTTAAAATGGTAAGAATTCAATTCGAAGGAATTGGTTTGTCTTTCTATTGCCTATTGTTTAGGTCCACACAAAGAGAAATTTGAAGCAACAAACAATGAATGATGTTGTCTTTGTTATGGCGAACTCAAAATTGACCAAGAAGAAGCAAGCTAGGAAGGATGTTGAACTAAATACTGATGACATCACATTTGATGATGAGTGGATTCTGGAGCATAACACTGATGAAGATATACTTAAGGACAATTTGGAGGGCCCAGATGATGATGGGGATGAATTGATTAGAGAAATATTTGGAGAAGATGTTGGTCACGATCCATCTCTAAATGATGTAGATGGAAGAGAAGAAAATGAAGATGAAGCTTCATTAGAGGACGATTGTAGAGATTTTAATGTGGATGATTTGCTATATTAGATTTAGATGTCTTAAGACTTTAGAATTTGAAGTTATGTTGTGTTGGGATTTAGAGTTATATTTTTAGCACTTTACATTTTGAGTCTGGATTTGGAGTTATCTATAGTATTTTATATCATGTTGAACGATCCTACGTTTACAATCTTTGACTCCTTGCCCAATCCCAATTAAAATCTCGATTTTGACTACCTTGTGTAAAAAACTCAAAAGAGAGGAAGAGAGAATGGAAGGGAATCTGAATTTTATTCAATTGTTTATATCAATTCAATACGTTTACATTTGATGAAACTCCTTTTATATAGGAGATTAGAAACTTGCTAAGAAAGCTAATCAACTATAAGTGGCAGTTGCCACATAACTGCCTAACAGTGACAGTTGTCACTCAACTGCTTAGAAGCTGTCACTAGTAACTAATCTCTAGCTAACCCCTATTGTTCTTATTCTCTAATACCTTGGAAGGGAGCACTCCCAGGCTTCTCTCATTATCCTCCCAGATCCTCGCCATGGGTATGTATGTTCTCCCAATCCCCATTCATCGTGTCCCTACGGATCCCCATGGGTTTGTAAGTATTTTCTCCCTATCCCCATAACTTGTATCCTTGCTATGTGGTAATTGCTAGTGGGGCGTAAATGGGGGAGAAAGATGTATGTTGCAATTAGAGGGGGAGAAAGATGAACTTAATAAGGTCAAGCATGCAATAAAAGCTTCATTACAAGTTTAGAACTTCACAAAAATCCTTGAGCTTACCCTAATAGAAGAGTATTATCTTTCTATCGCTTATGTTGGCCATTATTAATGCAAACCAGTGACATTGTTCTTCCAAAATTCATATACTTCCTCATGTTAATTTTTCGTGAACATAGACAAATCACTTTATATAATAAATAATTAGAATAATATATTCATTAAAGCCCACACTCTGACATCAATTCTATGAACCATTACTACAATGCATGCAACAGAACTATCTGAGACATACATTAGAGCCAATTTACAAAATAATTAAATGGCCTAAAAGAAGGGAACTAACCTGCAGGAATATCATCATGTTCAGTAACTTGTAGAAGTTGATCTTGATGGGTTCTTTTGTTCTTCTTTTTCTTCTTGACTCCACCAGCCTTCACATCAAGTGCCTTTCCCTTGAGCTTCAATTTCCCACCAACAACATTCTCATATGCTGACATTTCTCTGTCATATGAATCAAAACTGAGTTCAATGTAAAGTAAAATAAACTATTGGCATATGTTTGGGTAATAAGAGAGACAAGACTTATTGCATTCCAGAATTTGGGATAGAGTAAGGTTATCCTGATGACCTATCCTATCCTGTTCACCTACTGTATCTTCTATCACATGGGAGATATTTGGGTTAAAAATGAGTAGATATGATATTGTTGTTTATACCCTCATACTTTAACATCGGTGCCACGGCCACGGCCACGGCCACATCCGGTGCCCACCACACACTAATCAGGATGGCCTTGGCCATGGCCACATCCGGTGGCACTGCCACGGCCACGGCCACATCCGGTGGCATTGCCACGGCCACACACTAATCAGGATGGCCACCAAACGGGCCCTAAACCTAAAAATCATTTTTGTTTGTAAGCTTAAACATATGAGTGTTAAAGGGTTGAATTCATAGTTATAAAAATAATTGAAATAATGATAATAAGTGAAATTGATAATGAAATAATAGATAAGGAACCAGATCTATCACATAAGAAGATTGAATAAAGGAATTAATGAAATTGAAAGATATATGGAACCGAAAACCAAAAGAATAACGAATCAAACCTGGAATTGTGAAATTCAACGCGCTAATGTTAGGGCTCCTTTTGATCCCTCCCGTCTACGTTTTAAATATTATTTTCAATTTCACTCTTTTTCTTAATTATTTTACTTAACACTTATTTTCATCTAGTTAGATATACGGATA
This sequence comes from Lupinus albus, assembly GCA_009771035.1. Classification (NCBI taxonomy): domain Eukaryota; kingdom Viridiplantae; phylum Streptophyta; class Magnoliopsida; order Fabales; family Fabaceae; genus Lupinus; species Lupinus albus. The sequence goes on from CM019999.1 coordinate 11,385,505, forward strand.
GGGTGTGTATATAATATATATATATATATATATATATATATATATATATATATATATATATAGAAGATTCACTTACTCCAATAGTAACTTTTTTTACTTACTTCACATCTTAACCATCAGTTATAGGGAAATTCAATGATTTAGATCTACCCACTAATTCAAACCATTAGATTCCCCTAGAATTGATGACTAAGATGTGGAGTAAATTTAAAAAACTTACTCTTAGAATTAATTCGAGCCAATTTGATATATATATATATGATTTGGATTGTTTTCATTAATTTATTTTATTATGTTGATAAATGTCTAAAAAGGTGAGCCTTAAGGGAAAATTATGGGAAGAACCATAGTAGTGAAGGTAAGTATGATTATGTTGGAGCGATTAGTCTTCAACATTAATAACAAGAGAATGATATAAGTTTTACTACTTTAACAATAATAATTTTTTTTGAGAGAATCCATTAAACCACATAAATCTTATAAGTTTAAACTAAAACTACAATTCATATCAAATACATGTTTAATGTAAAAATGTGTACATAATCATTATATTATCAATCATTCGTTTGAATTATTTTTTGAAGAGTCAATAATAATTACACGTAAATAATAAATGATGTAATAACAATATATGGAACTCAAACAATCATTTTATATTTTTTCTCTTAAAAATATCTAAACTTAACTTTTTTCCTTCCATTTCTGCCCTTGCCATAGTTTCTTAAGTTTATGCTGTATAATGTACTTTTTGACATGCACAAACAAGGACTTATCAAGCTTAAAAGATTAGAAAATAATAAGGGAGCCAAACCATAAAAATGAAAAATTTATAAAGTTAGTGTAGTTTGACATTTTTATTACGTTTATGGTGTAACTTTTTAAAATATTATCAGGATAATGTAGTTTTTACTGAACTTGTGACTTTCACGTACAATTTCATTTTTTATTAGTTTCCCATCAACAAGAATCGTGTCTGTCATACATTAGTCATTTTTTTATACCTTCACTCACTTGGACTCGTATCTCCAATGCACAAGTCCATTTTGACAAGAAGTGAGCGTGGATAGAGTCCACCAGATCCATACAAATCATGGATAGGGTGCACGGTTTCCATAAGTCATGGGTGTAGTGCATTATTTCCATGTGCCCTAAATTCTACATATACATAAGCATTTGTAATGAAACATAACACCTTACTCTCCCTACTTATTCCTTATATTCTTTGCTTATCTTCCTTACTTTTTCGTAGTTATTTGTTTTTCTTGCTTATCTCAAGGTAACTATATTATTTCCATAACTACAAGTATTATTATTATGACAATTATATATGATATTTATAATTTATTCTTTGATGTAGATGACTATCATAAAAGATATTATCAGTGGTTTCAATGATGAGAATGAGATTGAGTTATGTGGTGAAGAAGATGAGGAGGAGGAAGAAGATGTTGAGACTGGTAGTAGTCAACCAGACGGTAACATAACATATACTACTCTATCATGTTTTTTTCGTGATACTAATACTCAAGTTGGTCATGACTACCGACCAAGATCAACTACTTTAAGGAATGAGCATGATTTGTTTGTTGGCATGCAATTTGAGTCTAAATAAGCAACACTATATGCAATTAAACAATTTCATATTCATAACTCATTTGACTATAATGTTGTAGAATTAAGGATGTATAGATATGTTGGTCGTTGTAAATATTTCGGTGCAGGATGTCAAATCGTGCATCTTTTAATGTAAAATGTGGTGTTTGGGAAATTAAAAAAATTAATTGTATACATACTTGTGTATCTACTGTTATTTCTGAAGACAACACCAAACAAAACTCTTAATTCATTTTAAAATGCATTATTAATTTGGTATTTGAAGATACGAGTATACCAATTAAGGCATTTGTGAAAGAAGTTATAGAAATGCTTGGACTGTGAAGCAATTAGCAATGATCCGAATTTATGGTGATTGGGAGGGTTCATACAATGACTTTCCACATTGAATGAACGTTGTCAAGAACTTTTCTTAGGGTATTTTTGTTATGAAGCATCTCGTCACTTTGTAAAAGGTATTGAAGATTCTAGTAGTTTCATTCTTGATAGGGTATTGTAGGCTTTTAAGTCATGCATTGAAGGGTTTGCATATTGCAAACCAATTCTACAAGTTGATGGGAAGAAGTGTCCATTCTGAATGGGAGATGTGTGTGAGAGTTCTAGGCAACCATATAATGATGAATAATAAATGTAATATTTAGTATAATATTATATTGTTGTGTATGACTTTGTTAAAGGAGTGAGATGTTATAGTAACTTTATATTAATGTGTATGACTTTGTCATGACTCATAATACAGTTAGTATAACTTAAATGGCTCACTCATGATGGAGATGAGATTACTAAATTCTAAATTAGAAAATTGCAATGTAAAAACGTGCAAAACAGAAAGGGGAGAACTAGGTCGTAAAGAGAAGCAATTTGAAGTGAACGCACAACACACATTGAGGTTGTGTTTGGGTCTACAACCATGTGTAAATTGACGTGGGTGGTTGCACGACCTGATTGTGTTGCTCTTTGAGTCAAGGATGCAATTCCTTCAATTTACACACGGTCGTGGGCCCAAACATAATCTATATGTGTGTTATGCATTCACTTCAATTTGCTTCTTTTCGATCCAGGGTCAATGGAATGCATGCCTTTTATGACACAAAGAAACGAATTCCCTTACAATGACCAATGCAAAGACAAACAATGCATAGCCATTGGATACATTTTATGAATGACCAATACATGCATTTTATGAATGGGCAATACATGCATTTTATGGCCAATACATGCATTTTATGACACAAATGCATGTGGGTATTGAATGACCAATACATGCATTTTATGACACAAAGTGACCAATGCATGTGGGTATTCAAACCAATGGAAGGCTTGGTCAATAATAGGTTATTTTATTATCAATACATGTCTCCAACATTAGGTTATTGGTCAATGTATTATCAACGCATGTGGGTATTAATTGCATGACATTTGTAAGGGTATCAGATTCACATTTCAAAAAGTGACCATTGCCTACATTTTTTAAGGGAATATGATTCCCTGGTTTTCACCTCACACGTCTTGTGGTTGTAGTCCACGAGACCAACCTAGTCAAATTTGGTCTCTATTGAATGGTAGTCATGACTTCATGCCAAAATTCTACCCCCGATGCACGAATATTGTGCTTTCCCGTTGCCATAAACCACTACCCAAAACCAATAAATATCCCCATCCCCTCCCACAGAATATTCACACAAATTCCTACTTCATATTCACTCATTCTCTACTTCATATTCACATACTCATATTTTAAAATTCATATTATCCGATTCTCTACAATATATTCACTTACTCTCTCTACATAACCAAATACTTTCACATTCTCCACCATACATATTCTCATTATCTATATCATTCTATACTCTACATCTATTCTAAACAATTGAACATTTTGGTTTAGGCCCTTTCAACACCTCTTTATTGAGACACCAAGACAAACATATATCTAGTTACATATGGAGTGGTCAATAAATTACATTTCATGCTAGATACAACTTCTAGAAATCTCTACATTCAGAACGAGTGTTGCAAATTATTCGCAACATTGTTTTCGCCAACATATTGGATATCGGAGGAGTTGAAATCAACAATCATCTCTTAACAACAACGGAGAGTGCACGATCACACTAGAAGATGTTGCATATCAGCTTGGAATTCTCATTGATGAGAAAGCTGTTACTAGAGGCACCACTATGGATTGATAAAATCTTTGTCTCCATTTGATGGGTGTTACCCCAACAGATAGAGAAATAACGGGGCAAATTGTACAACTTACTTGGCTTGAGAGCATCTACCAGGAATTTCCAGAAGATAATAATGAGGAAGTGGTAGAACAACATACTAGAGCTTTCATTGTGAGAATGATAGAATGATTCCCCATGACAGATGCATCAGGGTCTGGAGTCCACGTGATGTGTCTCTATTTGCCAAATGATCTATCAGAGACATTTGAATATAGTTGAAGATCAGTTGTATTGGCTTGTCTATATTGATGACTCTGTCATGCAACAACAATTAAGGAACAAAAATAGGTTGGCGGATGCCTATTACTAATTCAGTCATGGGCATATGACCACATCTTGATTCTTGCACCAAGACTCCACAACAACATGACATAGTTTTTTGTTGGTAAAAATGTATTATTTTTTGTATATTATTTTAATTTAATTTATATAGTAATTTAATTTATATACTAACTTATTTTTAATTATGTTAAAAAGGTGGTCATAATATCGGATCACCACCAAAATTTCTGAGAATATAGCCAACTTCATTCGTGCAATATTAAATTGCTTGTGCGTTGATCAAGTAAGTTTAAACACAAATATATTTCCTAAATCAAGTAACTTTAAATAGTAAATTATTTCATTGGGACATGGCCTAACTGTGGTTTCTTATGTAAATGGACTTAAAAAAGGACACAGTTGTGTATCATACGACACAACCCCATGGGTGGCCCGACATGGTCGTGTGTCTGGTGACGTTGCCCTGTGGGTGGGCAATCTCATTTTCAAGTCCATCATCATCCTAATGTACTGCTTTAACATGTTTTTCCCTCCATTTTTTAACCACCAATTTCAATTTTTATCTAATTTGTATGGACCCTTTATAGGACAATGAATATTATGGGACAAATTCTTGATATTTTCTGTGCATGTGTGCCGTTTATTTGTTTGACAACAGTCTAATGACAAGGTGTTGATCGGGTCAAGAGGCAATTTGGGCTGCAACAACCAATCCTACAAGATCCACCAAACTTCGACAAACTTCACAAAATGGACTTATGTGGCAAGAATGAATACAATTGGCCATAGAAACATGAAGTTCAAATGTGGGATAGTCGGGAACTGTGTGTGGTCAACGGTATTCTAGACACTGAACCTTTGTATACTACTCGTAATATATGGAGTGGTACTTACAAAGGACGGTGAAATTTATCTCTCTAGATAGAGCATAATTTGTTGGAGCAATAAGTTTTTCCTAATAAATAATTTTTTTTTCCAATTCATTTTCATTTCATTCAATAACTAAACTTGTTATATATTTTTGGCAGTACAACTTCACCAACAAACTTATTTAAAGAACTGTTGCTTCTCAGTCTTACAATAATCTTATTCAAACTATTGATTACGTCCATTTTGCGTGTAAAGATTTGGTGTTGGCATTAGGAGAGTTAAACATAACAACGTTCAATATTTCCCGACCTTTAATTCCTCCTACTCAACATTTCAATATGTTTGAATATGAGTATGAACCACAACATCAAAGTTTAAGTCAAACAGTGGTTCACCCAAAAGCACAAATATCATCATCTCATCTACAACGAGAACAATCCTATGGAGCATTCACAACATTTCCAACTAACTACCATATAGGACAAAGTACTCCATGTCAATGATCACTACCATCAATGTTTGCTACAAGTACAAACACGACAATATCGACATATGGGTCACAACTTAGAAATCTCTCAACAACAATTACGAATTCTTCCACCATGTAGAAGAAAGTCACCCATGTGTGACAGTTCATCACATCACAAACGTCATTGATATTAAGGATTGTAATTTATATGTTTTTAATATAAATGTTTCTTCATTTATTCTTATTATTGTAGTTTGAATATTTTTCTCTTTATTTAATTAATATTAATAATATTACTCATAGTCGAATATAAATAAATATAAATAACAACTTCAATACATTCAAACCCTAAACCCTATATACATGCAAACCCGTCCAACAATTCATAAACCCTAGATTCTCAAAACTAAGATCATAGGCAATGGGGATTCCAGGCATTTCTAGCACTTCCAGGCTGCTGCAATAGGCAAAGTCTTGAAATGAAAAAAGGGTTTCTTTCCCTCCTTTAGTTTTCAGCATAGTAGTTAATGGGCTTAGAGCCCATCCATTTATTCACTACTATTATTTTATCCCATATTACTCTACACCTAGTAAAGAAATAATCATGAAAGTTTATAGAGATGGTTGTATATACTTATTGATTCTTTTACTTACGAAAATTAAATGCTTTATAATAACATAATTGAAACTAAGATTAAATAACTTTTTCCTAAATAATATAATAGTGATGATATAAATAACGTATTTTAATTCTTGCTTCGAGCCGAGAACCGGTCGCGGTCACTTGTACTGCTTCTGCTATTTATCGAAGTAATGAATATTTAATAATTAATGCTAACTTTTCACTAATAAAAATTCTCTTCGAAATGTCTAAGTTGTTTTAAAAATAAAAATGTTTTTGGGATTCAATAGCAAGATTACAACTCGTATTGCATCTTTCTTCTCATTTCGAGCCGAGAACCGGTCGCGGTCACTTGTACTGCTTCTGCTATTTATCGAAATGAGAAGAGGGTAAGCAGTCAATGTTGACTCGTCTATTAGTCTCACTTCAATTAAACTCAAACCAATTTTTGATAACTTTAAATCAAATAAAACTCTAAATAACTTTTAATCAAACCAACAAACAAACTATTTTCTAAAGAACTACGTAGTCTTGATTTCTCTATTGCACCTAGTAAGGGTAAATTAAAAGCATGCAAATAGTTAGGGTACCGTTTAATAACGGGCGGACGGGGGACTAATACCTTCTCCAATCTGTAATCGACTCCCGAACTCATAACTCTAACATAAAGACCAATTTTATCCAATTTGGGCATAATTTGAGTTTTCCATGTTTTAACCGCAAAAGACGTGGTGGCGACTCCTCAAAAGGTCGCGTGGCCGAAAATCCGGGTACGACATTACTAAATGAATTTTTCATCCTAATGTTGAAGTTGTTTTTTTATGTTTGTTTGAGTAAAATAAATTATATTTAATAGTCAAATTAAGTTATATTTAAAAATTTAAATTAAGTTTTATAATTTTTTTGTTTGTCTAATTAACATATAAGACTTTATTTTGTAGGAAAAATTACAAAAGTGCATAAATTACTTGCAAGTGTTTAATATTTTTTAATTTATGGGTATCCATTGATCCGTTGGCTATCCAAAGATACACGAGTAGTATACCCGACGGGTATTAGCATGGGTCTGGGTCAAAAATGAAGTAACGGGACGTATCCGGATAATGCACTACCCAAACATATCGAGACCCATTGGCATCCCTGCTAAAAAACAAAAAACATCCTGAAAGAGTTTATTAAAATACAAACACACAGATAAAGTCTCAACATGCTTACAAATTCAGGTTCTGTACTTCTACTTAATTTTCAGCAAAAGGTCCTACTTTCTATCACAAGGGCACCAAACAGAGGCAGAAAACAATAGTTAAAGTACACAAGGTGTCCTTAGTTACGACATGAACATGGCATATAAGCCAGGTAAGTAGAATGTTCCAGACAAGCATTCATGAACAATCACTCTTCAGTTTCAGTAGATTCCTGGAATGACTCTGTAAGGAACCTTATCACAATACAGTTTCCAATACTTGCCATACCTGCCAGCAATGAAAATTTTCAACTTTATGATGTATGATATGCACTACCTAACATATGTGAGGCCCATAACTACACATTTTCTGAACTTTTAGTAATTAAATTAGTACATTTTCACCAACAAGGTGTTGGTCTACTAGTGTAAGGCCCTATTGGATCCCCAAGTAGACCAAAATGTCAAGGGTTCGATTCATGGGAGTGACATTTTTTGGAAGAGGCAGCCACACATCCCGAAAGGGATTAGTTCCTTGCCCATGTGGTGAGAGGATACCCTCGTTATACTAAAAAAATTTGTACATTTTCATTTGGGCAAAACAGTTTAATTAAGCACTTAGTGCCTATCTATGAGAGCTTAGGGCATTCCTAAAAACTCTTTAGCTTATTCCATAAGCTTATCTGACAAGCTTATTGAATTAAGTTTTAAAAAAATAAAAAGCTTATTCAATAAAGAAATGCGTGTGACCAATTGATTTTGTATCAAACTAATAAGTCACAAACAAAGCGTTTGTAAACATAGGTAATCCATATGCACTGAATCAAAACAAAAACCACAAGAGGTAACACTAGCAAATAGAGATGAATGCTTACTTGGATCTGCATCGATCATCATCCCTTTTTGCTCGATCGAAAAGAAGGACGGTAAGAAATATCACATAGAAGTAAGGAAAAAACTGCACGGGGAAAAAATATCTAAGCTTAAATTATGTCCAATTTTCAACTTTTACAGGAATAGAGACACCTTTCTTACATGATTGAAAAGAGCTGGAACTGTCCAGAAGAAAGCGGCTAGAATTTCCGGGACATAATGAAAATGACGAGCTAATCCCCACCTGAAAGTACCACAGAACAAGTGAATTGGTTATTTTAAGACAGTACATTTGTTAAAGGCCTGTGATCAAAAGCCATCATGCCAGAGATCAAAAGGCAGGGCATACTATGATATGAGAGTAAAGCCACTAATGATTAAAAGTAACATCCATATCTGGTTGTGAACTATTAACAGATTTTTATAAGGAAATACGATTTATTTTTTACATCAAATATCTGGGACCAACAAATGGTAAACTCAAACTCCTCAATTAAGGGAGGTAGGTATGCTATCAACTCTCCTACAATCATTACTACAATTTTGAGTTTACAAAATTTTAAGTCAAAACTTACCATCCAGAGGTTAAAAGAAGGCTTCTTTTTGTTTCCCCAGAAGTAGTAGTATATGAGGCGTCTATCTGCAAATGCATTTTCAACATGCCTTAGCTTATGAAAGTTTACAGGAAAACATTTAAGTATCCCACTCTGACATGCATTATAAAGAAGATACATTCCAAATGAAAATCATACAGTATGTACTGCATATTTACACCTTTGATGGAGCTTTCCCCCAGACTTTGCATTTTCCGTTTGTCCTACGAAATTCTTGTCTTTGCCTGTCACAATCATAGTTGATGTATATGCAAAGAATGCCAGACACTAAAATAGAGAGTGCCAGCTGGAAGACAATGAGGGACATTTTCAGAAAAATTGTGAAGAAGATAAAAAGAAAATAATGAAAACTCTGCTGGCAACACCACTCTAACAAAATTAGCTCTAACTTTTCAAATTGTTCCCCCGACAACATAAAAGACAACATATCAGCAGCAGAAACAGGGTGAGGATGGTACCCCAGTGCCAAGATGTACAGGATGATTAACAAGGTACATTCCAGGAGATGTATACACTGATGGAACCCACACCAAGCAGCCCCAGCAAATGTAAAACCCAGCTGCAAGATTGAGGCATTATAAGATTTAATGAGACAATAAAGAAGTTTTAAAAAAATGTGTACAATGAAATTTAGCAATAAGATATGTTGGAGGATATAGTCTAAAATGACCTATCAAAACTAATGAAGTAATTCTTACCTAAAAAGAAAAACAAATAAAAAAACGAATGAAGTCATTCTTTTCTTGTAAGAAAAAGTCTTCATAAAGGTTGCAGTAAAAGTATCACAAAATGTTGTTCTTTCTACTCTAAGAAGTAAGAACCATGGTCCATAAGAACATATTAGTAGAACTAAAAGAAAGAGCGAGTATGTTAGACAGAAACAAAAAAAAAGCATATGTAAACCTCGATCATGTGCAATGTCCATAGTGTTCCAATATCCAGCTTCCCACCAGAAAAACTTGGTAACATACACCAGCGTTAGTATAGTATTTACAAGCATTGAGTCGGACACTTTCCCGTTTGCTTCATACTATCATGACAAAATAGAAACATTAGAGCATTATTAGTTGATTCATCTACTACCGATGGAGACGATAATCAAGCACGGTTTGTTATTAGTTGATTTGAATATTTATATAAATAATAAATAGGAGAGTTGACCTGCTTTATACAATAAGTGAGTGTAAGAACAGCCCATGCCATCATTCCAAATCTGCAGTTTGTGAAGACTTTTATGTCAAAATGTTTTCCGATGCGTGGATAGAGCTCCATACCCTGAAATATTGATGAGATGTTAGAATTGCTATTACTCTTAAATTGTTTAGTAAATGTAATAAGGCATAGATTAATTGAATGATACCCAGTAAAAATCAATGATAAAGTTGCCAGTAGATCCAGAATCAGAAGAAGATGGTGCCAAATGACCCTAGTGGATATGAGAAATTTAAATTGTAAGTAAATTGAGGAATAGGAAACAAAAAGAAAGTTGTAATTTGATGTCTTACTTTGATGTTTAAGAAAACACAAAAGAGCAAACTCCCAAAGATGAGTGATGAAAAAATCTCTCCCAAATGATCATAAACAATAGAAGGGTTGAATATCCGAAAGAACCAAAGGGAGAGATAAGTAAGTAAGGTAACAAAATATGCAAAGACACCATTAGCCTTGTAGATAGGTATGTTTCCGTTGGGAGAGATGGGACCATAGACAGTGTGAGAAGGTAGAAGAAGTTGAAGTGAAGCTTGAAAAGCAGCAAAAAGTGAGATTAATTTGAAAGCAGTGAGAGTGGGTTTAGGCCAAATGTTAATGAATCCTTGAAGACCATTATGGTATAAGTAATGGAAAGTTTGTAGGATGGATCCATCAGAAGAAGTCATCGTATACCATCTGCGATAGGATTGAATTAAGTTATAGAAGTAATTATAGATCTGATGATGAATGAATGAAAGAGAAAGAGAAAGAGAAAGAGAAAGAGAAGATACTTACAGAAGAATGACGAAGGGAGGACAAAGAGAGAGAAGAGAAATCATGGAAGCATAAGTGACAAGTGGTGAGTGTACCATCTCTGGGCTACTCTTCTTCACTGACTTCCCCATCCTCTCTATTCCTTCAATACTCTTTCTCTCTATTCCTTCAATACTCAACCAATTTATGTTCTTTCTTAGGGTACCCACTACCCACTACTCCTCTCTTTTCTTTAAATCATTTTTTAATTATAATCAGACATTTTAATTAAAAATATAAAAGTTATATTAAAAGATCATTATTATATATAGTATAAGAGTTGTTTTTGGATTTAAGTCTACAATTGTTACGTACACTTATAAAGGCAATCCAAGCCATATTTTATATTCTTCACTTTAGCAAGGTTCACTTTCTTTCACAAGGGTGTGAAGAGAAAGGGGTTGAATGACTTGGTATAATGTTTACCAAGAGTATTACTTGGAATAGGGTTTTCCAATGTATTAAGTATAAGTGAGTGTGTAAGGTACAATGATATCTCGGGTTGAAATAATTGTAATTACAACTCATTATATTTAATAAAGGAATCTCTTGCGAGTCAAGAATACTGGACGTAGCTTTCGGTGGACAAGAAGGTGAACCAGTATAAAAATACATGTGTACTATCTTCTCATTATCTTTGTTATTTTTCTATCTTTATAAGTCAATATTTTTCTGCATACTATTTCCGTTGCACTTTAACTTTGATATTGCAGAAAAATTGGTCATTGTTTTGCAACAACTAATTCACCCCATCTTAGTTGCAATCTCATTCTTACAGTTGACACCAGAGCTATTTTTTAGAAAGTTACTCTCAAAATTTGATCCTACCACAAGGTGGCCTTAAGATCATTCCTAGGAGAAGACTTCAACATTAACAGACCTCCAAACTTTGTTGGAGAGTGCTACGACTTCTGGAAAATCAGAATGAGGATTTTTATAGAGTCGCAAGACTTGGATATTTGGAATGCTATCGAGGAAGGACCATATGTGTCATTCACCGTGATCAACAGCATAAGGGGGACAAAGCTATAATCTTCATGGAATGATGAAGATAAGAAGAAAGTGCAATATGATTTGAAGGCAAAAAACATCCTCACATTGGCGCTTGGAATTGACGAATTCTTTAGATTGTCCAACTGTTCGCTAAGGAAATGTGGGACACTTTAGAGACCACACACGAAGGTACCAAAGAGGTAAAGAGATCAAGACTAAACATTTTTTCTCAGGAATACGAAATGTTTCATATGAAACCTGGAGAGAAAATCTTGGATCTTCAAAAGAGATTCACTAATCTCACAAATCATCTTATTGCACTTGGCAAAGTGCTGTCAAATAATGACTTGAACCTAAAAGTTCTAAGATCACTAACAAGAACATGACAACCAAAAGTGTCAGTCATTTCTGAAAAGAAAAGTCTTTCAAAAATGTCTTTGGCTGCTTTGTTTGGAAAGTTGCAGAAACATGAACTCGAATTGAGTCAACTTGATAAACACGAAGAACAATAGAAGAAGAAGATGATGAACATTTCTCTCAAAGCAAAAGTTGAGAAATATGATTCATTGGAAGATGATGACGACAAGGAAGAGACCGATGAAATGAGCATCTTCGTAAAGAAGTTCAGCAAGTTACTTAGAAGGAACAAAGGCGCAAGAACCGGCCCAATGAAGAAGTTCTCCAAAAGCAATAAGACATCCACTTCAAACCAGAATTTTACATGCTTTGAGTGTGGCAAGCTTGGCTACATGCAGATGGACTGTCCAAACATCAAGAAAAGTTCTTTCAAATGGAAGAACAAATTGAAGAATGGACGAAGAGCCTACATCGCTTGGGAAGACAACGACACGAGTTCATCCTCTGAACCAGAAAGCGAACAACAGACACATCTCTCCCTAATGGCGTCTCATCATTCAGACGATGAAGAGGTAAATGAGTTTATCCCTTTTTCTTCTTCTGAATTACAAACCGCTTTCAGTGATTTGCATGATGAATACATGAAATTAACGAAAGTGTTTCTAAAACAAAAATCGGAACTAGATTCTCTTATAAACAAATCATCATCATCCTCATGTCTAAATTGCATTACTCTTGACAACAAAGTTTCAACATTGAGTCTTGAACTCGATAAAATGAACAAGAGTAGCAAGAGCTTGAGTAAGATCATTAATGATAAAAGACACTCTATGGACCGAAGAGATCTTGGCTATGCAAATGGCCTTGCTCTTAAAAAGCAAAATAAGTCTATCATGACAGACTTTCAAAATCATGTATTCATGGATTTACACATACTAAAAATAAATCTAGGATGCATAAGCATCAACTCATATGCTTTTATTGTAAAAATCATGGGCACACGCCAAATACTTGTTCTATTAGAAAATATGGTGTTCCCTTAGGACATTTTATATGGGTTGAGAAAGGATCTAACAATGTAGGACCCAAGACAAGTTGGGTACCTAATATAACTTAACCTGTTTTTCAGGTAGATTTGAGTGACGCCCGCAATTTATGGTATTTGGATAGCAATGCTTTTTAGCCCGACCAATTTTAGCCCAAAAATGGGCTAGCTCGAACCCATTCGGGTGTCCCGTTTTGACAGGTCTACCATCCATAATTGGCATTTACAGCGATTGGATATTAATACAGACTTCCTCCATGGTGATCTCAAAGAAGTTTTTTATATGAAGACACCACCGTGGTTCATGTAACGACCCGATTTTCTACCCTTGAAAATTTTTCATTTATTTTAATCATTTCTTACATGCAGTCGTCACCTTCATTGAAAACTCTTAAGTATCACTCTTTGAAAATACTCTTTACCATATTATCTTATCATACAAATTTATGTTGCGGAAAAACATAATTCATTCAAATAGCATTTACCACATACAACCAGTTATGGGTCTCCCAAAGTTATAAAGCCCATAACTACACATATCCGTATTAATCTAAACGGATTTACAATCATCCCATAATATTATTAAATCAACTACAACGTCAATTAGCAATAAAGACAGACGAATAATTAAACACAAAAGCTTCCTAATTAAGCTTCATCCTTGAAATCCTTCATTTATCTACAATTGGGATTATCATAAACAACACATGAAACAAAAGGGAGTAAGTCATTAGTTCAAAACTAACTTCACATGATAATCCACTTTCATATACAATTAAGCTTTACTATAACTCGTAAACACATACGGAATTGAAAACATTCAAATCATCTTACTCGTTATTCATATCCACCCTATAACATATATATCCTATAATATATATCCTATAGCCTGGATATTACTTTCTTTCTCAACATCTTCCTTTCTATCGCTCATATTCACCCTATAGAATATATATCTCATACTATATATCCTATAGCATGCATACGACATTCAGGGAATATTCACATTTCTCATCATTCATATTCACCCTATAGAATATATATCCCATACTATATATCTTATAGCATGCATACGACATTCATGTGACATTCACATTTCTCTTCATTCCTATTCACCCTATAGAATATATATCTCATACTATATATCCTATAGCATGCATACGACATTCATGTAACATTCACATTTCTCTTCACTCGTATTCACCCTATAGAATATATATCCCATACTATATATCCTATAGCATGCATATGACATTCATGTGACATTCACATTTCTCTTCATTCATATTCACCCTATAAAATATATATCTCATACTATATATCATATAGCATGCATACGACATTCATGTAACATTCACATTTCTCTTCACTCGTATTCACCCTATAGAATATATATACCATACTATATATCCTATAGCATTCATACGACATTCGTTACTCCGAGTCTTATTTCCATTGGTACTCCCCCAATAATATTAATTCCTTTGAGTCATATTTCCATTAGTACTCCCCCAATAATATTAATTCGTTTGAATCATATTTCCATTGGTACTCCCCCAATAATATTACTTTTATTGAGTCATCTTTCCATTGGTTCTCCCCCAATAATATTAATTCGTTTGAGTCATATTTCCATTGGTACTCCCCTAATAATATTACTTTTATTGAGTCATCTTTCCATTGGTTCTCCCCCAATAATATTACTTTTATTGAGTCATCTTTCCATTGGTTCTCCCTCAATAATATTACTTTTATTGAGTCATCTTTCCATTGGTACTTCCCCAATAATATTACTTTTATTGAGTCATCTTTCCATTGGTTCTCCCCCAGTAATATTACTTTTATTGAGTCATCTTTCCATTGGTTCTCCCCCAGTAATATTACTTTTATTGAGTCATCTTTCCATTGGTTCTCCCCCAATAATATTATTTTTATTGAGTCATCTTTCCATTGGCACTCCCCCAATAATATTACTTTTATTGACCACAACAGAAAAGCCACGAATTTTCCAACACAATGCATAAATTACAGACTATCATTTTAAATCATTACCTCTTTCACATACTTCATTCATATCAGCAAGTATGATTTAGAGACACTTATCCCTTACCTTGGTGAGCGTTGGGGATCGGTTCCAGGTAACTTTAAAAGTCTCCTATGCGATTTCCTCCAACCTTAGGATCTCTTCTCATTTTCACCAATAACAACAATGTCAGACATTTATTCAAAATAATATATAAATAACTCGTATTTCATCATCAAATACGCAAAGGATTCATATATATTCCATATTTCTAAAACTACTTCAATATAAGTTTCCAAACATCTAAACATACATGTTTATCTCATACATCAACATTCAAGCACAAACTCATCATCCACATCTAACATTTCATTTCTTTCTCTTTATACCCATATTCTCATTTTGGGGGTTTTTGGGGTTTTCGTGAATAACCCACAAAACCTTTCCATTCATCAAATATCAACTCTAAACCAAGAGTTTACAAGAGAAAAACATCATAAAACGAACCATAACTCTAAAGGGTGAGTTTCCATGGTTTCTCATGTTTTGAAAATAGATCCAACATACCCAAAACAAGTAAGAGAGGAAGAAGTAGAGTTAGAAGCAAGAGATTTACCTCTTCTCAAGCTCTAAGATGAGTCATAAGACTCCTTGCTCTTGAAAAGCTCTCTTCTCTCTCTTCTCTTCAAAGTTCTAACCCTAAAATGTGTTTGGGGTTTCTATTTTAAAGAGCAGTCGTCGGGTTCTCGCTCAAGCGAGCCCTTTCTCGCTCAGGCGATAAAATCCCGCCTATTTTAAAAACTCATATCTGACCCTCTCGCTCAAGCGAGAATCTCACAGTCCCAACAGGCTTCCTCTCACTCAAGCGAGGGATTCTCGCTCAGGCGAGAATCTCACAGTGTCAACAGCCCCAGTTTGCCATTTCTCGCCCAGGCGAGGCAACTCTCGCTCAGGCGAGAATCTTCCAGTATAGCCCAGGATTTCACCGTCTCAGGTGATCCTTTCTCGCTCAGGCGAGAATCTCTTGCTCAAGCGAGACTTCCAGGACTGATACTATAATTTTTAAAGACTAAAATTCGGGGTGTTACAGTTCAACCATGGTGATCCAACACTTGTTTACAAGTTACAAAAGTCAAACTATAGCCTTAAATAAGCCAATAGACAATGGCATGATCAGTTCATCGCCACTTTGCTACAACTTGGTTACAACAAATCTTTTTCTGATTATTCTCTTTTTATTCATAACATTAACTTTGGCTTCACAACCATTTTAGTTTATGTTGATGAATTAGTTTTGACTGGAAATAATCTAGATCAGATCATTCATACAAAGGTTGTCCTTCACAACAAATTCAGCATTAAGGATCTTGGTGAATTAAAGTTCTTCTTGAGAATGGATGTAGCTAGATCAAGACAAGGCGTAGCACTATACCAGAGGAAATACACCCTAGAACTCCTCCAAGAAATTGGGTTCCTTGGAGCTAAACCTGCTTCCACACCAATGGCATACAACACAACAATTCAATCTCAATCAGGCTCTCCACTAAAAGACATTACCTCCTACAGCAGAATCATGGGCAAACTACTATACCTTACTCACACACGATCAGATATATCCTTTCCATTTGGTTGTCTTAGCCAATACCTTGCATCCCCAACTGGTTAACATCATAAAGCTGCAAGTCGCATACTTAGATACCTAAAATCTTCACCTGGTCAGGGTATATTCTTTCCCAACACCAACACCACCATGATCCAAGGATACTCAGATCCAGGTTGGGTAACTTGCTTGGACATAAGAAGATCTGTAATTGGATGGTGCTTCTTCATGGCATCATTCCCCCATTTCATGGAAAATCAAGAAGCAAAACATTGTCTCGAGGTCGTCATCAGAAGCCGAATATAGGGCCCTTGTTAAGCTAGTTAGCATTTTTTGCGACAACAATTCATCATTTCACATAGCTGCAAATCTCATATTTCATGAGAGAACCAAACACATCAACATAGATTGTCATGTGGTTCGTGAAAGATTGGAAAATAACACAATTCATCTTCTTACCATTCATACTTCACTCCAACTTGCTGAAACCTTCACCAAATCCCTATCACCTTCACCTTTTCGAAATGCCATGTCCAAACTTTGCACTATTGACATTCACATGCAAAGTTTGCGGAAGTGTGTTGAAAATACTATTGATTTACAAATCCCAGATCTAAGCCCAAGTGAATTTAAAATATAACAAAACAGAAATAGTAGCAAACTGGATGACCCACGACCCGTGCCAAGAGGCACGACTAGGCCGTGGGAAGCAAGCCTGAGAGACACGGCTCGTGCCATGGAACATGGCTAGGCCGTGGTTGATTCTGACGCAGGTTACAATTTGTTGAATTGAAGGAACACGACCGTGTGTCCCGAGACACAGTCATGTTGTCCTAAAACACCTCCAATAATTCTGTTTGTTTTCTGTTTTCTGTTAAGTAGCTTATTTTCTATTTTTAGCAATTTTCGGTTTTACTTCTTTTTCTATTTTTCTTTGCTTTGGCCTCTTAGGTTTTGGGTAAATAATTCTTGAAGGGTTTTTCAATTTATTGATTAAAGAATCAATAAGAAAGTGTTTCATTCTTTATCTCATTCAAGCATTCAAGATTTCTTCTCTTGCTTTCTTTTGGTTTTGGTTGCTACAAGTTTGTTTGTTTCAGAAGGGGATTCTTCAGCCTTCCTTTTAGCCATGGATGCTCAATCTTCATAGCTTTGTTTGACTGATAACAACATCAAGTACTTTTCTTTGGAGCAATTTGGATAGGAATTCAATGTTTACCCTTTATGGTGCTTACCTAGTGCTTGGTAATGTACTCGTTTGCTAACTTACATTTAATGCCAATATCATCTATGAATTGGTTGTTATTTATTTTTATGTCATTTATTTTCATGTCATTTATTTTCATATGATATAGTTTTTCTCC
This sequence comes from Lupinus albus, assembly GCA_009771035.1. Lineage (NCBI taxonomy): Eukaryota > Viridiplantae > Streptophyta > Magnoliopsida > Fabales > Fabaceae > Lupinus > Lupinus albus. Next base: position 11,403,649 of record CM019999.1, read on the forward strand.
TTTAGTCAAGACATATATACATGTTGGGGTCTTTTAGACTACATAAACTGGTCATGACTTAAAAGTATTTGAGCCAAAGAATACAGAATTTGTAGAGCCATCCGAATCTTATTCTTCTTTGAACCATCATGCTAAAGTATTTCATTTCTGATACTAGGTATAAAGGCTTTAAGAAATAAAGTGTATTTTCACTGATGATAGACATATTTCTTAAAAACACCAACAAGCTTCTACTTAGCACTAATGACTGCCAATATTGTAGTATATATGCTGTATATATGAAATAGTTATAATTTACATAGTTACTAAGAAATATATATATGACCATATGTTGTAATATATGACCATATGCATGCACCTTCCATATGGTCAATCAAGTACGAACTTAACCAAAATGGAAATATATTTTCATTTCCTTAATTTTTGGTTCTTAATCATATTTCCTTTATTTTCATTTTTCACTTTACGTCAAAGCACTATACTATGTTCATCACGAATGAGACCATTACTAGAGAGGAGTATGACTCGTTCATCACAAACCCTCTAAAAATTACAAGCTAGATTATCTAGGGATTTAAACACACAACAATATATATTTTTATCAGTATCAAAATATATTCATTTGATACTAATAGGTTTGGCAGTGAGTCTAGGCACACACAAAGATGAGTTTCAAATTTTTCAATCTTAATTATGATTAATAACACGTATGATTAATGCTAGACATCCTAAGAATTTTTCTAGCCACCTTATTTGAACAATTTTCCATCAAGAAGTTTGGGCACTAGAAATTCATTACAAGAGAGCTTTAACGTGGTTTTCAATTATCTTTTTGATCTCAAGAGAATCCAAATGGTCTCAACCAATTAAAGTAAGGTGTTCGATTACCACCAATGTTTCTTCTCTAGATCCTAAAATAATAATAACAAATCAAATCTAAGAGTTAGACGGATCTGCCAACAAATGATACTAACAAAAGGTACCATGTATCCTAAAATAATAATCCTAAATTAAATTTTTTGGTACCATGTATCAAAATCTATGCTTAGTATGACTTTCCAAGAAATGATACTAACAAAAAGGTCTACCCAACTAACTAAGAGTTAGACCCATCTGCCAAAAGAGAATAATGTATCTCCTGATATAACGAGATAAGTTATCTCCTTCATCCAGTAAAATCGTGACATGTGTACCATTTAATCATTTTCTACAAAAATATTTCTAAAACAAAACAATACACATGTCATTCTTTTACTGACTGGGGGAGATAAATTATTTTATGAGTATATACATTATTCTCCAGCCAAAAACACTATGACTCCATTCATATTATTACATTTTTATTCTCTTTTTTGGACATTTGGTTGGTTGGTGACATTGTGAGCTCATCACATCCATTAGCTGCTTTGTCCGAATGAAAATGTAAACCTTTTCTGTCTTTGTAATGGGAGTTGCTCCTAATGTAACAATAGTTTAATATTTCAATACATGTTCTACCTTTTATGCAACTTCAGAATTTATTTATTTTTGGGTTACTTTTGAAGTTGACTTCCTAAATTTTCAACAATTCAACTTCTCCATAAAATTACCTACTTTCTAAGTGATATTCTGTACCATGTCTAAATAAATGCTTCATCTTTTGGGACAAGATAAACAAACCTGCAGCCCATACCATCATAACATGACATGTTCATAAAAAGAAGCCATAACATGACACTCATTTGGTTCCAATGTCATGTTTTGTTACACAATCCTGCATCTCACACAGTCATAATAACCATGCAACCTAGACTCTTGTGATACAAAGCAAATAGCAACCAACACGTGAAAGGTGAAGTTTTATTTAACTTTCAATGTAGTAATAATGGCATCTCATTAATCCAAAGCCCCTTCACTACTCTAATGTTTCATCCTTCCCCCACCATCCACCAACACCTATGGGCAAGTACCCACAAATGGTACCTCCTTTTGTAGCAATTGCCCGATTTAGAAAATGCTGTTCTGTTATGTTTCATGTAATGTTATGAAACCACACTAAATGAGAAGAACATAAACGAGTTACCGAAATAGGCAAGTCCTGATCTAAAATGAGATTTGTATTGCCATCTTCTTCATTCACTAAATGATCTAACTTACTTCAGAGAAGTGTATGACTCATTATCTAAGCTGAAAAAGGATACCAAAGTGACCAAACCAAAAAGGGTCACAAGGAGATTTCATTCCTTCTTTGATTCCATTACTAAGGGCAGAGTAATGAAAATAAGTATCCAAAGTTAACTCTAAAACAACACTAGTACTTTACCTGACTAATAACAAACCACTCACCTTTCTACTACTAAGGATGCCTTTTAGCAATTGGAATCAACTTTATAGAACAAAATGCTGGTAAAGTGTGAAACTGAAACAGATAATATGGAGGAGTTAAGTTTAAGACAAAACAATAGCATCCTTCCAAGGGAAAAAAAGGCAAGAAGATGAACCAAAATAGGGACCACAGGAATAGTCTTTGATTCCACAAGCACGGATTTATTAGATTCTTATCTAGTAAAGATTTAGGAGATTAATTTAGATCAACAACTAAAGTAGCATACATACGATTTATAAAAAAAACTATCCTTTCACACTACTCTTCTCCGAATATACTCGTGGTTGCTTACGTTTGGAATGGTTAACTGATAACCGTTAACTATGAAAGTACCCATAAAACCTGCTCCCAGTCACCAGTTAACCATACCGTTATCATTAAATATAAATGATTAACCAGAAATTCACCTCTAAGAGTCTCAACCAAATGTGAAACCCTAACCCTTTAATCATAAATGTATTATTAAACAACAAAGTGCTTACCATTAACCATAAATGCAACTATTAAACAAACTGTTTATCATCTGATACGCTTAAGCATGAATGCGTTTACTGAATAACATTGGACATACACAATATCGTTAAGCATGAACGCACTTATTAAACAACATGCTTACGATCCAATACAGATAATTACTCTTGGCATTAACCATGAAAGCACCTGGTTATGATCCAACACACATAACGGAAATCAAACAAATGCAAACACACATTATCTCGACCACGAAATGCAAATGAACAATTTAGAGACAAAGGATATAAAATCCATATTTGATTGATTCCAATTGCCAATTCCCATAAAATATAACATTTCAAATAATAATAGGAAAGGCATTCATCCATCCATCCATTTGTTGTTGTTTTTATGATATATATAATAATAATAATAAAAGAAAAGATACTAAAAAGAAAGGGGCCTGAGGTGATGAAGGTTGTTATGAATGTGAGGATGATTGTTGAGAATTCCCTTAGCAATAAAAGGATGTCCCAACAACCTTGATGCACTCCACCTTTTAGGAGGTTCCCTCTGCAAACACCTCGATATGAAATCACGAAACTCCGGTGAAGCACTCTCCGGTGCCTCTGGAGGTGCAGCCATACAGATAGCACACATCAAGCTAGCCCAATCCCCTTGTCTCCCAACTGCAAATGGAAACCTTCCCATATAAAATTCCAATATTGAAACTCCAAAACTCCATATATCACCAGCATATGCATCATATTGTCCATTATTGATGTCAGTGTTGATCCTCTCTGGACTCATGTATGCAATTGTTCCAACTGCTGAATTGCATGGATCCATTGTCTGATTCAAGATCCGACCAACTCCGAAGTCAGCTATCTTCACTTGCTTACTTGAATTGATGAGTAGGTTCGATGGTTTGATATCACGGTGGACGATGTAGCGGCGGTGGAGATAAGCGAGTCCACTCAGTATCTGACGAGAGAGATCAGCGAGGTTCTGTTCGTTAGGGATATGCTTACCTTCGAGTGAACCTCCATCCATGAATTCAAGAAGAACTTGAATCTCAGCGTTGTGATCGTACATGTCATGGCACCTCACCACGTTCTCATCGTCGACATCACGGAGGATCTGAACCTCGCGGTGGATCTGACGGCGAACGGAATCCTCATGGTGGCCATAGATGACCTTGAGAGCGTAGAGTCGGTTGGTGGGACGGTGGATGACCTTATAGACGGTGCCGCCGCTGCCGCTTCCGATTCGGTTGAGACGGTCAAGCTCGGAGAAAGGGATGGGCTGGTGGGTGGTGGGGGCGGAGGAGGGGGCGGAGGTGGGAGGGAGAGGGAGGGGGACAGCGAGGGCTGTGTCACGCTGAGGGAGAGGTATGGTGAGGTCCTGGCGACGGCGGTGGTGAGAACGGTTAGGACCACCAACAAGAGGGGAGGAAGAGGGTGGAGGAAGAACGGGCCTCATCTCATAATAATAAGAAATGAAGAAAGGTTTGTATAAATAAGAAGAGAAAGAAGGTTCTAGGAAAATGAAAATGAAAATGAAAATGAAAATGGAAATGGAAGTGAAGAAGGAGTATTTTGTTTTGATGTGAGGAATTCAGGAAGAAAGGAAAGGGACCCACCTAACAGAGAATACTCATTATAAATGTGAATGCTCTCCATGTCGACCAATCATATTTCATTATTAAACTTACCTTGGGTGGGGGTGTAGTCTATACGCTTCTTACCTTCTATCTAGTATTCTTAATCATCATTATCTAAATTAGGATCGGACACAGGTATATCTAAAACCCAATACATTTTATGTCATTATATTTCTTAATGAATATGTATTTTTATCATTAGAGAAATATATAAGTGCATATATTATATTTTATTATTTATTTATTTATTATAATCATTATGTAACTCTCCATTCTCAACAACTTCAACTTTACATGTAAGCATCCACCTCAACTTTATCTCATTTGTTCCTATCTTTTATGAATTAGGTTTTTTTAGTAATGTCACTGTTTTGGTAATGTTTTATGCATTAGTTGGATAGATCTCTTTTGATTCCTTTTATAATATACCTTCCAAAAAATATATTAAGTGTTTTTTCCATTAAATTTTTATTAATTGATATATAATGAATATAGAAAATCATTAATCATGCTAATAAATGAAAAATTTATAACAAAAATACCTTTAATTATTAATGTTTAATGTAACATACCTTATTCATTAATAAATTTAATTATCATGAAAAGTATCTAAAATTTTTATATAAAATATTAAAAATGATTGAAATGAGTATTTTCCTATTATTATATTTATCATAAATAATAATATACATAACCTTAATATTAGTATCAGGCTAGGCCGCTTATCAGGGGCCTATTACTTACCCTATAATAGGTCAGGTTAGGCTAGACCTTTTTCATAAACAGGTCATGCTTAGACTTCTCCAATAGCCTATTTAACCTAAATAGACCAGACTCATGCATTTTAAAAAACATATTAAGCCTAACATATCGGCCTATATAATGTTATTATATATTTATAATTTTTGGATGGTATGACATTTAGACAACATTGTAGCAAATTTATTACAGTTGATATGTTATTTGGATGTTATTTAACAATTTAGTATTGTCTTTTGGATGTTTTTTTGACATCAGTATCATATTTTGTCAATTAAGTTGTAAACCGTGTGAAACATTACAACAATATCATATTTAATTATGATATTAAAATGCATTGTTTTGTATTTCCAACCTCAATGACACCATAACTGTGATAACAGTGTAAAAAATTTCACACTAATTATTATAGTTATAGTAATTTTTCCTAATTTATACATGATTTGTTAAGTTCTTTACCTTGACAGACATTTAAATATGCTAACAGATCATAATAACTTGTTTCCACACTTAACCGTCACGATAAGAATAACTTAACAGAAGAACCGCGACTTGATTCATAAAAGCAACATTAATGGCAGAACAAGCATGAATACACACCGGGATAGTTTTATCCAATAAAGAGAGTATATAAGTGAAAATACTTTCTTTTGAGCGAGCTTTCCTTTTTCCTTTGTTAGAATAATGATCTATCAATTAATCATAGTAAACGCAATAAACCAAGGAAATCTATAATGTCTTTTTTCCTAACAATAATAAATTTAGCCATATAATCATATGGAGATAACAAAAATATCTGAATTTGTGGGTATCTATCAAAATATTCACAATGGGTACCCGCAAAAATAGCTCATGAGTGTAAACATGTATAATGATACTCGTCCCGCGGGTACCCGCATATATATTTTAATTAAATATTTTATACTTAATTATTAATAATTTAACATTATATTTGTCTATTTTATTATTACTTCATAAGATTATAATACTTATTATCATATATATATATATATATATATATATCATATTATTTAAGTAATACTTATTTTTATATATTAATTATTGTAAATATATAAAATTATAATTAAAATTAAATATTCATTGGGTACTCGCTACCCGCATGGGTCCCCGCAAATAGTTCGGATATGGGCACGGGTGTACACTACATGTGTCTGTCCGACCTCGTTGTCATCCATACAACCATACATGAATATTATGATTAAAAATTAATTATTGGTCATATGATAGTTACGTGCATGCATCTTTTAATTTGATCATTCAAATAATATTTAATGATTCATACTAATTATTTTTCATTTCTCACATTAATGAAAACATATGGGGTTGTTGGTATATATCATCTTTTTTAGTTAACATGTTAGCAATGTGTATCATAAAAGATTGAGAAAAATATCTCTTTTAACTTTTGAGGGGTAATAATAAGAGTAAATTACACTGACACCCCTTAGTTTTAGTTAAATTACACAAATTACCCATCCATTTTTTACACTTACAAAAAAACCCTATTTTTTATACATACATTACACTATTCACCAATGTATGAGAAAGAAATGTAATTTTTTAAAATAAAAAAAGATGATAAGTATATTTAAGTTAAACAAAATATGATATATTGTGAAGACAAACCGAAATAGTATACGAGTGAATATATTTTCATTAATTTTGATTCATTACAAAATACATCAATAATTCTAAGGATATATTATTTAAATCACTCTTATACTATATTATAACGAATAAGAAATAATAAAAATTTTATTGACTCGTATACCATTGAATTTGTTTCCACGATATATTATATTATGTTTAACTTAACTACATTTATCATCATCTTTTATTTAAAAAATCAAACTTATTTATCACGCAGGGTAAATATATGTTTAAAAATTAGGAGGTTTTTTGTAGGGGTAAAGAATAGGAAGATAATTTGTGTAATTTGATTAAAACCCCGTGGGTGTCATTAATAATGAAGACATTTTAGTAGCATAAATTTTAAAATTAATAAGTTAAAAACAATAATTTCTCTGTCACTCAAATTTCATCCTTTCTTCCTCATTTTGAAAAATAAAATAAAAATGGAAGCAGTGTTCACTCGTCTTGCTAGGAAAACCATATTGATAGATATTTCAAAGTGAAAAGACTAGATTGACAAAAGCCAAAACCATACATAACTTTAAAGCATCAAATGTTGATGCATGACAAAGGATGAAGACGACGTGCATCAAATCAAAACGGTATAAAAGAGTGAAACAACAATTTTTTAAGGAAATGAACATATTCCAGTAACATGTTTTATTTGATGTCATATACAGCTAGGTCACTTTCTCCGATTCTCACTCCTATTCTCACTCAAATTTGTTTCATCAAAAGAAAAAGAAATGTATCGTTTGTTAGCAAGATAATCACTTGAGTTCCTCTCTCTTAAGATAGATCTTGGATGCCTTGTAATGTAGTGATGATTTTACGTTTGTTCTTAAAAAAACAGTATTCTGAAATGAGCATTTCTTTAGCTTCATTTCCCATGTATTGTTGTATGAGTTCATTCTCTCATTTTCTTTGGATGGAATAATGTATCCACATCTTTAGTGAGTAGACCTTCAGTTTAAGGAAAAGAATCAACAATTTCCTTTATTTTTGTCGTTTTGCTGAAAGTGTAGATATTTTTTGTGTGTGTTGACGATGAAGTTTATCTATTGTTTTTTAAAGTCAATCAAAGGCAATAATCTGAATGTGTTTTTGTGAATAAGTGATGGAACGTGTGAAATGGACCATACCTTAACTTTCCTCACACCTTCCCACCAATGCATAATATTCAACAAATCCTTATTTTTCTTATTATTTTTGCATAATAGAGTTCTAACTCAACCAATCTGTTAATCGATTATTTGTTCTTTGGTCAGTTTATAACTCACTTAACTATTATATTAATCGACTATTTATTCTAATAATCGATTAATTAATGTAGTTGAACTGTTAATCTTAACCTTGAATCTTTATCTTTGAAGTTATATAAATATGACTCTTTCATTTCATTCATTCAATAACAGAAATTATGAAGGATTCAATTAATTCTTCCAAAACATAAACTCACCACTCCAACCAAAATTCAAATATATCATTTTATTTTATTTACATAATCTAACCCAATCCAATATTACCTTATATTTTATTAAATTATTAATTTGTAAATAAAAGTGTAACATCCTCAAACTCACTACGTTATTTTGTTTATGATGACTTTAAAAAAATAATCCAAATAAATATTAGATGATATATTAATTGTGTATAAATATTCACACTAACATTATATATATATATTATAATATATGTTCGGTGCTTTTGGTGACTGTACGGCATAATTGTACGGAAGAGTAGCGTTTGGTTGTTATTAGGTTTAAATATTACAGATCTGACGGCTTAAATGTATGCCAATGGGGCCGAAATATTTGAAAGATGAAAGATGTAAATTGGATGGATACTCCTAACTTCTAGTATGTAAATATGTCAGATCAGGACTATTTAAAAAAAATCAAAGCATATGTCTGACATGTTTAAAAGTCTGGTCTGACCTGTTAGTCTCTTTAAAGGTATGTTAAGGTACAAAATTCAATTAAAAAAATTATTATAATTATGGTAATTAGTGTTAATTTTTTTACATTGTTATCACAATTATTTCCATCATCTTCTAATGTTGCGTAATGTATTCGAATGATTTGTGTTGCATTTGATGTTAGAATATACAAAACAATGTATTTTAATATCATAGTAAAATATGATATTGTTCCAATATTTAACATGAGTTGGATTATGTAATTAAACCTAAGTCTCAACAATTAAATATTCAATTATTAACTAGTCTAATATCTGAATTTACATAAAAAAATTTATTATTTATTTTTTTGTACATGTTATAAAAATAATTTATAAATGTATAATAACATTACATAGGTCGGTCTGTTAGACTTAATACACTTTTTAAAAGGTCTGAGTCTGACTTATTTTGGTTAAATAGGCTTTTGGAGAAGCTTAAGCTTGACCTGTTTACTAAAAATGTCTGACCTGACCTGTTATAGGCTAGGTAATAGGCCCCTGGTAGGTGGTGTGACCTGTTTCTACACTATCAATCCCTAATATAATATTATGTCCTAAAAAATTTGTCTTTATGTTTCTATCCAATACAATTTTACAAAATAATATAAAATATTAGTTTATTTTTTTATAATTTTTCCCAAAATTAAATGATAGATTTTGATTGATATGAAATAATGAGGAATTAGATCTTCATCTCTCAATCCCACCTAATATCACCTTTTGTTTTTCTAAAAGCTAGTTGTTCATATTCTAATTTCCTAATGAGTCATACTCCTCTCCATTATTGAAGAAGTCAGTTAGGTTTTTTAATATATTTTTAAGGGTAAAAATATAATATCAATATAAGTTAAAATAAAAATATCATTATTTTTTAATTTTCTATATATTTTGAGCTAACAACATTATATTATATTCTGTTAACAAATCATAACTGATGATATAAGCTGATACACATTGTTGAACATAAAATGTACTATCTCACTCTTTCATATAAATAGAAACCTAACAAAAAATAAATGAATTAGTATATTATATTTTAGTCTTGAATAAAAATGATAAAATTGTTGCAAGTTATGAATTATGGATTTCTGTTAGGATTGAGGGGACTCTGTTTCTTGGATGCTTCAACTGTCAAACGTTTCTTCATCCCTCTCTCTATTAACCATTTCATTTTCTTCTTCTTCTCATTCTTCTTCTCTCAAAGAAAGAACCACTTTCATTCACACAAAAAATGGGTTACACCATTTTGTTGTTGTTGTTGTTGTTAATGCTTTATACCACAATGTTGACGTCATCTATAGTTGCTTCTAGTTCAAGAAACCAAAAAGCACCAAGTTACTATTCAAAGTTGGTATCAAATGCAAGTTCATTCCCATTAGAGGATTACTATGACTACATCATAGTTGGTGGTGGAACTGCTGGTTGCCCATTAGCATCTACACTTTCTAACTCCTTTCGTGTACTCCTTCTAGAACGTGGTGGTCTTCCTTATGATAATTCCAATGTTATGAACCAAGAAGGTTTCTTGACTACTCTCTTGAATTCACCAAACAATGCTAACAATCTATATTCTCCTGTTCAACCTTTTCTTTCTGAAGATGGTGTTCCTAATGCCCGAGGACGCGTTCTTGGTGGAAGTAGTGCTATCAATGCCGGCTTCTATAGTAGAGCTCATCCTCAATTCTTCACTAGGTCTGGTTTAACTTGGGATATGAGACTTGTCAATGAATCCTATGAATGGGTTGAGAGAGAAATAGTGTTTAGGCCAAACCTAAAGACTTGGCAAAGTGCTGTTCGTGATGGTTTGTTAGAAGCCGGTGTTGATCCTTACAATGGTTTCACATTGGAACATGCAACTGGTACTAAGATTGGAGGGTCTACTTTTGATAGCAATGGTAGAAGACATAGTGCTGCTGATTTGTTGAGATATGCTAGGCCTTCTAATCTCAAGGTTGCTGTGTATGCAAGTGTAGAAAGGATTCTCCTTGCATCTTCTGTTAGTAATACTGTTACTTCAGCTGCAAGTAATCCAACACAATCGGCGATCGGTGTTGTTTATCGTGACCAAAATGGAAGGTAATGTTTAGACTGTTCTGTATATTGTATTGCTATTTACAAATAGTTAATCTGATATATAATTGTGTATAGCAGGTATCATCATGCAATTGTGCATGATCATGGTGAGGTTATTCTCTCAGCAGGTGCAATTGGGAGTCCTCAACTACTTTTACTTAGTGGAATTGGTCCAAGGCCGTATCTTTCGTCGTGGGGTATACCGGTTGCATATCACCTACCTTATGTAGGACATTTCCTGTATGATAATCCGAGGAACGGAATTACTCTTGTACCTTCAGTTCCACTTGAGCATTCTCTGATACAAGTTGTAGGAATAACTGATTCTGGTGCTTACATTGAAGCTGCATCTAATGTGATTCCTTTTGTATCACGTTCTCAAAGTGTATTCATCCGAAATCCGTCTTCGCCGCTTTACCTCACAGTTGCAACCCTGATTGCAAAGATATCAGGACCACTATCTAGTGGATTTCTAAGGCTTGGTTCGACCGATGTTAAGTTGAATCCAATAGTGAGGTTCAATTACTTCAACAACCCTGTTGATGTAGAAAGGTGTGTGAATGGTACAAGGAAGATAGGTGATGTGTTAAGAAGTAGGGCAATGAATGATTTCAAGTTCAGGAATTGGTTAGGGGATGAGGACTTTAGATTTGTAGGGCCTGCTTTGCCTATTGATCAATCAGATTATGTTGAGATGGCTGATTTCTGCCGTAGGACGGTGAGTACTATATGGCATTACCATGGAGGCTGTGTTGTTGGAAGGGTGGTTGATCGCGATCTTAAGGTCATCGGCATTTCTTCACTTCGTATTGTCGATGGATCGGTATTTAGTGTATCACCCGGAACAAATCCTCAGGCCACCCTCATGATGCTTGGAAGGTAAGGATAGTGTGCTTGTTTTTAAACCTCATACCAATTTCTTCACTTACACAATTATATGTAATTATTCTAATTTGACAGGTATATTGGGCTCAAGATAATAAGAGAAAGCCAAGGTTAAAGCAATTCATTGTTCACAATAAATAGGATTGCATTTTTTTGTACTATAGTTAGAGTGTACTGATTCTTGTTCTGTAATTTGTATCTTTGATACTGAATGTAAAACAAGCTCACAATTTTGTAAATAACATCAAATGTAACTAATTGAAGTGGAGTAGTTGATTAGATTTGGAATTGTTTTCTTATTTGAATAATGCCAACAGCATTGAAATTCAAAACATTCACAATTTTCTTCTCTTTCATGCTCTATGCTTTTATATGTTTTGTTATAGTTTTTGTTTGCTTTCCTTTATGCTCTAAGTTGTGATTGGGCTCTGCTACACAAAATCATTATTCATATTCAACCATATGCAATAATCAAGCAATTTTGCATTGGAATTTATGGAAGATAACTTAACTCCTTAAATCCGCTTATTCTTTAAAATGTGTTTCATTTTTTTATAATAAATTTAAACTGAAAATATCTATATGAAAGAAAAATAAGACACATGTTAAATAATGAATGAAGCTGAAAGGGGTAGTTGTTATGTGGAAACTTGAAACAATTCTTCCTTTAGAATATTTAAGGTTTGTTTTAGGGTAATGGAAAATTGAAACCGAAGTTAAAAGTTATCACAACTATATTTCATGACTCTCGAGTGTTTCCTTTTTCTCTATAATCCTCCAAAAACCTACACATGAATGGATGTCAAATTAAAGTGATATGTGTTAAGGATGGACAAACTCACTATTTGAATGACAAATCTTCCACTAAACCAAGAAGTGAAAGATTATGTCTTATTGAATTCACAATGGTAAAGTTTGTATTTGATCGTGAATTATAGAATGATATGAAGCTATGAAGCAACAACACGACATGGGGGCCGTGTGGTCGGACAACTTTTCGATTTTCTTGCAATTTTTTGAATAATTGTAATTTATCATTTTTGAATAAGTAGTTCTATCTAGGCTAAAAGACGCATTTTTGTTATGCTTTGTAGGACTTTTCATAGGTTTGTCTTTTAGTTGCTCCAAGTGACTTAGTAGGGGACAAGACATTTATTGTTTTCTTAGAATTTGTATTTTCATTAATGAGAGCTATCTTCTTGTCTACTTCGGCGGCCTATAATGTACTTTCGTTTTGATGATTGGACACGCATTGAATTTTAGCTTAAATATATTGCTTAGTACATATTGTGAGGAGTGTTCTCCTTGGTACTTAATTGAAGGAATTTATCGTCAAGTTAATCACCATTCGTAGTGTCCAACCGTTAGTTTATCAATCATCGTTGGTTGTGATGCGACTCAAGTTCTTCATTTTCATTTCTTAACTTTCATGCATTTCATTAGTATGGATATCCTATTGTTGATGAAGTGTATTTGTCGTGAGAATTAAAGTTTACACGAGTAATGGAAATTAAGTTGGTCATCTTGAACTCTTCAAATGTTGTGGTGACAAACACATGGTAACAATTATAAGGTTAGCCTATCAATATTTCTAACTACTTAAAGTGGGAAACAAGACTATAGTATATATCTACATTTAATGTTTAGAAGTATTGTTTGTTTTTTTATATTATTGGTGATTATCTTAGTCCTTAAGTTAATTTTTATACAATAAACGGATCTAAGCCCAAAAAACAAGCAGCGAAACTAACAATGATATAGAGAGGAATAGAAGAGCTCCTAAACAATTAACACAAATAAAGAGAGCAAAATGTGCAAAAAGATGTAGAATTTGGTGGGTAAGAATTTGTGGTAAGTATATTTGTCTCGTTCAGTTTATTAAGTGTAAAGTTTCACATTAAATATACGGGGAAAAGTAAAAAAATTTATAAGTAGAAAAGACCCATGAAAGAAATACCTTAAGATTTTAATTCAAGACGTGATGTCTCACTTGCGACTCTTCCCATACACCGATAACAATGAAACTTCTCGTTCACAGTCTCCTCCAATAAAAATTACTAGATTGAAAATTAACATGGGCAAGAAATAAGTTGTTTAAGTAATATATATTATTTATAACCCAAGCTTTGTGGGTTAACCTTCACCTCACAAAGTTTATTTAGTATAATAATAAACAGATCTTGGTGGTTGTCTCTTTACTTCACATTATCAATTGTCACTTTTCCTTGTCCCCCCATCAACGTGTTTGTACTTTCTTCAATTTAGTGCTCACATGCATTCACTTGTGTTGCATATAAAAATTTAATGAAATTTAAATGGAATCTTAAATGAAATTTAAAATTTATAATGATCATATAGTTTAATATGATAAATTGTGCTTTTCATTACTTAAATTATATCTTTGCTTTTGTTTTTTCCCTGATACATAAAAGTTAAATTGCAAATATATTTCCTAGTAGATAAGAAGAAAACAAACTTGAGCAACTTGTTAATTTTAAATCGAGAGAGAGGATGAGTTTTTTGATTTAACGAAGATTACATTCACCTTTGACCAATGAACTAATCTCTTTTGAGAATTATGATCATCTCTCTCAATAAATGTTACTTACATAAATCCAATATTTTGACATTTTGATCTATATAGAAATTCAATAAAACTTTATACTACTAGATGCATTGAATTAAACATATGAGTTTATTCATATTAACATGTTTCAACTTGAATAAGTCAATGAGTGGGACATATGTGATTATGAATCTCACACCAACTCTAAAAATAATAATACATTGCGATCTCACCAACCCTCAAAAAATTAAATGAATGAATGTATAGGAGTATGGATCATCTCCATTAATGGAGAGACAAATAATATTTTTACATTACTTTTATGGCTAAAAGTGTCATTACATATGTAAGTAGAAGGACATAATTGTCTTTACATTTTATTTTTTACCTTATTTTATACATCACTTATCTCTCCATTAATGAAGATGATCCCTACTCATTTGAATGAGTATTTGGTTGGTAATATTGTTGGCCCTACTATTTACTTTATTTTAGTATGGGCAATAATTATGCCCTCTATCAATAATTGCCTGCCAACAACAAAAAATAGAAAGCATCTTTCAATAATGTAGCAACTAACAAGTAAATGGATTTATACAGATACTTTCACCATTATGGTACTTAAAGTGAATTTTAAGTAACTAATAATTTTAAGTGATATTACCCTTGTCCTTGAACTAATGATTAAACTTATAAGATGAGGATTGGTCACTAACAATTAGGTGAAAATGTGTTTCCAATTACAATAAGAAAAAAATGTTATTTTTAACAATTAATTATTGAATGTATACCACAATTTTCCATGTAGAGGAACTTGAATATAGGACTACTTATTACTAATTTATAATTAGTGGAAAACCATATTGATAGAGACACTTGAGTTACATTTTTCTTAATTTGTAAGTAGCTTAATGGAGAGATTAAATATTCCATAAGCTCAAATGCTGACCATTCATAGTGAACTTTTTATGAATGAGAATAATGTATCTTCCCGCCACTAAAATTGTGACATGTATACCATTTGATTATTTTCTATAAAATTATTTCTAAAACTAAACAAAATAATACACATGTCATTCTTTTACTGACTGAAGGAGGTAAGTTATCTCCTGGTATGACTAAATATTTTATTCTCGGAAAATATTCTTTCCTAGATATATTTTAGTGAAAAGATATCCTTTAATGTTAATGGTTGGTGTTGAATTAAAAATGAGTTTGTTTGTTTTAGATGTTTCCTTAAACAATGAGCATGAACATGTTCCACTAATAAAACATTAATTAAGATTATGATGAAAATTATGATTCCTCCTACTCCATGTTTAGTGGTTTTATATATAGCAAAGTTTTGTGTGATTGAAAATTGTAACAAAAGCTTTTTGAGAAACAAAGGAAGTTTGAAGTTAGAGAGAGATCTAAGAAAAAAAGAAACATCATAGAAAACAATCTAAGTATCTATCCATGGCATTTTCTACTATCACCAAACCTCTATTCCCTTCAATTTCATCCTTTACTTCTAAACCCACATCATCTAAGACATCTCTTGTTTCATTAAACAACAATAACAATAACCATAACACTCTCTTTGATTATAAAAAACAACGTTCCTTGGTGGTTAAGAATGTTTTGAAAACAGTTGAGCCAACACAAGTGTTAGGTTCTGTTTCCAAAGATGTTGGAAGTTTGGTCTCAAAAGCAACAATCTTGGTCTCCGAGAAACTTGGAGAAGCAGGGCTTGAAGTGTTACGTGGTTATGGGAATGTGGAATGCATATATGATCTATCACAAGAAGATCTATGCAAAAAGATATCAGAATGTGATGCATTGATAGTGAGAAGTGGAACAAAGGTGACAAGAGAAGTGTTTGAAGCAGGGAAAGGGAAGTTGAAGGTAGTTGGAAGAGCAGGTGTTGGGATTGATAATGTGGATCTAAAAGCAGCAACTGAATTTGGCTGTCTTGTTGTTAATGCTCCAACTGCCAATACTATTGCAGCTGCAGAGCATGGGATCGCTCTCCTCGCCGCTATGGCCAGAAATGTTGCTCAGGCCGATGCCTCCATCAAATCTGGTAACCCCGCTTACTTTTTTTGTCGGCTACATTGATCCAACAACGCTATAAAAATCATCTATCATTCATATCATATCTATTCTGCTCTTTGTTTTGAATCAAATTAAACAAAATTTATATGGTATTTAATTAATACTTCAAATTCATATTTTGATTCCTTGACTAGTAGCCAGACATTGATTAACAAGAGTCATTAATTATCACCTAATTAAATACAATCAATGCCAGAAACAGGGCTATGATTGAAAATCCTAGGACTTTGGTCAAAATTGTGAGAGAACTAGCATTGTCTAGTGTAACTTCAACATAAGATTCAGTATTGAATTGGATTTGTTTTGAAGTGACATGAATCCTAAGGATTTGACCAATGAGAGAAACTTATTAAGTGGCCTAAGGATCAAAGTGGAGGATAATAAATGTACAAATTTTAATACTACAATCCTTTGAAGGTTGTATTGATAAGGTTAATACAAAATTGCAGGAAAATGGCAGAGAAACAAGTATGTAGGAGTTTCAATGGTTGGAAAGACATTAGCAGTGATGGGATTTGGAAAAGTTGGATCTGAAGTAGCAAGGCGTGCAAAAGGGTTAGGGATGAATGTGATTGCACATGACCCTTATGCTCCAGCTGATAGAGCACGTGCTGTTGGTGTCGAATTAGTTTCATTTGATCAAGCCATATCCACTGCTGATTTCATCTCACTCCATATACCACTCATTCCAACTACTAATAAGATGTTCAATGATCACACTTTCGCAAAGATGAAGAAGGGTGTTCGCATCGTTAATGTTGCTAGAGGAGGAGTCATTGATGAAGATGCTTTACTCAAAGCCCTTGATAGTGGCATTGTTGCTCAGGTTATGTACTGATTTCTGTTTCTCATTCAATTTGTAACAATGTTTTATAAGGTTCTAAACTGCAATTGTGCTTAGTTTCTCATTAAATATATATATATCTTTGTTACAATTGGCATATGGAGCAGGCAGCACTAGATGTGTTCACAGAGGAGCCTCCATCCAAAGACAGTAAGTTAGTGCAACATGAAAATGTGACTGTGACACCTCATCTTGGTGCTAGCACAAAAGAGGCCCAGGTTAGTTTTCCCCCCTTCTCTTAGCCCCTATTTATGATTAATCTTGTTCTGACCAAGTTCAATTTTGACTCATCAGGAGGGTGTAGCTATTGAAATAGCAGAGGCTGTGGTTGGAGCATTGAAGGGGGAACTTTCAGCAACTGCTGTCAATGCTCCTATGGTTGCTCCTGAGGTAAACATTCTACATTGTTTTTAGTGGAATAGATCAAACATGGAAAAGTTTATGTCAACATCTTTTGCATAGACCAAATATAAAATAATTGTGAATATAAGGGACTAAATTGAAATTCTTTCGCGCCGCGTAGAGTTTAAAAGTTAAGAGTGTAATTTAGTCTGAAATATAAAAGTACAGTATTGATGTCTAAAAATGTTTGACAAATAACATAACTAGGTTGGTTATGTTGTGATCAGGTATTATCAGAACTGGCTCCATATGTGTTGCTAGCTGAGAAGTTAGGTAGGCTAGGTGTACAATTGGTATCCGGCGGAAGTGGAATCAAATCGGTGAAAGTAGTTTATAGATCAGCAAGAGGTCCTGATGACTTGGACACTAGACTTCTAAGAGCCATGATCACTAAAGGAATCATTGAACCAATATCAAACTCAATTATCAACCTTGTTAATGCTGACTTCACCGCCAAGCAAAAAGGGATTCGCATTAGCGAGGAAAGGGTCGTTGTTAATTCATCTCCTGAGCTACCTATTGATTCAATCCAGGTACAAAATTGTTAGATATCTCAAAGTAATATAAAATGTTGCCCTACTATTGATGTAGTTGAACATTAATGCAGGTACAAATATCCAATGTGGAGTCTAAGTTTGCAAGTGCCGTATCAGAGAGTAATCAAATAAGCATTGAAGGGAAAGTGAAGTATGGAGTACCACACTTGACATGTGTAGGGTCATTTGGTGTTGATGTGAGCTTAGAAGGGAACCTTATTTTGTGCAGACAGTTAGATCAGCCTGGAATGATTGGCCATGTTGGTAATATATTAGGTGAAGAAAATGTGAATGTGAGTTTCATGAGTGTGGGTAGGACATCCTTAAGGAAGAAAGCTATTATGGCTATTGGTGTGGATGAAGAACCAAACAAGGACACTCTTCATAAGATAGGAGCTGTTCCTGCCATTGAGGAGTTTGTATTTCTCAAACTCTAACTTTCTATCTGGATTTCAACCAATGAACTTTGTCAAAGTAAAATAGCCTTTGATTCAAGAAACAAAAGTTTTGACAAGTTTATAGTTTGTTACTATATAAAGTGCATGTGCACTTTAGATTATCTTAATCTGTTTTTTTTATTATATATAATCACTATAGTGATATTTTAGTGCACAAGAGTATGTGCTATATATGTTGAGGATATGTAATGGTGAATGGATGATTGAGAATAAAACTAGCTGCAAGTATAATCAGCTAGTAGTGTGCATTTCTCTGCTAGTAGTTTTGCCCTTAGCCAAAACCATTGTTATGATTGTTGTTTTTCTCTTGTATTTAAGTCATGTAATTATTATTGATGACAATAATTTGATGAATGTAAATCTTGTATGGAAGTGCAAGTGAGTAGAGCAGCCTATAGAAATCTTAGTGAAACTAAAGTGAGATATTGGAGAGATGGTGCACCTCTTCCTACAGGATAAGAAAAATCCAATAATAGGCCATAGAGAAATCATAGTAAGATTCTAGAGACATTTTATTCCATCCTATGTTGAGATTAGGGTGTTATCTTGTTGGAATTGAGAGAGATCTTATATTATTACTTTTTATGTTATATGGTTTATAACAGACACCATTCTTCTAATTTTGCATACAAAAATCACTTTCACTCTATGTACCAGACCAATCAAAATGTTGGTACATGAATAAAATAAAAAATAAACAAAATTGATTGGATCGGGACAGAGAGCGAGACAGGTGAACTGTATCGTAATTTTGCTCTGAAGCATCTATTTTAAATCAAATGAAGAAAATGAGAGTTAGTTCAGTTTTTCCTATATTGTCATCTTTTACCATCATACCCTTGCATTATTTTCCTATCCATACCAATGCATATTTGCGAATTATTTAACATGTGTCTTATTTCACTTTTCTCTATAAGTTCTTATTTAAAAATATATTATAAAAAATAAAAAATAAGACACATGTCAAAAGAACGAGTAAAAGACCATATGTTTGACATGAGAATATATTTCATTTTCTATATTTATATTATCTTGGACATAATATAAATATATGATAAATGTGGGAATATAGTTAAATTATTAAATTCATTATGAATTAAAAAAATTATAAATATATAAAATATTTAATTAAAAACAAATTTAGGAATATGCGGATATTCACGAGCATATAGTATTGGGTAGTTAGGGTTTGAGTGTTATTCATGAGTGAGTGACACATGGCTGGCACCAATGGACTCCCTCCGGCGGTGGTCCTCCTCCTCCTCCTCCTGAGCAGTGTTCCGATGAGGTATATTTTGATTTATAAATGTAATAATTATGATAGATGAGTTAAGAATAAATGTATAGGATAATAGAGCTATACTTGGGAAAAATAGGTGAAAAATTCAATTTCTACTCTAATTCTCTCCCTAGGAAAACTAATAGTTTGTTCTATTTAGTCGCTCCTAACTTGTAAGCTTTTTAGCTACCCAATAAGCTAGTCATGTTGAGCAGAGTGCATATATAATAAGCTAGGAGCTTATAAGCTCATATTTAATGAAATAACTTATGACTTGTAATATACGAGTTTGTATCATTTTCACATCTTCTGGCTAACATCATCTAATCACTTAATTTCACTACTAAATCATAAGCTTTCAACTAAGGTATAAGGTTTCAACTACCTTAACTAGATTATCAACTAATTGTTTAATTGTGATAAGGAGACCCCTATTCTCCATTTATTGAATTTAAAAGATGTTATATTTTAACATCCGAAACCAAATAATGAGTTCAATGTTAATGACTATGGAAAAGTGAATAATGTACATGAGGCACAAATATAGGAATGAAAAGAATGCAACAGAAGTTATAAGAATATGTCTTAAAGTCACTCTTAAGTTTTTCATACCTAAAGACTGCTTCCATCTTTATAGCTCAGAGGAAAACAACATCAAACCTGCCAATTTGCATACCTTCAATTTGTTAATCATTTTCCATCTCTTTTCATTCCATTGCAATTTCTTATGTTAGATATGAATGGAGAAATATCACATTGTGCAAAAATTGATGGACTCATAGACCTAATTCCTTAAGGTTTTTGGTCAAGATGTGCTATCAAACCCATTTATATGTTTCTTTCACTTAACCCATAGAAAAATGATATACTCCATGGATGAATTTCCCAACACCTTATACCTATAATCATATCTCATCACCCTATCAAATAAATAATTAAAATGTTTTACTAAAATGTTTCCTATAATATTTAATTTCACTAGTACAATTTGAGTAGGAAATAACCGATTGAATTGTTATATCCCTATATAATACCTTCATTATTTTGATAACTAAACAAATATTTATATATAATCAATATATCATCCACCATTAATTTATATTACTTTTTTAAAAGAATCCATAATGATTACAAATGTATGGTAAATGATGCAATGAGAATATATCAAACTCATACATTATCAATCCATATATTTATTTTCTCATTAATAATACCATTAACCCGGATTTACAGATTTTGTTTGTAATCAAATGTCACAATATTGGAACTTACCACTACCGAAAATTTGTCCTACAAATTAGGTAATTGAATTCATGATTATGTTTTGACTTTCAAATTATACTTTTCTAACAAAATTATTAAATAAGCTACAAAAGTCATGAACTATTTTCACAACCTAATTTTAAACATTTTCATACCGATTAAGTTTTTTTATAAGCTGTAGCAAGAAATCATCCCCTAAACCCATGAAAGTAAATCACACTTTAGAAATATAAGTGAGTACACTTGTTTCAAATAATAATGTTTGAACATCTGAACCAAATAATGAAATCAACATTTACAAACCAAACATCTGACTATGGAAAACTTAATCTACACAAATGTATGGTTATCCCCATCAAATCAACACAAGCATAGTTTTAAAGTGTGGTCCATGACTGCAATCCTGTAGTTTTGGAAGTCACATTTTCCCACAAATTTATGCAATTGCAGTAAATGCAATATCAATTTAAAACACAAAAGTGAAGGGGAACCTGATTGGAACTGGAGAGAGTCAGAAAGCAATGAAGAGATCACAATTTTGTGGTGTACAAGAATCTGGCAGTAATTCAATTGATAGATGGGAATCTGTTCTAATTTGCAAGAATGAAACTATGGCTTATGAACTACTGTGAGATCTGACAGATGAAATTGATTGTGCAGATACAGATGCAGTTGGGCTGTTAACTTCCTTTGGTTTTCCACTTAGTCTTTCCATAGCATCTTGACATAATTCATTAAACCATTCATCTTCAGGCAATTCACTGTCACCATAAGTCATATATCAGACTCTCAAAAATAGCAAATGCTTTCAATTACCATAAATATGAAATCATGTCAGCCAACATTTGTTAAGCCAAACATTAAGATAACAATAGCTAAATATACCACTCATAATTTCTTCATAGGTTTTTTTGGTCCTTGTAAAAGCAAATTTTTTATTTGGGCGCTATTAAATTTTATTCGTTTTAGTCCCTACAAATACTAAAAGTGGTGTGCTTTAGTGCCTGGTGGGGGACTAAAAGCACAATAATTTTTTATAAAATAAGGGACTAAAATCAAACAAAATTTTAGTAGGGTAATCCAGAAATCATCATATTTACAAGAACCAAAGGGTTACTTAAGTCTATAAAGAACACGAGAGGTTGTTAATTTTTTTAATGATAATGACAAATTTGATGTGATAAGTGACTAAAACATATTGGAGAAGCCTACCTATATGGGTCCAAGCCTGTGGTGGAAAATGCTGACATTGCTTTTGATATAATCTCATTGACAATTCGTTGCAAATTCCGTGACAAGTATCGACCTTGGGAGGCAAAACTCACGACAAACTTCATATCCAAATAGAACTGCACAATGTACATACAAATGAAAATTATATGGCCATGATGAGCTCTGCAGTTCACAAGGCTCCATAATGTAAAGTTGGAAACATTGATTTTCCATGTCAGCAAATCATTACACCATATAAGCATACATTTGAAAGATATAGAACTCAATTATTGCCTAACCAAAATTATCAATAAAATGATAAACAAATTCCAATATCATACCTGTTGAAGGCCAAGAGGACCTAAAGGCCTTGGCCCTTGGTTGATATCATCCCAAAAGGTCTGGTCTTCTGACAACCACAAAATAACAGTTTCTGTGAGTCTCATCAGGAGCAACGTAGCAAATCTTTCCCTCCCTACAAACATATCTGCTGCTATATTGGACATTCTGTTCAGTTTTATGAAAAGCTCCTGAACAATAGCATAATAGTGTATCGTCAGATTTTGAACAATATGTAAATCTGCCGTTAAGTTAGAAGACAATTCTAGTTGATTTTAGCAAAAAACAGAAAAGATCGTTCAGAGGATATTCATATGGGTCATAAAAGTTCTAAAGAATAAAGTTCTTTAATCCAATTTCCAACACAGAACACCATTTCATAGAAGATCTGTTTGCACAAGAAATTCAAGACTGGAAAAATAAGAACTCCATTTGAAAATCAAACTAAAAAAAATACTATTAAGGCAATGAACGGGAAGAATATATCAAATGCTGAAGATATAAGGTAATCATCTCTATCTAAGGAAAAGATATTTAAATGCTTCTACAATTTACTTTACATCTTAATTTATCATATCAATCTCTAAAAAGTAAAAACTAGGAATGATAGATAGATCTGCAGCCAGCATGTAAAACTCAACCAGAATGCACCCAACCTTTTCATAATATGAATTTTTCTTCTCTAAACTACAAACAACAAAGATGAACATAAAGGGACCATATTACTGCCATAATTCCTGTGTGAAAGTTAAATACTTAAAATCTAAAGCCATGAGACAGAACCTGGGACTTTCTCCCTGTAAATGCAATAATGCTTGTCCCCTAGCCAAAAACGTTTCCTACGAAGAAGACAATAGAGTGCCGTAGGAAGGAGAGAACAGAGAAGAGAGAATACAAACACATTTAGACCAAAGCCAACAAAGGAAAGTTAAATTCAAATTCACTCTAAGAACAATATGAGGCATAAAAAACTATAAAATACAATCACACAAAGATAGCATTGAAGTTAAATATCAGGTTTCCTTCCAAAATACCTGAAAAATCAAAGATGGAAGCCATTCAACTTCATCTGCATTTCCGTCCATATTTATATACATGTCAGCGGTAAGATGACTATCACCTTCCTCTGTAAAAATGAGGTCCAACGCATGTTGACGACAGAATGTATCTTTCAACCTGTCAACTGAACCCGCAAGCCTTCTCCTCCATTCTCTTTGTTCAGGATGACGATTCTGCCGATCTGAGGTTCTTCGATTATCATCCTTGTAGGCAGCCTGATTTATAGTGGAAAGCTTCATGGCTGCACGGGGAAGTAGTTCATCAGATAGTAATGAGGCATTAGCTAGCAATGCAATCTGCTGAGCTTCAGTCTCAGCCATCCTTACAATACTGTTTCCAGAATCATCAAAGCTTGCTTCTTCTTCCATTGATCCAGGTAATGCTTTAACGAGCATGTTCACATAAGAGTTAAATACTTGAAACAATCCTTCCAGAGCTTGTCCTCCCAACTGCATACTAAGCAGTGGTCCTACATCCTCAAAGAAGTCCTGTATAAGCATGCAGAAAATCCAGAATAAAGTGAATTGAAAATGTAAAGCCATGAAAACTACATGCACAAGAAACATGGAAAGGTATAGAGTTAAAGAAGATAAAAATTTGTGGGTGCCAACGTGTGTTGCAGTAAGAAGTAACAGTTCACACATTCACAGTCAGTTCAAGATGTTTGTTAAGAGGACAAGAGGAAAATTGAAAGAATTGAGAAAACCTAACATCAAAAGCGAATATTGTTTATAAACAAACAGGAATAAACCATCACATTGCAAATACAAAATTCTCAATATCTTCCCTGAAAGAGACAATAGATTCGTAATTTCGTATTAAGAATGTAAATAACAAATAATGCTTGTTTTAGAATACCTATATTCACACTGTCCCAAACAATGCTAGATCTCTATTCTCAAACCAACTATCATTGCATGCAATAAGTCAGTATTGGGTAAAACCTAAGATTCTCACCTGGACCATTAAATTGAAGCGATGGGCACTACTTGTAAGTTTATGTTGAAATGCTGTTGTGTTACCAACAGATATACTTGTCAGCCTACCAGTCTGACGGTTAGCCACAGTCGGGTAAGTGAGTAACCAGTCATCAGCTGCAGCCAAAGCAGCGGTACTCTCTGAAATCCGCTTCAGATTAGCATCCAGTGCTTGTTCAACACTAGGTCTAAAAAGTTTCAAAAGTACAGGACAAAGAGCCAGCCCACGAGCTTCCAACAATGAGCAATGACCCAATGCTATTTGAACACACTCTGCAGCAGCTCTTAAACCTCCTGCAGCTGCTGATGAAGCTAATGCATGCCTTTTCACCAGAAGAGCAAATGCCTCTGTTTGCTTCGTAGCCCACATCACAAGCTCAGATGTATAAGCTGGCTCCTCACCAAAAATAGACAATGAATCACTTGCAGCTTGTGCAACTGCAGAAAATACCAGTTGAGCAAGAGCTGCAGTATACGCTCCTCCGTATGAGGTGCTTGATGACCGAAGATTTTGCATGTTATACTGATATCGCTGCAGATGGGCATTAAGTAACAAGCTGTGAGCACGGGGACCATCTCCAAGTCTTTTAAGGGCTGAAATTGATGCACGAAGTTCAGCACCACGGGTGGAGGGCTGGCAAGCGGCTTCAGCAAGCTGATCAGCTAATTTCTGCCTACGTTCTGTAATGGAATTCTGTAGAGACAGCAGTACAGAAGGGTTGAGAGATTTCCTCTGTTTTGCCTCAAAAACTACATGCTCGCCTTCATCAAGAGCAGCCAAAGCTTCGTCAATTCGCCTTTCAGCCAAGAGAACATCCAAGAGATCAGGGAACTCAACTAACCATTTGTCCAGGTCTGATGTCTCCCTATATTCAGAATTTAATATAGCATCTTTAGACAAACCATCAGAGCTGGAGATAGATAATGAATCAATGTTAACTCCCTCAGCCAAACCATGTATCAAGGCAGCTTGTGTAGATAGCAGGTTTCTGATAGATGAAAGCTCCCCCTCTAAATCTGATATCTCCTTAGATGTTCTGTAACATATACATATTACTTACATTTAAAACATGACCAATGATAAATCAGCAAAAGAACACAAAAACATTTTTGCAGTAAGAAGTTACTTATATACAGAACAGAAACCAAAGATAACAATTAAAAATATTAGATGCAAAACATAGTACACAATGGCGGATATCAGACACCTCCAACACACTAACAGCATATCACAAAGCAGGATTGGTGCTATAGTGAAAATAGTGTAACAACAAAAAATATAGAAAATTTGTAAAACACACCTAGTTAATAATTAATAATACTAATAGACAATAGTTAAAATTATATCATGAACAGGAAAGATATTTTCTAGACTCAAAACTCTAACGGTGAACATGATTTAGATTGAAAATTAAAATAAAAAATAAAAAAAGATAGAAAGACAGTAAAATTCTATGTGAGAGGAAGATAGAAAGGCAAGAGAAAGTTGTGTGCAGAACAAAAGAAGCTGAAAGGGGGTAAGCTTGCCACAGAGGGCATGGCTTGGGTGGAAAACAGGTGGCTTTGTCTGAACATGACTCAGTTTGGCTGAAAATTGGGTGAGCTTGGCTGGAATATGCATGGGCTGATGGGATTTGGTTGGGAAATGGACGGGTTGCAGAATAGAGATGTGCTGCCAAGAACAGTGGCAGCTCCAACCACTATCCTTCCCCTGACTCACCCGCAAGCAGCCACAACGAAAATACACTCCACAGCTATAGCACTGCTATTCAGTGCCTACTGACTACTCTGACTAAACACCCTTGTTTAATCATATACAGATCTAAAATTTATATTTGATGAAAAATGATTACAAAGATAAAATAGTAAGTCTTTTAGAATTTTTAAAACATCACAAGATATACACAAATTGTATAGTGTATACAAACCAGTGCCTTGAAAACCATAACCATCAAAGTAAGTAGTCTGGGATGGCCTCCAAAACAGGAAGACAACCAATCTCAGAACCAGTAAAAGCATGCAAACTGGTAATGGTTTGACCGGTTGAACCAGTTGAACGCTGTTTTACTTTTTACCCCTTAAACGCTAAATATTCTCTGGCTGAGACTTGAGGAGGGAACCAAACCCAGATCTTGGCTGTGGCAGGGCACTGCTCTACCACTAGACCATTGGTTTTTGTAGGTTCCAAGGTTAACTTTACATATTATATTGGTTAGAACACATGCTTTGAGCTACTTCCAATCCAAGTCCAACAGAGGGCAAGTTCAAGGGCAGAAAAGCTTTGAGGGCCCCAATGGCTCCATATGAGGGTGGTTTTTAGCATAAAAAGTGGTTTAAAAGTTTGAACCCTAGACATCCTTGAATGTGGAAACCATTGCTTGTGTATAGTTCATTATTATAATATTATGAAACAATTTTTAAGAAACAGGTGAATTCCCACACAAAATACATGAAAAACCCAGTGTCTCTATCTCACCCCAGCTACGTCAATCTATTGTAGCATCAGTTAATTTGATTAATAGAGATATATTTTAATGTTTGTCACTAAAATTCTAATAATATACTTAACCTATACCGTGTCCTATAATCTTTTTCGTATGGTCACATATTTATAAAATATACAATAATGTACAAAATCCAAGTTCGGCCTCAAAACCTTGACACTGATTTTTTACTGGTTCAAGGATCAGTCCAACTTTCAAAAAACTGACACAAACTATAACATAACTAACCGTATGAAGGCTGCATAGTTAGCATAGACACTTCGACGCATCTCCTCAGCAGAAGCTTTCTTCAAATCTACTAAATATGAGCATAATTGCTTTATTTCCTGAAAAATAAAGTACACATTTTTATATTTGATTTATAAAGACTTACAAACAATCTGAACAAAAAACATTTCTCCACACAACGGAAACAGAACACATCAATTTTAAGGCTTCACCACCAGATTACTAAATGGAAAAAAAATTGGACTAAGTGATCACCAGTTCACCACTACAGTCATTACTTCCCCATGCCGAAATCCCGCACCTTGCAATTGAATCCTAACATCATTTTCTTCTCATTTCCATTTTTTCCAATTTACGCATAACCAAAATGTAATTACAAAATTGCATTGCATCTTCCTAATTCCATTCCATTCCATTCAATTTAATCATTTTTTGAAAGAAACCAAATGACCAAATCCATAATCCAGAAATATAATCAGTGGCACACAAGCACAAGTCAAAGCTAGGTAACAATACACTAACCTCCACTTAGGAGGAGTTGAGTGCAATTAAGCTAAAGTTAAGGGGTGATAGTGTAATATAGTAATAGTAATTGAAAATCTAACCAGTAACTAACTACTCATCTAAAAACATGATTTAGATCATATTGAAATGAATAAAGTAAAATTACCCTATCGTTGAGGGAGCAATTGTTGTGAACATAAGCATCTGGATCAAATTTATCATACTTGAAAGGATTCAAACCTTCTTCAACCTTCGGTCCATTACTCTCCTTCTTCATTACTCTCGACCGTGATGATATTGATGATGATGAACTCTTCAACGTAGCCATAACCACCGCAACTCACGCAGATCCACGCGCCTAGAATATAGAACAAACAAGCATACAATGCAAGCGCGTGAGCGCGTCGATAACAGATCGAAGATAGAGAAGATCGCTAAGAAAACGGTGAGAAAGAGAGAGAGAGAGGAAAACAAAGCACGACTTGTGTGTTTTTTTTCTTTACTTCTTCGCTCCTTCTTTTATTTTATTTTATTTTATTAATATTAAACTATTATTTGAGTTCCAACTTCAACTAATCTTTTATTTTATTTTCTTTTATTAATATTAAACTATTATTTGAGTTCCAACTTCAACTAATCTTTTATTTTATTTTATTTTATTAATATTAAACTATTATTTGAGTTCCAACTTCAACTAATCTTTTATTTTATTTTCTTTTATTAATATTAAACTATTATTTGAGTTCCAACTTCAACTAATAATATGGTTTTATGTTACACTTTTCATGTTTTATTGTGTCTCACTCTAATTTAATGTTTTAAAAACCATGTTGTACCGGCCGGTTCAACCGGAAAACCGGTGAACCGGACCCCTAACGGTCGGTTTGTACATAATTTTTTTTTTTTTAAATTTCAAATTTTCAATTCTTCACCAATTCTTCAACTTCAATGATTGATATTTGGGTCATTTATTTGTATTTTGCGTTTGTTAAGTGATAATTTTGAATTAATATATGTTTTGTACTTTAAACTTTGATTTTATTAAAAACTTAATGTTGTTTGTTTGTGTAAATTTGAAGTAAATTATGAATATCTACTTATTTGAAAAAAAAATTATAGGTTTACATATATATATATATATATATATATATATATATATATATAAACAAGTATGTCCGGTTTAACCAGCATGCGGTTTAATTACTGAACCACTGGTTAAACCACTGTACCACTATACCAGTACCCTGACCGGTTTGATAACCGGTACGGTTTTAATAACATTGCTCTAATTGTAAAGTATCTATCATCTACATAGGAAAAAATATAAAATAACATTTGTATGCTATCATGTGAGATATGATTGACTTGATACATAAAGACATGAAATTTTGGGAACAAGTTCATTCTAGAGCCATTTTTCTTAATTTTTCTAATTCATCAACATTTTTGAAATGGTGATTTCAGGATTCAAATACTTATATCTAAAATTATCATCTTACACTTTCAACTTTGTTTAATTAAGGAGCTCATACAAGATCTTATAAGCAATATGAAAGAGGTGGAACATATTATGAAATATATTATGTACTATGCTATCACACTTATCAAACTTATAATTAATGTCACTCAACTTAATTAAGTCAACTAACCATATAGAATTAACTAAATTATTTGTTTACTTATATGATAATTGATAATTAACGTTAGATGGATGATTTGTTAAAACGGACTAGCTTACCAAAGTCTGAAATATTATAGGGTGTGAATATCAAATTAGAAAGATTTAAATACAACCAATTTTTTAGTTCGAGTATGGCATTCTAGAATTGTGTTCGGATCGATAGTTGAATGAAGCTTTAATGAGGAGAATAACTTAAGAATATCATAATATCATAGGGTGTGGTTTTATTTTGAAGTGAATTAAGTTTTAAGAATAACTTATTAAATCATATTACCTTAATATAATGAATTTGTTTGTCTATACATATGAAGAATATGGAGGGTATTTGAGTAGAAAGCATCATGTTTTGTACTTAATATTGCTAAATTTTTTAATTGGGTAATTTATTATTCATTTGGACATTAGGTTTTCTGATTTATTGAAATAGTGGATAATATTTAGATGAGAATAAAGTATCTCCTCATACCATGAGATAACTTACTTTCTACGGTCAGTAAAAGAATGACATATGTATTGTTTTGTTTTGTTTTAGAAATATTTTTGTAGAAAATGATTAAATGGTACACATGTCACAATTTTAATGGCGGGAGGAAATAACTTATCTCCTTATACCATAATAGTGATTATTAGTGGGGTTTGTTGGATTTTAGTTATTGACCTTTATATAGTGTGGTGGTTATAAATTGGCAAGCAAATCTAAAGAGGTAAAAATTGCTATCACAGTTTCGCAATCTGTTTAGTGCAGAATTGAACTACAATTACAATTTGACATACATAAATTATAATTGTGTTTTTAAATTTAACCTAATTTAACTCTAATTCTATGCACACTATCTCCAACTTTCTTGAATTGTTGCATCCCATAATTAGTATCTCATTTCTTTTTATTTTACTCAACTAGTCAAACAATTCTAACTAGTAATTCATAAAATGTTCATCAAATAAACTTCACAAAATACCTACATTTTTATATCTCATTATGGCTTAATAAAGTTGTGGATTAAGTTTAATGACTCACAACTTTCTGTCACGGTGATTTGATTATTAACTGTTGCACCATCAATCTTCTTTATTCCCTCAAATCCACAGAGGAAATTGGTAATCACTGAAACATTTTAAAATCTTGTGTGTTTATTTTAAAATTGGTAATGAGTTAATTCTTTTTTGGTGTATGACTGCTTCTCCCAACCAATACCGTTTTTAGGAATCGTACTTTAACATTTTAGCTATCCCAAGGATCTAATATAATCTTACACCATTAAATTAACACGGTTCATTGTACTTGTTTGCTCCCATAGATTTAAAGGCGTGGGTTGTGGCATCAAAAGAAATATTGAAGTAAGATTTGGGAACATGAATGTGAGATTTATCACGGAGCAAATGAGGTGCAATGATTTGTTAAGAGCTTTTTAATATATATGTATCGATATTATAATAGTTTTTTACATTGTTATTGTATCATTCTTTATTCATTTTAGATCATCGTTGATTCTTAAATAAAATTAATGCAAATGAATGATGTGTGTATAAATCTACTATTAAATATTGTACTAGACTTATACTAATTGCAGTGAAAAAGAAAACATGTATTTTTCGAGAAGTGATATATTCGGCTACTAATGCTCTTATCTACAATACAAGAAAGTAACATACATCACTTATAAATCAATTATTAATAAACAAATTATCACTTTCTAATATATATAACTTTCGAGAATATATAATTTTCCTTTTATATTTTATGACATTTTATATACAGAGAGAATAAAAGATATTAAACATACTACCTAACATGTGATGCGGAATAAAAGATATTAATCTTATTTCCGTGATATTAAACATTGAGTATGCTGAATAACATCACATTTGCTATATTCTCAAATGGTATGTACAAAACAGCATCACATGAAGAAGGGATAAATAAATAAAATAGGCATGCATGTACTATATATATTAACATATATGTAATTATAGGTTCTCTGGTTTCTCCTAATTTTGGTATGGGATCTCCTATTCTATCAGAACTTATGGCTATGGATCAGGGCTTGAGATTAGCGTGAAATTTGGGTTGTAAGCAGATTATTCTGGAATATGATTGTCTCGAGGCAGTCCAAAATTATTTCAGAAGATATTTACATTTGTCTTCAGCAAATTGGGAAGGTTGTCTATGAGGTTCGTTCATGGCTTTCTCGCGACTAACTAGCTGAGACTAAGTTTGTTGTTTGTGAGGCTAATCAAGTAGCGGACTACATGTCGAAGCTTGGATCTCATTCGTCTAAGAAGTTGAGAACCTAAGACTTGACTCCCCCAGCTTGCCACTATCTTGCACATGACCTCTTTCCTATCACCTAGTTTGTTCTTTCTTGTTTTATTTGTTTCATTTCCTAATAAATGAAATCAAACTCTTAAAATCATTGAACAAGAGCAGATTTTGTATTTGCTTATAATTTTAAAACTTTGATAATTGAACCATAAAATGCATTCAAAAATAGATACCAAACTGGGGTAGTGAATGTGGAAGTACCCTTTGGAACACTAGTTTAGTTATTCTCTCCTGCTCTTATCTCTATAATAAATCTTGCTGTTGGGATCCACTATTGTCTACTACTCGCATCTTATGTCCTAAAAACTTTCTATCTTCCTGTATTTACCCAATAAACTTACACCAAGTAATAAAATTTTATTTTTTATAATTTTTCTATTTAATTGAGCGATACAATTTAATTGGTCCGGGAAACAGATGGGGACATGAATCGAGACAGAAAATCTCCATTCCTATTCACCCGCAAAAGATTATCAATAACATGATACTTTCTTCATTGAATTAAACCACCCTATGTAGGTAAAGGCAATAGTCCCTATGAATCCCAAGCAAGTTGCCAAAATGGTCCAATGTTACATGTTAATTAAGTAAGCAAAATCGAATATTATTTTCCAAAATTATAATTTGTTTAGTATAAAAGGAGGATACAAGTGCATGTTAAAAATCCCCATACGTTTGAATATTTTTCAATGCAACATAAGGCAAATTAAAAGGCAAAGTTGACACTTGTTTTTTCTATTTGTTTTCTATCCTTCCTTTCAGGCTTATGATTTTCTAGCGTTGTATGTGTTGTGGCCTTGAAGAATATATATCACCATTGTTAAGAATATGCATTAACATTGGATAAGTCTATTAAATTCTAGAATGGATAATGGAAATATCCCATAAATTATTGTATAGAGAATTGCACATGAATTACACTCAAGACACTTGGACAAAAATTCTAGATATATGCACAATTATATCTTATACTCAAGAAAGTTATCATATTTTACTTACTTTTCATATGTATTGTTTTATGACTAATAACGTAGTTAACACACTATCTGCACCAGAATTGTGCAATTCTTCCTATAGACCTATAGGATAGAGGAAATGTTAATTTAAGCAATATTAAATCAATACTGTATGTAATACTTGAGCAAATTGAAATGCACATGCAATGAAGGCAGAATGAAATAATATTAGATATGCTTTTCAAATTACCAATAATAGTCTTGTTTAATATAAAAGGAGGACACGGAAACAAGTGATAATCACATAAATTTGAATATTTTTTAAAGCAACATAAGACAAATAAATTAACAAAGTTGATATTCTTTTTCATCTTTCTTTTCTCCAAGTCTTTGGTCCTTCCTTTGAGGACTAAAGATATTGAATGAATTGTAAAGTTCTATCAATACATGACTTCTTTTTTGTACATGAATTATTGTCTAATATATTTAGTAAATATCATTAGAGAGACTCCACATCAAAGATTGAATATCACCTTTGTTAAAAATATGGTCAATATTCGATAAGTCAACTAAAAAATAAATATCTAGGAGAGAGTTATCATATTTAAATTATTTCTTATATGTATTGTTTTTGTGACATAAGTACTAACAAACAAACTGACTTGACTGATAACATATATAATTATTAATGATTTGTATAAATATAAAAAAAAAGAGTAATTTATATAATTTCAAATGTCATTTTAATGTATTAAATTTTATTTTCCTTTTTGTATTTGCTTCTTCATGTATTTCATTTTTTTTAGTTATGAGAAGAAGTTAAAATTGACTAGAGTTGAGTCTAGTGGGACCCATCACTCACCATATTATTGAAGAACAAGTCTCCTCCTTTTCTCATTGAATTAGATTTCATTGGTTAATTAAATTGTGGGTAAATATTTTGACATCTTCCACTTCATCTCTTTCCTTATTCATTCTTTCACCAATCCAATTCCTCAATCTTCTTTTTATAATAAAAAACCCCAAAAAAAACGTAGATTTCAAGGAAAAAGGGTTTTTTCATTGCAATTTTACGTTAACTAACAACGACCCATTTTCTTATTCTCTAAACCAAATCCAAAGTTTGGATCTTTGATTTTTGGGTATTGTTGAAAAATGGCTAGAGGGAACAGATCAACTACAAGTAGTAGTAAATGGAGATGTTGTCATCCTTCTTATTATCTTAAGAGACCAAAGCGTTTAGCTTTGCTTTTCATTGGTTTTGTTTTTGTTTCTTTCTTTGTTTGGGATCGTCAAACTCTACTCAGAGAGCACCAGGTACTAACTACTAACCCCTCAATTGTGTTTTAAGATTTTGTGTGCTTTTTGATTAAGTTATTGTAATATTGCATATGATTTTGTTTGTGGATCTGATTTAGTCTTGTCCCTTTTTATATATGGATGATTATGCCAGCACTAATGATGCATTTGGATTAACATCTTAATCAAGTGTTTATTCAATAAGCTATTTTGTTCAAATGAGCTGAAAAGAACTTATTTTCTCAAGTTTGTTTGGCTGAGCTAAAATCATCTTAAGCTATTTTCATAAGCTTTGTTGTTCTCATAAATCCAGTAAGCTCTCTAAAAGATCTTCCAAACACTCCCTTAATGAAAACTCAGTGTTTTGAGGCTAGTTTTTTTTTCTGGTGCCCCTCTTCCCAATTGTTTCAAATTCGATTTTTTCTCTCTCTACATTTTGTATGATCCATTTCAATCTTATTCTACTATTGTGTGTGATTTTGTTTATGGATCTGATTTTTTGTTGTCCCTTTTTAAGATATGGAATTATGGATGGTTTTGCCAATACTTGGAAATTCAGTGTTGCATTTTCAGATTGTGTCAAGATAGAAGGATAGTTAGAACAGATAGTTAGTCAGTTAGTTAGTTAAGGGGATTGCTTAGTTAGTTAGAAGGATATAAATAAGCGGGGATATGAGACAAAATGCATTCAGTATTTTGTAATCTTTTGTAACCTGAGTTCTTGCTTGGCTGTGAAAGGGGAAACCCTCGGAGGAGGATTCTTTCTCCTATTCTCAGTTGCTCAATAAAAAATTTCATTTCTCAGTTTTCTTTTCCCGGGTTCCAAACAGATCGTGATTACTTTTGTGGCCATAGAGCATTCCGTTACTATGGGATGTTTGGAAGAGCTTATAGACAGTTTGTTAGGACTTATGAGAACAACTATGAAAATAGCTTATGACCTCCTGTAAGCTATTTTTGCTTATTTCAATAAGCTTATGGAAATAAGCTATTTTTCGAATATTTTTAGCATTTGAATAACTTATCTTCATCATTGTTATATAATTTGTATGTGAAATACAGATTGAAGTTGCCAAGTTACAGAAAGAATTGACTGATTTGCAGAATTTGGTAAGAAACTGTCGGTTTGTATATGATGTTTCTTTTGCTATATTTACTCCAGTCATTAGTTCCCTCAAAACATTTCATATTATTTTGTGAGCAACAAACACAGTGAAATATTGAAATGGTCTTAATACATTTGGCATTGTCTGCATGAATTCTGCTTCAAAATGATTGACATTGTAAAGTGGAGAAGATGAACAGAGAGAGAGAGAGATTTAGTAGCAGTTTTCTGTTATTGAATGGAATGATATTTATAGAATAGCTTAACCAACTGTTAGCTAATAACAGATTACTAATAACTACAACTTCTCTAGTCTTCTAGTGTTCATCTGATGTGAAATTCCATTCCCCATTCAACCTCACATAAAGCTAAAACCTCCCCTTCTCGCTGTTAGTTAGCGACTCATTTCCTAGTGGTTGTTTTACGGTTCACTGGTGCATGCTTCTTATTGATGAATGTACTATTTGTTACGAAACTTTTAAAAAAAATTTGTTAGTCTACTTTTTGGGTTGTAAGAAATTGGACTTGTTTCAGTTGGAAGTAAATAATGCCCAAGGTGGTACTGTTGGGAAGATTGGCTTGGGGGGAAAGATAATCAAGTCCAGTGAAGATGCCCCAGACGATCCCATTGACACCCAGAGAAGAGAAAAAGTAAAAGAAGCAATGCTTCATGCTTGGGGATCTTACGAGAAGTATGCATGGGGCCAAGATGAACTTCAGGTATGATGAATCTCTATTCTAAACAATAAACCTATTACTTTTTATTTGACGATAGTTTTAAGCTGTGTTTTCCCTTGGGGGCTTCTTATTCTGTTATAACCCTATAAGTTCAGCTTATTTCCTTTGAAGTAAATCTTCACGAGCTATTGTTAGATCATGATTCAACTCACTCATATTTTTTGCTCCTAAACAAATATAAAAAAAGCTTATGCCTTGAAGCCATTAATCAGTGAGTGAATGACAGACTTTTAGACTTGTCCTGATACCATTTCGATCTTCCTTTCTTTAGCCTTCATTGCATATTTGATTAAATAGAGTGGCGTGGTTATGGTGCAATATGAAATCAGAAATATTTTCTTGTAGTAGTACTAAATGTCTGCTCTTAAATGCATGATAAATGTCAGTTTGTTTTTGGTAGAAATAAATATTTTTTTTGTTCTTTACATTATATTCATATTTTCCACGAGTAATGGTTATTTTCTTGGTTCTACCAGCCACAGTCAAAGAGTGGTGTCAATAGCTTTGGAGGTCTTGGAGCAACTTTAATAGATTCTCTTGATACACTATACATTATGGGGCTCCATGAACAGTTTGATAAGGCAAAAGAGTGAGTGTAACGTTTGACCCTATACATGAACATGTCACCATTATTTATTTTTTGCTAACATCATATTGCTATATTTTGTTTGAAATCAATGGCGGTGACATTGAATATTTCTTCTTTCTTTTAAATTAAATGCTCTCCAGGATGCAAAATTCATGCTGATTTTGTTTTGATTTTATTACGTATTTATTCTCCTTTTTTTTACATTTATATGTGAAAGTTGATTAAATTCGTTTCAACTACTTGCTATATTCATCATCTGTTTAATGTTCAATTGTGGTACTTTAAATTATGCTTCATTGATTTTATTGTCATATTAAGATATTATTCTGACAGGTGGGTCGCAACGTCTTTGGATTTTAACAAGGATTATGAAGCAAGTGTTTTCGAAACAACCATAAGGTTGCTTTATAAGGTTTACTTTGCAGTTAAATTACATTCCCCATGTAGCAAATTATTTGTGCTCGACAACTAAAATGTGTTAGGTTTTTTCTTTTCTTTTTGTTGTCCTATTCATACCAAATCCAGAGTAGTAGGTGGCCTTCTCAGTGCATATGATCTTTCAGGGGACAAAGTTTTCCTCGAAAAGGCTACAGACATTGCAGACAGATTGCTCCCTGCATGGGATACACCTACAGGAATTCCTTATAACATCATCAACTTGTCACATGGACGTGCACACAATCCTAGTTGGACTGGAGTAAGTTATATATTTTTGTGTATGTGTTTCAGTCTCACTCGAGTGCTCAACACTTGGGAATTTGGGTATTGCTTTCAAGGGCTGTAGACGTTGTGAGTGACTACGTCTAATTTGGAGATCGCCTGTGATTACTTAAATTTTTACTACCCATAGAGATTGAGGTTATAAGTCATTTATGAAGCTTCAAATTGGTTTTCGAACAAAATTTATTCTGACCTCTTTTTCAAGGAACATAAGTTTAATTACCTTTTGCAAGGTCTCTTTCAAGAGACACAAGTTTAACTAGAAGAAAAAACACAATTGTAGTACCCTTTTCGCCAAACATTGAGTTATGAAATTTACTATTTTCTTATTATCAGAAAAAGGTCAGTATTTCGTCTTGGTATTTTTGTATTAGAGTTATAAGTTTTGGCAGGTTCAAATTGCAAAGATCATTTACAAACTTGATTTTAGATCTGAGGTTTTCTATGATAGTTCTATTTGTTTTTTTATTGTTTGATTTTCATTTGTGCATTAGTTTTGGATTCCTGGTTGTGCCTGTATTAATCAACCACTAGAGCTATTTTCTTGGTGTGTCTAATTTCTCTCTCTCCATTTTTTCCAAGGGTAACAGTATTCTCGCAGATTCTGGCACTGAACAATTAGAGTTCATTGCTCTATCTCAAAGAACTGGAGACCCAAAGTATCAGCAGAAGGTTTTTAACCCTTATTCTATATGTTCAATTTTTTAACCGAATAAATAGGGTGGCATTGTTAGGGGGAGCATAGCTTTGTTTACATTTTTGTTCCCTGTATGTGTTAAAACATGTTAAGTTGATGTCAGTTTGTTTGTAATTTTGCCACTAGCAACATGCTTAGAGTTTGACTGGTATATTTAATCACATGCTTAAGGGCATTGTCTAACAGCTTATGCCATGTTATTTGTTACTTGTGGGCTGTGCCACGCTTTGTTTTTGCGATGCACCGATTGGTTTTGCACCATGCTGTTCCAGGCGGAGAATGTGATAGCGCAGCTTAATAAAACATTTCCCGAAGATGGATTACTTCCAATCTACATTAATCCTAAAAGTGGAACAACAGGCTACTCCCCCATTACCTTTGGTGCCATGGGTGACAGGTATTAGCACATTTTGATGGCCTTCTTTTACATGATATATACATTCGGTGAAATTCTTTCCTATCATGTTCAGTTGTGTTTGACACAAGCTCATTGCAGTTTTTATGAATACTTGCTCAAAGTATGGATACAGGGGAATAAGACATCAGCTGTCAAAAATTATAGGTGAGAACAAAGCACCCGTTTTATTACATTTTTTGCTTTATTGGTGGAATTGTTAATTGACAAAGGCTATAGTGAGATTTTAGTTCCTTGGATACATAAAAGAATCTTTATGTATGTTTATCTTCAATTTTTTGTGGTGAATGATGTTTCGATTTTCCCTTTTTCAAATTAAGTTAGTATAAGAAGATAACTAATGAATTGGAAATCTGACGGAGTTCTGTTACTGATTTTTCTTATTGCTTCTTTTTAAAATCTTGAAAACAGAGATATGTGGGAGAAATCAATGAAAGGTCTGTTAACCTTGATTAGGAGAACAACACCATCATCTTTTGCTTATATATGTGAGAAGAATGGAGGTTCTCTCTCAGACAAAGTATGATATTGTATTACAACACTAGTATTGTCACATTTAGGATTTACCATATGATATTTTCGGTGTTAAGATCATTTTTCATTTACCTGGATACCTGCAGATGGATGAACTTGCGTGCTTTGCTCCAGGGATGCTTGCTTTGGGATCATCTGGTTATGGTCCTGATGAGTCACAGAAGTTTCTCTCACTTGCCGAAGAGGTATATTTTAATAGCTATTTGATCAACCATAATGTGTCGCGACTCAATTATGGACTGATTGTCTGTTACGAGGTCGAATGAAATTCTGACCTCTAGTCTACCAAATAATTTGGAGTCGCTCGCCACTATGTTTTTTGCTGTCAAAACATAGAAAATTCTTTTACGCCCAATTTGGAAAATATGGTCATCGAATTAGAGTTATGAGCTCAAGAGCTGATTATGGATCGGGGAAGGTATTAGCACCTCGTCCGCCCGTAACGCATCGACTAAAATGATATGTTTATAGGCCGATGATTGGGTAATTATAGGCTAAAATCAAGGTGCAGTTTTTTTGGGAAGTTTTTCTGCATACTCCTACTGACTTCTTTTTTCTCTTTTCTGTACAGATTCTCCTCCCTTTTATCACCTTTACTCTGCTCTTTTTATAGCTAAGCTTTGTGAAGTCTTATTAAATTATTAATTAAAGTTGATTATTGGTAACCAAATGTTTTATTAATGAGTTAATTAAACCAAAAATTTTAGTAACCAAAGATTTTATAATTGTTGATTAAGAAACAGACAGTCAAAGGGGATAAAATTGGTTCCGCAACATTTTAAAAAATGCGCTTTTCATGATAATTTTTTTTTTACAAAAAACATTTACAACAATCTCTGGTAGAGCAAGAATATTTCATTTATCTTAAAAAATTACCAGAATACCCCTTTTTGAAGAAAATTTATTACTGTTTACTGACTTTATAAATTACAAAAATAATTGTAATGTCAATAAATGAGTAAAAAAAATTATTTGACTCTATAAAACCACAAAAATGATCAGAATACCTTTTTTATTTTTTATTTAAAGATTTATATTTATAGTTTTGTAAAAAATGTTAGACAAAATTAGGTGTTCACAATATGCTTCTTTGTTGACTGATTTGTTTCGGTGTTGACCGCTATTATTATGCAGCTTGCTTGGACATGCTATAACTTCTATCAATCCACTCCAACAAAATTGGCTGGAGAGAACTATTTCTTTCATTCTGGCCAGGTTAGTTATTACTTCATTTGTAATGTGCAACTTGAAAATGAGATCATCTGAAATTTATTTTTGAATTTTATAGGACATGAGTGTGGGCACATCATGGAACATTCTGAGGCCAGAGACGGTTGAATCACTCTTTTACCTCTGGCGTCTAACCGGCAACAAGACATACCAGGAATGGGGATGGAATATATTTCAAGCTTTTGAGAAGAACTCCCGCGTAGAGTCAGGCTACGTTGGACTGAAGGATGTAAGCAGTCCTCAATTTCACATTAAATAACGTGCTCGTGTTTGTATCAAGTACCCTCCTCTTCATAGAGCGAACCTTGGCGCAATGCTAAGGTTGCTGCCGCCTTTTGACTTCGAGGTCACGGGTTCAATTATTTTCTGCTTAGGTTTTTTCTGGCAGACTTAATATCCTTATGCAGTTATTTTGCGAACTCACATGGTAACACTACTTGCTCTTAGGTTAATACTGGTGTCAAAGACAACATGATGCAAAGCTTCTTCCTTGCAGAGACTCTGAAGTATCTTTATCTTCTCTTTTCACCTTCTTCAATCATCCCATTAGATCAATGGGTATTCAACACAGAAGCTCACCCTCTGAGGATAGTGCCAAGGAATGAAATGGGAGATGCTGATAACTCAAATGAGAAGCACAAACCTTTTCCTAGATTAGGTGGCCGGAAGGAAGGTCGGTCGGATTAGATTTCCATTCTTCTCTACCATTGCTGGTTGAACCCTTTTTTATCAACGTCCAAGAGTAGTCAGTCAGCTTGTGAGATATCAGCATTCCCTTTTCGGGAAGCGCGGAGTACGGAGGGGTTCATTCTGCTTCAGATGGTATGTAATAATGATATAATAGATAGGTCTTCAAGTTCTTACACAATGATGGGTTTGCTTCAAGGGTGACTTGCCCTTCTGTTCACGAATGACCTTTTTGAAATTTATAGCCAATAGATTGTCCTTCAATTATTATTTTTCTGGAAACAAATTTTCAGAACACTACTTTGCTCTGAGCTGAGGCATATATTATCTAATCATTCAATAGAAGACAACTCATTGCAATATCTTATTTATTTATGTATTTTTATTCATTTGTGTGTGAGATGATGAACCTCGGCACAAACTCGCAATGGTAAGGTTGCCGCCTGGAAACAACATTTTCGCTTGCACAATAAGGCTGTATGCATATAACTTCCCATTCCGTGCAAAGTTGGAGTCTGGTCTATATGTCTCCCTCTTTTTTATTTATTTGTTTGTAGCTTGTGTATTGCTTTTTCACCATTTATGGCATGTTATGCAGTGCAAGATTATGTTTTTATTATGAAAATTTGCTTTCAATCTGCATTGGTTAGGCCCCCTAAGAAGAGTGAATCTGAGTTTTCAACCAATCTGAAATAAAGCTTTCATCTTTTGGTATATTACAGGATTATTATTAGTAAATTTTAATGTTTCTATCTCTTTTTTTGTCATACTCATACTCTCACTATTCATCCATCATTCTTGACCCATATGTAATGCTTCCTTTCATTTCTATGTTCTCACTTGTATACATTTAACATTGTTTTTCATAGCAGTTCTGGATTTGATTGTTTCCACTACTTAGTTCAATAATTCAGTTTTGTCATTAGTATGATGGGTTATGCTTCCCTTAAAAAGCAGTCCTGTCTTGTTCCAAAATCAAGATTTCATTGAAAATTTACCACTGAAAACATAAGCAATGAAATTATCGTCACAGTTAATTGACAGTCAAATATTTCAAAAATAAATAAAGACAAATTTAACTTTCAATGACACATTTGCTTCTCACAAAAAACAAATGGGAAAAATAAACATTGCTTCTAATAGACTCTTGACCTTTTGGTCTATCTAAGAATCCAGTTGTCTTACACCACTAGATTATTGCTTTGTTGATACATCAATTTGTTTAGTGAATAAGGTTATATTTTCTAGCCACTAAATAATACATTATCATACTTTTGGTGAGTAAAGGAGATATATTTTATATTCATCTATCTTTAAAAGAAATTACACACTTATTTGGACCATTTTTTTTAAGAAACTAATTTAATATTTTACTCACAAATTTATAATTTATTTATAAATTATATTCATAATTAATTATGCTACCTATACTCATAATTTATTAGAGTAAAAGTTAATTTTTGTACCTAACACTTTCTCAAAGTTTATATCCACCAACAAATTTCTTAAAAGAATCGAGCACACTTTAATTTCCCCCCATATTAACATGACATTCTAGGTATATCACCCATGATATTTCAAGGTGCATGCTACATACGAACTCTTTCATGGATATAGTAGATGAAAATAAACTTTAAGGAACTAAATTGATTTATCACAAATATTTGAGAGACTCGCATGACATTTTATTCTTATTAGTGTTTTTCTGTCAATCGATATTTTTATTCAATAAATTTTGAAAGACAATAATATGTAGGTTAAAAATATAAATGTAAATTATCACAGATATAACTATGGAATGTCTCGAAATAATTTTAAATAAATATAAATTATCACAGGCATAACTATGGACCATATTGTTGGAACACAAACGTCTTTTTACTAAACACATGAGTGTGGCCTCTGTATTATTAAACGATGATTATGATGTGGAATAAATCAATCTTATTTTCCTCCATTTGCAACAATATGTTGTTCATTCCAAAATCCATGATGCACTCACTAACTTCAAACAATCACTACAAAAGCAACAGGTAACTTCTTCGTTTGTTTATTTATTTATTCTTTTTACTAATAATAATAACTAATTTCACTTCATATCAATATCATTAATTCAAATAAGCTTACAAGAATATTTTGTCACCTAATCGAGTACATTTTTGTACTTTTTGTAGTATGATTATGGTTCGAGTCGTTTCTAATTTATCTTAAAATAGAAAGAAAGTCTATAACTAGCACCATTTCTACGCTATTAATTTCATATAAAAAATAATTAAGAATTATTTTATCACTTAAAACGGGAAGATGGTTAACTAGCAATGTTAATTATTCA
This sequence comes from Lupinus albus, assembly GCA_009771035.1. NCBI lineage: Eukaryota > Viridiplantae > Streptophyta > Magnoliopsida > Fabales > Fabaceae > Lupinus > Lupinus albus. The sequence continues at coordinate 11,447,033 of CM019999.1, forward strand.
ATTATTATTTCTAACTTTTATAAAGCTCAAATTATTTAAAAATCAAATGTTTTTAATTATTTTTTAGGATTCAATAACGAGGTTACAACTCATATCGTGTCTCTCCCTCGCGTCGAGCTGAGAATCGGACGCGGTCACTTGTATTGTTTCTGCTATCTATCGAAGTAAGAAGAGGGTAAACAATCAATGTTGACTTTTCATCTATTAGTTTCACTTCAAACAAATTTTTAAGCATGTTTAACAAATAAAAATCTTTTAATTATAATGAAATTCAATAGCGAGGTTAGAGCTCGTATTACATTTTTCTCCTTGCTTCGGGCCGAGTCGCGACCATTTGTGATGTTTCTACTATCTATCAAAGTAGAAAGAAGGTAAACATCCATTTTGTTTAAATTCAAACAATTCCTAACTTTTTTAAACCAAACCAATTTTCTACCAGAACTACGTAGTCTTGATTTAGCTATTGCATCTAGGGATACGTAGGAGCAAGATAAACTCTTATCATACACAAAAAAAAAGTATTTTGTTTAAACAATTTAATTTTAATAAGTTAAGGCTAAATTAAATTCATGTAATTAGCTAGGGTACCGTTTAATTACGGGTGGACGGAGTGTTAATAACTTTATCGATCCATAATCGAATCCCGAACTCAAACTCTGACATAAAGACCATTTTTATCCAATTTGAGCTCAATTTCAGTTTCCATATTTTAACCGCAAAAGACGTGGTGTCGACTCCTTAAGAGGTCACATGGCCGAAAATCGGAGCTCGATAAAAACCAGCTCTATGAGTTTAGAAATTGTCACTTCATTTTTTAATTTAAAACATAAAAAACTCACTTTTACATCTAGAATGGTAAATATGGTCTTTTAAACCTGAGTTTTGAGCTCGATAGTCGATTACGAGTAAAAGAATGTATTGTTACTTCATCTGCCCATAATAAAATGGTATCATCGCTAATTGCATAAGCTTTTATACCTTTAAAATTATAATTTCTAAAACAAAATATTTTATTTCTGATTTTTTTTGTCTGACAAGAGTTTATATTGTTCCTACGTATCCCTAAGTTACAATAGGGAAATCAAAGGTATATAAGATTGAAATTGGTTTGGTATGATTTTTGATTGTTCAAAAGAATATTTAAAAATATAATAATTTTAATTTGGTAGAAGTTTAACACTAATAATACATTGTCTTCCCGCTTAAAACATGAAGCAAGAGATAACATGGGCAGCAACCATACTATCAAATCCTAATTTTTTTAATTTGCATAGATTATTTTTTTTATAAAAATGGAATTAATAACAAAAGTTTGACACTTATTATATATCATGTTATCACTTAGAGCATAAAGGAAGAAATGACAGGACCACAATAATACTATCAAAATTTCATAAATAAATTAGGGGACAAAATATTTTAAAATTGTACTTATCTTAAAGTCATAGCATCCATTTTTTATAATTATATTAATTAATTTATTTGATATTAGGCTGGTCAAAAGTTATTTTTTCTGTTAAAAACAAAGTTGGAATAATTAAAAAGAAAGAAAAATAAGAACAAGAAATAATAAAAAAAAAAATACATGATCTCCACGGGTATGTGCATGTACATTGAGAGAATTTGCCTTCATGATTTTTGAAAAATACTTAAGATTTTTTAGATGAATTAGTGAAGCAGTTTTCATTACTTGTGGAATTTCATTCATAGCTCCTTGAGTGTCAAACAATGTTCTGAAACCCGAGCCGGACATCAAACCGGAGGAGGTCTTGTATAGGTTCTAACCGGTTTAACCGGTTAAGGCGTCCGGTCGGACCGGACGACAATATAATATCATATATAATTATATATATATACATATATTATATAATTAATTAAAATAAGTGAATAACTTTGCACAAAGCTTACACATAAATCAAAATAAAAGTGCATCAAAGTTTAAGTCTTAAATAATTAGAGCAATAAATCAAAACACATCTCATTTAGAGAGTAAACATTCTAATTCATCCATATATCATTGTCTTGGTTAGATCCTAAGTTTACATTGTTGGTTAAAGATGTACTTTGAGTGTAACTATCTACATCTTCTTGAGGAAAAGAGTCTAAATTAAGCCTTCCATCAATAGTAATATTTTGTCCTTCAACCATACCTACAAATTAGAATATACGTTAGATTAATATGTATAATAATTAGAAAATATGTATAATACTGATCTTTGAAAAACTCATGCATGAAACTAATATCATTTGCATTTTTAAACAGTGTAATCAATTACACAATCCTGGTAATCGATTACATGCTGATAAACTAATCAGACATGTGCATTGTACATGATGTAATCGATTACAATATACTCGTAATCGATTACAGCATATTAAAAACATCAGATATGTGCATTTTTTACATTTTCTTTTGTTTTTTTTTATTTTACCAACCCGGCCGGTTTAACCAACCGGATTATTCCGGTTTTACCCGGTCTAACCCGGTTGGACCGGATTTTCCACGGCCCAAAACGGCTGGAAACCAATTCCGGTTTTTTACATGTACATGACCGTTTACTCAAGCGGGTGACGGTTGGACCGGCCGGTCCGGTCCGATCACAACAACATTGAACATGAGAACACTTTTTTGTCGGTAAAAAGATGCTTTTACTAAAGTACTAGGTACAAGAAGTTATAGAAATATTCTATATATGGGAGCTTAAAATTGCTACTATAGAAAAAGCTAAGTACAGTAATATACTAAATTTTCACATAAGTTACAATCTCATTCAAACCATAATATTTAGGCATCCAGAATGGAAGCATTGCAGCCAAGCCTTTCGACTTTAATGAGATGAGGTTTCTAATATGATAAAGATTTGCTGTATCTTTCAAATATTTTAGCCATAGTTATAAAAATTGGTTCTTGTTAGTCGGTTCAATAAATTAGTGAATCGGTCTCAATACTGGTACAGTATAATAATTATACCGGTTATGCAATTATACCAAGCAAAACTAGTTATACAGGACCATTTTCAATTAAACTGTACTGATCAATTTTTATTTAAAAGTAATTTTTTAATAAAATTAAAAATATTTATTGTTTTTTATTGATTTTTCAACATTAACATTAATATATTATATATGTATATCTAAATTCACTAATATATAATTTAATTAGTGAACCATCGGTTAAACCACTATATCATTATATTAGTATACCTATCGGTTTGATGATCGATACAATATTAATAACACTAATTTTAGCAAAGTAATGATAGTCCTTCATATTATTCCCTCTTTTATTAAATGAAATAAGCCAACTAGTTTAGGAGTATTTTAACAAGTAAATGTGAATTGGCAGTGTCAATCAGTGTAATATTATATACTAATACTTTCACAGTAAATAAGTATAAACTTAAGAAAAGTTAATTTACATTATCTAATTATCAATTTTCTTTATTAATAGTATAATATAATTATACATATAAATAAAGTATAGATATATAAGAAATATATAACATTTATTTTAAAATGTAGAATCATATTTTATTTAAATGAATTTGTACACAAATATTATATAATGATTTAATAGGTTTATAATATTTATTTGTTGATGTAAATAATTTTTCTTATTGTTTTTTAGTCCTTCCATTTTTCTGCTTCTTCTTCCATTGTTGCTAACCTAAGAACTAGATTCCAACATCCACATATGGAACAACCAAAGGCAGTAGTTTAATGTTGTTTGGTGATTTATGTTGGGGCATACTAGAAAAGACAAAACTTATATACATTTCTACATGCAACCAATAGAAAAGTGACATTTGGATAATTTTTACTTTTGCAAACATTCTTAACTAATAAACTCTGTTAACTCTTATTTTTTCTCTTTCTTCCAAACTCTGTTTATTTGCTTTTGTTCATGGTAATGACACGAACAAAGAGGTTGGGAAGTAAGTGAATGAAACTGTAATTGTAGCTGCAATTAGTGTTACTTGAAAATGCTTTTTATCTTCCTTTTCTCTTCTAAAAACCCACTGTTTCTTTTTTCCCTTAATTTATTTTTCTTCATTTTCCACTCCACCAAACTTACAAACCCTTATAATATTTATTTCTACTCCAAAACAAAAACTCAAATATTCGCCCTCTCTATCTTTTATATGTAATTCTTCACTTCAGAAGTAAAGTGAAGCTTCAATATAATGAAAATATTTAATATTCTCATGGTGGAAGAAGAGAGAAAGTTTGGGTGGAAATGAAGAAAGAGAAAAAATAGGAGTTAACCGTGTTTATTGCTTAACTGGGAGAATGTTTGATAAATTAAAAATTATCTAAATGTCACTTTTCTATTGGCTGCTTGTACAACTAGTATATAAGTTTTGTCCTACTAGAAAATAGGAAATATATTATAGGCTTAAACACAATAGAAAATAGGTTTAAAATAAAAATATATTAAAATGTATGAACCAATTTCTCATACAAAATATCAGCCCCTTTTATCTTATCTATTAAATCAATATAATTAATAAATACATATAAGTAAATTTAGTGTCTACAATAATTTCACAATGTACTATCTTTCTTATAAATTTATTATGAGATTACTAGTGTAAATATAAATGAAACAATTAACATTGCCAAATGTTAATTGAAGAAAGATATAGAAAACAATGATATACACGAGATTTGCTAAAATGAGTCCATATTTTTTAATGAAACTCCCTAATATTTGAGTGAAGATATAATTAATTTCTCAATTAAAAATATGTTTTAGTAAACAAATTTTATTAAAATTAAAAAATAAGAAAATCTTCATCCTCTCACCCGAAAAAAAATAAGAAACTCTTTTAACCTATTTTTTCACAACATTTTTTCCCTAATATACTCACAATTTAGAAATCTCATCTTTCATTGATATAGTTGGTTTCACAAGTTATAGTGGGAGAGGAAAAAAAATAGATTGCCTCTCTTCAACCTCCAATAAACTCCTTTTGCATATAAAGAGTGCTCATGACTTAAGTGCTCGTGACTTATGTGCAAAAGTTATCAGCATTCATTATTTTGAAAAGATGTCTAATATAGGGATGAGTAAGATCCGACCTGACCCAACTTGCTTACTCGATATAACTTAATCATTATTGGATTCGAATAGGGTCGGGTCTCATCGAGTCTATAGTCGAGTTCGGGTTCAAAAATTAGCCAACGTCAATATTTAGGGTTGGGAAGGGAAAAAAATGATTTGGCCCGACCCGTCATATGACCTCACTCATTATGTTTGTATGTATCTCTATTCAAATGTGTATAGAGTAATGACATATTTTTAGCCAAAAATATAATTGATTCTCTAATTTTTTATCATATATACATAATTAATGATATATACATATATCATTTTATATAAGTCAAATTACATATTCATAATAATAAATAACATTGAGAAGACTTTATCTAAAATGAGTATACATTATATTTAATCGTGTCTAGGATCGAGTTTGGGTTTAAAGGCTGACTCAGTCGATATTTGGGGACAGATTAGCTTCGCATTTAAGGTCGAGTCCAGGTTTAAAAAAATGACTCAACCACCATTTAGGGCTGGGTAAATGTCAAACATTAACTATCCAAATCCGGCCCATGATCATCCCTAGTCTAACATTTCATTTTTCAACATAGTCATTTTGGAAGGAGTTCTAGAGTTCAATTTTTATGTAGATGTTTCTAGAGTGCATTTCTTATGTAATTAATGTGCAATTCTTGTGCAACTAATATGCAATTGTTGTGCAATTAATGTGTAATTCTAGACCCAACTTCTATGATGTTTCCTCTATCCATTCAAGAATGTATGTTATTTTTTAGTAGACTTATCTAATATTGATAAATATTTATCCATGGTGATATTAAATCTTTCCTAAATATACTTTTCATTAGGTGGAAAAGATCTAATTATAAATGGTGATAAAAATATATATTATTTAATAACCAATCACGAATGAGACAAATAATGGATATAAATGTTTTGTCAAATTAATGACTCAGTTTTAAAAACTGACCTGAATGATGAGTCATAAAGCATAAGAGCTGTTGTTGCTGACAAAAGAGGAGAAATCACCAAAGATGAACGTGACATGAGAACTAGCTTGTGGATGTACAACATGACTGTTTTTATGATTGAAAATGTTTATGTTGAATGAAAATATGTTAATTTGGACACCTTTAATGAATGTTAGTATCATCGCACCACCAATTCCTATTATTGTTCCAATCATCTTGGCCCTCCCTCCTGCTGCTCTCAAATGAATATAAATGTTTTGAGAGTCGCAAGAGGCAAGACCAAGATGTTTGGAACAATAATCGGAATTGGTGGTGCAATGATACTGACTTTCATTAAAGGTGTCCAAATTAACATTCATTATTTTGAAAAGATGTCTAATATAAGGATGAGCATGACCCGACCCGACCTGCTTTCATTAGGTGGAAAAGAGTATGTTGATCTAGAGTCTATCGAATGATATTTACTAAATGTATTAGGTTGCAACACTTATACAGAAAAGAAGTCTAAGTATTTATTAAACTTTGCAATTCTCATTGACACAAACTCTTTTAGGCCACAAAATATACAACCCTAAAAAATCATAAGTCCCAAAGGAAGTAGCAAACACCCGAGAGAGAACAAAGAAAGAAAAGAATATCAACATTGCATTTAAATATTATTTACTAATTATATAATATTATTTTTATTATTTTTCTAATAAGGTAATTAAATAATATTTTATTTTTGCATTCACCAATCTAATAATCATCTACTTAAATAACTATTCCTTTGAGGTAATTTTGTTTGACGGTTTTAGTTTTATCATCATAAATCTTGGTGCACTACAAAGATAAGTTAGTGTGATACCTTTTGCAAGGGTAATTGCCACTTTTTTGTTGACTTGATATATTATAATAAAAAAAGCAACTCATTAGTTAATTAGATAATGATGTTAATAAAAAAATAAAAAAATACAACAACAAATGTATATATAAGTTAATTTTTGTTTGACTTGATGTTTTAGTGTACTCCCTAATATTTGGATAAAAATATAATTACTTTCTCAATTAAAAGTAAGATTCGTATAAAAAAATTAGTAAACAAACTTTATTAAAATTTAAAAATAAGAAAATCTTCACCCTCTCAACCCAAACTCTCCAAACTTATTTGTTCACAACATTTTCTTAATATACTCATTATTTAGAAAATGGTTTCCCAAGTTATACGGGGAGAGAGAAAAAAATATATTGCCCTATTCAACCTCCAATAAGCTACTTTTGCATACAAGGAGTCCTATGACTTATATGAAAAAGTAATGAGCACTAATTATTTTGAGAAAATGTCTAATATATGAATGAGCAGAATCCGACCCTACCTGCTTATCCGATATGACCCAAACATGATTGGGTTCAAACAGGTTCGGGGCTATAGTTAAGTTCAATTGTTAGCGGGATATGAGAGGAGTAGAGAGTCACAAGTAAAACATCACGTCTTGAACCAAAACCTTAAAGCATTAGTTCCATGAGTCTTTTTCACTTATAAAATATTTCACTCATTCTCTCATATCGAATGAAACTTCACATTTGAATAAACCCAATACCTAGGTCACAACACCCGTATAGAGAAACGAAGTCAGGTATTTATCAAACTTTACAAGTTTCATTGACAAACTACTTTAGGCCACAAAATATACAACGCTAAAAAATCATGTCCTAAAGGAAGGAGCAAAAAGGAGGAGAAAAGAAAGAAAGAAAAGAGTATCAACATTACAATTAAATATTATTCACTAATTATGTAATATTTTTTTTATTATTTTTCTAATAAGGTAATTAAATAAGTTTGTTTGAAGTGAAAATGTCCAATATTATATTATTGCATTCGCTAATCTAATATTCATCTACATAAATAAGCACCCTTTGAGATATTTTACTTTGATGGTTTTAGTTTTATCATCACTAGTATGTCGACAGATATTTTGTGTTTGTCGACCCGCATTCATATTTTATTATATTAAGTATTTAATTTTTATATATTTTATTTTATACAATTAGAATGTTTTTGTATTAAGAATATTTTATCTTAAAAATATATTTATTATAATTCATTTTACGGTGAGATAGATTGTTAATTTGATAATGTTAGTTACTTAGGATTATATGATTTTTTGTAGAAATAAAAAATGTAAGGACAAAATAAAAAATGAAAATTATATCATGATGGCAGTTATTTCATGTTTTGACTTTATATATAGTATAGATAAATCTTGGTGCACTTCAAAGATAAGTTAGTGTCATACCTTTTGCAAGGGTGATTTATCATTTTTTGTTGACTTGATATATTATAATAAAAACAATCAATTCATTAGTTAATTAGATAATGATGTTAATAATAAAATAAAAAATACAACAAGAAGGAAAAAGATTGATTATCATAAATGATGAAGGATGTGAAAATAAATAAATGAGAGAAGGTTGACAAGTGGATGAATAGATGTTGAAAGTTGTATTTAAAGGAATGTTGTGAAACCCGAGTTGGACATCAACCCGGAAGAACTTTCGTATTAAGTCTAACTGGTTTAAATAGTTAAATCGTCGAGTTGAACCGAATGATTTTAAATTTAATTAATAATTTTTGTCTATAAATATATAATTGTAAAATTTTATATAATTAATAATTTTATATAACTATAATTTTAGCATGATCGAACTAGAATTTATCCGGTTAAAAGCGGCCTAACTACTCATTCGATTATACTACAATACGAAACTGTTTTCAAGTCCAATCAGCGATCAAACCGGTCGAACCGGACGGTTATCAAACGAGTGATTTAAAGTAAGCCTAGATGGTAATGTTTGTATTATGATAATAAGTAGTATATTATAGTTTGTATGTAGTTAGTGGGTAGCATGATGAGGCATGGGAAGTTTCTTCGAAATTTCCACCTCACACACTTAGAGTGGAATTCTAATATTAGTAAAGAAATAGTTAATAAGGGATTAATAGAGAGGCAGTGTAGCATTACCATTCATTTTATCTTCTCATTTTCATTCATTATTACAATGTGGTGTTGCATTGTGCCTCCGTTGTTGTGAGTAGTCATTTAATTTAACCATATTCATAAAACAATGACTATTCCCACCACCGACGTTGATCTTGATCCCGTTGTCGGTGAATTCACCGTTACTATCAACGGCGGCACCGACCATCAACATGATGATTATGATGATGATGAATTTGTTGATCCTAATGATCCTTTTGATATTACACAAACTAAGAATGCTTCCATCGACACTCTTCGCCGTTGGAGAGTATGCTTTCTTTTCACTTTCCTAATCATTCTGCATTATTATTATTATTTGTGAATATTATTACAGAATAATGAAGATAATCATCTCAAACACATGTGTACTTTTATAATATGTTTCAAATTTGTTGTATCTGCTCTTCCTAGGCTGGAACAATTAATTAACATCCTATAAATGCATTCATTACTATAGGTATACAATGCAAGTAGAAAAACACCTAAATGTATACTCAACCTTCATTTAATCATCATTGGATTGTGTTTAGTTGGATAGGAACATTATTAGTATAGAAGAAGTAGTAGTAGTAGTATGGTTTTGCAATGCATCTAAACTCTCAAGTTTCACTCATGTGCAGCAAGCAGCACTGGTGCTCAATGCCTCCAGGCGTTTTAGATATACACTGGACTTGAAGAAGGAAGAGGACAAAGACAAAAAGATTAGATTGATTAGAGCGCATGCACAAGTCGTCAGAGTAATAATGTTTCCGAATAGCACACCATTTTGCCCATTTCTTTCTATTTCTAACCGATATTTAATTTCTCTATTAGGCAGCGTTGCTTTTCAGATTGGCCGGTGAACGGGAACTAGGTATACTTCCTTTCTTATAAACTACACCTTCCATTTTTCCCTCATCTTTCATTGTTTCTTCTCATTCTTGTTTACCAAGAACTTAGCCGTGGCAATGGTAAGTTTGTAGTGTAAATAATATACTGAAGGTTTACAGAAAATGAACCAAAGTACTCAACTATGGCTTAAAATCCAAAAATAACAGTTTGGCATTGATGTTTTTCATTTTTATTTAAGGTACCTCAGGTGCATATGCAATTTAGAAATATTCACTGATGAAAGTCTTGCACCCATATAGAAGAATTTTTTGTAATGTGAATTTCTGTTTAGTATTTTGTCCTACTTGGCATTCACTATATATAAATCGATCTGTATTCAGTTGCAGAAATATTGTTTGTAGCTTTCAGTTAATTTGTCTTTTTTTTTCCAAGGACAGATTTAGCTCTTCTGTTTACTGTTATGGCACTAAATTCACATAACTGCATGTTGTTAAAGCTTATGCATTCTGAAATACTATTGGCATTTTGAGTTACTTATAACAAATTTTCAATTTTTGTTTCGAATCATCCAGTGATTAATACAGCAGTGACACCCCTACCTCAAGCTGATGGTGACTATGCAGTTGGGCTTGAGCAACTTACTTCAATGTCTAAGGATCAGAATGTTTCTGCTTTACAACAATATGGAGGGGCAAGTCTACAAATCCTTTGGTTGCTCGCACTGATGTTGAAGTGATTTGCTTTGGTAATTAATCTAGTGATATGTTGTTCAGGTTAAAGGCTTATCTAATTTACTAAAATCAAATCCGGAGAAAGGAATCAGTGGAGATGAAGTTGATCTGTCAAAAAGGAAAAATGCATTTGGAACTAATACATATCCTCGGAAAAAGGGGAGAAGTTTTTGGGTATATTGATTATTATTCATCCTTTTTCCAATTACAGTTGATGAATTATTTGCAATACTGGCCTTAATAATTTCTTATTATTTTACAGAGGTTTTTATGGGAAGCCTGGCAAGATCTGACTCTTATAATATTGATTATAGCAGCTGTAGTATCACTGGTACTTGGAATAAAAACAGAGGTATGGTTAGCAGTCATATTTGATAATCTTCATCAATCACAATAGTAAGATGAGCATTGTAAATGGATCCCTAGTTTAGTGGGATTTCTTTCATATGGGTAATCATTATACAAAATCAAGAACAGTGGGAAATAGTGTGCAGTAAGAAACTAAAATTAATGTATGTGAAATACAAATTACTCATTACTCATAAAATGCAATTATGAGGCAACAAATTGTACAGATCTATAGCAATTGAAACTTATTATGAAAGAATAGTTGTTGTTCTTTGATCATGGGATTTTGAACCATTCCAAACATCCTCTGCATAAAGAAACTGTTTCTTCACAATCTTTGTTGTTGGATGTGATGCAACAGTTGGATTATCAACTCATCAAATAATAGCAACAAAATGTGATGCTAGTTACTAACAAGTAGTTGGTCCATGGTGTAATGCCTCATCGGATCCCAAAGTATTATAAGGCCAAAGGTAAGGTTCAATATCTGGGAGGGGCAGCCACGCTTCCCGAAAGGGATTAGTTCGTATATGGTGATACCCTTTGTTAATACAGGAAAAAAAAGTGATGCTAGTTTGTCCTTCATGATGTTCTTCAAATATATGTTTTTGGAACATTGTTGGCTTGCATAATTAAAGTTTGTTATCAATGCTTACATGATACAATAAATTGAATTATTCATCACATTCCATTTACGGTAGATATTAACTCTGAATATTTTTCCTTTTGGAATTACTAAATTTGACGTGTTTACTGTGTTTTATTTTAGGAACTCCCTTTTCTCTTTATCTGCCTGTTTTTTTAATGGTGTTTGGCTCTGAATCTTTTAATTATTCTTGCTGTTGGAATATATGTTTCTTCCTTTCAGTTGAAACAACTATCATTCTTAAAGGCTTATCATTTTCTTCATTTCTCATTGCTAGGGTTTGGAAGAAGGATGGTATGATGGGGGAAGTATTGCTTTTGCAGTTATTCTTGTCATTGTAGTTACAGGTATTGCATAAACAAATAATGTGTTCAATAGTATTAAAATTTTTATAGACGTGTATAAGGGGGCCATATTGTTTTATAAAGAAAATGAGAAGGCCATATTGTGATTTTTGATACAATTTTATTTTGCCTTGAACTTTTATTTTCTTAATTGAATTTTGTTTATTAGTGATCTGTTAGGCAGTAGTAAAATGGCAAAAATGGATAGAGATAGAAATTTAAATTTGCACAGAATAAAGGAAATTCAATACTTCATTCATATCCTTCCCTGATTTTCCACTGCATATTTTATAGAACCAGGAAGTTAAAATGTTAACTAATTTGGACCGTACAACAAATGGTCAGATCTTACATACATGCTAGCTGTACTATAGCAGAAAATATATTTTCGATAATTAATCTAAATTAATCCAACACATAGTAATCCAACCAGGTAGGCTTTAGGTGAGTATGTTTGGACATCTCTAATACAAACACAGTGTCATTTGTTTCTTAGACTGACTTTATGCTTTTACTTTCTCCTTTTTGTTTGTCAGCTGTCAGTGACTATCGGCAATCTCTGCAGTTTAAGAATTTGAATGCAGAAAAGCAAAATATACAATTGGAGGTGTGTAACATATTTTTAGAACATAAACTTATCACTGGGAATGTAAACTAAGATCATATGCTATTGAACTTGTTATAGGTCATTAGAGGTGGCAGAACAATTAAAATATCGATATTTGATATTGTTGTTGGTGATGTTATACCCCTTAAAATAGGAGATCAGGTGAGTTTTCATTTGACATTGTTTGGAATATAATTGTTTTCTTTCTACATTAATCATCACTCTGTGGGTATACTTAGGTTCCTGCTGATGGAGTGTTAATCACCTGTCATTCACTTGCTATTGACGAATCCAGTATGACTGGTGAAAGCAAGATTGTATGTTTCTTATTCCATCTATTGACCAAATTAATGGTTTTTAATTCTTATGACTTTTAAGCCAATAGTGTTCTGCAGGTTCACAAGGATCACAAAACACCCTTTTTGATGTCTGGCTGCAAAGTAGCTGATGGAGTTGGCATTATGCTGGTATAATATGATATTATATCCTTATTATGCTAGTTTGCTTGTTATTTGATGACCAATGGCTACTGTTTGTTTTGATTTATACCAACTGAGATAGCTGATTGTGTTCTGTTGGTGGTTATTCCAATATTGAAGTTTTATTATCATTTGTTGTTCATGGTCATTAAATCCGTATTCTACTCTGCAAAAGTGTGTAGAAACTCCCTCCTATTTTTAAGCACATGAAACAAAATTCTAGAATGTCACCACCGTGAATAACATTTTATACTGCCATATGTAGGTAACAAGCGTTGGTATAAATACTGAGTGGGGATTGTTGATGGCAAGTATCTCAGAAGATACCGGTGAAGAGACTCCGTTACAGGTTACCCATGCTCCATACGAAACAAAAAGAAAGGCTGTTGTTTTAGTAATTATACCTTAACAAAAATTTACGTGTTAAAACTAAACTTATTTTGGTTCAATATAATAGGTACGATTGAATGGAGTAGCAACTTTTATTGGTGTAGTTGGCCTTAGTGTTGCTGTTTTAGTGCTTGCAGTTCTCTTGGGCAGGTAATCTTAATTTTTTCTTTTGCACGTTATGACTTAATAAACACCATCTTTGACTTGCTATGTTATGACTTTGTAATTGTAGATTCTTTTCTGGCAATACGAAAGACTTAGATGGAAATAAACAATTCACCGCTGGAAAGACTAGTATTAGTGATGCAGTAGATGGGGTCATCAAAATTTTTACCATGGCTGTAAGTGCAAGTTATGAACGGTTTTATGTATTTGTTTTTTTCTTCTATTTCTTAATAGTTTTTAACCAAATATAGAGCCATGCAGGTCACAATTGTGGTTGTTGCAGTGCCTGAAGGTTTACCTTTGGCTGTTACCTTAACGTATGTCCTAGTTGCCTTGTTATTTCATTTACAGCGTACATGTACCAAAACTAGGTCCTAGATATTGTTTTTCCCCTTCTAAACTGTGTAATTTTCTTCCTTTGTTGCTTTCATGGTAGCCTGGCATACTCAATGCGGAAAATGATGGCAGACAAAGCTTTGGTAAGTCTATAGATTCTCCAACAATCACCTCCATATCTTAGGTTTGCAAATCTTTTATGTATTTTTAGTTTTGAAATATATTTTCTAACAACCAAAGATGTATAGGTACGAAGACTGTCAGCATGCGAAACTATGGGCTCTGCTACAACGATTTGCAGTGATAAAACAGGAACATTGACCTTAAATCAGGTGAGTCCCATAGTCGAAGGATCGGGTACTCTAAAAGGATAAAAGAACATATGGCTATAATTTACATAAATGGAGTAGGGAGAAGGAGCTCACAGAACATATCAGTTGTTCAATGAATGGCCTCTGTGTTTGATAGGCCCCTTTGTTTTTTAAATTTATATGTCTATATTTAGTAATAGGCGTAGTCTACCTAATATGTTTTACAATTTATAAATAAGCTGTTAGTCCATTTTGCCTGACTCCCAGGTGTCTTTATTTTATTCATTTTAATTAAAGTCCTTAAGTTATGAATATTTGATTTTAGCTGATTTAATAATGGCATTATAGATGACAGTAGTCGAGGCATATGCTGGGAGGAAGAAGTTAAACCCAGTGGATGACTCATCAAAGTTGCATCCAGAAGTTTTATCTCTGATAAATGAGGGCATTGCACAGAATTCAACTGGAAATGTTTTTGTACCCAAGGTATGTCTCTATATGTAAATTTAACATCTGTAACTCTGGTTTAGTTGAAGTTTTTGATTGTATGTGTAAGAAATATAAAACCATTCATGAGACCCCACCTCATGTTTTATTTCGACGATCCTAGCTGTGATGGAATGATTGAGTTTCTGGTTGAATCATGCCTCGCCAGCCTCTGTTGAGTCGTAACATCGCCAATCTTACGTGATAAATCGTGATTTTGTCAACCATGATCGAGAGTTTGACCCTTGCTATCCCTATTTTTCATTACTAAGTTGAATTTCATAGTAGAGTGAAATGGTTCTGTGCTTTGTCAAATGCAGCATGCCCAACTCCTGCATGGATGTATGGTATCAGCACAAGGTAAGAGTGAGTCAGTGCATTTTCCAAGCTTCAAGCCCAAGACTTTTGTGGAGGAGAGTTGTGAGAGATATAAAATCATTCATAAGCTTCCATTCACTCCTTATATTTGTGGGACAGTATTCAGCATAATTCAGAGATTTCTGCTGACAACTGGTTGTAACAAAATATGTATAGAATAGATTAATAGAAATGCAAAACCAGCAGGCCAACGAATGGTTGGTTTTAATTTCTTAGCTGATAAATTAGTTTCTCTATCTAATCTTGAGGAAAATATGATTTACATTTATATCATTTTTTAATGAGTAAAACTTGATTTAGAAACAACCATTAAAATGAACTTTCAGATCTAACCTCTAAGTATATCTCCTGTGGCTGTGTCTTATGTGTGTGCCTCTAGCATATTGCCTGGTGTCGATATAGTTGATATTAAGTTACTCTCACATATAGAAGTTTGAAAGCTCTTATCCTTATATTTGGCATCTGATAATGGTCATTTTGTGCGCCTGTGGCTAGTTTCTTTTATACTGGCCAATATGAACTAATAGAATACCTGATATAAGATTGTACTGGTCTTGTGAATGTAAAAATATGATGTACATTTTTTTATTTACCTGTTCTTGTCCTCTTCAATTGTAACTACTGTGGTTTTTGTTTTTCGAATTAGAGCTAATATCCATTAAGCATTACATCTGTGACTGCATTTGGTTTGATAGGATGGTGGAGAGACAGAGGTGACAGGATCTCCTACAGAGAAGGCAATTCTTTCATGGGCAGTCAAGGTACCCTTGTCGATCCCCCACCCCCACCACACACACATGCCTTTTTCTGTCCATCCTCCCTCCCTCTTTTAATCTGTTGATTTTGAACTTCAACTCATTTATTGAGTACAAATGGCAGTTGGGTATGAATTTTGATCTTACCAGATCAATTACGGCAGTTCTCCATGTCTTCCCCTTCAATTCTGAGAAAAAGCGAGGTGGTGTTGCTCTGAAGCTGGTAATTACCTTTCTTTATTGTATTTCATAAATTAATATTTGACATAGGTATTCATCTCTTGCTCTTTCAATTAATTTTTCATTTGATACTAAATTAATTTATAAAGTGAATGTTGCTTATTTTGCTATTATGGTATCATTTCACGTGCATTGGATATATAAGCTTTTTACTGATTTACTGAATAAATTTGCCACCATCTTTTCTGTGCTAATCAGATGTAGTGGTTGCAATTTTCCTGGCAGGTGGACTCGGGAGTACATATTCATTGGAAAGGAGCTGCAGAGATTGTTCTAAGAGCATGTACTCAGTATCTTGATTCAAATGGTGACTTGCAATCCATTGAAGAAGAGAAGGTTAGGAAAAGCAGTTTCAAGACCTAGAAATTTTCCTCATGGAGTTTTACCTAAAAAATGTTTGCTGAGGGAAAGAAAAATCATTGAATTGAAAATTGGAGATAAAAACATTTTTTATAGCTCTCAGGGATTAAGAAAGTAGTCGGGATTAAGTTACCACCAAATAGCTTAATTCGTATCAATGTGATGAAAGTGTTCTTTCATGTTACTCTGGTGCGTACCGGGTAATATAGCAATCGATCACTCTTCCAAAAATACGGCAAGAGCATTTATATTTTTTTAGCATCTCCAAGTTAGTTGATAGTATTTTATCTGAAACTCTTATGCAGGCATTTTTCGGGGAGGCGATTGATGACATGGCTGCTCGCAGCTTGCGTTGTGTTGCCATTGCATACAGATCATATGAATTAGAAAAGGTTCCATCTAATGAGGAAGAATTAGACCACTGGGCCTTACCAGAAGAAGAGCTTGTTTTGCTTGCTATTGTTGGAATAAAGGTAAATGTAAAGTAGATTTTCTTGTTATATGAATATTCATTGTTGTTGAATATGGAATCGAGTTACTATGAAGCTTCCTTGGTCGTCATGCTTTCAAATTAACCCTGGAGTCCTTCATTTATGCTAAAACTTATATGTATGTTCAGGATCCTTGTCGCCCTGGAGTCAAAGAGGCTGTGAGAGTATGCACTGAAGCTGGTGTTAAGGTAATATATTCTTCTTATGTTTGATGAGTTTAGTCCTCATATTTAGATCACAGTTTAACGTGAATCCAGTTAAAGACAGTGTCTGAACTTGTTTTTAACTTTATTATAGCATGAGTATTATTCAAAATGTAATCAAGGGAACCCAACCTGTTGTTCACTTATCAACTCATAGGTACGCATGGTTACCGGAGACAACCTTCAGACAGCAAAGGCAATAGCTTTGGAGTGTGGGATTCTGGCTTCAACTGAAGATGCAATTGAGCCAAATATAATTGAAGGAAAGAGGTTCCGTGAACTACCTGAAAAAGAAAGGGAAGAGATTGCTAAGAAAATAACGGTATGCTACTTCTGTTGGGATTTCTTTTATTATATGCATTAGCTACAAATATTCGATAAGGAAAACTTATTTATCCATTCGTAACATTATACAAAGGAAAGCTCTTCATTTCAATAACCTCAGCTATGATACATCAATTCGAGTTAGTTATATGTTTTTAATAGTGATTTACTTAATATATATAGGTGATGGGGAGGTCTTCTCCTAATGACAAGCTTTTGCTTGTCCAAGCACTACGTAATGGAGGTGAAGTTGTTGCTGTGACAGGAGATGGCACCAATGATGCTCCTGCACTTCATGAGGTCTGTTACATTCCTTAGATGAAACCTTGAATATTGAGGATTAGAATTACTATCAATGTTTTAAAATTTTGAAATGCTTTCTCAAGAATGAACATGCAAGGGATGCATATATTTGCTGATGCACACTTTTAGTCAGTATACTATCAATTTGGGGTTTCCATTAATTGATTGCTATGGCCCACCAACTGAAAAGGTGGAAAGGGGGGAGGAGAAGAAGAGAGAGACTGGACTTATGGCAGACTCTCACAGTGTTCTTTTACTTTTCAAAACATATTATTTGCCAGCAAAATGTCATTCTTCCACACAACACTTGGTAGTAAATTTGATGCATTTTCTTTTTATTTTATGGCCCTTAGTTTATGCCTTTCATACAGATTCTTGCAATTAACATAGAAGTGTCTTAGGTAGGTGTCAAATTTTCCTGTATCTTTTTATAGTTGATCTCATGTTTTACTATTTTGTATTTTAGGCAGATATTGGTCTTTCGATGGGCATCGCAGGAACTGAAGTTGCAAAAGAGAGCTCAGATATTATAATCTTGGATGATAACTTTGCATCAGTAGTGAAGGTAAGTGTTCTATTTATTTGCTTCCGAATATATGGTATTGTTAAATG
Organism: Lupinus albus; assembly: GCA_009771035.1. NCBI lineage: Eukaryota > Viridiplantae > Streptophyta > Magnoliopsida > Fabales > Fabaceae > Lupinus > Lupinus albus. Next base: position 11,465,423 of record CM019999.1, read on the forward strand.
GTTTAATATACGCAAATAAAAAATAATATACTTCAACCCCAAAAAATATTTTACTTTGTTGTTTGCCATTATTTTCTCAACCTTTTATTTACGTATTACTTACTTCTGTTTGGTCCTTTCGGGATAACAAAAATGACTATAAACTTACCATGGCCGTGAGACATGCCAATTTGCTAGGTGTACTGGTGTAGTAGGCCTGATTAGATTTTGGCTTATGGAGATTTATCTCACTAAGACACAGGTGTCAAATGGATTGGTCCAATCTGTAATTTGCCTAAGCGTCTGTTCTGCTTCACTCTTTGTGTAGGTTGTCCGCTGGGGCCGTTCTGTATACGCAAACATTCAGAAATTTATCCAGTTCCAGCTTACTGTTAACGTCGCTGCTCTTGTAATAAATGTTGTGGCAGCAATAAGTTCTGGTGATGTTCCCTTAAATGCAGTACAGGTATCCCTCTCTTTCTTCTGTCATGTTATCATTTTGAATCACATCTTCCTTTACACTTAAAACCTGATAAAGTAGAAGAGAGGGTGAAAAAACAAGCAATCAGAAATGGTTTTCTTTTTAATTTGTTGATATGTTATTGGTCTGAATAGAAAAATGTACTAAATATCCATTGCTAACTCCAAAATTGGTTGCACTAGCTGAGGAGACAACTTCCTGATTATTGTGCTATGATATACAAAGGTAACAAATGTAAGGCGTGCTACTTGTGCCGGTTGAGTTTGTTTCAAAAGTTTTGTTATAGATAGGCTGCTAATGGGTAGGACTTAGTTCAGGTTGTTCTTTGCTGACAATTTTTCTATGGGATTATGGATAAAAGTTGTTGAATTTATGTATCTACTGATATATTTCTGGCACAGTATTTCATGTGTAGTGTTCGATATTATCAGAATAGTTTGGGTATGGTTAATATTTGGAAGGGTTGATTAAAATCGTAAGCTATAAACAATATGTATATTGGTTTTGATGTACATGCTCTTGAGTACAGCTTTTGTGGGTCAACCTTATCATGGACACACTTGGGGCCCTTGCACTGGCTACTGAACCACCAACAGACCGGCTAATGAACAGATCACCAGTTGGCCGAAGGTTTGGATTGATCAAATTTTTCATGTAGCTGTTATATATATATATATATATTCTTTTACAGTACTGTTAAAGCTACACTGAACTGACACGTAAATGCATGCACAATGTACATGTGGCTTATACTTGAATTTTGTTACTGTGTGACATGGCTATCAGTTGCGGCTTACACTGTTAACTGGCACAGAATGTCTTTGGTTTTGGTTTGTTTAATCTCAATCAAAGAGGTGTAATATGTTGTTTGTTTTGAATGTCGCTTTTTCTACTATGTATTATATGATGATATGTTTTTATCTTCAACTTAATTTAAGTATAACCGACAAGTTGTTGGTCTAGTGGGAAAGCTGGGTTCCAAGGCGCATTATGCCAATGTGCGCGAGTTCGAATCCTTGGAGAAGCTATTGTTGGGAGGGGTAGCCATCAGCCCTAAAGGGATTAGTCCTCTTCCCTGGTAATAGGGTGGATGAAAACACTGGTTAAACCAAAAAACCTTAATTTAACTGACAATTTTTTATATATGTGCAATAAATATAATTATATGGAATAAAGGAAGGAAAGAAATTTGTACTATCCCTTCATATATCAGATTAGAAATTTGTTTTAACCCAAAGGAAAGGCAATGAAATAATCCTATCACATAAAACTTGTGACATTGAGGAAGTGAGGAACTCGTGCATTCTACCCAACCAAGTGGTACCCTAAAACGTACTATTCCATGAAGCCTCTCATTCTTTTCCTTCCAAAAGCATGAAAATGAGTAGAAAGAAAGCAGCCCAAACTAGATTCTGTTTGTGCACTGTGCAGTGTAGCCTAGTATATTTTTTGTATTTAGTTTTGAGTAAATTGCATTTCTTTTTCATCACACTCTCTCAATCAAAGTCCATGATTGATTTGGGTTTTAAATTAAAATACACACTTTCATTATGATGTTATATTTGGCTTTCAGGGAACCTCTCATTACGAATATCATGTGGAGAAACTTGATTGTTCAGGTAAATTAGTTTATGGATAGACTTCTTAAGTTCATGGGATTAGGAATGAGGCTCCACAGATCCCATCATCTAATGATATAATTTGACGTCGCAGGCCGTCTATCAAATTGCTATTCTTCTTGTTCTTAACTTCGGTGGTGATAGCATTCTACCTAAACAAGATACTAGAGCTGGTGATGTTCAAGTGAAGAATACTTTGATATTCAATGCATTTGTCATGTGCCAAGTAGATTTCAACCCCCCCCTTCTTCCTCTCTTTCTGTGATAGAATTGCAACTTTGCACGAGATTGTTAATTTTGTAATTCATCTAATTCTTATCATACATTTTTAAATGTTTTCATCTTATAGATATTCAATGAGTTCAATGCTCGGAAACCAGAAGAAATGAATGTCTTCAGAGGAGTGACTAAGAACAAACTATTCATGGGAATTGTTGGAGTGACCTTTATACTTCAGGTGAATATATTAGACACCACTTTTGATGTTGTTTTCTTAATCATTATTAAGATTTGAGAATTTTTCTCATTCTGCTCCTAATTGTTAGATAATCATCATCGAGTTCCTTGGAAAGTTCACCTCAACAGTGAGACTTGATTGGAAGCTGTGGCTTGCTTCTCTTATTATGGGCCTAGTCAGGTTAGTTTGCTCAACTGCATTAGTGTTTGATTATTACAGTTCTATGCATTCATGATTTTGGTTATTATCCAGTGTCCATAGGGTTCTTGACCTCAATACTTTATTTTACAATGCTGCCAACATTATTAAATTCTGGCTGTTAAACTATACTTTCGGTCCTTGATGCTTGTTTTCAATTTGGATTGGTCCCTTTATATTGAATATTTTCAAACCATTTCCGATATGTACAAGTATTTTGAATTTGGTCCTCAAAGTATAATCAAATTGAAAATGATTATCACGTATAAGGACCAAGGTGAAAATGATTACCATGAAAAGACAAAAAGTATAACTTCGGTTATTTTCAATTTGGTCCCTGGATTTTAATTCCAAGTTTCCAACAACAAACAAGATTATAATGACGTCTGCGATAAGGACCAAATTGAGAATAATAGTATATATAGGGATTGAAAAGACTGAGTTAAAATAGAGTGTCACCACATGTAAGGACAAAAGTATACTTTAACCTAAAGTATTGAAGCTGGCGCATTTTTAGCCCACAAATGATGACCAAGTGCTTTTACCATTTTTCAGCTGGCCTCTTGCTATAGCTGGAAAATTCATTCCAGTTCCCAAAACACCGTTGTCCCGATATGTCTTAAGGCCACTTAGGCGATTGAGGAGGTCTCGTGCTACCGCAGCACAATAATACCCTGAAGAAGTGGATCACAACCTTATGACTATGGTACATCGATACTTCATAATTAAACTAACAACTCCTCTTCCACAACAAGCAACACCAATACATATTGCTAAGTCCATTTTGCTCAATGCTTCCTTCCTTCTAGAATTTGAATATAACAAAATGTATATTGATCAAATATGGCAGCAATATTATCAATATGACATGTCCCAAAGGATTTGAACATAAAATCAATCATTATATGATATGTCTTTACCTGGTTTTTCCTTTGCTATGATTTTTTGTGGTAAGTTTACATTGTAGCATTCCTTGAGATTGTTGAATTAAAAATGTCTATAAATGCTATCAAACTCACTTCCAAGTATTGGCAAGGTCCAGTACTCCTAAATTTCTAAATGAAAAGGAAAGCACTGCAATTGCAATGGTTTTAGGTTATCCTCATTTTTTGGGTAAGGAACTAATCCCTTGTGGGGTTCGTAATTGTTCCTCCTAACAAATGTCGCATTGTCCCTCCTAAGAATTGAACCTTTGTTCTTTTGATTTTTCTAAAGATCTAATGAAACCTTACACTAGTACACCAACGCCTAGTACACCAACGCCTTGTTAGTAACTGTAATAATTTTAAGATATCACTTATATCTTGGCCATGCTACTTTCATCACTCTCTTTGCTATTTGGTGAATTTTATATCAAGGCCCCACATGCACTTAACATGTTTAGGAGTGTCTAAGAAAATATTTAAATATGTTTTTGGTACATGCAATTTTGATTTTAGTCTTCAATTTTTTTAGTTAATTAATGTTTGGTTGTTGTACTTTGTAACTTATACTTTAGTTGATCTTTTAATTTTAACCTTGGTCAATGATATGTCAATATCTCAATTGATCATGTTATCAATGTAGGATGTGTTGGGGATGTGGGTGTTAATTATATCATTGATATAAAATCAAAATTTTAAAATATATAAGGACTAATACCCAAAAGAAATAATCATAGAAACTAATATAAAAAAATTGGAAAGAAGCATTAAAAGATCATTACAGCAAGAAATTAAAAGTTCATACTGCATCCATTATTATAGCAAGAAATTGAAAATGGGCCAAGGTGGTTGTTATACTTTTTAACTTATACATTCATTATAATAAAGGTATTTTCCACCACAAAGGTATTTTCATGTGTTGTTATTAATATAGAGAGGATTTTAGAAAGCACAATGTACATATGGAGCACATTCTTCATAATTATGTCACTCCATGTGTCATCACTTATGATTCATCAAAAAAATACTTGAAGGTTCAACTTTTAATATGGATACATTTTTTCAACCAATCACAACAACTGAGACATTTTTTGGGACAACAGATGTTCTATGTGTACACAACAAATGATAATAATTGGTGAAAATAAAATATACTTCACTCCAGAAAAACACTAGCCACTGATCTCTTTGGTGAATCATCCATCCAAAAAAATACAAAACCAAAAGCCTTAGGCCCTTAAACACAATTGCAGCAAAACCTTACTATTTGCTATTACATTGTTCAAATGTCTAAACTACAAAACTAACAGAAACAAGAATATGCAAAATGGTTTTTGTTGGAGATATAAGGAGACAGAAAATTGGAGACAGAAGCAGATGAACCTTGAATATCAGATGGAACCAATATCTGTGTTTTACCATTACCAATTCTTTTACCAGCTACATTTGCATACAATAGACCTGAAATTGCTGCCACAAAGACATCACTTTCAGAACTTATGTAGAAGTCAATCACTTTCTCCAATTCTGAATCTTGAGAACCTTCCAACTTCGTCTTCTTATCCGCAGGTATGATCGCTTCCTGCAACAGTTTCCAAACACAATGACAGTTTTATACTTCATATTAAATGAAGTATCAGCATAGCAGAATTTCCCTTCAAGGAATTCCTACAATGCACAGATCCGATTTCGATATCGTATCTGATCAGGTGATAGTACAATTCTTGAAAAGTGTACGATATAATGCGTTTAAATACTAATTGCAATGCTAAAAGTTCAAACTAAGAAGCTAGGAAGCACAAATACAGGATATTGATGCAACATAATACAGATATGTTATGCGAAAATATCATAAATTAATTGAAAGACGAATAAACAAATATCAAAGTATCCAATATGAAACATAATGGATGCCGACATGACAACCATGTTGAAGTATCGGTGCTTTATAGGAGTATTCCAAAAAGAAAAAGAAGAAAGTAGGGTATGCATGAGCGCGTGTGTTTACGTGAGAGAAGATTAAATAAGAACAAATAACTCACCTTAGTATAAGTTTTGGGAAACAAATCCTTGAGAGAATCAAGGGTGCTATCCCACCTTGATTCAGTCACATAAATTGTGGTATCCTTTTGAAAACCAATCTTCCTCAAAAACTTTGCAATCTCTACTGCATTGTAGCAGCTCTTCTCTTTCTTTCCATTCCCACCTCCTTGGCAACCCTTCTTATCCAACATCTCAACCCTCAAATCCACTGCAATAAATTGACCATCCGACTTTCGGCTTAAAGTTCTCAGTCTTTCCACCATCAAGTCGACGAGGTCTTTAATTTCTGGCTGCAACTCTAAACTTCCATACATCGCCAAGCACGCAATAGAATCAGAGTCACCATTTCCCCCTTCCTTTCTCATGTTCACTGAAGGAAAGTATGTTGCAAGCCTTATATTTCCCTTTGATCTATAAATAGGTTGAACATGTGTCACTATGTAGTCTTCGGTGACACGATTAGGGACCTTCACGGCAGCAACTTTCTTTTTTGATATGTTATCGGGAAGATCCTTTACCACTCTGACAACTCCTTCCATGCTTTTCTTGAACATGTCAACGTCATAAATATCCTCAAAGTTCCTGAGACATGAAATTATATTAGGTCCACACACAAGTGCTGCTTTGAGTTATTCAACGATTTCATCACAATAAATGAAACAGAAACTGAGATGGCATACCGACTTCTTATGCTATGGTAGATATCCAGAGAAAAATGGCTTAGAATAAACTACCATTACTATGAAGAGGATGGGAAATTTTACTTTTCTCTAGTAGTTGAAAACTAACGCTAACTCCGCAAAAACTTACGGTACATCTATAGCTAGTATATCTTGGTTGATGATAAGATAAGCCAAGCATTGATCACAACAGAAAGAAAAACAAGGAATGACACTTATCTGAAAACAAAGAAGCACAATTACTCTAGGTATTCAATTGCGGAAAGTGGAATATAATGACCGACCCCAAAAACACTATAGAGTTATAGCAAGTGGCGGGACAGCCACTATAACTAAGAAAATATATATAAGTGACTTATAACCTACACATATAAATACACTATACATATATACTAATAATCAAGATCATTGTATCAAATTATGGACCACATCATCTGATGCATCTACAATATTGCGGTTCTGGTGACCGTCGCAAGCGCATCACACCGCAATTGCAGTGTGACACTTGAGTTACAAAGATGTGGTCGTATCGGGACGCAGCACAACCGCATTAGACCACGTGAAATTCAATAATATTTTTCAATAAAAAATTCACACACGCAATGACTGCAAATCTGCAATCCGCATCGCAAGTGTCACACTGACCGAGATCTTAGTAAACGCAATCACGACCACAATCGTAATTTAAAATATTGATCAAGATAAGAGTATTAGAAATTGTAGTGGTGATGGAAGTTTGAGGCATAACAGAGTTATATCTCACTAAATTGGACCACACAAAGATGATGTAAAAATTGGGTTAGGTCACTTTGATAAGAGAATCAATGAAGTGATGATGAAGCAAACAATTAGTGGTCAAGGAAGAATATTTCCGAGAAAAGATGGGGTATGTTCGTGAGTTAGAAAGTATTTTGAAATTTTGCTCTTTGCTATTAAAGAACATGTAAGTAATCGAACATGTATACTAGAATTAGAAAGAAGAAAGAGAAGAAAGTAGAGTCGAGTAAAATTCGCATGTCTTATCGCACGCTATTCACAAAATATAAGAGGGGATTAACATAATACTCGAAACGTATGTTGTCGTGTGTGTATATATATAAGAGGGGATTAAGATAATACTCGAAACTTATGTTGTCGTGTGTGTGTATATATAAGAGGGGATTAACATAAATTTCCTCTTAGGGTATACTCAATCTTTTAGAGAATGGAAGTCAGCACTAACCTCTTATCGCCAGGTTGGCTTCCTCTGATGTCAGGGATCACAAGTGTTGCTCCAAGACTTCTAGCAACAATCACGGCATCAGTTATCTGAAAAAATAAATTACAGATTATGGAGTGGCATCCCTCAGGATCTGACTGCATCTAAGATTAACAAGTGCTCAACTCAATAGTGGTGAAAAGAAGTATATAAAGGAAAATGATACATTCTCTCGTAAAGTAATCCTAAGCATAAGAGTATAATGAGTTACCTGAGACATATGGTACTCCGGTCCATTGGTTAAAGAAAAAACAACAAACCCCTCAGTCAGCTCCACATCATCTGCAAGCAATCGCGAATAATATATGAATGAATATCGACAAAAAAGATGGTTAGTTCATCGAAAATTTGCAGGTCATGAAAGCCAAATCCTACCTCCAGATGGCTTGGCCCAACATGGTTTTGGCTTGTCAGTAACATCTCCCTTCCATAGCCCTATATTCTTTCTTACATCAGAACCTTCAAACTTTGAATCTGTTGCTCCAACAAATTTATCCTTATATAGTAAAAAGGTAATAGAAGGATAAGTGAACTAAGTTAAACATAATTCATAACTATGATCAAAATCGTCGTCAGTTTGAAAATGTATTGAAATGAGCCTCCCTTTATCAAAATAGTAAAACTTTGTTGAATCTCAGTGACTGCTTTATGCAAAAAAGTTCAGACATTGAAGCATCACAATTTCCTTAATTCTCAGTTTCTCACTATTTAGCCAATGTAAAAGTAAATAGATAGTGTCCAAAAGGTATGGTCTTTTTTTAATATTGCTTGTGTGCATTGTAGACACAATCTTAATGAAAAATTATATCCACCACACATTAGCAATTTGTTAGGAGTCACACATTGAGTTGAATAACAAACTAAATGTGGTACTCAAGCCATAAAGCTCTCTCACCTAATAGACTAGTCTTTTGGGTTGTGCTCTCCTCATGTATTTAAGTCCTAACAATTTGTATCTTTCATTGAAAATTGTGTCACGAAAAGAGCTACCTATAGGTTGGATTAAGATATATTGGCGAATACTGATAGGTGGGTGAAGACGTCAAAAGAGAAAGGACTACTATCGGGTCAGTGTCGATAGATTGAAAGTCGTCGTGGATATCGGCTCTTAAAGGGACAACAATATTAGGAGTCTCACATTGAGTAGAATAACAAACTCTACGTGGTACTTAAGTCATGAGGTTCTCCACCAAATAGACTAGTCTCTTGAGTTGTGATCTCCCACCTAATAGACTAGTTTTTTGGGCTGTGTTCTCCTTTCACCATGTTTATGAACTAAGGATTTAACATCTTTACAAGTTTTGTCGTGTGTATATATAGTACAAATAGGTCCTTGAGTTCAACTTTATTTCTATTGAATTGCTGCAACTCAGATTTGTTTGATAAAATGAAATAATTTTTCTAGATTGCTAATTTGCAAACTCTCCAATACAATCACCTGATCAATTTCCTGTGAATTTTATTGAAACAAAACATGTCCAAAGAATATGTTACTATGTCCAAAGAACATGTCCAAAGAATTTTATTGAGCTTAAAGACAAAAGATTGAAAACAAAGTAAAAAAGAGAGAATTGTGATGAGACTTACTTGAACAACAGAATCAAAATGGTCCCTTTTGATCATATGTATAAGCATGACAAACATTGTGATAGTAAGAATACCAGCCACCACTTGCCTCAAATCCACACCCATTTTCTCTTATATCTTTAATATATCTCTTAGATCTTGCAACACTTGTTCTATGTCAATCACTTACTCTAAGGAGCCTTAAACTTTATGAGAAAAATGAAGGGTACCCAGAAGAGATTTGAAGCTAAAGATTGAAGCTTTTTAAAACATATAGACACTGACACAACTCAACTTAACACAGAAGAAGTTGAAAGATGTTATTATCGACACCACCGACACTTTACCATAAAATCATGTGCTTCCTAAAATCTAGCCGGATTTTTATCTTTCCTCTTTTAGATTACTACTTCTAAGAGAAAAATTTAACTTTCATTAATTTTTTATACTAAGATAGTAAGAAAAATAATTAGTATGAGTAGATTCAGTGAGATTAAACCAAATTGTTCATTTCTCTATACATAAACTTCCTCTAATTTTTTGTGGAATTGAACAAATTAACTTTCATTAATGAATAAGGTTAATTATACTCATAATTTTATAAAAAAAATTACATTCACCTCCCATTCATGAGTAGCTAGGAGGGGCGTGGGCCGGATTGGGACGGGTTCAGATTTTTCCTTACCCGGCCGAGTTGGGATAGGTTCAGGTTTGTCTTTGTCCGGCCCTAAATGTTGTTCGGGCCAATTTTTCTAACTTGAACTCGGTCCTAGACCCGGAGTTAACTCGACCCTAAATATTCACAAGGTCAGCCTTTAAACCCGGACCGACCCTAGACCCGATTAAATATAACGTATACTCATTTCATTTTAGATAAAGTCTCATAAATATTATTTATTTTGTGAATATGAAATTTGACATATAAAATAATATATGTGTATATATATTATTAAACATGCATATATGATGAAAAATTATATAATCAATGATATTTTCGACCAAAAAAGTATCATTAATCTGTATATATTTGAACAGAGACACATACAAACATCGTGAGTGAGTGCTCATGGGACGGGTCGGGACGGATCATGATTAGTCCCTACCCGATCCTAAATATTGATTGAGTTTAATTTTTGAACTCGAACCCGACCCTAGACCCGATAAGAAGTAAGAAGTAAGAAGAAATGGAATGATTGATTTAGTAAGATCTAGATCCCAAACCAGCATACCCTATGAGTAGACAAAATCATAGTATTAAGTATTATATAATAATAATATCATACCCTACTCACTCTTTTATATAATGGAGTGAAGAAGCCCAGCCCAATAAGTAAAATAAATGGCCCAAATAGGTTTGTTTATTATTATTATTATTACTACATACTACTCACTCAGATCTGAATCTGCTTCCTTGTTTAGCTTCATTTCATTGATTGTCCTCAATGGAGAAATCATGCACTATCATCGTCCACTTCGACAAAGCAACACCATCACTCGCCAACGAAATCAAAGAATCACTCGAAGGAAACGACGTCGCATCAAAAATCGAAGCTCTGAAAAAAGCAATCATGCTTCTCCTCAACGGCGAAACCATTCCTCATCTTTTCATAACCATAATTCGTTACGTTCTTCCTTCCGAAGACCACACAATCCAGAAGCTTCTCCTTCTCTACCTCGAAATCATTGATAAAACCGATTCTCACGGTAAAGTCCTTCCCGAAATGATCCTCATCTGTCAAAATCTTCGTAACAATCTTCAACACCCGAACGAGTTCATTCGCGGCGTAACTCTCCGATTCCTATGCCGAATTAAACAATCAGACATCGTTGAACCACTCATTCCTTCAATTTTATCAAATCTCGAACACCGGCATCCTTTTGTTAGACGCTATGCTGTCCTTGCCATCATGTCACTCTATAAACTCCCTCAAGGTGAGCAGTTACTCGATTCCGCTCCCGAGATTGTTGATAAGTTTCTCTCAGCCGAGCAGGATCCTTCCAGCAAACGCAATGCCTTCCTCATGCTGTTTTCGTGTTCGCAGGATCGCGCGATTAGTTACCTTTTTAACAACGTTGAGAGGATTGTTGATTGGAATGAACAGCTTCAGATGGTTGTGTTGGAATTGATTCGAAAAGTTTGTAGGAGTAACAAGGGTGAGAAGGGGAAGTATATTAAGATTATTATATCGTTGCTTAATGCGAATTCGAATGCTGTTGTATATGAATGTGCTAGTACTCTTGTGTCGTTGTCGTCTGCACCAACTGCTATTAGGGCTGCAGCCACTACTTATTGTCAGTTATTGTTGTCCCAGAGTGATAACAATGTTAAGTTGATTGTGCTTGATAGGCTTAGTGAGTTGAAGAGTTCTAATAGGGAGATTATGGTTGAGATGGTTATGGATGTGCTTAGGGCGCTTTCCACCCCGAATCTTGATATTAGGAGGAAGACGATTGATATTGCTTTGGAGTTGATTACTCCGAGGAATATCGATGAGGTTGTGCTGATGCTGAAGAAGGAGGTTGTGAAGACGCAGAGTGGGGAGCATGAGAAGAATGGGGAGTATAGGCAGATGTTGGTGCAGGCGATCCATTCATGTGCGATTAAGTTCCCTGAGGTGGCGAGCACTGTGGTGCATTTGTTGATGGATTTCTTGGGAGATAGTAATGTGGCTTCAGCGTTGGATGTGGTTGTTTTTGTCCGTGAGATTATTCAGACCAACCCGAAGTTGCGGATTTCGATAATCACTAGGCTTTTGGATACTTTTTACCAGATTAGGTCCGCCAGGGTGTGTTCGTGCGCACTGTGGATCATTGGCGAGTATTGTTTGTCACTCTCAGAGGTTGAGACTGGGATCGCCACCATTAAGCAGTGCCTTGGTGACCTCCCATTTTATAATGCTGCCGAGGAAGGAGTGGGCCATGATGCATCAAAAAGTGCCACCCAACAGGTTAGTTCGACCACTGTGTCATCCAAGAGACCTGCGATTCTCGCAGATGGGACCTATGCCACACAGAGTGCAGCTGTTGAAACTGCCATGTCACCACCTACCCTTATACAGGGGTCACTGTCTTCTGTTGGGAACTTGAGGTCATTGATACTGACTGGTGATTTCTTTCTTGCGGCAGTTGTGTCGTGTACTCTGACAAAACTTGTGTTGAGGTTGGAAGAGGTTCAGACTTCAAAAGCCGAAGTTAACAAAGCAAATGCGCAGGCGTTGTTGATCATGGTCTCAATTTTGCAGCTGGGTCAATCTTCGGTGCTTACACATCCGATTGATAATGATTCTCATGATAGGATTATCCTTTGCATTAGATTGCTCTGCAATACTGGTGGCGAGGTAAGGAAGATATGGCTGGAGTCTTGCAGACAAAGCTTTGTGAAAATGCTCGCGGATAAGCAGCACCGTGAGACAGAGGAGATTAAAGCAAAGGCCCAAATATCCAATGCACAGCCTGATGATCTTATTGATTTCTACCATCTGAAAAGCAGGAAGGTATAATATGATGGCAATATCTATTTGATTTCCTTGTAAGAAGTATATAACTGCACTATTGTTTAATCATATAACTAATGATTTGAGTTTTGATGCATTTATACTGATATATCTAGTATGATATTTTATACATTGCTTAAAGTCATAATACTAAACTGACTCATGTCACTCAGGGGTCCGTATGATTCCTGTTAATGGACTTGTGATTCAATGAATTTTGTAGCACCATTTATTATGTGCTCGATACACTTGCTCTTGTGGTATTGTGTGATTTTATTTGTTGAGATTTTTGTTTTGCATTCCTTCATCATTCCTAACAATTTAGCTGTGGTTAACTTGTCCTGATACCAAGTCATGACATTTTATACATTGCTTGAAGTCATTATATTAAATTGACTATTGTGTCATTCAGGTTCGTATTATTCCCATCAATGATTTATGATTCAATGGATTTTGTAGCATCATTTGTTATGTGCTCAATAAACTAACTCCTCTAGTATTTTTTTCAAAAGTTACATACATCTGTGAATATGCTTATCTTCTCAATTCTTCAGGGTATGAGTCAGCTTGAGCTGGAAGATGAGGTTCAAGATGATCTAAAACGTGCCACTGGAGAGTTTACAAAGGATGCTGATGATGCAAATAAGCTCAATCGCATTCTCCAGCTCACTGGATTCAGTGATCCTGTTTATGCTGAAGCATATGTAACGGTGCGTCATTATGACATCGTCCTCGATGTTACTGTCATCAACCGGACCAAGGAGACTCTCCAGAACTTGTGTTTGGAGTTAGCAACCATGGGTGATCTGAAACTCGTTGAGCGTCCACAAAACTACACCCTTGCTCCAGAATCAAGCAAGCAGATTAAGGCCAACATTAAGGTTTCTTCAACTGAGACTGGGGTTATATTTGGCAACATTGTCTATGAGACATCCTCAAATGTCCTTGAGAGAACAGTGATTGTACTAAATGATATCCATATTGACATCATGGACTACATCTCTCCTGCATCTTGTGCTGATGTGGCCTTTAGAACTATGTGGGCTGAATTTGAGTGGGAAAACAAGGTATATCTCTCTCCTCATTCTCTCATTTGGTATTTTTTAAACCAAAATGGAAACTGTCGTGTCACCATTTGTTGCCTTTAACAACATCCCTGCCCTTCCATTTAAACAATTGCAGGGTTTAAAAGCTTCTAGGCACTTCAGAATACTTTAGCATCATTTCTGTGATCTTTTAATGAGCCCATGATGTTTTATTAGTATTCGCTATTAAATTTGATTTGAGATTTCATATTTTTTTTCATCATTCTGTCTATGAATATATATGCATTGATGATTATATTGATGGCTGAGATAATGCTATGTTGGCGTCAAAGTTGGTATATCAATGCTTTAGCTGGTTATTAGTAGTATTGTTGTAGTTATGTTGAAATTTGATATCAATGTTTGTATGCTGGTTTGCTACCTTAATACAAGGTGATACTTGATAGGTTAACATTCTCATTGAGTTAAACCTCTAGGAGTGGGCTAGTGGGGAGTTAATTGGGTGGTTCGCAAGTTTTCTAGGTTTGATCCTCCATCCCGTCATTGTTCCAAAAAATGAAACATGCTCATTTGTTATCTTGTTGTCCCTGATAATCTCTTCACCTTTCCATCAATTCCCCAAACAGTATGAAACTATGAATTATAGCCTGAGAAGTGATAACAAATGAGGTAATTGCTGCTCCTACGGTACTACGTCTCTTTACTTTCAAATCAGGAGGTGTATCTTTCTGTTTTTGCATTTCATTCAGTGAAGCACCATAAACTAAATCTTCCAGTATTAAATTATTTTGTACCGCATCTATTATAATATTATATATAACATATGATATCTTCTGTATGGGTTATCGCCTATGTTAAATAGCTACAGGTATGATTATCGTATGACTGTGATATGCAAATACTCCATGCACCCATATTATACATGTTTTTTAGTTCACACATATTTCTCTATCAGGTATACTTGTAATACAGGTATGATATCGAATTTTGCATATCTGTGCATTAATGTTATGATATGATATAAGCATATACGTGATGAGGTAGGTGTACTCATGCAATGTGCTTCTGCAATAACTGGATCATGTATGTGATTTCACTTTATTAACATTGATTCTGTTTTTAAGGTTGCCGTGAACTCTGTAATAGAAGATGAGAGAGAATTTCTCAACCACATTATAAAGTCCACCAATATGAAGTGCCTCACTCCACCGTAAGTTCACCACACTAATTTTACACCTTGATAGATTCTCTGTGACGCACCCAAACATGCAAACACTTTGTGGTAGTAAAAGTGTATATATATAGTATATATACACCCTTGAGCATACACTACCTTGATGGCAATTCATAGTACAACTGCATTAATAGTGAATGTCGAGCAGGAAAGTTTTTATAATGTTGGCCTTTTTCTGCATCTTTTATGTGGCATGATTTCTTGTATGCCCATCTATATATTTTATGCAGGTGAATTTTAACAGTTCTTTGTCAAGTTGGGAAAACTTGGTTATTGTATTTTTCACAGATGTGTGATTTACTTTGGCAATTCTTCCTTTCCTCAAAATCATATACATCACAATCTAATAAATAGTTTAACTATGATGGGATTCATTATTATTTTATCATTCCATGTAACTCACTTATCTTAGGTCATCATTATACTCCCTTGTCCCATTTTTTTAGTTGTCACCTTAGCATTTTAATTGTGACATGGAGGGAGTATCTTAGTTTGTTATTATTATTTTGATGGGTAGTAAACTACTCCCTTGGGATTAACTCGCAGATCGGCATTGGAGGGAGAGTGTGGTTTCCTAGCTGCAAACCTGTATGCTAAGAGTGTTTTTGGGGAAGATGCTTTGGTAAATGTAAGTATTGAGAAGCAATCAGATGGGAAGTTGAGTGGATACATTAGAATCAGAAGTAAAACTCAAGGAATTGCACTAAGTCTTGGGGACAAGATAACATTGAAACAGAAGGGTGTTGCAGCTTGAATGAATTCTCTCTCATATGTAAACTTTGTGTAGCTTCTTGGTGGTGGTTCCTGCTTCAAATTCTTGTGGCTTTAGTATTAAATTTTTACCCTTTTGGAGTTCCAATTTTTGTCTGTATTTTTTTCATATTACTTGGACGAACATCTCTTTTACTTCATATTTTCTTGTTACTACACCATACCATATATTGATGATATGAGAAATCATTAAAATTTCTATTTGTACATCTTTTGTAGTAATTACTTGAATGATTACATTAATGTCTGACTAAACAAGTAATTGGTGATATTAGAATCATTAAGGTTTGATTGCTGTTGATTGGTTTTTCATACGTCATCAATAAATTAGATCTCTAGAGGAGGCTTTGTTTTTTTAGTTTAATTTTTTGATAAAGAACTTGGGTTATATGTATATCATGATGATTAGATATTTTACCATTATTACTGCTGTTGATAACTTAGTTTTTGGGAACTTTGCTAATGGCTAGGGATGGCGATTGGCACGAGTAGTGCATATATGTGCCCATATTTGTACTATTTATGGGTACCTGTGTGGGTAGCGGGTACTCACTGGGTTTCCAATTTTAATTATATTTTATAATAATTAATTTATAAAAATAATTTTTACTTAAGAAGTAATAATAAAATAAACAAATATAATGTTAAATTAATAATAACTAAATATAAAATATTTAATTAAAATATATATATGAGGTACCCGCGGGGTGAGTATCATAATACTTGTTTCCACTCATGAGCTATTTTTGCGGGTACTCATTGTAGTTATTTTGACGGGTACCTACGAGTCCAGGTATTTTTATCATCCCTACTAATGGTATTTGTTTCATCTTTATGCTTTGTTTGCTTTAGGAGAGAAAATGAGAAAAAAGAAACATGTGAGAGAGAAAATAAAGAGAAAGAAAAATGTGAGAAAGAGAGTTGATTTTTATAGTGTTTGGTATGAGAGAAATGAAAAAGAAAGAGAAGATAATAGAGAAATGATATTATTGTAAATAACAAAAATACTCTTTCATAATAAAGAAGGGAGAAACATTATTATATTTTAAATTATTAGTTTTAATAATTTTAAAATCCATATTATAATAAACTTCCTTTTTGTTTTAGATTTAATTAATAATTATTTAAACTTTTATAATAGTACTTAAAAATTATTTAATATACATACATGTAATTAAATTATTTTTGTTCCACTAAATTAGGTCAAGGGTTTTTAGGGTATTTTACAAAATACATCACATTCACTCATCTTTCTCTTTATTTTTGGAGAGAAGTGAATTTTATGGGTTCCACACCCTTTTTATCTACTCCACCCTCTCTCTATTCAACCAAAGAGGTGAAAACCCCACTTCTCTCATTTTATCTTCTTTCTCTCCTTACTCTCTCAAACCAAAGGAGGGCTAAGAGTTGGGTAGATGTTCCCTAGTGTAGCTGAATGTTCCACTAGACCCTAGTTTATTTTGGGCTCAATAAGTTTCATTTATTTCACAAACAATTGTTTTTTAAATTTATATTCACCATTAGTAATAATTTATATTTTACCATTAGTAATAATTTATATTTTCAATTTATGTTACTTTTTATCATATCTCTAAATTGTAATCCATCACGAATAATAAATTTTATATTTGTTTTTTAAAAATTCTAATCTATATCTTGAAATAATAAATTTATTGAATTATAAAATTTGTTTAAAATCCTGCTCAATGTTCTAGAGATTTAAGTCAATGTTATGATACTTGATGACGACATCAAATCGGAAAATGTTCTAACCAATGAAATACAGAATAAATGATGTCATATATATTATATAATTAAAAAATACATATGAATTCCAAGTTAATGATATCAAGATTGATATGACATAGAATTCCAAGTTAAAAATATATATGATGAATTTAACGCATTTGTTCTTTTTTGTTTTCTAATATGAGCAAAATAGTTAGTCCAACCTTCTTGTTTAAAACGATACCACTGAATTTTCAACAATTTGAAGGGGTGATTAATTTGATGGTTTTCTAATTTGGATGAAATAGTTCATTTGTCAACTCTATGGTCAAACCGGTTGGACTGTCTAATCCAATCTGATCGAAACAACACTAATTTAAACTTTTCAAAGAGTATTAGTGTTTTTATTAATATTGAAATTTGTAATTAAAATTTTGGGCAAGGTGAGGTTAGAAACATTTGGGTGGGTACTTAAAAATATTCTCCGGCATTCAAGTCAGAAGAATAATGTATAGAGAGAATAAGATGAAAGAGTATATTATAGTATATTAACCATTAACTTCTTTATGAGAGGTCATCTATATTTATAAGGGAAATAGGCGTAGAATATCCTATGATAGACGTTGTTGACATGATCAGTCGTCCTGTCTTGTCCGACCTATCCCAGACAAACATGAACTACTTTATAAGAGTATCTAAAATGTATGTATCAACAATGTATAAGTTTTATACAATGTTAGTGGATCATTTATCATTCATGTTTAATCATCATTGACTCCTTAAAAAAATTCGTACAAAATAAATGATATAAAGAAAATGCATAAATCGTTTAACATTTATAATTAAAACACTTATTTTGAAAAAAAAAATGTATGCACAAAGAATGTAAAAGTTTTATACATTTTGGTGCATCACCTGTCATTCATATTTAATCATGATTGATTATTCAAAAAGTAATACAAATAAATAAGGGGAGAGATCCACTTACTCCCAGAGTAAGTGAAAAAAATCTTCTTCACACCATGATCATTTATTCTTGGAAAATCCAATCGTTTGAATTGGTGAGTACATCTAAACCTTTGGATTTTCCAAGATTGGATGACTAAGATGAAAAATATGTATTTTCCACTTACATTTGGAGTAAGTGAATCCATCCACAATAAATAATACATTGATTATAAGTAAATTTTTATAATAACATGGCATAGATATTAACAAATATGAATTAATTGACAAAGTTTGTATTACATTACATACACAAGTGGAAATGAAATAATTTAGACTATATGTTTTAACAAGAGTTTTAAAATATTTTGTTAATTTTTAAAGAATGTTGAAAGAAAATTGAAACTTTTCACTTCACAATATAACAAACCTTAATAAAAAATGAACTAATTATGTTTAAATATTTTAAATTATATGAGATGTTTAATCTTCATGGGATACATGAATAAAGCTTTGTTTATAAGAGGGGGACAACTTAGAGAGCATTATTTTTTATATTTGCAATATAGCATATAATTAACATATTTAATTATAAAAATAAAATATCTAAACCTATTATAAACTTATTTCATATCCATTGAAAAAAAATCAAGAGACAACGAATTATTTTTTATTTAAGTTTTGTAGAAAATAATCATACATTTTTTTTTCCATTTAGGTTTTCTAATATTTATACAATAAAGTGACATATTAGTTTTTTAAATAAAAAACAAAGATTTGGATTTAATATGTTTTTCCCACATTCACATATATTATTTTCCTTTGAGTAAATATTCCAAAATAAGTTTAAAAAATTTACTCTGAATCGTAGCAATCAATTTTAAGGAAATTTAATAGTTTAGATATATTTACTAATTCAAACCATTGAATTTTCTTAAAATTGATAACTATGATCTGTAATAAGTTTAAAAAATTTAGAATTTCATCTTTTTTGTGTTGACCTAAGAAACTAAAATTAGGTTTAGAACAAAAAAAAATTAATTTATTTAGCAGCCCCCTCTCCTTTTAAAACCCACACATTACCCACTTCACTCATCTTAAACCCTAGCCTCCTCTTTCTCTGCTTCTGTCACCAACGACGCCGTTTCAATCCAAGAAAATGGTATGAGTTTGAAATTGATGATATTGGGTTGTTGAATTGAAGTTAAAGTTTGAATCTTGAATTGATTTATATTAATTTTGTTGTTGTATGCAGACAGGAGAAGCAGTGAATCCAAAAGCATACCCATTGGCTGATTCACAACTCACAATCACTATTCTTGATCTTGTTCAACAAGCTGCTAATTATAAACAACTCAAAAAGGGTGCTAATGAAGGTATTCAACTTTTTTCAATCTTTTTCAATTTTTTTGTAATTTTTTGTTTTAATTTGTTATGTGTGTATATGTTTTTGATTTTCAGCAACAAAGACACTGAATAGAGGTCATTCTGAGTTCATTGTTATGGCTGCTGATACTGAGCCTCTTGAGATTTTACTCCACCTTCCTCTCCTTGCTGAGGATAAGGTATTGTTACTCTTATTTGTTTTTTATATTTTAGTTTGTCTTTCTGAACTTTCTAGAATTTTGAAGCATGTCTTTACTTTTTCTTGTGATTTTGTAGTTGAGAGGTTTAATTTGCAATTGTTTAATGTTTTGTTCTAATTTGTCTATTCTGATTTTGAGGTTATGCATACCCCTTATCTTCTATATTATTGTATTCTTTTTTATGTGTAAATATATATATCCCTGTGTGTGTGTTATTTGCATTATGGTTTTGTGCAAAAAAAAGTTATCCTCATTACCCCATGTAGTTGTCCACATGTCTCATAATTTTGCTAATGTGGCCTTGTGTGTAGTTTAATTTTTTATGTTTCAATGATCACTCTTTTTCTCACCTTTACTATGGTGACTAAGATAAAAATGAATTTAAGTGTTTGCTTTCTTATTTCATTTTCGGTTGAAATGTTGAGTTGAAAAAATATTAAAATGCTACCTTGTCTGCATTAGTTTCATGTTTAAATGTTGTGTATGAAATGGCAAAAACGTCTAAATGATTTCACCTTTTCTTTCATTTGTTTGGAAAACAGTAAACAATATGAGAATAAGTGACATTATTGTAATTATCAATGAAAAATGCAAACTGAAAACATAGACAAAAACATAACAGTTATGACCTTATATTTTAAATTCTTGGATAACTTACTATAATGAATTGTATGCTTTAGATTGCTGTAGAAGTTAATTTCAGCTAGAAATCTTTCATGGGCATATATTGGAGAATATTTTTTTTGTTTTGTTTTTGTTCTGTATCTGTTTTCTTGATTCTTTGTTAAGCACTCAATCTTCTGTCATTTCAATAACATGTTTGCAACTTATTTACCAAGTGATTGTCTGCTGGAATTTTTCAGAATGTCCCATATGTTTTCGTGCCGTCAAAGCAAGCACTTGGGCGCGCATGTGGTGTGACTCGGCCAGTGATCTCATGTTCCGTGACAAGTAACGAGGGAAGTCAATTGAAATCCCAAATACAGCAGCTCAAGGTAACCACTCACTTTCTTTTACTTAAATAATCTGCTACTATATGGTAACTAAGGTATTATAATGTAATCTGCTACTATACATGCATTCTGAGTCTTTGTTTGTGAACTAATGCAGGATGCAATTGAGAAGCTGCTAATCTAAAAAAAATCGATTTTCGGTGTGATGGGCCTTCTTGAGTTGTTCTTAATGCTTCTCTGAGGCTTTGACTGGTGGAATAGTTTTATTCCATATGGAAACATTGCTTTATATGTAATCCTAAGTTAGTATTTTTCTCTATTGCAAAAGATTATGTGTGTGACATTTTCTTAATTAGTGTGAGTGTTGTTTTAAATTGGTACTATGAATTGCTCTTCGTGATTTATGTTGCTTGTTATTCCAAAAATTTCGATTATCTTATTTTTGGCAGTATTACATTTAGTTGTGTTGAATGAATTAGATTTTGACTAACAAATTCCTGAATAGCAATCATAAGATGGCTGTTTCATTCATTGTAATGAAAACAGTGTCTTATCATATCGGCTTATGCAATTGAATCGGTTCTCAATTTTGTACGATATTATAATAATTATATTGACCATGTAATCATACCGTCTAAAATTGGTTTATATAGGCTGGTTTTCATTTAATTATCATGCAAGTCATAAATTTTCTTTTATCTATATTAAAGTATAGAAAAAGATATATGTATTTTATTATTCACTATTTATTTTTAATTATCATTGATTATTAGATAAAAGTAATACAAATGAATAGTAGATAATGTATGAACTGTGTATAAATCTCTATATCGCCACTACATAGATTTTACATTCATTAAAGAATATTTAACAAACATTATTAGCAAGTTTGTTTGAAAAATATATGTGTATATTTATTTGAGAATAATGTATCTCCTTGTACCAGGAGATAACTTATCTTATCCCGTCAGTAAAAATGACATTTGTATTGTTTTGTTTATTTTTATAAATATTTTGTAGAAAATGATTAAATGATACACATGTCACACGATTTTAGTGGTTGAAGAAGATAACTTATCTCCCTATACCAGAAAATACATATACTCTATTTATTTTCACGTTTTCAATTAATCCAAAAGAAAGTGTTAATACTATTTGGCGTATATGGCTTTGTTGTATGATTTGTTTCATTGTTTTTGTGAACAAATTGGAATGGAGTGATTTAATCCAAAATAATTCAAGGCTTTTTTTTCATAATAAATTTGTTGCTAGAAGTGAGTATCTTTTAATTTGGAGTAACTAAAATGAATGTAATTAAAGTGTGTTTTTCTCATATAAAACTTTGCTTGAATCTTGGTCTTGTTTTTTCAAGTTAAGTTAGTAGCAATTCTGAATATAATAAAGCTAAAAAAATATGAATTTGTAATCGTGATGGTGCTGAAAATGAGTTTCTCAATTAATTAAACTTTAAAGTACAAAAGTACAACTCATGCAACGAAAGAAAGAAACTTTAATCAATTAATGTTTACTATGAGTGTTTGGATTGATTTTCATAGTTAGTATCAGATTGCCAAAACTAAAAATAGTTATCGAAAAGAATGTAAAAAAATAATTAATTGTATTAAAAAACATTAAAAACTAAAAAAGTTAACAAAATAGTTGCAGAACCTATTAGATTAATTGTTAATTAATCCATAAGTATTAAGTTAATTGTTCATATAATGATTTTTAAATGAAATTTTTCAGATGAGTGCACGTCCATATTATCCACCAAACAAGATTCTATCAAATCTTGTTTATATCTAGGTGGATAGAATTAAAAGTAAATGAAACCTTTTTAATATAAATTCAAATTCTTGATATAACTTGTATGTATGATATATCAAGTATTATCTTATTTATGATGTAGATAATATAATTTGAATTTATTTAGTTATTTATATCTTATCAACAACTAAATTGTTATAGTTGTTAAGAAGATGAAGAAGAAATTTATATTTATCTCATCAATTCTTTTATATCAGTTAATACTTGATAACAATGATTGATATTTTTTGAATGATTTGATTCATTTAATACTTGTATGTTTATAATTGACTAGAATCTTTTAAAAAATGTGCAACATCTCAACCTCACAATTAATAACAGATAAATACTTATCCAAATCATATAATTAAGATTTCTAGAAGATCAAATGTTTGAAATTATAATCTAACAATATTTTAGAGTTTCTAGTTCTAGCCTTCTATATAAAGGCATTCTCTATACTATAATTCTTGTATTACAATGTCACAACCATCGACAAGAATGAAATTATACTTACCAGATGAATGCTGGGAATCAGTGTTCAATTTCCTTCCTTACCAAAAGTCTCTCTCGCTAATTTCGAAGCGATTTCTTTCCATCACTAACAACCTTCGATCCTCTCTAACAATCTTACCTGCCACACCACTTGGTCTTCTCCCTCACCTTATCTACATTAGGTTCCCCAACCTAACTTCCCTCCATATTCGACATATCTATCTTTCTGAATTTTTCGTCCGACCTATCTATACCTCGAACTATTCCTTGATTCGGCTGCGTGATTTAGCAGTAGAAAAGAACAAGTCCACTTGTCCTTTTAAATCTATTACTTTTCACAACATTATTAATATAACAGACGATGATCTTATTCTCATAGTTGAATGCTTTAGTTCTATCCAACAACTTGACATTAGTAGTTATCGTTCATGTGATCGAGATGTTACTGATATTGGTATAAGGACATTGTCAATTGGACTCACAAAACTCAGAAAAGTTGTAATCTCTGGTTATTTCATCAATGATTCAAAACTTGTCATTCTATGCAAACACTCCCCACTTCTCGAAAAAGTGATTATCACTTGTGACAAATACATAACTCAACATGGTATAGCTTCTGCTATTAAGCAGATGCTAAATTTGGTTTCTTTCTCTGTTAAAAGATTTAATTTCGAGAACAATTCACCAGATTTAATTGCTTCATTGATGGGTTTGAGAAATATGACTTTTCTTGACTTATCATTTTCCTGTATATCAGATGAGTTGTTAATTTCTATTGCAAAGGTACATGTTTCATTGAAGAAACTTGTTCTACGAGGTTGTCGTGGTTATAACTATGTTGGGATTTATATTTTGTTGTTGAAATGTAGACTTGTTCAACATTTGGATCTTCATGATACTGAGTTTTTGGAAGATGAACATATCATTGAATTATCTAAGTTTCTTAGTCATTTGAAGTTTATAGATCTCAGTGATTGTTCCAACATAACTGATTTAGGCCTCTCAGCACTTACCAAGAATTGTCCTTTGCTTAATCATATGAAAACAAAGGAACCACCGAAAACATGGACGGATATTGGTAGATTTTGTTGTAAACTCTCCATTGAAGATGAAGAAATCTTGAGAGATGAAGGTAGGTGCAATTGCTGGATTTAACCGGAAATATGTTGTGAAGGGAAAGAGAAAGCTTGAAAACTATTAAATAATACATTCAAGTTTGAATGTTTTCATGCTGAATTTGAGCTTTTATGTGTTTTTTTCATTCTGTGTGTGTAAAGTAGTGCTACTCATATCTGCATTGTTATTCCACCATTGGGTTATAATTAGTCTTATATTATTCACTACACTTGCATTTTCAATTTTATTAAAAAAAACACTGTTAAATGAATTATCATAATTTAATAAAGTTTCTAGTGATGCTATTGCTTTTCTAAATCAGCTTTTAGCTATTCTATCCATAAAAGGTCACAATTTGTACAATAGATACATAATTTCCTTCATTTACCCCATATACTACGTATCAAATTCACTGTAAAAAGTGACCAAGTGTATAACCCATGTGAATCGTGAACCATATAATTATGACTTGTACATGAATGATTTGTATCAGAGTTTAAAGTACAAAAGTACAACTCATGCTAAGAAAGAAAGAAAGAAGGTGAATCTATCAATGTTTAGTATGGGTCTTTGGATTGATTTTCATAGTTAGTAACAGATTGTCAAAACTAAAAATAATTAATTATATTAGAAAACATTGAAAACTAAAAAAGTTAACAAAATAGTTGTAGAACCTATGAGATTAATTGTTAATTAATCCTTAAGTGTTAAGTTAATTGTTCATGTAGTTAAAATGATTTTTTAATGAATTTTTTTAGATAAGTGCACTTCCATATTATGCGCCAAACAAGATACTATCAAATCTTGTTTATATCTAGGTTGATTGAACTAAAAGTAAATGAAACCATTTTGAATATAAATTCAAATGCTTGATATAACTTGTATGTATGATATATCAAGATATTATTTATGATGTAGATAATATAATTTGAATTTATTTAGTTATTTATATCTTATCAACAACTAAATTGTTATAGTTGTTAAGAAGATGAAGAAGAAATTTATATTTATATTTATCTTATCAATTCCTTTATATCATTAAATACTTAATAACAATATGATTGATATTTTTTATGGGAATAGTAATAATAAATGATTTGAATTAAAAGATACTATCAGATCTTATTTATATCTAGGTGGATAGAATTAAAAGTAAATGAAACCATTTTGAATATAAATTCAAATTCTTGATATAACTTGTATGTATGATATATAAAGTATTATCTTATTTATGATTTAGATAATATAATTTGAATTTATTTAGTTATGTATATCTTATTAACAACTAAATTGTTATGGTTGTTAAGAAGAGGAAGAAGATATTTATATTTATCTTATCAATTCCTTCATATCAATTAATACTTTATAACAATGATTGATATTTTCTGAATGATTTGATTAATATTCAGATTCACATATAAATTTGCTCCAGATATGTTTATAACCGACTAGAATCTTTCTAAAAATATGCAACATCTCAACCTCACAATTAATAACAGATAAATACTTATCCAAATCATATAATTAAAATTTCTATAAGATCAAATGTTTCAATTAAGATCTAACAATATTTTAGAGTTTCTAGTTATAGCCTTGTACATTCTCTCTATACTATAATTCTTGTATTACAATGTCACCATGAACATCAAGAATGAAATTATACTTACCAGATGAATGTTGGGAATTAGTGTTCAATTTCCTTCCTTACTAAAAGTCTCTCTCACTTGTTTCGAAGCGATCCCTTTCCATCACTAACAACCTTCGATCCTCTCTAACACTCTTACCTGCTACACCATTTGGTCTTCTCCCTCACGTTATTTATATTAGGTTCCCAATCTAATTTCCTCCATATTCGACATATCTATGTCTCCGAATTTTTCCTCCAACCTATCTATACCTCGAACTATTCCTCGATTCGGCTGAGCGATTTAGCAGTACAGAAGGACATGTCCACTTGTCCTTTTAAATCTGTTACTTTTCACAACATTATTAATATAACAAATGGTGATCTTATTCTCATAGCTCAATGCTTTAGTTCTATCCAACAACTTGACATTAGTAGTTATTGTTCATGTGATCAAGATGTTATTGATATTGGTATAAGGGCATTGCCAATTGGACTCACAAAACTCAGAAAAGTTTTAATCTCTGGTTATTTCATCAATGATTCAAAACTTGTCATTCTTTGCAAACACTATCCACTTCTTGAAAAAGTGATTATTACTTGTGACAAATTCATAACTCAACATGTTATTGCTTCTGCTATTATGGAGATGCTAAATTTGATTTCTTTCTCTGTTAAAATATTTAAATTGGAGAACAATTCACCAGATTTAATTGTTTTATTGATGGGTTTGAGAAATATGACTTTTCTTGACTTATCCTTTATGCTATGCAAGAAAGATGGAGGTATTTTGGAAATTTAGTGAAAAAATGATAAAAGAATGGGTGTGCGTAAAGTTTATTTGGGTCGCCAAAGAACTGGTGCCCAATCATGTGAGGACATTTGGCAAAAAAACTATCTCACTTAAACACCATTAACCCATTGCTATGTTCTCCTCAATTCCATCATTTCTCTCTTTCTTTTTTCCTCTTATTCTCTTTCTTCTTTCTCTCACCCGTTAACACATTGTTCTACCATATGCTAACAAGTTTGTTTACTGCAGAGATGGTGGATGTTGATAGAGAAAAAAAGAAGAATATGAACAAAGAACAAAAAAAGATATGAACAATCACTGTTAAGAGAATATGAAACTCACATGTAAACATAGATTCTGAACCGAAAAAAACTCCATTAAATCAAAGAGGTGGATTTTGAGAGAAAAGAAGAGAGAAAAAGAAGAGAAGATAGATTAAGAACAGAAAAATGAGAATATTTATTAAATAGACTAAAAATTGGCACTAGCTTGTAGTTAAAAGACATATGCAATTCTTTATGATGAGAATTTTTAGTGAGAGAAAGGAGAATGAGAACATGACGAAGAAGAAAATGAGAAATAGTGGATTTTGATAGAAGAGAAATGAGATTAAAAAAGAAGATAGATTAAGAAAAGAGAAGACTCTAGCATAAGAGAAGAGAGATTAAGAAGAAGAAAAAAAAGAATGGGAAGCATGAGGAAGAAGAGAACAGATATTCATGTACAAAGGGGAAAGTTAACGGAGTGTGTTAACAGAGTTTATTTAATTAACAATTAAATAATTTTTTTGCCAAATGTCCTCACATGATTGGGTACCAGTACCACCAGTAGGTAAGGTACTATACCTAAGTCTACTCCTTAATTAAAAGTGGATCTTGTGTATATTTAAGGACAAAAAAATATTAAGGTTGAATATCAAAACCAATTGGGAATGAGAGAAGTAACCCAACATGAATGTATTTAAATCATTTCTGAAACAATGAGGTAAGCTATGTGAGACTTACTTCCCAACATGCCTTTTCTACATAAGTTTTTCGGACCAGACGAAATGTTACTTTTGACCCATAACTAAAAGGCATATTTGACCTATGACAACTATAAAGAAGTTGACATCTGACTCTGATATCATGTTAATGTTCTATGTCAAAAACAAGTGACAATGAGAGGAGTAGCACAATATACATATATTTAAATCATTCCCAAAACAAGGAGGTAGACAATTTGAGACTTACTTTAAAAAAAAACTAAATCAAAATCTTTACAAATATTTCAAAAAACAATATAATCAAATAAAAAATTAAAATCAAATTGCTTGACTAAATAAGTTCACTATTATACATAATATAGATTTAATAACTTTTTTACTTTATTCGTTTCCTTACCTTAATAATTTTTTTTACTTTATTTGTTTCCTCGTAAGCTTTTCATGTAGTTAATTAAGATAAATTATGATATTTTAAGTCTTCTTTTTCATTGTACAAATTTTGATTGTGAGTAATTAAGACACTTATTTTTTTTATTAAAATATAAGATATTTTGTATTAAGAATTATTAACAAAACGGCTAAAATAGTATTTTTCACAATATAACTACAAAGAAGAAGGATTACATGGATATAAGTTAAATAATGATTTGATTCGAAATTATAATAAATAAGTAGTAGATTTGAAAATATATAAAAATATGTAGAGATATAGGTGAAGTCATCTAAATCAATTTGTTCCGAGCATTTATCAACGACATCTCCATTGGATATTATCAACACAACATTTTATAATTTTCAAAAAGTGACATATCCATATTAAAGTATAAGAGAATATTGTAGGAGATGAATCCACTTACTTCAATAGTAAGTGAAAAAGATATACTCCACATCTTAGTCATCCAATTTTGGAAGATCCAATGGTTTAGATTATTCACCAATTCAAACCATTGAATTTTCTAAGAATGAATAATCATGACGTGGAGTATGTTTTTTCTACTTACTCTTAGAATAATTGGATATATCCCCATATTGTAGTATATGAAAGTGGATTAAGATCTCCTATACTTATGACGTATCAGACCAATTAAAATCTATTATTTATTAGAAAAAATCAAGAACTAATATTTTATACAATTATATCGGATATCGATAAGAAAAGGTAGGAAAAGAAAAAGTGAGGCATGAATGGTATAAGCCCAGCGCCATTAGTAGTGAAGAAACGCATCTAATTCTAACTATTTGCGCCTCTCACATTCTCAACAAAACAAAACCCTTTTCTCTCTTCCTTTCTCTGTTCTCATAATCGTTAAATGGAAGCACTGTTATCATCATCATCATCATCATCTTCATCAATATGTGGTTTCTTATTGAACCCAACACCACATTCAATTCTTTCTTCTTCTTCCAATACCAATAACATCTCATTCCCTTTTTACCCTTCCTTCACCAATATCTCACTTCGTCTCTCACCTTTCACAACTCATAATAATAATAATAATAATAATGATAACCCTGATTTCTCTTTTCTTCCTCATGAGAATTTAATCATTGATAAAGACACAGTGGTGGATGCGGCAATATCACAAACAGGTAGTGTGTTAGGTGGAGGAGGAAGCAGGGCTGGACTATTTAGAACACCAATTTCAGGTGGTGTTCAAAGTGCTACCTCTGCTCATGGTTTACCTAAACCTGCTTTAGCTGTTCGTAATTTGATGGAACAAGCTAGATTTGCTCATTTATGTACTGTCATGTCTCGAATGCATCATCGGCGTCAAGGGTATCCATTTGGTTCTCTTGTCGATTTTGCTCCTGATCCGATGGGTCGTAAGTGTTTCGTATTTTCTATTTCCCTTCATCAATAATAAGTGACTCGTGTTTGTGATTATATAAATGAGTGTGTTATGTTTTTGCTTTCAAGATCCGATATTTTCATTTTCTCCGCTTGCAATTCACACTAGGAACTTATTGGCTGACCCTAGGTGCACGCTTGTTGTTCAGGTTTGTAATTTAGTATTTGCTATATTGGAGTTTTTTATGTTTCTGGTTCTTGTTTTTTTACTCACAGTTAGTTAGTTTTGTTAGATACCTGGATGGAGTGGCTTGTCCAATGCAAGGGTCACTATTTTTGGAGATGTGTATCCACTCTCAGAAGATCAACAGGTTTTTTCTTTACTTACTAACTAATTTAGACCGTGTTTCGTTAACATCATTTCTCAAAATAAATGCTTCTATTTTGTAAGAAGAGAGTGGAGAGAAGCTAGAATCACTTATCTAAGTTGTAACAAAACACAAAATTGTTTCTATGTTTCTGGAAAATTGCTTTTTTTCTTTCGTTCCGCTAAGCCTAAACATAAAAGCTCTTAGTGAGTCCCTTGGGCCAGAAATTGTGTAATTGTTTGTACCTGTATTCATATATTGATTCAGTTTTTGCTTGCACATGAATGATGATTGATATCTGTTTGTACTATAACAGGAATGGGCTCATAAGCAGTACATTGCAAAACACCATCAGGGTCCTTCTCAACAGTGGGGCAATTTCTACTATTTTAGGATGCAGAATATAAGGTTGGCTACTTTCTACTCACATTATTATACCACATAGATGAAGCTGATTGTGTTGAAAAAAAATCATCTTTCATTTCATGCAAACCCGTTTTTCATATTTTTGGGGCATTCTACCTGGACATGGTTTATTATTGTCAATATCTGTCAAAGTGCCCATGCTAGACTTTAACTAGAGAAATTACTTTTATGTTAAATTAACAGATCATAGTTTTCTTCCTCTTTTTATCAAAAACTTATGAAGGTCCTTTTGTTTTTTTAGAGTTGCCTGCCATAAAAAAGTTTCCTTAACAAGTAATAGAATTAGAAGTTAAATTGGTTGTCTGAAGATTCAACTCAATTTAGTCCTCCGATGAAAAGTGTCACTGAATAAGTCCCTGGAAGTTTAAAAATGCCATCCCATTGGTCCTTCTAGGGACTTATGTAGAGGCAATTTCTTGGACTTAACCTTTCACTACGTTGTGACAGTTTAAACTTTTAGGGACTTATTTTGTGACATTATTTCTTTTGAGGACCAAATTTGTGGCACTTGTTATTTTGGAGGACTATTTTGATGTGAATTCTTTTTTGGCTCCATTATTACCAACTTTCATACTTTATTTAATCAGTACTTCCTCATTGCAGTGATATCTATTTCATTGGTGGCTTTGGTACTGTGGCATGGGTGGATGTAAAGGAATATGAAACCATTCAACCTGATAAGATTGCAGTAGATGGTGGTGAGCAGAATCTAAAGGTAATTTTTTCTTAATTCTCACCCAGGGAACCAAAGGAAACAACTTTAACTTTTTTAGGCAAAACTAAATATTTTTTTTTATCTCTCCCTCTTTTCCCCCAATTAGAAGAATTTTATAGGATTGGTTTGGAAGGGACATTGTAAATTTTTAGGCCTAGTAGCTGAATGCATGCATAACTAAGTAGCACGCTTGGGTATTTTGCTGAGGATGAAGCCACATAGAGTCGTGCCTTTGAAATAAACTCTAATTCTTGTTCCAGTGCCCGGTCATTTGGGATTATTTCTCAACAAAATTACATTTTCCTCATAAAAAACTAACTTGGCAAACCATATGCTTGGGTAAGATTTTTTTCAATGATCAGGAAAAAAATTGTGGGTACTTTTCTGATTAGCGTGTGTAGCTTTTCAAGTAAAAAATGATTTTTTTTAACCAAACACTACTAACTTCTGTTTTACATTAAAATACATAAAAAATAAGTCACCCTTTTACAATCTAAAAGTCACATTTTAAGCTTAAACAAATGGACCCTAAGAGTTGTATTACTTCATTGCTTTGAAACCACAGGAGCTAAATGCCATCTTCTCAAAGCCCTTAAAGAAGCTCTTATCTACTGAGATTGAGGTTGATGATGCAGCACTGATATCTATAGATAGCAAAGGAACTGATGTTAGGGTCCGTCAAGGTGCCCAGGTAAGCTTCTTTTACTACAGCTAGATTGGATTTTTAATAGGTCAAATTATACCTTTGGCCCTACACATGTGGCTCATTTTAAACTAAACTTGGTCCTTATCTGTTACAAATTTCAATCTAGTCTTTATATATACAATATTTTCAGTTTCAATGTAACTTGTCAGAAGACAATTCTTGAAGTTAAAATATAGGGGCTAAATTTAAAATGACTGCCACAAGTAGGACCAAACATATACTTTATTGTTCCTTATACATGATAACCATACTATGATCCTTATGCAGGACAATCATTTTCAATTTGGTTCTTATACACTAACACCAAATGATTGAAAATGATTATCATGTATATAGGGATGAAAACTAGAGTTTAATCTTTTTAATATTTACAACTGATATGAATGATTGAATTTGTGTGCAGTTCAATATTCAGAGGATATCATTTGATGAAGGGCATAGTGTAGAAACATTAGAAGAAGCTAAAGATGCTCTTTGGAAAATAATAGAGAAAGGAAAAGTTTACAACTTGCAGAAATAAGTTTGAATGTGTTTAATATTATTATCCTCTTCCCTTTGACAAGAGGGAGTTTATAATCTTTGACTTGATGTCATGTTTTTTTTCCTAGCTGGCAAAATGTAAACTCTTTAGGATATTTATTTAAGGTTTTAATCTTGGGACAAAAACTCATAAGTAGAACTATAATAATATTTTTATTTTAAAAGAAATGATAGTATGAAGTCTTTGCATGATTTGTCTTTATACCCAATACCTGCTTGAACTGTAACTTTAAAGACGTGGATCTGCTGCTAAAGAAAGTATTAAGCTCTAAATATATAATTTTCAATTTTTTTGCTTAAATATGTTTTCCCCCTTAAAATATATTATTTGGCTCTTATATTGAGAATACCATGCCAATTTCATATTTCATAATATATGACTTTAAATTGATGTGACCAATGTTTCCTCTAGTATTCACTTTGACCCAAGTATGAGATGAAATCTCTATTAGAAAAGTGCAGCCATCCATGCTTTAGCTTTTTATACCTCAAAATTATCATATATCATACAAAGACTTGTGTGCATACATATGTGTAGAGATAATCAATTAAACATTGATAACATAAAAAAATATAAATACATTTGTCTCTAAATATGACGTGTTGAAATGTCTCTATATAAGTTTTTGTGTAAATAACATTATGCAAGAAGGTCTTTCTGATTAGGAGCATGACATGACTTGAGTGAGATATTGGGGTTTTAGAAAGGCAAAGTGTGGGTTTGAAAATAATGGAGAAGAAGATGACATGGTGCTATTTTCCTTCTTCTGGCAATAGATACAATCCATGACTTTGGTTCCACTTGTGTTGATGCACAAGTATCACCTTCGAATCTCATGGATGATGTTATAGAAGCAAGTTTATCAACTAGATTCTGTTTGTTGTCATAGATTGTCTCAGACACATGGATTTTCCTAGATGCTACACTCTCGCACTCTCTTCACTTTGTTTTGAATGAATTATGTCTTGGTTTGCCCCCTAAATGTATTTAGACCATGAAAACTTTGCAGATATCAAATAATATTTACTCACTCCATCTTTATTTGATAACATAAAAGGACTGCTAATACTTTGGCTCAAGAATAATGTTGTCAATGCCCATAATGAAATGTTGGTAGACAAATTAGTAGTGAAGGATTATACGTTAGTGGTCTAGTGGTAGAATAGTACCCTGCCATGGTACAGACCCGGGTTCGATTCCCGGCTGGTTCAGTAATATAGCTGTGATGATATTTGTTCTATATGTGATGACTGGGGTCTATCACCAATGTCTTCTACATGAATAATAGTGCACCTGATCTCTACTTTTTTTTTTATATACATGTACAGGGGAGACCAAAATCAATGAAGTAGCACTTGTGTTGTGTCAATAAAGTTTATAGTGAAATTGGTCAATACTATATGACACAAATAATTTTTTAAGAGTTCAAATTTGTATTGAAAGGATCTTAATTGGAAATCGATACTTCCATAATGGCCGAGTCTATGCTAGACGAATATAGTGCACATGAGCTCTACTATTTTTGTGTTGAAAGGATCTTAATTGAACATGTATATTCTGATTATGGTTGTGGAGACATCACATCATGAGCTCTACTATTTGTTATTGGTTCTACTATCACCTTTATATTTTTAGGTTCCACACCCATTTTTTGGAGAACTATATAGCTTATATGAGCTTACTAGGATTTTGTTTGGCATTTCAAGCATGATTCCATATATGATTAATGGTTTATATTAAAATATAAATAAATACCACATAACAATTATAACAAAAGTCTTATTTTTATTTTATTTTACTGGAAATTTCTTTCACTGATTTCTTCTTGCCTCATGGCATTCCACTCCAGATGAACAAGGATCTGTTGTCTCAACAACCGACATTATTGTAATGTTTATAACTTTCTTGGGTTGATAGTGACTAGCAAGGGATTGAGCTTGTGTGTGGTAAGACCAACAGTATCCACACTCTCTTCATCTCCCCTTTCAATGAGTTTCCACTCAAATTCTTGAACCATTCTTCCAATTGCTGTGGATGCTATCAACATTGCTTGAAGAGAACCTGCACATACCCTTTTTCCTGCTCCAAATGCCATTGTCTTGTACAAATCCATTGGGTCATATTTCTCATCAAGAAACCTCTCTGGCAACCATTGCTCTGGATTTTCCCACTCCTTCTTGTCCCTATTGCATCCATATATGTTTATTGCAATCTGTGTTTTAACATCACCTTCTAAATAATGGCTTTCCAATCATATACAAAGCAATATATTGTTATAAACTTAGACCAGATAGACAATTGAAAAAAGGTTATGCAGAAATGGTACACGAGACTCACACTTAGTAGAAATGGTACATGTATGCAGCTATGGATGGCAATATGGGTTTGCCCGATGGTCCAGTCCGTTTGGATTGTCATTTTTAGTGGGTTGAACTGAAGATTTTAGCCTAAAAGTTTCTATTCAACCCAGTTTGAAAGCCCATTTTTTAGACGGGCCATGGCGGGCCGGACTGACCGGGCAAGCCCGACAGGCCAACATTAAAACAATTAAGCTATTTAGCAAGATTGATACTAAGATGGTTAATTGATAAAAGATGAATGAAATAAAAAAGGTACCTGGCTTCCAGCTGGAATATGATAGCCTCCAATTTCAGTATCTTCTTGAGCACTTCTTAATGGAACTATTGGAGCTGGACTATGCTTCCTTAAAGTTTCATGAAATATAGCTCCTAAGTATGGTATCTTAGATATGTAGTCTTCACTAAACTTTTCATCTCCACACACATTCTTTATATCATTATAAAGCCGTTCCTGTAATACAAAGGACAAAAAAGTGAGTTATTGTGCAACTAAGAATAGGAGAAATAAATGAAAACATTAGATTCATTGTTCTAAATTGTTGTTGTGGTTGCGTCTATTGCGATTCGGATTACGACACTTGCAGTGTGAATTATTTTGCTATTAAAAAACTGCTTTTGAATTTTATGCGTCCTGATGCGGTCCAATTTGGTTTTATTGTGGCCTGATACGACCAAATCAGTGTGATTCGATGTCACCGCAATATTGTGATGGTATCACGTGATGTGGTCCACAATTTGATCAGCAAAACAACCAACCTGACGAGTTTTGTCTTTGGAAAGTTCATACATAGCCCATTCTGTTGTAACTAATGTAGTATCTGATGTCTCAATAATTGCCTCCCAAATAAGCATGGAAAGTTGTTCTTCTGTTAATTCTTTTGCTTCAGATAAAAGGTGGTCTACGTAAGAGTTTAGTTCCTGTCACACATAAATAAATCAAATTAAAACTTAGAATCAAATTGATTATTCAGCTAAAACAATGTTACAAATGATCTTGGAATTTCTGTTACACATTAACTATTTATATCGAATTACATTAGGATTCCGATTCATGGATCTCGAGAAATCAAAGTAAGAGAATCGAACTACATCTTTTGCAATTATGACCAAGAAATTCATACCTTTCCTGAAGCTATTCGCTTCTTTTGCTCATCAATCAAAGCATTCATCACAGCTTGTCTACGTTCACACAATTTCTGAATTTTCGCCTCAAAATTAGTATTAGGCACCCATTTCAAGTAAGGAAAGAAATCTCTCCAATCAACCTCAAGTGCACCTTCCATCAAATCAAGCACTAGAATCCTATATATCTCTTCATTCAACAAAGTACTCCCAAGTTCCTTCACATAAATGGATTCAATATTGGTCCCTAGAACCTACAAAAAAGTGCAAAATACCACATTTTTAGTCTTATTCTATGATCATAAATATGTGTATTGATAATAAGTATTCTATGATCATAAATATGTGTATTGATAATAAGTAATAATAACTTAAGAAGGGACTTACTTCCTTTAGTGATAATCCAAATAGTTCAGATGCAAATATTTTTCTAAAATTAATTGGCAAATCAGTGGAAGCCTTCACAGATTCATTAAGTTCATTTGAAATGTTTTCCATCATAGCTTCTCTATGAACACGATGCCGCTTCTGTATAGTATTGAAAAAAACAACAAAAAATAGACTTCAGACCAATGTTGTGAAACCCGAGCCGGACGTCAAACCGGAAGATGGCTCATATAGGTGACCGGACGATATTATAATATCATAAATAATTATATATACACATATATTATATAATTAATTAAAATAAGTGAATAACTTACTTATCATATATTATGTTTTGCATACACATAAATCAAAATAAAAGTGCATCAACCAAGTTTAAGTCTAACATAATTAGAATAATAAATCAAAACACAACTATCTCATATAGAGATTAAACATTCTAATTCATCCAAGTATCATTGTGTTCAATGCGCACCCCACCATACAAACATCCATCATTTCCTCACATCGAAAGATAATAATAAAAAAAATATTTAATTATGAAATAATATTATATAAATTATGAAGGAATATTATATAAATTATAAAGTAATATATATTCAAGTATTTCATAGGTCATACATGGTAACAAAAAGACATAACTTCATAACAAAAAAATAAAATAACTACAAAAAAAGATGGTTTTAGTGTTTTACAGCCACTGCTCATATTTTAATAAGTTATGGGGCTAAAAAAGAAAGTGGGCTTAAAAATTGGGTTAAAAGCCCATGAGATCCTTTTTTTATAAATAGAATTTTAGGGTTTCAACAAACCGGGTCGTACATGACCCGGTCACCCTTCTTCTCTACCCATGACGGCGCTGAACTTGAATGTTTGGCTGCTGAAGTTGTTGGTCGTGCAGCCATTGAGAGAGAGAGGACGTGAAGCAGAGAGTGAGAGAGAGGAAGTAATACAAAACTGAATCACGTTTCTACTCTCTACTCTCTATTGCCTGACTTTTCTTTTTCTTTTTAGTTTGAGCAACCCGGCCGGTTTAACCAACCGGGTTATTCCGGTTTTACCCGGTCTAACACTGTTGGACCGGATTTTCCACGGGCCAAAACGGCTGGGAAGAGTTTTCGGTTTTCCAGATACACGAGACCGTTTATATAGGCGGTTGAACCGGTTGGACCGGCCGGTCCGGTCCGGTTATAACATCCTTGCATCAGAGGAATCTTAATACCCAAATCATATAAAAGAAAAGGCTTTTTCGACTTAAATCATTAAGTTAAAATATGTTTGCGACTGCAATCGCGGTAACGATTTTGTAGTTTTAGTAGTGGGCACCCCGAATTCACGATTGTAATTGTGGTCACATTTTTCGATTTACAATTGCAGTACACAATTTAAAACATTGGTATATAGGTAAGAATAAAGTTATTGTAAGGAACCTGTGCATTGGCTCCTAGAACATTTCCAAGAATGTGTTTTTTGACTTTTCTGTGAAACTCATTGTAGTCACTCATAGCAACCATACATTTGTCAAAAGTGAGAATCTTGAGTGCATTAGATAGCTGCCTTGTAGAAATGGATGAGTATCTTGTAACCATAGCCTGAAATAATCATAAAAGGTTATAATCCAATTAATGGCGTTGATAACTCTTAAGGTTCCATCTCAAGACCAACAAATATATGAACATTAATTTGGGTTGATTTATATATACCTCTTTGGCGAGTTGGGCAGAGTTGAGAACAATGACAGTGGAAGAACCAGTTTTGATGGAATAAATGGGACCATATTTCTCAGCAAACTCTATGAATGTTTTGTATGGTTTCTTTTCCTTCAATTGCAAAAGGTTCCCTATCACTGGTAGCCCTGGAACCACTGCAACATTTTCACCAAATATAATATCATTTCTTAATTATACTTATATCTTACAATCATATATTAAATTATACTTATAACCATTACAATTACAAAAATATATATATATATATATATATACCTGGT
Source organism: Lupinus albus (assembly GCA_009771035.1). Classification (NCBI taxonomy): domain Eukaryota; kingdom Viridiplantae; phylum Streptophyta; class Magnoliopsida; order Fabales; family Fabaceae; genus Lupinus; species Lupinus albus. Next base: position 11,503,607 of record CM019999.1, read on the forward strand.
ACTGAGGGAAGTTGGGAAGATAATCCTCGTTTGATCTTGAAAAAGAGGAACAAAAGTAAAGGCAAACCACCCAACACTGCAGACATGATTAAAGGTTGTGTCTGAACTACTTCAAGGATGCCATTGAGGATGTCCATTGTTATTTTACAACCTACCACAAAACCCAAGTACACAAAAACAAGGTATAAGATTATATATATATATATATATACAATTATATATATATATATCCACATATTATTTTTTATAAAATTCATTTACTATGCATTAATAATTGTGTTAATATATTCCTTTTATGATATAATAATAATAATAATGTATTAATGATTGTGCTAATATCTTTAGTTTATAATATACAAGAAGAAAGATATTCAAAGTTTAAAAAACTTACTCCACATTTTACCATTAATTCTAGTGAAATATAATCGTTTGAATTGACGATTAAATCTAAATCATTACATTTCTCCATAATTGATGGTTAAGATGTGGAGTAAGTTTTTTAAACTTATTCTTAAAATAAGTGAATCTCTTCTGATATTTTTTGAAATTTGTTGTAACTTCTATCTCATTTGGAGGTTTTTTTTTGCTTGTCTGTATGAGTGAATTATAGTATAAATTTAATCATCATTGCAAGTTTGTGATCATTCTACCTAATTTAGTGTTTGTAAAATAGAAAGAATAAAATATTCATTTTAGTTCTAATAATGTTTGTTGTATTAATTTAATTCGTAAAAATAAAAATTGTGATGATAAGTTAAAATAATCATTAACATTAAAGTATAAAAATGTAGTCATAAAAATAGTTTTAATAACTGATTTAATTCCTATTTCGTAATTTTAGATATCAAATAATTACGTTACAAAAATTTGAAATATCAACTAATCTTTAGGCTTTTTTGGTTGAAGAGTAGAAAATAAGAAGAAAGATAAGGGAGAAGAGAAGAGAGAAAGAAAAATGTGAGAAATATAGTAGATTTTTGTTTTGTTTGGTATGAGCGAAAAATAAAAGAAAGAGAAGAGAAAATGTAATGTGAATTTTTAAATGACAAAAATATCTTTAGAATAAAAATAATATGAAATATGTTAAAAAAATAAAAATATAATGGTTTACTCCACGTCTTAGCCATTAATTCTAGTGAAATATAATGGTTTGAATTAGCGATTAAATCTAAATCATTACATTTCTCGATAATTGATGTTTTTTAAACATACTTTTTAAGTTAGTGGGTATCTTATCATATTTGTTGTAACTTCTACTTTTGTGTGTCTATAAGTGAATTATAGTATAGATTTAATCATCATTGCAAGTTTGTGATCATTCTACCTAATTTAGTGTTTGTAAAAATAGAAACAATAAAATACTCAGTTTAGTTTTTGTAATGTTTGTTGTATAATTTAATTTGTAAAAAATAAAAATTGTGATTATAAGTTAAAATAATCCTTATTATTATTATTAGATATCAAATAAGTAAGCTAATTTTTTTGAAATATCAAGTAATCTTTACGCTCCGTTTGGTTGAAGAATAGAAAATGAAAGAAGATATAAGGGAGAAAAAGAGAGGAGAGAAAGAAAAATGTAAAAAATAGAGTTGATTTCTATTTTGTTTGTTATGAGTGAAAGAGAAATGAAAGAGAAGATAAAATTTATATGTGAATTTTTAAATGACAAAAATATCATTAGAATAAAAATAATATGAAATATGTTAAAAATGTTGATTTTGTCACCCAACATTTGGTGGGGCCCATACACTTTTTATTTTTGTTCTCCCTTACTCTCTTCTCAACCAAATGAGAGAAAAATCATTTCTCCCTTCAACTTCTTTCCTCTCTTTCTCTAGTCTATGTACCAATGTTGTAAAAACCGTATCGTACCTGTTGGTTCAACCGGAAAACTGGTGAACCGGACCCATAACCGGTACGGTACGTATGTTATACCGCATATGCAATAAAACTAATGAAAACCGGTTGTAAACCGGTGAACCGACTTAAAAAGGCCGGTTTGTACATTTTTTTTTAAATTTCAAATTTTCATTTCTTCACCAATTCTTCAACTTCAATGATTGATATTTGTGTCATTTATTTGTATTTTGCGTTTGTTAAGTGATAATTTTGGATTAATATATGTTTTGCACTTTAGACTTTGATTTTGTTAAAGACTTAATGTTGTTTGTTTGTGTGAATTTGGAGTAGTTTATGAATATGAATTATAAATCTGAATACCTACTTATTTGAAATTTTTTGTTATAGGTTTACATATATATATATATATATATATATATATATATATATATATATATATATATATAAGCAAGTATGTCCGGTTTAACCCGCATGCAGTTTAATTACTGAACCACTGTACCAGTATATCAGTACCCTGACTGGTTTGATAACCGGTACGGTTTTAATAACATTGCTATGTACAAAGGAACGAGAGTAGGTAGATTTTGCAACATTTTTTTTATATAAATTGTACTTTCTCCAATTAGGTTGATTTTGCGTTTTAGGTAATAGAGTGCTTAAATTCACAATTTTTATTAAAGCAATTAATTATTATATTAAATTAACAAATAATCTCAATTTAAAATTGGAAAGATTTTAATATAAAACTATGCATTCAATTTTTTTTTGGGATATATACTCATTTTAAAACTTATCACAGAAAATATTACAACTAAACTTTAAAATTTCATTATTTACAAACATTAGTCTATTTAAATTATCAATTTAGTCCTTAATGTTTTTAATTTGAAATCACATTAGTGGATGACATCATTTATTATTATTATTATTATTTCCGTATTTAAACAAAACGACATTGTTTTAGTTAAAAAAATTATAATACCATTTGGACGAGATAATAAAGCAATATCATTTTTTGTTAGGTTTAATCAAGATTGAACTTGGTCTTGAAAACTCATTTGACCACTATATTTTGATTCTCTCCATCAACTCCCAAAAAATATGACAAACATTTTTAAGAGGATTTTAAGACTTTGGGTTTTAGGATTTACAAAAAGGATTTTAGGAATGAGATTATTAGAGATGAAATTGAGCACACCAAAGGTCTAGAATAGTGTCAGGTATGATAAAAGATTCGGATTTCGGCCACGCGACCGTGTTGATGGGTCTAGATGGCCGTGGTTACACCATGTGTGAGAGAAGGAGGAGACTTTATTGTTTTCTTGGTGTATTTTGGAAATAGAGAAGTGATAAAATAAGGACTAATATGGTACTTACAGAAATCTTGAGGGCTAAAACAATTGTTTTTCGCTACTTGTGATGAGGGAATAAGATAACACAATGCAATATCATTTTGTATCTTTAATTTTTAAAAATCTAATCAAAATGATGTCGCTTCGGTGATGGTGTTAAGATTTTCCAACATGGAAACTCCATGTATGTCCACATGTTTTGAAAACATTTCATGTTGCTTGCGGATTCGGGAAATGGCTAATATAGGTCATTGTTTCAAAAAGTATGGACTACAATATTAATTTAAATTTATTACAGACTAATTTGGTACATACGAAAATTATAAAAGATCTAAATGGGTGTTTACTCTTCTTATTACTAGAGAGAGTGTTGAATTGGGTTTCGTTTGTGGGTTGATTTTTGGGGAAACCATAAAATACACTTATGATATGATTATGAAGTGTTCCTTTTCTCTGAAACTCAAATTACAAGAGGCTATGTTCCAAAGCTTCATCAGTCGCTTGCACCCATCAACAATTCCTTAAAAAAGACACATCATAATATTCATTTAATGATCAGAAGGAAAATTAGAGTTTAAGTCCACTCAGTATTACATAATCTTGTTTATCATACCTCATTCTTTCGCTAGATGATGACAGTCACATGTAATAGCTAACTGTAAGTATCAGAGTGCAACTAAGAGGGGGAGTGAATTAGTTGTCTTAAAATAATGGCCACTTTTTCTGCAAAACTAAAGATTAAATTGCAGCGGAAAATATATGCAGAAAAATAATAATGAAAGAGATAAGGAAGAAGAGAATACACAGTGATTTTTATACTGGTTCACCTTCTTGTCCACCGAAGGTTACGTCCAGTACTCTTGCCACACAAGAGATTTTTCCACTAAGAATTATGAGTTGTAATTACAATATCTCACCCCGAGATTTCTATGTACCTTACACACTCCCTAATTCTTATTCACCATTGGAAAACACCTTTCCAAGTGATTCTATTCCCCTTTCGTTTCACACCCCGTGAAAGAAAGTAATCAACAATAATGAAGAATTTACAACAGTGGCAGATTGCCTTTACAAGTATGAAATTTGTATAACTTGCAATCTAATCAACTCTTGTATACAATAAGTAATAATGCTCTTGAAATCTTTTGAAACACTCTTTAAGCAACTTAAGAAATTAACTTTGAAAGTCTAAGTACTGAGTTGCAAAAGAGTAGTGAAATAAGATTAAAACTTTGAGAGCTTTTTGAAAGTGTATGTAAATTGTATATGAAAGTTGTGTTGTTGTGTGTGTGAGTTTAGAGCCTTTATATAGACTTCCAAAACACCCTAGGTGTCTTTGTGAAAGTGTATGAGTTATTTGGAGTGAAGGGATTTCGTTTGGAGTGAAACCTTTTCACTTTGAAATCTGAAAACTCTTCCAACAGCTCTCAGTAATCGATTACTGACTTGGGTAATCGATTACCCAATCAATACTGTTAACAGCTATTTGAAAATTTACACAGTGTAATCGATTACTGGATTTGAGTAATCGATTACTCAAACAACACTGTTTGACAATTTTGTTATTTTTCTTCGTGTAATCGATTACACTACTTTGGTAATCGATTACCTTGTTTTCTAAACATGGTAATCTGTTACTCAAAAATCTGTAATGGATTACTCATAGCTGTTAGAGGTTTGAAAACTCTTTTCTCACACATGTAACCTGTTACTTAAAAGAAGTAACCTGTTACACACTATTTTTGAAAATTGTTTTAACAAATTCTAAAGTGTTTCAACTTTTCTTAAAAATGGTTTGAGCATTATAACTTTGTATATACTAAGAGTTTTAGGATAGAAGTACCTATAAAGACTAAGTCTATTGTTTTGAAGCTTTGATATTCTTTGTCTTCATAAGTAGTCTTCCTTTTCTTCTTTTTGGTGATGTTGGTGTCTTCATCAAAACCGTGCCAATGTCAGAAGCAGAGATCTTCTTCACAATCTCTCCCTTTTTGATGATGACAAACCAATATCTCTTTGACAGTGTATTTTTCTGAATTTCTTTGAGAGTAGCATACTTTCTGATATATCTTGACTTGTTTTGAGTATGCTCCCCCTATCTTGTATGCTCCCCCTTTCATTTGGAGTTAAGTGCCTGGAAAATATTTTGACAAAAGAAAATACACTCCCCAACTTTTCTCCCCCTTTTGACTTCATCAAAAAGTAGAAAAGCCAAGGGTCCAGCACATATATATAGCATACATGATTTATATCATAACAGATAAGGCAATTATAGCACAATGAATATAACAGTTATAATAGTGCATAACGAAACATGTTTAAACATAAGCAAATCATAGTAGTTTTAGATGTTCAAACATAGTACTAGTAAACATAAAAACAGATGTTCAGAAAATTTCAAATATAAAACCAGACAATAAAATAAATCCTTGACATTCTAAGACTCAGGCTCAGAACTATCTTCATCGACGTCCACACTGCTCAGTTTGGAGGAAAGACAGTGAAGTTCATATAGGATTTGTTGATTTTGTGTATCGAGGGCATCCATCCGGTTAGTGACGTAGCCTCAAAGCGAAACCAATTCGTCCATAATCATCTGATTAGTAGGCATAACAACAGATGATGAAGATTGAGCATGAAACTCAGAGGGTTGTGGTGCAGCAGGATTAGGTTCTGGTTGGTGAGATGGTTGTGGTTTTTTATCAGATTTGTGCAAGTAGGTACGATCACTTCGATCTCGAGGATCAGCAGAGAAACCCATTTTGTGGACAACATCCACATCAATCTTGCTTTCGCGAAGATTTAGAGGTACCTTGGTCTCATCATTCGTGGACACACCGAAATGTTTGAGAAAGTTTGTTATGAAGATGGCATAAGGCAAAGGACTTTGGGTGTCTCGAACGTTCCACATTTGTCGCATTATCATCTCAGCCCAATTTATTTTGATGTTGAATTTTATAGCATACATCAATTGGAGTTCTATGTCACTTATTTGAGAATGATTTGAAAATTTTGGTAAGATGACATAGCTGAGCATATAATGTAACAAACGATCTTCGAGTTTGAGATGTCCAGCAGAGAGGATATCTCGGTTTTTACACATAGAATAGTAGAATTCCTTACGATCATAGTTATCCCATTCACATCGAAGACCGAAACCAACAGTGCCACCCTTAGAGGGTATGTTACAGCATAATGAACCAAATGTTTTTGAATCTAATACAATCTCTTTTCCTTTCACATAGGAAGTGATACGGTTTTTCCTTAAGTTCATATTACAGTAAAATACTCTAACGAGTTCGGGATAAATGTCGCTAGTTTCACAACAAAAATAAAAAAGGTTTTGTTGCCGTAAAAGATAGGGAAATAGAAAATCTTCAAATTCAAAATTCGAAATATTACCAAATTTCGGAGTAAAAATGGTGCGACAATGGAAGTGCTCCTCAAAAATCTTGCGTTGTTCGTTATTTGCAAGAAGCTTTGTCAAATCCAGAGGGTTGGATTTCATCGAAGTTGTTCCTTGACTTCTTTGAGAAAAGTTAGTGCATTGTTTCTTTGAGGAAGAAGCCATGGATTTTGAAGTGAAGTTTTAGGTTTTTGGGTTTTGGGAGATTTGGGGGTTTTGGATTTTGGCCACTAAACACGAAAAAGAGTGGGTAGAAGTGTTTAGAAACGAAAATGTAATATGTAAGGACACAAAAATCACTTAAAACGGTTTGAAATAGAGTTTCTAGAGAGAGTAGCGTTTTGCTTGAGTGAGAGAGAGTAGGAGGAAGAAGATGAGTTCTGAAAAAAATGCAATTTTATAAATACTCCACAGAGTAATCGGTTACTCACTTGAGTAATCGGTTACTGAAACTCTCTGTTTCACCCTGTAATCGATTACACTCCAGAGTAATCGGTTACTGACTCTAGAAAAATCAATTTTTATGCAATTTAAAGCGTATGAAAATGATTTTAACCCAAAATTTAAAACATATAAACATAAATAAACACATTTAAGTTCAAGTAGGCATGAGATAACATGGTGAAGCATACATAAGTATAATCATATATAAGTATTTAGGACAAGTAAGCTTCATCAAGAATGCCTAGTTCACGTCTAATTTTGTAAAAAGGTTCTTTTGCTAACGGTTTAGTAAATATGTCCGCTAGTTGGTTATGAGTATCAATGAATTCTACCAACACATCCTTCTTTTGGACATGGTCCCTAAGGAAATGATGCCTTATATCAATGTGTTTGGTTCTTGAGTGCATAATCGGATTTTTGGTGAGATTAATAGCACTAGTATTGTCACACTTTAAGGGAGTGCAGCCTAAGTTTAAGCCATAATCCCGTAATTGTTGTTTGAGCCACAACACTTGTGCACAACAACTACCAGCAACAATATATTCTGCTTTAGCGGTGCTTAAGACAACACAAGCTTGTTTCTTACAGGACCAAGAAACTAAAGCATTCCCTAGAATGTGGCAAGTACCGCTTGTACGTTTTCTCTCAGACTTGCATCCCGCAAAGTCTGAATCCGAGAAGCCAACCAATTTGCATACACTTCCCTTTGGATACCACAGTCCAACATCGGTTGTGCCTTTGAGATACTTGATGATTCTCTTAACGGCAACTAGATGTGACTCTTTGGGTTTAGATTGATATCGCACACATAGACATACACTAAACATGATATCAGGTCTACTGGCAGTAAGATATAAAAGAGATCCGATCATACCTCGATATTTAGATATTTCAATGCATCTAATGGGTTCATCTGCGTCAATGTATGTTCCAAATCCCATAGGAGTAGCTATTGGCTTGCAGTTATCCATATCAAATCTTTTTAATAGATCTTTGCAGTATTTGGATTGACTCACAAAGATGCCATTATCAAGCTGTTTTATTTGAAGTCCAAGAAAGTAATTAAACTTTCCCATCATGGACATTTCAAATTCTCATTGCATCATTTTGCCAAAGTCACTACACAAATTTTCATTAGTAGAACCGAAAATAATATCATCTACATATATTTGAACTAATAAAGTATGATGATTTATTTTCTTAATAAATAAAGTAGTGTTGACCTTCCCTTTTGTAAAACCTTTTTCTGTCAGAAAATTCGTTAGACGATCATACCACGCTCGTGGTGCTTGCTTTAGGCCATAGAGGGCTTTCTTTAACTTGTAGACATGAGAAGGATGTTTGTAATCTTCAAAGCCAGGAGGTTGCTCTACAAACACTTCTTCTTGAATGTAGCCGTTGAGAAATGCGCTCTTGACATCCATTTGATATAGCTGAAAATTAAGAGAACAAGCATATGCAAGTAATAGCCTAATAGCTTCAAGTCTAGCAACTGGAGCGAAGGTTTCATCAAAATCAATACCTTCTTTCTGGTTGTATCCTTGGGCTACTAGTCTAGCTTTATTTCTAATAATAATACCATTTTCATCAGATTTATTTCTAAATACCCAACGAGTTCCTATTACATGTCTATTATTTGGTCTAGGAACAAGTTCCCAAACCTCATTTCTTTCAAACTGGTTTAATTCTTCTTGCATAGCAAGAATCCAGTGTTCATCCTCGATTGCATCATCAATCTTGGAGGGTTCTATTTGAGAGACAAAGGCCATGTTTAGACAAGCATCAAACATTCTACGAGTAGTTATACCTTTGCTTATATCACTGATGATGTTATCAATAGGATGATTTCGATGGGTCCTCCATTCTTTTGGTAAGTTGGAGTGAATATGCTCCTCTTGAGAAGATAGATCATCATCCATTCTCAATTCCTCAGTATTAGTTGTAATGTCTTTGATAGAATTACCTTTAGTAGGGGAACTTGACAAGTCATCGTCATCGCAAGAAATCACATCCTTTACCGTAGGATTAGTTTCATCAAAAGATACATGAATGGATTCTTCCATGGCTAGAGTTCTTTTATTAAAGATTCAGTAAGCTTTACTCGTGAGATAATAGCCAAGGAAAATTCCTTCATCCGCTTTTGCATCAAACTTGCCCAAGTTGTCCTTACCATTGTTTAGAATAAAACATTTACAACCGAATACATGAAGATGAGAGATGTTTGGTTTTCTATCTTTGAAGAGTTCATAAGGGGTTTTCTTAAGAATTGGCCTTATAAGAACTCGATTTGAAACATAACAAGCAGTGCTAACTGCATCAGCCCAGAAATATTTTGGGAGGTTAGTTTCGTTTAACATTGTTTGAGCCAGTTCTTCTAACGACCAATTCTTTCTCTCTACAACACCATTTTGTTGTGGTGTTCTAGGAGCAGAAAAATTGTGATTGATCCCGAGATCATCACAGAATTCTTCAAAAGAAGAGTTTTGAAATTCTCCCCCATGATCACTTCTTATAGTAGCGATTTTTAGAGATTTTTCATTTTGGACTCTTTTAGCATAAATGCTAAAGGCTTTGAATGCCTCATTCTTATGAACTAAGAAGAAAGTCCAAGTGTATCTAGAAAAATCATATACTATAACAAGAGCATAATAATTACCACCAAAACTTTTTGTCCTTGAGGGACCAAATAAATCCATATGAAGTAATTGCAATGGTCTATCAGAAGAAACTATATGCTTTGGTTTGAAAAAAGTTTTTGTTTGTTTACCCATTTGACAAGCACTACATAGTTTGTCTTTAACAAACTTCATTTTGGGTAAACCCCAACCAAATCTTTCTTAATAAGTTTATTCAAATGTTCCATGTGAATATGCGTTATTCTTCTATGCCAAAGCCATGCATCATGATTATTATTAGCTACTAAACATGTTGTAGGTAAAGCAGAATCTATGTCAATCATATATATATTATTTATTCTCTTACCAACAAGTTTAGAGTTATTGGAATCCTTACTTTCGATGATGCATTTATCAGGGTAGAATGCCACTTGAAATCCTTTGTCGCATAATTGACTTATGCTTAGAAGGTTGTGCTTGAGTCCTTCAACATATAATACACCTTCTATAGTAGTTGAGGGTGACTTGCCAATTCTACCAACTCCAAGTATTTTTCCCTTGTTGTTATCACCATATGTGACGTATCCTTTGTCCCTTGGAGTCAGGACAGAGAATTTACTTTATCGCCCGTCATGTGTTTTGAGCAGCCGCTATCCAAGTACCATAAGTTGTTGGCGGCTCTCAAATTTTCCTGCAAAACAGGTTAAGTAATATTAGGTACCCAATTTTTCTTGGGTCCTTCATGGTTAGTCCCTTTCTCAACCCATCTATAATGTCCTAGGAGAACACCATATTTTCTAATAGAACAAGTATTTGGTGTCTGCCCATAGTTTTTACAATAAGAACATATGAGTTGATGCTTATGTATCCTAGTTTTATTTTTACTATGAGTGGATGCATGGATACATGATTTTTGAAAGATTATTTCCATTGAGACATTTTGCTTCTTAGAAGCTTGGCTTTTAGAACAGCCTAGACCTCTTCGGTCTTTAATATGTCTCTGATCCTTTATTATCTTTTCCAAATGTTTGCTACTCTTGTTTGAATCATTAAGTTCAAAACTTAATGTTGAAACTTTATTTTCTAGAGTAATGCATTTTTGACATGAAGAGGATGATGATGATTTATTTCTAAACATTTCTAATTCAGTTTTCTGTTTTAGAAATAATTTTCTAAGTTTGACATATTCATCATGCAATTCATTAAATGCTAATTGTAATTCAGAAGAAGAAAAATGTTTAGATTTAGTTATCTCTTCATCATCAGAATGATGAGATACCAATAGCGAGAGATGAACTTGTTCGTCATTTTCTAGTTCAGATGTAGAACAAGTGTTGTTGAGCATTGACCTTTTATCTTCCTCCGTTCCTTCATGCATAGTGTCTAGAGCATCCCATATTTCTTTGGCCGATTTGCAATTTGATATTTTGAAAAGTTCATCATTGCCAAGTGATGAAATGAGGATGTTTTTCGCTTTAAGATCATATTGCACTTTCTTTTTATCTTCATCACTCTATGAAGATTTGGGCTTAATTTCTCTTATTCCATTGATGACAGTGAAGGGTTCATAAGGTCCTTCTTCTATAGCATTCCAGATATCCAAATCTTGTGATTCAATGAAGATTCTCATTCTGATCTTCCAGAAGTCGTAGTACTCTCCAACAAAGCTTGGAAGGCGGTTGATGTTAGAACCTTCTCCTAGGAAAGATCTTCCGGCCATCTTGGTTAGGATCAAACTTTGAGAGTAAATTACCCAAGTATAGCTCTGGTGCCAATTGTAAGTATCAGAGTGCAACTAAGAGGGGGGGGGGGGGTGAATTAGTTGTCTTAAAATAATGGCCACTTTTTCTGCAAAACTAAAGATTAAAGTGCAGCGGAAAATATATGCAGAAAATAATAATGAAAGAGATAAGGGAGAAGAGAATACACAGTGATTTTTATACTGGTTCACCTTCTTGTCCACCGAAGGTTACGTCCAGTACTCTTGCCACACAAGAGATTTTTCCACTAAAAATTATGAGTTGTAATTACAATATCTCACCCCGAGATTTCTATGTACCTTACACACTCCCTAATTCTTATTCACTCTTGGAAAAACACCTTTCCAAGTGATTCTATTCCCCTTTCGTTTGGAGGTAAGTGCTTGGAAAATATTTTGACAAAAGAAAATACACTCCCCAACTTTTAGTTGCACTCTGATACTTACAATTGATAGACTTACCGTGTCTTTAGTATAATATTGCATTCCGGTTGAATAGCAGTAGCACTCAAAAGTCCAACGTCTGATTTTTCTACTCTTGCAAAGCTAGTAATGGTTGCACTGTTTGCAACCTGAAAAGTAGGAAAACAAAAATAACTTATTAATGAAAGCAATAGATAGAAACCCTAATTTTTTAAATTGTGGTTGCAGTTACAATAAATTGGTGGTAAATATTGTTGATGCGACTGAATATTGTGGGTGTGATTTTGGGGTTGTGGATTATAATTTAAAATAGAGTAAATTACACTCACACCCTATGAGTTTTAATGAAATTACACAAACCACTCATTCATTCTTTGTCCTTACACCAACCACTCATCTCTCCTACACAAATCACCCATAGTTTTATACATATATTACACTGATTACCCTGCATGTTATAAAAGTGTAATATTTTAAAGAAAAACGTGTGATGAATGTAATTAAGTTAAAAAAAATATTGTATATTGTGTAACACTTAAAATAATATAAAAGTCAGCGTTTCTTTATTATTTTTGTGTCATTACAACATACATTAATAATTCCAAAGAAATGTTTAAATAACTCTTATACTATTTTATAACGAACCAAATAATGAAGACGCTCTTATATTATTTGAATTTGTCTACACAATATACAATATTTTATTTAATTAATTACACACCTCACACATTTTTAAAAAAATAATACACTTTTATATCTTACATGGTTAGTCACTGTAACATATGTACAAAATTAGGGGTGGTTCGGGTAAGGACAAAAAAGAGAAGGGTGGTTTGTGTAATTTCACTAAAATTCATGGGGTATGAGTGTAATTTACTTTTTAAAATATTAGTATAAAGTTTAATACCACCCTTTTGAGCTTTATATGGATAAGCAGCTTCTGAAGCAATCCCACCATTCTTTATAACCCATTTCCATGCCTTAATCATGGATCCACCTTTACAACCATTGCTTGTCACATTCAACAAGTTCTTGCGAATGGTCACAAAAAAGCATTAGATTCTATGATTCTATGATATACCAACATACAATGGCCACAAAGAAGCTTATTAGTCTATCTGCTGTCGCGACCCGATTTTCGGTTGGAAGACCGGCCCTGCGACTTAGAGAGAGGCGAACTGATTTCTACCTCTTCCAATTATTTTGGAGTCGCCACTACGTTTTTTGCGGTTAAAACGTAGAAAACTCTAAACATGCCCAATTAGGATAATTTGGTCTTTAATCAGAGATTCTGAACTCGGGAGTCGATTACGGATCGGGGAAGGTATTAGCACCCCGTCCGCCCGTATTAAAACGGTACCCTCGCTAATAACATGGACTTTTATACCCTTAGAATTATTTATTGAAATTCAGTAAATAAAAACAAAATGTTTTATTTTTTATAGTTGTGCCTAACAAGAATTCAACTTGCTCCTACGTATCCCTAACTGCAATAGGGAAATCAAGGCTACGTAGTTCTGGTTCGAAAATTAATTGGTTGGTTTCGTTGATTTGAAGGTATCGATTGGATTGGGTAATGAAGTAAGTTTTTACTAAAACATTTTTGGTATGGAATTGATAGTTTAGAGACGGCACTGGTCGTAGACCTCCTTCCCATTTTCAGAGAATTTAGAGACAACACGGGCCATAACCTTACTATAAAAAATTCCATTTTAAACCATTTGATTAAATTTATTTAAAATATTGGATATGGAATTAATAGTTTAGAGACGACACTGGTCGTAGACCTCCTTCCCATTTTCAGAGAATTTAGAGACAACACGGGTCATAACCTTGCTATAAACTCCTTTTAAAATTACTTGAATAAACGATGATTATTTTTGAAATATTTGATATGGAATTAATAGTTTAGAGACGACACTGGTCGTAGACCTCATTCTCATTTTTAGAGAATTCAGAGACAACACGGGTCATAACCTTACTATAAAACTCCATTTAAAATTACTTGAATAAATGATGATTATTTTTTTGAAATATTTGATGTGGAATTAATAGTTTAGAGACAGCACTGGTCGTAGACCTCCTTCCCATTTTCAGAGAATTTAGAGACAACACGGGCCATAACCTTACTATAAAAATTCCACTGAAATTCATTGAATAATAGATTAGTTTTAAAATTATTTTTGATATGAAATTAATAGTTTAGAGACGGCACTGGTCGTAGACCTCCTTCCCATTTTCAGAGAATTTAGAGACAACACGTACCATAACCTTACTATAAAACTCCATTTAAAGTCATTTGAGTAAATAAAGAAATTTTCCTTTTAGAAAAAAGAAAAATTAACTTTGAAGTAACGAATTGGGATAATGCATATAACTTGATGGTTTAAAGTGTAATTAACATCTTTATTGAATTAGGCTTTAGGCAAAATAAAACAAATGATGAATAAAAAAGGAAGTAATATATATAAATATAAATGACTAAAATAAAACCAAAAGGGATGTTGAATTAAGTAAAATAGTAAGGGTAAAATAGTAAAATAACCGAGCTGGCTTAATTTGGAGGGGTTACCCATGACATATTCAGAAAGCAATTGAAAGGGGATCAAAATCCCTAGGGATTTCTCTCATTCTTCCCTTTTTCGTCTCAACAATGGCGTTGGCAAGAGGGGCAGCGGAAACCATGACTAGCAATCCGGCGGCTCGGGCTCATGGTTCAAGCGTGGTTTCTCGTCTTCTTCCCCTTTTCTCTTCTCCGTTTCCGGCGGTGGGCAAAGCTTCGGCCTTGTGGAGAAGAAACCAGCCGAGGAGTTCTAGTGATGGCTTCTCTGCCACACAACACGGCTACTGGGTCACACTCTCCCTTCTTCTCCTTCTTCGCAGCTTTTTCTCTCGATGGCTTAATATATACTCTAATTGAGGCTTTTTTCTGAATTCGTTGGTGTATGTATGTCTTCTACTCTGTTTTGAGGAAACTATAGTTGATGAATTCAGATTGTATTGACGGCCCCCAATGATAAAGTGGATACATTGGACAATATACTTTCCATGCCTTCCGATTGCTTCTTTTTGTGGTATGCGATTGCTGATTTGTATGGGGTCCGTATGATATGTGTGTGAATCAGTTTATTGCCCTCTGGTTGTTGTGATATTAGTATGACTATCATGTGGCGTTACTCCCTGGGCTCATGTGTGTGATGTGAGAGTATATGTAGGCATGTTTCTGAGTGTTGTGTACTTGTGTGTGATATTTGGGTTATGTATATGGATTCTGGTTATATATGTGGTTCGTATAGCAGCTAGGTGTAAGGTTTTTTGTGGAATTGTGTGGTGCATAGGGTATATATTTCTGTTTTGGTGTGTATATGTAGATAGATAAGGAAATGATAATTTTAGGGATGGAAGCTATGGTTATGGAAATTTTTCTCGGTGGTAGCGGCGGCGGTGGAAACGGTGGACGAAGCAGCGGCGTTTTCGTGCCGGCGAAGCATAAGGACGACCACTCATGGTGGTTATTTCTCGCCGATGAAGAGGCGACGAATGTATTACAGGTTCCATTCATCTTATTTCGTCTTCTTTACTTCCTCACCTATGGGTTATATCGTATCCTTCTAGTATCGGTTGGTTATTTTTCTTACCGTTTATGTTGTACACTGCAATTGATGCTGAAAAATTGTTGTTGTTAATGTTGATGTTGTAGGTGTGGTATGAATGTGACACACAACAGTTATGTGTTGCGTGCTTGGGACTGCTCTCCAATTCTTATCTGTTTGCATATGATCTCTTATGTTTTTTTTTGCTGATTGCTCTCTGCCTGTGTATGTGATAGGTATATGGGTTGCATCTGTAGGTACGTTCTTTTGTTTGCGTCTTTTGATTGTGTGGTGGAGAGGTAGATGATTGCAGAATATATTCTGGTTATTGCATGAGGGATAGTTTGTGTGTTGTTGGAATGTATGAGTGTATGGACTTTGTTGTATGTTAGCTGATTGCTATATGATGTGTTGTATGGGATGCTTTTGTTGTGTGTATGTGTCTATCTGGTTTGCTATGTGTGGTATGTATTAGGTGTGTTGGATTTTCTGAGCATTGATAGGATAAAGAGAGGCAGGCATATGAGAGGTTATTAACTTAGCCCCCCCTCAATATATGATGGCTGATTTCTTCTTATAGCTGTAAAAAGCCTTTTGAGTTGCACACTCCAGACTCAGTAACATATCATGACTCTTTGTTTCTTTCTGATTTATTGCATTAAGGCTGCACATGAATGTTGCCCTTTATGATGATTATGAATGTGTAACTGAAAAAGATTTCTGATTTTGCATTGTCTGAATTCTTTTTATGCCTACTTTCTTTTCTCTTTGTTTCATTAATGCTTCAACTGGTAACTGTCTGAAAATATATATTTGTTATGCCTTGTAATATGAACTCTGATCTGCACCTTTTTTCTTATTGGAAAATCTTGAATTTTGTGTTGACTCTAAAACGGTGGTGCAGGAGCAGAAGCTGATGGGTCATGATTATTATCACCAAAGCATATGCTGAGTCCTTGGCTAGAGTGGCTCTTACACCAAGCTACAGTGATCAAAATTTGTTGGATAGGACTATTTTGTAGACATTGGAGACTGAATTTTGTGTTGAAAGGCCAAGGTTTAAATGCAAGCATTTTTGAATATCTAGAACATGAGGAATATGACACATTTATTGAGCTCTCACTGAAACAAGAAACTATAATTGTCATTCTTTTGTTTGGATTTTTTTGTTTGACCAACCTGTTTGAGTTTTTATACTAGCTATACGACTCTGTAACTTTGTAACCATGAGCAATTCATTTGTAAAATGGTTTGAGGTTTTCCTCAGAGGTTATGTACTATACCCCACGAGAGCTAGTTATGTCAATCAAAGCAAGGGAGTTAATTATATATTTTATCTTATACTTTCATACCATCAAATGTTTGGCAAACAACTAAGACAACAAAACACATTATTTAGCACAAGCTATTGAAATAATGTGAGGGAAAGGTGCTCCCACAGTTAAAGAAATAGGTATAATTTAAATCACCATAATAAACTTGGGTCGGACAAAATTGGGTGTTCACAGCTGCCCCTCTTTACTTGTTGCTTACTTGAAAGCATGTAAACTGAAGTTTGTATGCTATCATAGTAAGTAACTAGTAAAGAAATGAACATGAATTTTGTCAAGACCTAGAGAAGGGATATACGGGGCTTAAGACAAATAAAATAAAATTGCGGGCTCTCAATGACCCGAGATAGTAAAATAAATTGCGAGCTATCAGTGGCTTTAGACAGAAAATAAAATTGCGAGCTCTCAGTGGCTCGAGACAGAAAAGTAAATTGCGAGCTCTCAGTGGTTCGATGCGGAAAATAAATTTGCGAGCTCTCAGTGGCTCGATGCGGAAAATAAATTTGCGAGCTCTCAGTGGCTCGATACGGAAAATAAATTTGCGAGCTCTCAGTGGCTCGATGCGGAAAATAAATTTGCGAGCTCTCAGTGGCTCGATGCGGAAAATAAATTTGCGAGCTCTCAGTGGCTCGATCCGTAAAATAAATTTGCGAGCTCTCAGTGGCTCGATGCGGAAACTAAATTTGCGAGCTCTCAGTGGCTCGATGCGGAAAATAAATTTGCGAGCTCTCAGTGGCTCGATGCGGAAAATAAATTTGCGAGCTCTCAGTGGCTCGATGCGGAAAATAAATTTGCGAGCTCTCAGCGGCTCGATGCGTAAAATAAATTTGTGAGCTCTCAGTGGCTCGAAACATAAAATAAATTTGCGAGCTCTCAGTGGCTCGATGCGGAAACTAAATTTGCGAGCTCTCAGTGGCTCGATGCGAAAAATAAATTTGCGAGCTCTCAGTGGCTTGATGCGGAAAATAAATTTGCGAGCTCTGAGTGGCTCGATGCGGAAAATAAATTTGCGAGCTCTCAGTGGCTCGATGCGGAAAATAAATTTGCGAGCTCTCAGTGGCTCGATGCGGAAAATAAATTTGCGAGCTCTCAGTGGCTCGAGACATAAAATAAATTTGCGAGCTCTCAGTAGCTCGAGACATAAAATAAATTTGCGAGCTCTCAGTGGCTCGATGCGGAAAATAAATTTGCGAGCTCTCAGTGGCTCGATGCGGAAAAATAATTTGCGAGCTCTCAGTGGCTCGATGCGGAAAATAAATTTGCGAGCTCTCAGTGGCTCGAGACATAAAATAAATTTGCGAGCTCTCAGTAGCTCGAGAAATAAAATAAATTTGCGAGCTCTCAGTGGCTCGAGACATAAAATAAATTTGCGAGCTCTCAGTGGCTCGAGACAGTAAAATAAATTGCGAGCTCTCAGTGGCCCGAGACATAAAAATAGATATGATGTTTGTTTAAAAAACGTTCTGGCGTCTGATACCAGCAACGTTATAACATTTTGGCGTCTGAGTCCGACAATGTTTTTTCTTTTGTAAACGTTCTAGCGTCTAAGTCTAGCAATGTTATAACATTTCGGCGTCTGGGTCCGACAATGTTTTTTTTTTATTTAGAAATTTGATCCACCACTTTTGAAGGTGTGATTATGCAAGAATGATGCATGTTTTGCGTTTAATCGTATAGTAGTATGCTTTGTGATGCATGAATGCATTGACTTGTTTGGCTTAGACTGATGACTTGATATGTATGTTTGTGTATAATGAATGAAAGTATGTTATGTTTGTTTGATGAAGTGGGGTAAGAACCACAATTATTTTATGAATTGGTCAAAATAACATTCAGCTTTTGAAAAACGAGATTTGATTTTTTTATTCACTTTTTCTTCAAAATTTCCCTTCAGCACCCTCACAACTTTTGATTTCAATATCTTTTTCGGTCTTTGGTTGGCAGAGCTGTTGTTGAGTTGATTGCTTTTTGAGATCACCTTGATCCTTTGAGGAACTGCCCCAGTTTGCAGTAGGTGAATCAATTAAATGCCTCAGTGTCTTATTAATTATTTATTGGAAGAGCATGATCTCCAATAAATTGCCCCAATGTCTTTAAGAATTTATTGGAAGAGTTGGATCTCCAATAAATTGCCCCAGTATCTTTAAGAATTTATTGGAAGAGTTGGATCTCCAATAAATTGCTCCAGTATCTTTATCATAGACTTGTGGGGAATCCTTTCAAACATAGGTTGTGACTCAGGCTTTGAATATTCGCTCCAATTTGCATGGTTGCAGATGAGCATTAATGAGTTTTCACTTGAGGGTGTTTGTTTCTTTCCCTAACTTTTGCACAGAGTACCTATCGTAGGTAGCTGTCGGGAATTCTCTCTTTTTATTATGATACTAAGTCGCCATTGAAGGTTTTCGACTTAGCACCACTTTCCTTTTCTTAGGTTGCCCTTGTGGGTTTTCAACCTAACACTCTTTTCTTATTTTTTCGTTCTTTCTCTTTCCTTTTTTTTTTATTTTTATTTTTTTGCTATCTTTGAACACCCCTAAGTGTGACAGTCTTAAATGCATCGGAGCATCGGTAACCCTTCAAGTTTAAAGGCAAGAGTACAAGATCTTGATTCTGTTTAGTTGAGGGATTTTGTACTAATCCATGATGAGCAACTTCAGCTTTGCCCCAGTTTCATATGTTGGATTCCATCCCACTCTTCATATATTCAATTGTGGGCTTAATTAAGAGAATCTCTTCAAAACTGCCCCAGTTTGGAATGGATGTCATCATTTCTCTTGATTTATTGCACCCTCCTTTGGTTTTCACTTGTCGTGTGTTCTGATGCACAACTCTTTACAAATAAATACCACAAACATTGATCATGTAAATTTGATTTTTTTGTGTTGATGTGGTGGTGATGATGGTAAGATATTTGGATTTAATCTAATGCATTAAAAGTGAGATATTCTTATCAAAACTTAATGAGATTTATTGGAGTCAGCATTTCTCCGCCTAAGTGCATACCTTAGGCAAATCGAATCTTCAACAAGGTCTTTTAAACTTGAATCTTGGCATGACTAAGGGTTTTCAAGGAAAATGATATAGGCTCAAATAAGTATTTCCCATACCTCTTTCTGCATCCGCCTTTCTCCATTGACCTAATTCAATGGTTTTCTGACATGACATTCAACTACTAAAATTTTGTTGGATTTTTTTGTGATGGAATATATTGAAAGCCTAAATTTTATGCGATAATCTCCTCGATGGGTATTTGAATTGTTCCATTTGATGGTCATTGATAGTGCATTTTATTTGACCTAAATTTTGCTTGAGATTTTTATTTTGAAATCTCAGCGGGTTTGTTTGCAAATTTTTTTTGTTATTTCGCACTTTGACCAATTGACATTTTTGTTTGGCCTTTTTGGGTTTTCACTCTTCGGGTTTTCACTCTTCGGGTTAGATATGGAGAATGGTGTAAATGTAGTGTATTTCTTTTTTCTTTAATAGTTGAATGTCAAGGAAATCAATTGAACGACTACCCTACCCAAGATTATTGATATTTTGTGGGTCATTTAGAAGAAATCTCCTTTCATAAAGTCTAAGGCTCAAATTGGGTGACTAGGGATATCTTCTTTGTGTTTGATTTTTTCAAGGATGCCTTGTGTCATTAGAAAAGATCTGCCTAAGGATCTGCACCATTATGGGTCTTACATTTGCATCATCCTCCATTTCATTCAAATTATTGAATCGAGTATCTCATATTAATGCATGAATTAATTTGGTTTGACTTGTTTGTTTGTTTGAATGAGGTTTGTGGAATGAACTATGATGTGATAATTTGCATGATCAATGCAGTAGTATGTAATCATTAAAAATATGTGCACGAGAAACTAAACTTTTATTTATGATACAATAAACATGGGTGCCCCTTTATTTCACGACACTATAGCCTTGTGGAGAGCAGTAGGGATTGCAAAAATACACTGTCAATTTTGTTGTATTTCTTGGTTGGGCAGGGAATTTCCCTCAACATTTTCCTATTGCCTGCCCGAAATCCAACAACTTGGAATCTATCAGTTCTTGTACCTTGTATTTGAGGTCTCTGCATTTCTCTATAGAGTGTCCTGCAGTGTTGTAGTGATATGCGCAACTAGCGGCAGGATCATACCATTTAGGATAAGGTGGCTCAAAAACCTCTCCTTCTACTGGATTTAACATTCCTTGGTTTTGAAGTTGGTCAAAGAGTTCAGCATAAGATATTAGAATAGGGTCAAAGTACAGATTTATTTGGGCGTAATTTGTGTTTATGCTCTAGTAATTGTTTCGGGTTTGTTGAGGAACATGTATTTGGTTTGTGTTTGGTCTGTGTTTTGGAAATTGTGAGAGTATATGGTATGGAAAGGCAGTGTATGGATATGAAGTTTGATAAGGGTATGAGGCTTTGGAGTATGAGTTTTGATGACGGTGTTTGGGTTTCTTGTAATTTCGCCCATCAGCCAAGAAATTTGTTTCCCATTCCTCCCTTATCATGTTGGATAAACTCTTCCCTTCATTTGCACTTAGCTGATCGCCTGCTATTTTCCCACTTTTCAAACTATGCTCAATTCTATTTCCAACCTTAATCAAGGCATTAAAATATGGAGTTACGTTCCCTATCATACGATCAAAATATGGGTTCTGGAGAGTGTTGATGAAAATGGCAAGCTGCTCGTCTTCCTCTAGGTTAGGTAAGACTTGTGAGGCGACTCCCCTCCACCTTTTGAGCATATTCTTTGAAAGACTCGCTCTGCCTCATGGACATGTTCTGAAGCTGAGTTCTGTTGGGAGCAGAGTCTTCATTGTACTTATATTGCTTGATAAAGGCATCTGAAAGATCAAGAAAAGTTTTGACCTTTTCTTTCTCCAAGTGGATATACCAAGTGGTAGCAATTCCTACCAGACTTTCCTGGAAGCAGTGGATCAATAGCTTGTCATTGTCATGGTACATCGACATTTTCCTGTCATACATATGTAAATGGCTTTTGGGACAAGTTGTTCCATCATATTTGTCGAATTCTGGAACCTTGAACTTGGGTGGCAAAACTACATCAGGCACCAGACACGTCTCAAATATATTTTTTATGTCAGGATAATCAGTCTCTTCCACAACTTTCAATCTTTCTTTAATTGAATCCCACTTGTTCACATCTTCCTTCTCCTTCTCTGTAGCATTGTGAACAGGGATGCTGCTTCTTTTGTAAGCTTTGGTGGTCTGTTGTCTCATGTGAGAGTTTGTAGTACTATTCGTACTAGCTTTCATCTCTTGCATGACTAAGATCATATTCATCATTTCGGTCATTTGTTCCCTGAGCTCTGCCACCTCTGACTTATTTACTTCTTGGTCTGCCATCATTCAATCTTAAAATCGCTTGAGGTAGGGGTGCTTTAGAGGAATAATGAATATATCTGGGTAACAATTCATTTTTGATCATATTAGAAATGACTCTTTTTTAAGAAATATGTTCGATGTTTATGAAATGATTATTGAATGTTATAATGATATGAATGCTTTTTTTCTTTAGAAAGTGAACTTTTAAGAAAGAAACACAAGTCCTTTTCTATTGAGACAAATTGGCATAATAAGGCATTTCACCCCGCATTTGATTACTATGAGGTGTACCACAATAGTTTCTCATGCGTTGATGACAATCTAAGAGGAAACACAAGGCCTCAGACCATGATTGCATCTAGATCGTTTCTTAGCATCGCCTAATAAACATCTTGTCCTACATTTGGTGTCTTGAGAGCTTACCCCGCAAGGTCGCTTGCAGTTGATGACAATTTCAGAAGAAACACAAGGTTTCAGACCTAGATTGCATCTATTAAATACAAGTTGTTTTTACTTTTTTCAAGTTAGTTTTGGTAGCAAGGTATTGTCATAATGCTAAGAACTGATGTATATATCTTTACCAAATTTCTCTCAGGAAAGGAATTTGATCATGAATTTTTTATTTATAGATGGTATGCATTGTGCATGAGATGAGATTTTTTATGCATGTGATGCATGAATGAAAGAAAAAGTCAAAACACCTTTATCTTTTTTTTTTGCATGCATATGAAGTGCATGAATTTACTTATTTTTAATTTTTATGGTAATGCATGAAATGCATGGCATGTTATGCAAAGTTTGAATGATTTTTTTTTTTCATATGTATATGAATGTATGATGATATATATCTTTTTTGTATGAATAGATGAAAGTTTCATTGATGAATTTTTTTCACTTTTTGAATGCATATGTGCATGTGTGAATGATATTTTTTATTTTTTATTTATTATAGATTTTTTATAAATATCGGGATGACAATTTTTCTTTCTTTTTTGATGAATGTTTGAATGATGTATGAATGAATGGTATATATGAATTTTTATGATGATTTTTTTTATTTTTTTTTTATGAATATTCGGATGATGTATGAATGTGTGAATGAATGGTATGCATGAACATGATGCAGTAATGTTAATGTATTTTGTACGCCCGTAGGGCGTGATGGACCCTAATTAGTGGAATGTAGCCTTAATTTACAATACAGTAAAATGTCATGGTATATTTGACACTAATTATACTATTAAGGCAAACTTAGAGTTAAAAGGTAAAACCCCAAGTTTATTCGGATATCGGAAAATTGATCCCTAGGGCGCCTAGCCCATGGTTAGGAATCGAAGTTATCACTAGGGCATCTAGCCCATGGTTAGGAATCAAAGTTATCCCTAGGGCACCTAGCCCATGGTAGGGAATAGAAAATTATCCCTAGGGCGCTTAGCCCATGGTAGGGAATGCTGTGATTTAGTCGTCCTTGTGAAACAAGGACATCTAAGTGCAATGACATCCTTACAACACTCAGGCATGAACATTCTTATTTGGGACAGAAGTCCCAAATTATGAGTGACGGATAAAATTAGGTTATGCTTCCCGTGTCCTAAACAAGGTACACTTACAAGGTTTTGGATATTGTAAAAGTCACAACCCTATAGTGAGGTACTATATGTCAATTAAAGTGGACTCAATGAAAAATGTTTTGGGTTTATACGTCGCCAGATTGCATCCAGTCTCGAAAGAAAGGGAAACCGAATATTACGGGTTAGAAACGAAAGGAGACGAGCTCCCTAAGCGGTTTAACTCATAATATCGGGAACAATCTGGGTGGTTCATCTCGCCAATGTAAGATTTGACACAAGGCCAGCACCGACAAGGCATATGTCCCTTTTTTTTAAAAACCTAATCTCTAATACCCGGGTATAGGGCATATGTGTGTGTAACTTAAGTGTATTGTGTTCGTGTGTTAGGAAGCGTGCAAACCCTTTTTTTAAATAAATCTCCACCCCACAAGATACAATAATTATCGCAGAATTTAAAACAAAGTAAAGCAAGAAAGTATAGCAAATGGTAATTCTAAAAAATAAACACAAAACAAAAAAGGGTATTTGAGTCCATGTTATTAACAATTCTGGGCCTGACTCTCTTATGGGTTTTCCCCAGCGGAGTCGCCAGCTGTCGCGACCCGATTTTCGGTTGGAAGACCGGCCCTGCGACTTAGAGAGAGGCGAACTGATTTCTACCTCTTCCAATTATTTTGGAGTCGCCACTACGTTTTTTGCGGTTAAAACGTAGAAAACTCTAAACATGCCCAATTAGGATAATTTGGTCTTTAATCAGAGATTCTGAACTCGGGAGTCGATTACGGATCGGGGAAGGTATTAGCACCCCGTCCGCCCGTATTAAAACGGTACCCTCGCTAATAACATGGACTTTTATACCCTTAGAATTATTTATTGAAATTCAGTAAATAAAAACAAAATGTTTTATTTTTTATAGTTGTGCCTGACAAGAATTCAACTTGCTCCTACGTATCCCTAACTGCAATAGGGAAATCAAGGCTACGTAGTTCTGGTTCGAAAATTAATTGGTTGGTTTCGTTGATTTGAAGGTATCGATTGGATTGGGTAATGAAGTAAGTTTTTACTAAAACATTTTTGGTATGGAATTGATAGTTTAGAGACGGCACTGGTCGTAGACCTCCTTCCCATTTTCAGAGAATTTAGAGACAACACGGGCCATAACCTTACTATAAAAAATTCCATTTTAAACCATTTGATTAAATTTATTTAAAATATTGGATATGGAATTAATAGTTTAGAGACGACACTGGTCGTAGACCTCCTTCCCATTTTCAGAGAATTTAGAGACAACACGGGTCATAACCTTGCTATAAACTCCTTTTAAAATTACTTGAATAAACGATGATTATTTTTGAAATATTTGATATGGAATTAATAGTTTAGAGACGACACTGGTCGTAGACCTCATTCTCATTTTTAGAGAATTCAGAGACAACACGGGTCATAACCTTACTATAAAACTCCATTTAAAATTACTTGAATAAATGATGATTATTTTTTTGAAATATTTGATGTGGAATTAATAGTTTAGAGACAGCACTGGTCGTAGACCTCCTTCCCATTTTCAGAGAATTTAGAGACAACACGGGCCATAACCTTACTATAAAAATTCCACTGAAATTCATTGAATAATAGATTAGTTTTAAAATTATTTTTGATATGAAATTAATAGTTTAGAGACGGCACTGGTCGTAGACCTCCTTCCCATTTTCAGAGAATTTAGAGACAACACGGGCCATAACCTTACTATAAAACTCCATTTAA
Organism: Lupinus albus; assembly: GCA_009771035.1. Classification (NCBI taxonomy): domain Eukaryota; kingdom Viridiplantae; phylum Streptophyta; class Magnoliopsida; order Fabales; family Fabaceae; genus Lupinus; species Lupinus albus. The sequence goes on from CM019999.1 coordinate 11,529,075, forward strand.
AGTCATTTGAGTAAATAAAGAAATTTTCCTTTTAGAAAAAAGAAAAATTAACTTTGAAGTAACGAATTGGGATAATGCATATAACTTGATGGTTTAAAGTGTAATTAACATCTTTATTGAATTAGGCTTTAGGCAAAATAAAACAAATGATGAATAAAAAAGGAAGTAATATATATAAATATAAATGACTAAAATAAAACCAAAAGGGATGTTGAATTAAGTAAAATAGTAAGGGTAAAATAGTAAAATAACCGAGCTGGCTTAATTTGGAGGGGTTACCCATGACATATTCAGAAAGCAATTGAAAGGGGATCAAAATCCCCAGTGGAGTCGCCAGCTGTCGCGACCCGATTTTCGGTTGGAAGACCGGCCCTGCGACTTAGAGAGAGGCGAACTGATTTCTACCTCTTCCAATTATTTTGGAGTCGCCACTACGTTTTTTGCGGTTAAAACGTAGAAAACTCTAAACATGCCCAATTAGGATAATTTGGCTTTAATCAGAGATTCTGAACTCGGGAGTCGATTACGGATCGGGGAAGGTATTAGCACCCCGTCCGCCCGTATTAAAACGGTACCCTCGCTAATAACATGGACTTTTATACCCTTAGAATTATTTATTGAAATTCAGTAAATAAAAACAAAATGTTTTATTTTTTATAGTTGTGCCTGACAAGAATTCAACTTGCTCCTACGTATCCCTAACTGCAATAGGGAAATCAAGGCTACGTAGTTCTGGTTCGAAAATTAATTGGTTGGTTTCGTTGATTTGAAGGTATCGATTGGATTGGGTAATGAAGTAAGTTTTTACTAAAACATTTTTGGTATGGAATTGATAGTTTAGAGACGGCACTGGTCGTAGACCTCCTTCCCATTTTCAGAGAATTTAGAGACAACACGGGCCATAACCTTACTATAAAAAATTCCATTTTAAACCATTTGATTAAATTTATTTAAAATATTGGATATGGAATTAATAGTTTAGAGACGACACTGGTCGTAGACCTCCTTCCCATTTTCAGAGAATTTAGAGACAACACGGGTCATAACCTTGCTATAAACTCCTTTTAAAATTACTTGAATAAACGATGATTATTTTTGAAATATTTGATATGGAATTAATAGTTTAGAGACGACACTGGTCGTAGACCTCATTCTCATTTTTAGAGAATTCAGAGACAACACGGGTCATAACCTTACTATAAAACTCCATTTAAAATTACTTGAATAAATGATGATTATTTTTTTGAAATATTTGATGTGGAATTAATAGTTTAGAGACAGCACTGGTCGTAGACCTCCTTCCCATTTTCAGAGAATTTAGAGACAACACGGGCCATAACCTTACTATAAAAATTCCACTGAAATTCATTGAATAATAGATTAGTTTTAAAATTATTTTTGATATGAAATTAATAGTTTAGAGACGGCACTGGTCGTAGACCTCCTTCCCATTTTCAGAGAATTTAGAGACAACACGGGCCATAACCTTACTATAAAACTCCATTTAAAGTCATTTGAGTAAATAAAGAAATTTTCCTTTTAGAAAAAAGAAAAATTAACTTTGAAGTAACGAATTGGGATAATGCATATAACTTGATGGTTTAAAGTGTAATTAACATCTTTATTGAATTAGGCTTTAGGCAAAATAAAACAAATGATGAATAAAAAAGGAAGTAATATATATAAATATAAATGACTAAAATAAAACCAAAAGGGATGTTGAATTAAGTAAAATAGTAAGGGTAAAATAGTAAAATAACCGAGCTGGCTTAATTTGGAGGGGTTACCCATGACATATTCAGAAAGCAATTGAAAGGGGATCAAAATCCCCAGTGGAGTCGCCAGCTGTCGCGACCCGATTTTCGGTTGGAAGACCGGCCCTGCGACTTAGAGAGAGGCGAACTGATTTCTACCTCTTCCAATTATTTTGGAGTCGCCACTACGTTTTTTGCGGTTAAAACGTAGAAAACTCTAAACATGCCCAATTAGGATAATTTGGCTTTAATCAGAGATTCTGAACTCGGGAGTCGATTACGGATCGGGGAAGGTATTAGCACCCCGTCCGCCCGTATTAAAACGGTACCCTCGCTAATAACATGGACTTTTATACCCTTAGAATTATTTATTGAAATTCAGTAAATAAAAACAAAATGTTTTATTTTTTATAGTTGTGCCTGACAAGAATTCAACTTGCTCCTACGTATCCCTAACTGCAATAGGGAAATCAAGGCTACGTAGTTCTGGTTCGAAAATTAATTGGTTGGTTTCGTTGATTTGAAGGTATCGATTGGATTGGGTAATGAAGTAAGTTTTTACTAAAACATTTTTGGTATGGAATTGATAGTTTAGAGACGGCACTGGTCGTAGACCTCCTTCCCATTTTCAGAGAATTTAGAGACAACACGGGCCATAACCTTACTATAAAAAATTCCATTTTAAACCATTTGATTAAATTTATTTAAAATATTGGATATGGAATTAATAGTTTAGAGACGACACTGGTCGTAGACCTCCTTCCCATTTTCAGAGAATTTAGAGACAACACGGGTCATAACCTTGCTATAAACTCCTTTTAAAATTACTTGAATAAACGATGATTATTTTTGAAATATTTGATATGGAATTAATAGTTTAGAGACGACACTGGTCGTAGACCTCATTCTCATTTTTAGAGAATTCAGAGACAACACGGGTCATAACCTTACTATAAAACTCCATTTAAAATTACTTGAATAAATGATGATTATTTTTTTGAAATATTTGATGTGGAATTAATAGTTTAGAGACAGCACTGGTCGTAGACCTCCTTCCCATTTTCAGAGAATTTAGAGACAACACGGGCCATAACCTTACTATAAAAATTCCACTGAAATTCATTGAATAATAGATTAGTTTTAAAATTATTTTTGATATGAAATTAATAGTTTAGAGACGGCACTGGTCGTAGACCTCCTTCCCATTTTCAGAGAATTTAGAGACAACACGGGCCATAACCTTACTATAAAACTCCATTTAAAGTCATTTGAGTAAATAAAGAAATTTTCCTTTTAGAAAAAAGAAAAATTAACTTTGAAGTAACGAATTGGGATAATGCATATAACTTGATGGTTTAAAGTGTAATTAACATCTTTATTGAATTAGGCTTTAGGCAAAATAAAACAAATGATGAATAAAAAAGGAAGTAATATATATAAATATAAATGACTAAAATAAAACCAAAAGGGATGTTGAATTAAGTAAAATAGTAAGGGTAAAATAGTAAAATAACTGAGCTGGCTTAATTTGGAGGGGTTACCCATGACATATTCAGAAAGCATTTGAAAGGGGATCAAAATCCCTAGGGATTTCTCTCATTCTTCCCTTTTTCGTCTCAACAATGGCGTTGGCAAGAGGGGCAGCGGAAACCATGACTGGCAATCCGGCGGCTCGGGCTCATGGTTCAAGCGTGGTTTCTCGTCTTCTTCCCCTTTTCTCTTCTCCGTTTCCGGCGGTGGGCAAAGCTTCGGCCTTGTGGAGAAGAAACCAGCCGAGGAGTTCTAGTGATGGCTTCTCTGCCACACAACACGGCTACTGGGTCGCACTCTCCCTTCTTCTCCTTCTTCGCAGCTTTTTCTCTCGATGGCTTAATATATACTCTAATTGAGGCTTTTTTCTGAATTCGTTGGTGTATGTATGTCTTCTACTCTGTTTTGAGGAAACTATAGTTGATGAATTCAGATTGTATTGACGGCCCCCAATGATAAAGTGGATACATTGGACAATATACTTTCCATGCCTTCCGATTGCTTCTTTTTGTGGTATGCGATTGCTGATTTGTATGGGGTCCGTATGATATGTGTGTGAATCAGTTTATTGCCCTCTGGTTGTTGTGATATTAGTATGACTATCATGTGGCGTTACTCCCTGGGATCATGTGTGTGATGTGAGAGTATATGTAGGCATGTTTCTGAGTGTTGTGTACTTGTGTGTGATATTTGGGTTATGTATATGGATTCTGGTTATATATGTGGTTCGTATAGCAGCTAGGTGTAAGGTTTTTTGTGGAATTGTGTGGTGCATAGGGTATATATTTCTGTTTTGGTGTGTATATGTAGATAGATAAGGAAATGATAATTTTAGGGATGGAAGCTATGGTTATGGAAATTTTTCTCGGTGGTAGCGGCGGCGGTGGAAACGGTGGACGAAGCAGCGGCGTTTTCGTGCCGGCGAAGCATAAGGACGACCACTCATGGTGGTTATTTCTCGCCGATGAAGAGGCGACGAATGTATTACAGGTTCCATTCATCTTATTTCGTCTTCTTTACTTCCTCACCTATGGGTTATATCGTATCCTTCTAGTATCGGTTGGTTATTTTTCTTACCGTTTATGTTGTACACTGCAATTGATGCTGAAAAATTGTTGTTGTTAATGTTGATGTTGTAGGTGTGGTATGAATGTGACACACAACAGTTATGTGTTGCGTGCTTGGGACTGCTCTCCAATTCTTAACTGTTTGCATATGATCTCTTATGTTTTTTTTTGCTGATTGCTCTCTGCCTGTGTATGTGATAGGTATATGGGTTGCATCTGTAGGTACGTTCTTTTGTTTGCGTCTTTTGATTGTGTGGTGGAGAGGTAGATGATTGCAGAATATATTCTGGTTATTGCATGAGGGATAGTTTGTGTGTTGTTGGAATGTATGAGTGTATGGACTTTGTTGTATGTTAGCTGATTGCTATATGATGTGTTGTATGGGATGCTTTTGTTGTGTGTATGTGTCTATCTGGTTTGCTATGTGTGGTATGTATTAGGTGTGTTGGATTTTCTGAGCATTGATAGGATAAAGAGAGGCAGACATATGAGAGGTTATTAACTTAGCCCCCCCTCAATATATGATGGCTGATTTCTTCTTATAGCTGTAAAAAGCCTTTTGAGTTGCACACTCCAGACTCAGTAACATATCATGACTCTTTGTTTCTTTCTGATTTATTGCATTAAGGCTGCACATGAATGTTGCCCTTTATGATGATTATGAATGTGTAACTGAAAAAGATTTCTGATTTTGCATTGTCTGAATTCTTTTTATGCCTACTTTCTTTTCTCTTTGTTTCATTAATGCTTCAACTGGTAACTGTCTGAAAATATATATTTGTTATGCCTTGTAATATGAACTCTGATCTGCACCTTTTTTCTTATTGGAAAATCTTGAATTTTGTGTTGACTCTAAAACGGTGGTGCAGGAGCAGAAGCTGATGGGTCATGATTATTATCACCAAAGCATATGCTGAGTCCTTGGCTAGAGTGGCTCTTACACCAAGCTACACTGATCAAAATTTGTTGGATAGGACTATTTTGTAGACATTGGAGACTGAATTTTGTGTTGAAAGGCCAAGGTTTAAATGCAAGCATTTTTGAATATCTAGAACATGAGGAATATGACACATTTATTGAGCTCTCACTGAAACAAGAAACTATAATTGTCATTCTTTTGTTTGGATTTTTTTGTTTGACCAACCTGTTTGAGTTTTTATACTAGCTATACGACTCTGTAACTTTGTAACCATGAGCAATTCATTTGTAAAATGGTTTGAGGTTTTCCTCAGAGGTTATGTACTATACCCCACGAGAGCTAGTTATGTCAATCAAAGCAAGGGAGTTAATTATATATTTTATCTTATACTTTCATACCATCAAATGTTTGGCAAACAACTAAGACAACAAAACACATTATTTAGCACAAGCTATTGAAATAATGTGAGGGAAAGGTGCTCCCACAGTTAAAGAAATAGGTATAATTTCAATCACCATAATAAACTTGGGTCGGACAAAATTGGGTGTTCACATCTGCACAAGAACTTGTTGATTGTGACACTGCTAGCTGTGGTTGTACAAGGGGATCGATAATTAATAGATGGGATTAGGCTATAAAAATGGTGGAATTGCTTCAGATGTTGATTATCCATATAAAGCTGTGGAGGGTACTTGCTTCAGATGTTGATTATCCAAGCTTCAAAGGTATTATAGTTTTTATTATTTTTTGAAATTGTACTCCACAACCATAATTACATTCGCAATAGTGTGATTTAATGAGTCTCCATAATATAACATCTACAATTGTGGTAGAGGTAATGTATCTGTAATCACACATTAAAATATAAGGATTGCTTTATATTTCTTTTTAGAATAAGTACCACACATCTCAAAAAGTTCTCATCCCCATATACATATACCAAATCAATCATATTCTATCAAGTAATAAAAATAAATTCTTACACCAAATATTGAGAGATGATCTTCATTCTTCTTTTTATCAATAGGTCACTATAACATTTGATTATTTTTTTCCTTTGGCTCCAGGGAATCTTTGATAGTAGTAATTGCAAAAATACTACAAATGTAAACCATGCTATGTTAATTGTGGGTTATGATCGCTCCAAAGAAGGTGTTGATTACTGGATTGTGAAGAATTCATGGGGAAAAAATTGGGGGAAGAAGGGTTATATGGATAAAAAGGAACATTGGTTTACCATATGGGGTATGTGGTGTTGGAGTTTGAAACAAACTCACTCACATTGACACGAGGAAGAAGAAGAAGAATGCAGTGATCTTGTTCTTGGTTGTGGATAATAGCATTAGAATGAATAGAGTAAAAGTGAAGAAGACTGAATTTTTGTATATGTGTGTTAATTAACACATACACTACACATCATACTATTTATATCTTCAAGATTACAACTAACATAACCACCCTTACTAATAATAGGTGATTATTGAATTACAAAAATATCTAATACTCTTCCTTAATTCAAGAATCTATTACAAGCATACTACACTTAGTAACTTCCTCAATTCTCTAAATCTATCAATCTTTAAGGACTTAGTCATTATATCTGCAATTTGAGAATCTGATTTGCAGTATTTAAGACACACTTTTCCTTTGCTTACTTGGTCTCTAAGAAAGTGATATTTCCTCTCTATATGCTTGCTCCTTCCATGTGCAATTAGATTCTTTGCAAGGTTGATTGCTGACTTGTTATCAACAAGTAATTCCACTTGGTCATTACAGCCAACTTCCATTTCTTCAAGCAGAGACAACATCCAGAGAGCTTGGCATGCAGCATGGCAAGCAGACACATATTCAGCCTCACTAGTGGATAATGCTACAATCTCTTGCTTCTTTAAACACCAAGAGATGGGGGATCCATGAAGCATGAAAACATAGCCCATAGTGCTCTTCCTTTCTAGCAAATCTCCACTCCAATCTGAGTCAGCATAGGCTATGAGTTGCAGCCTCCCTTCTGTCTTGGTAGAGAGCAAAATACCAAAATCCAGTGTGCCATTCAAGTATCTCAGGATTCTCTTGGCTGCTACAAGATGTGATCTTTTAGGATTGCTCATAAACCTGCTCACCAAGCCAACACTGCATGAAATCTCAGGTCTTGTATGACAAATGTATCTTAGACAGCCAACAATTTGTCTAAACAGTGTGCCATCTGCATCAGGCTCATGTTCATCATTGTCCAGCTTCAAGCTTGGTTCTGAAGGTGTTTCAGCAGAGTTACAATTGACCATGTTGAACTTCTTTAACACATCATGTATATACTTCCTTTGTTGCATGAATAAGCCTTCATCAATTTGTCTAAACTCAATGCCAAGGAAGTATGAAAGTCTGCCTAAGTCAGACATTTCAAACTCTGCTTTCAGGCTTTGTTTAACACTTTCAATTCCATCTGAGTTGCTGCCTGTAATTAGGAGATCATCAACATATAAGCATATGATGAGAATGTTGTTGCTGAGTGTCTTCACATACACACCATGCTCCACATCACATTTTCTGAAACCAGTGTTGCTAAAGAATGCATCAATTCTTTTGTTCCAAGCTCTTGGAGCTTGTCTTAGCCCATATAGAGCCTTCTTCAGCCTATAGACTTTGTCCTCACTGCCCTTTACCACAAATCCTGGTGGTTGCTTAACATAGACCTTTTCTTCTAATGGTCCATTCAGAAAAGTAGATTTCACATCAAGTTGCCACATCTCCCACTTGTTCTTGGTTGCTAGAGCACCTACTAATCTGATTGTCTCTAGCCTAGCAACAGGAGCAAACACCTCAGAGAAATCAATTCCTTCCTTCTGCATAAAACCCTTGGCAACAAGTCTTGCTTTATGCTTGGCAATGGAACCATCTGGATGTAGTTTGGTCTTAAACACCCATCTCACATATATAGGCTTTTGATCAGCAGGGAGTTGAACCAATTCCCAGGTCTTATTCTTTGTGATAGACCTCAATTCTTCTTGCATAGCTGCTTTCCACACTTTACTGCTAGACCTCAATCATACCACGCTCGTGGTGCTTGCTTTAGGCCATAGAGGGCTTTCTTTAACTTGTAGACATGAGAAGGATGTTTGTAATCTTCAAAGCCAAGAGGTTGCTCTACAAACACTTCTTCTTAAATGTAGCCGTTGAGAAATGCGCTCTTGACGTCCATTTGATATAGCTGAAAATTAAGAGAACAAACATATGCAAGTAATAGCCTAATAGCTTCAAGTCTAGCAACCGGAGCGAAGGTTTCATCAAAATCAATACCTTCTTCCTGGTTGTATCCTTGGGCTACTAGTCTAGCTTTATTTCTAATAATAACACCATTTTCATCAGATTTATTTCTAAATACCCAACGAGTTCCTATTACATGTCTATCCATTGGTCTAGGAACAAGTTCCCAAACCTCATTTCTCTCAAACTGGTTTAATTCTTCTTGCATAGCAAGAATCCAGTGTTCATCCTCAATTGCATCATCAATCTTGGAGGGTTCTATTTGAGAGACAAATGCCATGTTTAGACAAGCATCAAGCATTCTACGAGTAGTTATACCTTTGCTTATATCACTGATGATGTTGTCAATAGGATGATTTCGATGGGTCCTCCATTCTTTTGGTAAGTCAGAGTGGATATGCTCTTCTTGAGAAAATAGATCATCATCCATTCTCAATTCCTCAGTATTAGTTGTAATGTCTTTGATAGAATTACCTTTAGCAGGGGAACTTGGCAAGTCATCGTCATCGCAGGAAATCACATCCTTTACTGTAGGATTAGTTTCATCAAAAGATACATGAATGGATTCTTCCATGGCTAGAGTTCTTTTATTAAAGACTCTGTAAGCTTTACTCGTGAGAGAATAGCCAAGGAAAATTCATTCATCCGCTTTTGCATCAAACTTGCCCAAGTTGTCCTTACCATTGTTTAGAATAAAACATTTACAACCAAATACATGAAGATGAGAGATGTTTGGTTTTCTACCTTTGAAGAGTTCATAGGGGGTTTTCTTAAGAATTGGCCTTATAAGAACTCGATTTGAAACATAACAAGCAGTGCTAACTACATCAGCCCAGAAATATTTTGGGAGGTTAGTTTCGTTTAACATTGTTCGAGCCAGTTCTTCTAAGGACCGATTCTTTCTCTCTACAACACCATTTTGTTGTGGTGTTCTAGGAGCAGAAAAATTGTGATTGATCCCGAGATCATCACAGAATTCTTCAAAAGAAGAGTTTTGAAATTCTCCCCCATGATCACTTCTTATAGCAGCGATTTTTAGAGATCTTTCATTTTGGACTCTTTTAGCATAAATGCTAAAGGCTTTGAATGCCTCATTCTTATGAACTAAGAAGAAAGTCCAAGTGTATCTAGAAAAATCATCTACTATAACAAGAGCATAATAATTACCACCAAAACTTTTTGTCCTTGAGGGACCAAATAAATCCATATGAAGTAATTGCAATGGTCTATCAGAAGAAACTATATGCTTTGGTTTGAAAGAAGTTTTTGTTTGTTTACCCATTTGACAAGCACTACATAGTTTGTCTTTAACAAACTTCATTTTGGGTAAACCCACAACCAAATCTTTCTTAATAAGTTTATTCAAATGTTCCATATGAATATGCGCTATTCTTCTATGCCAAAGCCATGCATCATGATTATCATTAGCTACTAAACATGTTGTAGGTAAAGCAGAATCTATGTCAATCATATATATATTATTTATTCTCTTACCAACAAGTTTAGAGTTATTGGAATCCTTACTTTTGATGATGCATTTATCAGGGTAGAATGCCACTTGGAATCCTTTGTTGCATAATTGACTTATGCTTAAAAGGTTGTGCTTGAGTCCTTCAACATATAATACACCTTCTATAGTAGTTGAGGGTGGCTTGCCAATTCTACCAACTCCAAGTATTTTTCCCTTGTTGTTATCACCATATGTGACGTATCCTTTGTCCCTTGGAGTCAGGACAGAGAATTTACTTTTATCGCCCGTCATGTGTTTTGAGCAGCCGCTATCCAAGTACCATAAGTTGCTGGCGGCTCTCAAATTTTCCTACAAAACAGATTAAGTTTTATTAGGTATCCAATATTCCTTGGATCCTAAATGATTAGTCCCTTTCTCAACCCACTTATATGTTCCTAAGGGTACACCATACTTTCTAATCATGCAAGTGTTTGGTGTATGCCCATGAATATTACAGTATGTGCATATGGGTTGATGAGCATGTATCCTAGAATTTTTAAAGATATGGATACTTTCTTTTTGAAAGATAATTTTCTTTGAGACATTTTGCTTCTTAGAAGCTTGGCTTTTAGAATAGCCTAGACCCCTCCGGTCTTTAATATGTCTCTAATCCTTTATCATCTTTTCCAGATGTTTGCTACTCTTGTTTGAATCATTAAGTTCAAAACTTAATGTTGAAATTTTATTTTCAAGAGTAATGCATTTTTGACATGAAGAGGATGATGATAATTTATTTCTAAACATTTCTAATTCAGTTTTCTGTTTTAGAAATAATTTTCTAAGTTTGACATATTCATCATGCAATTCATTAAATGCTAATTGTAATTCAGAAGAAGAAAATTGGTTAGAATCGTTTACCTCTTCATCATCTGAGTGATGAGATGCCATGAGTGAAAGATGAGCTTGTTCTTCATTTTCTGATTCAGATGCAGAACTAGTGTCGTTATCTTCCCAAGCAATGTAAGCCCTTCGTCCGGTCTTAGTATCGTTCTTCCCTTTGAAAGAATTTTTCTTTAAGTTTGGGCAGTCCATCTTTATGTGGCCTGGTTTGCCACATTCAAAGCATGTAAAGTTTTGATTTGCGTTGGAGGCATCATTGTTTTTGATGAACTTCTTTGCTTGACCACTTTTTGCACTTTTGTTCCTTTTTAGGAACTTGTTGAATTTCTTTACAAAGAGACTCATGTCATCTGTGTCATCTTCATCATCAGATGAGTTACATTCATCTACTTTTGCTTTTAGGGAGATATTTCTCTTCTTCTTTTCCTGTTCCTCATGTTGTTCAAGTTGACAAAGTTCTAATTCGTGTTCCTGCAATTTTCCAAACAAGGCAGCCAAGGACATTTTTGATAAACTTTTCTTTTCAGAAATAGCGGTTACCTTTGGTTTCCAGGCTCTGGTGAGTGATCTAAGAACTTTTAAATTTAAGTCACTGTTTGACAGAACTTTGCCTAGTGCAATCAGATGGTTCGTGAGATGAGTGAACCTCTTTTTTTTATCAAGTATTTTCTCTCCGGACTTCATGCGAAACATTTCGTATTCTCGAGAGAGTGTGTTTAGTCTTGACCTTTTTACCTCCTTAGTTCCTTCATGAGTAGTCTCTAGCGTATCCCACATTTCTTTTGCTGATTTGCAATTTGATACTCTAAAGAACTCGTCAATTCCGAGAGTAGAAGTGAGGATGTTTTTCGCCTTTAAATCATATTGCACTTTCTTTTTATCTTCATCACTCCATGAAGATTTGGGCATAATTTCTCTTACTCCATTGATGACAGTGAAGGGTTCATAAGGTCCTTCTTCTATAGCATTCCAGATATCCAAATCTTGTGATTCAATGAAGATTCTCATTCTGATCTTCCAGAAGTCATAGCATTCTCCAACAAAACTTGGAGGGCGGTTGATGTTAGAACCTTCTCCTAGGAAAGATCTTCCGGCCATCTTGGTTAGGATCAAACTTTGAGAGTAAATTACCCAAGTATAGCTCTGGTGCCAATTGTAAGTATCAGAGTGCAACTAAGAGGGGGGGGGGGGGGGGGGGGGGTGAATTAGTTGTCTTAAAATAATGGCCACTTTTTCTGCAAAACTAAAGATTAAATTGCAGCGGAAAATATATGCAGAAAAATAATAATGAAAGAGATAAGGGAGAAGAGAATACACAGTGATTTTTATATTGGTTCACCTTCTTGTCCACCGAAGGTTACGTCCAGTACTCTTGCCACACAAGAGATTTTTCCACTAAGAATTATGAGTTGTAATTACAATATCTCACCCCGAGATTTCTATGTACCTTACACACTCCCTAATTCTTATTCACCCTTGGAAAACACCTTTCCAAGTGATTCTATTCCCCTTTCGTTTCACACCCCGTGAAAGAAAGTAATCAACAATAATGAAGAATTTACAATAGTGGCAGATTGCCTTTACAAGTATGAAATTTGTATAACTTGCAATCCAATCAACTCTTGTATACAATAAGTAATAATGCTCTTGAAATCTTTTGAAACACTCTTTAAGCAACTTAAGAAATTAACTTTGAAAGTCTAAGTACTGAGTTGCAAAAGAGTAGTGAAATAAGATTAAAACTTTGAGAGCTTTTTGAAAGTGTATGTAAATTGTATATGAAAGTTGTGTTGTTGTGTGTGTGAGTTTAGAGCCTTTATATAGACTTCCAAAACACCCTAGGTGTCTTTCTGAAAGTGTATGAGTTATTTGGAGTGAAGGGATTTCGTTTGGAGTGAAACCTTTTCACTTTGAAATCTGAAAACTCTTCCAACAGCTCTCAGTAATCGATTACTGACTTGGGTAATCGATTACCCAATCAATACTGTTAACAGCTATTTGAAAATTTACACAGTGTAATCGATTACTGGATTTGAGTAATCGATTACTCAAACAACACTGTTTGACAATTTTGTTATTTTTCTTCGTGTAATCGATTACACTACTTTGGTAATCGATTACCTTGTTTTCTAAACATGGTAATCGATTACCTTGTTTTCTAAACATGGTAATCTGTTACTCAAAAATCTGTAATGGATTACTCATAGCTGTTAGAGGTTTGAAAACTCTTTTCTCACACATGTAACTTGTTACTTAAAAGAAGTAACCTGTTACACACTATTTTTGAAAATTGTTTTAACAAATTCTAAAGTGTTTCAACTTTTCTTAAAAATGGTTTGAGCATTATAACTTTGTATATACTAAGAGTTTTAGGATAGAAGTACCTATAAAGACTTAATCTATTCTTTTGAAGCTTTGATCTTCTTTGTCTTCATAAGTAGTCTTCCTTTTCTTCTTTTTGGTGATGTTGGTGTCTTCATCAAAACCGTGCCAAAGTCAGAAGCAGAGATCTTCTTCACACTAACCGCTACCCATTCTACAAAATGAGAATTGTACCTATATCTACCCGTACCTATACAAGTACCTATTTGTAGGTTTTCTATGTGTTTTAACAAGTACATAAGGATATAGAGGTATCTATTATGTCTATTAGATGCTTAGGATTACGTTTTTTTGAACATTTTGTATGTCAATGTTAGTTGAGAAAACAAGAAAAGCAACATTGTTTCAACACAATGTGTAATATGCACCACCAAACTCAATGGTGTACCATCAAATTAAACCATACAAATATAAAAATCTAAATTCAGCAACATACTGAAGTTATTTCATATATTGTTGGTTCATACTCGTAAAGGTATCAATATATTTGTGCTCATCATATATATTATTAACTATACAAATTTTACCCATTAGTTCCAACATATTTGAGTTATTTTGTCATCCATACTCATCAACCTCCTCGTATTAATATTATGAACAATACCATCAACCCAAATAACTATTGCCCCCTCATCACATGAAATTGTTGATGGCATAAAAAGCAAAACAAATGCCACATCCAACCTCTCTTCATTAAGAGTGAAAAACAACCAATGACTCCAAAGAAGACATAATAAACCTTACAATTTTGTGTTCAACACATGCAAAGGAATACCCTTAAGTGCCACTAAACATCTTGTCTCCCATCCTTAACATCCTAAGTCCATGTTATATAGTATGTCACTACTGTCTCAAAACTCTTCAACTATCTATTATTTAATTATTTTCTATATCTTGTGTTTGACAATGTATGCATTTAAGATCAGTTCAGTTTGCATATAGATTAAATATTATATCTTATTGAAAGTGATGTGCTAAAATTACTTGACTATAAAATCTTCATAAATGTTTTTACATCTCAAAAAACTAGAATAAGAAAATAAAATTTGGGTAATGTGGACTATGTACCATGTTAAACTTAGTAGTAATATAGTAATTTTCATTGTTTCAAAGTAGTACTAACTCTTTTAATCTCTGTTTGGAGTTAACAGAATTTGCTATTCCTTCAGTCTTCTTCCTTTCATTTTCTTTCCTTTTCCTTCCCAAATTCCCTAGGGAAAAAGTGAAAGGAAATGTTCAAAGTCACCTCACTCGTGTATTTCATGATTCGCCTTCCTTTTTCTCTTTATCTTCTTTCAAAACTCAACAAACTAGTAGACCCTAAAGTCGTTTCAAACATACCCTTAAGATTTTATGTCATCTATATTGCCAAATTTTATTAGAATAATTGTACACTAGTAATCTTTTCCTTGATAAATATATTTATAATTATGTCTATTATATGGAAGAAAGCTCAAGGGTTGTAAGATCTCATGTGAGCACAATTATTTCCATGCCAAATCAAGTTTTGCTACACTATTCTTCTTTCATATTCATTCAGCCATATCAACAATTAGTTTCTCTTCTATCACCCATTGCATTTGATCTAGGGATGATAATGAAAGCCGAACTTCTGAGTTATTACAATATATGATAGTATCTTAGAATATCTTAAGAGAATATATCATATTATGATCATATTATTGATCGTATCTTAGATTTGTTTAAAGTATCTTAGAAGATATCTTAGAATACATATTATTTTATTATGATTTATTTGTTATTTAATTAGGAGTATGATATTAGTATAAATATGAGTTAGTTGTAAGCATTTTGAGACAATCAAATAAAACACAATATCATATTCTCACTACTATACAATTTATTATTTTGAGCATTTTATTTTCTCATTCTATACCTTAACTCTATAATTTCAACATGGTATCCATCCGAATCAACCCGAATTTAACGGGGAAAACTCAAAGTGACTTTGTTCGGGTTTGGGTTTTACCCGAGTTCAATTTACGGGTTCGGGTTTGGTATAGTTGATACCCTATCCCAAACACAATTAATATATGTAAAGTTATAAAATTATAGATAAATACATATATAAAACCTACATGTATTTATAATTTTGACATATATATAGAACCTATATATATATATATATATATATAGAAATACATGTTTTGGACGGGTTTCATGTTCGGGTTTGGATAAACACAAACTTAATCCCGATTCGCCCCATTGTAATTCCTAATTGGATCCTTTAGTACTCAATATATTGTTGTATGTCTATTCTTTTAAACAAAGAGTAGAGAAATAATGTTATTTTCATTTTTATTTTCTTAGAGAGAAGGTGTCATCACTAGGGATGACAATGAGTACCTGGATCTGTGGGTACCCGCTAAAAATACCTGCAACGGGTCGGGTCGGGTCTGAGTCCATGTTTTGGACCTGTGGGTAAGAATACCCGCAATTTTAAGACCCGCTATTAGATGGATTTGAATCTGGATAATGAGGTACCCAGACCCGTACGTACCCGGACCCGCTATTCCTTCCTAAATTTATATATATATATATATATATATATATATATATATATATATATATATATCAACTCTAATATCTTGTTAACCTATATTTTAATAATATATTAGTCTATAATTATAATATCATATTAATTCATAAATGTGATAGTTATGTTGTTAAATTGTGTTGTTATTTTGTTAAGGAACGATGTTATGTTGTTAATTCATATGTATGATGTAATATTATGTTAATTGAATAGTTCTTAGTAAAAGAATTTTTCATCCAAATGTTGAAGTTGTTTTTAATGTTTGTTTGAGTAAAATGAGTTGTATTTAATAGTCAATTAAGTTGTGTTTAAAACTTTAAATTAGTTTTATAATTTTTTCTTTTGTTAATTGGCTAAATAACATATAAGATCGTAGGAAACAAATGCACAAGTGCATAAATTACTTGCAATTATTTTTAATATTTTTGAATTTATGGGTACCCATGGATCCGCTGGGTACCCAAAGACCCGCTGGTTGTACACCCATTGGGTATTAGCACGGGTCTGGGTCCAAAAATGAAGTAACCAGGCGGGTCCGAGTAATGCACTACCCGGACCCATCCAGACTCATTGCCATCCCTAGTCAACACTTGGAAATAATGTTCTAAAATACGGTTGTGATTAAGATTGTAGTTATTATAATTACAGTCATTGTGATATGAATTTTTTTATGATTAAAAAATATTTTTAAATTTAATATGGTCCAATTTGCTTGTCCTACAACTTAATATAGAAGGTGTCAGAGGACAACTTAATATAGGTGTCAACATTACATCATGATTGTGATGTAATGCACTTGTCACAACCATGTAATATAATATAATATAGTCCATACTCCTAAACAATGATTTGAGTTCTTAGCGTTTAGTGTTAAGATTTTTGTTGCTGTCATTATTAGATGCATAGGTTTGTTAAAACATAATATGCAGTCTCACATCACACTAAAACTGTGCATTTCTAAACAATCCAAGGACACACATGACACAAATAATAATAATTTACAATATTGAATCTCTTAGATGATCATATCTTATTAATACATTAATACAACAATGATGTATCAATATTTTTTCATTAATAATTAATCACCATATGCTGCCCCTTTTTTTTCTATTTATAGTTTTATACCATTACAATATAACAATTTCCATTAAAAAAAAAGCAAATAAGTTCATAATGTAGAAGGAATTATTAGTGAATCATGCATATATATATAGCTGCTGCAGCTTAGTTAAGGAGAACCATTCTTTGTTGAAGAAGAAGAAGAAGGTGGTGTGCGAGGTGGAGGGAATAATGGAGGAAGTGTAAACAATGGTGGTGGTGGTGGAGGAGGTTGAAATGGGTTAGGAATGAGTGGTGTTGGGCTAGGTGGTTGAAATGGTTTTGGTGGTTGAAATGGGTTTGGTGGCTGCAATGGGTTAGGGCTAGGTGGCTGCAATGGGTTAGAGACTAAAGGTGGTGGTTGAAGTGGGTTAGGAACAATAGGTGGTGGGAAAAATGGGATAGGAGAAAAAGTTGGAAGATTTTGAGGGTTAACTACTTTTTCATCTGTTGGTAACAATGGTGGTATTTGTATCCCTAGAATAGGTGGTAAAGTTGGTAGTTTTGGCAATAATGGTAAACCACCAACACTAGGTGAAGATGTGTTTGGATCTTGAAGTGGTGGTGGAAATGATGGGTCAATATTTGGAGGAAACAATGATTTCAAAGAATCATGAAACTTTGTGTTTTGAATAATACTAGGTTTTTGGTTACATAGGTTTGGTTGTTTAAGAGGTTTGAATGTGAAAAAACCAGCTGAAAATATGTGTATTCCTTGTTTTCTTGATTTGAGGTTTAGTGACATATGTTCATTTGAATATATGGTTTAAATTGTGCTAAAATTAATAAACTAAAAGTCACTGTATTTTATTAAAATAAGAAACGATATATTATAAAATAATTGTTGTATACGTTTTATGAATGCATAAAAACAATATATTATATTAATATTAATTAAAAAATAAATATTATAACATATTACATTAAAAAAGTAAATGATATAAATAAGTAAATTTCCACAAACTTCTATCTCCCCTCTCGGACAAGGATCCTCTGTCCCAAGATTTTCCTGTCCCCATGTCCCTAACCAATCAAACTTCATAAAATAATATTAAAATATTAATTTCTGATTTTGTTATTTATATTTTTAATTGAATGAAATTTTCTGATTGGCTTGGTACACCAAATGGAACATGAATGGGGACATGTGATCCCATCCCTCCCCTCTCACCCTTTAATCTAGACTCCAGATGGCAACATAGTGAGTGAGGATACTTATTCAAACTCATATAATATTATTTATGGATAATAGGTGTCGCGACCCGATTTTCGGTTGGAAGACCGACCCTACGACTTAAGGAGAGGCGAACTCGATTTCTACCTCTTCCATTTGTTTTGGAGTCGCCACTACGTTTTTTGCGGATAAAACGTAGAAAACTCTAAATATGCCCAATTAGGATAATTTGGTCTTTGAAAAGAGATTCTGAGCTCTGGAGTCGATTACGGATCGGTGAAGGTATTAGCACCCCGTCCGCCCGTACTAAAACGGTACCCTCGCTAATAACATGAACTTTTATACCCTTAACAATTATTTATTAAAATTCAATAATTAAAGCAAAATGTTTTATTTTTTTATTGTTGTGTCTGACAAGAGTTCATCTTGCTCCTACGTATCCCTAGGTGAAATAGGGAAATCAAGGCTACGCAGTTCTGGTTTGAAAAGTAATTAAATTGGTTTGGGTAGTTTTAAAATATGCTGAAGTACAATATGATTTTTTTTCTAAAATACTTTTGATAAGGAATTAATAGTTTAGAGTCGGTGTTGGTCGCTCACATTCTTCCCATTTTCAAAGAAGTCAGAGTCAACTTGAACCGTAACCTTACTATAAAAATTCCATTAAAATTTGTTTTAGTAATAAGGTGATTTTTATTTAAAACATTTTAGCATGAAATTAATAGTTTAGAGTCCGTATTAGTCGCTCACCTTCTTCCCATTTTCAGAGAAGTCAGAGTCAACTCGAACCGTAACCTTACTGTAACAATTCCATTAAAATCGTTTGAGTAATGAGATAATTTTTTTATCTAAAACATTTGTTATATATGGAGTTAATAGTTTAGAGATGGTGTTGGTCGCTCGCCTTCTTCCCATTTTCGGGGAAGTCAGAGTCGACTCGAACCATAACCTTGCTATAAAAATTCTATTTAAAAATCGTTTGAATAATAAGATAATTTTTATTTAAAGCATTTCGGTAAAATGAATAAAGATAGTGCATTATTTGATACATGTATCACTAGGAAATTTTTCTTTTAATTTTTATTTTAGCCAAATGTTTGTATCCATTTCTATGGAATCAATTGATTTGGACATAATCGTTTCTAAACAACTCAGTAAAAATACATATACATGTGCTAAGCATATAACATTGGATCAATAGTTGAAAATCAAATAAGTAGGGGTAATTCTATTGGATATGTGTGATTGTTTGGTATTCAGGATGCACAAAAATGCATTGATATTTAATGGTTTGAACAAATGACTTACTTGGGTATGCTTTTACCTTTTGCCTTGTTTTCGGAGATGCTAGAATTATTGAATTTGGATTATTCTGCTTGTTGTGATGACTGAGTCCTTTCCCTTTTCTAATTCCTCTATTGGGTGTATGTAGGATTGTGTGTATTATACGATCCCTGACTGATGTATGATATCTCTTCTAGTGTACTTTGGTTACATGTGAAAAAGTGTATGTTCTCTATGGAAATCGAATATGCTTATGTATGAATGCAGGCGTTGTGTATTTGGGAATGCCGATTTGGAGATTCAGGAACGTGAGTGTGGCGAATGGTAAAAGTAAGAAGCTTTTCTGGAAGGGGTTATGTCGGTCTATGGTATGTATATGTGTATAGGTATAGAGATGATGAGGGGGATTAGAGATGGAATAGATAGATGGGTGTAGTGTGTTTATTGATTGTCAAAAATTCTGTCTAATGTGGTGGTAGTATCTGGATTAGGGTAAAAAATGAGTGTGGGTATTTTTTTATGCCTGCTCTTTTTGAAATAGCTTACTTCCTTTTGTAATGATTGAGATTCATGAGAACCTTTCCAATTTCTAATTTGTATCCAATCACCTTTATTGCTTCTCTAATTATTCCCTTTTTATGTTGATATATTCCTATTCCAAATTGTTGTTTTTGATGCTCTTGATTGCCTTAGTTTTCACTTTGAATCTCTAGTTGCCTTATTGATACCACTATTTGATGCTCTATTTATAATTGGTGATTATCACCTTAATTCTAATTATTGCTGCCTAATTATGCTTAATTTACCATGATCATTAATTTGCATATCCTTAGTGTCATCCTTTTGGGATTATGTTGATTGGTTGTATTAAATATATTTATTTAGTATTATTTTTGGAATCCTGTTTGATTGCCTTTATTAAATTGATGATGATTTGATTTCTTTTCCTTTTGAGAGATTGAATGTTGATTTGTTTAGGTTATAAGAGATGGTGAATGTATAATTTGGGAGGATCTTACCATTAAGGCATCTGAAGAAGTTGGGGGTGAGAGGTTTAGTTTCTTTTTTAAGTGAATGTATTATGCCCATTTTTAGCACCAAATATTGTTTATTTAAAACATTGTTTTCAGACAATATAAATTACAATTTTGAATTTATTTACTATTTATTATCATTTTTTTAGAATATATTTTGAGCCGGACAAAATTGAGTGTTCACAATAGGTATGTATAAATATTCAACCTATTTTTAAATTTAAATATATATTTATATATTTTATAGTAATTAATAATATATATATAATAATTATTATATTGATAATAAAATTTATGCACATGCTAAATTTATTATTAGAAATCATCACAAATATAAATATATAATTATAAAAATATATTATTTATCAAATATTTAATTAAAAATAAATTTATAAATATGTGATATATATGTGCATTCGGAGATGGTTACCGTTTGGATGTAAAATTATTTTTAAAGTAAATTATACTAACTGAATTTTAGTAAAATTACACATCACTTCTATCTTTTTTTTAAATTATACTAACATCATTTATTAATACCATTTGGATGTAAAACGACATTCAACACCACATAGGGCGATACAATATCACTTAGGGAAAGACATTCAACACCACATAAGGCGATACAATATCACTTAGGGCAAAACATTCAACACCACATAGGGCGATACTATACCACTCAGGACAATACATTCAACACCACATAGGGTGATACCATACCACTTAGGGAAAGACATTCAACACCACATAGGGCGATACTATACTACTCAGGGCAAGACATTCAACATTTATAATGTCAATGCCTTAACCTCATTCGTTCATTCCCATGAACCACATAATATATGTTTCACCAATAATTAGTGCAATGCTTATCCTTACCTTGGTGTATGTTGGGGTTGATGTTTGGCAACTTTGGTAATTTCTCCTTCACCTCCTCCAACCTTAGTATCTTACCTCATTCACACCACACAACAACAATAATCAATAATTCATTCACAATATCACATAAACAACTTCATATAACAAGTTCATCCCTCAAAGTAGATTCTTTTTCAATGGTTTCAAAACTACTCTTATTAGGAATTAAAACATGTAAATCACACACATTAACTTCTCACTCAACATTAAAACCTATAAATCACATTCCTAACTTAACATTTCACCTCCTTCTCAAAACCATTTTCTTTTTGGTTTTTGGGGTTTTCATAAATCAACCCCTAATCCTCCCTATTTTCGAATACAAACTCTAAACCACGAGTTTTCAAGAGAAAAGTTAGATAAAAACTAACCACAACTCAAAAGGGAGAGTTACATGGTTTTTCATGCCAAGAGAAGAGACCCAATCATACACAAATGAGTTCTATAACAAGAATGAGTGTTAAAATCAAGAGGTTTACCTCTTCTCAATCTATTTCCTCTTCTTCTACACGAGTGGGGTAGGGAGCGGCCTTCTCACCTTCTATTTTCGCTAAAAAGTCATTTGAGACTTCTATTTTAGGGTTCAGCTTTTCGGGTTCTCGCTCAGGCGAGAATGTCTCGCTCGGGCGGGAATCCCCTGCCTCTTTAAAATTTCAAACACTGATGCTCTCGCTCAAGCGAGGGAGTCTCTCTCAGGCGAGAATCCATCAGCCTCACACACTCACTCTCGCTTGTGCGAGCCAACTCTCGGTCACGCGAGAATCCTTCAGCCTCCACAACTTCCCTCTCGTCCAGACGAGCTAACTCTCGCTCAGGCGAGAGTCCCAGAGAAATCCTGGAAGCAATACTGAGCCTCTCGCATGGGCGAGGCCCTCTCGCTCAGGCGAGAAACATCTAGTATACCCTAGATTTCATGACTGTTACCACACTTTAGGAAAAAGAAAATTAAGGTGTTACACATCATATATATATATATATATATATATATATATATATATATATATATATATGTATATATATATATGAACGAAGGAAGTGAGAGATATTGATCATTCCCATGCAGTAACATTAGTAGTATACTGTATCACCATTTAACTAATTTGTCCATGTTTGAAAAATAAGATAGTCAAATAAATGTTTATGAAAATGTCATTAAAATGTTAATGAAAATGAAGGGAAGGGTCAGATAAATCTACATTGCTTGTTCTACGAGGACTAGTAACAGGACTAGAGAGTATGCTAGTTGGGGCACTCTTGGTAGCAGAATGCAATTTCATGGTGCAAATTTTTTCATGAGAGAGTTCTATGGGATCTTTACATGAACTGTGGCCTGCATTAACAACAAAATAATAAGGGTAAAAGGTTTCTTATATTTAAGTCTTGTGATGCAACAAGAGTGGAGAAATCACCTACCAAGACTCTTGTAGCTGGTATTTTGACTTTCAAGTCATATTTTGCATTCACAGCCAGTGCATCAGAAGAAGATTTACTAATCAAATTGCTTGAAGATCGAAAATTTCTGACTGTATCATGATCCATCGACTTTCTGGTAAGTTTGAAAAGGAAACAAAATTACTACAACAAATCAACATGTGATACAATATAACTCACACTTGTATACTTTTATCTATAGTTACACAAAACTAGGAGTTGTTTTTATAGAAATCAGAAACTCAACAACTAAAAAGTAGAAACAAAACCAAATCATGATTTAGAAAATAAACTTACACAGATAAAATCAAAACACAAACAAGGAGTTCAAAAAATTAAATTTCATAAAACAAAAAAACTGAGCACCACAGTCTCAGAAAATTTATCCAAGTTATTTTACCAAACTTGACCACTTTATTTATAGGTCACTATTAATATTAATAATAATTTAAACTTAATTTGTGAGAAACTCAATTATAAGTTAGACCTATCTAACAACACTATAATATTTGGATGAGTGAAAAACGTTTAACCTAAAAAAGGGAAAGGCTCTATTTTAAAAGGAAGGAGATCCAAGGTGAGCATAATAACCAACAGAATAGTGAATGGTTGACTCTGATCGGTGGGTCAACGGTGTTTCAGGAAGAGGCAACGGTTGAGGAACCGCAGAGGAGGACCAGTGATCGGAATAAGAACCAATATTGAAAGATGGAAGAGGAGAAGCCAGTAAGGATGACGTGGAATTGACGCCGGTATCTTGGTCCCTCAAGTAACGGAGCTTCCTCTGCTTAGTAAATCTACCATTGTGTTGAAATGTGCCACAGCTTTGTTTCTAGAGACTTCTATAAGAATGTGACAATACATAATATTTAGCTTATGTCTAAAGAATTCTAGATAAATCACATTATGATAGATATAACATGTATGATCTAGAACCTTCGTGATAATCTTGATGTGTTGAAAATAGTCTTATAAATAGGACTTATGAGCTTAAATGTAGTGTGTGGTAATAAAGGATGTTCTACTATGTTGGTCGAAAATATCATTGATTATATAATTTTTCATCATATATACATGTTCAATAATATATATACACATATTATTTTATATGTCAAATTACATATTCACAATAATAAATAATATTTATAAGACCTTATCTATAATGAGTATACGTTATATTTAATCGGGTCTAGGGTTGGGTCCGGGTTTAAAGGCTGACCCTGTGAATATTTAGTGTCGGGTTAACTCCGGGTTTAAAACCGGATCCGGGGTCAGAAAAATGACCCGAACAACATTTAGGACCGGGTAAGGACAAACCTTAACCCGACCCATGCTCACCCTTATTAGAAAGAGCAATGAGGTGTGAGTGAATCTTAGCTAGTTTCCTCTTGAACTTGTTGAATAAGGGAGATATGCTTTGGTTCACATTTTATTACATACAGATTAAGATTTGGGGTGAAGTGTAGTTAGTCATGTTATTTGGTGATTCATTCACACTATGCTTTACATTATGGATCAGGATCATCTGTCCTAAAATGATGTCCACATTTTTGTTCTCATTAATTAGATATCGTCATCTTATTTACAAATCTACATCACTTGTATTTTTTTCTTCTTATATTTCTTTCTCTTTTTCTGATTGGTCAGGACATGGATGATGACACCATTTTAGAATAGGTGATCCCAATCATCCATTATGCAGCTCTTAATTGTTCAAACATTGAATCTATGGAGATGAGCTGAGAAACAAATGAGTTGAGATGATCGATGGAATTGGATCGGAGGAAAGAGAGTATCTGATCTAGTGTTGCGCCCTTGGAACCAGAAGCTATGATACTCAACACAACATGAATCGACAACGCCGAAAACACTAGGTTTTTGTCTTTACCCTCTTTTGAGAATAAGTGTTTGGTTATGTTCAAGGCCATGTCGTTTTGGTTCATGATTGATTCATGAAGATCCATCGTTGTTCTGATTTTTAGTGGAACTTGGAAATTAGGTAGTAGGAGGGTGAAGAGAGAAAGAAAACAACACACTGCTAGAATATGGGATGCTTGTTAATCGGGAAATAATCTTTGCATTTATTGTGAATAATTTACATTCATAGAATAGGAAATTAGTCATTATGAGTTGTAATTAGTCATTATGAGTTATAATTATCTGTAATTACCGACACTATTATATATAGTATGAAATGCAATGAGAAAGACATCAAACCAATTTTAATGACACTTTGGACCAACAAGAATCATCTACAGTCAGTTTTCTTTGTTTTATTCAAATGAGGATCAAGAATCATCACATGTCTCAATTAATATTATTTTATGAAGTTTGATTGATTAGATACATAAGAACAAGAAAATTATGGGATATTGAATCATTGTTCGTTTTCTTCTCACAGACAGACTTCACATCCCACGACAATGGCATTTGTTTGGGACTGAAAAAATCGAGACAAGATTGAATAAATTATATCAAGCTCAATTGATCCACCAAGTGTGACAATTAGATTTCAGATTAGGGATGCCAATGAGACCTGGTGGGCTCGAATAATGTATATATGTACTCATACTCGTATTGTTTGAAGATACCCGTGCAAGTAACGAGTATCCACATGTATCCAATAGATTTTTAATTTTAATTATATTTTACAATAATTAATATATAAAAAGAATTATTACTTGAATAATATGATATATATATGATAACATTATACTTATAGCCTCATCATTAAATTTTATCACGATACTCGTTCTCAACAATAAATTATTTTTGCGAGTACCAATTGCAGATATTTTGATGAGTACCCACATGTCGAGTATTTTTTGCAACTATCCATCATAACATCATATCTTAAAATTTAGTATAATTGTTACTTTAATCTGTATTAAGTTATTTTTCCAATTTTAATAAAAATATATTTCATTTTTTTCCTTTGCATATTTGATAATATGATTCTGAAAATAAAAATACATTTATTTTTAAATATATTTCATTTTTTTCCTTTGCATATTTGATAATATGATTCTGAAAATAAAAATACATTTATTTTTAAAGAAAATCTACTCATTTATTACTACAAAAAGGAGTTTCCCTTATTTGTTATTTTTCTATAAAATATGATATTTAATTACTTTTTTATTTTTATAATTAATTTCATAAAAAAACACTTATTATATAATTATACAGTGAATTAATGCAACGAGACCTCGTGGGCACGAATAATGTATAATTGTACTCATACTCGTATTGTTTGTAGATATCCGTGCAAGTAACAAATATATATGGGTATTCAATAGATTTTCAATTTTAATTATATTTTATATATTTTACAATAATTAATATATAAAAAGAATTATTGTAAGAAATGCACTGAGGACAACGACCATTG
Organism: Lupinus albus; assembly: GCA_009771035.1. Lineage (NCBI taxonomy): Eukaryota > Viridiplantae > Streptophyta > Magnoliopsida > Fabales > Fabaceae > Lupinus > Lupinus albus. The sequence goes on from CM019999.1 coordinate 11,555,228, forward strand.
CGCTAAGCATCAATACATGCATTTAGCGCAAGAGGTGAAAACGGAAAAGGTCATGACAAATTCGTTGGGCGCTGTCCAAACGACTAAATAAATGTGGGAAACTAAGCACTCACACTCAACACATACCCCACCCTTAGCGCAAAGGTTAAAATATATTTTGTCATGCTTTGCTCATTGTAGAGCGTGACCTCTTATTTCTACAAAGTTACACTTAGCACAAGATTTGCTACGAAGGCACCAACTTGCGCCAAACCTTATAAATTAAGTTGTGGAGCGTGATGCTCCACACCTTTCCCTTGAGTCTAAGAACTTGATTTCCATTATTCTTCAGCATACTTGAGTTGTCATCATGGCCCCAAAGAGTACAAAGTGAGAATGAGAGTCGAAAAAAGTTATGTCTCACACAAGGACAATCAAGTGTTGGGGAATTGACACCTCTCACTTCGCCATCCAGAGAGACTTTGAGAAGTACCAGGACGAGACAACCCGCAAAATCCAGGATGAGCGGAGAGTCGAGCTGGAAAGGGGGGATTACGAACCTTTCCTCCTTGAAATTTTGCGTCGATCTTAGAAAATTTTGTCCAATCCGCTGAATGGCTACAATGAGGATATCCTTCGTGAGTTCTATGTGAATGCATATCCTGCCACGGGAGAAGCCCATCTCAATACGTCCTAGGCCCAAGTCAAGGTGTTACCCTACAACAAGGACAACATCAACGCCTATTTAGGCAATCCTTACTCTGCTTCCTCGGATGATAAAGATGATTACTAGAAGATAAAGCATGACGTGCTTCTCGGGAAAGAGGTTGAGGTTGTTGGCCCAAGCCAGATTATTCCTGCTGACCAGAGTCAAGCGGAGCCCTATAGTCAGGTTCAGGCTCCGAGAGCCACTCCACTTTTGGGAAGCCCAACTGCATCTACAGAAGCCCGATAATTTTATAACCGAAGCCTGGACAATGATGAGTACCTATTTCGACAACAAGTGTCCAACCGTCGCCACACCAACATGGTGTATGGGCTTATGGACCATATGGCTACTGCCATGAACCTAGATGGTTCCCCTTTTTCTTGCAATTCAACTAGGGTTGCTTCCCCTTCTAAGTACCTATTCCTTGTTTCTTGCATTATTTTTAGTTTTTGCTTTTGTTTTATTATTTGTTTATGTATTTCCATTTCTGTATTTTAATTATTTAATTTCAATTATGATGAAAGAAATGAGTATTTGAAAAATTATACAATCTTGTAGCTCTTTGGTTTTGAATATGAGTTTTGCTTTATTGGTCTATATTCTAGCATTCCCAAACTTGAAAATGAATAATGAATTGTGAAGTTCTGGACTAATTCATTATGCATGTTGAATTACTCAAGAGCATGTTATGAATTGTGAATGTGTATAACTTGCATAATGTTGTTTGATACTAAGAAGATATGAGATTAAGAATTGAGTGATTGTGAGAACTATACACTACTTTATATGAACTTGTGCTAGATTAGCAGTGTTGGATTTGTCTGAATCTCTAATTTTTACTAAGTAATTGTGATACATGGATATGATTAAGACAACTATTTCTTTACACCCACTCGGCCAAACACTATCCTGATTACGTGAATATACCTTGCAAAGGCCCTTTGAGCCGTAAAATGTTTATTGACTAAACCTTTGCTAGATTAAAAATCTATCTAGCATACTTCTAGTAGGATAAGAGAGCTAAGTGTTGCAATATTGATGTTTGCTAAGTTGAGGAAAATGAAATGTATGTATGAAAGGAAAGTAGGAAACAAAGTATTGTAGAATATCATTCATCTCATGAAAATAACAAAAAAAAGACATAGTCCACAAAAGGAGGAAAAGATTGAGAAAAATGGATGAATGGTGGAAAAATGAAATGAAAAAGGAAATTAAAAATAAAAGGCTTATAATTCATGTTTGCTTATAGCCCAACCACATTTTAACCAAAGAAAAACCTTGGTGATCTATATTAAACTTTTAGTGCTAATTGTATAAGACGTTAGCGATAACAATAAAGATGAGAAGAATTAGGAAGAAACTTACAATGGTAGATAAGGTGTGATCTATGGAAGGGTGAGGCTTCCACAAAGGTCTACTTTTAAGTAAAAAATCGTCCGATCTAAATATGTAATTAACATGCGATTCTGTCCGATCTGGTCTATTTATATTTAGATGTTTGATCCAATCCGATCCAAATATTATCATGCGACAAAAAAATATTTTATGAGAAGAAATGACAAATATATGTAAATATCGCGTGCCTCAAAAAAATGACAAAATAATAAGCATGGAACAGCGAAAAAATACTTAAAATGGTCACGCTTAAACAATTTTGGTCCGGTCTGGATCGGTCTGGATCTAAGAGGTGAAACAAAAAACCGGACCAGACCGACCAGTCTTCAAAAATAAATCCAATACGATCCAAACACATTCGGTTTTTGCAGTTTCAATATATTTTGGATAAGTTTTCGGTTTTCTTTTTGGACCAATCTGGATTCGAACAACCTTGTTGAAGGTAATGTGTTGGGTTACTAAGTTAGGGTTCTAATTATAGGCTAATTGGCCTTAAACAAAACAATATGCATGTCTCATTGTGTGTACCTCATAATAATAACATGAATTTGGTTTTTTACTAGAAAAGAAAAATATTGAAAATGAAAATAAAAAAGGTGAGTGGGTATGGTATTAGTAGAGGTGCCAAAATGAGCTACTCGGACGGGTTCAGGCTAGCCCACATCGGGTTCAGACTAATACGGGCCGAACTAAAAAGCCCAAATATATATTATGCATATCAAATTGTAGCCCAAGCCCGCCCTAAGCGGGTTGCAGGTTGTGGCGGACCAGCCCGCTTAATGCTAAAATAAAATTATTTAATTTTTAACATATTTAAACTATTTAAAATATATATATATATATATATATATCATATGATATTAATGTATAACTTTTTAACACATTTGTTATGTCAAATGCATCCAAACTCATAAATATAATCAATTATGTTTGAGTTAAGACATGATGTGAAGTCCACATATATAAATTTTAACAGAACTTATTTATTAAATCTCTCATTTTTATTGAACTCTCACTCTCTAACAAAATATAATTTGTAACTTCATTTTAATATATAAATCTTTTGACACTATAAAAAAAAGCATATTTGTTTATAGTAATAATAGTATAGACTCAAGTTCATAATGATTCCTATATGTCAAAGTATATACACCATTGTAATATATGATCATTATATTTTAATTTATGTTTGAAGATCTTTTGTATGCTCTTTATCAACACTTTCATTACAAACTATATTGTAAATATTTTCGTTGTCTTTTAGTTTTGTTGTAAAAATTATTTTCTTTATTATGTTTTTGTTGTAGAAATTAAATCTAATTAAATACACAATTAAGGAATGATAAATGAAATTTATATGGTTTAATGTATTCTCATTTGATTCAATACACTATTTTGTTACTATACTTTAAAATGAAAGTATATAAAATAGGAAAAATATGATATTGTTTAACTTTATAAAATTATTGTAATTTATATTACAAAAGGAGAGATCTATTGTAATTTATATCACAAGAGGAGAGATCTTAGTTATCAATTATATGGATCCCACCATATCACAATATATATTATCTATTTTTTATTATAAGTTATTTTCTTAAATAATTTCCACCCAAAGCTAATTATCAAACCAAAAGACCCTAAAAAATAAAAATAAATAAGGAAAAACGGGTAGTTCGAACTCGTTCGGGTAAGCCCGATCTGAACCCGGTTTTAATATAGCCCGACTGAGCAAGGCTAAAAAGCTCAGACTCAATGAAAAGTACATAACATAATACTCAAGCCCAATAAATTTTCGGACTTTGGCGGGTCGGCCCATTTTGACACCTAGTGGTATGGGTCTGTGAAGAAAATTTTGAAAAAGAAAAGGGCGCGTTTTCTGTATTCGGATCTAAACTACCCGTTGCACTTTCTTCTCTATCTTTTACTCCTTAATCTCATTTTCAATTCTTTATTTTATCACTTCCAGGTTTTCATTTTCTTCTTCCATTTTTCATTATTTCTACTTCACACTCTTTACATCTTCTTCCATTCCTCAATACACTGTCGTTTTCATGAGATTCCTTTCTCTGTATATATTTATCCACATGATCAAAACGGCACCGTCCTTTTTTAGTTTTTTTATGCTTTGTTTTGTAACCATCTTGGAAAAACCGTTAATTTCATATGAACTGTTACAAATTTTATTTTATTAAGTTTTATTCTATTTAACATGTTTACTTGATCTTTCTGAATTGGATTTAGGGTTTTAAATTGCAGTTTCTAACCGAGATTAAGGTTTCGATTGCACCTTGCTGATTACACTTTATATCATGTTTCTCTATTGAGTCACATCGATAACACATCTTTTGTCTCATAAATCGTGTCACTTCATGTGATACTTGATGTCATTGGTCAGAAAAAACACTTCATTCTTAAACTTTTGTCTCATAAATCGTGTCACTTCATGTGATACTTGATGTCATTGGTCAGAAAAAACACTTCATTCTTAAACTTTTGTCTCATAAATGGTGTCACTACATCTGACACATAGACACACTTTTCCGCACATGTTACTCATCGTGCTGCAATCTCGTTCTTTTTTCTCATTTGGCTCACTTTTTTCATTATTTTGAGGATATTTTCTTTATGATGAACCCAATACACGGTGCACATGTTAAACGAGAGAATCCAGTAAAATTCAAACTTTGATTGGATTCTCTCTTTCCCGATTGAATTTCGATGACATGTATGGCTAACAAAATAATTCAATTTCAATTGGAATTCAAACTATATTTGAATAAACAAAATAGAAACTCCATTGTAATTGCCTTAGCTTCTTGTAATAAAAACTTGTATAACCATTGCTTCATTAAAGACACAAAAAGAATGAATTTTGAAGTGATGTATGTTATAAGCAACTTATATAACTGAAATTCCAAAGTAATCTGTGTTTATTTTATTTGTTCAGTTTCTTGTAACATGTTAGGAAGCATTTTCACCTGGTGTTTAAGCTTATCATGGCATATTTGCTTCAGTGATGTGTCCACTTTCCATTTTTTTGCTTATTTAAAGTCTATTTTTGACTGAATTGAGACTATCTACATTGGAATATGCTATCTTGTTATTATAATAAAATGTCTCATGTAATTGTTGCTAGCAAAAAAACATAATGAAGAATGAAATTTTATGTGATGGATGGTTAACATATTTGCTCGGTTTCTTTGAACATGCTCGTAAGCCTGTTCCGTTGGTCTTTAAGCATTGCAACCTCTGTTTTCCCATTGAATTTTGATGTGATGCATTGGTTAACAACTTCCCATTTGATAATTGCTGAAATTGTAAGTGTAGATGAGCGTAAAATTGAATCTACATTGGAATATGCCAGCTATTTTTATGAACATGTATCATGTAACTGCTGCTAACTAAACATAAAGAAGAATGAATTTTAATGTGATGTGTGGTTATAAAAAATGTAGGAGTTGAATGGAGAAGTATGAGAAGTTAGAGAAGGTTGGAGAAGGAACATATGGAAAAGTGTACAAGGCAAAGGAGAAGGCCACAGGGCAGGTTGTTGCATTGAAGAAGACGCGATTGGAGATGGATGAGGAAGGAATTCCTCCAACTGCTCTGCGAGAAGTGTCCCTCCTTCAGCTGCTATCCCAATCCATTTACATTGTCTGCCTACTCTCCGTTGAGCACATCGACAAAGTCCCTAAGGCCGCAGCACCTTCTTCTCCACCCAAGCCCCTCCTCTACCTTGTGTTTGAGTATCTTGACACTGACCTCAAGAAGTTCATTACCTCGCACTGCAAGGGTCCGAACCCAAGGCCACTTCCACCTTCCCTTATCCAGAGTTTCCTTTTCCAGCTTTGCATAGGGGTTGCCCACTGCCACAGCCATGGTGTCCTCCACCGTGACATCAAGCCGCAGAATCTCCTTCTTGATCAGCAGAAAGAGATTCTCAAGATTGCTGACCTTGGTCTTGGACGAGCCTTCACTGTCCCTCTCAAGAGCTACACTAATGAAATTGTCACTCTCTAGTACAGGGCACCTGAAGTTCTGTTGGGATCTTCCCATTACTCCACAGGGGTTGACATGTGGTCTGTTGGATGCATCTTCGGTTCGTATTTACTATATAGTAAAATCATTTTTTTTGTTTTTACATTTCTGCCATATGAAGTGGATCCACCAGTTTTACTAGTTATTTGCAAATAGCTTGTTACTTTGTTTGTTTATGTAGCTTTGGCCTAACTGAATCCATTTTGTAGCTGAAATGGCGAGAAGGCAAGTTTTGTTTCCAGGGGATTCTGAATTTCAGCAGCTCCTCGACATATTCAAGTATGATATCAATTTTCTAAAATCAGTGTACTGACATGTGCATTAATTTTCAGGGAAAAAGCATGTAGCTATCCACCCACAATTCACTACTGGTGCATATTTACTTGAACTGCTACACTATATTAAGAATTAAGAATAAAATAATCTCATTTTTTTTAAAACTTTCATGTACATAATACTTATATTGGTCTGTTTGTCATTCCCTCCTACTGGGATTAAGGCTTAGTTGTTGTTGTTGGTAGGTTTTGACATTTTTCTTCACCTTTCTATCTATTGTGATATTGACTTCATTTTATAATTTGATCATGCAAGGGTTCTCGGAACACCAACTGAGGAGCAATGGCCTGGAGTTACTTCTTTGCGTGATTGGCATGTCTACCCACGGTGGGAACCTCAAAACTTGGCAAGGGCAGTGCCATCCTTGGGACCTGATGGAGTAGACCTTCTCACGGTTAGTAACCCTCTTTAATTAAATGCTGTTGGCTTGTAAGCTCATAAGCCTTTTGACGACATTTTCATATAAATTCTAATGTTTGAAGAGAAATTTCAGTCTGAATTGCATCTCTAATCACTGATCATCCATCGAATATGATGACACTCTACAGTTTGTTATGCCAATTTATTTTAAATATCCCATGAGCTTTATTACCTGAAAAAGGTTGTCATGTTTTTGCTTGTAAGTAACTCACAGTTCTTCCTAATGGATCTTTTATGAACAATGATCAGGTTATGCTTATATCATAGGACTTCAAATAGCCAATGATGCATTGTAGTATATTATATGCTATGCAGGTTATCTGGATTCTGGATTAAATTTGATGTATTGGTATGAACTATAATCTATTATAAGTTTTGGGACATGATCAGGTTATGCTTATATCATAGGACTTCAAATAGCCAATGCTGCTAAACATGCTACCTTCACTTTCTCTATGTTCAATAATGTATTCTGTTTGTATGTTTTCTACCAATTTTTGTGGGATTAATATATGTAATTCTTGCCCCTTGCAGAAAATGCTCAAGTATAATCCTGCTGAGAGAATATCTGCCAAGGCAGCACTTGATCATCCCTATTTTGACGGTCTTGACAAGTGTCAATTTTGACGACGACTAATCCAAAGGTTTATTACGGACCCAAGTCGATGAAAATTAATTCATGACATGGAGTTTAAGGATCTGTCAAATTGGTTATGTAATATTATGTCATCATCATCTTGTTGATATGAACAATTAAGAATATTTCATGCTGATTCTATAGTTTGTTCAAATGTTGTAAGTGGCACCAAACTTATGCACCTTGTGGGTGATTATGCTATGCTATGAACTGTTATGTCAATGCATAATATTTCCTTATTTTATTAGATGGGTTTATGTTTATCATTCGCCACTATTTTCTTTGTGTAATTTGATAGTAGAGATATAACATCAATGCGAACATGTGATTCTGTTCTGTATATTAGTTTTACGGGATAGTTTTTCCCTTAGTTTTAGAGGTTAGCACTCATTTTTATCCTCATCCTTCCAAGTAATGTTCTTCGCAAATCGAGTAAACTCTGCAATTTCAAGCACCTTGAGAGGGATACTATATTCTATATTACTGTCAAGTGTCACTATAAACTATAAAGGGTCATATAGATTGTTACCAATGTTGGGAGCTTGGAAATCCTTATGAAAACTGTTCATGAAATTGATATGCAATTTGCAATCCTTATGTTAGTGTTTTTCAAAGAGATAATCATAGTTATATCTGTATAGGATTTTACCCACACTTCTTGGTTAATATTGCTTTGTAGAATGTATATCCTGCAATTATATTCAAATAATGAAATTGCATTGCTCTCCTGCAAATCCCACTTTGGACTGTTTGATATCATAAATCACCATTTCGTTCATTTGCTGATAATTCCCAACAATGCCAATGTTAGATTCATCAGCAACACTTGCAAGTACCAAACAAACTTGTGAAGCATCCTCTTTTACTACATAGAGTATGTTGGTTACATCTACATTCATCTCGGCATTGTCCTCGAAATGCATCCTTATAGTTGGTATGCTAACTTCCTCATGGCCAGTGAGATTAAAACATGTATCCAAAAGTGAAAACACTGGTGCTAAAGGGAAACCAGAAAACTGTTTCAAGAACTCTTCCTTCAAAGCCTTGTGCACGGACAGATTGAGTCTTGTGATCACTGTCCCGGAATTGAATAGCATCCCACCATTACCAAAACTTGAATCTTGGAGAGCCACACCACCAACATCTGTGCCAGTGAGATTCAGGGGAGCATATCTTCTGTCCCAAGAAGTGTGTCACTTCAAGTTTTGGCTGAGGGTAAGGAACTACATTGGTGTAAGAAATGGGGATAACATTTTTGAAAATGGAAGATTCATTTCCCATAAATAATGAACCAAAAGCCCCACTTTCTATTGTTGGTAAACACAGTATGAGAAAACTCCTCCATATGTAGCATTAGTTTGAGAGATTTTAAAATAATTTGAGGAAGAAGAGAGTAAAAGTAAGGGAAAGAATGTATATTATTTCATTGATTGATAAAGCAAGGTTACAAGCACAAATATATAGTTCTTGAGTTATCTTGGAAAGCAAGTAACAACACAAACTAATTTCAAACTAACTCTTAACTTATCTAAAAGAATTACAACATGTGCTCATTAATGAATTACAACATGGGCTCAAAAAAGAGAAATAACAAGAGATAGAGTTGCTCTACTGTCCAAGGAAAGAGCATCATGCCACGCCTAAATATAAGTCAGCTGCATAGGTCACGACTTAGAGTTTGGCTAGTCATGCTCGGTAAGTCTGGAAGTCAGGGCTAAGTCATGGTGCATCAGAAGTTGAGTCGTGGCTTTAGGCAACACAGTCAGTGTCTAAGTTCCTCGGTCAGAATCATATCGATTAGAAATCTTCGTGGCTCCTTTGTGCAATACTTGAAGCTTTAATAACCTGAAAGAAAACTAAACAACTAGAAGAAAGATTAGTACATTTAATACCCCCCTCAACCTGGAGAGTATATAATACCCAGCTTGGGAAGAAGGTAATGGAACAAGGCTGGTTCCAAAGCCTTTGTCAAGAAGTCCGCAACCTGTTCTTTTGTATCAATGGGAAGCAAGTGATAGAGCTTACTGAACAAACGTTCACATGCAACATGGCAGTCAATTTTCATATGCATGGTACGTTCATGGAAGACTGAATTGACTGCTATATATCTTGCAGAATTGTTATCACAATAAAGAAGTGCAGGTGAAGTAAAAGAGACATGAAAATCCTGTAACAAATAGGTGAGCCATTGCACCTCACAAGAAGCAGAAGTCAAGGCTCTGTATTCTGCCTCAGAAGAGGACCGAGAGATAGTGGTTTGTTTCTTTGATTTCCATGAAACAAGAGAGTCTCCTAAGAACATACAATAAGCAGAAATGGATTTTCTAGTATCAAGGCATGTAGCCCAATTAGAGTCAGTGTAGCCTTTGATTTGTGTTATGGAAGTAACAGGGAATAGCAGACCCTGACTAGGAGTACCTTTAAGATAACGAAGGACCCTGGTCATGGATTTGTGATGGTTCATAGTGGGTTCAGTCATGAATTGACTAAGCTGTTGAATGGCAAAAGTGATGTCAGGTCTTGTATTTGTAAGATATAACAATCTGCCAACAAGTTGTCTATAAGATAGGGGATGAGAATAAGTAGGGCTGTCATGCTGACTGAGAGATGAGCCTTTAACCATTGGGGTTGGTACAGGCTTAGAGTGTAAAAAATCAGTGTCAGCAAGGAGGTCTAAGATGTACTTCCTTTGCCTTAATATGATACCTTTAGGAGAGGAAGCAACTTTAAGTCCAATGAAGTATTTCAAAGTGCCTAGGTTCTTTATTTTGAATTTGGTATCCAAAAATAGTTTGACAGAATCAATTTCTTGTGAGTTAGTACCAACCAATATGAGGTCATCAACATAGATGAGCAAAGCAGTGAAAGAAGTGTTAGTGACCTTAGTAAAAAAAGAATGATCATGTTGTGATTGTGTGTAACCAAGAGAGCAGAGAGCATGTGAGAGTTTGGCAAACCATTGGCGACTTGCTTGCTTTAAGCCATATAAGGATTTATTAAGCTTGCATACTTGAGTAGAAGAACTAGAAGTGACACCTTGAGGAATGGTCATATAGACCTCCTCATCATGGTCACCATGTAAGAAAGCATTGTTCATATCAAGTTGTTGAACAATCCAGTTGTGAGAAGCAGCAAGAGCAAGCAAGAGTCTAACAGTGGTGAGTTTAATAACAGGGGCAAAAGTCTGATAGTAATCCAAGCCTTCAGTTTGATTATACCCATTGGCAACAAGTCTAGCCTTGTGCCTTTCTATAGAGCCATCAGAGTTGAATTTTAATTTGTAAACCCATTTAGATCCAATGGGGTGTTTGTTTGGTGGAAGGTCAACCAAGGTCCAAGTATTGTTGGCTTCCAAGGCTTGTAGTTCTTTAGACATAGCTTGAATCCAATCTTGAGATTGGATGGCTTGTTTGAATGTTTTAGGTTCTCTGTGAGTAGAAACAGAGAGACAATGATGTCTATGTATAGGTTGTAAGGAGTGATAAGAGAGGACTTTGTGCAGAGGGTGCTTATGGTTTAGGTCAGGGAAGGTGGAAGAGTGTAGCAGGCTGCAATGGTAGTCTTGAAGGTAAGTGGGTGGGTGGGATGTCCCGTGAGATCTTCTAATGGTAGGGGAGGTAGGATAGGTAATGAAGGATGGTTGGTGGATGATTGAGGATATGGTGAAGCAGGTGTAGGTGGAGTGTGAAGATGTGGTGTAGAAGTAGGTGAATTTGTGGTGGGAGAGTCAAGGAAGATGATAGAGGTGGGTGAAGGGTGTGAGGCGGTGTTGGTGGATGGGTTGTTTTTGTTTAAGTGGTGATAAGGAAAGAAGGATTCATAGAAGATAACATGTTTAGAGATAATGGTTTCTCTAGAAATTAAGTCATGTAGGATAAAACCTTTTGTGCCATGTTGGTAACCAAGAAAAACACACTTTCTTGCACAAGGGTCAAGCTTAGTTCTATGATTTGTGAGTGTAGAGGCATAAGATAAGCATCCAAAGACCTTTAGGTGGTGTAGGTCAGGTGGCTTATTATTTAGGAGTTGATAAGGGGAGTGTGATGCATGTCGCGACCTGATTTTCGGTTGGAAGACCGGCCCTGCGACTTGGGGAGAGGTGAACTCGATTTCTACCTCTTCCAATTATTTTGGAGTCGCCACTACGTTTTTTGCGGTTAAAACGTAGAAAACTCTAAATTACGCCCGATTAGGATAATTTGGTCATTTAACAGAGATTCTGAGCTCGGGAGTCGATTACGAATCAGGGAAGGTGTTAGCACCCCGTCCGCCCGTATTAAAACGGTACCCTTGCTAATAACATAGACTTTTATACCCTTAAAATAATCTATTAAAATTGAATTACTTAAAGCGAAATATTTTTATTTTTTATTGTTGTGCCTGACAAGAGTTCATCTTGCTCCTACGTATCCCTAGGTGCAAAAGGGAAATCAAGGCTACGTAGTTCTGATTTTGAAAATTAATTGGTGTTGGTTTAGTTTGTTTGAAAAGTTGATGTAAATTGTATTCTCTTTAAGAAAAGATGAAGCAGCAGAAACTAATGTCCGCACCATATCAAATCCTAAAGAGATTTTGAAAGTAATTAAACTACTGTGTTAAGATATATTTATCTTTAAGATATATATTATTTTTTGAAATAATTGAGATGCATTGTTTATTTATTTTTAAGATAGATGAAGTAGCAAGACTAATGCCCGCGCCGCATCATATCTTAAAGAGATTTGAAATAGTTTAAAAATATATTATCGAAATTATTCACCTTTAAGATAGATGAAGTAGCAAGACTAATGTCCGCGCCACATCATATCTTAAAGAGATTTGAAATAGTTTAAAAATATGTTATTAAAATTATTCACCTTTAAGATAGATGAAGTAGCAAGACTAATGCCCGCACCGCATCATATCTTAAAGAGATTTGAAATAGTTTAAAAATATATTATCGAAATTATTCACCTTTAAGATAGATGAAGTAGCAAGACTAATGCCCGCGCCGCATCATATCTTAAAGAGATTTGAAATAGTTTAAAAATATGTTATTAAAATTATTCACCTTTAAGATAGATGAAGTAGCAAGACTAATGCCCGCGCCGCATCATATCTTAAAGAATGTTTGAAATAGTTAAAAAATATATTATTGATAAAAACTAATTTGTCTAAAAACATATAATTATTAGAGTATAATAGAACCTCTTTGATTAAATAAGATTACTCATTTGGTATAATAAAAAAACAAATAAATACTACAAAAGAAGACATAAACAGAACAAACAAACAACAACAAAAAAAGTTTATTGGGCTCGGGTTAGGCCCAGCTAAGAAAACGGATTGAAGGGGGAGGGGTTAGATTTAGGTTTGTCATTTGTGCTTTGGGGAATTTGGGGAGAGAAGTGAGAAGACGAAGGAGAAGTGCGAAGACGAAAGGGGAGTGAGTCGTGAGTTCTCTCGGCGGGGATTACTCCGGTCTTCATCTCCGATGGGTCTGTTTCGGATCCACGTCTGTTTTCGAAGCTCCTCTCGGCAGCAAATCGCAAGGTAATCCATTTCCTCTTAATTTTTGTGATGGAGGATTTGGGGGAGAAAGAGAGGGAGAAGACGAAGGAAGTGAGAAGACGAAGGAAGTGAGAAGACGAAGGCGGTTCGTCGCGAGTTCTCTCGGGTTTCTTTCTGGCAGTGGCGGAGGCGGTAGTCAAGCGTGGAGGTTGGTGAACTCGTAGGCGATTCACCGCGGTGAGAAAGTGAGGACGAAGGTGAGAAGACAAGGGAAAACGACGAACCCTACCCCTCATCTTCTCCCTTTCTATTTCGTGACGAGTTCTCCTCTTCCAGTGGCGGCCATGAACAGCTCGAGGTGGCGACAACTTCAATTCCTTATAGCTCCTCGGCGGAACCGTTCCTTTTCCACTCCGGCAGCAGCGACGGAATCATGTAATCGATCCAACCCCCCTTCCTTGTACGTATTTGCTTTATTCTTGATAATACAAATTAATCGTTCAATAGACATGGGTATATTCACTTAATTAAACGACTCGAATTTGTTTACAAATCCATTGACTTATCCTATACACATGAATATACGATGAGAACAGAATGAATGACGTCAATGACATGCTTATGGGTGCAATTCTGTGTTGAAAACCTTAGATAGTAATAAACTCAATTTCATATTGAACATCTTATGACTATATCACAATGTTAACCTGGACTGCCTGCTTGTTGTGATTATTATGCTTCGTTGATGAAAATGTGCTTGATGATGGTCTCTTACGCTGGCTGGTGTTGATTCGTATAGATGATTACTTGCCTTAGGTATGTGTTTGACTATCTGAATAGCAAGGACTGCAAAAAATCCTCTGTGGCTATGTGATGTGTGGTTGGCTTTGTGTATCTGTGGTATATGATATTTGTAATGAGTGTTCTCTAGTGAAGATTATGTATATGCCTCTTTTTTTTTTGTGGTATACCTCTTCTTATATATACATGCTTATGGCATATGGAAAAGCTTTTCGAAAACATTCCAAATTGCCACTCTAATGATACGTTATTGGACCTTTCTTTCCCCTGATTACTCTCTCAAAACTGCCCATTGACATTTATATTGGTTTTGTAACTGAAAATTTGCATATCCCAATAGGCAACCATCTGATGTATATTTCTGGCTAGTTTCCCTTAGGATTTATTATGTGATTGATTTAGCAGTAAAGTCATTTATGCTGATAATGAAGATGTGTAACTGCTCATCATGCACATTACTCTAGAATATGTAACTGCAGAGGACATTACTTCTGACTTAGCTTCTGCTTATTTGCCTATTATGTATGACTCATGGCTTTCTAATGCTGCTTGAGCTGATGTCATTATTTACCTTGCTGCTTTTTTGTAGTCTGCTGCCATGCCATCTATACCAAGTTCTTCTGGTTTTCATGAACCAATTATCGGTGCAATCACAGTTTGTAAGCATAAGAAATGAGAGGGTTTGACTGAAGGAACTGAGTGTTCTGTTTGTTTGAGTGAGTTTCAAGAAGGTGAGATTATAAGACTTCTGCCTAAGTGTCATCATGCTTTTCATTTACCTTGTATTGATACTTGGCTTGCATCTCATACCAATTGTCCTCTGTGTAGAGCTCCAATTGTTACCAACCCTACAAGGATTCCATCTCTTATGCCTAATAATGTTGTTGTTGATACTTCATTGGAAAATAGTGCTCCTCATACCCCTTAAGGACTTGAACTTAGGAGTGGTTCAGAAGAAGAAGGAGAATTGGAAGTTCAGGATGAGACAAGGGTACGTGAAACTGAAAGTGTTGTGGTGAATATAAGACTAAGAAGATCTGTTTCTTTGGATTCATCTTCTGTTGCAAATTTCAATCTTGTTCTTGCAAATGTTCAATCATCAGTTCAAAGTGGTGAAAATGAAGGAATTGTTTCAAAGAGGTTTATTGCTGGAAATGAGAATTTTCCAACTACGTCCGATTCCAAAAGAAGCTCATCTTTCAGGACAAGATATCTGCATAGGTGCTTTTTTTTTACTGGGTGCTTTCAATAATTTGTGAACATTGATGTTTTTTTTATACTTTATTTATAGAATCAGTCTCCGAAGTTACTAACTCCTAGAAGTGTGATGTGTTAAATTTTACTTACCGTAAGACAATTTTGAGGTTATTTTTCATCCTAATAATTCCAACCTTGTCCATTACATCAAAATGGCCTCTAAGAAGAATTATCTAATTCCTTTTAAGGAATGATTATTTTGTTTATGAAGGGTATGCCATTTATCTATTCATTATTATTTGGGAAGAGTACAAATGAAAAGTGATACTAACAGATAAAGCTCCCAAGTTATACAGTGATGTTTTATTTCTGCATTTTTCGTAGATGGTCGGACAAAATTGAGTGTTCACAATGCAAGGACAGGGGTTGGCAATCTATTCAATAGGTAGGTTGCATGCTTAACAGCATAGCCCCAAAATATGTTAGGATTATTAGCTTGAAACAAGAGGGATCTAATGATGTTAAGGATATGTCTGTGTTTCCTTTCCACAACAGAATTTTGTTGTGGAGTTTCCACACATGAAGTTTGGTGAATGATCCCATTGTCAGCATAGAATGAAACCATGAGGAACTCAATCCCATTATCTATTCTAATAGCTTTGATTTTCTTTTTAAATTGAGTGTCTCAACCAACTTAGCAAAGCTGTGAACGAGGTGCTTTGTCTCAGCTTTGGTTTTCATAAGAAAAATCCATGTGTGTCTTGTGTAATCATCAACAATAGTTAAGAAATATTTGTGACCACTCATGGTTGACACATTAAGGGGTCCTCATATGTCCATGTGCAATAGCTCAAAAGCATTAATGGTGTTAGTGGAACTTTTAGGGAAAGGAAGCTTAGTTTGTTTTGCAAGATGACACCAATCACAAGCTTTATTAGTTTGAAAATGAACAAAATCATATTGTTTGTGAACATTAGCCAAAACATCAATTGAAGGATGTCCTAGTCTAAAGTGCCATAGGTCAAAAAAGCAAGAAAGATGTTTGTCAATCAAGTTAATGTCATGTGAAGTATCCATTTGAGGCTTAGCATGGTTGGTAAGTATGTGGAGGTTATTGTGTCCTTTAGCATGACCAATCATCTTCAATGTAGTCATATCCTGTATGAAACAAGAGTCTTTATCAAAAGCAAGTTTGCAATTGAGTGAAGATGCTACCCTACAAATGGATATAATGTTGTATTTGAATGTAGGTATGTATAAGACATCATAAAGAATGAGAGAATCACTAAGCTGCACAGTTCCAGAATGTTTAGCAATGATAGTTTGATTGTTTGGAAGTTTGATAACAATAGGTTTGATAGTAATGTAGTTAGTGTAGTGTAACTTAGTGTTGGTAACATGATCACTAGCACCACTATCAAGAATCCATGCATGATTAGTCAAAGAGGTAGTTGATATGACAGAAGCTTCATTTGTATTATCTTGATTGTAGTGTGCATCAAGATTGCCTAGGTCCATTGTGAGCTGTGTTATGTGTCCATCAGCAGTTTGACTTTCGAGACATTGATCCATCTTGGCTTCAATCTGACCCATTGCACCAACAGTGGTGACAGCTCCTACAGAAGCAGTTGAAGGCATCTTGGCTTTGAATTTGAAATTTGGGGGAAAGCCATGTTTGAAGTAACAAGTCTCAGTTGTATGTCTCTCCTTGCCACAAAAGGTACACATCTTAGTCATTCCATATGCCTTTCCTCTTGATGCATGTCCTCCATAGTTTGAATTTCTCCTTGAATTTCTATTTTTATACTCCATATTCCCTCTACCTTGGTTCTTTATAGTTTGGTTCCTCCAAGGCTGCCCATTGTTGATGAAATTAATGGTTGGTTTGTGATTGTCACATATAACAGGCTCTTCTTGTCTTTCTTGTTGTATCATGAGTGAAAAGACCTTTGTGATGGGGGGCAGAGGCTCCATAAGGAGTATTTGAGATCTAACAGTGTTAAATTGGTCATTGAGACCTTTAAGGAAGCAAATGATATGTTCATTATCCCAATGATACGTTGAATTGCCTCTAAGCATCCAACTCATCCCATATTGTCTTCATATTTGTATAGAAACTCGAAACTGTTCTTTATCCTTGTTTCATTGAGTGTGCCTCTTGGAGAAGATCTGATTCCCTAAAGTGATCACCTTTAGAGAATCTTGCCTTAAGATCTTCTCATAGATCTTCTGTATTGTCAATGCAATTGGTGCTTTGTGCAATTTGTTGAGAGATTGATCTAGTTATCCATGAGACCACGATATTGTTGCACCTATCCCAAGCATCAAAAGTAGGATATGTTTGTTGTGGGATGGAAATCACTCCATTGACAAATTTAAATTTGTTCTTGGAGGAAAGAGCTCTCCTCATAGACCTACTCCATGAATGGTAGTTTGTGCCATCTAATGGTGGTGTTACAAGGGGAGTTCTTGGGCTTTCTCCTGGGTGTAGGTAGAAGGGGTTTGTGAGATTTTGTATGAAACTTGTGTCATGGATTTGTTGCTGCTGCGTTGAGCCAGATTCAGCTTCCATGGTTGGTTGATGCAACATTTTAATTTGTGAAGAAGAGGACAACAGAGTACACAAAAAGAGTGCTCTGATACCATAAAAGAATTCGAGGAAGAAGAGAGTAAAAGTAATGGAAAGAATGTATATTATTTCATTGATTGATAAAACAAGGTTACAAGCACAAATATATAGTTCTTGAGTTATCTTGGAAAGCAAGTAACAACACAAACTAATTCCAAACTAACTCTTAACTAATCTAAAAGAATTACAACATGTGCTCATTAATGAATTACAACATGTGCTCAAAAAAGAGAAATAACAAGAGATAGAGTTGCTCTGCTGTCCAAGGAAAGAGCATCATGTCACGCTTAAATATAAGTCAGCTGCATAGGTCATGACTTAGAGTTTGGCTAGTCATGCTCGGTCAGTCTGGAAGTCAGGGCTAAGTCATGGTGCATCAGAAGTTGAATCGTGGCTTTAGGCAACACGGTCAGTGTCTATGTTCCTCGGTGAGAATCATCTCGGTCAGAAATCTTCGTGGCTCCTTTGTGCAATACTTGAAGCTTTAATAACCTGAAAGAAAACTAAACAACTAGAAGAAAGATTAGTACAATTAATAATTATTGAGAGGTAGCTTCTTCCCAACCCCATAAGACCAGAAACTCTTCGAAATAGAGAGGATCCTTACTTGCTTCTCTATTAATAGAAAATATCCTTACTCGAACAATAGAGGAAGGGTTGGCCTTTGGAGAAGTAGACCTCACTTTTGCATGGGAAAATTCACAACTGTTCCCCAAAAGCTACATGCAAATTGTCCTTATCCATTATCTATTCACATTTGTCTAATATAATAATAGCATATATGAAATCATGTATCCCATAATTGCTACGAGTTCCGATCATCTCATAGCAATTATGAGAGTATTTGACTGTCCAGTACTAGATTGTGAGACTCAGAATCATTTGAAAACTTAAAAATTTACTTTAATTAAAAATAATTTAAAATCTAGACCGTTAATTTTTTTTCGAATGACACATGTCATCATCTCTGCATGTACTGGAGGGTCCAATACAACAGATGATTCATATACATCTCTTAAATTTTAGACTAAATATCCATTTAACATCCCCATGTTTTTCAATCGTTGTCCAATTAATTCTTAATAATTTAAAATTATAATTATTGTTTCCGATATTTGTAACATAGAATTATATTAGTGTTAATGTTTCATCTCCAAACCAATTGACAATGAGAGGAGTATCTTAACGGGTATTTAAACCATTCCCAAGAGAATGAGGTAGACGATGTGGGACTTACTTCCCAACATGCCCCTTCACATAAGTCTGTCGGACCAGACGAATGGTTATCTTTGACCCATAACTAAATGACATCTTTTGGTTCATGACAACTGAAAAGAAGTTGAGCTCTGACTCTTATATCATGTTAAGGTTCCATCTCAAAATCAATTGACAATGAGAAGATTAGTCCAACGAGTATTTAAACCATTCCCAAAAGAATAAGATATGCGATATGTGACTTACTTTCCAACATGTCCCTCCACATAAGTCTGTCAGACCAGACGAAGGTTACCTTTGATTCATAACAAAATGACATCTTTTGGCCCATAACAACCGGAAAGAATTTGAACTCTGATACCATGTTAAAGTTTCATCTCAAAACCAATTGACAATGAGAGGATTAACCCAATGCGTATTTAAATCATTCCCAAGAGAATGAGGTAGACGATTTGAGACTTACTTTCTAACAATTAGTCCTTTCGTATTTACCTATTGCTTACTCATGTGGGACGTTAAGTCGTGACATTACCATAAATATCCTATCTCTGCTGCCATTTTTACATGTCATATATACAACATCATTTCTATTATTTATTTATTTTTTCAATTTTTTAAAGCAAATCAACATCGTTTATTAAACTGGCGTCATTTAATTAAGTTTATTTTAAAACACAAAACGATGACATTTAATGTGTATTATTCTATCTTAAAGAATTGAGCTTCTTCTTTACTCAATGTTTTCCCCCCAAATCCATAGTGCGGGTGTTTAATAACATTATGTGTGAAGTTTGGAATGCAAAAATAATTAAATATGATGATAGAGATTCATATTTTATTTTTAATAAATTTTCTGTCTCAAACGATTTGTTTAATTTTTATTTTTAAATTTTTATTTTATTCATATAGCAACATTGTGATTGGTCGGGTACAAGGGACGAGTGATCTTTGTCCAACGAACTTTTTTTTTTAATTGGGGAGATTTTTATGCTGAGCACTGAACAGATAGTAACGCTTATAGGCTAATTAGTAAGTCATAAAAACCTACAAAAAAAAATATATATTTTAACAATGTCTGAGTTTTATATATTATCAGTTCATTATTTACTATTTATTTTCAATCACTTTTCAAGAAAATAATACAAATAAGCATCAGATGATACACTGAGTATGAATAAATCTTTATTGTAGATATATAAATATTACACACTCATTAAAATATGAAAGGGTAAGACACAAGTAAATGAACATTTGATAAATGAATGATTCGCTTAAGGAATAAAATGATACAACACCTACAAGTCAAATAGTTTGAGAAGAAACGCAAAACCAATGTTTGAAGATGCAATACAAAAGAAATGTTGCGATTTATAGAGTCTCGGCAACGTTATTACAATCACGGTTATAGTTATATCGGCTACATTTTCCACAATTGTGATAGACACAATATAACTATAATCATAACCACAATTTAAAACATTACTAAACCAACATACATAAAGAAACAATTAAAATCGGCCTTATTTAATACGACATAGCAAAGTAGACTATAGATGGTCCCTTGACCTAGAAAATGTAGGTTGAACCATATATATAATTGCATGCATGGTGAGGAGTACACTATGCATTGTTTCAAATTGCACTTCGCAATCGGCATTCCAGCTTCAACTTCGCGGTTTTGGGAGCCTTCACAACAACATGACGACCATAATTCCAATCGGATCCATTGCACTCTCCAACCTTTTTGGTAATCGCAACGCAATGACAACCGTGATCGAAACCAAAATTTAGAACACGAGTATCAACTATCATTTGTTGAGCAATTATCTCAACCTGGAACGAATTTCCCTCCTCATGTGTGACCTTGGAGTAATCAGCACCAAAAACAAAGATACCAGGAAGCAAGTTATCTTTGAAGAGTTGGTGGCAGCCCTCAAGAAAAGTATCCTTTGAAATTGTACCTGCATCACTTGGATCAGTGCTGAATCCTGCTAAGAGAATTGAAGGGTAATCTTTTCTATGTGAAGGGTAATCTTTTGAAAGAGCAATGTAGAGATTATGAAAATCTCTTTTGTTACTCAAAGTTTGACCATAGAATTGGTAGTTAACCCAATCAATACAATATTTGTAATGATGGTATAGTTTCTTATAGTGGGTATGAACAGAAGCTGATGGAGCAATAGAAGCAATTGTGATTAAACCCTTCAACTTCAACAACTTTATAAGAAGCCCTAAGCATTTCACAAAGTTTTCTTCATTGTGAATCTCTTCATAGTTAACATCAATCCCATCAATTATTCTGATATCAGAATTATGATTATAATCATCAATGATGTTTTTGATAGAAGTAAAAGCATTATGAACCCATATCATACTATCATTGGTGTTAAATGGAAAATTACTACCACGACCACCAATGCTTATTATGATCTTAACATTTGGATTTTCCTTCTTCAGTTTATGAATTCTTTCAGCACTGAAGGATGAGATTTTCCAGTGGCGACTGAAGTTTCCATCCCCTAACTTTGTGGTTAGGGTTTGTTCATAGTTCTCTTTGGCAAAGGCAAGAATGAAGTGAAATTCTGTGAGTTGTTCATTGATGATATGAGATGGGAAGCCATGGTGATGTGAATATTCATTGGAACCAATGTATTCACGGAAAATGGTTGGTTGAAAAGTGATGTTAGAAGACATTTTCAAGGAATAATGTGTATAGAGAATCAAAGAGAGATATAAATATTAATTGCTACTAACAATTTGGCTTGTAGGTTTTGTGGGTTTCCAGTCCTATCGGTAATGCCCTTTTATATCCATCCAAAGAGGATAGGATGTCCCAAACATTATCTCACATTAATAAAAACGATAGATTGTCTCGACTTGGTGTCATAGGATCATAGGATCATTATCCAATAAAAATATGATATGTCAATAAAAAATTAAATATTATTATTTTTTCAGTATGAATTTATGGGTTAAATAAAAAAAAATGTACCAATTATGGGTTAAGCCATTCTAGAGATTCTAGTTCATTCAAATTATTGAAAGAAAAGTCAAAGAAAATGCTGTATAGTTATAATTTTTTGATGATGGGTGTTAGTTCCTAGATGTATTCAAAGACGTGGAGAAGACAAATCATATATACATGACCAAATAAAAATTAAGACGTGGAGAAGACAAATCATATATGAATTATATATTTTCTAATCAAATAATTATATAGAAATATATATATATATATATATATATATATATACTGTCAATGTATGATTTCTATATACTCTTATTGTATTATTTACCGTTTATATTTAATCATTATTGATCTTTAAAAAATCAAATGAATTACGGATGATATAATAATTGTATATATATCTTTATACTGATAATTTATGACTAACAGAGTGTATGACTTCTTTGCAATCTACTATTTATATTTAATAATTATTGTATATTTAGATAAAGTAATTCAAAATGAATGTTGGATATTATAATAATTATATATAAATTTTTATCTTAATAACATATTAAATTCATGAATTATATACTATTTGGACATAGATGAGAGAGGATTGATCCAGCAACTTCTTCACGTTCTCTGAATTAAATATTTATAAGGATTGCTTTATTTATATAATTTTATAGTAACATGAATATGATTTCTTCCATTTACACTGGGCTATTAATATGATTATGCAAAAAATACAATGAAATAACCACATAATATACCATTCCAAGGATAATCTAGCTACAAAAGATTTGGCATTTTCATGATAATTTTATTAAAATGGGTATGAACATGCATATTGAAAGTAATTATACCTTTTATCGTCTCTTATGAAATATGCTGATTATTTTACTTTTGTTTATCATAATAATCCTTGTTTTATGTTATCACAATATTAATATGTATAATTTTAAAATAAAGTTTGATACGAGGTGAACAAAGCATGAAGTCGTTTAAGACTAATTAAGAAGTTGGTCTCAAAAAATGTATTGTTTCTAACCAGCAAATAGAAGTATAAATAATATTATATCGGTGTCGTAAACAAATATAGAGTAAGATGTTTTAATTAGCTACTCATGTTTATAAGTTGTAAGTAGGATAAGGATAAAAACATCTCATAGGATGGTAGAACCACACACAATTGAATATAGATTAACTCCTCTAATACTTACACCTCAATCTCATAACTAAAATGATTAAACTACCTTAGAAACTCAGATAAAATGTATTACAAATCAATATGTGTTCATTTGGTTCGAGTCGAAAGTTCTTCAATATTGTTCAGATGTTGTCATATGTGCTCAACCATGGATTTCAACAATCAAGTTATAAGTTGAAAATAATAATATTCATATTTATAAATTTATTATATCTTTTATAAAATATATAACTTAACCGTATCACTGATTGAATTAACATTATACCATATTAGTTTGACTAGTATGATAACATGTACACAATTAAAAAGATGTGAGAACACTTAATTTAAGATGAAAATTTAACATGCCATGACAACTAGCAAATAATTTGATCTTAAAATTCTGAAGACATATTTGAGTAATCTCCGTATAAATAACGTGTGCAAGTACATATTGAAAGTTGGCAACATGTGAATACCTCAAAATTAGGATTAAACAAATATTAGTGGTCAATTTTTTATTCATAAGTTTAGTCAATGGTTGTTAGGGTCAATAGCATATAGGGAAGTCTCCATTATACATTGCAAAGTGTTTGGTATTTGAAGTATTTATGTGGTTATTATATGTTGTTTTGTCAATGAACAATACCTTGTAAATCCCTACCTAGGAAGATTCCAGAATCTGAATCCAGTTAAGCATTGTATTGAATATTGATCATGATAAGCATGCTATCATGTGCTTTGCAATGAGGTCCACATTTATATTAAAATATAATGCTACTTAAACTCTATTAGCAAGATGGTTTTTGAAGGGTAATTGAATAAATGAAAGAATTTGAGTTATGTAATACACTTGTTAGATAACTTTTGACTTCTCCCTTCTCCCCCCTCCAAATATGAACTCATAAACAAACTCTTAAATTTAATTCCTTTTGTTTTTTTGGTCGACAAATGGAAATTTTATTAATAAAGTACAAAATAACTAAGAGATTACAAATGTTAGAAGAGAAAAAAGACAAAGAAAATGAGAAAATAAGAAAATAAGATTAAGAAATATATGAAAGACAATTCAAAAGTTTTACAAGTCAATCATCATAAATCGTAGCTGATTTATGTGATTTCTCATTTATCCAAAGTCATATCTTCACCTTTATCGACTAAATGGTATCTTTGATAGTAGTATGCTTGGAGTTGAAGATAATGTTATGTAGTTTCTAGTTATCCAAAATCGACCAGATGATATCTTTTAGGGTGACATGGGTCGGGTAAGGTAGATAGATCCCTTATGCGACTTTAAATGTTAATCAGGTCATTTTTTGAACCCGAATCCGACCCTAGATGAAATGTCAATATACAAAATATGTGATTGAAGAATGCTCACTACAAAAAGTGTTATTGAATATGTGAGAATCAACATCACATACTTCACTAAGCGCTATTGAATCTTACATCATAAAATCATATTTACACCGACTCCTACTTAGATAGTAGTAGTAAATAAGATTTAAAATCTTAGTAGGAGGGAGCTGTCGTAGAAAGATACTACTATATACTTGACTTCACCAACTCCTACTAAGATTTAAAACATTATTTACACCTCCTACTACTATCTTATATTATTATAATTATTATTATTGAAGAACAATAACTTATTATCTAAAAACATAACACTTTCACATTTTACTGGTTTTATTGAAATAAATTATATAAAGGAAGAGCATCGATCTACTTTAAATTTATATTATTTAAAATTAAAGTTTTCGTATAAAGTTTCAAAGTTTAATGAAAATCGCATATCAAATTTTTGAAAGTTAACAACATAACATTCTCATTATTTCCTTTAACATTAAATCTTAAAATTCAAACTATTAAAATAATATAGAATAAATGTGATACATTGTATTAGATTATTTTAAAAATAAATAATAAAAATATTAATGTGTGCGGCACTATATTATTTTTGGAAATATTTTTCAGTTTAAAGAAAGTTTGACTTTTAAAATCATTTGAGAGCAACTCCATGCACGATTTTGAGTGTCTCCAACTGCGTAATTTATCCAATTTTTTTATTCCAATCATGCAACTTTTAAATGTTTATCAATCCCAATTTATTCTAACTTCATTTTATTATATTTCCTAGATTGTGAACTTTTTTTTTCATTTAAAGTGTTAGTAGGATTGGATCTAACAGTTTTCAAGGCCAAATTATGAAAAGTTTTGGATTTTCATCAAACTTAGTGTACTATTCAAATAAGTGGTTATGATTTTAAGGGAAATAAAAATCACATGTCTTGCTTACTAATTACTATACTATTCAATGGGTTAATGATTTATGATTAGTGAAGAAAATAATTTTTAAATAAACAATTAAGTTTACTGTATTTTACGGAATCACAAAACTTTGGTACATACATGATATGAAATGATTAGACATAAAACGGGAAAGTAAATTTAATTCTTTTAGGAAAACAATGAGAAAAATCTATATAGATTCATATATTAGTCATTTTTATCAATTGAAATTAATGACACGTAAAAGTGATATGTACACACTTATTATTTTATTGGTATCTTTTAAGGGTCATGTTAGTAAATTTCATAACTTAAGAATTTAATAAAACATTTTTAAAAATTAATATTTTAAATAAATACAAATTTATTATATTAGAATAAAATTTCAAGTTTTTATACTTTAAATTTTAAACGCTAATTTAAATTGACAAATTCTTTGAAATAAAGTCATTTCATTTTAAGTCTTTAATGTATCTTTAATGACGATGGTATGTTTGAGATTATTTATCTTTTTAGTTAGAATTTTCGGTGATTATTTTTTTTTCATGTCAATAATTTGATATCTAAAAAATCACCAAAATATATATCATTTTTATAAATATTGTATCATATTGGACTATTCAACTAGTAAAACTATCATTATACTGATATGATATGATAATTATATCAATTATACAATTAAACTGATCAAAATTGGAAAATATTAATCAAAGTTGATTTGAACTTGAAAAATTTATATTTTTCAAAATGAAACGTTAATGATTCTAATTTTGAACCTGATAGGTATTTATAATTAAACTATTTTAATTAAACAATTGTATCTTACAAATAATAATATTTATATTTATAAATTTATTATAAAATATATATTAAACTGATATATAATTTAATTAATCAATTATTAATTAAATCACTGTATTACTACTCAAATAACACTAATACATATGGAACCAAATTTGAGGCCACTTAATTTAAGATGAAAATTTATCATGCATGCCATGACAGCGAATAAATAACTCCTTGATCTTCAAGTTTGAAATGAGACATGTTTGAGTGATCCCCATATAAATAATCTGTGTCCCCTTTTAAAAACAATAAATAAATGTAGTTAGTTAGCTTGGAATACATGATAGGTGTGAATTCCCTTCAAATAATTACAGAAGGTGGGGAGAGGCAACTCCTTTTAATGGAGAGGCAAATACCACAAAATATAAAGGAAATATAATATGAGAATACACTTTTATCCTTTTGTACAAAATGGAATAATAATTTTATCATTAAAAATACAAAGAAAATGTGATACATATTTCTCCATTAATGAAGATGATCCTTACACACTCTAAAGCTACCTCTTATTAATAAATTCTATTTTTTTTAAAAGCAATGCTATTGAATATTGATCATGATAAGCATGATATAATGTGCTTTTGTATCCTTTGATTTGAGATGTACATTTGTATTAAAATATGGAAAAAAGAGATATATTCACCGATACTATAACAATGTTTTACATTGTTACTACATCATCCACAATTCATATTTCAGATATATAAGTAATATAAAATAATATATATCAGATGATCTATGAGTTGTGTATAAATTTTTACAATGACACTATATAAATATTAGATGAGTTATTCATTGACTCCAATAGTAAGTATTTTAAACTTATTTCATATCTTAATCTCAATTCTAGGGAAATCCAATGGTTTAGATCTACTCACTAATTCAAACAATTGTATTTCCCTAAAATTGATGGCTAAAATGTGGAATAAGTTTATCTTGGAGTAAGTAAATCTCACCCTAAATATTATTACACTTTGAAATATAACTATATTCACAAGTACACTTTCAAATATAACTATATTCACAAGTACACTTTGAAGGCTAATAGAAGAAAATTAAAGAATTTGGATACATGAAATATACTTATAAAATTAATGTAAATCTTATTTTTCTATTTTTTTCTAAACCCCAACTAGATTCACATCCCAACATTAAATTGTGATACATGAGTTTATATTCATACCATTAGGAAGCACCCACTTCCCCTTTTTCATCCACCACCCCCACATTATAAGGGAAATATCTCTTAATTACTATGATGTTATTTTTTGTAAGACATTTGAATGGAGAATATTGTGCTTTTTAGAAATTGTTTACAATAGGTATTTAGAGTTTCAAAGCAGTATTCCCATGTTTATTCCAATAGTTCTCAACCAAGGTCGGAAAAAAATGTCTTGGGGAATCAAGATTATTATAAAGGTTACAGAGTAATAGGATTGATGATGCAATGAGAATGACTTTGGATAATGGAAAAAATAAAATAAAGTGGAATGAAATTGAGGGATTGAGGATTCTATTTTATGGAATAGTTTTTAAGATGTAAGATCTATAAGCAACATCAAGGTTAGTGTTATAGAAATATTATATAATAAAGATGTTAATTATGTGAATAATTGTGATATCCTAACAAGTTTTTCAGTCCATTTCAAAGTTTTTTAAAGTTGTGTTTGTTGTAATGTCTGAATGAAAACTTTAGGGAATGAGTTTTAAAAGAAACTTCCAATCTTAGCCATTATTTTAATCTGACGGTTTAGAATTGTTCCTCTCACTCTCATATAATTTTGTTTTCTTCATTAGATACATCCTATCTATATATATATATATATATATATATATATATATATATATATATATATATATATATTGTATGTTAAAGAACATGTTAATTAAAAATTGTAAACCTCCATAATTGTTAATGTTTTTACTTTATTATTACTAGCGTGTTGACAGGCCCGATACAAAATAAATTTTTAATATCATAATTGTGTTACATATTCTAATTTACAGTTGAATATATAGTTTTTAATTCCCCAAACAGGGCATCATATAGTTGTATTACATATTCCTATTGTTTTAATGTGTAATCTACATTTTATAAATGTCATATAGTAATTTGTGTTAAATATTGTAATTTTCAATTGAATTTATTCGATTGAGAAATTTTTATTTACTCTCGTGTCTGTCAACCCATATTTCTTATAATTGGTTTGAAATATATAATTTGCGTGTATTAAACGTTTGACATGATATTTGAAATAATTTTATGTCGATCCATATTCCTAATTTTAGATGGTTTTTATTTAAAATTGATAATTGGTCCATAAGTCATAAGTGTCCATAATTATTATCAAAATGACGACATATAGTTATGGAAAACGGGTGGGAATCACTTATATTTTTTTACTCTTTGTCCATTAGTTAGGAAATCATTATCTTAGATGTCTTAAAATTGTAGGAAGTGCTTCTCTAATTTTAGAGGAAGATATTGTTAGGGACGATCTCCTAATACTCATTTCATTTGGGAAACTTATTTTGATTCATGTTCCAAATTTTAGAGAGATTTTCATGATAAGTGAAGATTGAATATCCTATTGGACAATGTGAACAGTTTAAAGGCGTAAGTGTAAAACAATCGAACTAAAATTCAAATAAATTATGATGTAATTTGATTTAATGTCTCAACAAATTTGTGATATCATGTGGTTTGCTCAACTTCAAATAATATATGTTCAAATAACATAAAGTTTTTCTTGTTTTCTCTCTTAAATTTCTTTGTTTAATATTTTTTCAGTTTTATGGTTTTTTTTTTTTACTTTTTATTATTATTTATCAACAATTGTTAGTGTGTTATAAAGAGCATGTGAATTATCTCAAAATTGTTAAACATATATGCTTACGCCCACTTATGATTTGTGGACACTTACTACATAGGTTAGATGCCTCATTTTCTCATTACTATTGATAGTCAAGTAGTATATGATTTTTCCTACGTTACCCTTTATTTAATGATGATAATTTTTATTTTAATAATATTTTGTGTTGAGCAATATTATTGAACTTCTTTTCAAACTATACCTTAAAAAGTAAGTGTAGTTCTCAATTTGTACTAAACATCTAAGTACTCAAATTAAATAAGATAATAATAGCATAAAAATCATGACAAATAATAACCTTTTGTATTTTGACATGCCACATGTCCAATTATATTCATGAATTACCGGTTCAAGAATTTTGATTGCTAAATTAAATATTAGTACACTGATAGATGATAAATTTCAATATTTTCATATATGATGGTTTTTATAGGCACTATAGAAACAGAAAGTACATCATTTGAGAAATATTTTGCATGAATTTCCTGCCATTACTTTTCAATGGGATAAAGATTTAATTGTTTTTGTTGAATTTCAAAAGTAACCCTTCGAAGTAGTCCATAACCAAAAGTCATGCCAAATGTTACTAAATTATAGCTCTTTCCTCATGGAGTATATTGCAACAAAAAATAAGGATAAAATAAATGATTAATACATAACAAAAAAGTCTACTTTACTTAAGCAAAAAAAAATTTAGTTTCCTTCTCATCGATCTCAATGAAAACATAATGAAACATTAACTTAGTACTCAAGGAAAAGGGTATAGAAGAATAGAGAAAACATACATGAATTGATGACAGAACAATACAATTGCTTTGCAAGAAACCTTTTTTTCATGAATAAAGTGAAACAACTTCAAAGAAGAAAGTGAAAACAACAACTTTGATGTGTTTGTGTAACTTTGAAGAGCCTCAGATCTGATCCAAAAAGAAGGAATTAAACAAATAAAAACTCATAACAACAACAATAATAATAATATGTTGTTGTAGTTCTTTTTCTCTTTCTTTTGTTCTAATTTATGTCAATGAAAACATAATGTTTTCATAAGCACTTTTTTCACTTTGTTTCTTTTTGTGTATGATTTTATTAAACACATTAAGTACACTAAGT
Organism: Lupinus albus; assembly: GCA_009771035.1. Taxonomy (NCBI): domain Eukaryota; kingdom Viridiplantae; phylum Streptophyta; class Magnoliopsida; order Fabales; family Fabaceae; genus Lupinus; species Lupinus albus. Next base: position 11,585,337 of record CM019999.1, read on the forward strand.
TGGAAGAATAATTCCAATGGTGCATAATGTTGTAAGTTTAATCCTAAGCAAAAAAAACTCTATGATAATTATGATGCACTTACCATCCTACATCTTAGGTTCTATGGTGCACTTACCAATATATATTTTTCATTCATCACACCACTAATAGGATAATTGTTTGCACATTATGAAAGGGAAAACAAAGAAATATATTAACAAATGGAAAATAATAAATTCATACGGCAATAAAACATATATGAATCCAAGAATACCTAAAAATAAAAATGAAAGTAGAAATGAAAAGTAAAATAGATGTACATACCTTACATATTTAATACATCTGTTAACAAAAACTTTGATAGCTGCCATGAATAGTGTCAAAAATATTATATCGATTGACAAAAAATTATACCCTAAAAATAATGGAGAGAGGAAGGAAACCTAATGAAAAGGAAAAACTGGGGAAGCAAACCCAATGAGAGGAAAAAACTACGGAGAGAGAAAGATGAAATGAGAGAGGAAACAAACCTCATAAGAAAAAATGAAATGAGAGGAGTCTGGAATTGATAATAGAGATACATCTGTTTACAATTGTGGAAGTTATTTGATAATAACTGCAAGTTTGAAATATAGAAGTTACTCACATTTAACAATTATAAATATTTAGATGTGTTAGTTTGTTTTGTAGTTTAAAAGTGGAAGAATATAGAAGTTACTTTACTAATAAGAGTGGGTTGACAGTTTCAATTGCAGTTGAAACTAAACTTCTTTAATTGCATTATAAACTTATACATATTACTCTAAATTCAATCAATTTTTTTATACTTATTATTTCTTACTTAACAACTTATACAAAAATATTACTTCATCTTTTTCTCACATATGTTTATATATACATTGCTCACATTCTTATATTTACACTGCTATTATATTTATACTGCTACATTTATGGTACATAAATTAGGGGTATCTTTATATACTTTTTATATCCATTGTTTATTTTTTTAAGTTAAACAATAAATATATTTATTTACATTATCTTCCATTAAAATATGTCACCTCTTCTATTTCTTTTGGGGAATTGTAAATACAATATATGTTCTAGAAAATAAGTAATATTCTTAAATTCAAGGAATGATTTTATATTTATGGTCATTATTTTTAATTAAGTAATATTCTTAAATTCAAATTTTAGGAATGTATTAAAACTATGTATTTCCTATATAATAATGTCCAAGTGGTAAGTTGTTATAAGGAATATACATGTAAATGTGCTATAAGGTGTTATATATGGTTTTTTTGTAAAATTTATAATTTAATGAGGGCAAATAAGACAAAACACAAATTACACCAGGGTGGTGGTTATTTTGTGTTTTGTCTTTATTAGTAGTAATTATTAGTATAGATTAACATGAGAAATGAAACAAGATCTGGGCCATTAAATCTATGTTCATATCTAATCCGGTAGAGTGACACATCTCACACCACATGCGTAAGGGTGTGTGTGGAAATGTCTTCTTTGACACGGAGTTTTGTTTGCCACGTCATAAACTAATGGATGGAAATGGATGTTAGAACCTCTACGAAATATAAACAATGCATATATGAGGACTCTATTATTTACATTATAAAAAGAACTTGGAGGAACCTATGGGAAAGTCATACCTACTTTTAGAGGGACTTAAATATTAATTATGTCATATTTAACTATTAAACTTTTTACTCATTCTTTATTTGATATTAAATAATCTTTAATACAATTAATTAATATCATATGTATAGTTATATCTCCAAACAACATCAATCAAAATACATCTTTTCCCTTTTTCCCTTCCTCCCTTTACAATATAAACTATCCTCTATCAGGCGGCAAGAACATGCCTAATATACGACTGAAAGAGTCTGAACATGCAACCTGCCTTGGATAAAACACTATGTCACTGACGTGATTAAAGCATACCATTAAGAAGTATACTCCACTCAACCTCTCGATAAATAGGAGTGCCTATTTATAAAGAAATTACACTTACTCATTTTCACTCTCATACTCTTATACTCTCACCCTGCATTCACTCTACATACATTCACTTGTACTGGCTTGAGCTTCAGAATATATTTTCAAGTACCTATCCAAGCCAGTTTAAAGTTGGCTCTTTCCCAGATTCAATAGACAGATTAGAACCCCACTCTCTCACCTCGCACAGAAGAACAAGTATGATTTGTTGATTTATTGCATAAATAAGTTGTTGCAAGAGTATTCTTCTCTTAAATATATAACAATATAAATGGGTTGTTCATTTAGCTTCTAGTTACAATCAATGTAAGTTCAAGTCGGAGAAAATTGATACTTTATCATAGGAAACATAAACACAAAAACAACATACTTAACATAAATAGACCACATTGTTGTCAACTTATGTGTTCAAAACAGCGTTGCTGAGAACTTGACTAGAGACAATAATGGAATTATTGAACACACCATGATGTTCTGATCACTTCAAATAAATACTAGGGTTCCATGATGTTGATTATCTCCTTACTTTAATTTTTTATTGGGTAAGAAGCCCAAGCATTAATACCACATATTGGATATTTTTGTAATTCAATAATCACCTATTATTAGTAAGGGTGGTTATGTTAGTTGTAATCTTGAAGATATAAATAGTATGATGTGTAGTGTACGTGTTAATTAACACACATATACAAAAATTCAGTCTTCTTCACTTTTACTCTATTCATTCTAATGCTATTATCCACAACCAAAAACAAGATCACTGCATTCTTCTTCTTCTTCCTCGTGTCAGTGTGAGTGAGTTTGTTTCAACCTTCAAAAAATTGGTATCAGAGCTAGGAAGATCGAAGCAAGATTTCTCTCTCTCAACCTCACACCTTCACGTTCTTCGATTCTCTGATTCTCATCTCCCCTTCTTTCTAATCACTGCTTCTTATCAATTTTTGCATCACGATGGCTCAATCAAGCACAAGCTTTCAACACACACTTCCTGTTCTTAATGGAAAGAATTGGAATCGGTGGAGTATTCAGATGAAAGCTATATTGGGTGGCCAAGATCTTGCTGAGATTGTCAAAGATGGTTTTATTGCACCTAATCTAGAGGCTTCAGATCTAAAACGATTGATGCATAAGGAGAACAAGAAAAAGGATTGTAAAGCCATGTCCTTCATTCATCAGTGTGTAGATGATACTAATTTCGAAAAGATTGCAGCTGCACACTCTTCACAAGAGGCATGACAGATTCTTGAACAATATAACAAAGGTGTTGAGCAATTGAAGAAAGTCAGGCTACAAACCATGAGGCGTCAGTATGAGCTGATGCAAATGGAGGTGAATAAAGGAATTGCTACATTCTTCAACAGGATCAGAAGCCACACAAACTCAATGAAGGCATGTGGTGAGGTCATTACTGATCAAACTATTATTGAAAAGATCTTGAGGACTTTGACCCCAAAGTTTGATCACATAGTAGTGGCAATTGAAGAATCAAAGAAACTTGAAGAGATGAAGCTTGAAAGCCTACAAGGCTCCCTCGAGGCTCATGAGCAGAGGCTCAATGAAAGATCTAGTGATAGGTCAATAAATCAAGTTCTGCAAGCTCAAACATTCAAGAGAGGGAGGTTCTATGGCAAGAATGAGAAAAGGAACCCAGAAAAGGGAAAGGATTATGGAGGAAGAGGTGCAGGTGCTCAGTTTCCAAACAAAGAGAGGTCTGATCAAGAACAGTCCTCTGATTCCACAAGAAAAGGAAACTTCAATACTTGGAGAGGTGGAAAGAAGAAGGTGGATAGAAGCAGAATCAAGTGCTTCAATTGCAATAAGATTGGGCATTTTTCATCTGAATGCCAAGCTCATCCCAGGCATAGTAGGCAATCTAATGTTGAAGCACATATGGTGAAGGAAGAGACAGAAGACTTTGTTGATGATACACCCATCCTATTGATGATGACAACATGTCAAAGAATAAACAACAAAGACATTTGGTATGTGGATTCAGGCTGTTCCAATCACATGATTGGACACAGAGATTGGCTGGTCAATTTTGATGAGTCAAAGAAAAGCAAAGTCAGGTTTGCTGACAATAGAACAATCCAAGCAGAAGGGGTTGGAGATGTGGTGATTAAGAGTAAAAATGGCAAAAATGCAATAATCTTTGAGGTACTCTTTGTGCCTGAAATGAATCATAATCTGATCAGCATTGGCCAGTTGTTGGAGAAAGGTTTCTCAGTGAATATGCAAGATGGTTATCTTGATGTGTTTGACACAACCAAGAGAAAGGTTATGAGAGCTCTTCTTGCTCAGAACAGGACATTTCAGGTGAGCCTGAATGCTTTGGAGTCCCAATGCCTCAGCTCTGAAACTTTAGCTGATGATGTGTAGCTGTGGCATATGAGGTTTGGTCATCTCAACTTCAAAGATCTCAGCCTGTTGAAAGCCAAAGAGATGGTTCATGGCTTACCTTCAATTCAAGTGCCAAATAAGATATGTGAAAGTTGCCTAATTAGCAAGCAGCCTAGGTCCTCCTTCGCCAACTTCACTACATCTAGAGCCATTAGTTTGTTGCACATGGTCTACTCTGATGTGTGTGGCCCATTTGAGACTCCTTTATTGGGTGGAAATAAGTACTTTGTCACTTTTGTTGATGATCTTAGCAGAAAGATTTGGCTCTACTTGATCAAGGCCAAGAGTGAAGTGTTCTCAATCTTTAAGATTTTCAAGTGTATGGTTGAAAAGCAATCTGAGAAGTCAATCAAGGTTCTAAGAACAGATGGAGGAGGAGAGTACAAGTCCAAGGAATTTGAACTGTTCTGTAATGAGAATGGGATCCTGCATGAGGTCACTGCACCATATACTCCTCAACATAATGGAGTGGTTGAGAGGAGGAACAAAACCATCCTTAACATGGTTGCTAAAGGCTAAAGATCTTCCAATTGGTTTATGGGGTGAGGCTGCAGCAACAGCAGCTTATGTGCTTAATCACTGTCCAACAAAGAGACTTGAATCCAAAGTGCTTGAAGAAGTTTGGTCAGGAACAAAGCCATCAGTCAAGCACTTCAGAATTTTTGGGTCAGTTTGTTTCAAGCACATACCTGATCAGAGAATAAAGAAGTTGGATGATAAAAGTTAGCCTATGATCTTGATTGGCTACCATCCAACTGGAGCCTACAAACTGTTTGATTCTAAAACATCTCAAGTAATGTTTAGCAGAGATGTATACTTCAATGAGTCAGGTTCATGGAAAGAAGACAATACAGAGAAAGAACAAGTTCAAGTGCCTCTGGAATGGAATCCTAGTGAAATCAGTGCTGAATCTTCACAATTGAATGAAGATGAGCCTCAATCAGAAGCTGCAACAGAAATTCCAAAATTTGTTAGACCTACTAGATTGAGAAACCTGCCTGCTAGACTCAGAGATTGTCATATATCATCTGATGATGCAATAACAGATGAAGGAGAGTTGGTCCAGTTTATTGCACTTTTTGCAGACTCAGAACCACTAACCATTGATGAGGCTGTTAGCAGTAAAGTGTGGAAAGCAGCTATGCAAGAAGAATTGAGGTCTATCACAAAGAATAAGACCTGGGAATTGGTTCAACTCCCTGCTGATCAAAAGCCTATATCTGTGAGATGGGTGTTTAAGACCAAACTACATCCAGATGGCTCCATTGCCAAGCATAAAGCAAGACTTGTTGCAAAGGGTTCTATGCAGAAGGAAGGAATTGATTTCTCTGAGGTGTTTGCTCCTGTTGCTAGGCTAGAGACAATCAGATTAGTAGTTGCTCTAGCAACCAAGAACAAGTGGGAGATGTGGCAACTTGATGTGAAATCTGCTTTTCTGAATGGACCATTAGAAGAAAAGGTCTATGTTAAGCAACCACCAGGATTTGTGGTAAAGGGCAGTGAGGACAAAGTCTATAGGCTGAAGAAGGCTCTATATGGGCTAAGACAAGCTCCAAGAGCTTGGAACAAAAGAATTGATGCATTCTTTAGCAACACTGGTTTCAGAAAATGTGATGTGGAGCATGGTGTGTATGTGAAGACACTCAGCAACAACATTCTCATCATATGCTTATATGTTGATGATCTCCTAATTACAAGCAGCAACTCAGATGGAATTGAAAGTGTTAAACAGAGCCTGAAAGTAGAGTTTGAAATGTCTGACTTAGGCAGACTTTCATACTTCCTTGGCATTGAGTTTAGACAGATTGATGAAGGCTTATTCATGCAACAAAGGAAGTATATACATGATGTGTTAAAGAAGTTCAACATGGTCAATTGTAACTCTGCTGAAACACCTTCAGAACCAAGCTTGAAGCTGGACAATGATGAACATGAGCCTGATGCAGATGGCACACTATTTAGACAAATTGTTGGCTGTCTAAGATACATTTGTCATACAAGACCTGAGATTTCATTCAGTGTTGGCTTGGTGAGCAGGTTTATGAGCAATCCTAAAAGATCACATCTTGTAGCAGCCAAGAGAATCCTGAGATACTTGAATGGCACACTGGATTTTGGTATTTTGCTCTCTACCAAGACAGAAGGGAGGCTGCAGCTCATAGCCTATGCTGACTCAGATTGGAGTGGATATTTGCTAGAAAGGAAGAGCACTATGGGCTATGTTTTCATGCTTCATGGATCCCCCATCTCTTGGTGTTCAAATAAGCAAGAGATTGTAGCATTATCCACTTGTGAGGCTGAATATGTGTCTGCTTGCCATGCTGCATGCCAAGCTCTCTGGATGATGTCTCTGCTTGAAGAAATGGAAGTTGGCTGTAATGACCAAGTGGAATTACTTGTTGATAACAAGTCAGCAATCAACCTTGCAAAGAATCTAATTGCACATGGAAGGAGCAAGCATATAGAGAGGAAATATCACTTTCTTAGAGACCAAGTAAGCAAAGGAAAAGTGTGTCCTAAATACTGCAAAACAGATTCTCAAATTGCAGATATAATGACTAAGTCCTTAAAGATTGATAGATTTAGAGAATTGAGGAAGTTACTAAGTGTAGTATGCTTGTAATAGATTCTTGAATTAAGGAAGAGTATTAGATATTTTTGTAATTCAATAATCACATATTATTAGTAAGGGTGGTTATGTTAGTTGTAATCTTGAAGATATAAATAGTATGATGTGTAGTGTATGTGTTAATTAACACACATATACAAAAATTCAGTCTTCTTCACTTTTACTCTATTCATTCTAATGCTATTATCCACAACCAAGAACAAGATCACTGCATTCTTCTTCTTCTTCCTCGTGTCAGTGTGAGTGAGTTTGTTTCAAACTCCAACACCACATACCCCATATGGTAAACCAGTGTTCCTTTTTATCCATATAACCCTTCTTCCCCCAATTTTTTCCCCATGAATTCTTCACAATCCAGTAATCAACACCTTCTTTGGAGCGATCATAACCCACAATTAACATAGCATGGTTTAGATCTGTAGTATTTTTGCAATTACTACTATCAATGATTCCCTGATTATGGAGCCAAAGGAAAAGAATAATCAAATGTTATAGTGACCTATTGATAAAAAGAAGAATGAAGATCATCTCTCAATATTTGGTGAAAGAATTTATTTTTATTACTTGATAGAATATGATTGATTTGGTATATGTATATGGGGATGAGAACTTTTTGAGACGTGTGGTACTTATTCTAAAAAGAAATATAAAGCAATCCTTATATTTTAATGTGTGATTACAGATACATTACCTCTACCACAATTGTAGATGTTATATTATGGAGACTCATTAAATCACACTATTGCGAATGTAATTATGGTTGTGGAGTACAATTTCAAAAAATAATAAAAACTATAATACCTTTGAAGCTTGGCAAGTACCCTCCACATCTTTATATGGATAATCAACATCTGAAGCAATTCCACCATTTTTATAACCTAATCCCATCCATTAATTATCGATCCCCTTGTACAACCACAGCTAGCAGTGTCACAATCAACAAGTTCTTGTGTAGATAGACTAATAAGCTTCTTTGTGGCCATTGTCTGTTGGTATATCATAGAATCATAGAATCTAATGCTTTTTTGTGACCATTCGCAAGAACTTGTTGAATGTGACACTGCAAGCAATGGTTGTAAAGGTGGATCCATGATTAAGGCATGGAAATGGGTTATAAAGAATGGTGGGATTGCTTCAGAAGCTGCTTATCCATATAAAGCTCAAAAGGGTGGTATTAAACTTTATACTAATATTTTAAAAAGTAAATTACACTCACACCCCATGAATTTTAGTGAAATTACACAAACCACCCTTCTCTTTTTTGTCCTTACCCGAACCACCCCTAATTTTGTACATATGTTACAGTGACTAACCATGTAAGATATAAAAGTGTATTATTTTTTTAAAAACGTGTGACGTGTGTAATTAATTAAATAAAATATTGTATATTATGTAGACAAATTCAAATAATATAAGAATGTCTTCATTATTTGGTTCGTTATAAAATAGTATAAGAGTTATTTAAACATTTCTTTGGAATTATTAATGTATTTTGTAATGACACAAAAATAATAAAGAAACGCTGACTTTTATACTATTTTAAGTGTTACAAAATATATATTATTTTGTTTAACTTAATTACATTCATCACACGTTTTTTCTTTAAAATATTACACTTTTATAACATGCAGGGTAATCAGTGTAATATATGTATAAAACTATGGGTGATTTGTGTAGGAGAGATGGGTGGTTGGTGTAAGGACAAAGAAGGAATGAGTGGTTTATGTAATTTCATTAAAACTCAGAGGGTGTGAGTGTAATTTACTCTATTTTAAATTATAATCCACAACCCCAAAATCACACCCACAATATTCAGCCGCATCAACAATATTTACCACCAATTTATTGTAACTACAACCACAATTTAAAAAAATTCGGGTTTCTTTCTATTGCTTTCATCAATAAGTTATTTTTGTTTTCCTACTTTTCAGGTTGCAAACAGTGCAACCATTACTAGCTTTGCAAGAGTAGAAAAATCAGACGCTGGACTTTTGAGTGCTACTGCTATTCAACCGGAATGCAATATTATACTAAAGACACGGTAAGTCTATCAATGTTGATTAATCTAAACCTTATTTGTCATGTAAGACTAGAACAACACAATTTATTGATTTATTTTCCTCTGCCTCAATAATCAGGGGGTCTATGATGGTCGTGACTGCAAAAATACTACAAATACAAATCATTCTCTCTTAATTGTTGGTTATGATCGTACCAAAGAAGGTGTTGATTACTGAATTGTGAAGAATTCATGGGGAAAAGAATGGTTATATATGGATAAAAAGGAATACTAGATTACCATATGGGGTATGTGCAAAGTAGAGCTTGTAGACCAATAAAAAGTAAGAAGGAATTTGTTGGCTATATATATATTTATATATATAGGGGAGGGATCCACTTACTCCAAAAAACAGTACTTACCAATTCAAACCATTGAATTTCTCAAGAATGAATGTCATGATGTGAAGTAAGTGTTTTTCCACTTACTCTTGGAGCAAGTGTATCCCTACCCATATATATATTGTAAGTTGTTGTGTATTTCTATATCCTAAAATAAAGTATCATTTTAAGGGAAAAGGATGGCTATATATATATAATTGTTTTTTTAATGAAACATTATTAGCAAACACTACCAAGTGGTACAAATAATCATATTTGTTGCTTACAATGCAACCATCTCCTTACTCTACTATTATCTCTTTCCAATGTTGCTTTCAATTACATTAACACAATGTTTTTCATCACCCTACAGCTGTGATTCTATTTACTCCTAAAACCTTAAGCAGGCCCTAATGGCATATATGAGGGGGATAACTGACACCACAGTATAATTCTAGAAAATGATTTTTATGAACCTAGATATTAAATTATAACTAATTATCATGTACCTCTTGCATTCTGACATTTAGAAAATTTAACCAAGAATACCAATATGATAAAAGGGTTGATATTTAGTTTCTCTTAAAAGTATATTACTATATATTAATTTGTATACAATTTAAATGTCTTTTCAGTACTACCAAGGGTACTATCGTTCATGCTGCCCCTCCCAACAAGTGTCACCCTCAGTAATTGAACTTGTGACCTTTATTTTAGTATCTTACACCACTAGACCAACACATTCTTGGTATATAGAAGTTAATGTACTAAAAAAAACGAAGTTAGCTTAATGTGAAACATTATTAGCAATAAAAATGAAAATGATGATATATATAATGGATTAACACACTTAGAACAGAACCAAACCCAATATAAACAGAGATTAACGAATAAGAGAAGAAAGGGAGATACTTACATTAGGTAGGGTTTTGTAAAATGATAGAAACCCTTGTGCTTGCTTAGAATCTACGGATATGTGCATTTTTCACATTGTAATCGATTACAGAAAACCGTTGAGTTTGTATTTTAAATTTTTAACTGATGTAATCGATTACACCACATGGTAATCGATTACACTTATCAGAACCATGTATTTCTATTTTTTTTTAAATATGTAATCGATTACCAGGGTTGTGTAATCGATTACACTGTTTAACTGGTGTAATCGATTACACCATATGGTAATCGATTACACGTAATACAATTTTAAATCCCAGCCGTCCATTTTTTTTATTACACGTGTCGCAATCTGAGGGCTCACTGGGCTCTCCATTACATGAGAGGAGCCAGACCCGTGATGTTGTGGGAATTGGGAAATTTATAAGGAAATAAAGTATATTATGTATAAGGACATGTATTATTTTTTTGTTTTTATAATATATTTTAAAATGAAAATATTTAGATAGAAGTGAAATAAGACATGTAGCAAAACGATTCATCGATGTAACGAAATAAGTTATCTCATAAGAAATGTTTTTTTTCAGAATTTATGATTAAAAGCATGTTATAGTGAGCTACAGTATTAACATAAGGTACACCTTTCATATTTAAAATCTTGTTATAGTGAGCTACAGTATTAACAGATTTGCATTAGTTTACTATTTATTAATTTGTATTAGCTTATTGTTTATTAATTTGGTTTTTAATTTCCAAAATTATATTTGCATTTAAATAATATTTAAATTTTAAAATTACAGAAGGGTACCTAGTTGAAAATGTAAAGTGTTAGGTAAATAAGGGTTCCATACACACTTAAAAAGGATAGGTATGAGATTATTTTGATGCTTGATTATGCACACACTCATTTTACCAGATAATCGATTATACAATAAGTATTTTCAGTTTCAATTCATTGATAACCACAAACAACATGTTTAAATTAATATTAAATAGTAAAGTGATAAAGAAATTGATCAGATTTTCAATTATGTACAACGAAATGTTATATATAAACACACTTCCAAATTTAATTATAATTAAATTGTTTGACCTTTAAAGCTTTGATGTCCCATAACTTTTAGAGAAAACAACATTTTGACACTTCTTTCTCTTGACTTTGAGAAAATATACCACACTTTTCACATTTCCTTATCATTTATAAAAAATACGATTATTTTTAGGAACAATATCGATAGATCATTTTCCTATTTTTTTTACAATTCCCTTTAACCTTTGATTTTCTAATTTTACACTTATACTAAATTATATACTTATTGTATTTATATACTTTATTGCTTTTTGTAAAATTAATTCCATTGTTTCTATTTCATATGGTTAAGTGTTCTCTAAAACTCTTTTATTTTAGAGAAGATGCACTTGAGTAGAGACTGCGACAATGTTCATATAAATAATTCGAGAAGAATAAGGTCTCGTGTTACATGTATTTAAGAGACACATATCATTTGTCGCAAACATTGTCTCATTCTCTATCCTTAGCTAATGAGAATGTTACGTTTTTTTTGTTTTTTTATTCATATGGTAATATATCATTGGTTCGAAACATGAAATGAGACATCGTTCATTACATGTGATCTAAACGATGGCGTGATTTGAAATGGGGAATTATGTACATCTCAATGCTAAAACGAGGGGTATACCAATCAATTTTTATCTAAATGTATAAAATATTAAATAACGTCTTACTTTCTTAATTACAAAAGTGGGATGTTATCACAATCTTTTCCTCCGAATTTTACTACAAAAATATTAGTATAAATGAGTAAATAATATTTTTAACTAGAACATGTTGGGTCATATAAATTTATTGTTTGAAATGATCGTTAAGACATCTAAAATTAATTATGATGCAAAACATAATTGGCATTCATGTGGATACGGTAGAGAATAAAAAGACTAGTCACTCTAATAAATTCTAAAAATGAGTTAATTATTCGGCTTTTACGAGCAAAAACTTATATCTGTTTGATACTAAAATCCTTATTTAAATTGATTAACTTATTCATGAACTAAATGAGTTGAACTTGAACTAAATATTGAACTCATTAAACCAGCTAAAATTGAACTAAATATAATTCGATTCATTAGGTTCTTAAAATCACTCGATTATATATATATACATACAGGAGAGTGAGTGCGATAACAATTCTTATATAAAATTTATGAAAACAATAAATCAATATCATACATATATATATATAAATAATCAAGAGTTAATGGTCACATGACTAATTAAAAAAGTTATGTGCACTTAAATTTTAATCTTTACAATTCAAATATGATTAATGATATATATATTGATTATTCTCATTTCTCATATTAAAAATTATTTTCACTTGAGTCACTTTACTACATGAACTTTAATTGATAACTATATTTATTGTTTGTATTCATAAACTTTATCTACATGTATATGTATAATTCTCCTACACATTGTAGACCCTTTATATTTATGTTGATGTGCAACATAAATTTGAGTTGATTAATCCAATCAAAAGTCCATAAACTTTAATTCAATAAGGAGTCTAGCTTAGGTGAATCAAATGATCTACCCCTGCTTTTTCATAAGGAACAATATCATAAGAAGAAATAACCGGAAAACTTCAAAATGGAAATATACTGAGAGAGGAAATAATATATGAGTCATTAATTAATGAAGGGTCCAAGTATAAGATTGAGACTAGTGCTTACGGTCAACAAAACAATACAATGACCGTGGTTTGAAATAGGGAATCTTGTACACTCCAATGCCAATAATCTGGTTTGAAATTTTTTAAGGGAAAATTATAATCACTCTATTATCTATTATTTATATTTAATTATCGATAATTTTTATATAAAAAAAATATTAAATAATATAATGATTATGCATAATATTTTTATATTGACAATATATATAGATATTATACTCAATTTTTTAATGTGAAAATTTTATTTCTTTGTATTCTTACATTTTTATAATTACGAGAAACTCACCAAATTAGGATATTTTATCCCAAAATTTTTTGTCTCCATGTCTCAAGCCAATCACACCTCACCAAATAATATAAAAATGTTATTTTATGTTTTTTATAAATATGTGGCATCTTTTAATTGGATTGAGACACAATAAGATATAAAAAGTAGAGTAAATTACACTCACACCCTCTGAGTTTTAGTTAAATTACACGAACCACCCCTCACTTTTTTGTCTTTACACGAATCAACCCTAATTTTGTACATATATGACTACTCTTGCATAATATAAAAGTGTAATATTTTAAACAAAAAATGTGTGACGTGTGTAATTAATTAAACAAAATATTGTATATTGTGTAGACAAATTCAAATAATATAAGAGTCAACGCGTCTTCATTATTTGGCTCGTTATAAAATAGTATGAGAGTTATTTAAACATTTCTTTGAAATTATTAATGTATTTTGTAATGACACAAAAATAATAAAGAAACACCAACTTTTGTACTATTTGAAGTGTTATGCAATATACACTATTTTGTTTAATTTAATTACATTCATGACAAGTTTTTTGTTTAAAATATTACACCTTTATAACATGCAGAGATAGTTAGTATAATATATGTATAAAACTAGGGATGATTTATGTATGAGAGATAAATGATTAATATAAGGGCAAAGAATAGAGGAATAATTTGTGTAATTTTATTAAAACTCAACTAACCTCATTAAAGACTATACAAAGTCTCCGCCGAGGGAAATGAAAGAGAAATAGTTGAGAAATGAATGAGTATGAAATAATTGAAGTGAGAGGATTAAGATTTGAGATTTGTTAGCTAAGTTCCCATTTCAAGATCTGTTAACTTCTTCACTCTTCTTCTACCTTTCTGGATTTCACTACATTCATTCATTCCTTCCTTCTACTTTTGGTATTTTCTTTAATACTTCTTTTCATTATCTTCCTTCTTTATTATTCTTATCCTTTTACTCTCAAAGTTGAATAAATGTTTTTTGTTTCTTTTTTGGAAAACAATCTATCTTTGTCAAATAAGCATTGGAAGCATATAATAGTGTTATTGGAACTTCAACTTCTCAGTTAGTATTATATTTTACAAATTTATAATTTGTTAAGAAGTACACTTATGACATGAATTGTAACATGTTCTTTTAATTAAAGTCTTTATGTAAGTTATTGTGAAATTTGGAATAAGCTAAATAAAACTTATGGCATAGTTTTAACATGTGCAATTTATAAGTAAGCAGCAATCATTTGTTATATGATTCATAATTTTATGTACACTATAAGTTAAACTAAATAAACATGCATATATGATAATTGCTTAAAATTAGCATCATTTATCACCCATTTGCTTAAATTAATTTTTAAGGAATTATAATTTAAGAATAATATGAATTTATACTTAAAATTAATTTAGCTAGTTGTCTAAAGAAACCTCTGTTATAGCCATTTCTCTAATATAATGTTTGGCATTGGCATGCTTGTTGAGCAGAGCAGAAGGTGAAGCATAATTTGTAGAAGCAAGAGATGGCAATGGAAATCCTTAAATCAATGGTGTCGCCAATTGTGCAATTTGCAGCAGGACCTACAATGTCACACATTGGATATATAATTTTCTACAAGACCAATGTTGACAAACTCAATACCCAGCTTCAAAGTTTGATAGCAGCGGCGGATTCTCTGCAACAACGTGTTACTGCTGCTACAAGAAATGATGAAGATATTTTCCACGATGTCCAAAACAGCTTGGAGAAAGCCAATTTCAATATTGCTGATGCTAATAATTTTCTGAACGACGAAGACCATGCAAGAGTTGGGTGTCTCAATTGGCCGTTAACAAACCTGTGCAGAATGTATGAGCTAAGCAAGAAAAGCACTGAAAAGGTGAATACAGTATCTGAAATCATAACACAAGTAAAGGAGGCCTTAAACATGAATACAATATCTTCGCTACCGCGTTTGCCGGTTGCATTATGTCCATCTACTAGAGGTTATGAGACCCTGCAATCAAGAACTTCAATCCTGAATCAAATTATGCAAGACTTGAAGGATGGCAACATTTACATGATTGGGGTGTACGGGATGGGTGGTGTGGGTAAGACCACGCTAGTCGAAGAAGTAGCATGGCAAGCAGAGCATGATGATTCCTATGGTGTTGTGATTAAGGCTACTATTTCCCACTCTACAGATGTGAAAGGAATACAGGGCCAACTAGCAGATAGCTTGCGTTTAAAGTTTAATGAGGAGTCAGTACAAGGAAGAGCACAACGATTGCGGGATAAGATCATAAAAGAGGATATCGTTCTTGTTATTATGGATGATCTTTGGGGGAATATTGATTTAAAGGAAGTAGGAGTTCCCTTTGGTGATCAACACAAAGGCTGCAAGTTATTGCTGACATCCAGAGATCTTAATGTGTTGAGCAAAGAGATGGGCACTCAAAAAAATTATAGACTCGATACCTTATCCACAGAAGAGGGTTGGAACATGTTCAAGAAGGCAGCCGGTGATGTCGTTAAAGAATACCATATACAAACTAAAGCATATGAAGTAGCCGGAGCTTGTAAGGGGTTGCCGCTCTTGTTAGTAACAGTTGCGAAGGCTTTGAAAAACGAAAAACATTTATATGCTTGGAAGGATGCCTTTAAGCAGTTATCGACACATGATGACGAGGGATTCTATTCTACAGCAAATAAGGCTGTAGAGTTGAGTTACAAATATTTAGCAAGTGCTCAACACAAATCCTTGTTCTTGCTAATTGTTTCACCTGGAAAACTACACTACCACATTGAAGATTTATTTGTGCATGTTTGGGGTTTGGGTCTATTTAAAAAAATCGATAGTTTGGGAGATGCAAGGAACAAACTCCGCAAACTAATTGACGACCTGAAGGCTTCTTCCTTAATACTTGATGAAGAAGGAAAATATGTTAAAATGCATGATATTATCCGTGAGGGAGCTACCAAAATTGCATGTAGGGAACAAGCTTTTTTCTGTATGCAAAATTTAGCTGAGTTAAGAGAATGGCCAGACAAGGATGAACTTAGAAGTTGCAAGAAAATTATCTTGCCTTGGTGTTATATTTCTTCACTTCCAGAATGTTTGGATTGCCCAAAATTGGAATTACTTGTTCTATGCAGTGAAGGTAAGTATTTGAAAATACCTAATGAGATATTTTCTGGGACGAGAGATCTAAAGTTTTTAGATTTAGGAGGAATGATGTGTACTCCCTCCCTTCCTCCATCACTCAGTCTCTTGAAAAAGCTTAAAGTGTTGTATCTATACAGATGCATGTTGGAAGACATAACTTTAGTTTCTAAACTAATAGGTTTAGAGATTCTTAATCTTGAAGATACTGATATTCAAGAGTTGCCTAAAGAAATCGGGCAACTAACTCATTTGCGCATGCTAAATTTGGACAACTGCTTAAAGCTTAGAGTAATTCCTGCAAATCTTATATCAAGCTTGACAAGACTAGAAGAGCTCCATATGGGGAATTGCAATATTCAATGGGAGGTCGAAGGAAGCAAAGAGTGCAATAATGCAAGTCTAGGTGAGCTAAGGCAGCTAGATCACCTTACATCATTACATTTGCAGATTCATGATATTTCGAATATGCCAAGGGACTTGCTCATATTTGGGAAGCTAGAAAGATACAAGATTCTGGTAGGTGATGAATGGAAATGGTCATGGGATTATTCCGGATATTCTGAAACTTCAAGAACACTTATGTTCGAGTCGAGTTCGACGACAATAACTTCTTTAGACCTTGGAATTAAAATGTTATTGAATGGAGTTGAAGATTTGTCCTTAACTAAAGTGAAGGGTGCTATAAATGTCCTTCCCGAACTCAACGGAGAAGGTTTTCCGCTGTTAAAGCATCTCCACGTTAGAAGTTGTGTTGAAATATTGTACATCATTGACTCAACAAAGTCGGTTCTTCCCTCTCACTCCTTCCTAAGCTTGGAGACTCTAGTAATCCATCATCTTATTAATTTGAAGAAAATATGTTGTGGTCAATCTCCGGTACATATCTTTACCAAACTGCAGGACATCAAAGTTAAAGGATGTGAACAATTGAAAAATCTTTTCTCGTTTTCCATGGCAAGAAACTTAACCAAACTTCTGCGTATTTGTATTTCTGATTGCAAATCCATGACAAATGTAATTGTTGAGCAAGGAGAAGAAGAGTTTAGGGATAATGACCAGGTTAACTTGTCAGAGTTACTTTCAATTAAGCTGAAGAAATTGCCAAATCTTGTTACCTTCTCTTCCAAGAAACCGAGAACAGATATACACTCTGGAAGCAACATTAAAAAAGATTGTGATAACTTGTCTTATCCAGTAGCATTATTTGATGAGAAGGTATGTATATTAACTGTCATCACAATATTTTGTTTGGTTCTTCTTTTTCTTCTCCAATCAATATTTGATATTCTAACAAAATTGTTTATGTCAATAGATTGCAATGCCGAACCTTGAAACCATGGAGTTGTATTCCATAAATGTGGTGAAATTATGTGACATCCCAGTCCCATTGTGCTTTCCGAACTTAACGAATTTGAAAGTTGGTTTTTGTGATAAACTAAAATATTTGTTCTCATCCTTAGTGGGTAAAACACATATAAAATTGCAATATCTTGATATTTGGAACTGCCAAATGTTGGAGCATATATTTGTCCAAGATGAGGAAGAGTGTTCATGCAAAGAAAAGTCTCAGGTGCAACCAATTCTTCAAAATATTGAAATTGTTGATGTCTCTGGTTGTCCCATGATGAAGAATATACTCCCATCCTCCGAGCTATTCCGGAATTTAGATCGATTGTTGGTAAGAAATTGTTCTGGGATTGTGAACATTATGACATCTTCAACAGCTAGAAGTTTAGTTAATCTCACAAGATTGTCGATAAGTTATTGTGAAATGGTAGAGGAAATTGTGGCATGTGAGAATGATAGTGATGAAGGTGAGATTGCTTTTATTAAATTGGAAGTTTTGGAATTGGATAACTTACCAAGGCTAACAAGGTTCTGGAAGGAGAGTTTCTTCTATAAGCTTCCATTATTGGATACCTTACTTGTGATAGAATGTCCAAAAATGGAGGCTTTCTCACCTACTATCTTCTTGAGCGCACCAAAGCTAACACAAGTGCACACAGAATGGTGAATGGTGTTGGAAGGTGAACACTAGTATTAAAACGTTTTTCAATTTACAATAATACTTGAGGTGATTAAACTAACTCATGCCAAATGAGATTTGATTTGTTTTCATATAAGAAATAAGTGAGAGGTGTGCGTGTATCTCTACAAGGATTGTGTTTCATATGGTCTTTTTCTGCTGCTATGTGATATGCTGTGTTTTTTCTGGTCGTTTTCTGCTGCTATGAGATATGCTGTTTTTTTTTATGGTCTTTTTATGCTGCTATGTGTTGCTTCTTTTCCAGTTGTTGTGTAATTTTGGGGATAACATGTATCCAATGAGAACAAATTAAGTATAAAATGTGGTTGTAATGCTTCTTTAAAATGACATTGTTAAATAGGTTTCAATGACAAAATAGCAGCAATTCTTCTGAGTTCCTCTACACATGATATTTTCTCTATGCAGTGATGAAGGTGTTGTTGCAGCTGAGGCCTTCACGAATCTGCGAAAGTGATCGAGAAGCACGCTGTACAGCTCTGTGTTCTTATGTTGCCAATGATGTGTTGATTTAAATACTCTCTTTTCAGAATATCTTTTAGCAGTTACAAATTGCAGTGTTACTTTATTTGCCTCAAGGCATTTCAATGACAATTTGGCATACCTATGGTCCATTGTCTTATTAATTGTTCTATGTTATGTTGTGTGCCTGAAACATAAAATGTAAAAATTCAAATTCATGCATGGCTTATGAAACATAAAATGTCTAATTTTGTGTTCAAATGATTGTGAGAGTAATGTAATGCTACTCAACTTGAAAAGCTTAAACTATTCCATAACTAGTATAATTATATCTATTAATGTTTCTAGCTAATAACTTTTCAGTAAATTTTGTATCCTGGAGGTGAGGTAATCGCTGTTGTTTCAATGCATAGAATGATACATCATCTGCTTATGTTAGAGAGTTAGTGGAAGCAATATGAAAGCAAATCATTGATAATATAGCTATTTTTTTTTGTCTTTGTATCATGCATGAAGTGTGCGAGTATCATGCACGGAGTATACGAGTATTGTATATGGAGGTGCGAGTATCGTACATAAAGTGGACAAATTTTAAATGTGGGTGAAATATAGTTGGTCCTTCCACATTTAAAATTTTTGGGACCATTTTAGGTTTTGCAATTTTTGAGGAACCAACTAGTAAAGTCAAAAATTGGGACAAAAATGAATAATTATCAACTATATTACTATAGAGTATTATATTTTTTTTATTAAAATAATCCTATTCAAAACATAGGCAAGTTTCAAAGTTAAAATATCAACCAAATGGTTACATTAGTGATCCACTCCCTATAGTCCTATACATAAATTAAAGTGATGAAGAGGAAGGAATATTTATTAGAATAATAATGGTTTATATTGTTCCAATGTGTTGGTTAATTTATCTTTATGACTGATGTCCAATTCACCAATGATAGGAGAAATAAATTAAATTGACCAATGAAAAGTCTTCAAAAAGTAAACAGAAAGAGGGTTTTTTATATTTTGATAGAAAAAATATAGTGGCAATTCTCAAACTTTCATCTAACTGATGCTCAATTGAAAATTAGGGTGGAATAACATCTTACTTGCATTCAATAAACTTTTTACATTAACAAAACAGGTATTTACTACGTACATAAGCCCTTAAGCTAAAAGTCACTAAAATCAATTTTCTTTATAACACAAAATAAATATAATTAGCTTGTTGATTTGAAGTCATGTTACGTGGCAATTCTCTTCAATCCTTTTTAGAGGGCAAGGAAGACAATTCACTTTGATGGTAAAAACTAATTCATATTAATATATTCTATTTTTTTTTTAAATTACCCTATGTATATCTCTTCATAGTTTTTTGTCTTATCCCAGAAAATTAATATTAAAAGTCTAACATTTTATTTCTTCCTGTGTTCATTCTTTTTCATGTGCAATCACATATTTAAAGCTTTGTGGAAAACAACGTGTGAATCCCTCACAACTCACAAGTCACAATTATGATTGAAAAATATTTCTCTAGTTACTTATACAAAAGATACTCAAGTTTTTTATACAACATCATATATATGAAAGTCTTTATTATATATAGCTAAGTGTTTGCAATATATATCTAGTCATTATTGTTTTGACAATGACTACATTGTAAATCCCAATCAAGGACTCTTAAAATTTTCAATATTGATCAATTGTAAGCATGATAGCATGTGGCTTTTGTAATCCTTTTGGATCGGAAGTAAATTTATATTAAAATATAATGTTTCTTGTATTTAACTCAATAATGTGTTGGTTTAAAGGGGTAAGACATACGACCATCTGGTCCATGAATTCACTGAGTTTATTATTCAACAACTTAAATACATTTGCAGTATTTTATTCCTCACAAAGGGGAGTCTCCTGCAACTCGAACCCGTGACATCAGAGACAAATAATCACTATTATCATGTTTCGCTACCATTAAGCTACACGCTCAGTGTATTCATGGGTCGGGGAGGTCGCATGTCGGGATTGAGGTGTTACACAGTTAGAACCTAAAATGACCAAAAGATAAATGATGTGATTCCTAAGAATGACACTTGTTAAAAGGAATAATCACACACTACAAAAGAGATTATTTATTTATCCATATGGTGAAGAAATACCATCGGTAGTAGTAAAAAATTGAGAAAAATATATACACAAACAGTGAGAGTTTTTTATACTGTCAATACATTATTCGTCATTCATTTTTTATATTCATTGACTCTTTGATTAAAATAATACAAATAAATAGTGAATAATAAAATGACTATGTATAAATGTTTACACTATTAATACATATACAAACATACTAACAAAATTCACTTTAATAAAAATTATGGCAACACGTTTTTAGATGTATGAAAATGAGAAGTAGATAGTGTGTATGTTTCCCCATTTTGTTTACATAAAAATGTCTCCTTAAAATCAATTTCATTATTTGTTAAGTCAAAGTCTAAAAACTTGAAAAAAGAACACAAGATTGATTGATTTATACTTAAAGTAAAACCCAAATTCAGCAGAGAGATTACTACAACAATCATAAACAAGAGAGAGTGAATAGCATGAATTGCATGGTTGGTGAGAGAACTCATGACTTCATCTTCTCTTCTTCTTGGGCTGCATGGTAAGATAGTTTTGTTAAATAGAGACTATAGAGAATAAGCACCATAAACTGGGGAGTAATAAATGCATAATGGGTGCTAGAAACATAGACAAATAAAACATTGCTGAGTTTTAAAAGAATTAACCTCATCGACATGAGATTCTGCAGTCATTTGAAACTGTTCCATGGTAGCACAATATGTTATTCTGCAACAAAAAAACATGTTGATACTATTAGTCTCATTAGCAAAACTATGTCACCCCAAAGAAACCTTAAAGATTGTTAAAAAAACAAGACATCAAAAAATGCATAACACCTATGTACTCAATGCATAACCCCTACATGGGATTCTTTGGAGGTTGCTAAGGACACGATTTCGATCATGAAAGCTTTAGTAATACGGGTTGAAGTAAATTAAAGAGTAATTACTCATTTTGGTCCCTCAATTTTTTTGTGGGTACCAAGTTATAGTGCCTACTAAATTTTAATTATCATTTTAGTTCCCAACAATTTGGACGTTAGGTAACGTTAATCATTTCGGTAACTCCTTTAAGTTGAGTATAACAAAGTTGCTCATGTATCATATTAAGTGCTCACGTAGGAATAAAAATAGATGACTTTATTGAAAATTAATTAAATAACCAAGTAACTTTAAGGTATAAAAATAAGTCATGTAATTTAGTGAGGGATAGTGTTTCAAAACGACTGGATAGGGTGCTAATACTTTTCATATTTTGTAACCGACTTTCGAACCTATATATCAAAAATTTAAAGCCCAACATGATTGGGGTAAAAGATTTTTATACATTTTTTGTCATAAAAAATGTAATGGCGACTTTAAGAAAGTCGTGCAACCGAAAATCAGATGCTACTTATATGTCTTGTGTTTTTTATTCACCAGGTACTCATCGATCGGTTGTTAGGGTCAATACTCAATAGCATATGAAAGTCCTCATTATATATTACTAAGTGTTTGTTACAAAATAAGTCCTCATTATATATTATTAAGTGTTTGTTACAAAATAAGTCCTCATTATATATTATTAAGTGTTTGTTACAGATGAAAGTCCTCATTATATATTACTGAGTGTTTGTTACAGATGAAAGTCTTCATTATATAAATATATCTTATGCTACTTGTTTTGTCTATGCTAAATTGTAAATCTCTATCATGAATGGGACCCTAAAAAATAATGCCATTGAATATTGATCAATTATAAGCATGATAGCATTTGCTTTTGTAATCAGATGTAAATTTATATTAAAATATAATGTTCCTTATATTCAGCTCCCTTGATTAAAAGTTGTGCCAACATGTGTTTAGATTTGAACCATTACAAATGTATTTTTTGGTGTTTTTCTTCCACCACATTCAAAGGCCTAATGTGAACTACTCTTTTAATAACAAATATATATGTTAGGATATGAAAGTACCATCTAGTTGATTATTTAAAATGAGTCTATTAGTTAATTTGGTGCTTAGGTTAACTAGTTGATTATTTTAAAAAGGGAGAAAAAAATGTATACATTAACCGGTATAAGAGTTTTTTATAATGATATTATATCACTCATTATTTATTTTCAATTATCATTGACTCATGAATAAAAGTAATTCAAATGAATGCACACAGACAATAATAGTGATGATGCACTGACTATATCACATCGCAATTGTGGTGTGACTCCAAATAATAATGATGTGACTGTATCGAGCCGTAACACAACCACATCAGACCATATTTGGACCGTATCGACCTGCATTAGGTTGCATCAGATTCAAAAATATTATTTTAATCACAAAATAATAACAATTACAATGACTACAATCGCAATAACCATAACCATTATTGTAATCACAATTGCAACTGTAATTTAAAACATTGACTAAATATATCAATCTAAATATGTAGGTTTACAAGAGAAAAACTTTTTTATCAGAAAAGAAAATAATATCATTAAATATATACCAGGGGTACGGAAGAAAACAAAAAATTATAAAACTTGTTACAAATTTAAAAGACATTCATGAGGTTGGAAATTCAATTAAAATATGACATTAAAAACTTGTCATTTTTCCCATTAATCCAAACCTTCCCCTCAACCAAATTTTCAACTGAATGTCACTTTTTTAATAAATAAAAGCTTCAATAGAATGCATTCAGCTCAATAAAATTTTCAACTGAATGTATTTAATCCAATAAATAAATCTCAGAGTATCTATTCATACATCATGTGCATAGTGGATGAGATATGAAAACAAATTATTAAAAAGAAGGTCATGGTAATACAGGCTACTATTTTCTTTTTTTTAATGATGTCCCCACCCAAGAAATAAATTAAATGTTTTTAAACAAGGAAGATAAAATGTGACAGAGAGTTTGAGATAAATTATAAGATACAAAACATGATCTTCAAATTATGAAAGAACATAATAATTAATTAACCTTAATTTTATTAGACTAGCTAGGTGGTTATATAACCAAACAATATCATAACACATTTATATTGATAAAGAGTTAATTTCTAAACCTTTAGTAATGGTATCATCTATAATTTTTCTTAATCTCATTATATCGGTATCAATATCAAATTATGAGAGTCTTCAATCTCCCCCTAATAAAAGCATCCCAAATACATATTTTATAGGGCATGTCATTCTAGACGTTCCAATATTATTAGTTATCTCAATTTCTCTACTTTATATATTTTCAATAGTTTATCTTTGTATTAATTTATAATGTATGTTGTCTAGTGTGTTTACTCATCTAATATAATATTGTCATTTTTATTAACCCGAGTTCATTATATTGTTACATTAATTTTATCGCTCATCATTCAGTCTCATAATATTAAAGATCTTATATGTAATAGAATGATAAAGTATTTTAGGTGTCATATATGATAATATGTAGGAACAAAATTATTAAATAATTTCAAATTTTTATTTTAGCCTACGTCAACCCATAAAAGTATTATTTTGATAAAGTATCCATCCAACTCATTAAAATTTTATGAGTTAATTATACTCACATTCCCACTAGATTTTAGTAAAATTATTCAAATTATCTCTCTATTTTTTGTTCTTACACGAATCACTCACAATTTTGTACATATATTAGACTAATCACCTCTGCTAGAGATATAAGTGTAACATTTTAAACAAAAAAATGTGTGACAGGTGTAATTAAGTTAAACAAAATATTGTATATTGTGTAGATAAATCCAAATAATATAAGAGTTAATGCATATTCGTTATTTAGTTCGTTACAAAATAATATAAGAGTTATATAAACATATTCTTAGAATTATTAATGTATTTTGTACTAAACAAAAATAATAAATAAAAACTCACGTACTATTTGGAATTGTCTACACAATATATAATATTTTGTTTAACTTAATTATATTTACCACACATTTTTTATTTAAAAAATTACATTTTTATCTTGGAATAGTTAATATAGTATATGTATAGAATTATGGATAATTCCTAAGAGGGAAGGTGATTCATATAAGGAGAAAAATGAATAGGTGATTTGTGTAATTTGAATAAAAATGAGACAGACTAATATATCAAACAGTTGGTGGTATTAGTTATCCACTTTCTATAAATATGTTAAACTTATGAAGAGGAACCAATATTGTCATTAACTCAATCAATCATTAGATTAGTGATGATTTCATATACTCCCAAGTTATTTCTCATTTTCTTCATCATCACTACATTCATAACTCTCTTCATGTTATACTATCCCAACTCATCACAAAAAGTTCATATTAAGCATCTAGACAAACATCTATCAGAGGATGAAGTTATCCAACTATTCAAAGATTGGAAGAAAGAATATGGACGAGTCTACAAAGACAATGAAGAAATGGCAAAGAAGTTTGTGATATTCACATCAAATTTGAACTATATCATAGAATCTAATGCAAGGAGAAACTCACCTTCTAGTCACATACTTGGTTTGAACAAATTTTCTGATTGGAGTCAAGAGGAGTTTAAAGAAACCTATTTAAACCAGAAAGAGATGGCCATAGACAGTGACATACCAACAGACAATGGCATTGAGTTGAAAGAGATAGCATATTCTGAGCCTCCTTCATCCTTAGATTGGAGGAAAAAAGGAGCTGTGAGTGCTGTTAAACATCAAGGGACTTGTGGTAAGTTTCTTGTGTTTGCAATATTAATTCTACTCATATATATAAGTTTGATGCAAATTTTGAACTTAACCCTTCTTCTAATCTTAGCTCGAGATATTTAAATTGTAGAATGCATCACGTGATGTGACCATAATATTGTGGTTGTTGTAATCGCTACAACCGTATGACACCACAATTTCGGTGAGACATTGAATTACAATGATGCGACCATATTGGGTTGCAGTTCAGCCATATCAGACCACATTTTGGTCACATCGGACTGTATGAGGCCTCATTGGACTACATCAAATTCAAAAATATATTTTTAATCACAAAATAATTCACACCACAACGGTCATAGTCAGCATCACAATGATTGCAATCACAATAATCATGACTACAATCGCAACTGCAATTGCAATTTAAAATACTTCTTTTCTAATTCTCATAAATTTACCTTGCCCATAAAATATATATTACTAAAAGTAAAAGGGATGTCATAAAAAATCATAGGTGAATATATATTACTAAAAGTAAAAGGGATGTCATAAAAAAATCATAGGTGAAGTGATTACGAAAAAATTAGAGATTAATATTACTTTGTGAGTGAATATGATTTATGATAGAACATTATGATGTCATTCGACCTATGTTTTCCGCTCTAATTAGGATCGATTGAAGTTGAAGTTCACGAACTGTTCGACTCACCTCGCTAGCTCGAGTTGGCTTTGTTCGTCAAGAATTCGCAAATTGTTTAGTTCAATTGATAAATTCGATTGGTTTTAGTTTATCGACTCGAATAATAATTATTTAATATGTATAAAATTTATGATTTTGTACATCTATATATACAAATTTGTATATATATACGGATATATATATATATAATATAATATAATCAAGTCTGCTCATGAGTCTAACAAATTAAACTATATTTGGCTCAAGTTCCATTCTTTTATTTAACAAGTTTAATTTTAGTTCATGTGTGAATTGTTTGGTTCATAAACTAAATTTATCAATGTAAATAAAGAGCCTACTTTAAAACGGATGTGGAGTTGAATTGCTTCATTGCCCAACCTAAACAAAACAATGAGTTTTCATATGTCCTCAAGAGGTAGTTTATATGAAGGAGATATATGACATAAGAGTGAACATTTGAGGTCAAACCTAGACAACATTTAAATAATGATAATATAGTTAAATGAATCTCTTCAAGTAAGTGCAGATACATGCATTATATTATATTGAAATTATTAGGTTACTAAATAGGGAGACAATGCAATACAATTTATGTGAACTAAGAATTGATTAATATTATTAGGATGTTGTTGGGCATTCTCAGCTGTGGGTGGAATTGAAGGAATAAATGCAATAGCCACAAAGAAGCTTATTACTCTATCCACACAAGAACTTGTTGATTGTGACACTGCTAGTTGTGGTTGTAAAAATGGAAGGGAAACTAATGGATGGAATTGGGTTATAAAAAATGGTGGGATTGCTTCAGATGCTGCTTATCCATATAAAGCTGAGAAGGGTACTTGCCAAGCTTCAAAGGTATTATAGTTTCATTATTGTTTCAAATTGTACTCCACAACCATAATTACATCAACACTATTGTGATTTCATGTTGGAAAGTATTAAGTCCCATATTGCACACAACACATTTTCTCGGAAATGGTTTAAATACTTGTTGGTCTACTCTTCTCATGACCAATTGGTTTTGAGATGAAATTTTAATATGTATCAGAGCCATAACTCAACTTCTCTTCGGTTGTCTTGCGTCAAAAGACGTCATTTAGTTATAGGTCAAACGTAACCATTCGCCTGATCTGGCAGACTTATGTGAAAGGGCATGTTGGGAAGTAACAATAGATATATTATTCTCTTCCTTTTATCAATAAGTTATTTTTCCTATGTTTTTTGAGTTTGTTTTCCCACTGTTCAGATTGCAAACAGTGCGACTATTAGTAGCTTTGCAAAAGTAGCAATATCAGAAGATGCACTATGGCGAGCTACAGCTATTCAACCTATTAGTGTGAATGTGGATTCAAGGGACTTTCAATATTACACTAAACACACTGTGAGTCTTTATTAATGTTGATTAATCTATACGTTATTCGTTATATATATATATAACATTATAAACATCACAATTTATTGATTATTTTTTTCCTTTGGCTCAATAATCAGGGAATCTTGGATGGTCGTAATTGTAAAAATACTACAGATACAAACCATGCTGTGTTAATTGTGGGTTATGATCGCTCCAAAGCAGGTGTTGATTACTGGATTGTGAAGAATTCATGGGGACAAGATTGGGGGAAGAAGGGTTATATATGGATACAAAGGAACACTGGTTTACCATATGGGGTATGTGCTATTAATGCTTGGGCTTATTACCCAATAAAAAAGTAAGAAGGAAATAATCAACAACATGGAACATGGAACCGTAGTATTTATTTGAAGTGATCACAACATCATGGTGGGTTGTTCAAAATTTCCATTATTGTCTCTAGCCAAGTTCTCAGCAACACTGTTTTGAACACATAAGTTGACAACAGTGTTTGCTATTTATGTTAAGTATGTTGTTGTGTGTTTATGTATCCTAAAATAAAGTATCATTTTTCTTCAACTTGCACTTAAATTGTCACTAAAAGTTGAATGAACAACCCATTTATATTGTTTTATATGTAAGAGAAGAATCCTCTCGCAACAACCTATTTATGCAATAAATCAACAAATCATATTTGTTCTTCCATAGGAGGTGATAGGGTGGGGTTCTAATATGTTTGCTAAATCTAGGAAAGAGCCAACTTTGAACTGTTTTGGGTAGGTACTTGAAAATGTACTATGACGCTTAAGCCAATACAAGTGAACGTTGTAGAGAGAAGGCAAGGTGAGAGTATAAGAGCATGAGAGTAAAAATGAGTAAGTGTAACTTCTTTATTAATGAGGATTCCTATTTATCAAGAGGTTGAGTGAAGTATATACTTCATAATGGTATGCTTTAATCATGATGAGTCATCTTATCAGGTCTACCAAAACTGGTATGGGCTTGTTTATCCATATCGGTCAGCCCTACTACGTTTGTGCTCTGGCTAACACAATGTTTTATCCAAGGTAGGTTGTCTGTCCAGATGTTTCAGTCGTAGATTAGGCATGTTCTCACCGTCTGATAGAGGATAATCCACATTGTTCAGATGGTGTGTTCGGCTTTGTAGCATAGTTTGTGTTGTTCAAGCCGTGTGTCAGTCTGTAGCAGATGCATATGGTTTTGTAAGTCCTGACTAAGTCATGTCTTATTACTATCATATTTTCCCATAGTTAGGTCAGTCATTTGGGTGTGATCGATAGCCATGTAAGCCAGATCTTATCTACCTGATGATGGGTCGTAGTCATATGAGTCATTCGGTATTTGACTAGTCCAGATATTAGGGTGAAATAATTAGTAACTAAAAGTTGAATGAACAATATTAGTGACATTCAATAAATTATATGTAACATTAAACCTCATCAAACCTCACTAATAATAATGAAGTAAAAACAATAATAATGATGAATGTTTATAATTTTCAATTGACATGTCATGTTTTCATTAGGATAAAATATATATATATATATATATATTAGGAATAGTTTTAAAAATGGGAAGTGGCCCAATTATTCAAAATAAACTATTACCTAGATGATATATAGTACTTTGGTTGGGGGAGAGGTTCAATTGGCATTGACATGAAAAACAATGAAATTAAAATATTTTAGGATTTTCACTTAAGAAAAATAACAAACACTTAGAATCCAAAAAAGGTTGAAAATGTATATGTGAAAGAGTTGGAGGAAGTTTAATGAAGTCACGCTTGTCAATTTAAATAACATCAAGATGCAAAGTAAAAGAGTAAATAAGTTCAACAATGCATACACATGGTGTTACTGTGAATGAATCAGAAATAACTTCATGTATATTTCAACTTCTTTGGATTGGTGGCCAAACTAACTGTATTGTCGAGCCAAATGACCCAAACAATGGCCTATAATTTAACCGATGCAACAACAAACGTGACCAAGCCAAGCATGCATCAAATGATTGAGGCAACATCAAACATGACCGAGCCATGCACGCACTAGATGACCGAAGCACCAAACTTGGCCAAATCCACATTTAGTGTAATATTTAAAAAAATGGGTAGAAAAAACATAGATTCATGCTAAACTTCAATTGACTCTTATTTTTGTTATGTTTCATGTGTACTATTTGAATTTCTTTTATCAATTAGAGATAGAAAATCTCTGAAGCCCTAAATTGGCCCATAACCTGAACACGTGAATTTTAATTCTTCTGTGCATGAAATTATATCCTTTGTTTTTTAAGGAAATAAAGGGGATGACAATGGGTATGAATGGGTTCGGATAGTGCTTTACCTGGACTCACTCCACTACTTCATTTTTGGATTCAGACCCGTGCTAATATTCGCTAGGTATACTATCAGCATTCATGGGTACCATAAATTCAAAAATATTAAAAATAATTGAAAGTCATTTATGCACTTATGTATTTGTTTCATAGGATCTTATATGTTATTTAGACGATCAACAAGAGAAAAAATTATAAAACTTAATTTAAAGTTTTAAACAAAACTTAATTGACCATTAAACACAACTCATTTTACTCAAACAAATATTAAAAACAACTTCGATGAAATTTTTTTCAGGAAGAACTCTTCGATTAACATAATATTACATCATACATATGAATTAATAACATAACATAGTTGCTTAACAAAATAACAGCACAATTTAACAATATAATCATCACATTTATGAATTAATATGATATTATAATTATAGACTAACATGATATTACAATTATGTTGCAATATATATATATATATTTAAGAAGAAATAGCGGGTCCGCGTATCCACGGTTCTGGGTACCTCATTATATGGACTCAGACACATCTAATAACGGGTCTTAAAATTGCGGGTTTCAATTACCCACAGTTCCAAAACATAGACCTATACCAAACCTGTTGTGGGTATTTTTAGCAGGTACCCACAGATCCGAGTACCCATTGTCATCCTAATGAAAGTATTGTATAAGGGAGAGACATATATGTATGACAGATAATCTTAAGTTTTATATATTATCACTATATTATTTACTATTTATATTTAGTTATGATTGATTATTCAAAAACTTAATACAAATAATTTAATTGTGCTAAGAGAAAATACTAACTAATATACTTCAACACCTTGGATCAAACTTTAATTATATTAAGTAAATCACTTATATAAATCTAACAACGTTAAAATCATAATATTTTGTCAACCAATAATTATAATGTGAAAAATGAACTTCTACCTCACTCATTGATTAAAATATTATCTACTTCTAAATGTTCCTCTTCACTAAACATCACATTTCATGCAAATTCTGATAATGTTAATTAACTAACTTGCTTTAGCATGCATGAAAAACTGTTATTAATAAAAGAATATAACATTTGAAAATATGATTGATGATTGTACAGATAAGCATCTCTATCCTCCTCGAGGATTTTGAACTTTAGAAAATTATGTTTTGAGATTATGTTGTTAGTTTTGCTTAATACTATTACTTGCTTTGAGATTAAGGTAAATAGCATAGTTTGGTGGGAAAGATGCTTATTATCTAACCGCGTGGGCCAATAAATAGTATGTATTCGGAATTGTCTCAAAAGTGTATTCCTTTGTCATTGTTCAATAAATTTGTAACATTCATCAAAAAAAATTTAACAATAGAAAATATAATTAAAATATTGTTATTTTTTTATTATGTATCACAATTTTATTGGATGAGATATAATTTGTGATACACTTTTGGAACATGTGATCCTGGTTCCAGACCATAAAAAAGTAATCATTACACTTCTAATTTTTAATAACTTTTAACCTTTTATTATGATTAACTTGTTATCGTTGATTAAAAAATATATTTAAATTAAAAATATAATAACTAATTTTTTTTACCAATTATAATAATTAAACTTTTTTTTTTTGTAACAAATGATGTGTTTACATTTATCCTTTCTTCTTTTCCTTTAACCATCTCAAGTTTTGATTCTTTTATAGGTCTAAAGTGGATTCTTGATCAATCTAACAAATGTATAGCCTACTACTATTAATGAAATATAATAGATATTTTAAGCTCACATTTCAAAGAGTTCATTTCAATTCATACAATTATAGAACATTTATTATGGTTAGTTGAATATTTGTAGGGCCAAAATTTTCTCACTCCTTCATAATTTTGCCTGAAAAAAAATCTAAACATTATCTATGTTTTATAATCAACCATTAGAAATAGTTTTAAGAAAGGGGCATTTAAAACGTTGAACTTATACCCAAGTTGTTCTAATTATATATTAATTTGGCAAGTTTATTCCACTTACCATGTTTTGCAAAAGCATAAAAAGACAAGTAGGTGAACATTGTTTTTGGAGGCTCATGTTTATCCATTTAGGAAAAGCAAACACATATAATAACAAAAGTATTTGAGGAGATCCGATTACTCTAATAATAAGTTTTTTAAATTTATTTCATATTTTAGTCATCAATTATGGAAAAATCTAATAGTTTAAATTAATAAGTAAAACTATTAGATATACATAAAATTGATAGCTAAAATGTGAAGTTAGTGTAAGTCGATCCCTCATCCAAAACCATGTATATTTTACCATATCCATTACAAAAGGAATATGTTTTGGGACCCACCTTACTAGCTTACGTGTTAGATTATCCCATTATATGCTTACACGTGTCCTTCCAAATCCATCACGTAACTACAAGACAACAACAACGGAGAAGGTTCATGAACTGGGTCCCACAGTTTGTCCGTTGATTTCACGTGGCATTTAGCCGACACGACAGCGTACAAGGTCGTTTCACAGTGAGAGCTTCACTACGCGACAAAAGCCACCAACTTCAATTTGTTCTTATTGAATATATGTTTATCTTTTATAGATTTACTTTCTTGAATAAATATAGCTCATAAATTATACCAAGATTTAGATTTTTTTAGTTTTTTTATCTTGATAAATTTTGGTAAATTATTTATCATGTGATAATCTTGTGTTATAAGTATTATAAATATATTGGTTGTTTGTTGAATAAAATTAGAATCATCTCATTACATTTTTATCTTTTAAAATTAAAATATTACTTAATCATTATAATTTCTCTATCCACGTCACCATCAAGTTGGTAGGAAAGAATTTATTTGACCCAAGTATATAAAACATTAAATTACACTAACACCTCTTCGATTTTAGTTAAATTATACAAATCATTCATCCATTTTATACATATATAGAAATCTTATAATTTATATACATATATTATACTAATTACATATGCATGAGAAATAAGTATGATTTTTTAAATACAAAGTCATGATAATTGCAATTAAGTTAATCAAAATATGATATATTGTTAAGACAAATCTAAAATAATCTACGAATTAATACATTTTTATTATTTATGGTTCATTACAAAATGCATCATAATTCTAAGAAATATTATTTAAATCACTCTTATATTATATTATAACAAACAAAAAAATAATGAAAATGTATTGACTCGTATACTAATGGATTTATTTCTATAATATATATTTTGTTTAGCTTAATTATAAGTGTAATATATGTTTTAAATTCAGGGATTTTTATTGGTGCAAAAAATAGAGGAATGATTTGTAAAATTTTACTAAAACACAGGAGATGTCAATTTATCTTCTCAACAAATCCGAGTAAAATTTTTTATTACTAGCTAAATAAAAATTTAGTAAACATTTTTCTCTTACGTAAAAGAATTTATAGTATAATTACAATTATAATAACTAATAACAATGTGATTATTTTTAAAAAGTTTCCCACATATCAACTTTAATCTGGAAAGGTTGAAGTGATTTAAGTATTATAATAACTAAAGTAAATTATAGTCATACCCCCTGAGTTTTAGTGAAATTACACAAATCACCCATCACTTTTTTGTCCTTACACGAACTACCCTTAATTTTGTACATATGTTACACTGACTACCCCTGCATAATATAAAAGTGTAATGTTTTAAACAAAAAATGTATGATGTGTGTTATTAATTAATCAAAATATTGTATATCATGTAGAAAAATTCAAATAATATAAGAGTTAATGCGTCTTCATTATTTCGCTCGTTATAAAATAATATAAGAGTTATTTAAACATTTATTTGAAATTATTAATGTATTTTTTAATGACACAAAAATAATAAAGAAACATTCGTTTTTGTACTATTTGAAGTGTTACACAATATACAATATTTTGTTTAACTTAATTACATTCATCACACGTTTTTTCTTTAAAATTTTACACTTTTATAGCATGCAGGGGTAGTCTGTATAATGTATGTATAAATCTAGGCGTGGTTTGTGTAGGAATGAGGGGTGGTTTGTGTAATGACAAAGAAGGGAGGGGTGGTTTGTATAATTTCATTAAAACTCAAGGGGTATGAGTGTAATTTACTCTATTAACTAATAACCAATAAATTTTCCTTACATATTGAATGTTTATCAATAAATTAATTAATTTTTCAACCAATTCTTATTCTAATTGAATAAGTTAATTTAATAACATTAACTTTAATTGATTTTTCAGCATTCACTCTCAGCTTTTAATAACTTCTCAATTTGTTATGCCAAACAAAACTTATTCTCCAATAACTTTGGTGTTGTGATAAAGGGCATAATCGTCATTTTGACTCAGCTTAATTTAACTTCCCTCATTGTTCAATTAGAAAACGTCGTCGTATTAATAGAGAGATAGAAAAGAAGAACTTTGTTATTGTTTTCCGCAATTCTCTTAAAGAAAAATCTGAACTTTTAAACTCTTTCAAAAGCAATTTTCTTTCTGCTCTATTCACTCAAACATCATGGTTCAGCTAATGAGATCAGATTCAGAAAATAATCACTGCATAAAAAAAGTGAAGCTAGAAACCCAAAATGAAGTTGAACCTGTTTCTCAAACTCAAAAACGACCCAGATTTGATTCTCCACAAAAGGTTTCATTTTGATACCAAAAAATCAAACTTTTATACTATTTCTCTAAAACCCAGCAACAGTTTCTTATTTTGTATAAACTTTCATTGATTTCACATGTTTTTTGTTTTGTAACAGAGTGGTTCAAGTGATGATTTGGTTCCAGTTTCAGCAGCTTTATATAATCCTCTTGATGAGCCAAGCCCTTTGGGTTTGCGTCTAAGGAAGAGTCCTTCACTTTTGGATTTGATTCAGATGAGACTCTCTCAACAAGATGATGATGATAATGATCACAGAACATCACTTAAGAAGGATATTAAAAGTGTCAAAAGTTCTGGTACTACTAGTGCAGATTCTAAACTCAAAGCTTCAAATTTTCCTGCTACTGTTTTGAAAATTGGGACTTGGGAGGTAAGCTTATAATTTATATGATTTTTTGTGTGTCTTTTACTGTGTTAGTTGATATTGTAATTTCTGTTGTGTGTTTTTTAGGAAATATGGTATTTTTGTGTTCTTTATGTGAATAAGGTTGTAATTTATGCCAATATTAATGTGTTATAAAGCATGGTATGGTGATTTTAGTGTGTTTTTTTAAAAACTATGTAAATAAGATTGTAATTGATGTGAATTATATTTTTAATGTGTTTTTTGGAAATATGGTAATTTTGGTTGTTATGACTTTTTTTTTTGCAGTATAAATCAAGATATGAAGGAGACTTGGTAGTGAAATGTTACTTTGCAAAGCATAAGTTGGTATGGGAAGTACTTGATGGTTGTCTTAAGAATAAGATTGAAATCCCTTGGTCTGATATCATGGCTCTCAATGCTAACTACCCTGATGATGCACCTGGAACAATGGAAGTTGTAGTAAGTATCCTTCTTTTGTAGGACCATAGTTGAAATGAAAATTGGAGATTTTTCCAGATATAGGACTTTAACCTTCTTTAACAATAAATCAATAATAGCTTGAGGTCAGGTATTGACTCGGTTTTAGGACAGTGAGTTTATGTACTTATATACTTTTGTTTAGGCCCTACTAGATCTCCCGATAGACGAAAAAGGTCAAAGTTCGATTCCTGGGAGAGCACTTGTTGGGAGGGGTATCCACACACTCCGAAAGGGATTAATTACTTACACATAGGGTGAAGGGATAATTTTGGTTATACCAAAAAAAAATACTTTTACTTGATTAATTCGTTACTGATATGGGACTTTAATCTTCTTATAGACAATAATAGTTTGATGCCATGTATTGACCTAAAGT
This sequence comes from Lupinus albus, assembly GCA_009771035.1. Lineage (NCBI taxonomy): Eukaryota > Viridiplantae > Streptophyta > Magnoliopsida > Fabales > Fabaceae > Lupinus > Lupinus albus. The sequence goes on from CM019999.1 coordinate 11,621,422, forward strand.
TTTAAAATAATGAGAATATGTGTCTTCTAACATATATACTTTTTACTCTCAAGACTTGACTTTCTAATATTTCTAAACCTCATTCTTTAATGATAATAGTCAACTTGATATCATGCATTGACTTAAAATTTTAAGATAATGAGTTTAAGACTTCAAGGGTTTCTTACTTATATACTCTTTACTTAATTCATATTTCACCAATATGGAACCGTTAACCCTCGCGTTTCATGCTAAGTTAGTGATCTTGTTTGTTGTAGCTGTCTAGAAGACCCTTATTTTTTAGGGAGATCAATCCACAACCAAGGAAGCATACTTTATGGCAGGCAACATCAGACTTTACCGGTGGACAAGCTAGCATACACAGGTACTATAAGTGTTCTTCTTTCGGAATCTAATAATCCGGCGGTGTTTTTACTTTAGATTTGTTGGGGAAGCAAAAGCAACATTAATACTGATGTAATTCGATACATTGTCGCAGGCGACATTTTATGCAGTGTCCACAAGGATTGTTGGGGAAGCATTTCGAGAAGCTCATTCAGTGTGATCCGCGTCTCAACTTTTTAAGTCAACAGTCAGATTTGGTGCTGGATAGTCCTTATTTTGAACCCGGGACTGACCAAATGGATTCAAGTAGCGGTTTTGATAGAAAAAGTGAAGGACAAACCAGTTTTTTCGGAGTGAAGGATATGGATTCAGGATTTGGAGTTCAACCTACTTCCTCAAAAAGTCAACATAATCTTGTTGGTAACTCTGTTGAAAATGTTCCCCAAGAAATTACTTCAACTAACTCAGGTAATTGCTGTTGACTTTATATAACATTTAAATTTAGCATACAGGTAAATGCACCTCTTTATTCTTTAAACATACAACATTTGCATTGATACTTTTATACCATAATGTGTAAAGTTCTTGGGTTTTTCTTAAGGTTAAGTATTTACTAGCGACATTTGTTTCAAGGTTAACTGAAAATAATTCCAGAAACGCTTAGTGTTTGGTTACACCGCATGAAATGTGATTCAATATCCTTATGTTATTATACACATATCTTATGTCTTATTATGCCCAATTCACCACTATCGAGGTCGAGTATTAGTAATCTCATGTGTCCCTTTGTGGCTTTAAATCTCTATTAAAGAAGAAATTGTAAATTGTATATTTTCATGCGATTTTTACCACTATGCTAGAATTATAATCTTACCATAACGGCACACAAGCCTATTTCCTACTAGGTGGGGTGGCTATGTGGATATAATGTATCTATGATGTTATGTTATAAATCATGTCCGTAGACAAACCATTGATATATAAATCGTTCGTAAAATTTCATCTATAGAGTTTTTTGAACTTTGTTATGATCATCCAAAGTTTATATATAATGCCTTATTTATCATATGCAGTGATGAACACCCATCCAATGAAAGATTTCAGAAGTAGAGGTACTGAAACATTGAAGTTTCTTAGTAATCTAGATCAAATCAAATTGCCCGGACTTAACCCTTCGATGTCGATGAATGATTTGGTAAACCACATCGGAAATTGCATTTCCGAACAATTTGACAGCCAATATAACAGATCCATTTTAGAAGAATTCACACAATCATTGTTCAATGATACTCAACTCACAACAGCAGCTTCTGATGAACAATATGTAATGTCTAGAGTGAACTCATTATATTCACTTCTACAAAAAGACCCTTCAACAGAAGACACAACAATGATGAGAAATGAGGGTGGAAAAGTTGGTATGAATCATAACAACGACACTACTCATATATCGGCATCGGCATCGTGCAAAAGCAAAGAGGTTGAATTTGAAGGTCAGAAAGATGATGGTTATGGTTTCAAGCATGGAAGTGGAATATCTAGAAAGGAATCAGTTGGTGAGTTGTTAACTAATCTTCCAAGAATAGCATCATTGCCACAGTTTCTGTTTCACATGGCTCAGGATTCTGGTAATAATCATGCTAGATAATGTGCCAATGCATGCAAGAGTAAAAAAAAACTTGTGAATATTTTATATAACAGTCATATACTTGACTCTAGTGGGATTCAGAAATTCTTATTGATGAAGATTCCCTCTGAATATAATGGAATGCCTTTAAGTTGAAAATATGCAGCATAATCTGTGTTTTACTTGTTTTTAGTTTTTAATGTGGAAACTCATTTTATTAAGGTTGTAGTTTATGCTATTTGAGGTAGTTTAAATTTTGTATAAGTTTTCAACTTGCATCAAAGCTTAAAAAAGAATTTGGTTCATAATCTCCTCATGTGATAACCTTTTATTGAATAAAGTGTGTATGGAATAGGTGTTCAACTAGTTGTGTTCAGTAGTTTAAAAAAAAAAAGCTTATAGATAAGGATCACAGTTAAGCGTGTAAACATGTCAGGTCAGACCGATTTTTGTTTTAAACCATTCAAACTTATCTAGTATGTAGAGATTGGGTTTGGTATGTTAAATTTTTTTGAAGGCTAGACTTGACGGATTTAAAAGTCCGACATGTTAAGTTTCTTACTTTATAAGGTCTTAAAATAGGCTAAAATGTTTACAATTAAATAGATTAATAGACGTATTTTTAATTAGGTCCTTCTAACCTGAACATTTAAAATATTTTTTGTATATATTTTTATACTAAAATAATATAATATGAATATTAATATAATTAAATAGGTTAATCTGTTAGGCTTAATATGTCTTTTAGAATAGCATAATAGCATGATGCAGACCTGATTTTGAAAAATCTGATATGGTCTAAACTACCCTTGGTTAGAACAAGTTGTTTTTAGGGAAAAAATATATAACACAATACTATCTTATAACTTGAAGAAAAATATGATATGAACTAATTTCAAATGCCTTAATTTTTCAGAATAACATGTTTGGTGGGATTTGTTTCTTTCCCATTTATGACTAATTGTGGTCTTCATCTCCATGTTGGTAATTTTGTTGTTCTCCTAATTCCTCAGTTTCTTGTAACATGTTCATAAGAATGTTGAGTTGGTCTTTAAGCATTGCATTCTCTCTTTCCATTTGTGCACGTTTGCTTTTTTCATCCACAAGTTGGATTTGCAAATGCTCTAAACATCTTGAATCCTCTTCCAACTGTTCATTTAGCCCATCTATTTCTCTATCCTATATAACAAATATTAAAGTTTTAACTTTATCAATATAAATACTAGCATACTAACATTTGTCGATTAAAAAAATATTAACCAAAATTATGATGCTACTAGTTTTTTACACCATCTTCTGCATTTAGTTAATCATCTATAAAATTTGTTATTAATCATATAGTTAATGCCTTAATCACTTAATGGTTAACTTATTAACCATCAAATATTTGATTAACCATGAAAATAGTGGAGCACATTTCTATTCATCCTTGTCAGCAACATATATTACAATCAGAATATCAACTTGTTTCCAAAACACCTTTTCTTGAAAGTTGTTTCCCTTTGGAACCCCAATTAAATTATAAGAAAAAAAAGCTCATTTTTTAATCTCTAACATATGAATAAATAACTAATCTCTTTCAGGATCTATGACTAATTTTCTAAATAAATGTCACTATCACTAATGGGAGAAAATAAGTGATTTAGAATAACTCAAAGTTTCAAGCATATTTAAAAAGATAGATTATTTTAAAACCAATCAAGCTTTTCCCATTTCACCATTCCAAAGATAATAATTTTTTGAAACAAATATTATAACCTATGCAAACTACTTCATACTTTTTTAGTATTGTACAATATAAAAGTGCTTCTAAATACAAACAAAACATAACAGATTATCTTAAAATCATCTTTCATTGAACACCTTCTAAAATAAACACACTCTACTGTAGACTATAGTCGATTATGCACATAAAATATAATTTTTTCATAGATCATAGCTACCAAGTTAAGTTGTTGAAGAAATTTGTACCTTTCTGTTCATTTCTTGGACAGCAATCCTTCTCATGCTTTCAACTACATCAACATTTACAAGCTTACGCTTCTTTCCAATGAGCCAACCCTTTGGATAGTTTGCAGATTCAAAGTCAGGAGGAGGAAGTAAAGACTCAGCAGAGGGTCTTTTGCCGCTGACATTCCCCGCAATCGGTTCGAACAACGCCTTTCTGCGCTCCGAAATAGGAGTTGAGTTCTGCATTTCTTCATCACAAGGAGGAGGATCTTGCTCATTGTTTTGTTGTTTATCAGCAGTATCTTCTGATGATACCTTTATATTTCTTCCACTAGTAGCTGTTGAAAACATGTTACCATTATTTTTGCAACCCATTTTAGAGATAGTAATTTAAATATCATCCTTTACCAATGTGGGTAAATTGAATTACACAGGGTGAAAGTTTTAGGATTTGGATTGTTAGATTGCTCAAATGTAATTAAGAGTCTCTTCTAAACCTTACATTCTCATTTTTTAGCAATATTATGAGGACTCGATTGGACCGGACAATCTAACCACTTCGATCGCTAACCGAATTTAAAAACGACTATGATTTTGTAGTCTCAACCGAATGAGAGGTTGGATTGTTTCACACAACTTCATAATCTTTTTTAGTACTACCAAGGCTATTCATCAACTCGATGAGTAAAGAACTAATTCCTTTCAGGGTACGTGGTTGCCCCTACCAACAATTGCTGCTCGTAGGAATCGAACTCTTGACTTTGTTGGGAAGTAAGTCTTGCATCGCCTACCTTATTGTCTCGAGAATGATTTAAATATATGTTGAGCTACTTATTGTCAATTGTTTTAGCGGACCTTATTTTTATCATCATGAAAAGAATCTAGCGGACCTTAAACCAGTACACTCATGCAAAAACATACAATTCTATATCCAAATCATATAACCCATGTATGATTAAATGGTGAATTACTGAAATCAAATACATATAAAGTACAAAATACATGATATATAAAGTTAATTAATAAAATTAAGAAGAGGGTATAGTATAATTACCTGATCTCCTTCTAGATTTCCAGTAAATTGTAGGAGTGGAAACCAAAGAGAAACCATTCAAAGCATCATCCATTACCATCATGCATGAAATTAAAAAGCACCTTCAAATTCAGATATAAACTTTAGTATAAAAATAATACATGTAACAAAAAATTTATCCCCCTAAGTAATTTTTGTTGCACATAAAGAAACTTATGTTTATAATTTTGGAAGTGTTGTTTGGTTTTCTTCTTGTTCCTTCACCAAATTGAACTAAAGGAGATGATGATACTTGTCATGGGACCATAGACTATGAGATTAACGTTTTTGAACGGTCCAGATTTCTTATATGGGGTGGGGAATTTTATGTCAATTACTTTATCCTTATTTTATAATTTATGTGGACCACATTTCCTTTCTTCTCATTTTTCCTTGTTTTCATTTTTGTTTTATATTTATGTTATTCGGAAACAATCCAAAATCATATTAAGCCACCATTATTTATTTATTTTGTGTTAATTTGATGGATAAAAATTAATTATTTTCTGAATAAATGAATGCCTATTCCATGAAAAGTTGTTCCTGAAGATCGAATTTTTGCATTAGGCCTGTTTAATATATGGGATCCAAATACATTTTACATTTACTCCTAACAAAGTGTTAGGATAAGGTATAAAGTTATGTTAGATCCTCAAAAATATTAAAGTCGTGTTAAATCCTAAAAAATATCAAAAGATATTAAGTGTATTGGAAAAAACAATCACATATTCGAAAAAGATTAGGTTATTAGCCATAATGTATAAGGTAAAATGATACTATTATTACTACAAAAAAAAACTAAGAAGCATTTTCTTTGCCTTATTAAGAAATAAGATGATTTTAAAAATTTCATTTGAGAGTTGTTTAAGAAATTTCTATAAAATAATAAAACAAATTACAAAGGCAAAAATGATTCTTTTTTTTAATTTTATTGGGTATGGTTAGCTGATATGTTTTTAGTGGATATAATTTAATTTTTTAAATTTATTTATGTTTTATGAATAATGAAATAGGTTAAACTAAATACATTTAAAATAAATCTATAAGAATTTTTAAATGATAAAACTTCACACATTTTTAACTAAAAAGACGTAGTTTATATAGGGAAGTGGTTCACTTACTCCAAAATTAAGTGGAAAAACCAATTCTATCATAACCCTCAATTCTTAGTACATTCAATAGTTTAAATTTATTTACTAATTCAAACCATTGGATTTACTAAGATAAATAACTATGATGTGAAGTAAGTTTTTTTACTTACTTTTGAAGTAAGTGAATCCCCACCCTTTTATATAAGCTAGTTAAATAAAACTGAAATCTAAGCCAAATGTTAGATTAGGGGTAAAGATCCTCTAAAATACTAAACAAAATTAAAATGAAAAAATTAAATAGGATCGTGGCGCTTTTATATTTTTGATATAATTATAATGACATTTCTTCCTTTACAAGATAATGTAAAAGCAATTAACTCTTCTCTAAAGTGTTCTATCTCTTATATTAGAGTTTTCTTTTTTTTCCCACTTTCACTAAAGCAGCAAAACTTCCTGTTAGCCACTTTTTGTTAGGCAATGAACCCCCATTTTTATCAGTCCCAGAAAAAACTTAATTTTTTTTAAAATATTTTATTTTTTAAAATAAATAAATGAATTTTTTAGAAAAATAATGAAATAAAAATATAATAAAAAATAGGTTCTATAAACCTATGACACTATTTTAGAAAATATTTTTAAAAAAATAAAAAAAATCAAGTACTAAATAGATTTATAAAGTGAATTATTTTATTTTCGGAATTATTATATTAAATATATAAGAATAATTGAAAATATTTTTATTAATTTTTATAGGTAATTTCAGATTTATTAAATTAAATACAAATATTTTGAAAGTTTCCACTTTAACTTAAAATAGAAATTCGAATTAATTTCAAAATAATAATAATAAATGTAAGTTGCAACCTGGTCAAATGTTAATTATGAATAGGGGTTAGGGTAGTGAAAATTTATACTGAAAAAGCATCCCAAAAAGGCATTTGGAACCAAAGTAAAAATTTGCAAAAGGCGATAGATTCGATGCGGGCAAGTTCACTGTAGTCTCGTGCATCCATTTCCACGTTGAATCACAGACGCTATTTTGGCATACTAATTTTAGTCTCAGAGTTGACTAAGGACTAGTCAGTAACAAGACGAAACGCGTCCCCATATCGGTGCACACTACCGCACTTGATTACTCGACCCTTGGGGACGCGTCACTTTCTTAAGCTTGCTACGTGTCCATTAACACCATTCATCCAATTTCAGCCATTCGCGGCACAACATCAGATCCAATCTCCACCAGTGCAATTTTCACTAATTTTTTAAGTGCAATTGGATACAATTCTATTTACTTTATTTTTTATTTTATTTATTAGTTTAACCATGGAATATTGTTTAATGAGTGAAAATTAAGTTATTGTGCTAATAAAGTACAAATACAATCACCAATTATTTTATACTGCAATGTTATTAAAACCGTACCGGCTATCAAACCGGTTAGGGTACTGGTATAGTGGTACAGTGGTTCAACCAGTGGTTCAGTAATTAAACTGCATGCCGGTTAAACCGGACATACTTGCTTATATATATATATATATATATGTAAACCTATAACAAAAAATTTCAAATAAGTAGATATTCATATTTATAATTCATATTCATAATTTACTTCAAATTCACACAAACAAACAACATTAAGTCTTTAATAAAATCAAAGTCTAAAGTACAAAACATATATTTATCCAAAATTATCACTTAACAAACGCAAAATACAAATAAATGACCCAAGTATCAATCATTGAAGTTGAAGAATTGGTGAAGAATTGAAAAATTGAAATTTAAAAAAAAAATTAATGTACAAACCAACCGGTTTTCACCGGTTTTTACCGGTTCTATTGCATATGCGGTATAACATACGTACCGTACCGGTTAGGGGTCCGGTTCACTGGTTTTCCGGTTAAACCGGACGGTACGGCACGGTTTTTAAAACTATGTTATACAGGATCATAATTTTCTTATAAGTAATTAATAATGATGTTTTTATGGTAAATAACAAACAATCAATTACTAAAAATATTTTTTTTGTAAGCAACAATTAACCAAACCCCTTTTCTATGATCTCTAACAATTAACTAAATTTATTTATTTTTATGTAGTTAATTAAAAAATGACAACCAATAAGTTATACCCTTTCAATATAATAAAAATTACATAAAATACTTGTGATATAAATTTTGGGTTTTAATCAAAGATGAAATATGGTCGTGAAAACATTTTTCGTCCTCAAATCATCTTCGAATTGTCGTGCTACACTGCTTCTCTTCACTCGATTCATTTTCATAATCAATAAAAATATGTACTTTAATTAAATAAATATCTAATAATAAAAAATCTTTTTTTACGAATAAGTAAACATGAGAATATACATTTTACAAAAAATCTAAAAATTAACAAACACATCAAGGATGGAGGGAAAGTCGCCCCTAAGAACTTCTTTTGCTCAACTTATCATTTGGATGGTCGCGCTAGGCCACATCTTTCTTAATTAAAATTAAAATATGAGTAAATTACACTGACACCCCCTGAGTTTTAATGAAATTACACAAACTACCCCTCCATTTTTTACTCATACAAAAAAAAACCTGATTTTTGTACATATATTACACACATTATCCCTGCATGTGAAATAAATGTAATTTTTTACATAAAAAATGACGATACGTGTAATTAAGTTAAACAAAATATGATATATCGTGCAAACAAGTCCAAATAGCATACGTGTCAACACATTTTCATTACAAAATGCATCAATAATTATAAATATATATTATTTTGTTCACCCTTATATGATATTATAATGAGAAAAGATAATGAAAATGTGTTGACTCGTACACTATTTTGACTTGTTTTCACGATATATCATATTTTGTTTAACTTCATTACACTTATCATCATTTTTTATGTAAAATCATATTTATTTCACATGGAGTAGTAGTCTGTGTAATGTATGTACAAAAATCAGAGGTTTTTTTGTATGGGTAAAAAATTGAGGGGTGATATATATAATTTCACTAAAACTCATGGGGTGTCAATGTAATTTAATAGGGGTTACGTAGGGTCAGATTTCACCTTGTTAGACACAATAAAAAATAAATAAAATTTGTCATTTTAATAGTTAATTAAATAACACAAATAATTTTAAAGTATAAAATAAGTCATATAATTTATTGATTGATACCGCTTAAAGCGAGCGAATGATGTATTAATATAATCCTTAATCCGTAACTGAGTTCTGAAAAAAAATATCAAAAATTCAAAGCCCAATTTAATTGAGTTAAAATATATTTATACGTTTTTTACCATAAAATGTACTAGCGACTCTAATAAAATCGTACAGCCGAAAATCAAAACAATATCACTTCCGCTTAGTCTCTTTTTTCTCTCTCTCTCTTTTTTGTTGTTGTAACCCACCATATCTCAAAGGGTGGAATCCCCTCGGTTGCAACCACCCAAAGAAATTTCGTGTAAGAGGTGACATTCTTTTATGCTTGCTGGAAAAACAGTGAAATTATGTTGGGATAGTTTCAAACTTGTCATATTAGAAGGCCAAGTGAATTTTTGGAGAAGGAATAATTGTGATAAGTTGCACATAGAGAAATTGTATCTTTCATGTTTGGTGACAAAATTGAGTTATCCTTATCTTCATTATTCTCTTTATATGATGGAATATAGTTATGCTATCCATAACAACTATTAATGTTTGTTGTTTCACATGGTAACAAGTTTGATTTCACTTAAGCAATGTCACATTTTCATTTGCTAAGATTGGAAAATATATTTTGAACACATGCTTTTGATACTTAACATAGACATTTTACATCATCGCCCATAACCTTATCGCTCGTAGTAATCTCCGTAATCAAGATATTACAGCTGCATCATATGATTCGCAATTTAAAATCTTGCAGCTTAGATTGACGTGAACAATGTTGTAAAACCCGAGTCGGACGTCATACTGGAAGAAGTCTCTATTAGATTTAACCGGTTTAAAATGTTAAATCGACTTGTCTAACCGGGTGATTTCATACATAATTAATAATTTTTATTTATAAATGTATAATTATATAAACGTAAAATTTTATATAATTAATTAAAAATCAATTATAATTACATTGAAGTAACATTTCTTCATATGTTTTTGGACTTACGGTAAAACAAAATATTAGAATAGTGTTCCATTTTTTTAATTTTTTATGTAAACCGTCCGGTTTACTTCCCGGTTCAATGTAGTTCAATCCTCATTCGATTAAAACTGTAAACCAGAACCGATTTCAAGTCCGGTCAACGATCAGACCGATCGGACCGTCCACTACGGTTCGGTTCTCGCAACATTGGATGTGAGTGTGTATGATATGATTATGAGAATCAATTGAGTGTAAAATCTAGATGTTCGAATACTAGAGTTAATTGCAGCAATTGCTATGTCCTAAGTTGACATAATGCAGTATAAACTAATACACATAAACTACACCCTATACCTTATAGAGACATAAGTTTATGCAAAATTTAACCATCTCAAAGTTGAAAATACACATGTTTCTCAAGTTCATTTATCTTTACAAATTATAATACTTAATCATCAATGCATATAGTCTCTTACAAACCGAATTAAAATTTGCATAATGTTCATCAATAAGTAGTATCTAGAGAAAGCAAAAACCTTAGAAACAATTTCCCATATTGCAATATTCCTCAAATATCATACAACAAATCCTTAAACACTTTCATATGCTCATGTTGAAGAGCAATTGCAACAGATAAGCTTCCATCATTTGTTGAACTAGGAATTATAAAAGATAATCCTTCATATGCAATTCCACCAGGTCCCATAAAAACAGGTCTACCCCAACCAAAATCAGCATCATGAATTGGAAGCCTAGTCCAACTAGTTATACCAAGATTAGGGCACTTAAAGGTATGTGCACCCCTAACAAGTGCCTTTAAATCTGGCTGCAACTCCAAATAATCTAGGGCTGACCTTAAATATTCATTGTCCATTCTTAACAATGCATTGTGGATTCTACTTGCAGCATACCATGTTGGCTTTGACATAAGATCACCAGCAATAGCTATAGGTGTTGTTGTGAATATAACATTTCCAAAGTAACCTGGTGGTAGTGGTGGTTGTAACCTTGATCTTCCATCAGTTGCTATGTATAACTTTGTTTCTTGTTCATCAGAAAGTGATCTTGCTTTGCATACACTTTTCCAAACATGACCAGCTAACATTTCATAAGTGCTGTAGTTTATTGTGTTGCCATCTTCTTTTGACTTACCTGTAAATTAAAGAGATAATTTCAGATCAAAACATTCATCAACATGTTCATGCATTTCTATATATGTTGGGATTTGCATGTTTTAAATGGCATATTAATGTCGTCATTAATAGGTACTTTTGGAGTATGAAGGAGTTTGAAAGGCTTTATAAGCCTTAAGTGCTAACCTTGTCGAATACTAATTCCTCGATTTTCTTATTTCTCTCTCATAATCATTGGCGAAGCCTTTACAACCTACTTCTCTCCCTTTCTTTATGTAACATTAGAATTGACCATTCATATTGTACAAAAATTGGATGGGTAAGGTATTTCAAACTCCTAACTTTAATTGATTATTAAATCAGAACTTATAAGTAGGTGACTTTTATAAAAGAGACTAGTTATATATACAACTTATTTGAATACATATACCATATAACATTTATTTATGTTCTTTTCCATTTTCATCAATCATTTCACAAGACACAAGGATAGAGACCATTATTTATAGGAAGAAAAAACATATTCCTTTTTAAAATTAGTTGTCTAACCAAATAGGGTTATTCACTTATTTTTATTTTTAGTCAAATAAATATATTAAATGCGTGAGAATTCACTAATTCAAACCATTGAATTTTCTTATAATTGATATCTAAAATGTGAAGTTGAAGTCAATGGATCTCTCCTTATAGGATCAAACACAAATCATATCATGATCATAAAATGATGAACAAAATCATGTATGTTGGGTTTATTTAATTGTAAACTCTCACATTGGATATGAGGAGAAAATTAAAAGAGTTTATAAGTAGAAAAAACTCATGGAACTAATGCATTAATATTTTGGTTCAAGACGTAGTGTCTCACTTATAACTCTCAACTATTCTCATATCCTGATAACAATGGAACTCCACAGTTGTTGTGAAACTCTAGTATGGTCCAACAATAGAAAACTCATGTAGGGTTCATGTCAAAATCATATTATGGTCAAGATTATACCAACAACTTTAGTGAAATTTGAGAAGAGTAAATATATACATTCTTACTCTCATAAGTGAAGAGGTTATTTTCGGGATTTGAATTTGTAGCCTCATAGTCATTAACCAACAACTATAATGTATAAATAAAGATATTAGTATCCTAGTATTATTATTATTATTACCTTTAAGGATGTTGAGTTGGTCACGTGTCAACTTGAAAATAGAGACAGCGGCATTTTCTGACCCATGTTTAATGATGTTATTGTTTTGAGTTGTAGTGTTGATGAGTGGTGGTGGTGGCTTATACTCAATGTGTTGAAAAACAGGTTTAGGTGGGTCCCTAGCAGAAAGTAATGTCCTATTAATGAACGGTGGGATTGAAACATCTAAGCCACGAGCAACATCTGACCATGTATTAATAAAGTGTAGACCAGAATATCCATCTGCTGCATGATGTTGCATACCAACACCTAATGATACACCTCCACATTTGAAATATGTTACCTGTAAATTAAATAATCTCCATAAATATCAATCATATGAATCTAAATGTGCATTAAAGTAGGTGTACCTTTAATATATATATAGAGTCTTATTAACTGTTTAGAGCTATATATTTTTAAATAATTTAAATAAAAAATTAAAATAAAAAACTTATTTGCATGTTTTTTTCCCTTCAATTTATCAAAATAAAAATATTGAATACCCATACCTTTTATTAAATATCAAATTTACAACTACATCATATCATATAAAAAGTAAGTATAATATATATACATTATCAGTATAAAGATTTATACATAATCACTATATGATTTATTCATTGCATTATATAGAAACAATAGTGACACACCTAGCTATGAGAGAAGGAACGGAGTTTTTTAGCCTAAAACATTATAAAATGGGTGAGTAGAAACACATACAAATAGTATGAGTTATCATGATCGTATCATGTTTGGTACATACACGATCCTAAATATTGAATGTGCCTAATTTTTGAACTCGAATTCTACTCTAGACCCGATGAGACCCAACCCTATTCGGGCCTTATTATAATCGGGTCATACTGTGTGAATGTGTAAGGTCGGGTCCTGCTCACCCCAGACTAAATAAGTAATCTTTCATTTGTCTTGAGTTGGCATCTCATTTGACAAGAGAAACTAGATGGACAATGATACTTTGTCTTAGAATTTTTCTGTCTCCATCGCCCTCATCAATTAAATTTTATAAAATAATATTAAAATGTTAATTTTTATTTTTTATTTTTAATTGAATAATTTTTTTTAATTAATTTAAAATATAATGTGAGACATAAATAGAGATATGTGATCATTATCCAAACTGATAAAATGTGTTGGGAATACAAAGTTGAATTTTCCACCAAAGTAAACATTTCACCAACCCTTCCCAATCATCCAGTAGAAATATTTTGCATCACTTTAAATATCGACATTTTATTAAAAATTCTATTTTAACAAAAGTAATTTATTTTTTTAATAAGGTGGATGCTTTTGATTGGTGTCAAAGAAAAGAATATAATATTTATATATAGTTAGTGTAAAGATTTATACACAATCATATATTATTCAACATTCCTTTGGATTAATTTTTGTAAATAGTCAATAATTATCAAATATAAATAGTGAATGATACAATGATAATATATAAAAATTGAGGTAACACCCACTGTAATTAGTTTGCAACAACTATACTAAAAGTAAAATAAAACAAACAATCTAATTATATTTGTATGTTATTCAGAACTTAAACAAAAAAGTTACCTTCTGACTTAAAATTCATATACTTATCCTTAGGAAAACGTCAAATTCCCTTCATGTTTACCAGATTCTCTTTTTTGGTTCATGTTTTTTCCACAAAAAAGTGTATTATTTAATTTTTAAGCATACAAATAACATAATAATATAATATAAAAAATTAATTGACATTAGAAACAAGACGAAATGTTTGACCACCCGAAGACTTTAATTATTTTAATAAAGAATAAATAAATACTTAATTACATAATCATAAAATATAACAATATAATAAATAAATGTTTGACGGCTTAGTGTTTAAAGGAATTATATATATACTAGAAATAGAGTATGGATTAAGGAATTGTTGTATAAAAAACTATAAATTATGATAAGGAATTCACTTATTTTTAGAGTAATTTTTTTAAATTTACTCATTCACATCTTAGCTATCAATTCTAGTAAATCTAATGGTTTATATCTAATCACGAATTCAAATCATTGGATTTCCATATAATTGATGTCTAAGATTTGAAGTAAGTTTAAAATTAAATTTACTCTTGGAGTAAGTGGATCTCCTTCCATAAATTATATATTAAATACAAGTGAGTGAAAAGACTAAAACACACCTGCAACACTAACAAGGGATATGTCTCGATCCCTTGTTCGTAATCAACTCCCGGTATAAGTTGTCGAAGTTCAAGTGTAGGAGCAAAGTCACCAAAATCATCAATCACCGTGCCGGTTTCAGCCTCCACAAAAAGTACACCTTGACCATTACAGTCAATTTGAACCCGGCCGTCTTCATCGCGACAAAGACGGCCGGCCATTGGATAAAAAGAAACAAGGACTTTGCTTAGTGCCTCCATCAAAACTTTTGAGTCAAAGAAGTTTGAGACACCGGTGGGTCTATAGAAATACACGCTTGGTGTGTGGAAATTTGGCACCACCAAGTCCACGTTGGAGTTCCATAAGAACCGCCGTGGCAACTCCGACGCTGGCCGCACCATGGTTGAGGCTTTCAAGTTTATGATCATCTTGCTGGTTAGGTGGTCCCCACTACATGTATAATGTAATGTAATTGTTAATATAATGAATATCACTTAATTTACTCACCGGTCTCTACATAAAAAATAAAGATCACATGTCTCAAATAATATATCATTTATTATCTCAATCTAATTATAATGTTACTTTTTTTAAAATTTTATTTTATTCACGTGATAATATATTGTTGGAAACAGGTGATCTATGTCCCAAGAAATAGGAAAAGTATTTGGAAAAACTCGACATCATATACGTGTACCTTTTAATTTATTCGGATTGAAATTGTTTGAAGAAACATTATGAAGTCATAAATTGTAATTTTTTTTAATGCATTTTTTTCATATATAATCAGTGAAATAGGAGCACATATTAGAAAAATAAATACATATAATATATTAGAATAGTTAAATCTAACTCAAACCTAAAATAAGTTAGTTTATAGGGTAAAAAATATCTAAGTCTTATAAGTAATAATTCAGTCATATTCTAAATCCAATTTGGGATTTATTTTAACAGAGTATAAAAATATTGTGTTAATATTCAATTTTTTTTAAACATAGATATATGTAACTGGTATGTAAGTTGTTTACCATTCTCTTACCAATTTTGGTTTCTATTTAAATTTTATTTACTTTTTTGCCCTTCATTAAGAGGATCTTCAAATATCAAAAACAATTATTTTCTTATATTATTATTCCCATGCCAAAAAAAGTATAGATACACACTCTCATAAAACACAAAATAAATAAATGTCAATAAAGACACACTAAAATAAATAAATTTTAATAAAGAGAGTCCATAAAAAGCATATTTATGATGATAAAAAACTTACTTTTTTTGAAGAAATTTTATGTTGAGAGGGATGAGATGAGAAATTAAACATAAAAAACTATATGAAGACAATGATAACATCATATGATTGTAACATCTCTATCTCTCAAGTGGAAATTAACTATACCATTTTTTATGTCATAATGATGTCTCAATCTAATTAAAAGTTGTCACATACTTACAAACAAAAATCATAAAACAAAGAAAATATATTTTATATATTACTTGGTGGGATTTGATTGGTTTAGGATATGAGGACATGAATTTTTTGTTCAGAGAATCCTTGTTCCTCTATGTCCCCCTTCCCTCCCCATTGATACATATTCATAGAGAGAGGCAACTATTATTTGAAAGAAATGAAAACAAAAGAGTACATAGTAAGAATTTTTATGTATACCATAAAGATTATTGTAACAAAATAGAGAATAAGATTCAATATTGTAGTTATTGAATTTGGGGTTGAAGGGAAGAGTATGAGAGTGAAAATGAAAAGAAACATTACATTACCTGAAGCTATGAAGATAGATCACAAAAAGAAGAAGAGAAACAACTATTGTTGATGTTGGGGTGGGTTGGAATTTGGTGTCTTAAAAAGATAGAATGCCTTGGTTGATTTGTAGGACTTGTCCTAGTTTTAAAGCAAAAGTAAGAAGGTGTAGTTGGGTGGGTCCACTCACCAACCCCCACTAAATAAGTACACCTATAATGAGTCCTTTTCTTTTTTCTTGGTGGAAAGTGAGAGAAAAATCCATAATTTAATTGAAATTATAACTTTGTTGTTGTTCTAGGTGTGACAACTTCATTAAATGAAGTAAATACTAGTATAACAAATTCCATGGAGGGTAACTTCACTAAAGCTAATGAGGAGTAGTTTTGAAAATTTATGTCATGATTTTTAGTTGTTTTTTTTAATTTTCAGTTTATTTTTTTGAGTTAAATATAGGGATGAAGATGCAAATCCATAAGAAATAGATATGAATAATTTGATATAATGTAATAAAAGTTTCTAAATTTGAATTATATGTATATCACTACCTAAACTGATCAATATAATGCAGTAAATAAACTATAGTTATATAAGGGTTTTTGTAAATTGTGCCCATGTGCTAGTATGATTTTGGGGTGAGCATATGTCGGTTGGGTTAAGTAAGGTTTGTCTCTTAGTCGACTCTAAATGATGTCCAGATTAATTTTGTGAACTTGAATCTGACCCTAGACTCATTGAAATCCAACCATATCCGAATCTGATCATGATTAGGTCAAACCAGATGAATGTGTAAGGTCGATTCTAAATGATGTCCAGATCAATTTTGTGAACTTGAACCTGACCCTAGACTCATTGAAATCCAATCATATCCGGATCCGATCATGATTAGGTCAAACCAGATGAATGTGTAAGGTCGATCCTCCTCACCCGTTGTATAATTCAGTAAATCAATAGATTTTGATTTAGTTCCTTAATTTCAATGTATATAAGTAACATGTATTATTTATTTTGGTATTACTAACTGTATCCTCCCACATTTTGAGTAATAAACTAATCTATTTCGGGATACATAGTTGCTTCTTCCAATAAATGTCGTTCTCAGGAACCAAATGTTTAACCTTTTAGTCATCCCGAGAATCTATGGTACCTTATACCACTAAATCAACGGATTGCTGATTTAATGTAATGTAATTTGTTACTTAATTATTTTTACTATAAAAAATTGATATAGTAATTGCGTGGAGGGATATATAATAAAGTACAATTGATGTAGTTCTTTTAGGGTCAAATATAAATATACA
Source organism: Lupinus albus (assembly GCA_009771035.1). NCBI lineage: Eukaryota > Viridiplantae > Streptophyta > Magnoliopsida > Fabales > Fabaceae > Lupinus > Lupinus albus. The sequence goes on from CM019999.1 coordinate 11,639,141, forward strand.
CTGAATCTAGTGCAACTAATAACCAATGAGATTGTGACATAGAGTTGTGCATGAAAAAAATTGTATGCACAAATATATCCTCACATGCCTAAGATGATGTCCTTGACATTTATTGTCATGGAAAACGGCATGAAATTGGTTATATGTTGGAATTTAAAAAGAATATTATTATCGGATTATCTCAATTATTTAGTCATATGTGTATAAATCTTATCTCAATTATTTAGTCATATGTGTATAAATCTTTTTCACAACTTAGTTATTATATGGGTTAAAATGATTTTTACAATTAGGGATGACAATGAGTATCCAAACCCGCTATTTCTTCTTAAATATATATATATATAACATCATAATTTTAATATTATGTTAATCTATATTGTAATATCATATTAATCCATAATTATAATATTATACTAATTCATAAATATGATCGTTATGTTGTTAAACTGTGATGTTATATTGTTAAATAATGATATTATGTTGTTAATTCATATGTATGATGTAATGTTATGTCAATTGAAGAGTTCTTATTAAATGAATTTTTCATCACAATGTTGAAGTTGTTTTTAATGTTTGTTTGAGTAAAATGAGTCGTGTTTAATAGTCAAATGAAGTTGTGTTTAAAATCTTAAATTAAGTTTTATAATTTTCTCTCTCGTTGATTGTCTAAATAACATATAAGATTGTATGAAACATATAAAGTACATAAATTACTTACAATTATTTTTACTATTTGAATTTATGGGTACTCATTGATCCGGTGGATACCCACGGACCCGCAATTAGTATTCTTAACGGGCATTAGCACGGGTGTAATGCAAGTCTAAATCTAAAAATGAAACAATGAGATGGTCAAAGTAATACATTATTCGGACCCATTCAAACTCATTGTGATTCCTTTTGAGAACATTAATTGATTTCATATTGTATATGTTATCTCATAAATGATTCACTCGTATGGATACTAGTTACAAACTAAGATAAAAATTAATTGATGACAACATATTTTAAATATGATATGTTTTAACATCAAAACAAATGGAAGAGAGAAGAAGATTTTTAATCAATGTGTTTTAAAATTTAAATAAATAATATCAAGATTAAAAAAAGAGTAATAAAATTCAGTTAAAAATAAAATATACACTGAATTTGAATTTATTCAATTCAATTATTGTTTTTATCAATTAATTTATATCTAAGATCTATAAATAAGAAATAGCATTCTTTTTAGTCGTTTTCTCTTCAGATTTCATGCGCATCTAAACAAGCATTGTAATTTTAATAAGTGATAACAAATAATAAAGTTTTGTCAATAAAATTTATTAGAATTTTAGTTTTATAAAAAAGTATTATGCCTTTTGAAAATTGAAATACATGTTTAAATTAATAAAAAACTTAAGATAGACAAAACATTTAAAATTACTTCGTATTTAATTATGATTAATATAATTAAATTTATCAAAATTATATTTTAAGAAGAGAGACGAATTTGTATAAGAGATATAATACATACACTAATAATTATTACATTGTCAGTGTATAATTATTAATGATGATTAACAATTATAAATTATCACAAATGTTTAATAATTGGGATGTTCTACTTCATCATGTGCTCAGAGATGGCAATGTCAAAATTTAGAATGCATATTTTTGCTGAAGTTAAGTTCTGGAATACATCTTCTATTGAAATAACTCACGTTTTACAAAGTGATTTTTATCTGTTAGTATAGGGATGACAAAAATACTCGGACCCGTTGGTATTCATCAAAATACTCGTAATGAATACCCGCAAAAATAGGTCATGGGTAGGAACGAGTATTATTATACCCACCCCACGAGTACCCGCATATATATTTTAATTAAATATTTTATATTTAGTTATTATTAATTTAACAATATATTTTTGTTTATTTTATTATTACTTCATAATAAAATTTAGTAATGTGACTATAATTATAAAATTATCATATTATTTAAGTAAATTTTATTTTTATAGATTAATTATTGTAAAATATATAAAAATATAATTAAAATTAGAAACTCGTTGGGTACCAGCGGAACCCGCTACCCGTGCGGTTACCCACAAATAGTGCGGATATAGACACAGACATGCACTATCCATGCCCGCCCGTGCCGGTGCCATCCTATCTGTTAGTTTAGTTTTACCTTTTCCATAACGAATTTTTTTTTATCACAAACATTTAGTAATTAATATGAACATGATTAGTTGAGTGCGGCATGAAATAAAGTAAATGCCTGAATTAATTTGTCAATTAATAGGGCAATACATTTTTCACAATAAAATATTTTCTTAACTGATGGCAGCATTAGTTAATTTCCTTTTGGAGAAAGATTTGTTTGAATAATTGGTATTATTAAATACCGTATATCTATTAAAAAAACTAAAAATTAGTCCAAAAAAGTTGAAACTGTTAAAAAACCGAATATGTTTAGATGGTGTTGGTCAGTTTTAAAAAAAAATTGGTTAGTTTTATTTATTTTAATTTAAAGACCTAGACCGAATAAAAATTTGGTTAGTTTTACTTATTACATATACATCTATTTTATCTATACTACTAATAAAGGCAAAACACAAAATAACCACCACCATGGTGTAATTTGTGTTTTGCCTTATTTGCCCTCATTAAATTATAAATTTTACAAAAAAAAAAATCATATATAACACCTTATAGCATATTTACATGTATATTCCTTATAACAACTTACCACTTGGACATTATTATATAGGAAATACATAGTTTTAATACATTCCTAAAATTTGAATTTAAGAACATTACTTAATTAAAAATAAGGACCATAAATATAAAATCATTCCTTGAATTTAAGAACATTACTTATTTTCTAATGTAATGTTAGAACATATATTATATTTACAATTCCCCAAAAGAAATAGGAGATGTGACATATTTTAATGGAAGATAATGAAAATAAATATATTTATTATTTAACTTAAAAAAATAAACGATGGATATAAAAAGTATATAAAGATACCCCTAATTTATGTACCATAAATGTAGCAGTATAAATATAATAGCAATGTATATATAAGAATGTGAGCAATGTAAATATATATAAACATATGTGAGAAAAAGATGAAGTAATATTTTTGTTTAAGTTTTTAAGTAAGAAATAATAAGTATAAAAAAATTGATTGAATTTAGAGTAGTATGTATAAGTTTATAATGCCATTAAAGAGTTTTAGTTTCAACTGTAATTGAAACTGCTAAACCACTCTTATTAGTAAAGTAACTTCTATATTCTTCCACTTTTAAACTGCAAAACAAACTAACACATCTATATTCTTCCACTTCCACTTTTCTTCTTAGGTTTGCTTTCTCTCTCATTTCATCTTTCTCTCTCCGTAGTTTTTCCCTCTCATTGGGTTTGCTTCCCCAATTTTTCCTTTTCATTAGGTTTCATTCCTCTCTCCATTATTTTTAGGGTATAATTTTTTGTCAATCGGTATAATTTTTTTGACATTATTCATGGCAGCTATCAAAGTTTTTGTTAACAGAAGTATTAGATATGTAAGGTATGTACATCTATTTTACTTTTCATTTCTACTTTCATTTTTATTTTTAGGTATTCTTGGATTCATATATGTTTTATTGCAGTATGAATTTATTATTTTCTATTTGTTAATATATTTCTTCATTTTCCCTTTCATAATGTGCAAACAATTATGTCATTAGTGGTGTGATGAATGAAAAATATATATTGGTAAGTGCACCATAGAACCTAAGATGTAGGATGATAAGTGCATCATAATTATCATAGAGTTTTTTTTGCTTAGGATTAAACTTACAACATTATGCACCATTGGAATTATTCTTCCAACTTAGTGCACTTAATGTGTTTGATAAAATCATACACAAAAAGATACAAAGTGAAAAAAGTGCATATGAAAACATTATGTTTTCATTGAGATAAATTAGAACAAAAGAAAGAGAAAAAGAACAACAACATATTATTATTATTGTTGTTGTTATGAGTTTTTATTTGTTTAATTCCTTCTTTTTGGATCAGATTTGAGGCTCTTCAAAGTTACACAAACACACATCAAAGTTGTTGTTTTCACTTTCTTCTTGGAAGTTGTTTCACTTTATTAATGGAAATAAGGTTTCTTGCTAAACAATTGTATTGTTCTGTCATCAATTCATGTATGTTTTCTTTATTCTTCTATACCCTTTTCCTTGAGTACTAATTTAATGTTTCATTATGTTTTCATTGAGATCAATGAGAAGGAAACTAAACTTTTTTTTCATAAGTAAAGTAGACTTTTTTTGTTATGCATTAATCATTTATTTTATCCTTATTTTTTGTTGCAATATACTCCATGAGGAAAGAGCTATAATTTAGTAACATTTGGCATGACTTTTTGGTTATGAACTACCTCCAAGGGTTACTTTTGAAATTCAACAAAAACAATTAAATTTTTATCCCATTGAAAAGTAATGACAGAAAATTCATGCAAAATATTTCTCAAATGATTTACTTTCTGTTTCTATAGTGCCTATAAAAGCCATCATATATGAAAATATTGAAATTTATTATCTATCAGTGTACTAATATTTAATTTAGCAATCAAAATTCTTGAACCGGTAATTCATGAGTATAATTGGACATGTGGCATGTCAAAATACAAAAGGTTATTATTTTGTCATGATTTTGATGCTATTATTATCTTATTTAATTTGAGTACTTAGATGTTTAGTACAAATTGAGAACTACACTTACTTTTTAAGGTATAGTTTGAAAAGAAGTTCAATAATATTGCTCAACACAAAATATTATTAAAATAAAAATTATCATCATTAAATAAAGGGTAACGTAGGAAAAATCATATACTACTTGACTATCAATAGTAATGAGAAAATGAGGCATCTAACCTATTTAGTAAGTGTCCACAAATCATAAGTGGGTGTGAACATATATGTTTAACAATTTTGAGATAATTCACATGCTCTTTATAACACACTAACAATTGTTGATAAATAATAATAAAAAGTAAAAAAAAAACCATAAAACTGAAAAAATATTAAACAAAGAAATTTAAGAGAGAAAACAAGAAAAATTTGATATGTTATTTGAACATATATTATTTGAAGTTGAGTAAACCACATGACATCATAAATTTGTTGAGACATTAAATCAAATTACATCATAATTTATTTGAATTTTAGTTCGGTTGTTTTACACTTACGCCTTTAAACCGTTTATATTGTCCAACAGAATATTCAATCTTCATTTATCAGTAAAATCTCTCTAAAATTTGGAACATGAATCAAAATAAGTTTCCCAAATGAAATGAGTATTAGGAGTTCGTCCCTAACAATATCTTCCTCTAAAATTAGAGAAGCACTTCCTACAATTTTAAGACATCTAAGATAATGATTTCCTAACTAATGGACAAAGAGTAAAAAAATATAAGTGATTCCCACCCATTTTCCATAACTATATGTCGTCATTTTGATAATAATTATGGACACTTATGACTTATGGACAAATTATCAATTTTAAATAAAAACCCTCTAAAATTAGGAATATGGGTCGACATAAAATTATTTCAAATATCATGTCAAACGTTTAATACACGTAAATTATATATTTCAAACCAATCATAAGAAAGATGTGTTGACAGGCATGAGAGTAAATAAAAATTTCTCAATCGAATATATAACACAATTATGACATTAAATATTTATTTTGTATACGACCCAAAGTTACATACGATAGGAAAGCGGTTTGACAGGCCCGATAGGGCATGTCAATACGCTAGTACTATATATAAAGGCAAAACCTCTAATAACTACTTACATGACATAATTTTTCATTACCTATTTTGCCCTTCTAATTATCTATTATTACAACTATATTATATATATATATATATATATATATATCTATACTATCTATACTCTATACTACTAATAAAGGCAAAACACAAAATAATCACCACCATGGTGTAATTTATGTTTTGCCTTATTTGCCCTCATTAAATTATAAATTTTACAAAAAAAAAAACCATATATAACTCCTTATAGCACATTTACATGTATATTCCTTATAACAACTTACCACTTGGACATTATTATATAAGAAATACATAGTTTTAATACATTCCTAAAAATTGAATTTAAGAACATTATTACTTAATTAAAAATAAGGACCATAAATATAAAATCATTCCTTGAATTTAAGAACATTACTTATTTTCTAATGTAATGTTTACTTACATTTTCTAATGTAATGTTTACTTATATTTACAATTCCCCAAAAGAAATAGAGGTGTCATATTTTAATGGAAGAGAATGTAAATAAATATATTTATTGTTTAACTTAAAAAAATAAACGATGGATATAAAAAGTATATAAAGATACCCCTAATTTATCTATACTTCTATACTAATATATAAAGTCAATACATGTTTTAACTGTCAATGTGGTATAATTTTTCTTCCCTAATTTACCCTTTCATAATTTATTATTTCCATAATTTATTTTGTAGTTAGAGTGGTATTAATTCCAAATTAATCTCATTTGTAACTGTTTAAATGTGGTTTAATTTAGTTTTTTTAACTCCCACAATTCTTCAACCTCTCATACCCACTCAAATAGGGTTCAACCTCTCTCATACCCACTCAAATAGTATTCAATTCTTCTTCTTCTCTTTCTTCTTCATGCTTAGTCCAACCAAAGTTTTGGTTCTTTCCTTTGCATTTTAGTCACATCACACTGTATGGATCATACAACTCCATTCAATCTCGAGGTTTGTTACATTCATTTACCCCAATTTATTTTTGTCATTGTGCATTTTTTTTAATATTTTTTCAATTCGTCTTCTTTGGTGTTTTTGTGTGACTAAGTTATAGAAATTTAGGTATTTGCATTTATAAAAAAAGTTTAAAAATTTATGGAATTTGTTGACTGTGTTAATTTTTGTTTTCTTTTTGTAGTTTGATGAACTTTCGACTTGCAGAACAAGATGATGATTTTGATTATTATGGGAATAGTAGTCAATCTGTTCTTTAGTTATTGCTGGAAAGTCTTATTTGTTTTCACACCCATGATAGTGAGTTATATATGTCCCTTTATGTTTCAAATTGTTCCTTAGATAGATATAAACCATGTAGATTATTATAGATTAAACCCATGTAGATTTTTTGGAGGTTGAATAACTTTATCAATGTCAAACTCTTTGTAGGTGATACACATAATGTCGTCTTTTGAAATAGCACGAATACTTGAATAAATTATTTCAATGTTTTTGTACAATCATATTGATTCTTACATTTTCAATGGCTTCAATTTACAAGTGAAATACTTCTTACATTTCTCAACTATTTTTTCATGTCCACTTTTCTATCAATGTCTTTTTTCTTTTCAACTCTTCAATGTTAAAATGATAATCATTTTAATTTTTATATTCAAAATCTTTTTCAAAATTTATTATTTCCACTCTTATATTGAATTGTAGATTCTAATACATTCCCTTCAAAGACAATTGTATTGAAAATAATTTGGAAGGATTTGTCTCCATGATTTGTGGTAGAAGACAATAAATTTGCATTTATGGATTGAGCAAACAATAAAAAACATAGTTTAATGACTTTTTTATCAGAGTATTATGTCGATGTTACTTTTACCTCTACTGTAATGGAGTTGATGTTTTTCTAACTTTCACTTTATTCGGTTCATTTTGTCTACTTGAAGTTTGATAATTTTTATTTTATTACTACTTAGTCGAGAAGAAAGAAATTATCATATTTCTTTTTTTAGGCATCACTTACCTATTTTGTCTTCCAATGAATATGAGGTTATGCAAGCATTTTACAATATCATTTTTGTTTTCATATCATCTCTAATACTTAATTTCTCCCAATGAGATGAATGCTATCATTAACATGTTCAAAGTTATCACAACACATAGATTAAATGATGACTTATTTATATGATTGAACTTCCACATGGAAGTGATTATATATTTTTAATATATTCATTTAAACTTTATAATCAAGCTTAAAAGATAAGTTTTATTATAGTGTGATCATATGGGCATATGAGTTATTTCAATGAAAAAAGTCATGTATTTCATTAGTCATTGGAAAAAGGCATATATCATCAATTGTCCAAGAAATGCTTGAATGAGTCTGGGTGTTAATTAACTATTATATTGTATTAATTTTACAGCCCTTAAAATTGTAAAGTTGTAATGGATAAGGGACAAGGATATTAAGGCACAAGATTAGATTGACATTTAAATTCAATTATTTTCAACATAAAAGGCATAACAAATCACAAAAATAAGGCACATGCACATAAAAAGTTGAAACGATGTATTGACTTGGATTTTCAAAACGTTTCTCTAATTCTAACTCAACACACCAAAAGTTGAATTTTTTTAACAATTACTTGAATGCATTACAAGTGCAAAACTATATTCCTGGTGAACACAATTGTATATGCATCATTCAATAATATTGAACAATTACCCCATTGAATATATTCAACTACAAATTACAATATATAACACAATTATGACATTATACATTTATTTCATATAGACTACACGTTACATACCATAGAAAAGCGAGTTGACAGGCCTGATAGGACACACTAGGGATAAAACTAATATAATTGAATATATTAGTCCCACATCGCCTAGCGTATTGGGCCTATCAACCCGCATTCCTATTGTATGTAATGTGTATTCTATACAAAATAAATATTTAATGTCATAATTGTGTTACATATTCTAATTTGCAGTTGAATATATTCCTGATAGATAATGTTAAAAATAATATATTCAACTGCAAATTAGAATATGTAACACAATTATGACATTAAATATTTATTTTGTATAGAATACACGTTACATACGATAGGAAAGCGAGTTGACAGGCTCTATCGGGCCTGTCAACACGCTAGTGTAATATAAAAGAATTACTTATATAATTGATAATATATATATATATATATATATATATATATATATATATATATATCATATTCTCTAATTATTAAAAGTAGTAATAATTAATACTTTTTAATTGATTTTTATATGAATTTGACCCCATAATATACAAAACTTATTATTTGAATTAGACATGCGTTTTAGGTTAACTTAATACTTTGAAAGTATACCAATATTTTTTACATTAAAAATCAAATCAAACTAGATCAAGACTATATATAATTTTTGGATCAGATTAAATCAGATGTTTTAATATAAATCAATCAAATTGAAGCAGACAACATGTTATTTATATATTCCAAATGTTCACTTTTAATCTAAAAACTGATCTAAATTAACCATGAAACCCCTACTATTAAATGTTGAACATGTAGTGGGTGAGAACTGAGAATTCATAGTTAATAAAGAATACTTGTTTGGGATTTCAAATTTGTTATATATGGTATTTAATATTTTATTTTCTTGGGTGAAAATATGATGGTGAATTGGTGATATATGAATATAAGGTTATGATACAAGATTAAAGAAAGTTCTCACAAGGACATAAAATAATTTTATATTAACAAAATTAAATATTGTATTGCACATAAAATTACAGATAAATACTATATTGCAAATAATATAATTAAATTATTGTATAAATATTTGTAAATGAATTGATGGAAATCTCCCTCAGTTATCATTATTTTATTGATTAAATTATATTCACCCTTTTGGGTTTAATGAAACTAGACATAGTACTTCTTTTATTTTACACTTAATATATATAAGTTGCACTATGTACTTTTATAAGGGAAGTGAGGGGAATTACAACAATCTTCACTTAGGAGAGTGTGTATAATATTTAAACAAAATAAATAAATATAACTAAGTTAAAAGTCAATATCATATATTTTCTAATAATTATCTTATTTACATTTCAACCTTTAAAATTCTCATCATAATTATATATTAATTTTTCAATTAGTTGAAGAAAATCTACATACAATTCATTGTTACTTTGGTAGAGATGTGATATATAAAATGTGATTTTATGAGCTAACTTGTATTTTATTTAAAACCCTTTTCAATTTTATTCTCACATCCATCTTGTAAAGCATATTACATCAACAATTAGGAATGACAAAAATACTCGATTCATAGGTACCCATTAAAATACCTACAGTGAATATCCGCAAAAATATTGCATGAGTGAGAATGAGTATCATGATATCCGGCCTGCGGTTACATCGTATATATTTTAATTAAATATTTTATACTTAATTATTAATATTTTAACATTATATTTCTCTATTTTATTATTATTTCATAATAAAATTTAGCCATGAAACTATAATCATAAAATTATCATATACATATCATATTATTTAAGTAATAATTATTTTTATATATTAATTATTGTAAAATAAATAAAAATGTAATTAAAATTGAAAACATGTTGGGTACCCGTAGATATCCGCTACTCACATAGGTACCCGCAAATAGTGCAGATGTAGTGCCCACCCCAATTATCATCCCTATCAACAATGCAAATTCCACAATCACGTCAATTAATTACATTATTTTTTTCATATTATTTCAATCTAACATACCAAAATCACATTATAAGTTGGTATTGCTCCTTAATTCTGAATGATTATTGTGATTATTTTCATCTATCCATACACGTCAGCATGATATCATTCTTGCATGTTGTTTCTTGTTAGTGAATAATTTAACAAACATATAATAATAAGTTGATTGAACCATTAAGGTAAGTGGTAGATTTCGTGTGTCCTGTGTATCAAATCATACTTTATACAATATTCTAATTGAATTAAATATAAAGAACAATAACTTTAGTGTAATTCAAATTTTATATTTATGCATATTACAATCCTAACAATATTTTTTGTTTTATTTGTAAAGAGGCTTTTAGTTAGAATTGACTAACCACCAATACTAATAAGACTGCAAATAATTTGTTCCACAAATATGAAATTCATGAGTATTATTGTTTATACACATTACATGTTAATTAAACATTTTTGATTGATTTAAGTGTGAAGTCCCACATTGAATATGAAAGAATGAGTAAAAGAATTTATAAGTGAAAAAGACTAATGAAACTAATGCATTAAAGTTTTAGTTGAAGATGTGGTGTCTCACTTGTAATTATCCATTTTTCTCATGCCCCGATAACAATAGTTAGAGTCTCTCATTACAGTATGGTCTAACAAAACTTCTTAAAAGACTCTCTTAGTTAATAGACAAGGTCAGATTATAAGGCTCCCCAGAATTTATGTTTTAGGCTTATATTATTTTTTTGTGTAATTATTTTTAGTCAATCAAATGTTAGTAAATGTTAGGTTTATCCACTAAAATGTTAGGTTTATCCGCAAAGTAAATTTTTTAAACTTACTATATATCTTAGCTATTAATTATAGGAAAATCCAATGGTTTAGATCTACTTATTAATTTAAATCATTGGATTTCCCTAGAATTGATAGCTAAGATGTGTAGTAAATTTAAAAAACTTATTCTTAAAGTAAGTGGATCACATCTCTTCTATTATTTATTAAAAGTTTTCTATTATTTATTAAAAGTTTAGTATTTTTGTAATATCAAAATAAACATCATTAGCACCTTTAATTTTCAAATTATTAATATACATAGGACCACCTCAATAGCATAAAGCCATAAAGTCTCCGACAACCCTCGATGGTCTTCCTGTGTTTATTATCATATTATTTGGTGATTTTTCTTTTGAAATATAGTCAAGCAATTTTGAAATTTAATTTTTTGTGGTGATCTAGTGGAATAATGATAATATATGAATCTCATGCTAATTGAGAAGCCATCATAATTTTATCTTGTTTTATTTTTACAGAAAAATTATATTTCCATTACAAAGTTATTATTATAATTAGTTTTAAATTTTATATATTCTAGTTTTTTAAATATCTTTTATCTATGTCAATATTATTGTACCATAATAAATGTATTAAATTAATAAAACAATACAAATCAAATTCGAGTGTAATATCTATTCACCGTCAATATAAAGATTTATATACGTTCAATATATCATCCACAATTACTTTGTATTACTTTTACTTAATATTCAATGATAATTTAATATGAATGATGATGATGCAGTGACAATATAAAAAACTATTATCGGATAATGTGTGGACCATGTTATGAGGGTATATTTGGTTATATACACTTAGCTCACCAACTCCTATGTTTCTAGAAACCAAAATAAATGAGTAGGATAAAGTATGGCCTAAACTATAATAATGGATTGAAATATTCAATGTTCATTCACCAACTCTTGAGTTTGGTATACCAATAACATAAGCACTATATATGGTGCCAATTTTATGGATCAGGTTGTAATCACGTAAGGAATGGACAAGTGGTGGGTCCCTCCTTGTGACACTAAGTAGTGTAATTAGTATCACCTATTCTGAATGGTGTCTCATTCCATATCACGGACCAATAATATATTATCATATAAATAAAAGAATTTTTTTAAAAACAAAACTTAACATTCTTATTGGCTCGGGACATGGATTGAGACACCATTTAATACGAAATCTGTATCCGTATAAAACAAAATAGACATGCAAACTTAGAAGGGATATATAAAAATATGGATTCAATTCATAGTTTATTTAGGAGTATGGAATTGAACAAGTTTCCTCATATATGCTAATTATTCCATTCTACAAGAAAATATAATGGGCACAATTTTAATAAAGATTTTCTTCATAAATGTAATGGGTATACTTTTAATAAAGAATTTCCTCATATGTGAAAATGCTTGCAAAAATAATAGTGTAATATGTATGCATTGTCATTGTAAATATTTATACACAATTAGTACATTATCCACAATTGATTTCTATTACTTTTTTTTTATTTTGAAGAGTAATTGGTGACTAATCATAATGGATGATGTAATGACAATATATAAAACTCAAACACTATTAATGCATAAATTGTTTTTTCAAAAATAAAGATGAAAATAGATATTATATTAACATTTTTAGAACTTACTTTTGAAATAAATCAATAAAGTTCTCTTTAAAATACTCAGACTTAGTTTTCAAATAAATCAAGTAATAATTTTTTAGATATGAGGAAGTTATTATATATATCATTATTTCATACGTAAGGTGTAAATAGAACTTATTACATATGGATGACTTAGATATTTGATAAGTTTTACCTATATATATTTTTTTCTTCTATTTTTTGTTATTTTCTTCTATTTTATTTTGGCCTCCTTTTTTACTTTTTTGAATGTCCCAACAACTAAGATGGAAAAGCCCGGCCAACATGAGGAGAGACTCATTGACTTTAAGATTAAGTTTTTTTAACTTACTCCACATTTTAGCTATCAATTATAGGGAAATTCAATGGTTTGAACTAGTAAGTAGATCTAAACCATTGAATTTCTCTAAAAATAATAGCTAAGGTGTGGAGTAAGTGAATCCCCACCCGCAACATATACCTAACATGATGAGTGGCTATACCACATGGGATTTATGGTTGGTACCCTTCTGGTTAGGGTCAGATACCTATAATCCAAGACCATACAATTTTGTTACATGAAATGTGCCAATACTAAAACAAGTGGTACCCACAATATTAGGAAGAATTGCTTGTGGAACCTCAATATGGCCAACTTTATTAGCTAAATGGCAATTAGTACATAGGGCCAACTTTATTAGCTAAATGGCAATTAGTACATAGAATACTACTTGTTGCTTCTTACATAGTTTTCATAACTTTGTTGTGCAAAAATTAAAAGAAACACTATTTTTTTATATATCCATCAAATTTGTCAAGATTTCTAAAAGTAATGGAAAAAAATATTTTTTCTCTAAAAAGAAGAAACCACATGTCATAAATTATCTAATCTTTGGAGTATTCCCAATAAAAAAGAAAATATGATACAATTGATAACAATTTAACTCAAATTTCAAAAGTGAGTTTATTTCTCCTTAGAGAGCTTGGTTTGCCAGTAAATATAACTTTCAGACAACTCTATGGATTAACGGCTCTCCTCATAGAAAACATGTGTCTTTTCACTATGTTTTGTTTGTAGGAAAAATTTCTTTAATATAAACATTATTATTTATATACTTAAAGATATAAATAATACTAAAGATGATGAACAATACTATCATCATATATAGTCAAGATCTTTCATATCAAAAATAAATATATAAAGCTATAATTTGAGCAGAAACGTACCTTATTATATTCATATAGAATATGGTGAATGAACTTTATATATAATTAGTCAAGTATCTACCAACTTTATGTCATTTGTCTTGTATGCAAATATATGTTCATAATAGAACATATAGGTTCTTTGACCTTCCCATTGTAGATCACTCATAGTCTTTAGTTCCTCTTCCAATGAGATGAATAGAATAGATATAACTTTGTTGTATCTACACAATAATTTTCATGATAATTATGTCTATAGCTATAAACCTTATTTGAAGTATATTACTTTAATTTGGCTAAGAAAAATAGTGAGACAAACACATTTAAATATTACATGTGTGACCCAAAGTTCACATGATGTCACTCATTCCTTAATTTATTTAGGTCAAGCACACTTAACCATAAAGTTCTTCATCAATAGGCTCCCAAAAAGAAGATGTATTTTGATGTTATATGTAGTGCAAAATAATCCTTATAAGTGATTGTCCTCTCATTTTAGTGCTATCTATCATGAGTTTCTCATTACTCATACTTCTTGCACTGTTAGAATACTAGAATTCAACCTACTTAAACCTTTCTTATTAAAAAATACAAAAAGATATGTAGAATATTATTAAATATGAAATAAGATATGATGAGATTAGGATTCAATAAAAAACCAATATTTTAAACGATTATCAAAAGTTTAGTCAATGTATGAATAAATTTGGAATCTCAACATGGGTATATGTCAATTTTTTAGTATTATCTACACACTTTTTTTTGAGTAAAGAACTAATCTTTTTTGGGGTGCGTGACTATCCCTTCTAACAAGTATCGCTCACATGAATCGAACTTTTAATCTTTTAGTCATCTTGAGATCTAGTGAAACCTTACATCATTATGGCAACACATGGTTAGTTACGTCAATTTATTTATTTATTTATGATTATTTTATTATTACATGAAAAATGGTAGGTTAAAATCAATGCCATTACATCCATCTATGAATTGAAAACCAAAGGGCAAATTCATACCTCAAATGAGCCAATTCAGCTTTTCAACATAATATTATTCTGAAATAAGTGTCCCTATGTCCCTTCTCAAGGTCTCCATTGTAACTTTTATCATATAGTTTCCATTCTAAGATTATTAATTATTTTACCCATCATTTTCAAGATACTCATTCACATATTATTAGTTTTATTGTTTGAACAATTATCTTTCAACACTTCACTTTAAAAAAAATTCAAAGCATATTAGACTCATACGTAAGTTACATTCCAGACAAATTGATAGACTAAAATTGAAAAGTTATAGGACCAAAAGAAAACGATGGGACTAAAATTGCAAAATGACAAAAGAGGTGGACCAAACATAATACTAAGGACATAATAGTAAGATTCTGCAATCCGATCTTGTAGTTTTTTATGATACCTAAATTATTCTTGCAATTGATTATTAGATGAATGTATAAATTATTTTCATATTATATATTTTTAGTGATGTATAATATCAACAATGTTTGAATACTAAAAACTTATGCAACTTAGTTGTGATTTTAGAAATAAAAATATTAAAATAAAACAAATAAATTATTACATGTCCGATTATAAATAAAATATTAAAATTAAGAATTTAAAATTTTGATTTTAAATTATATAGATCCAGTTAATATTATATATATTTATAAAATATTGCATGTCCAGTTAATATTGGATGTATTTTGTAGTTATTTTTTTAAATTTCGGCTAGCAGCATAGGCTAGTTTTACCGAAGAAGTCTAACCAATGTTTTAAAAACCTTGCCGTACCGGCCGGTTCAACCGGAAAATCAGACCCCTAACCGGTATGGTACGTATGTTATACCGCATATGCAATAGAACCGGTCAAAACCGGTAAACCGGTTTAAACTGGTCGATTTGTACATTAATTTTTTTTTTAATTTCAAATTTTCAATTCTTCAACTTCAATGATTGATACTTGGGTCATTTATTTGTATTTTACGTTTGTTAAGTGATAATTTTGGATTAATATATGTTTTGTACTTTAAACTTTGATTTTATTAAAAACTTAATGTTGTTTGTTTGTGTGAATTTGAAGTAAATTATGAATATGAATATCTACTTATTTGAATTTTTTTTATAGGTTTATATATATATATATATATATATATATAAATAAGTATGTCTGGTTTAACCGGAATGCGGTTTAATTACTGAACCACTGTACCACTATACCAGTACCCTGACCGATTTGATAACCGGTACAGTTTTAATAACATTGAGTCTAACTCAATTAACTATCTTCATAAATGCAAACTAGTTTTGCGGAATAGATTTTAATTTTGATCTATGGGAAATTGCATGCCCATGAATGATATTAATCATGCTCAATATGTAAAATGTGGCACAACAAAATCGATCCGATATTGAAGAGTCCATTGGCAAAAATACTAATATGTGATACTTATAAAATTTTAACGGTGCAAATTTTAAATTATTTCTAATTAAATTTTATTTTTAAACATTCAAATCATTATAATCTCACATTTTAGTATTGTGTTGTTCAGTACGAGAGATGATTCCCAACCCAACAAAATCATACCTCACAATGCTTGAGATTTTGTTTACATTTTTCCTTATGAGGAACTCATTACCTCTCACGTCTCTTTTTCATACTCCTCCACTTAATCAAGATCATGAAGGAGAGGAAAATAACATGCTCAACTCCTCAATAGTCAAATAACACACAACTATATTTGTCTTGATTCATCATCAAAGTGTCATTTGATCAACATCAAAAATCGTTTTTAAATATTGAAGTATAGGGATGTTAAAGAATGAATTATTATTTTTTGTAATATCAAGGATATTCCCTCACACGATGGGTAAGAAATTAATCATTTTCGAAGTGTATGATTGTCTCTCTCAACAAGTGTCGCTCTCAGGAATCGAACATTTAACCTTATGGTCATCCTGAAATCTAGCAGAACCTTATACTACTAAATCAACGTCTTCTTGGTAATCAGATCAATGAGTCACTTCCAAAAATATATTTTTGTTTTACTAACTAAGCACTCTTTATGGAATTCACAATCTCTCTAACAATTAAACAATCATTATGAGAATTTAGTGAGGTCATTGTTTATCTACAATTTTATAATTTTATATATATTAATTGGGTTCAGGACGAATTTGAGATAGGAATTAACTATACTAAATTCGAACCTAGAGATTAAATTTAATTAAACTCGAACCTAAACCAAATTATATCAAATTTTCCCGTTAAATTTGGATTGAGTTATAACAATTCCATCTGAATTTGATTTTGATTGTATGTGAAGTCATATTTTCCTGTCACAATATAAATATAGCCCATAAATGCTATTTACACTCATACTTGGGGGACGTTATAAGCTAACAGCCGAAGTCATAGCCGAAAGCAATAAAGCCAATTAATGGCTATAAAACCAAATGAATTTTGTTCATTGAAATAGAAACATTTTACCCCATTGAAATTAACCTCCATAATCCTAATATTTATTTGGTACTACCAATGATACTTCTTCACATTTTGTAAGGAACTAATCTCTTTTATAATGTGTGACTATTCATCTCAACAAGTGTCGCTCATAAGAATCAAATTATAAACTTTTTTGTCATCCTGAAAATCTAGTTGGTCTTACCTCACTTATTTAAATCACCACATTTATGTGAGAATCCTTGCCTGATTCTATAGTTCTAACAGGCCTAAATATATCATAGCGGGGACTATATAACATGAAAAACCACATTTTAGTTTTATTGTAAATTTTTATCAGTAACAAAGAGAGAGTATTTTATTTTTATATGTCAAAAATAAAAATAGATTGAACTTTCCACTCTATTTTTTTATTCTTGCTGCACTAAACACATGATAAAACTCAGATATGGGTTTTCATGTGCTTGTATCACTATCATCATCTAATAACATCTATTATTACTATTTTTTAATTTTTCATACTTCAATTATATATTTTTGTTCATCATCTTCACTATTCTCTATCTTTAAAGTAAATATTTCCCTTTGATGAAAGCAAGTAACACATCATGAAAAACCTGTGTTGTGATAACCAGACTGGACGGTCTGACCAGTTCGATAGCTGACCGGATTTGAAAACGTCTCCGTTTTGTAGTCTTAACCGAATGTGTAGTTTGACCGTTTTGAACCGGAAAAAATTCCGGTTCGACTGGGCTAAACCCGGTTAAACCGGAATAACCGAGAAAAAACCGGACGGCTCACTTAAAATTTATAAAAAATAGAACATTACTTTAATCTTTTTTTTTATTTCGGTCCAAAAAAAGATAGAGAGATGTTACTTCAATATAGTTATATAAAATTATTAATTATATAAAATTTTACATTTATATATAATTATATATTTATAGATAGAAAATATTAATTATATTTAAAATCATTCGGTCCGATTGGACGACTTAACTGTTTAAACCAGTTAGACCTAATACGAAAGCTCTTCCGGCTTGACGTTCGGCTCGGGTTTCACAACATTAGAAAAACAAACCAAAAATAAAAGAATATGCATAAAAGAAACTATTGTGATTCAATGTTAGCATTCTCACAAACTTGGAAAGCAAGCTAATGCTTAACACCGAGCTACAGGATGACACCAAATGAAGTTTGCTACAAAATGATGAGCATGCTTATGACCTTGGTAGATAGCTAATAGTGAACCAATAAGAAGTTGGTTTAGTAATGTAAGGTTTCGTTAGATCCTTAAGATTACCAAAAGGTGAATGAGTCGATTCCTGTGAGTGACATTTGGTGTGAGGGGCAACTATACGTATCTCAAAAGTGATTAGTTCATTACCATTGGTCCTAAGAAATAAGTAGGATGGCAATGGAGAATAAAACCGAAGAAACGAGTGAAAGTTAAAGATTAATAGAAATTTGGAATGATGGGTGGTTGGCTTTGGGCCCTAGAGCTCCATTATTTGAATAACACAAGTTGATGATAGGCTTAATGATGCACATGCTGATGGTAATATTCTAAAGCCTAAGTCGAAGAGGCCTATTATTACTCCAAAATGGATGACAAATTATATTATCAATTTAAGCAATTTGTTGCTATAGTTATTTTACTTTCTTACAAAATATCTCTAAATCAATATGATGTCAAGTGTATGGCTAACATCATAATTAGGGTTTTCTCTTATTGTATTTAAGCCAAGGCTGCTGGATGAAAAATATATGAAGTATTTAGAGCATTGCTCAATTCCATTTCTTGTTTTTAATTATTATGTTTCTGTTTGCCATTATTGATAGAATCATCCTATCAATTTGGTGCTTTCATCATCTACCTCATGCCTCCTAAGCAAACATCTCAACCTACAGAAGTTCCCTTGAGCAACATTATGAAGAAACTCACCAACATGGAGCTCCATTTTGCTACAAGACAAGAACTTTTGCATCAAACCATGACCTCTAAACATGAAGAACTCCAATATGTTATTTCAGATCTGAAATCCCAAATACAACCCAAACCACCCCTTCACACAATATATCCTCTCCACCACCTGGTTTTCCTAGCCCATTAAACCCTAACTTCACCACTTCCACTCATTCCTCTTCCGCAAATCCATACCCCAACCTTAAACCCCCTAAACTTAACCTTCAACCATTTGACGGTTCAGAACCAATGGACTGGATTTTTCAGGCAGAACAATATTTCCAACTTTACCAGATTGCACCTCCCCAACGGATGGATCTCATGCCCTTTTCTATGCAAGGGGAAGCATTAAGATGATATAAGTGAATGTTCCATAATCATCAACTCACAACCTGAGACAGTTTTACTAATGATATTCAGCAAAGGTTTGGCCCATCTTCCTTTGCTAACCATGAAGCAGATCTATTCAAACTTAAGCAGATAACCACCATAACTGAATACCAAAGGAGATTTGAGAAGCTGCCAAATAAGGTGGTAGGTTTTTCTGCTGAAATGATTCTAAACTGTTTTATTTCTGGTCTGAAATATGAAATTAGTAGGGAACTTGCTATTTTACAACCTCATTCTATTAGCCATGCAATGAGACTATCTAAGTTAGTTGAGAGCAAAATAAATGATGGTAAACCTTTTTCACGTTTTCCAAGACCACTTACACAAAATAATATTTCCATACCCACTGGATCGAACACTATCCCACAAAATAAACTTCCCATTAAACGAATGACGGCCACTCAAATGCAAGAACGTAGGGCCCAGGATCTGTGCTATAATTGTGATGAGAAATATGTGTTTGGACATAAATGTCAGCCCAAACATTTTTTCTTATTTTTAGTTAATGAGGAGCCTGTCGAGCTGTGCAATTTACAAACCGGGTTAGACACTTTCGATCCCACATCTACTGAAAATTCGCAAGAAGAAAATTTTGAGGAATTTATTCATTTCCAACTTTCTGCCCATGCCCTCAAAGGAAATCCATCTCCTCGAACTCTAAAATTTCAGGGGCTCATTCATGGTCAACCAGTTCATGTACTGATTGACACAGGAAGTTCACATAATGTCATGCAACCACGAGTTGCCCAATTTCTAAGACTGGAAATTCTGTCTGCCCCTCACTTTCCAGTTATGGTTGGAAACGAAGACCATATTTACTGCACCGGTGTGTGCAAAGACACTCCCCTTAAACTACAACAACAACTATTTTTGGTGTCTTTCTATCTATTACCAATACAATGGGCTGATTTGGTATTGGGGATTGAATGGTTATAAACACTGGGTCCAATCACTTCTGATTTCGCAATACCTTCAATGACATTCACCTATAATAACCAATCCATTACCCTCATAGGCCAAAACTCCCACTCCCCACACCTAGCCTCACTTAACCAAATTACCAGACTTTCCCAGACAGACTCCATCGCAGAAATGTATTGCATTTCTTTTCCCGAAACAGCCAACCCCAAAAATCTACCTAGCCCTTCCGACATAAATACATCAACCTTGCCTGAAATAATAACCTTGTTACATAAATTTTCCCACATATTTCCCCCACCTAAAGGCCTCCCACCCTCTCAACCACACGACCATAGAATCACTCTCATTCCCAATTCCCAACCAGTTAATGTGAAACCTTACCGATATCCTCATATCCAAAAAGATGCAATGACAAAACTACTATCTGAAATGTTAAAAGAAGGTATTGTGATTCCAAGTACAATCCCCTTCTCGTCTACGGTATTATTGGTGAGAAAAAAGGATGGGACTTGGCGTTTTTGTTTAGACTACCGTAGCCTCAATGCTATCACAATAAGGGATCGTTTTCCGATTCCCACTATTGACGAACTTTTGGACGAAGTTGGGACCGCTTCAATTTTTTCAAAAATTGATTTACGGTCTGGGTACCACCAGATTCGAGTGAGACTAGAGGACACACACAAGACTGCTTTTCGGACATTCGATGGGCATTATGAATTCTTAATAATGTCGTTTGGGCTTACAAATGCCCCATCGACTTTTCAATCAGCTATGAATGACCTCTTGTGGCCCTACTTACACAAATTTGTGTTAGTATTCTTTGACGATATTCTGGTTTATAGCACTACATTACAAGAAAATGTTGATCATCTTAAGTTGATTTTGGGGATGTTGTCTAACCATCAATTTTATGCTAAGATGTCTGTGAACACCCAATTTTGTCCGGCCTATTCTATGGAAAAAAATCAAATAAACAACAACAAAAATTTAAATTTTCAAAACACAAAAATATATGTAGAATATTATTTTAGATGTTCCAGAACCAATTATATCTCATATGATTGTTCAATTTTAAACTAGCAATTACGATACCTTTAAAGTGATGTTATTTTTAACTTATGTTGACATATTTTGTGAGAGAGCGTTATTACTTTGACCATGTGATACCATTCCTAGTATCATGAAACACATTTACATGATCTTGAGCACATGGTTCTAGTAAATGTTATTATCTGAACAAATCAAAGGTCATTAGCTTCCCGTAAACAAAACATAGTTGCTTCCAACCATGTTATTACTATAAAAAATTCATCTGGGAAGCTAGAAAACACAGAAGAAGGTGTCGAGAAGGAACAGTGATGCTGGAATTCGGCATGGGTCCCTATGAGCTCTTTATTAGAAATATTGATGAGCAGTTTAGAATGAGCAGAAAAAATGTAGTGCATTCCCAACTCAGCAGGCAGGTTAAGGGTTTTCTGTAAACTGAAAAAAATAAAAAGAGTTGTGAACTACTAAGCAATAAGAATGTCAAAGATGCAATCAGAATTAAATTACAAGATATCTTGCATATATTTCTATACAGTCACAAATTGGAGGGATTGATGTGGTAATAGATCAGTAAAATCCCAAAAGACAAATGAAAGGGAGTAAAATTAGCCACAAGTGCAATCCACAGTATTTCAGAAGTCATACTACCCCAAAGTAATGACAGAACAGTTATGAGAAAAAAACATACAGGGACCGAATTTCAAAAGGCAGCAATTAAACACATGGTACTTTCAGTTACACAAAGCAGCAAAAATTCAGAAATAAGGAAAAAAAGTGCACTCAACCGTAAGTTTCCAATATAAGACCCCCAAAAGGCATCATTAAATCAGGATCAATATCATTTCAGTTATGAAACCAATCTAAACGACAATATTGATTGAGCAGTTTTTAGTGAATAATTAGCAAGCTGAAAGCCTGAGATATTTCTAGCAATCAATGAGCAATTGAAAGGGTTTTCACAGCTCTATAAAAGAAAGACCACACACATACACAAGGGAGACATGCAATTGTTTTGGCATAAACCTTAGTACTCATCCAAGAGACTTTCACTTTACTTTCGTCCACCACTCATATACCATTCATAACATCCCAATACCAGAACACATCAATCAGGACAACTCACCCAGAAAAACACCCAAATATTGACACACACAATCCTTGATACAGAACACATATCCCAGCAACATAACCACAGTCTATACACTTACACGCACGTATAAGCCCGCAACTATATTCAAATCACTCATAGTAATAAAAGTGGCATTAGTCCAGCATTCAAACAGGAAATCCATAAAGTATCAACACTCACAGTTAAAGGAAAGGTACATACACAGGTTTGTTACTCATTATGTTGGCATAATTACAAATGTTGAATCATGTTTTCAGCTAGTGCATATCTATACTCATGGCAATCAATCAAGGAGCATTCAAATTCCAAAACATAAAAAGCATATGTTCCTGGCTAATCATCATCTAGTTTGTTTCCTAGCTATTGTATGCATTTGTATACCGAAATAGGTAATTAAGGGCATCTACTTCAACCAGTTTCATGGGATACATATTATTATGTGTTTTAAAATAGAAACAATCCATAAATTGATATAATTCGGATTGTGTATTTGTATTCTGAGTTAGCATTCGTAAGTAATTCATTGAGGTATCCAAGAAAAATAGCTGAGTGTAGGGACATAGAGGGTGTATAGCTTGTTACCTAATCTGTTTAGTCCCAATTGTCTCAAGCATCAAAGCAGTAGGTCGTTTATTTTTTGCCGCCACTGTTGCCGCCACTTGTCGGAGAAGAAAGAGGAAGGAGACGACCAACCATGAACCTGCCGTTGTGCTTGTCACTTTGCTCCACTGTCATCTCCGTTGCTCATCGGAGAAGAGAAACTGCCATTGCTGTGGGCCAACTTCGACGTATCTCCGGAAGCCCCAAGCCGCCGCCGTTGGTAGGAGGAAAACTTGAAGAGTTGCGATTCGCTCTTCCTCCGTCTTCTCACCTACGCGTTTTCGCCTCTCTTCTCACCTTTCTCTCTTCTTCTCACCTCTCTCCAACCCCATCTAACCCCAAATGAAAAATCAAATGAAAACCCCCCACCCCTCAATTTCGAGTTTTAGGAGAGGTGGGCTTCGGCCCACTCTCTTTCAATTTTGTTTTTCCTTTCTACTTTTAGGCTCTATTATTTTTATTTCTCAATATTTATTAATTTTTACTTTATTTGTTTTATCTTATTTAGTTAGTAATTCTTACGATTAATTATTTCAAATCTCTTTAAGATATGATGCGGCGCGGGCATTAGTCTTTCTACTTCATCTATCTTAAAGGTGAATAATTTCAATAATATATTTTTAAACTATTTCCAATCTCTTTAAGATATGATGCGGTGCGGGCATTAGTCTTGCTACTTCATCTATCTTAAAGGTGAATAATTCCAATAATATATTTTAAAACTATTTCAAATCTCTTTAAGATATGATGCGGCGCGGGCATTAGTCTTGCTACTTCATCTATCTTAAAGGTGAATAATTTCAATAATATATTTTTAAACTATTTCAAATCTCTTTAATATATGATGCGGTGCGGGCATTAGTCTTGCTACTTCATCTATCTTAAAGGTGAATAATTCCAATAATATATTTTAAAACTAATTCCAAATCTCTTTAAGATATGATGCGGCGCGGGCATTAGTCTTGCTACTTCATCTGTCTTAAAGGTGAATAATTTTAATAATATATTTTTAAACTATTTTCAAATCTCTTTAAGATATGATGCGGCGCGGGCATTAGTCTTGCTACTTCATCTATCTTAAAGGTGAATAATTTCAATAATATATATTTTAACTATTTCAAATCTCTTTAAGATATGATGCGGCGCGGACATTAGTCTTGCTACTTCATCTATCTTAAAGGTGAATAATTCCAATAATATATTTTAAAACTATTTCCAAATCTCTTTAAGATATGATGCGGCGCGGGCATTAGTCTTGCTACTTCATTTGTCTTAAAGGTGAATAATTTTAATAATATATTTTTAAACTATTTCAAATCTCTTTAAGATATGATGCGGCGCAGACATTAGTCTTGCTACTTCATCTATCTTAAAGGTGAATAAATTTCAATAATATATTTTAAACCACTTTAAAATATTCCTTGAGATTTGATGCGGCACAGACATTAGTCTTGCTACTTCATCTATCTTAAAAATAATTAAATTCCAAACAATGCATTTCAATTATTTCAGAAATAATATATATCTTAAAGATAAATAAATTTCAACACAGTAGTTTAATTAATTTCAAAATCTCTTTAAGATTTGATTTGATATGGTGCGGAAATTAGTTTCTGCTGCTTCATCTTTTCTTAAAGAGAATACAATTTACATCAACTTTTCAAACAAACTAAACCAACACCAATTAATTATCAAACCAGAACTACGTAGCCTTGATTTCCCTATTGCACCTAGGGATACGTAGGAGCGAGATGAGCTCTTGTCAGGCACAACAATAAAAAATAAAACATTTTGCTTTTATAATTGAATTTTTAGCAAATTTACTTAAGGGTATGAAAGTCCATGTAATTAGCGAGGGTACCGTTTTAATACGGGCGGACGGGGTGCTAATACCTTCCCCGATTCGTAATCGACTCCCGAACTCTGAACCTCTAATTAAAGACCATTTTATCCTAATTGGGCATATTTAGAGTTTTCTACGTTTTATCCGCGAAAAAACGTAGTGGCGACTCCAAACAATTGGAAGAGGTAGAAATTGATTTCGCCTCTCCCCAAGTCGCAGGGCCGGTCTTCCAACCGAAAATCGGGTCGCGACAGCTGGCGACTCCACTAGGGACAACCCATAAGAGGGTCAGACCTAGAGCCGCTAATTATATGGACTAGAATACCCTTTTTTTGGTCTTATTTTTTAGAATAATATGTTGTTATATGTTTTACTTTCAATTTAATTTATTATCTATGAGCTTGTATTTAACTTTCTTTGCAGCTTTGGGATGAGAGTTAATTCTTTGTACGAAAGGTTTGTCGCTTCCTCACACACCAACACGGTTCACTTGAGTTTTGCACACACATATGCCCTAGACCCGGGTGTTAGAGAGTAAGTTTGCAATAAGGGGAACATCCGCTCTGCCTGGTGTTAGATTCTATCTCACTAGCATTAGCATGATGGACCACCCAGATTGTTACCAAATGTTGTGAGTTATACGCTTGAGGGGCTAGACTTCTCCTGTTTATAACCTGCAATATTTTGGGTTTCCTTTCTTTCGGGATTGGATGTAATCTGGTAACCTAGAAGTCTAAAACTTTTTTTTCTCGAGTTCACTTTAATGAAATCTAGTTCCTCGCTCTAGGGCTGTGATCTCTAGAAATTCCGAAAACCCTGTAGGAATTACCAACGTAAGACACGGGAAGCGGAACATTTATTATTGTTTCATATTTCGAAATTAATCATCTTTAATTTAGAAAAGCATATCATTCATGTATAAGCGACACAAAGATCTCTTCACACTTTGATGTCCTTATCATCCCAAATAAGGTTACGACCTAAGGGACATACATCATGCATATCATTCATACATATCGTCCAAACATTTAACATTTTCATGTTTTTTTATTATATTTTTTTTCAGGTTACTTGATTCAGAGAAGTTATTGGTATAATAAGACACGATGACTAGTTCTCAAGTTACAGATCATAACAACACTCCAACCATGAAAAACAAGGTGAAGTTTGAGTTGCAAATGATTGATGTGAGTTATTTGGTGGAGCTTGTCCCCAAGATTCCGAAGGAAGTCAAAGATCAGTTTGCAAAAGAGTATGGAAAATTGTTAGACCTTATCCTCGTCCCCATCGATGCTGATGCCTTAAGAGTTATGGGAGCAATGGCAAAATATTGGAACCCAATCTTGCGAATTTTCGAGTTCCCAAATGTAGATGCCTCTCCAACTATCAAGGAATATGAAGTCCTTCTAGACATTCCTTTATCCAACCGATTGAGAGTATACTTATTCACAGGCACCCAAGATGCAAATGAAGATATCATCAAAGAACTAATAGGTGTGGCCCCGACACCCTCCAATATAATCAAGCAAGGACCCTATTATGGATTAAAGTGGAGTTTCCTGAGAAAACATCTCGATCAGGTAGTGGAATAGGGAGATTGGGAAATGTTTAAGCCAGCACTAGCATTAGCCATATACGGGAAAACTCTTTTCCCTTTTGTTAATGATATGGTGGATCAGGGTGCCATTGATGTTCTGCATAAGTTCAGAAAGTTTGGAGTGAATCTAGTCCCAACCATATTATCGGATACTCTCCTTGCATTTCAGAAAAGCCATGAAAAGAGTATTCCCAAGATCCGATGTTGTGTGCAACTACTGTATGTGTGGATGATGACCATGTTCAAGCATCACCAATACCCAGATTGGAGCCAAAACCCACTTCGCAGGTTCCAGAATACCTTTGTCAAACCAATGATGTTGTCTGAATGGGAAAAGTTGTTTAGGGAGGTTACCCCTAAGAACTTCGGTACCAAATGCAACATGTATGACAAACATGATATGATAATCTACTCATGTGGGGATTACTCCAACATGGTCCTAATGGGTCCTATGGGATATCTTACTTTCGCTCCTGCTTTAGTACTTGGCCAAATGAAGTGGGGTATGACCCCAGTCCGTGAGGAACAGTTACAAGGGTTTGTGATATGGTACAAAGACAGAGAAGCGACTGACAAAACAATAGATGCAGTGAGGTATTCATTGAAGCGCATTCACATCTCCGGGATACATGAGTTTGGGGAGCGCAAGGCTTTCTATACTGATGAATACAAATATTGGCGGAATGAGAGGAGAAAAGGAAAAACAATCCCTGATGCTGATATTCCACCGAAACCGGTCGGTCCATCTGAAACTGAACTATTACTGACCGGGAAGATCAAAGTGTTAGGAGCCAAGCTGGAAGAAACTCGGGATCAGAAAGAAAAGCATGAGCTGACTATCGAGAAACTCTACAAGATTATAGATGCTCAGAAAAAAGAAGAAATCAGTCTTAAGAGGGACTATGCCAACATGTGCTCTACATCTGAAAAGTATAGCCTACTTCGAGCTGTGAAGAATAAAGATGAAAAGATAGCTAAGCTGATCAGTGCTAATGAAGAGAAAGATAAGCAAATATCCGATCTGAACCATCAATTGAAGGTCCGAAGTCGAGCCTTGCATACGGCGCAAATGGATATCCATGTTTTGGAAGCAAAAGCTGAAAGGCTACAAGCCATTACTCAGGACGCCAAGAATAAAAAGAACCATGCATGGGCCACCATGAAGGAATATCAGGCAGCTCTAGATAAAACGCTCGAGAAGGAAAATCAGTTAAAGGCCATAATGGAAGAAATGGAGAAGGCACACCACCAAGCATTGGTTGAGGCTAATAATGATAAAATATACCTCGCAGAACAACTGACCCTCCTTGAAGCTACCCACAAAGAGTTGGTAACCAGACAACAGGAATGGTCGCACAACTGGGACAATATGCTCCAAGAGTGCAAATGGGATAAGGACAGATGGGAAGAAAGGTGCCGAAAAATAATTGATGGTTTTGGGGATTTTGCGGATGACTGGTTGAGAACTTTCGAAGAGGCCCGGGGAGAACTACACATGTATCCGGAAACAGAGCTACGCCCAGCAATGAAAACATTCTATGAAACATGTGATGGGTTGGCCTGGAAGCTGAGGAAATGGAGAATTGCTGCAACTAGGGACTTTTGATATTTCATGTAAAAAAAATCAAAGAAAAAATAAGCATGAGTAGAATCTCGATGTAATCTCCAATGAATATCAATAAAAGTTTCATTTTCCCTCAAGTATCTCCATGATTTCCTTCCTTATATAAACTCACCAATCAATACACCATAAAGCCTTGATAAATGAGAAGCCCTCACATTTAGATATGGTCTTGGTCGAGAACCCAGTGTTCCTTCTAAAGATTATTATCAACTGTAGATGGCCTTGTGGAGCACGCTCCCAAGTCACTAGATACAGGGCAAGGGGTTCAATGTTCATAATCTGCAACAAGAGAACAAATTTAGATGCGATCAAGGTCTAAGGCCTAGTGTTTCGTCTAAAGATTGGCATCAACGCAAGAGAAACTAATGGGGCACGCCTCATAGTCATCACATGCGGGTCAAGATATCCTACTATACCAAGCTTCTCCAGAAACAAGGAATTTTCTTTTTATTTTATTTTTTTGTCAAAATATACAAAACTTTACAACTATTTTTATTTAAAAATCGCACACAGGTTTAGTAATCATTGCTAAAAGACATCATTACAACACAAGGTCGCAATCCAGAACCATGGCCGACCAGGAAACCCCCACAAATCTGGAAGGAAAGTCAGAAATGACTGAGTTAAAGGAGCAAATGGCAGAAATGATGAAGATGATGATGAAAATGCAACAGGAGAATACTACTGGAAATTTTTCTAAAACTAACCCTGGGGCTAAAACCACTCCTCCACCTCGCCAAGGCTCCTCCTCAAAACAGACCACAAAAGAGGGAAAAGGAAAGGGGTCTGAAACAAAAGAGCAACAACATGATGGTCAGAATGGAAACATGAGTCAGACTGAAGAAACCGATGATGAGAATACTAAGCAACACACTGACGAGACTAACCCCAACGATGACATGAATTACCATCCTCCCAAGGATGACAAACAATCTATAGGCCCACAGACTGGAAAGGAAACCCACAGTAATAAAAAGAAGGAAATGGATGATGAAATGTGGGATATGCTCAATGCGAGACTCAAGGCTGTAGAAGGGACTAATTGCCTGGATTTGAAAAATGCCTTCGAGATGTGCCTGGTCCCAGATGTCGTGTTTCCCCCGAAGTTCAAAGTGCCCGACTTTGAGAAATATGACGGGACGACATGCCCGAAGAGTCACCTCCATATGTATGCCCGAAAGATGTCGGCATACCATCACGATGATAAACTGTTAATTCACTTCTTCCAAGATAGCCTTGTGGGAATTGCCGCTTCGTGGTACATCCGCCTCGAGCGCAAGAATATAAGAACCTTTCTGGACTTGTCCAACGCTTTCATAAGGCAGTACAAGTTCAATGAAGACTCGGCGCTGGATCGGGCCAAGCTTCAGGGTATGACAAAGAAGGTCGCTGAGTCCTTTAAAGAATATGCTCAAAGATGGAGAGGGATAGCATCACAAGTCTTGCCTCGTTTAGAGGAAGATGAACAAATTACTATCTTCATCAATACTCTGCTGAATCCTTTCTTTGAAAAGATGATTGGGAACAATACATCCGACTTTAATTCCTTAATAAAAGTCGGAGATCAGATTGAGCAGAGCATAAAAGCTGGAAAAATTGCTGCTGAACAGACTATGGAGTCTAAAAAACCCAATTATGCGGAAAAAAAAGAAGCGGAAGCCCATTACGTGTCTGGAGAATCTCACAAACCCCCCAACCAAAACAACCATAACCCCCGACCATACACACCTCGTCCTCACTACAACCAAACACAATACCAACCTAACCAACAAACCCCATACCAACCCATAGCTTACATTAACCACAATTGCCCACCAACCCAACACAACCCTACACCCCACTACAACCAACCTCGTCCCAACCAATACCCTACCCAACAAAATAGACCTCCCAACAACTATCAAACCCGTCCATACCAAAATTTCAACCGCAACCAACCTAGACCCTTCCAACCCCAAAGAACCTTTGACCCAATCCCGGTCACGTATGCTGAACTGTTCGCACATCTTCAAACAGAGAGAATCTTGGCCCCAATAGCAGGACAGACCCCAAATACCACAGCACCCTGGTACGACCCAAACACCAACTGCGATTACCATTCCGGAATAATCGGGCATTCCACGGAGACCTGTAGGGCACTAAAGCACAGGATCCAAGATTTGATTGACTCTAAGTTGCTAGAGTTCAAGGACACCGTTCCCACCATCACAGGCAACCCTCTACCCAACCACGGGAATCAGGGAATAAACGTTCTAGAGCAGGACGATGATATGGCTGTGGTAGAGAAAGTTGAGGATATGAAGACTCCCTTGAAAGTTATATTCAAGGTATTGTGCCAGCAAGGTCTGGTGGAAATGGTGGGAGGGGGTGCATATGAAGATGATGTATGTATGATGCATGGGATATTAGACCACACTCTGGAAAGATGCGCGAAGTTTAAAGCCTTACTACAGAAGTTGATGGACTCTCGATTGCTGGTAATCGAGAAGAAAATGAAAAGTTCTGATATTTTTGTCCTAGAAAAAGACCAGAAGATCCAAGACAGAATAATCACGAGGAAGTTTGTGCTAGTATTGAACATACCCGCTGGAACCCCATCATATACCGCTCCGCCCCGATGGGCACCTCGTTTATATATAGAAGCAGGGGCAACGAGGCATTTGGGCCCTTTCTCTTACAAGTCTGACAAGGCCGTCCCATGGAAGTATCAGGGGAAATCGGTGGCGAAATCTAAACAAATAGAGGAAGTTGTGAACCTAGCTGGGGTTGGCAACATGACCAGGAGTGGCAGGGTTTATAGCCATGTCGATTTATCAAAAAAGATCATCAATGCCTCAAAGGGCAAAGAAAAAATTGTTGAAACATCGGAAGATAGGCCAGAGCCAGAGGTTACCGAGCTGTTTCCGGAGAAAATGGAGAGAGAAGTTTCTGAGGAGGAAGCATGTGAGTTCCTCCAGTTTATAAAACAAAGTGAGTACCAAGTGATTGATCAACTGAGCCACACTCCGGCCAAAATATCGTTGTTATCATTGCTGATGAACTCGGAGGCTCACAGAGAAGTCCTGTTCAAAGTCCTAAATTGGGCACACGTCAATCACGATATTTCAACTGATAAGCTCGGCGGAATCATCAACAACATCATGATTGACAACTTTATCTCCTTCAGTGATCAGGAGGTCCCAATAGAGGGCAGAGGGCATACTCGTCCTCTACACATATCCGTCATGTGTAAGGATTTTGTGATAGGGCGAGTGCTGATTGATAACGGAGCCTCACTAAATGTGATGACCAAGAGGACCCTATCCAAATTGCCAGTAGGAGATGCAATTCTTGGACCTAGTTCGACAGTCGTCAAAGCCTTTGATGGAGCAAGACGTGATGTACTGGGAGAAATAGAACTGCCGATAAAAATCGGACCATGTATCTTCAAAGTTCTCTTCCAGGTGATGGATATCAACCCCTCGTTCAGCTGCCTATTGGGAAGACCATGGATACACTCGGCTAGTGCTATACCGCCGTCGCTTCACCAGAAAGTCAAGTTCATTACGGGCGGTAGACTTATAACAGTTATGGGGGAGGAAGACACACTAGTGTCTCAACTGAGCGATGCCCCATACGTGGAAGCTGATAGTGAAGCCTTGGAAGCCTCTTTCAGAGCACTGGAGATTGCAAATGCTTCCTCTATTGAGAAAGGACACCCAATGCTTAATCCTCTGCCATCCAATGCATCAATCATGATGGCAAAATTTATGTTGAGGAAAGGATTCCAACCTGGAAAGGGTTTGGGGAAGTATGGACAAGGGATGGAGAACACATTAGTCCTCCCGTCCAATAGTGGTCGAGCTGGGCTAGGTTACAGTCCTAGTAACTGCCGAGAGGGGGCTTCAGAAGATAAAAAGGGTGGAGTGGCCCAGTTAGGTACTTTCATGTATAAAGGCAGAAAAGTACCCATTCCTCATATTAGTCAAAGCTTCATAAGTACATGCTTCATCAAGCCAGATACAATCGCCATGGTAGAAGATGGTCAACTAGAAAGCGATTTCGGGCCTGTGTATCAATGCATCCCAGGCACAGGATTAAGCAATTGGACGGAAGAAGACGTTGCTAGTGATGTTTATTATGCAATGTAATTACGAAACGTTTTAAGTCGTCACATGTCCAGCCCTGGGCATGTGGATCTTTTGTTTATAAGGGCATGTTTTTAGTTCATCAGTATAATTTCAATAAAAACTAAGTATTGCATTTCATCCAACATCTTTCATTTTATTTTTACAGTCTCCAACCAACCAAAAACAAACCAACCTAATACAAACCACTAACCATAATGCAGATTTGACAATGAATCTATAACTAATGACAACTTTAATAATCACCTGCCAAATTTTGATCACCCAATAAATCAAGCAGAGGAGGATAACAATGAAAAGTGGGAGGCGTCCCCGGAATTGCCAAGACTAGTCGAGCAAGAAAGCAGAGATCCAGCCCCATGAAGAACCTGTTGAATTCATAAATCTAGGTTCCGAAGAAGATAAGAAGGAGATTCGGGTAGGCACTATCATGGATACCTCCGAAAGAATGAAACTCATCGAGCTTCTGCATGAATACAAAGATGTATTCGCATGGTCATATGAAGAGATGTCAGGCCTAGATCGGAATTTAGTGGAACACAAACTACCACTAAAGCTAGATTCTAAACCAGTAAAACAAAAGCTGCGAAGAATGAAGCCGGAAATCTCCCTAAGGGTTAAAGAAGAGGTACAAAAGTGGTTGGAGGCCAAGTTCATAACAGTGTCTACCTATCCTAAATGGGTTGCAAACATAGTGGCAGTCCCAAAGAAAGGAGGAAAGCTTCGCATATGTGTCGACTACAGAGATCTTAACAAAGTCAGTCCAAAAGATGATTTTCCAGTACCTCACATCGATGCTTTAGTCGATAGTACAACAGACCATGCACTGTTCTCATTTATGGATGGGTATTCAGGATACCATCAGATCAAGATGGCTCCGGAGGATATAGACAAAACAACCTTTATTACCCCTTGGGGAACATTCTGATATCAAGTGATGCCATTCGGGTTAAAGAACGCCATGGCCACCTACTAGAGGGCTATGGTAGCTATTTTTCACGATATGATGCATAAAGAGGTTGAGATCTATGTGGATGATATAATTTGCAAATCCAAAACGGAGGGGGAGCACGTCGCCAACTTGCAAAAACTCTTTGAAAGGGTACGGAAGTATCAACTCAAATTGAATCCAAGCAAATGCAGTTTTGGAGTAAAATCTGGGAAAGTCCTTGGATTCATCGTCAGTCAGAAAGGCATAGAAGTAGACCCCAAAAAGGTCAAAGCAATCATGGAAATGCCAATTCCTAAAACTGAGAAACAAGTCAGAGGATTTCTGGGTCGACTAAACTATATCTCTCGTTTCATCTCTCAACTGACTGCAACCTGTGAACCCATCTTCAAGTTGCTGAGGAAGAATCAGGTCGTGAAGTGGAACGAAGATTGCCAGTCAGCCTTTGACAAGATCAAGGAATACCTGACAAAACCCCCGGTCTTGATGCCTCATATGCCAAGTCGGCCATTAATAATGTACCTAACTGTGTTAGATGAGTCTATGGGTTGCGTCCTAGGGCAACATGATGAATTAGGCAAAAAAGAGCATATCATATATTATTTGAGCAAGAAGTGTACTGAGTGTGAAATAAGATATACATTACTAGAGCGTACTTGTTGCGCCTTGGCTTGGGCAGCCCGTCGTTTGAGGCAGTACATGTTGAGCCATACCATCTGGTTGATATCCAAGATGGACCCAATCAAGTATATCTTTGAGAAGCCCATTCTGACAGGAAGAATTGCTAGATGGCAAGTATTATTATCTGAACATGACATCATATATGTCTCTCAGAAGGCCATAAAGGGAAGCATCATTGCTGATTATATGGCCAACCAACCGATAATTAGAGAGGACTCGATGACGGAAGAATTTCCCGATGAAGGAATTATGATGGTATCTCCGGATAACGAAAGACGGGATAATGGATGGACACTAGTATTTGATTGGGCTACAAATATACTGGGTCATGGCATAGGGGCGGTGTTAATATCTCCGGAAGGCAAGTTCATACCCTTCACTGCCAGGCTATGCTTTGATTGTACAAACAATATGGCGGAATATGAGGCATGTGCATTGGGTCTGAAAGCGGCACTAGAAACAAAAATCAAATCTTTGGAAGTGTTCGGGGATTCAGCTCTAGTTGTTCACCAAATTAAGGGAGAATGGGAGACTAGAGATAACAAGTTGATACCCTATAGAGACTATATCCAACAACTGGTTGAGCAGTTTGAGCGGATAGATTTCTACCACATCCTGAGGGAAGATAATAAGTTGGCAGATGCTTTGGCCACTTTGTCATCCATGTTCCAGATAGAGGGAGATAGCGTACCGGTTATCTGGATAGCTAGTAAAGATCAGCCAGCATACTGTTGTGCAATAGAATCAGAGTCAGATGGAAATCCATGGTATCATGACATAATGACATACTTAAAAAGCAAGGAGTATCCTCCCGAAGCAACAGACAATGACAAGAGAACTCTGCGGAGACTAGCTATGGGTTTCTTTCTTAGTGAGAATATCC
This sequence comes from Lupinus albus, assembly GCA_009771035.1. NCBI lineage: Eukaryota > Viridiplantae > Streptophyta > Magnoliopsida > Fabales > Fabaceae > Lupinus > Lupinus albus. Next base: position 11,674,586 of record CM019999.1, read on the forward strand.
TATACAAAAAGAACCACGACATGGTGTTGTTGAGGTGTGTAGACGCCAAAGAGGCAGAGCAAATCATTGAGGAAATACATGAGGGTATGTTTGGGACTCATGCTAATGGGAGTGCGATGGCTCGAAACATCCTAAGAGCAGGTTATTTTTGGTTAACAATGGAGGGGGATTACTGGGATCACGTCCGTAAATGCCACAAGTGCCAAATATATGCCGACAACATCAATGCACCCCCCAACCTGCTCAATGTATTATTAGCACCGTGGCCTTTTTCAATGTGGGGGATGGATGTTATTGGGCCCATTGAACCCAAAGCTTCTAATGGGCATCGATTCATCCTTGTTGCTATCGATTATTTCACCAAATGGGTTGAGGCGAATTCATATGCAAGTGTGACTCGCAAGGTAGTGCTCCGGTTTGTGAAGAAGGAATTAATCTGTCGTTATGGGTTACCTCATAAAATCTTCACAGACAATGCCACCAACCTCAATAACAAAATGATGACGGAGATGCGTGAAGAGTTCAAGATCAAGCATCACACTTCTTCACCATATAGACCCAAGATGAATGGAGCGGTGGAAGCAGCCAATAAGAATATAAAAAAGATAGTCCAGAAAATGGTGGTAACCTATAGAGATTGGCACGAGATGTTGCCATTCGCACTGCATGGGTATCGAACTTCGATCCGCACATCAACTGGGGCAACACCCTACTCGTTGGTCTATGGGATGGAAGTAGTTCTACCGATAGAGGTTGAGATTCCCTCATTGAGGGTACTGGCTGAAGTCGAGCTAGAAGAAGCAGAATGGGTCCAAGCCCGACATGACCAGTTGAATTTAATCGAAGGGAAAAGGTTGGCGGCTATATGTCATGGCCAACTATACCAAAGGAGGATCATGAGGGCTCATGCCAAAAAAGTACGTCCTCGAGAGTTCAAGGAAGGTGACCTGGTGCTTAAAAAGATATTGCCAATTCAGAAAGATCACCGATGGAAATGGACCCCTAACTATGAAGGCCCGTATGTGGTAAAAAAGGCCTTCTCAGGTGGTGCTCTCATACTAACCAACATGGATGGAGAAGACCTTCGTCTTTCAGTAAATTCTGATGCAGTGAAGAGATACTATGCATAAGGCGGCTTCCTAAAAAAAAAAAAACTTGTTCCTTCAAAATTTCGATGTAATGATCATAATCACCATTTTTCATGCATGTTTTAAAATTAGAATGGAGAATGATGTAGGAAAATTCCCATAAAGTGTGAACCCCCAAATGACTATTTCCAGTGATATAAGGCTTCTTTGTAATCCCCAAACACTATAGAAGATATCCCTAGTTACCTCTTTCGAGCTTAGACGTCAGGAAAGGAGATCCATTCTAAATGAACCCGTAAAAATATCTATAACCGGGGAAGGGTAGTTTTCCAATGTTCCTCAAAAAGCTCAAAATGTAGCTACAAACTAAAGATTGAGAGCCTAGGAATTCCATGAATGAAAGAAAGTCCCAAAGAAAAATTCCGCTAAGGCTCATGATGTGTCTTAGGCAAAAGTTAGGACAAAGACATACCAGACTCTCACTCACAATATATAAAAAAAACAATATAAGTCAAAGAGAGGAATAATTGGAGGTTGGATATTGGAGAAAAGGAGATGAAGGGGGAAGGGAAACACATTTTGAGCATTTATACCTATTTTATTGAAAAAAACTATTCAGCCAGGCCACAATTCAAGCCAGAAAAGTCCTTGTTGAGGAATAGATCGTTTGGGATCACACTAGGGTAAAAAAGCAAACTGACTCCGAAAAACACAAATTAAATGCATTCTTACTATCAAACCAACACTAAGCGGTCATTACATCGAAATTCCTAACTAATAAGGGAAAAAATGAAGAAATATGACCTGTTAAGTCAAAAACCCGGAAGGGCGGCCTAAGCAAAAGTTAGGGAATATAAAAAAGGGAAGTCGCCCCAATCAGAAAAGGCGATGCATGTGCATCACTAGAGATATGAGTTTTCAAAACAGGACACTGGGGCGGAAATTATTGGATGAAACACTCTCCTCCAATAAATTCTTAGCAATGATCTTAAAATCCTTTGAGCGTAAGGCTAGAGCTTCAACATGGGCGAGCAAGATACTGGGGCAATCTATTGGACAGTTATTCCTTTCCGATAAACTTGTGGGCCGAAAACTCGGTGGTGTCATCAATCAGTAGTAACTTCGGAAAAATACTGGGGCAGATTTTTTGGAGGAATCAAAAATTCGGTTGAAAATCAACAAATGAAAATTAGTGTTGTCATTCTTATATAGATAATTGAAAGAGATGTCATATACACTTTCCTGAACCCCAAAAGTTGTATTTCCATATATCAATGTCATACCTTATTTTCTCCATGCATGACTAGTTTTGTGCAAATTATACTGATGAACAATAAAACAACCCTTTTTGATAAATCGACTAAAAACAGGTAATGATACAAGCTGGCAGCTTACGGGAAAAATAAAATCATCGCCCGGAGTTATGGCTATTCATTCCAAAGTGTAATGATGTCTTAGACCAAAGGCAATGATTACGACACTTGGTAAAGCGAGAAGGCAAAAATTTTACAGTCTGAACCTCGTAAAGGAGTACCAAAGTGATAACATTGCGTAGTCCGACCATTTAGTTCATACATAACATACATTCACTCATGACATGCATTCATTCATAAAAAACAAGAAAACTAAGCTTTGAACCTTAGGGGATAAAAGGGTAGACCAGTTAGAGTCAACCGTCGCGGTCCCTTAGCCTAATGTCGGCTAAATAAGTTGTATTGTAATATTACCTCAAGCCACTGAGAGCTCGCATATTTATTTTCCCGTCTCGAGCCACTGAGAGCTCGCATATTTATTTTCCGCATCGAGCCACGGAGAGCTCGCATATTTATTTTCCGCATCGAGCCACTGAGAGCTCGCAAATTTATTTTCCCGTCTCGAGCCACTGAGAGCTCGCAAATTTGTTTTTCTGTATTGAGCCACTGAGAGCTCACAATTTATTTTCTGTATCGAGCCACTGAGAGCTCGCAATTTATTTTTCTGTCTCGAGCCACTGAGAGCTTGCAATTTATTTTCTGTATCGAGCCACTGAGAGCTCGAAATTTATTTTTCTGTCTCGAGCCACTGAGAGCTCGCAATTTATTTTCTGTATTGAGCCACAAAGAGCTCGCAATTTATTTTCTGTATCGAGCCACTGAGAGCTCGCAATTTATTTTATGTCTCGTGCCACTGAGAGCTCGCAATTTATTTTTCTGTCTCGAGCCAGTGAGAGCTCGCAAATTTATTTTCTGTCTCGAGCCACTGAGAGCTCGCAATTTATTTTTCTGTATCGAGCCACTGAGAGCTCGCAAATTATTTTTCTGACTCGAGCCACTGAGAGCTCGCAATTTATTTTCTGTATCGAGCCACCGAGAGCTAGTAATTTATTTTTCTGTCTCGAGCCACTGAGAGCTCGCAATTTATTTTCTATATCGAGCCACTGAGAGCTCGCAATTTATTTTCTGTATCGAGCCACTGAGAGCTCGCAATTTATTTTCTGTCTCGAGCCACTAAGAGCTCCCAACATATTTTTCTGCCTCAAGCCACTGAGAGCTCGCAAATTTATTTTCTGTCTCGAGCCACTGAGAGCTCGCAATTTATTTTCTGTCTAGGCCTTAACAAAATTAATGTTCATTTCTTTACTAGTTACTTACTATGATAGCATATAGACTTCAGTTTATTTGCTTTCAAGTAAGCAACAAGTAAAGAGGGGCAGTTGTGAACACCCAATTTTGTCCGGCCTATTCTATGGAAAAAAAATCAAATAAACAACAACAAAAATTTAAATTTTCAAAACACAAAAATATATGTAGAATATTATTTTAGATGTTCCGGAACCAATTATATCTCATATGATTGTTCAATTTTAAACTAGCAATTACGATACCTTTAAAGTGATGTTATTTTTAACTTATGGTGACATATTTTGTGAGAGAGCTTTATAACTTTGACCATGTGATACCATTCCTAGTATCATGAAACACATTTACATGATCTTGAGCACATGGTTCTAGTAAATGTTATTATCTGAACAAATCAAAGGTCATTAGCATCCCGTAAACAAAACATAGTTGCTTCCAACCATGTTATTACTATAAAAGATTCATCTGGGAAGCTAGAAAACACAGAAGAAGGTGTCGAGAAGGAACAGTGATGCTGGAATTCGGCATGGGTCCCTATGAGCTCTTTATTAGAAATATTGATGAGCAGTTTAGAATGAGCAGAAAAAATGTACTGCATTCCCAACTCAGCAGGCAGGTCAAGGGTTTTCTGTAAACTGAAAAAAATAAAAAGAGTTGTGAACTACTAAGCAATAAGAATGTCAAAGATGCAATCAGAATTAAATTACAAGATATCTTGCATATATTTCTATACAGTCACAAATTGGAGGCATTGATGTGGTAATAGATCAGTAAAATCCCAAAAGACAAATGAAAGGGAGTAAAATTAGCCACAAGTGCAATCCACAATATTTCAGAAGTTATACTACCCCAAAGTAATGACAGAACAGTTATGAGAAAAAAACATACAGGGACCGAATTTCAAAAGGCAGCAATTAAACACATGGTACTTTCAGTTACACAAAGCAGCAAAAATTCAGAAATAAGGAAAAAGTGTGCACTCAACCGTAAGTTTCCAATATAAGACCCCAAAAGGCATCATTAAATCAGGATCAATATCATTTCAGTTATGAAACCAATCTAAATGACAATATTGATTGAGCAGTTTTGAGTGAATAATTAGCAAGCTGAAAGCCTGGGATATTTCTAGCAATCAATGAGCAATTGAAAGGGTTTTCACAGCTCTATAAAAGAAAGACCACACACATACACAAGGGAGACATGCAATTGTTTTGGCATAAACCTTAGTACTCATCCAAGAGACTTTCACTTTACTTTCGTCCACCACTCATATACCATTCATAACATCCCAATACCAGAACACATCAATCAGAACAACTCACCCAGAAAAACACCCAAATATTGACACACACAATCCTTGATACAGAACACATATCCCAGCAACATAACCACAGTCTATACACTTACACGCACGTATAAGCCCGCAACTATATTCAAATCACTCATAGTAATCAAAGTTGCATCAGTCCAGCATTCAAACAGGAAATCCATAAAGTATCAACACTCACAATTAAAGGAAAGGTACATACACAGGTTTGTTACTCATTATGTTGGCATAATTACAAATGTTGAATCATGTTTTCAGCTAGTGCATATCTATACTCATGGCAATCAATCAAGGAGCATTCAAATTCCAAAACATAAAAAGCATATGTTCCTGGCTAATCATCATCTAGTTTGTTTCCTAGCTATTGTATGCATTTGTATACCGAAATACGTAATTAAGGGCATCTACTTCAACCAGTTTCATGGGATACGTATTATTATGTGTTTTAAAATAGAAACAACCTATAAATTGATATAATCCAGATTGTGTATTTGTATTCTGAGTTAGCATTCGCAAGTAATTCATCGATGTATCCAAGAAAAATAGCTGAGTGTAGGGACATAGAGGGTGTATAGCTTGTTGCCTAATCCGTTTAGTCCCAATCGTCTCAAGCATCAAAACAGTAGGTCATTTATTTTTTGCCGCCACTGTCGCCGCCGCTCGTCGGAGAAGAAAGAGGAAGGAGACGACCAACCATGAACCTGCCGTTGTGCTTGTCACTTTGCTCCACTGTCATCTCCGTTGCTCATCGGAGAAGAGAAACTGCCATTGCTGTGGGCTCAACTTCGACGCATCTCCGGAAGCCCCAAGCCGCCGTTGGTAGGAGGAAAACTTGAAGAGTTGCGATTCGCTCTTCCTCCGTCTTCTCACCTACGCGTTTTCGCCTCTCTTCTCACCTTTCTCTCTTCTTCTCACCTCCTCTCTCCAACCCCATCTAACCCCAAATGAAAAATCAAATGAAAACCCCCCACCCCTCAATTTCGAGTTTTAGGAGAGGTGGGCTTCGGCCCACTCTCTTTCAATTTTGTTTTTCCTTTCTACTTTTAGGCTCTATTATTTTTATTTCTCAATATTTGTTTATTTTTACTTTATTTGTTTTATCTTATTTAGTTAGTAATTCTTACGATTAATTATTTCAAATCTCTTTAAGATATGATGTGGCGCGGGCATTAGTCTTGCTACTTCATCTATCTTAAAGGTGAATAATTTCAATGATATATTTTTAAACTATTTCAAATCTCTTTAAGATATAATGCGGCGCGGACATTAGTCTTGCTACTTCATCTATCTTAAAGGTGAATAATTCCAATAATATATTTTAAAACTATTTCAAATCTCTTTAAGATATCATGCGGCGTGGGCATTAGTCTTGCTACTTCATCTATCTTAAAGGTGATTAATTTCAATAATATATTTTTAAACTATTTCAAATTTCTTTAAGATATGATGCGGCGCGGGCATTAGTCTTGCTACTTCATCTATCTTAAAGGTGAATAATTCCAATAATATATTTTAAAACTAATTCCAAATCTCTTTAAGATATGATGCGGCGCGGGCATTAGTCTTGCTACTTCATCTGTCTTAAAGGTGAATAATTTTAATAAAATATATTTTTAAACTATTTTCAAATCTCTTTAAGATATGATGCGGCGCGGCATTAGTCTTGCTACTTCATCTATCTTAAAGGTGAATAATTTCAATAATATATTTTTAAACTATTTCAAATCTCTTTAAGATATGATGCGGCGCGGGCATTAGTCTTGCTACTTCATCTATCTTAAAGGTGAATAATTCCAATAATATATTTTAAAACTAATTCCAAATCTCTTTAAGATATGATGCGGCGCGGGCATTAGTCTTGCTACTTCATCTGTCTTAAAGGTGAATAATTTTAATAAAATATATTTTTAAACTATTTTCAAATCTCTTTAAGATATGATGCGGCGCGGCATTAGTCTTGCTACTTCATCTATCTTAAAGGTGAATAATTTCAATAATATATTTTTAAACTATTTCAAATCTCTTTAAGATATGATGCGGCGCGGTCATTAGTCTTGCTACTTCATCTATCTTAAAGGTGAATAATTCCAATAATATATTTTAAAACTATTTCCAAATCTCTTTAAGATATGATGCGGCGCGGGCATTAGTCTTGCTACTTCATCTGTCTTAAAGGTGAATAATTTTAATAATATATTTTTAAACTATTTCAAATCTCTTTAAGATATGATGCGGCGCGGGCATTAGTCTTGCTACTTCATCTATCTTAAAGGTGAATAATTTTAAAACTATTTCAAATCTCTTTAAGATATGTTGCGGCGCGGGCATTAGTCTTGCTACTTCATCTATCTTAAAGGTGAATAAATTTCAATAATATATTTTAAACCACTTCAAAATATTCCTTGAGATTTGATGTGGCGCGGGAATTAGTCTTGCTACTTCGTCTATCTTAAAAATAAATAAACTCCAAACAATGCATTTCAATTATTTCAGATATAATATATATCTTAAAGATAAATAAATTTCAACACAATAGTTTAATTACTTTCAAAATCTCTTTAAGATTTGATTTGATATGGTGCGGACATTAGTTTCTGCTGCTTCATCTTTTCTTAAAGAGAATACAATTTACATCAAGTTTTCAAACAAACTAAACCAACACCAATTAATTTTCAAACCAGAACTACGTAGCCTTGATTTCCCTATTGCACCTAGGGATACGTAGGAGCGAGATGAGCTCTTGTGAGGCACAACAATAAAAAATAAAACATTTTGCTTTTATAATTGAATTTTTAGCAAATTTACTTAAGGGTATGAAAGTCCATGTAATTAGTGAGGGTACCGTTTTAATACGGGCGGACGGGGTGCTAATACCTTCCCCGATTCGTAATCGACTCCCGAACTCAGAACCTCTAATTAAAGACCATTTTATCCTAATTGGGCATATTTAGAGTTTTCTACGTTTTATCCGCAAAAAAATGTAGTGGCGACTCCAAACAATTGGAAGAGGTAGAAATCGATTTCGCCTCTCCCCAAGTCGCAGGGCCGGTCTTCCAACCGAAAATCGGGTCGCGACAATGTCTAAATGCATTTTTGGTGTGACATCTGTTGCTTATTTGGGCTTGTCAGCCAATGGGGTTCAACCTGATCCCGACAAAATCCAAGTCATTGTTGAGTGGCCAATACCATGTTCATTGACACAATTACGCGGGTTTTTGGGCCTGACTGGATTTTATCATCGTTTCGTTAGAAACTACGCTTCTCACGCCGCTCCACTAACTGATTTATTAAAACATTCAAAGTTTACATGGTCAGCTATAGCCCTAGAAGCATTTACACAAATGAAACAAATAATGACAACAACTCCAGTGTTTGTGCTTCTAGATTTCAATGTTCTCCTCGATGTGGAGACAGATGCATCAGCTGTAGCAATTAGGGTAGTATTGTCACAAAATGGCCACCTGATCGCCTTCTTTAGCAAGAAATTATCAGGAATGATGCAAGCCGCTTTCACATATGTCCGTGAATTATACGCTGTGACAGAATCAGTAATGAAATGGCGTCAATATTTACTTGGCAGATATTTTTCGTATTTTCACAGACCAACAGAGCTTGAAACACATGTTAACACAAGCTTTTCAAACCACAGAACAACAAAAATGGGCAACTAAACTACAAGGTTTTCATTATGAGATCTTCTACAAACCTGGTCGGGAAAACAAAGTCGTTGATGCTCTATCTCGGTGTCATTCCACGAAACCCATTCTAGCCTCCTTGAGCTCACCGATTCCATCCGTTCTGACTCAACTCACAAGTTTTTATGCAACAATGGAAGGCAAACAATTAGTGCAAGAATTGTTGCAAAAGTCTTCCGTAGGCACTTATATGGAGAAAAATGGTATGTTATACTACAAGAATCGGTTGTTTATACCTGCTGACATAGAAGTGTGTGTTATATTGCTGGCCGAGTATCATTCAATTCCAACGGCAGGACATTCTGGACTTAAACCCACCATGGCAAGGCTAGCTGCTTCCTTCTTTTGGCCTGGACAATATAAGGAAGTCAAGGACTTCATTAAACATTGTCTCATATGTCAACAGAATAAATATATACCGGCTAAGAAAGAAGGTAAACTTCAACCATTACCTATACCCCAACAAGTTTGGGAAAATATCTCCATGGACTTCATCACCTCCCTTCCATCATCTTATGGTCATACAGTCATTTGGGTCGTGGTGGATAGATTAACAAAGTATAGTCATTTTGTGGGATTACCAAGACATTTTACAGCTGCACATTTAGCGGGTCGGTTCACAACCGAAATATTCTGCCTTCATGGAATCCCTCGGGCTATAGTTTCGGATCATGATAAGCAGTTTCTTGAAGGAGTTTTTCCACCTACATGGCTCAAAATTATGTTTCAGTACATCATATCACCCGAAATCCGATGGACAAACCGAAGTAGTGAATCGGGGTTTAGAAGCTTACTTGAGGTGTTTCACGAGTGACCAACCCAGAAATTGGTTCAAATTCTTGTCTCTTGTTGAGTATTGGTACAATACTTCCAAACATTCGTCCATCGGCATGACCCCGTTCCAAGCCTTGTATAGAAGATTTCCACCAATAGTTCTGGACTATAATGATGGACGAGCCACCGAACCAGAACTACACGTCTCTCTACATGAAAGACAACTTCTAATCAGCCGGTTAAAAACAAATCTCTTCAAAGCCCAACAACGAATGAAGATACAAAGTGACAAGCACAAAAATGACCGTACCTTTGAAGTCGGTGATCAGGTGTGGCTGAAACTCCAACCGTATCGTCAAAACACGGTGGTTCGAAGAGTGAGTCAAAAGTTGAGCAAACATTTTTGTGGGCCGTATCAAATCCTTCGGCGTATGGGTATGGTTGCATATGAACTAGCACTTCCAGAAGGTTCACAAATCCATTCGGTCTTTCATGTTTCAAAGCTTAGACCTTTTTGGGGAACTCCTCCTACAAGCTCTTCATCTCGGCCAAAACCATATTCAGAAGTGGAAAAAAATACAAATGCGTATGTGCAAACAGAAGGAAAAGAAAAGAATTCAGTTATGGAAATATTGGAGCAAACCGAAAAAGAAAAAAAAATGAGAAGACAAGAAGTGCACAAAGTGATTCTAGTTTAAAACTTAAACTAGATGAGCTGTGAAAAAAAAGAGGAAGCAAAGGACCAAAAAGACCCTTCTCGGATTCCAGTTTCAAATAATGCAGAAAAAAATTTGGATTGAGGTCTGAAATTATTATTGATCATAATGCTCAACCGGTGCCTTCTCCAAAAATCATTAATAGCTGTAATACTTCCAATGCACAGCCTGGAAACGTGCAGAAATCATCCAGTGATGCAGCGCCACGTGGCCCACGCGTTGGACACGGCAGCAACAACTATCCAGCGCCCAAACAACTCCCTGCTGCATTTATGGGACATACTACACGCTCTGCACAACCTGCCACGGGATCAACACCGCCCAATGAGAACGCGCCACGCACACTACACAATACAGCAAAAACAGCCGGTTAACAGTCTTTTTCCCTCTCATCCACTGCACAAAAAATCCCACTCTCCAATCACCAATTGCCACCTCAGGATTCTCATCCAAAGCAATCCCACCAAAAGATTCTTCAATCCACCCAACAGCTTCCACACGGGTCTCCAACACGGGTCCACTCACCCAGCCAGGATCCAATCGGGTCAGACGTCTTGGGCCTCAACCTTGAGGACAAGGTTGGTCTTCATGGGGATGACATTGATAGGCTTAATGATGCACATGCTGATGGTAATATTCTAAATGAGCCTAAGTCTAAGAGGCCTATTATTACTCCAAAATGGATGGCAGATTATATTATCAATTAAAGCAATTTGTTGTTATAGTTATTTTACTTTCCTACAAAATATCTCTAAATAAAGATGATGTCAAGTGTATAACTAACATCATAATTAGGGTTTTCTCTTATTGTATTTAAGCCAAGGCTGCTGGATGAAAAATATATTAAGTATTTAGAACATTGCTCAATTCTCTTTCTTGTTTTTAATTATTCTGTTTTTGTTTGCCATTATTGATAGAATCATCCTATCAATTGATAACTTTTTCTATTTTGCATATTTTATATTTAGATGTTTCTTAAAAAATATGACAAAAATTAAAGATATCAAAATGATGTCTCTCATTTCTCCATACACATAGATCTTCCATTTAACAAAAAAAAAGTGAGAAATTCTATAAATATTACTTGACTTTCCGTAATATGGTCAATTTGGCTTGTAAGAAATGACGTCATTTTTAATACTTCTAATGCGACTATCCAACAAATATTGGAGACCGTAAAAGTGAATTCTTGACTTTGGATTAAGGGAGAGCGACAAACTTGTACTGTCTTAACTCGAATAGGATGATAATCCCTATGAAAGCTTAGTCCTTTATTATTCTTAATCCCCTTTTTAGCCACACTCTTATACTTCTACCGAACCTTTGTACTTTCTCGTGGTATATCCATTATTTTAATTAAATACATACCTCTTTTTTACTAACCAAAAAACAAAACACTTTGACAAAGGTGTTAATTGTTCCATCCCACCCTAACAAAGTTGAAGTTGAGATGTGGAAAAATAAAAGATGAGAGCATAAAAGCATACATGACATTCACTTGACTCGCCTAGGTCCAAATGTAAACATAGAAAATTTGATTGTAAATTAAAACTCGGATAGAATCACAAATGCAAGAAACAAGAGCATGGGTGAGGATCATCTTCAGTACTCTAGACGAAGATTATAACATGTGACAAAAAAAATAAACAGCTATGATTTTAAGTTATTATTGTTTTTCGTAGAAAAATACCTCATACTACTTTTATTGAATTGAGTACTTTGAATACAATATGATTAATTGATGGAAAATGGATAACCCTGCCTTTTATACATGAAATATGGAAACTAATAACTAACCAAATCTTAACTAATCCTAACTAACACATTTGAATTAAAGCATATGCTAAAAAGGTCAACAACAAAAATAGTAACTTGTGAAACACGCGACCCATTATCTGTTGTGACTTGGCCATTGTCGTGGGCTAAAGCCTCAGTCACGACTTGGCCACTTAGCCCAAGGTGGTCTCAATCAGGATTGGGTCATTGGTTTCATGTTTGATTCGGTCAGAGTTAGGCGATTGGCCTGATGTTGTCTTAGTCATGACTAGGTCAATGGCCTGATGCTTGGCTCGATCACAATCCTTGAATCCTCGGTTAGGCGCCTTATGTTTGGCTCGGTCATGATCCTCAAATCCTTGGCCAAGCGCCTTATGCTTGGCTCGGTCACGATCCTCAAATCCTTGGTCAAGCGCATCAGGCTTGGCTCGTTCACGATACTCGAATCCTCGGTCAGGTGCACCATTTTTGGCTTGGTCATTGGCCTTGGATCCTCAATCAGCTTTGGTTCGTTTGGCTTGATGAGTTTGGTCATGATCTTCTTCTACATCCAATATTTATTTTTCAATTAAAAAATTAAAATATTTTATTCCTCCTCATATTATATACTGGAAAGTCTAATACCAGATAGATCTATAGATGATTGTGCCTAACCAAAGAAATCCATTTTATAAACTCATACATAATGACAATAAATATGTAATTTCTACAACTAAGCTAATCTCAGATTCTTAGATCTGATGATGCCATACTGGCAATTAGATCTTTCGGTAAGTTATTTATTCACTTCCTAAGGTATAAATAATTTTTTTTTAGCAAAAGTTGAACTCATTGCATATGTAACGTTACTTATAGACAAACCAAAGTTATAATGTAATTATTACGTATTTTGTTTTTGCTCATCCCAAGTTTCACTTACATTATTATTGATTGGAAAAAAGAGCTTTACTACTCCGGATTAGATACAATATAGTTTTCTTCATAGAAAGACTATTTATTTATTTATTTATGGAGAGTGTAATATTTATGTAGTGACAATATAAAGATTTAGGCACATTCAGTGTATTATTCATTTGTATTACTTTTATTTAAGAGTTAATGATTATTGAAAATGAATGACGAATTATATAATAACAGTATAAAAAATTCTTACACTATCGGTACATACTTATTTTCTCATTTATGTATAGAAGATTATTCATATTGTTACGTTTGTTTTGTTTTGCTTTATTGAAATGGTTTATTTAAATGATTTATTTTTGAAATTTAGCTTCTAAGACAATCTCTCACAAAAATATGTTTTGCAAAAATAGTTTTTAGATTTTTTAGAATCCTATAAAAGGTTCTCTTTAATTATATATTAACATTTTTTACCATGAATCTTTTCCCTAATACTTTCGTATTGCGAATGCGATTGCTCATGGGTCACGATGATAGGGGCCCATTTTTAAATTAAATTAAATATTTCAAATTTATATTTTATTTTATTTATATATTTACTTTTGTAAATCATATCATAGTTTTATTATATTATATAGGTTTATTTGATAAACATAATAAGATAAATAAGAAAGATGATTAAAACTTTAGAGTTCATGAAATTTGAAATTTATAAATTGATATATTAAATTTTTATTTTCTAAAAATGTAACACATAAAGTGTTGAAATCATAATCATACAATATTCTCAATTCTCATGTTGAGTATGATTGTTTTCAATAAATTAAGGCCTCATATTTTATTCTGCACATGATCTTAGATATGGTAAGATTGGTCATGCTTAAATATAACAATAACATCTTACTCAATCATATTTTATTATATCATTAGCCAAATTGGAATTTTTAATAATGGAGAATTTATTTTCTAAAACGTTTTTGGGGCGTTGACACTAATATTATGCAAAAAAAAATTCACTAAATCCATCATTTTTTTAGAAACATAAGAGGGAGATTATAAAAAAAAGAGTAAATTACACTCACACCCCCTGAGTTTTAATGAAATTACACAAACCACCCCTGCATGTTATAAAAGTGTAATATTTTAAAGAAAAAATGTGTGATGAATGTAATTAAGTTAAACAAAATATTGTATATTGTGTAACACTTCAAATAGTACAAAAGCGAATGTTTCTTTATTATTTTTGTGTAATTAAAAAATACATTAATAATTTTAAATAAATGTTTAAATAACTTTATATTATTTTATAACGAGTCAAATAATGAAGACGTGTTGACTCTTATATTATTTGAATTTTTCTACATAATATACAATATTTTGTTTAATTAATTACACACATCATACATTTTTTGTTTAAAATATTACACTTTTATATTATGCAGGGGTAGTTAGTGTAACATATGTACAAAATTAGGGGTGGTTCGTGTAAGGACAAAAAAGTGAGAGGTGATTTGTGTAATTTCACTAAAACTCAGGGGGTGTGAGTGTAATTTACTCTGAAAAAATGAGAGTGAGATTCATTAATATCGGGAAAGTAATATTACCAAGAACATTAAGTTGTGAAAATATGAGTGTTCAATTTTAGATTAGAATATATATATATATATATATATATATATATATATTTTAATATGAAATGACTATCACATCATCTTCTTTATAACATTCTATTTTTTAATGAATGATAATTTTGGAAAATCAATCATATTCTCATAAATATTTTATATAAAACTGATAAGCAACAAAACATATAAAAAAAAACTTATTCGAATACATATTCTCAAATCTCAACCACCAAATTTCCAAATATGCTAAAAGCATTCCTTCTAGCACACAATCTAAATTTCACACTCTAGATTCATATAATAAACCGTTTTATTTGCTATTTTTCATTATTATTTTAGAATGCATGCATCCAAATCTAAAATAATTTAAAATGAAATGATACGAGTAAGCTTTTTTTTATTTTTTTATATAATAAGTTGACATTTCATACTATAACTAATCTATTTCAGAGTGTGGCTTCTCCTTCTAATATATGTCGATCCTAATCAAATATTTGTATTGCCTAATTTCGAGATCCAATGAGGTTTACATCATCCATGCTTTATTGGTAGTCTTTTGTTTTTTTTATATAACCAATGTTATATCTTCACCTTATTGATAATGAACTAATGTTTATTGAGAAAATAATTCTTCATCCCAACAAATATCATTCACATGAATTGAATTCTTACTCTTTTAATTTATATGAAAGTTTTCCATTATTAGACTAATGTCTAGTCGGTACGAGCCGTATGTTGGAAAATATGTCTCACAAAACTTATTTCATTGTTTTAGGAATGATTTAAATATATGTCATGTTTACTCCTCTGTCAATAGGTTTTGAGATGTTATCTTAATATGATATTAAAGTTAGAACACAACTTCTTTCTCGTTGTCATTGGTCAAAAAATATTATTCATTTATGGATCAAATGTAATTATTCGTCTAATCCGACATACTTATAAAGAAAAGGCATGTTAAAAATTAAATTTCATATCGCCTACATCATTATCAAAATGATTTAAATAGTTATTTATATCGGTGTGAATTGATTTTAAGATATAATGTGAAAACCTTAAACATTTGTTTAACTTTACTACACCACAATCAACTGAAATAAAAAATAAAAAGAATCAATGATTTTGATCCGATATAATTCTCATTCTTCTTCATTTTTTTCTCATTAGATCATATCTCTCTTATTCTCTTTATCTCTTCATTTTCTAGTGAGTTTTCATCAAACCCTAATTCCTCTTTTCATTTTCAATTCTAATAATATCATTATCACTGTGATCTCACTTCTTCAATTTCTCTCATTCTACAATTTTTTAATTCATTTCAGATTTGAACTCATTAGTTCTACACTCTCGGTGCATTTTCAATTTTGTTACATCTTTATTTTTTTATTCCGATTCCAAATGCATTTTCCATTTAAGGTTCACGTATAGTTAGATTTGACTTTTATTTTTTGGAATTGGTTATTCAAAATTGAAGACGATCATTGTTGATATGATATGATGCGATTTCGTGAAGCGTTTTATTGATAATGTTTTTATGTTATTTGTTACAGTTTGAGATATGGGGATATACCTTAGCACCCCGAAAACAGAGAAAGCTTCTGAAGATGGTGAGAATGACAAACTTCGATTCGGCTTGTCTTCCATGCAGGGATGGCGTGCTTCCATGGAAGATGCTGTAAGCAGTTACTTTTTTATGTATATTATGTTTACGTTTTGTATCAGTACTTTACACTTTAGAATGCTCTTAATTGTGCTTTACTATATGTTACTCATAGTTTATCTCGTTTATCCTACATACCGAGTTTGACATACTGAAAGACTTGTAATAATAACTTAAAAACTGTCGAACCTGATTCCACACATTGGAACCGGTGCTACATACCTAGTAGCTATGTGTTAGGAGTCTCATATTGGGTAACATAGCAAACTCGATGTGGTACTAAGTCATGAAGTTCTTCCACTGAATAAACTAGTTTTTTTTTTTGGCTGGGCTCTTCTTGCTATGATGTTAGTTTTAGTTTTTATTCTAACTTTAACATTGGCATAGATAGAAATATCACAGTAATTAGATTTAAATGTTGGCTATTTCTTTTCGTTCATTTTATTTTGTGGAGTGCCAGTTATTTGTTTTGTATGTGACTTACTTTTTGACTTTGCGGTATGTCTTGGAATCTGAAGCAAATACACTTCCAAATTATGTCCTTGTCAGTTGGAGACATATGTGTGCTTCATAGACCCTTTCAGATAACCTAAGCTGTTTTCCACAATTTTAGTTTTACTCTTTAACTTTTATACCACTATAGATGGGAATATCACTTTTATAACTTTTATACCTCTCACAGAGATTTCTTCTCTCTTTAATTCATGATTTGTGTTTTTACGTTAAATTTATATTTTGTACCATGCTAGTTGTTGTGTTCTACAATTTTAGAAATTTGTCATATCTGTATCAGTGCATTGGGTTGGCATTTGGTTTTATGCCACAGAAATTATTGTAAAAAAAGTAATGTGGATTTATTACCAGCGCAATCAGACAATCAAGTGCAAGGAGAATCCCATGCTAGATTGACATGTTGAATAATATGGACTGATAAGCTAATTTAGTGCCATATATGTGATTGATAAGCTAATTTTCTTATCTACACAATTGACTGGGAAAGTTGTAAAATGCCTAGTATCTTATGTTTAACTAAACTCATGGATTACTATTTTTTGTCGTTAATCTGCTATGACGTAGGGAGGAACGATATTACTTGTTGCATTTTTTCTTAAAAAAAGATTCATTCTGCTAGTGATGTGAACATGCTCATATAACTAATAATTGTTCGAAGGTTCAGGGGGATAAATTTCTCCTTTCTTGTATACCTATACACATGAGAAATTCCTTTTCTTTAGGAAGTTATGGCTATGCCTTTACATATATATTGTAAATGCTTGGTCTACCTTGATTCTTTTGTACTTTTGTGGCCTGTTATTATATTACAATATATTTAATGGTGTAAACGAATTTTTAACTCTTCTATTTTACTCTCCAGCATGCAGCTCATCCATATTTGGACAACTCTACATCTTTCTTTGGTGTTTTTGATGGCCATGGAGGTCAGTAATAGCTCTTCACATTTCCTACTATTTCTTTTTGTTGTGACCAAGCTCATCTTTAAAAACCGCAAGGAAATGATATTTTATTATTTTCTTGTCAATGAGTATAATGATTTATGAAAGAACATTATGTCGTCGTTCTATTCATGTATCCGACCCCACCTAGTGGATTAAGGCTTGGTTCTTGTTATTATTATCATTTAAGTTTGTTTGGACCAATTTCTTACCATCGGACTTGCGTGAAAACTAATATTGTTTGAAGCTTGCTGCTTCCATTTTTAGTTTTCCACTGTAATCCACTTTAATACGGTGACTTTTACTACATAATGTACCGGTTGTCATTTTCTCTGTTACTGGTCAGGACTCCGGAGTATATTTTGTTTTGCATGATCTCATCTGTATTTTGTTTTCTGTTATCCACATATCACTTATACTGTGAATTACAGGCTTACAGCATTATTTTATCTATAACTTGTTCAAACTTCTCATAGAATATCAAAGCTTAAAGATTTGGTCACTTTGGTCACTTTTTATCTTTCTCTTCTTCTTAACAAACAATATTATTGTAGCCTTAACATTTTTAGCTCATTATTTCTTGACTCGACTGAGGTCAGATTTGAGTTCAGATAGAGTTGCCTTTCTAATCTACTTACTTCACACCTGGAATGCTGCCCCCCACGGAATTTTTATTTGCAATTTCAGGATTCTGTTCTTCTAGTCATGTTAAAGAGAAAAAAGCAAATGAAAAACTGGGAATTGTTTTTTGGGGGTATACTTATCCGTAATAGACCATGCCAGGTTCGATTAGTATTGATTATAGCTTAATTGAGGGCTTGAAGATGTTTATACATCTTAAATAATTGGAAAAGTATGTTCACAGGGCTGACATATATAGCATACTTATCAGGTATCAGCTAGCATCTAGTTTTGTAATCCTCAAAATGGTCTCATTAAATTGCAGGCAAAGGAGTTTCGAAATTCTGTGCCAAGTATCTACACCAGCAAGTGCTTAAGCATGAAGCTTACGTAGCGGGAGATCTTGGCACATCTTTACAGAAATCTTTCCTCAGGTAATTTAGTTTATTGTTTTTCCTTAGAACTTTCATTAGTTTTACTGGATGCCAATAAAAGCCATGGGGTGAGACAATAGAGTATGTGTCATTTATTTTTAAAATGTTATTAATTCCACCTAGGCTGATATTTCGTGTTCAACTGTTCCACCTAATGATTTAACCTTAGCTATGTAACTTATATGCCCCAGGGGAGATTTGGCATCCTGGTCTCTTCAGGATACAAAAATAGCTGGAAATTAATTAGTCGTGGGCAGTTATAAATAGTTTTAAAACACCTTTTTCGTTCTTTCTGTTATCCCCCCCCCCCCCTCCCCCCTTTCTTGTGAGTTGTTGGAAGTTTCAAATATTCTCCTTCTTATTTTCTTTGTATCTTATCTTCTTTTTACTAAAACAGTGTCTTTAGATGATAATATAATGAAGGTATTCATAATTTAAGGAGTTTTAAAATGAATGCACATCGATGATTGTCCAGGACGGAGGGAGGGGAGGGCAACCATGAATCTGGACCCCTCCCTCCTCAATATATTGTCATTATTTGTGTATACATATATGTGTGATTAGTTTAGTTTTTTTTATTGTGTCGTGTAAATCTCATTGACTCTTAGTTGAACACCATTAAATAGTTATTGGCTTAGTTATATTGTACCTATACTTATCGCATAAATTCTAAAACTCATGTTTTTACATATACCTTTTTTAAAAGAATTTAAGTTTTTACTTTACCCACTAAATAAAGTATTATTGTTCTTTCTTTCAATGAAAATCTACTAGTTTCGCCTTTGAAAACTATGATAATTTACTTATAATTTTTATAGCCCATAAATACGAGGTATGGAGAGATATCTGAGTAATATTTTATACTGGGTAAACAAATACTGTTTTAGAAAAGCAATATAACAATCAATGATACTTATGAGACAATTTATGTGAAGTGAGTTAAAATAAGAAATTTTGAGACAACTTGGACCTCTCCCTATGATGTTTTCTGGATCCATCCATGATGAGGGTGAAGACTGAAGACCTCAGTTCTTGTTTAAAGATTACAAGTGTCATCACTCATCACCTAAGTGAGTTGTTTCTTTAGAATGACAACATCTGTTTTTTTTACTTATATTTCTTTTCTTCAATGTTCAAAAATCAAAGTCAATTGTTCATCTGGAGCTTTATATACATGATTTTTTATACCAAATAATAGACAAGGTTATATGGAGTTTAGGCAGAAACGTTTCTGTCAAAATCATGTCCTGATTTCTTATATTTTCCTTCATATTGGGGCAGAATGGATGAGATGATGCGTGGACAAAGAGGGTGGAGAGAATTAGCAGCCTTGGGAGATAAAATCGAAAAGTTGTCTGGCATACTAGAGGGCTTTATATGGTCTCCCAAGGGTGGCGAAGCCAATGACCATGTTGATGATTGGGCTTTTGAGGAGGTAACAGATACGGAATGCATTTTTGTTTTTCTTGCACCTTCCATATTTGTTTCTCTAACACATTCATTTGTTTTATTTCCTATGTGCATGTTGGAAAGGTTTTGACGTATGGAATTTAAGCATATAGTAACTATGGAATGCTCTTAAAATCTGCTTCAATATTTTTCCAATATAAAAAAGGCTTTGAACCATGGTTATGAACTTACCTTGAGTTTTGTAAACTTTTTCTGGGCTAACTTTCCTAACAAAATAAAATCTAAAAGTTGTTTGCTTGCTCAAATATGTCCTGAATTGTCTACCTCTTACATATGGTGCTTGTTCACTTTGATAGAGTCGTATGAATAACTGTAAGCATGTGAAGTAAATTTTTGGAAGATTGCGTCATGTATCATGTATGTGACAATTTGATAGAAGTCCTTTCTGATTAAAGTGATTACAACTATAACATGATCTGATGAGGAAGTGTCATGCACTTATGCTTCAAATCAGGGACCCCATTCTGATTTTAGTGGACCAAACTGTGGAAGCACAGCCTGTGTGGCTGTCATTCGAGGAAATAAACTTGTTGTTGCAAATGCTGGTGATTCTAGATGTGTATTGTCAAGGAAGGGCCAGGTACTTCCATGGCTCCACCTCCTCTTGCAGTTTTTTAATTATATTTCAAATTTATTAGGCATGCAATATAGGGTACAGTAATGAGTGTGTGGATGCATGGTTATAATGGTTTTAATCCAGAGTCCAGTTTTTGTCATTTTGTTTTTTGAGAGAGGGATTTGGATTTTCATAGAACACAATTGTTCCATTTGATCCATGTGGAGTGTGGACGACGCCTAGATGGGAATGCTTTGTTTGTTGCTGTCTTCTGAGATAGCTAACTTGTACTTTAATGTATCTTGTTTTATTTTAATTAAGAATGGGGGATATTCATATAATTTAACAATTGTTCAATATATTTAATCACAGTAATTTTGACATCTAGACGCATCCCTCCAGAGTGTAGGCTTCCGTCTCTGTCATCAAGCACAATACTTCTACAAATTTGTGGCTTAATTGCATTGCACAGCTACTAGTCAGCAACCCTCGTTTGCTTCGTTATAATGAAGTTTTATATGCAGGCACATAATATGTCAAAAGATCACAAGCCTGACCTTGTGGCTGAGAAAGACAGGATTCTAAAAGCTGGTGGATTCATCCAAGTTGGACGGGTCAATGGATGTTTAAACTTGGCTAGAGCAATTGGTAATAGAAATTCTGAAAATGTAATTATTGCTGTCTTGAGATTAATTTTTTTCTTTCAGCAGACCCAGGTGGCTATAATATAAATTATTTGTATTACAGGGGACATGGAATTCAAACAGAACAAGTTTCTTCCTGTTGAAAAGCAGATTGTGACTGCAGATCCAGACATAACTTCTGTAAGTATTGCTCAGTGGTCGGTCAGTGATTATATATGTTATGAACAAGTAAATGTTTATCAAATAATTTTTTTGTTAGGTGACTCTTATTTGTTCATTCATTTTTAACTGATAAATTAATTATTTGTAAAAAATGACAGCGAATTTCTTATACTTCTCACAACATTCAAACCTTTATGATTTTCTTCTCTATTTTTTTATTCAATTTATATATTCCTTGTAACAGATTGAGCTTTGCGATGTTGATGAGTTTCTTGTACTAGCTTGTGATGGGATATGGTAGCTTTCTTTGTTCCTTTTATTTTCTTCTAAAAATTCTCTTGGTGTTTACAAATCCATATAGATGGCAACATTCCTTTTTTATATTTTGTAATTCTTGCTATAATTAATTCTTCACTATTATATAATCTGTTTGAGGGTGAGTCTCGACACAACGGTAAGATTGCTTGCCATGTGACCTCGAGGTCATGTTTTCAAATCCTGAAAACAGTCTCTTCACTACGAGGTTACATGTAATGGGCCGCCCTTTTTATTATATAACCTGTTATCTGTGTAGGGATTGCATGTCAAGCCAACAGCTTGTGGATTTTATACATGGACAGTTAAAAACAGTAAGTTTGTACCTCGGTTTAGTTTACAGATAAAAATGATTTGAATACAGCATCTAGATTCTTGTAATTGCAAAATTTGGTTGTAGCATTTACACAAAATTATTATGACTGCAGGAGAATAAACTTTCTGCAGTCTGTGAGAAAGTATTTGATAGGTGCTTGGCACCAACAGCTGGCGGTGAGGGGTGTGATAACATGACCATGCTTTTGATTCAGTTCAAGGATCCTTCAAATCCCAGTGCTCCTGTCACAAACCAGCCTCAGTCATCTGCCGAAACGTCTGAAGCTGATAAGGGTGCAGAGAAAGCAGAATAAAACTGAGAAAGAAATCGGATACGTCTGAGGCATCACTGGACACGGTTCAAGGATACTGTTCTGTATCCAGATTTCAGGATGTTGATTAGGGGATTGTAAGTAAATTTGTGAATGAAATACACCTTTCCAACATGATATTGACTTTGTACATAAGTGTGTTTAGCATATGAAAAGAAAACAATGGTTCAACAAGCATACTGGCTGGCACACAGTTACATGGATAGGTAAAATCACTGTGCAAACTTACCATTGCCAACGGTTGCTACCTGGAATGGTGTCTGGAATATGGAGTCATGTTCATCACCCATAATCTGTAGAAGTTTGGTAATGATTCTATTTGATGTATGGAATTTGCAGGTAACTTTTTTTCTGTGAACTCTAAATTCTAAAGACCCCTATTGTTGATTGATGCACCACCCATGATACAATTACATTATTGTTAATTTTCTATATGGTAGATGATACTAGTTAGTTTCTTGTCTGGTTCTATAGATGTTAGTTTATATGCTAATAACATTTTGAAAATTGGGGAAGGATCTTGATAGAATCTGAAGTGACTTCATTATTATTAGTGTTGTGGCTCAAATCAAAATTTACCATCTTGGGGTGTTTAGTATTTCTAATTTAAAATTGACATGTCCATTATGAGTAATATGGAAGAAGGCGAGCTTATTTAAGGAGTGTTCAAGTCTTTTTATGCTCCCCAAAAGATAGGGGTGTTGTGTGAGAGCATAAGTTGTCTATGTCACTTCTATGTGCCACCAATTATAAACTTACATCTATGTTTTGTTAACTTTTGGTTAATTATTATGGTGCAACTTTAATTGACGTGTCAATTTGTAATTTGTGGCACATAGAAGTGTCATAGAGAAGTGACAGAGATAACTTGTGCTCGTTGTGTGATGGGTCATACTGTCATAGTGTGTTGACATTTCAATTCACTTTATTTCTTTATCTAATCAACATTGGATGCACTCCTAATTTAAAATCTTATGGGAAGGAAGATCATCACAGCCTTCTCTGTCTGCTCCTAACCTAAGCAAAACTGTGCCAAGGCTTTAAATCATTGGTATCATTTCCCTATTTTATACCAACAATGTGTTGGTTTATTAGGGTAAAGTCCCGCTAGATTTTTTAGGATGACTAAAAGTTAAATGGTTTGATTCCTAAAAGAAACACTTGTTGGGAAGGGTAATCATACACCCCGAAAGAGATTAGTTCTTTATTTAAAAAGATAAAAAGATATTTTTGGTAGGACAAAAAAGAATTCCCTATTTTATGAAGATTATATATTTTTATGTTACCTTTTAGGTATAGCTTATTTTCAAGAAACAAATTTGACCTAATAGTAACATTTTATTAATTGATATAGGTTATTTTACCTAGTGGAGAAACTATTTGTAAAATATGAACCTTATCATTACATATCAGCAACTTAATTTATCTACTGACATTTTCAACCCTAAAAGCATTAAATCAATTTTTTAAACGAAAATAGAAAAAAAGTTAGGGATTTGACAGTTAGTAGACATAAAATTAAGCGCTTTTCATTTAGAAATCAAAGCTGATCGGTCCATCACATTTACATTATTAGATAAATAAACAACCAAATATATACTACAAAAATGTGAGTTTTAACATATTTATTGATAATTGGTTATTGTATGATTAGCTTATAGAAAATATTTGTTTTATTAATTAACTAATCTCCCTTGATATCTACCTTAACTACACTTAGTTTGCAATTACTTTCGTTTAAAAAATTCATTAAGTTAAAATACAATTACTTCAAATCAATTAAGAAATATTTATTTAGGTGATAAAAAAATAAATTGGGCAATTTGAATAAAACTCAGGGCCATGTTATTAGTGCAATTAATAATTGACGATAGAGCAAATCATAATTTAATCATATATGGTGCCATTTTAACAAATGATTTAATGGTCATGATCAGACTCAGTTTTTGGCTCCACAAGGCAAAATATAAAGAATATAAAATCTATGCATGGTGAGTGTAAAGAAAGATTTATATAGAGTTACTACATCATTCACCATTTATTTATTTTATTGAAAAGATAATAATAATTAAAAATAAATGATGTATGATGAATTGATAGTATGTGAAACTCTTAAAATATTAGTCCATACATATTTTCCTCGAATATAAATGGGCGCTAACTTTATGAGTTTTTTACCTATACCAAATTTTAACACCAATATTTAAACCAAACTAAAATCTATATATTTAAGTTTGACGAAACTTTTGCAACTAAATCCTCAAATAGATAAAAAAAAATAATTCCATGTCAATAGGATGAAGGAATACCTTGATTATACCATCAAAAAAAATTGATATATGCTTTAGCTTTCTACACTCTAGTTAAGCATATTAAGTTATTAACTTAAGACAGAGAGATAAGGATGAATTATTTTACCAACATGCCACAAATGTTACTTTAAACAAACATATTTAGTATGAGTTACTTTAAACAAACAAATTATGGGCCTGATATCATCCCTAGGCCCACCTTCTGTGCCGGGCCTATTCATACTTTGATACAACTCTTCTATTTATCAATGTAAAGTTTTTTCATTATCGATATATCATTTATTTGTATTACTTTTAATTAAAAGTTGATTATTAATACATAAATGGTGATTAAAGGATCAATAGCGTAAAATGTCTTACAACTTTTGTTGCTTAATTTATTTAATCTTAATCTTTTGTTTTTATTTCTACTAGCATGTCGACAAACACGAAACTTTGTGTCTGCTGACCCGCATTCATATTTTATTGGATTAAGTATTCAATTTTTATATATTTTATTTTATAAAATTATAATGCTTTTGTATTAATAGTTTAAAAAAATGTATTTATTATAATTAAATTTAAGGTTAGATATGTTATTAATGTGTTAATGGTAGTTACTTAGGATTATATGGTTTTTCGTAGAAATTAAAAAGAAATGTAAGGGAAAAATAGAAATTACATAATGGTGATAGTTACTTCATGTTTTGACTTTATATTATTATTATATATAGAATAGATATAGATGAATTTTCCGATAAATTTTATATCATCAACCAATAAGATCTTGTAACATCATAATGAACTCTAAGGATAGTGATGAAAGGGTCATTAATGGCAATGACATGATGACTTTGACATTAAGACACTATGACTAAGACATAATAACTTATTGACAAAGTTTGAAAATATATATAATTCATTGACAACAAAATATATACAAGTTGAGTTAAAAAAATAAAGTCTTATATATATATATATATAGATAGAGACATGTACAAGAACAAAAAAAAAGTCAGATGTTATATATAAAATATCTGCAATACCTTGAAAGCTTAAAAATAAAATATGCTTCAAAAAAATATGCATGGACAAAATCTTAATAAAGACTTCCCATTTTTTTCTTTTAAGTAATCTCACTGTTACACATCAAATTTATTAAATAAATTACTAAAATATTATAAAATTAGAAAATATGTTTTAGGTTCTTAAGTATAAGTGTGTCTATCCACACTTTGTGGATGTCGGTCCATATATTGTATGTTATTGAAGGAATGATATTTAATATTCAATTTTTATATATTACATTTTGGAAAATTAAAATGTATTTTTTATGTTCGATGTATATCATATTATATTTTTTGTCTTTACTATAATGTTCAACTAGCAAATTACCCGTGCATATGCACGGTGCGGTATTTTTTGTCACATGATGAATAATACATATGTTACTCATACATTTATATGGTTAAAAATACATATGTTACTTATACATTCACATGATTAAAAATACACATGTTACATGTATATTCGTATTGTTAAGAACAAACATGTGACCCGTATATTTTAATAGTTAAAAACACATATGTTATTTGTAAATGAGATGAATAGAATAGAGTGGAAATGGCTAAAGTATACCCAACAATATTAAATCTATACATAGAAATATATCGTACAATTTACATTACAATGATATTAAAAAGTAATTATGTAATGACAAAGTTGCCCTTGAAAAATCCAAGTGTGAAGTATAGGATATTCCTTTTTAGTAATTACTATTTCCTCTCATTATTATGTTAACCTATGAATTTTGAACGGGAAAAAATGAATGTGGTTGTGACACATGTGAAAATTAATATAAATGAATTTTTTCCTTAGTATATATATTACATTTTATTATTCTTATAAAATAATATATTGGGTAATGGATAATTGGTATAAGTGTATTTTTATCCTATGTGAGAGGTTGTACAAAGTGATGTGTCTTTATCCAAGGAGATTGTTCTTAACCATACTTTTTTGCCGTATGGCTAAGAAAATACATATTACTCATACATTCATATGGGAAAGATTGATTTTTACATATATTTAAAACCACATAATTATCAATCTTATTAAAGATATATATTAGTAACATTATGTAATAATTTGATAAAATAAAATGAAATATATAGACCAATTTTGGAGGGTACATAATAAGAATGTGGACCAATTTTGGAGGCAAAAAAATCAAGGAAAAGTTGACATGTGTTTATGATGATGCAGCAAGAACATTTTTTTCTTATATATATAATAATAGATTTAATGAGAAAATTGTGATTAATGTGGGGAACACATCTTCTTTGTGTCACTTTCTTTGTTATGAGTTGTGATTAGTTGAAATTTTTTATTTAAGCTAAAAAAAATATTATTAACTATTTTTTTGACAAACCAATCATACTCATGACATATGGAGTAAAACATATTGTGAGACATAAGATATACCCTTTTAGTGTTGATGGTGGTTACTTAAGATTATTTTGTTGTTGTTGTAGAAATTATATAATGTAAAGGACAAAATAGCAAAATGGAAATTACATCATGATAATAATTATACAATATTTTTTATGGATTTTTTTGGATGAATTATATATATTATAAATATAGATGAGAATTGGTTACTTAATTGTTATTATTGTATAAAAATATTGTTCGAATCAATGTCATAAAAATCGTACCGCACCGACCGGTTTAACCGAAAAAACATTGAACCAGACCCTTAATCGGTACGGTACGTATGTTATACCGCATATGCAATAGAACCGATGAAAACCAGTGAACCGGTTAAAACCGGCCGGTTTGTACATTATATTATTTTTTTAAATTTCATCACTCACATTTCAAATTTTCAATTCTTCAACTTTAAGGATTGATACTTCTGTCATTTATTTGTATTTTGCGTTTGTTAAGTGATAATTTTGGATTGATATATGTTTTGTACTTTAGACTTTGATTTTGTTAAAGACTTAGTGTTATTTGTTTGTGTGAATTTGGAGTAGATTATGAATATGAATTATAAATCTGAATACCTACTTATTTGAAATTTTTGTTATAGGTTTATATATATAAGCAGATATGTCCAGTTTAACCGGCATGCAGTTTAATTACTGAACCACTGTATCACTATACTACTATCCTGACCGGTTTAATAACTAGGACGGTTTTAATAACATTGGAATCAGTTTCTATTTCAGCCTAACCATAACTCATGATATATTCCTTTAGACGGACACATTATCCAAAAAAATACTTATAAGTAAATAGATTATAAATTTTCTAAATGGATAAAAAATCATTTTTGACTTTTAAATATAAATAATACAAATAAATGGTGAATAATATAATGTTGACTTATAAGTAAATAGAGTATAAATATATTGTTGACTTTTAAATATAAATAATGTGAATAAATAGTGAATAATATACTGACTATATATAAATATGAGTAAATTACATTCACATCCCCTGAGTTTTAGTGAAATCACACAAACCACCCCTCATTTTTTTGTCATTACACGAACTACCCTTAATTTTGTACATATGTTACATTGACTACCCCTGCATGATAAAAAAGTGTAATATTTTAAACAAAAAACGTATGATGTTTGTAATTAATTAAACAAAATATTGTATATTGTGTAAACAAATTCAAATAATATAAGAGTCAATGCGTCTTCATTATTTGGCTTGTTATAAAATAATATAAGAATTATTTAAACATTTCTTTGAAATTTATAATGTATTTTTTAATGACACAAAAATAATAAAGAAACACATGTTTTTGTACATTTGAAGTGTTACACAATATACAATATTTTGTTTAACTTAATTATATTCATCACACGTTTTTTCTTTAAAATATTACACTTTTATAACATGTAGATGTAGTCAGTGTAATGTATGTATAAATCTAGGGGTAATTTGTGTAGGAGCGATGAGTGGTTGGTGTAAGGATGATTTGTGTAATTTCATTAAAACTCAGGGGGTGTGAATGTTATTTACTCTATAAATATTTACAATCACATAAATAAAATTAAATAAACTGCTAAAAATAAGTCTACAGCTATCTTTTGAAGTATAAGAAAGACTGCAATAAAGGATGGATTAAGATGACATATATTTTTTATTTTTCAATAAAAAATCAGATTTGATCTTGAAGAAATTTCATTGAATAAACTAACTCCATGGTACAATAATGTTCCCGGCTTGAACATAAATAGAACACTCAACCAATTTGATTCTGGAAAAAGTATTTCAAAATTGATGCTTTAAGAATTGTGAAAATTTGTCAAAAAATCTTGATGAGTTATAAAACTTTGTTTGTAATAATAATATAAAGATTTATACATAATTATTATATCATCTAATATTCAAAGAGTTAACAATAATTGAATATAAATGGTGGAGGAATATAATGATGATCAAATATAAAAATTGTTGAGTTTGCAAAAAAAAATTAAATCACATAAGTCTGTACTCTAAAATCAATATATATATATATATATTAATTATAATTATATGTACTAACTGTGTAAGAGATTTTTACATTTCTATTATATCATCAACCATTTATTTTTAATTATCATCGACTTTTAAATAAAAATAATATAAATAAATGATAGATAATACATTGATATATAATATTTTACTATATTATATAATTATTTTTGAAATTAGTAAGGGATAAGGGCAAGATGAAAGAAAGGATAACATAAGCAACTTGCACCAACTAACGTTTGGATCACGACCTGATTAACGGTTGTATATATGACACGTGTAAGGTCTAAAATACCCCTTATCCATTATTTTACGAGTTTTTTGCCATACTATTTTATTTTTGAAAAAATGATATACTTAAAATTCTACAACAAAATAAAAAAAACTTATATTGCAAAGTTTGTATGTTAATAATTGGTAAATGATTTATAAATAACATATATCATTTTCTGTTCATATGAAAATTTGATCTTGCATAAAAACAAAGAACTCAATAAGGGGTATTTTAGACATTATTGGTGTCCCATATGCATCGATATTTTCAGAATTGATGACTAAGATATGGAGTATGTTTTTTCCACTTACCCTTGAAGTAAGTGAATCATCTGTATTTAGCCTATGAACACCACTCATATCTAAATTGCAAATATAATATGCTAAATTTTGTTGAAAAAAAAGCCTTTACAAATAAATCACCCAAATTTTCAATTTTTAAGTATAATTAACGGTATCTCCATATTTTAGGAGTAAAGAACTAATATCTTTTGAGATACATGATTATCTCTCACAACATGTGTCGTTTACAAAATTAAAATTTTAATTTTTTAGTATATGAGGAAATCAATTCAATAATAAAAAAACAGATAAGATCTCTTTTTAACCATTTGTTTTTAATTATTTTTTTATTTGCTGCAAAACTCTTTCCACTAAACACGCTATTCCACGTCATGCCATCATTTATTGAATGGATAAGAATTATGAATAATTCAATTTTTTTCATCATTTGTTTTTAATTCCTTTTTTATTTTCTGCAAATTTCTTTCAACTAAACACGTCATTCCACGTCATCCACCATTTATTGAATGGATAAGAATTATGAATAATTCCAAAATCAAATTCTCTCTCTTCACCCCAATTTATTATATATAAAACCCTTTACCTCAATATTTTAGATTATGTTTTCATTTCTCATTTCTCAAACTTTATTA
The DNA here is from genome assembly GCA_009771035.1 of Lupinus albus. Classification (NCBI taxonomy): domain Eukaryota; kingdom Viridiplantae; phylum Streptophyta; class Magnoliopsida; order Fabales; family Fabaceae; genus Lupinus; species Lupinus albus. The sequence continues at coordinate 11,705,103 of CM019999.1, forward strand.
TATTCAAAATTTAATTTTTAGGGTTCTTGAAAGTCCCAATTAGAATCAACTTACCGTGCCCATTGATTAAAGATCAAAGTTTGAAACTTTATAGTGAAACAAATTCTGGGTCATTGTGAATTTTTCATAAATATTTCTCATTTTGAAGATTTTTGAAACAATGGCTGCTGTAGCTGCTTCTGGTGTTGTTGGTGGAAATGGGTCTTCTTCTTCTTGGATGAAATTCAAAGGAAGAAAGGAAAGTAATAACAAAGTGAATAGGGTTAAGATTTTTTGCTCTTATTCTTCTTCTTCTTCTGTTATAGATCCTTATAAAACATTAAGCATAAAACCTGATGCAACTGAATCTGAGGTTAGGAAAGCTTTTAGACAACTTGCTTTGCAGGTTTGTTTCTTCAATCTTATGTTTCTTTGTTTTAATTCTGATTCTTATGTAAATATGTTTTTTTTATTGTTCTTTGATCCTGAAAAAATGAAAGAAAAAAAAACACTTTGATTATCAAAATCTCATGATGGTCAAATAAGTCTCTATAGGGACTAAAGTGTGCCTAAAATTTCTTATAAAATTAATTAATTTGATCATTATTTAAAATTTTGAGAATCAATTTGGTTTTCATTTGAATTTTTTTGGATCAATGTTAAAGTTTTGTGTGTGGATAATATGGTCTTGCATGTTATAAGATTGATTGATAATGATTAATCTGTTAAACATTCAATATAAAGTTTACATGGTTAATTACAAATATATATATATCTAATCATTTCAAGCATGTATAATATATATATATATATATATATATATATATATATGTGTGTGTGTATGAAGTTGTGTGAGCTAACTGCTATGTAATTTATCCTGAATTTAAGTGCTTTTTTATCTTAAAGATTTTGATTAAATTTTTGTATAGTTTTGACATTTTGATATTGAAAAAGTGGTATTATTTTGTGTTACAGTATCATCCAGATGTATGCAGAGGGAACAATTGTGGGGTGCAGTTTCACCAAATCAATGAGGCTTATGATGTGAGTTACTTTATTCATCAACAACCATTCTATAACTTATTTATTTCAATAGATAAATTTTCAGTTACAATATAATAGTGAATTAAAAACTGATTCTTTATTTGCACTGCATCAAAATCAATTAGAAACTGAAAACTTTTGGTTTTTCTGCAACTCTATTTTATGCTTCTATTATTCATTGGTTGTAAAATGATTGTGACTTTTCCTACTAAAATTGACATTAACTTGTAATGGTTAATTTATTATTTTGAAACACTTTATTTAGCTATGAACTAGTTTGTAGCAGCATTTCATCTTCATTTAGCCTTAAAAGTTTTTAGCACAATTTTGAAACTCTTTATTTAGCCATGTACTATTTTGTAGCATTATTTTGCCTCCACCGAAAGAGTGCATAAGGCTTCCACTTAGTAGGGTCTAGGGAGAGTCGATACACATAGCCTTACCTCCACATAATGATGGCAACTGGGCTGATCGGGCACAGATTGTGATTATCCGTGCCCATTCTCGCACTATCTTCATGTACCGTGTTGTTAATTGATATCTGCGGCTACCCAATGAGTTTTCAATTTTAATTATATTTTTACATATTTTACAATAATTAATATATAAAAATAATTATTACTTAAATAATATGATAATTTTATGATTATAATCTCGTCTCGAATTTTATTATGATCTAATAATAAAATAGACAAATATAATATTAAATTAATAATAATTAAGTATAAATGCGGCTACCCGTGGGACAGATATTATGATACTCATTCCCACCATGAACTACTTTTGACGGGTACCCATTGCGGATATTTTGATAAATACCCACAGGTCCGAATATTTTTGACATCCCTAACTCCACAAGCCTGTTTTCAGGATTTGAATCGTGACATCATGGTATGTTACTAAGTACTGTATATAATCTAATTGTAATATGAATTGTTAAATGCAGGTTGTAATGGCCAATTTGAGAGGAGAATCAAATGAGAAAGAAGTGTATGAGGATGCAGGGATTGATGAGCCATTAAGGGGAATGAATGATCCAGATTGGGACATGTGGGAAGAATGGATGGGTTGGGAAGGAGCAGGAATTCGTGACTACTCATCTCATATTAATCCATACATTTAAACTTTCTCTAAGTTATTATTAGTCTCTACCAATCAATTATTGTGCATTGGGTATAGAGAACTTGGATCGGGATGTTCCTGTTCATATCTTACTTTGTGTCCCAGGCCAATTAGAAATTTCCATTTAATTTAAAAGAAAAAAAATAGACCACTTGTATCCACCAAAAAAAAGTGGTTGGTGTTCTTTGTTATAGACTTATAGTCCACGTGAATATAATAAATTTCCTCTTCATAGTTGAAATTGAGGGAGTGACTTTTTGTTAATTGTTATTGTTTTAATATTTTGCACACAAATAAGATAATCTCATACCTAAAACAACATACAAACATGATACTCTTTAGTGATGTAAAATTTCGCTAGGTCCGTAGAGAAATATCAAAAAGTGAAAGGTTCAATTTATGTTAGTGACACTTATTGAGATGAATAATAATGCACACAAAATAGATTATATGTTCAACAATTTCATACCACTTGTAACTCTGGCCATAGGAATAAACATTAAGCTACAATTTCATAATCTGCAACTAACATTCAATAGGTTCGACTCCTCCCGTACTGGATGTCAAATTTACATATATGATTCATAACATAACTCATTTATTAAATATCTTATTGTTATTAGACTCTCAACCTCTAACACAATATAATTTGTAACTTCACTTCAATATAATAAATGGATACACTAACAAATAATATCACTTTGGTTTGTAGTAATGATAGTATAGACTCAAATTCAGAATGAAGTCTATGTGTCAAATTATAACCATCATCATAATAATTCTTTACTTTGTTATAGATATCTTTTGTATATTCTTTACCAACATTTTCATTCTGAACTGTTATGTTAAATTTGGTTGTGTGAAATTCTCTATGGTAAACAATTAAGTTGTGATTCGTTGTAAAAGTTATTTTATTTATTATGTTTTTGTTGTATAAGTTAAATCTAATTAAATATACAATTAGGAAAAGAAAAATGGAATATATATGGTTTAATGTTCTCATTTAATTTGATACATTATTTTGCTAATGTGCTTAAAATGATATTAAGCAAATTAAGAAAAATAATATAATGTTTAACTTTATAACATTATTGTAATTTATAAATATTTAAGTTATAGACATTGCTCTATTTTTTATTCAAAGTTCATAATACAATATTTATCATCTATTATCTATTTTTTATTATAAGTTATTTTGTAAAATAATTTTCACTTTAAGCTTATTACCAAGCCAAATGTCCAAAAAAAAGTTTTAAAATAAATAAAAAACGGGTAGCCCGAGCCCGTCCGGGTAAGCCCAGCCCGAGTCCGGTTTTAATATAGTCCGGCGGGTCGGGCTAAAAAGTCTAGATTCACTAAAAAGTGTCAAATATGATACCCAAGCTCTACAAAACTCCGGATTGTGGCGGGCCGGCCCGCACAGGCCCGCCATTTTAACAGCTCTAATGGTAATGAATACTCCAATAATAGAGAGTATCCAAATTCAATCAATAGGTACTATGAAAGAGATGTGTCTCAAATAAGACATAGTTATGAAAAAGACTTGTTCATACAAAAAGATTTGCATAAAATTGTGAAGCAAATGATGTGTCTCAAACAAATATCATCTTTATTAATGAAGACAAAAATACTTGTTTTTCACATATTTTTAATAAAAAAATGTCATTTTAATATATAAAAGGATAAAAATGTCTTAATATATAATGTTTTTTTTTATTTTATATAGTAATTACATTTCGATTAATGGAGGGGATACTTACTTGTCATCCATTACCTATACAGAAAATATAAATAAATAAAGTTTGACATTACATGCCCAGAGTTACAAGTGAATAAAATTGAGTGAATAGATAGATCAATTAATTAAATAGATAGATTAATTAAATAGTGAATAAATAGATTAATATTTCTATAAAATTCTTATAGAAATAGTAACTTAAATAGAATAGATAGATTAATATAAAAAATACAATGTGTATTTAATTAATGGGACAATAAATGAAATTATAGATAATCTTAGAACGGAAAATATATACCGCTCTCTCACGTAGCTAATGTAATAATCATAAAAATTATTTTGTATTTAATTTAAGATGAGAGATTCATTGACTCCAATAGTAAGTTTTTTAAACTTACTTCACATCTTAGTCATCAATTCTGGAAAAATCCAATAGTTTAAATTTGTGGATAGATCTAAACCATTGGATTTCCTTAGAATAAATGGATTCACACCCTTAATTTAATGCCTTGGGCAAGGAAGGAATAATAATGCTATGAGAGAGGAAGTGACATGTATATGTGTGTACATGCTCTATAAATGAAGAAGTGTGTGATACAATGCGTGAGTTCACGCGTAAGGAAAATTATATAAATTAGGGTTTTTTATAGGTATAAAAAACATATTGTAATTTGTATAATTTCATTAAAACTTAGGGCATCAATATAATTTACTCATTTTTTTCCCACAGAATGAGTAAGATCATTCAATAGCTAGAGTTCTACAAATGGTGGAATAAGAACTATACCATATAAACTTTGGTCTTCCTTGGATTGCAAACAATAACATAAAATGTGTATTTGGAAAACTCTATTTCTAAAACCATGTCACAAAATTACACTATAACCAACAATGTCTAACACTTAACACTTATATAGTAGAATCATTAACCAGCTTCACTCCATTAGAATAATCAATGCATTCTCTCAAAATAGGGAAAGAAGAAGCATAATCCTTTATAGCCTTACCATTGCAGTAATGCTTTGGAGGAATATGATTACAAGGCTCAAATGAGAAATCCCTTTCACATGCTGGAAAATGAGTATCATTACTAATCAACTTGTAAAGAAGCCATGGTTTCAAACCTCCTAAGCCTTGTGCCACATACCCAAAAGTTGATAGAGAAGTAGTGACCAATACATCAGATAAACTTAGTAAATACATTTCAGTCCATGCCTTCATATTATGCATGTTATCATGAAACTTTTGTTTCTCTTCATGGCTTGGTTGATAAACTCCAATTAGTTCTCCACTAATACTTGGTCTATCTAAGTACATAGCCATTAAGCTCTCACCATACTCTGGATATAAAGATGCTACTAGAACAGCCTTTAGAGTCTTGTTTGGACTATAAGACACTGAATTTTTTGTATCGAGTTCCGGCAGCAGCTTATTACTTATGGTGCAATTTAGAACTAGGTCCATAATTGCTTGCATTGGAGTAGTATTAGGACTAAATACTCTTATCTGAAGGCCAATTCTCTCGTCTGCTTCGGCCAAGTATGTTTGATAGAATCTGCTTATTAGTCCCCATGCCTCATTTGAAGGGTGGAAAAGATAGCGCGCCAAGTGGTGGAAAATCGTGTCCTTTTCGGGGAACATTTTGTTAATCTCCAAGTTGAAAGATGGATTCATGAACAAAGAAGGGACAAAATATTGATCTGACTGTAAAATCAACAAAGGAATGTTCCTTAGAAGATCTTGACTATGATCACAATGGAAAAGTTTCTCGGGATCATCAAGGGTGTGTTGAAGATTTAGAAACAAAGTTGATGGTAATGCCTCTTTTGGGTTGCTATTAGCCTTGTCCTTCTTTAGCATAGTCTGATATGTCTCTACACGCCTTTCATTCCAAAATGGAGTATTCTTAGGCAATACCCAAGTCGAATTAAGAAACGGCTCGCAAAATAGGTCATTCAGATCTGTACCAAATCTTACAAGTAGGACTCTATGTGTGAGAATAGCATAAAGAAATGCTGAAACTATGCTAATCATTTGGTTCCCTAAGCCATTTGAAGGATCCCAAACAATGTATTTACACATTGCAGCTCCAATATATTTCTTAGATTGTAGATGCTTCAAGTTTCTCTTATAAGCTCTAGTATCAGGTCCACACTTACCATGAAGTTCTTCGTAATCGCGCAGTTTCGATATCAGATATTGAGAAGGCTTGTGAGGAGAAACTTTGCGGAATGTGTGAGACTGAAGCCTGCTTATGCATGAGACTTCATCAAATCCAGAAGCCAAAAGTCCACCTAGTAACTTGTCTTTCTCATTATGAATCAAAATTGAACTTGAGTAATTTGTTGAACTTGGTAATGAAGCACTTTTGTCTTTGTCAATAGGATTTGCAGTATGTGGGGTTGAATCATTTGTTGAACTTGTCAATGAAGCATTTTTGTGCCCTATACATTTGGAATACATTATCAACATAGGATTCAGATATCACACTTACTGATATAAGAATATGGTAACTTTAGAAAATATTTAAACATAATTGCAACTTCTATATGATATATAAGATTACAATAATAATGTGAATCTAAAATTAAATGACCAATAACATAGCATAAGTCCTTGTAAATATGATAAAATGTTAACATTTGTGTTGTTATTATATCATTTCCATATTTCATAACATAAAATCCAGTGAAGAATAAGAAGTTGTATAATACATTTAAGAGTAATTGGAAATTAGCCACAAATTTGTACATGAACTGAACAAAACAGGAAGGCTGTTTCAAAAGTATCCATGATTCATAAACAAGTAGGGGAGGAAATTTCATACAGCATACCAGAAATTGTGTTCATGTTCAAAGTATTATTAAGTGTGCCCAAGGTTTTAAATTTGGGTATGTAACTACTATAGATAGGAATCACCAAAACCATATCGCGACCACAATTGTAATCGCGTCAATTGCAAATGCCCAAAATTGTTTAAAATATTAGAGTTTCAAAGTTTCCAAAACCATTATTTAAAACCTCTGAGTGTGCTGACAATTCCATTTGTGACAAAATTATAGCAATCAATTCACTAATACAATACCAACAAAATATTGAATTACACTATAGATTCTACATGGAATTAAATTATGTACCTTCTTCTGATGCTACTATTTTCCCACATGTAGTTCTTCCTTCAATAGGGTCTGTTCCACTTTCAATTTTCCCCTGCAACATCTTAAGCATTAAGAAAATACTGAGTTTCAGTGCTTATAATTAAAATCAAGTTAAATTAATAAATAATAAGAAAACTTATATGCATATTAATAAGGGTGTTCCAGTTTTACCTACCTCTGAGTTTTCATGTGTTACATTTTGGACCCTTCTTGATCCATTTTTTGTAACGTTTAACTTTCCATTCAACAACTCAAATGTAATGTTTTTCTGACCTATTTCACCTTCTAGTACCTTGTTTTCAGATTTCCCTTCAAGGATTGTGAAACTTGAGTTTCTTAATTTCATGGTAACAGTGAAAACAATAGGGAAAGCTATGAAAATTACAACAAAGAATGTTGTGAGTCTATTCTTTGAATTCAACCCCATCTTCTCCATTGTAGCTTCAAACATATCAATGGTTCTTCAATTCCAGTAATCAAATTGCAAATTTAACATAGAACTGAAAGCAAAAACAAGATACAAAAGTTTGTTCAAACTAGAGTTTAATGAAATCAAGAAACATGTTACATAATTCATGTATGTCTTTTTCTGAATAAAACAAAAACTCAAAACAATTCTTTATGAATAATCAGTCATGGATAGCCCTATAATCATGTTACTAAATGCTAATTGAAAATCTGACATACCAGATTGGTATAATTAACTAGAAATTCTATAGCGATATTTGTCGGAAGAGACAGTCACACATCTCAAAAAAGCATTAGTTCCCTATCTATAATGTGAATGAATACCTAAGTAGTCCCAAAAAAAAGGCGAGCGACACCGTTTCGGGATGCACACTGACACAACTAAAAAAATATTAGTTTCTTATCAAATATCGGGAATAAAACCTTTTTTCACTTAAGAGTTACATTGTTATCGAGTATAGTTAGAGTAAAGAGTCACAAGTAAGACATACGAATACCAAAACCTTAAAATAATAGTTTCACATCTTTTTCACTAGTGAATTCTGTCAGTCTTCCTCTGCTCATCCAATTTTGAGATTTCACACTTAAATATATTCAACAATCACTTACTCTCAAATCTCACTACGACACATTTACTCGTCTACTTCCCTTAAGTCTCAGCCACCACGTCAATACTACTTTGACTCGTCCCGACAGCCTCCAACTACCGGAAGCCACCACGTCTCCCCGAAATTCTCTCGTATCTAATGTGAGAATATAATCAATAGAGACAGTAAGGTCAAAATATTATCAAATTAAATAATACTAATGGCACTTAACTTGGTTCCAAAGCATCAATTTCTGAAATTGCAGTCACCCAAAAAAGGATCAAATGGTTCTATCATCTATGCTTAACAGTTTTTCTTTTTTATGATTCTGTTACCGGGACCACTTACTTTTTCTGCGCTAAATCAGTTATACTTATAAACTAAAATACTTGTTTTTTTAATTCTGTTAGTAACTATTTGTTAAAGATCAATTAGGGTTGGAAAGTTAGCTCTGACCATCACACTCGGATGGGGATTATCTGTCCTGAATAGTGTCTATTCTCTATTCCGGACCAATGACATATTATTATATGAATAAAAGAAAAAATTTAAAAACAAAACGTAATATTCTTATTGGCTAGGGACGAAGATCGAGACACCATTTGGGACGGGTGATCTCTATCCATCCCACCCACTCTTAGTGTTACCCGACACAGATTACATGTCACAATCCCTGTCCCGACCAATCACAATGCTATTATATGAATAAAATAAAAAATAACAAAATCAACATTTCAATTAACCCAAGACAGAAATTGTAATATGGAATGAGACAATTGATCTTTTTCCATACATGTATTAGTGAGTTTGGAAGGACGGGGTGAAGCAAAAAAAATTAGTTAGCATTATCCCGTAGTTGACCCTAAGTTTGTAGGGATGAGGTCACATGGTGCACAAGCATTGGTGAGATTAGAAATGGCCGAATTTCCAATTGGACAAAACTAGGTAAAGTAACATAAGTGATAGTTGTACGGATGACCTATTAGAGATAGAGTCACGTTAAACACAAAAATGAGAGACTTTGGAAGAACACATATCATGCCGAAATTTTCAATTAGCGTTAGCCCGTAGTAGTTGGCTGCTAATTAAAGTTGAAATTATGATTGAGTAATGATATATCTTCCTACTAAATTCTTATACTAATCCTTCTACCCACAAAAAAATGACATATATCACTTGTAAATCAATCAGTAACAAATAAAGTATCACTTTGTGACATATATGACTTTTTTTGTGGATAAGAGGATTAGTATGATGATATATCATTTTCCATTAGAATTACCTACTTTCCCATGGATGAAATATTTGATATTTATTGTTTTGAATGGCACTTATTTTAAATTCAAAAAAATAGATGGAGTGAAAGCTTACAATGATTAGATGAATAATTGTTTAAGGTGTATGGTATTGGTGATTTTAATTTCTAATGGATAAATAGTGTTTTTTAATATGTAGACTTGTAAAGAAGAATAAAGTTGGAATGATTTCTGCTAATACAATGACTAAGGAAAATTAAACTCTTATAATTTGGAAGAAAAAAATAAAGAAAGTAATGATAATTTTCTTTATCATCACCAATCATAATTTAATTAAAAAATGTGTTAATCTAGTGATATATATAGGTAAACAAAAAAGTCAAATATTTAATTCTTGAAAGTGATATTTATTGAAGAGACAATCACACACATAAATGAATTAGTTTCTTACCCAAAGAATATATTCGATATTAAAAAAATCATAATATAATTATTTATGTCAAAATATCTATACTATTTCTATACTATTCTATATTATTTAATAAAGGGAAAATATAAATTAACCACTCATAGTGTAATTTATGTTTTTCCATTTTACCTTTTATCATTTATAATTTCATTTTTATCTATACTATATATATATTAATCTATAAAGCAAAAACATGAAATAACTACCACATTGAGTAATTTTAGTTTACCTATTTTACCCTTGACAATTTGTAATTGATAATAATTATATTATTGTGTTTCTATAAATTTACATGTCTTTCAAGGTAAATTCATACTACTTTTTAACCGCAATAGTAGTTCTTTAATCACTATTCTCATTTCCATATTCTCTAAATTAACATGAATAGGGAGTGCAATAGTAGTTGAAATAAATTATAACTACCGTGCATGTAATATTAAATATTACATTATATCATTTATTACGTAAATTATACGAATTACTTATTTTATATTATAATATGTTTATCTTTATTATTAATCATTTTCATATTATTAAGTGTTTAATGTTAGAAACGATTGGAAAATGGGTTGACATGTTCAACAGTGTCCATCAACATGCTAGTATGATATAAAGTCTAAATGGAGAGGAGAGTGATATTTGTACCGATATCCAAACTTTTGAATCTTATTAGAGATTTTATCTCTCCCCTCGTATTTTCTTCATTCCACTCTAACAAACACATTGAAAATAAAATTCACAAAAAAAAAACCATATTTAACTACCATTTTTAGAACTAAACGTACGAATTCAAATTCATATCAAATATCATTTAATATTTTCTATGTCATTTGTAATTACATCTTAAATGCAACTCTAATACTTTTTTTCTTTCTAAAATGATATGAGTGTAATATATATGTACTAATACTTTAAAGATTTTTATACAGTCAGTACATTATTCACCATTCATTTGAATTATTTTTTTCAAAAGTCAATAACAATTAAAAATTAATGATATATGATAAAATGAGTGTAAAAACCCTTACATATACATCTTTTTCTCTGTTTGTTATTACATTTTGCTATTAAAATTTCATGATACTCTTATATATCTTCATTTTTCATGGCCTTTATTATAACACAAAAGGAATATCTCATCATATCAAGAGATAACTTATCTCCTCAAACCTGGTAAAAAATGACATGTGTATTGTTTTGTTTAGTTTTAGAAATATTTTTATAGAAAATGATTAAATTGTACACATGTCACGTTTTTAGTGATTAATGAGATAATTTATCTCCTTATACCAGGAGATAATGGTTACCTCAACATCACTAATTCCAATGTTTTCAAAAACCACTCATTTTCTTCACACATTTATGGCTTAACTCTTCTAAGATCACTAGTCAGAAGCATTAATAACATCATTCACCATACAAATGTTTTATTTATGAATGTCAGCTGCATTTGCTTATTGTCATTACTCATTATTTATGCTAAACAATAATTTACCCAATAATTTCCCTTAAAAAACATATTTAATTAAACCCACTTGGCAATTAAAAGGAAACACACTATTAAAAGGAAACCCCTTGGCAATGAAGTTTTAAATGAAGAACCTATTGGTGATAAAAATTGAAAACACACTATTAAAAGGAAACCCCTTGGCAATGAAAGTGCATTAAGGGTGCTTACCATATCCTTTTATAATTCATTATTTCATATTTGACCATACCTTACTCTTTTAAATAAAAAATATTAATCATTATTTACTTTTAAATAAAAGTAATACATATATGACATATTAAGTACTAAATAAATATTAAAGTCTTAGAATTAGGGATGGCAATGGAAATGGATGGATCCGAGTAGTGCATTACTCGGACCCGATTGTTGCTTCAATGTTGAACCCAGATCCGTCATACCTATGAAGAAGATCTTGCTCCTGACCTTGGCACGGTTTTGATGAAGACACCAACATCATCAAAAAGAAGAAAAAGAAGAAGACTTAAGACGACAAAGAAGATAAAGCTTCAAGATTATTAGACTAAGTCTCTTAGGTACTTCTATCCTAAAAACTCTTTAATATATTAAGTCATAATGCTCAAAAACATTATAGTTAAAGTTTGAAACAATCTAAGTAAATAAAAATAATTTTCAAAAACAACATGTAACAGGTTATCATACTTGAGTAACAAGTTAAATGGGTGAGAAAAGAGTTTTCAAACCTCTAACAGCTATGAGTAATCCATTACAGACTTTGGAGTAACAGATTACCATTTTTAGAAAACAGGGTAATCGATTACTCAAAGTAGTGTAATCGATTACACTAAGGAAAATTAACAAAGCTGTCAAACAGTGTTGTTGAGTAATCGATTACTCAAATCCAGTAATCGATTACACTGTGTGAATTTTCAAAAAGATGTTAACAGGATTGTTGGGTAATCGATTACCCAAGTCAGTAATCGATTACTGAGAGCTGTTATATGAGATTTTCATATTTCAAAGTGAAATGGTTTCACTCCAAACGAAACCTCTTCAGTCCAAACAACTTATACACTTTCAGAAGAGCACCAATAGTGTTTGAGAAAATCCATATAAAGGCTCAAGCTCTCACAATAAAAAAGATACTACTCATATACAATTTACGTACACTTTCAAAAAGCTCTCAAAGTTCTGAACTTATTTCTCTACTCTTTTGCAACTAAGTGCTTAGACTTTCAAAGTTAATTTTCTTAAGTTGCTTAAAGAGCGTTTCAAAGATTTCAAAGAACATTATTACTTATTGTATACAAGAGTATATTTGGATTGCAAGTTATACAACTTACATACTTGTAAAGGAAGGCAATCTGCCATAGTTCTAAATTCTTCATTGTTGCTGATTAGTTTCTTTCACGGGGTGTGAAACGAAAGGGGAATAGAATCACTTGGAAATGTGTTTTCCAAGGGTGAATAAGAATTAGGGAGTGTTTAAGGTACATAGAGATCTCGGGGAGAGATATTGTAATTACAACTCAAATATTCTTAGTAAAGGAATCTCTTGTGCTGCAAGAGTACTGAACGTAGCCTTCGGTGGACAAGAAGGTGAACCAGTATAAAACTTCTGTGTATTTTCTTCTCCCTTATCTTTGCTATTTTATCTTGTTCCTTTTCTGCATATATTTTTTCCGCTGCACATTAACTTTGATTTTGCAGAAAAAGTGGTCTTAATTCTTAGTCAACTAATTCACCATACTGCTTACGAGTCATTGAGTACCCACAAATTAAAAAATATTAAAAATAATTGCAAGTAATTTATGCAATTCTGTATTTGTTTCCTACGATCTTATATGTTATTTAGACAATCAACAAGACAAAAAATAAAACTTAATTTAAAATTTTAAACACAACTTAATTTAACTATTAAACACAATTCATTTTACTCAAACAAACATTAAAAACAACTTCATGAAAAATTCATTTAGTAAGAACTCTTCAATTAACATAACATTACATCTTACCTATGAATTAGCAACATAATAACATTACTTAACAATATAACATCTATAACACACATTTATGAATTAATATGATATTATAATTATATATTAATATGATATTACAATATAGATTTATATATATATAGGAAAAATAGCGGGCCTCATTACTGAGGTTCATATATATCTAACAGCGGATCTTAAAATCGTGATTATCAATTAATCACAGCTCAAAAACATGAACACATATCCAATCCGTAGTAGATCCGGCTACTCATTGTCATGCTAAGAATAGTTTCTCTATTTATAATAAGAGTCATGCATAGGCATGTGAAGAGTTAGTTTGGCGGGGAAACATATAACCGCCATACCGATTATTCCTTAATTAATCAGAAGAAACCTCGATCATTAGGAGGTTTCTTCTTTCTAGATTCATCTACCTCGATCATTACGAGGTTTCTCTCTTTCTACATTCATCTGCCTCTCCCTACCATCAATCGTTATCATTGTATGTTCAAATTCATACCCACGTTACCATTTTGTCTTTCTTAATTTACAATCATATAAATGTAACATACATGATTATGTCTTTCTTAATTTACAATTTATTCATAGGATTGTGTTCTTCAATATACAATATCATTTTCAATTTATCAATCTGCATCTTTTGGCAACCCACCAAAATGGCATTATCAAATTGTTATTATTACCATTATTTTAAATTGTGGTCGCGGTGAGTGCAATTGTTATTACTGTGAATGCGGTCATTGCGGACGTTGTAATGTGGATTATGGTTGTTATGGTGTGAATTATATTATCAATAAAAAAATATTTTTGAATTTGATGTTGTCTGATGTGGTGTAATGCAACCCAGATGCAGTCCATGCAGTTGCGCTGCGGGCCGATGCGGTTGTGTTGCAGACCGATGTCATTGCACTGCAGGCCGATGCGGCCACATCATTGTTATTCAGTGCTACAGCGTAACTACGGTGTAATGCGGTTGTGGTGTCACCATAACTGCAATATCGCGGCTGCATTACGTGATTTGGTCCGCAATTTGAATCATTGGCCAACTCTAAATGGCAAGAAGTTTGGTTCACCTTAAGCAATGTCTTAGGTTCATGAGTGTTGTGAAGGAAAGATAGGTCTAGATATGGAGGATTTTAGACAAGAAAAAATGTTATTGGAAAGTTTCTTTGTGTTTGATTTGTTAGGTTACTATGTTTTCTTCTGCATTGCAGGATACACAATACTAGAGAGATTTGGTATCCTTGGTGGGAGGGTCTTTATGATATTTCTTCAAAATGTTTGACAATGGTTATAAGTCACAATATATTGGTGGCCAAATGGAGAAATTTGTAAGGTATATAATGATACCAAATTTCTCTTTCTGTTGTGCTTAAATTTATAAGTCACAATTGTTATTATTATTGTTGTTGTTCCATGGACCATGATAATATAATTGATATTAATCTAACCCTTTGATTTTAATTTCATTTTCTTGTTACATTCTTGCTAAGTTATTCTTTAGGGGTGTGAAAGAAGGAGGCTAAGTTTGTTAACACACAGTGGATGATGTAGGTTGGATGAACTAGATTCTAATTTGTCATTGCCATCTACCTCAACTGGAATGAAGAAATTACGATTTAACTTAGATTGTCTTCCTTTTCGTCGTCGCGGAAAAAAGAACACATCAAAATCGTTTAGGCAAGGTGTTAAGAGAGGATCAGATGGACTTGTAACATTCGGAAGATCGCTCAGAAGTGGAGTCACTTGGTCAGTGTTCCCCGAAGATCTTAGAGTATCGGAGAAAAAAGTATTTGATCCTCAAGATAAGAACCTTCTGTATTGGAACAAGTTTTTTGAGCTTCTTTGCATATTTTCTGTAGCTTGTGACCCTTTCTTGTTTTATCTTCCTTATTTCAACCACAAATCATTTTGCCTAGCCATAGATAACAAGCTAGCAAGTTTTGCTGTTACGCTGCGAACGATATTCGATTGCATTTATCTCGTCCGCATAAGTTTTCAGTTCCGCACTGCTTACATCGCGCCTTCATCTCGTGTATTCGGAAGAGGTGAACTTGTCATAGATCCTGCACAGATTGCCAAGAGATACTTACAACGTTACTTCATTGTTGACTTCATTTCTGTGCTGCCTATGCCACAGGTTTGAGAAACTATTCATGCTTACCTTCTGCATCTGTTAATGTTTATGTATATTCATAATGTTTCACACTTTCACCTATCTCTGATTGGAGTGTTCTGAATGTACATAATATATGAGATGAAAATGAATGAAATTTGTTAGAACTTAGAAACTTTGAATATTCATAATTCTCAATTTGTTAGATCTTCTGTCATTTCATAATTTCATTTTACTCTCTCGCGCGCTTTCTCTCTCGCGCTCACACACAACATCGGTATTACCGCGTCCTTGTGCCTATGTTTCGGACATTGCCCATGTCTTAGTATCTGACTGTTAGTGTCTGGTGTTTGTGTCAATGTCTGTGATTCATAGACTAACTATTCATCAAAGATTATGCATACATGATTAACTAAAGAAAATACAAGCACTTTTCGATCTTCAAATTTTTATCCTACATTCTCATGAAGCACTAAGAAAGTGATTATAATTTATAATTTTAGCTAACTTTGGTTGTCACACATCAAATGTTGTTGACGGCCGGCTACTAAGCTCAACCGCGATGATAGGTTGATGATTCAAGTAAGATCTGTGAATTTCTTTTGCCAATGCAGTTCAGTTATATATCTACATGTTCACTGCAGATTATAGTGTGGAAGTATCTCTACAAAACAAGACGTGCCGAGGTTTTAGCCACAAAAACAGCACTGTTAAGAATTGTTATCCTGCAATACTTTCCGAGATTTCTACGATTTCTACCTTTAGCTTCGGAAGTTAAAAAAACAGCTGGTGTTTTTTCTGAAAATGCACTTCTTGGTGCCATGTACTATTTGATTTGGTATATGCTTGCTAGTCATGTAAGTGCATGTCATAAAATGATCCATTTCTTGTTCCATAAAGGATAGCATAGTAAAGCATGAAGAGAATGTACTAATAGAGGATAGATTCGTGTACTCTGGTGTAAGCCTTTTTTCACTAAACACTCACTTTCAACCGAAAAATGGTTTAAATTGGGTAAACGAATTCCTCCTCATACGATAATATATGGCATAATAAGTTCATTCTCATGAGATTCTTGTCCTTAATGTCACAGATAACAGGTTCTGTGTGGTACTTACTAGCCATAGAACGCAACGATACATGCTGGAAGGAAGCTTGTAAAGAAGTTCGAAATTGTTATATACATTTCTTGTACTGTGGAAGTTCTAATAAGCATATTCCAGGTTATGAAAGTTGGAGAAATATCAGTGAAACTGTTCTTAAAAGTCGCTGCTCTGGTGAGGAAGACTCGCAATTTAATTACGGAATATTCACTCAAGCTATACAATCTGGTATTGTTGCTTCCATAGAAGTGTTTCCTAAATTCTGTTACTGCTTATGGTGGGGCCTTCAAAACTTGAGGTATATTCCTTGCTCTGTTTCTCTAAATACTTATAACACTATCTGCATATGTTTGACATGTAGAGTGAGTCATAAAAGTCCACTAGAACTTGTTAGTGCCAGCAATGAATTAGGAATAGGCAAAATTACACTAACTTCTCTTGATATTAAGCATTTTAGCTTAATCCCGAGACAATGGGGTACACGATGTGAGACTTACTTTCCATCATGCCCCCTCCAGGTAAGCCTGTCGGACTAGGCGAATGATTACTTTTGACCCACAACTAAAGGGCATCTTTTGACCCATGACAACCGGAAAGAAGTAACCCAACAGGTATTTAAACCATTCCCGAGACAATGAGGTAGGCGATGTAGGATTTACTTTCTAACAACACTCAAACATGCAACACCTGCTTTTGATTCAAAACTGACAATTACCTCACTTGAGATTTAGTAATCATTACATTTACCTCTTCCGTAGGGATAATAAGTGTAATTACATCGGACACCCCTAAGGAGACAGTGTAGCTTTTAAAGGAAGAGAAATGTCGAGTGTAATTAAGCTAAACATTATAGGAGATCAATGTAATTTCTTATTAAGAATGACGTCTAGTATTCTTCTTATTACAATTTATTTTCACAATGTTGACATTTATACCTCACATGTCCAAGAAATACAGTTGCAAATACTAGCTTCAGAATTCTATTGTTATTTCTTAACTACTTACTATCTTCACCTACCATGTGTGCATTTCAATGCACTTGAAAAGTTATTTTTTCTTCTAAAGTTTTACAAGCCTAAGCTAAGTACATTCTGTTTTATGTTTCACAGTACACTTGGGCAGGGGCTTCAAACAAGTACTTACCCTGGAGAGGTTTTGTTTTCCATTGTAATAGCTATTATGGGGCTTATCCTTTTTGCTCTTCTCATTGGAAACATGCAGGTACAAAAATATTCACTATAGATATTCATTTATTCACTATCATATTGAGTAACATAATATAATAGTAGGAATCATATCTACAAATAAATGATTAAGTCCAATTCTCAACTTGGATTATAATAACATACAAGTATAGAACTAAGAACAAGTTTGGGAGAGTCACTATATCAATTTTCTGACCTTACCTTTGTTTGATATGAATTAAGTTAAAGCCATTAACATATATTTCTAAACATAATGCTTTGGAAAAAGAGACTATTAATTATATTTGTTGTGCAATGATTCATATTCAATGGACTGGACCTTTTGTCATCATAACAACAATATAAGTTATGAGTTTGGGTTGATGTAAAGGGGTTGAAGTAGAGAGCTATATATATTTATGTTATGTAAACCTAATGTAACACGGAGAACAATAGTTAAAAACAAATCTTTATTCTCTAATACATAGTGGTTGCCTCTCAACACGCTCCCGAGAACGTAGGCACAATTGGCCGAAACTCGTTACCAAATTCTTTGTGTTATTCTCTCTTTTTTTTTCTTTTACTATTTGATTATTCGCTTGTTCGCAACAATATTACTGAATCATATTCCAATGTTCTAATATAATCGATAAAACAAAATTACAGTAGTTGTCGAAAGTGTTCAATAAAATTTGACAACACTCTTGTATCTAACACTTTTGGTTGTTCTTGCTACTCCTCATACTATCCTTATTCCTTATGCTTTAAAAATGGTATAACATTACTTTACATTTCCATGTCACAATGAGGAAAGTAACTTCAAGAAAATTTCAAAGTAGTTCTAAGCTTCGTGTTATCATTGCAAATGGACAGACATACCTTCAATCGATGTCAGTTCGTCTCGAGGAAATGAGGATCAAAAGACGCGACTCTGAGCAGTGGATGCATCATCGTTTACTTCCTCCGGAGCTAAGGGAAAGAGTCAGAAAGTATGACCAATACAAGTGGCTGAACACAAGAGGAGTAGATGAAGAGAACTTGGTTCAGAGTCTTCCAAAAGATCTCAGAAGAGATATTAAACGCCATCTTTGTTTGAATTTGGTTAGAAGGGTGAGTTCAGTGTCTACACTGGCTTCTGCTATTTGACATGTCTTATTGTTATACATCTAAGGTGGCCATAGGTTTGGTTCATGTTTCTCTTTTCAGTTTATGTTTTCATTAGCATTTAACAAAATTTACTCTTTGTTTTCACTTTGTTTCCCATTTTCTAAGTTTTGTGATGGGAATGTGTTGTATTTTTATTTATGAGTTTCTACACAAGTTACATTATTATTGAAAAGCAGCACCACAAGAGTGTGCAGAACAACATCTAAGTTTTGTCTTCTTTTGTAATTATTGGTGAAAAAATATCAACTGAAGTTGAAAACAAAAAAACAAACCAAACACTACCTATGTCTTCATTTTCTCACTAGTGTTCTATATAATTCAGGTGCCTCTCTTTGCTAACATGGAAGAACGCTTGCTTGACGCTATATGCGAGAGATTGAAGCCTAGTTTGTATACCGAAAGCACTTACATAGTTAGGGAAGGAGATCCGGTTAATGAGATGCTCTTCATCATTCGCGGTCGTCTCGAAAGTGTAACTACAGATGGTGGAAGAAGTGGTTTTTTCAACAGAGGTCTTCTAAAAGAAGGCGACTTCTGCGGTGAAGAGCTACTGACATGGGCACTAGACCCGAAATCCGCAGCTAACTTGCCATCATCTACAAGGACAGTGAAGGCTATAAATGAAGTAGAGGCATTTGCATTGGAAGCAGAAGAGTTGAAGTTTGTTGCTTCACAGTTCAGGCACATTCATAGTAGACAAGTTCAGCACACATTCCGATTCTACTCACAGCAGTGGAGAACATGGGCTGCAATCTTCATTCAAGCTGCATGGAGGAGACATATGAGGAGGAAACTCGCGGAACAACGTAGGAAGGAGGAGGAAGAAGACTTCTATGACTCAGATGATGGTGGTAATGATTCTGCAAGAGCCTTGGTTCCACATAGTGAAGGTTCATCATCAAGGGGGTTTGGACTTGGCTCCACTATCTATGCTTCGCGTTTTGCTGCTAATCTTCAAGGTCGTAGACTTCGTGGTTCAAGTTCTATGGACTTGGCGAAAATCCAGAAGCCCTCAGAACCTGACTTTAGTGCTCTTGATGATGAAGAATGATTGATATGTTTTTCTGTTATGAGGACTAATTGCAATGTCTTCATGTACACTGTGGTTGTCCTTTAGTGTTACACTGTCTATAATTGTAAAGAATGTAATCATCAGCTAATAACATATTAATGAACACCGGTGTCTGCTATATCAAAAAAAAGTATATTCCCTTATGCAGATAAAGTTTCATACATCTATCATCCTAGACCCCGATTAGGTGTGAAACTCGTAAACCGGGTCACACTTTTTTTATAAAATGCATCAATAACATCCATCTTTCAGGGATATGCTATATCAAAAACTGACCAGCTGTTGAGATAAAGTGGTGATTGCTCAAAACATACATGTTACAATTGATGAAAAAACATGACCCAAATGGGTTACATAGATGGCAAAATATTACACATTTAAAGAATATCTAAAAAAGAGGAGGGCATTTAGAAAATGCATTCCTTGATTATATAGTATATAAAGTGACCACTACATGTGGATACAACAAAACACAATCTCTTTGTAGTAGTAGTGTATTACTCAACTCCTCCATGCAGAAGATACTTCCAAATCAAAATCTTCTTCCCACCATGTACTTGACTGCAGTATTACACAATTCAGAGAACTTTATCAATGAAGTAGAAACAAGGCCAAAATAAGTTATAAAATTTATAACAAAAAAATTATAGCAAGAAACCGAACCAAGAATATGAATACAGTAAATTAATGGATTTGTGATAAACACTGGTATCTATAGAAAAGTAAGATTGAGATAAAAAGTAGAAAAAAGAGCCCAGAACCAGAATCAGTATGATTCTTGGCAGGGCTCTAAGAAATGATTTTATTGATAGAAGAAGAAGGAGACTACAAGTGTTTACACTCAAGGATCCCACGATCCAAGCCTAGCTGATTCCACAATCAGTGTGTTTACAAAATTGCCTGCCTTTTTCTATCTAACTGCTACTATTTAAGCTTTTCTAACCTGCCACTAACTGCCTAACTGATTCTAATTGCCACAGTTAGTTAGAATCAGTTATTTAACTTCCACACTCCTCTCTTCCCTCTTTTGTACACGTGGCTAATCTTCTGATTAGCTTTAGCCTTAATTCTATCATTAATCCTATCAATTTGGAAGAGATTATTTGAGTATATTATATCATATAAACACTTAAGAAACCAACAAGACGTTGGTCTAGTAGTGTAACATCCCACTAGATCCCCGGAAAGACCAAAAGGTCAAAGGTTTGATTCCTGGGAGCGACATTTGTTGGGAGGGGCAGCCACGCACCCCAAAAGGGATTAGTCCCTTACCCAAAATGTGAGGGATACCCTTTCTAGTACCCAAAAATATAATAAGCTAAAATAGATACATGAAAGTCATAAGCTCTCATGTTATAAGTGTCTTTGTTCAAGTGTTTTCTGAACAAGTGCTTAATTAAGTTCTTAGGACATCAATAATACTATAAAGGATGAAAGTGTGAGGCCACAAGAACATGCAAATTTTAGCGCGAAGAAGAATACCAATATAAATAAATACAGCCAAAGCCATCATGGTACAGGCATACATAAAATAACGGAGAAGATTAATAAGAAAAACACCTTGTAGCCTCTTCGAAGAAACTGTAGAGAGCTTCCCTCTTCTTCTTGAAGTCCCAGGACCCTCAATAGTTCTTCCTTGGCCTAGATAAATCAATAGATTAATATGAAAGTAGTTGGAGTTAAAACGAAATTGCGGCGAAGTTCATGAACTAACTTCCCCAAGGGTGAAGCGTGTAGCACTTTCTGCTACGCAAGCATAAGAACCATCTACTTGTTTAAGCATTACTTGCCAAGGACCTGAACAAGATTATGATGAAACAATTTAGTGCAACATCCATATTATTGGTAAGTTAAAGTATACCAGTCATACAATATGAATCAAATACAATTTCTGTGTATCCGGTATTAACGACCGGCAAAATATATGATGCCACTCCATTACATTAATGGATATACTGCCCTTAATTACCATGTAATATGCACTATAAAAAAGCATGGACAACAAAGGTAATTTTTTTATCACTCGCCAAGCTTTTTTAGGAATTTGTCCAAATCAGTTGAATTAGCCACAACATTCAAATGTTCACCGTTAAGAGAGAATCGAGAAATAGAAAGAACGATATGGTCATACTCCTATTTCCCTCACTAATTAGGTTCAGGCACCAGAGTAGAAACACTGTCCTTGGCTATAAAGGGAAGTAAATAGTCACATTCTTTTATTAAAAAACATGTTACATAGACTGAAAAGTCGAGTTCCTTGTCACGTCAGAAAGTAAGATGTTATTATCAATGGTATAAAAGCGGTAGTTTATCACATATTTTTGCAACTTTCTTAGCAATATATTCCAGTTTTGGTTAACCTTAATGTTCATTTTATGTAATGTGTGATCACACTACTGGTAAAACAAATTAAGATATGGACATGCTTCTAAACATGTATGCATCTGTTTGTGTGAGTGTACAGATGCGCACGTAAATATATAGCCATACCCGGGTACTGACGGAACACAGCTCCGCTGTAATTGACAATATAAGGTGCTATTGCGACTGTCTATGGAACAAAAAAAGGGTTAAAAACTAATTCCCATGAAGAGTGTAATATCTCTGTACTGACAGTGTAAAGATTTATACACAGTCACTGCATAGTTCATCACTCATTTGGATTACTTTTTTGAAGAGTCAATGATGATTAAACATGAATGATTAATGATGCACTTACGGTGTATAAAACTCATACATTGTCAGTCTATACATTTTTTCCTCTTCCCATGAATAGAGGAAATGTTCAACATCTAGAGATAATGCAATAAAAGATACCTTTGAATAGTCTCTGATTCGAATATAGAACACTGGGGTGAATTGAGAAAGAAAGCGGTAGTGCAAATCTTTGGTTGGGAAGCCTAGAAGGCCTAAATCAGCACTGTAAATTCAAGAAATTTTCTCTGTAAAAACATATGTTAAAAAGTTAAGGATTTAGGCATGTATGAAGAAAAAACGGTAAAAGCATATACCGCAGCGTGTCTAGTTCAAGATTAAATAAAAGTGTTGGTGTTGACGAAGCAAATGTTTCCTGCAAAATTCGAGTAGTAACAATAGAAGATATACATTAAGCTATAGCACCAGGTAAATCTAGTGTACATAATATATTGTTTTTAATTGCAGATAACTCTTACGTGTTAAGAATTAATCATACAATTCGCCAATAAAGGTCATCAAAACCAGAGCCTAGATCAAGTTTTAAGATTGAAGGAATTGGTGCTCTGAGGGATAGACTTATGAAGCTAAACTCTATAGATTGCAGAATCTTATATGCTGACGAAAAATCATATGAAAGGATTGAAGTTATTGTATATTATTGCAAATTATTGCCAATGAAAAAAAACTAAACAGTTTCTGACTAAAAAAGGAAACCGAAACCGACGCAGATAAAGAGATAGTGAAATTTCATAAGCAAATCAAAGATTTGAACTGGAAAAAAGGTCAGGAAACCTTCTAATGGCAGAGACACCATACCACATACTTCTCTATATAACCAAGTTCGCGTGTACTGCAGTTAATGAATATGTAGAGTGATGGAGGCTCACTAGATTGCCAACGACCTGTGTTTGTCAGACATGAAAGTGCCGAATTATTATTTTTATCATGCACATGATTTACAAAGCAACACTACATCACCAATATATGTCTCAAGAAGAATTTGATAAATAGTCATTCATAAGTTTCAACTATGGTACTTAGAAAGGTATGGTAATGCAACTTTTCCCTGAGAACTAACCTTCATTGTCATCTTCAAAGTCAAAATCAAGGGTGCTCCTAACAGATCTGAAAAATGAAGTCAAAGGTCCACCGGGGACATCATCTAAGGAACCTATGGTAATGCCATCAATCTGGAAGTAAAACAAAAAATGTCACTTCAAAATACTAAAGGCTTTGATATAAATATGATATCTTTTGTCAGAACTTAGAACCCATGCCGATTGATTAAATCTTAATTCTCGATTTTGAAGGATATTTGTGAAAGTAGCTACTTTAAATACTTTCAACTTTCCAATGTTGTGATCTTTTGTTGGCATGACTTCATAAAAAATGACATAAATTAAATAGGAATCAGTTCATTAGAAACATTAAGAACAAATTCATAATGAGTTATTTTTCATTACTGAATCCAAAGCCGCTTTGAACAACTGAGAGGCTCGACGCTTTTCGGGTTTATCAGGGAATACCTACAGTAAAAAGGTCAAAAGTTATAGATAAAAAGAAGTACTTATTGCTTCGGAAGGAAAAAAGGGAAGTGTCTGCTTAGTTCTTACTATGCAAGCTCTGGTTTCTTTTGTCTCCTGGAGCTTTCTTACAACAGCCAAGGCAAGTTGAATGTTGGCATCAATGAAATCATCTGAAGATCCCTTGAAATATTTAGGAATTTGAGAAAATTTTGTAATCAGACAAGAAGCATGCCTTACAATAATTCAAGTAGTCAATAACAACATGGTCTTGAAGCATCAAATCTCTATTAGACTAGCATACAATATTGATATAAAAATCAACTAAATGGATTGATATTTTGAAATACACCACTAGTAAAAAGAATAGCAGATGAAATGAGCGCATAAATAGGCATAATAAAAAATTATATGCGCCGGACAAGGTAAGGCACTGTCAATAACAATACCTTGTCTGTCTGTTAGGTCATTGGGGAGCCCAAAAGCCAGAGAGATCTTCATCAATGAACTAAGCAAGAAACCACAATAGTGGGCAACATAACATGTCGTACTCTATGTTGGGTGTATTTATAAATAGAGCGGAAAAAGACAAGGGGTCAAATGTGGAACCTTTTGGTTCTACTAAGAGGGGTTATTGGACACGTCTGTGACCAGGGAGCCTCCAAGCATCGGAGAGTCCCATTGTTACTGGGCATGGGAAGAGTGAAGAGTCATCCATAAGTGAGACACCACGTCTTGAGCCAAAACCTTAACACAATGGTTCCACGAGTCATTTCCACTTATAAATTTCTCCATTCATCCGCTCCCCCTTAACGCAATGGTTCCACGAGTCATTTCCACTTGTTGGACTCGTCCGCAACCGAGGAACCTCCAACCACCCGGGAGTCCCATTGTTATCGGGCACAGGAAGAGTGAAGAGCCACCCATAAGTGAGACAACACGTCTTGAGCCAAAACATTACGACAATGGTTCCGTAGGTCTTTCCCACGTATAAACTCTTCCACTCATCCCATCATATTCAATGTAAGATGTCGCACTTAATATATCGAATAGGGGTGGAGTGGAACCAAAAGAATATGTCCCTTCATTTCATTATGTTCTAAGTATGTAGTTCATTCAACTTATACATTTTTAGCTTAACTCATTCATTCTTTAAAACTCCTTACCAAGGCATGAATTTAACACTCACACTTGGATAGAATTTCCAACAATGCAAAGATCACCAATTATTTAAATTTGATAATGCATAATCAAAGCAATGGGAACTTAATACTTAGTAGTGCATTGAAAGGCATTTCAACTAGATACTATGAATAATGATTGGGTTGATAATGCTTGTTTGATGAGAGTCTTGGAGCAAATAAAAATACCTTATAAGAGGATATGTCGCTCGGCAATGGGCTGCATACACAACCACAGGGAGCAAAATCAGTGAAGCAAACAGAAACACAACAAAGAGTTCTAAACCCAAACAGTATAAGCTATTAATCCCTTTTGTCTAGGCCAAAAAAGTGAATCTACATAAGTTTTCCCCCTAGAAAAGGTGATTTTTTGAGAAGCTGAATATTATAGCTTCTGAAAACAAAACATAATTTCAGCCAATTTTCAGCTTCTGCTATTACCAAACAAATATATAAAATTACAAACATCAAAAAATGGTTTTTTTATTGATCAAAACAATCAATTTCTTATCTGAAAAAAGCATAAACAAAGTAGCCTAAGTTATTGCAAATCAAACTTTTTATCAAATAGGATCACTAATCTGAATTCAGAGAGAGTGAAAATGCAAGGAAACTGAAAACATATATAAGGGAAATCAGCTTTCTTCATTTAAAACAAACTGATTTTTTTAGAAGGTAAATAATACAGGTTAAAGTTTCATCTCAAAACCAATTGGCTCATAAGGTAGGCGAATGATTACTTTTGACTCATAACTAAATCACATATTTTGGCTCATGACAACCGAAAAGAAGTTGGTTCTGCCTTTGATACTAAGTTAAGGTTTCATCTCAAAACCAATTGACAACAAGAGAAATACTCCAATAAATATTTAAATCACCTCAAGATAATGAGATAGGCGAAGTAAAACTTACCTACAAAATCAGTATTTTTTTAAAACTCCACTTTTGCAAGTCGAGAAGTGATATATAAATATAAAAAAATCACTTTTTTATTTGAAAAGATCAATTATTCTTGCAAGTAAGAATTTTTATCAAATGGGGTCACTAATTTGCATTAATAAAGAGCAAAAATGTAAAGAAAATGAAAAAAAAATACGGGAAATCTATCTCGAGTCGAAGTTTTCCATCATGAAGAGCAAAAGCAAGAGAATTGGCAGCATCATCGACAAGAACTTGGTATGATTTTGGTTTGTAAATAGAAACACCAGCTTTAGGATCAAACCGAACTTGTTTTTGTTGTTGTTGTTGTTCAGAACCTGAATATGATGCTTCTTCTCTTCCAATTCCAATGCTTTGAATTTTGGTAGTAATAGTAGTAGTGGTTGTGAGCTTGAATGATGAAAAGTTTTGAAGAGAATAATAATAATAATAAGAAGAAGAAGAAGAAGAAGAAGAGTGAAGGAAGGTGTGTTTGCAAGGGAGAGATGAAGTGAACATGGAGATTGAGGAGATAAGTAGCATAGTGTTAGTGTTGGTGTTAGCAACACAATCTACAACACAAAATGGATAATAGGAAAGAGGATGAGATTTTCTTTTATGGATTTTCTTACCACTTCAAAAATATGGAAAAGAGTTACTATCCTCCCAAATTTATCCAAATAATCCCACTCACATATTAATTTTATCGTCTTTAGTCTCACAAACTCGCATATTTATTTTGTTGTCTCGAGCCCGACAAGATTGGATATTTATTTTTATCTTATCGAGTTCGACATGTCCACATATTTATTTTTATTGTCTCAAGCCCGACATGCTCCCATATTTATTTTATCGTCTCGAGCCGATAAGCTCACATATATTTATTTTATGTTATCGAATCTGTAACAAACATTTCTCGTATCTTCCATTGAGGAGAAAGAAAACACATATAACCTCTTCCTAGCGATACCATACATCGGATACCGGAAAATTAGAAGTGATTCAAAAAATAAATAAAAAATACAATTTTTAGTGACACATATATTTCTTTAATTATAATGATATTACTATTTTTGTCATTAAAATTAAAGAGAAAAGTTGCATTTTTCACTCAATTAATGGAGAAAATCCTAATTATCTCCGGAGATACAAATTCTTAGTTTTACATTAGTACTTAAGGATAAGAATGTCATATTATTATCTTTAAAGTATAAATATATCATATTATTTTATTTTTTCATGTTATTTCTTAGTTACTTAATTCTCCATCTTTAAATATACCAAATGAATTCAATTTCATTTTCACCTAAGCTAAAAAAAGGAGCATGTAAAATAATATTTAAATAGTAATGACATGAACTTATAGATTCTGAAGTTTTTTTTTTACAATCTAATTATTTAAGTTAATTATTATAGAATGGGTTTGCTAGTATGATCGCATTCTTTATTAAAATTAAAAAATCACTATTCTCTCACCCCAAACCCTTTAAACCTATCTCATTAACAATTTCACTCCTAATGCACTCAATGTATCTCAAATTTTCTCTCATTTTCTTCAATATTTCACTATAAACACAAGTACTCTCATAACCACCCGCTGCCACCGCAGCCATAGTCATTGTCACCGTAACTGCGGCCGCTGTTGCTGCGGTTGAAAATTATATGTTGAAAATTTCTTGAACAATTTGTATGGTATTGTCATAAAACATAAATTCATAATTGGAATTAAGTGCCACCCTTAAATCTTCCCCGTAGCATCTTCTTATTTTTTCCAAAATTATAGCAAAAATATATCACTTAACAAAAAGATATGGGCAACAGTAGCTGTTTCATTTTATCAATTTCTTTATTTGTGAGGTTTTGTGTGGAGGCAAAATAATGAAGAATGAGATGAGTTTGAAGGTTTGGAGGGTTTGGGATGAGAGAATGAAATGTTTCGTTTTATTAAGTTCTTTATTTGTGAGGTTTTGTATGGAGGCAAAGATATTGAAGAATGATATGAGTTTGAGGGTTTGGGATGAGGGAATGAGATTTTTAATTGCTTTTACTAAAATAATCTTGACAAACACTTATGTTGATTTAAAAAACGAAGATTGTTTTTGTCCAAATAATTGGGTATACATTGCTAACATGATCCTTCATGAAATGGGGTGGGATCATGTTAGCAAACCCCATTATAGAATTAGTATAATTAATCTTTATTAACTAAGTATATAGATTTTATATTAACCTTTCCAAACACTTAAAAACAAACTTATAAAATATGAAAAATTGATTAATAGATTCAGGATGATCTTGATAGATATCACACTTTAGATCTTCAAGATTTTGAATAATACTCCGTTTATAGAATTCATCCTTAATCGTCAACCTGCTTATAAGAGCTTTAAAGACAAAACAACAAATCTTTAAAGGAGCATAATTCGTCTCACATTTATTTAGCACATTACCTAAGTCCATTTATATTGTGTCCATGCCAGATGAGTGGATTTGACCACATAACTCCCTAACATGTGTAAGCTCCAATCTACCTTCAAGCCCAATCTTTTCTATCTATTATTACTAATAGTTTTTGTCCAATTAACTTAACTTTTTAAAAGCTCACTAAAATTCCTGAAAGTAACAACTAATTTTCCTTAAAAAATAAATCCAACTAAACATGCTAATAAAAAAAGCAAAATAATAAATTTGGTTGAAAAAAAAGGCCCCACCTACCAAATCTAAATCAATTTTTAGTAGTATCAAGAGTATTTCCTCACTAGTAACATTATATCATTTTACTAAATTTTCTTACTAATCCTTATGTCCACAAAAAATTGACATATGTCACAAAGTGATACTTTATTTATTGGTGATTAGTTTACAAGTGACATATATCATTTTCTCATGAATAGAAAGATTAGTAGGAGGATATATCATTTTCCTTTTCTCACCTTATGAACTAGGGGAGGGATCCACTTACTCTTGGAGTAAGTGAAAAATGACTTACTCCACATCTTAATCATCCAATCTTAGAAAATTCAATGGTTTAGATGTATTTACCAATTCAAACCATTGGATTTTCCAAGATTGAATGATTAAAATGTGAAGTAAGTCTTTTTGATTTTTTATCTTTTTGGGATTTAGGGGACCTACAAAACCCATTTATGGACATAGAATTGGGCCATAACAAAACCCATAATTATGATTATATTATTATCATTTCCAAATAATGACACATCCCTAGTAGCCACTTTCCTTTGAACACTTCACTTCACTTCACTTCACTTCACCTAATCTGTGAGAAGAAGTTGTTGTTGTTGTTTTTATTATTGGTGATGGGTATTGTTGCTGTATTAGGAGTGATATCACCATTCCCATTCTACTATTGGCTATGGAATTGGCCACAATCATGGGTTCATCTTTGTGGTAAAGAAAGAGACCCATCTAAGGTTATGGCTCATGTTGCTCATTTCTTGAAGCTCCTTCAGTTCTTTTCTCTTTTCTCTGTTTCTCATTTCTATTGGCCCCCTCCTTTTTACTTTTGGCCCTTTTTTGCTTTTGGTCAATTCCTCAACTTCAGGTTCATTCTCTCTCTCTCTATGAATCAATGCTCCCTTCATTGATTTCTGGGTATCATGCATGTTTTTTTGGATCTAATCAATAATGGGGTTTACAAAGTTGGTTCCTTTTTTCAATCTTAATAATTATTAATTTTATTGCTGAAATGGGTGTTGTTGTTATTTGTGGTTAAATTTTAGACTCATGTTTTTAATTTGATTTTCATATGTATCCTCTTTCAAAATAGTGTATGATTGCTGATATGTATGTCTGAAATTTGACATAAAATTGCAACATGTAATGTTATTATGGTGTTTGAGATCTTGATAGCAATTTTTGACTGTATTAGGAACTGAGGGATAAACTTCATATGAAAGAAGTTTTGACCATAAAGATTAACTAAAGTGAGTTGAGATTTTATGCAATTTGGCTAATCAAATGATGCATACTCTCTCCATTGCTTGCTTTGCATCTAAACCCACTTTAGAGAAGTTTTTTTGCATAGTTGAGAGTGGTAATGAGTGAATTATAAACCAACTTAAGTTTAGAAACCATAGGATTTAAGCATGTTGGATGAGTCGGCACACTAGACAATATAGGATTAGAAATGAATGCATTAGGGCGAAAGTTGAAGTGCTTTCTATTTTAGAAAAAATGGTAGGATCGAACCTTTGGTGGTTTGGATATGTGTTGAGGAGACTGGTAGAAATCCCCATAAGGAGAGTAGATCAAATGGAAGTTAGTCCAATTCCTGGAGAAAGATGGAGACCAAGAAAAACCATAGGAGAAATGATAAAAAAAGCCTAAGAGCTCAATGTTTTAAGAATGAACATGATTTATGATAGAGTGTTATGGTGTCGTTCGATCCATGTAGCCGATCCCATCTAGTGGGATAAAAGTTTGGTTGTTGCTGTTGTTATTCATAGAACAAGGGAAATTTTATGAACCTTATTGAATAGTAAGAGATCTATGTATAAGAAAAGGAGTTGGTGATGGACTGATACTTAATGAAAATTTGCAACTCTCCTTGTTTGTAATGGTTAGATCACTTTGTTTAATTAGATAAATATAAGAGCTTGCAGATTACCACTGTTAGAAGGGAAGCATTTGCAATTGGTCCAATGATAATAAATGGTGTTTTAGTAGAATGATTTTTCGGGTAGTTAGTACAACTTCGAAAATATGTAATCCCATTTATAATAGCTGATCTTAAAGCTGCTAACATTTATGATTGCTTGTGAAATAATTCTCCGAAAATCGATATGCAAGTTGATACAATGGTGTAAGTGAATAAAGCAAGATCTAGAACCATTCTGAAGACTACATATTCTAGGTGAATGATTACAGAATACTACGGCTGAGCATATCGTGACCCTTTTAAGTGATTAATTAAGTGCCTATCATGCCAGGAAGCCCGTACAATAATTTTTTCCATTACGAACTAATAAACAAAGAAATCCCGAGGTGAATGTCATCATTTTGATTAAACAGTGTATGGTTTTAAAAACTTGTAGCCCTTTTCTTCCATCACTATCTCTTTGAAGTTTGATGAGCTCAAAAAATTCTCAGGTGGTTACTTTAAATTCGGGAAAATAATTTGACTGTGTTGCTTTTAAGTTTATATATATACATAATGATCAAATTGTCAATGAACAGGGTTTATCAGTTACTCGGTGAGGCTGGAACATACTATGGAGTACGCTTCGGAAAAACAATTCCCTGGGTAACTGAATTCCCATTCGGGGTCATCCAAGATCCTCAGTATGTCGGCAGCATTTTGAGTCTTCTTGCATGCCTCTGTTGGGTTCCTTTTCAGTACATTCTCCTGTGGGTTTTAGGATATTTGTTTATGATTCATGTGGAATCAAAGGAAGATCAATCTACTCGCGCTAAACCGCTCCGATGATTCCGATAATAAAACAAACCACACCATTGCTTAGATTTCAAATAACTTGGGGACCTAGCAGCTTATGGGGTATCATCTTTTTGGTATGTTGTTGTTTCTTTCCTCTTCTGTACAATGGCATTTAGGTATGTTGTTGTTTCTTAAGGAGTGGTTATGGCATCACTTTATCCATGTATTCAACCCCACATTTTGGATTGAAGCATGGTTATTGTTATTGTAAATCTCCAATGAGGGATATGTGTTCTAATTCCATCAAACTTTCTGATGAACTACGAATTACTTCTTAATTATTTTATGTGATAGGCGAAATGATTAAGAAAGACTTAGATATATCACTAATTTGTCAATAAACATGATTTATGATAGACTATTATGACGTCGTTCGATTTATGTAGCCGACACCAGTTAGTGGGATAAAGGTTTGGTTGTAGTTGTTGGATAACTTTAATGCGATGTTCAAGAGAGATAACAGCCATTTCCAGCACATTTTAATTAAGGATAAGATTTTGAAGATAATTCTTGTGAAAAATCTGGTGTGTTAAAATTCCTTGCAAGACTCTGAGTGCTGTTATAAGGTAATTGATGGTGTTTGATGAAGGAGACTTACTTTATCAAACAAGTGTTTATTTTTTGCCCAAAAAATTACTTGGCCAAACCAACTGTAAAGTAGTTAGCAATGTTACTTATTACTAATGATATATCATGACTTCACATATATACATTACAAAATGTACAGCCAAAATATTTTGGAAGTTTCACAAAAATTACATGGTATGTGATACCGATTCTAGTTTATAGTACCCGTTGCTATGAGATTCATCATATTTTTACTTTATTATTACAAGACTTCTTTTATGATGAGACACAGCATTCTTGGTTTATTTTTACCAAGAATCAGGTTTAAATTACATTCCTCAACAACATTACAGCCACAATTGTAGCTGTATTTTCTATGTTTGTAGGTGTATACATCTTCTCTAAAACTAATGATTAAATAAGTGTAATGAGATTTATAAACACTCAATACATCATTCATAATCAATGGTGACAAAACATAAATTGTGGATGATACAATGATAGTGTATAAAACTCATACATACATTTTTTTCCCTCTTTAATAAATTCTAAAAAATAAATAATCATATAAATACCTCACAAATCATTAGCGATTTAAGTGAAAAAAATCTTATTAACTATATATATATAAAAACATAGTTATTAAAGCCGTTTCGTGACGGCTGGTTGAACTGGTAAACCGATGAACCGGTCCTAATACCGGTACGATACAATAATTATATCGGTCATGCAATTATACCAGTAAAAATTGGTCATACCGGCTGATTTTCAATTGAACCGTACCGGTTATACCGGTAGATTTTTATTTAAAATTAATTTTTTAATGAAAATAAAAATAATAATTGTTTTTTATTGATTTTTCAACATTAATGTTAATATATTATATATGTATATCAAACTTTACCGATATGCGTTTTAATTAGTTAACCACCAGTTAAACTGTTATATCACTGTATCAGTAACCCTACCGATTTGATGACCGGTACGGTATTAATAACATTGTATATAAATATATAAATGGAAAGGAAAAAATAAATAGCCCAATGATTGTTTGAATATCCATATGATATTGAAGCCCATTCTCAACCCAAGACAACTATTATTAGCACTATATTAATTCTTTCTGTTCATTCTTAATTCTCTTCACGATCTCCGATCAGCACCAACTTCCTTTTCTAACAGGTAAATCTCTGCTTCTGTGTAAATCTCATAACCTCAATTTCATTCTTTCTCTTTCCCCTTTTGTTTTTTTTTTCAATTTTCGCAATCTGAATCTGTAAATATTGCATTGTTTCGTTGATCAACTTTATACCCATCTTTTTAAATCCAATTGGGTTTTTGTTTTCAATTTCAAAATTAAATCTTGTTGATTAGATGTTGAATTATGATCAAACTAAACTTAAGGCCATGTTTGGTTGTTTAATTTGTTAATTAGAGTTGAATGTGAAAACTTTGCTTCATTCATTATGCACAACTTTATACCCATCTTTTATAATCCAATTAGGTTTTTGTTTTTTATTTCAAAATTGAATCTTGTTAAGTTTATATAAATTGAGTGATATGAGCAAAGAAGAGTGAAACTCATGTTTGGTTGTTTTAGATCTTGTTTGTGAAGAGAAAGAGGAAAAGAAAAAAAATGTCAGGGCAAACACAGCGTTTGAATGTGGTCCCCACGGTGACGGTGTTAGGAATGGTGAAAGCTCGGCTGGTAGGAGCGACAAGAGGGCACGCTCTTCTGAAGAAGAAGAGTGATGCTCTCACTGTACAATTCAGGCAGATCCTGAAGAAGATTGTGACAACAAAGGAATCAATGGGTGACATTATGAAAACCTCTTCATTTGCATTAACCGAGGCTAAGTATGTTGCAGGTGACAATATTAAACATGTTGTTCTTGAGAATGTTCGAGAAGCTTCCCTCAAGGTTCGCTCTCGCCAGGAGAATGTTGCTGGTGTCAAGCTCCCTAAGTTCGAGTACACCAGCGATGGTGATGCCTCTAAGAATGACCTCACCGGATTGGCCAGAGGTGGCCAGCAGGTGCAGCAGTGTCGCATTGCTAATATTAAGGCAATCGAGGTTCTCGTTGAGCTTGCTTCGCTTCAGACATCGTTCCTTACACTTGATGATGCTATCAAGACTACGAACCGAAGAGTGAATGCTCTTGAGAATGTCGTTAAGCCTCGGTTGGAGAATACAATTAGTTATATCAAGGGAGAGTTGGATGAGCTAGAAAGAGAGGATTTCTTTAGGTTGAAGAAGATTCAAGGATTTAAGAAGAGGGAAATTGAGAAGCAGATGCAGAACGCTAAGCTATTTGCTGAAGATCAGGTTGCTGAGAAGCTTTCGTTGCAGAAAGGGATTTCGATGAACGCTGCTCATAACTTGTTGTCTGCCACAACTGAGAGAGACGAGGATATCATTTTCTGAGTATAAAGAGATAGCTGGTGTTTGTGCTTGGTTTTCAATGATCTTGGTGTGTTGCTGCTTCATGAGACTTGTCTGCAATTGTTATAGATGACAGTGCTCTGTACCATGAATAAAGGCGCTTAGTATGTTAAAATTTATTTCTATGTTATTTATGAACATCATTTTTATCATATTCAGAGGCATTGAGACAATCATCTTTTCTTATGTTATGAAAATTGAACTTATAGATGAAGCAAGAGTTATGGGACATATGGAAATGATAATTTAAATATAGGACTTTGTCCATATAGTTCTGCTTGCTTTAAATTTCAAGTCTTAAAATTACCTTTTGCTTGTACCAAAATTGTATTTTTAAATTACTAGTTGTATTTGGAGAAGATCTTTACTTCTATTTGATTCAAAGATATTCAGTTTAGGATAAGAAAGCCAAGGATTTGTTTTCAGGGATCTTGAGACT
This sequence comes from Lupinus albus, assembly GCA_009771035.1. NCBI lineage: Eukaryota > Viridiplantae > Streptophyta > Magnoliopsida > Fabales > Fabaceae > Lupinus > Lupinus albus. Next base: position 11,740,275 of record CM019999.1, read on the forward strand.
ATTATTTGGTTAAAGCCTTATTTTTAAGTTTCATTTTATCTATGGTCTATTCTTTGCTGGTTCTGGTGATAACACTTCTTTTTTTAACCCTTATGGGTTTGTTACTGTGGTTCTTTCCATAGAAATAGAGAAACTTAAGTAAAGGTGCTTATATATATATTATAGTGCCATAGAATTTAACTTCCTTGTTTGGATTGTCTGAAACAGAATTCATTATCTAATGTAATGGGATAAAGTTGGAATTAGTGATGGTATAAATGTTTATATCATTTGTGAATGATGTGTATGATGAGAAAAAGTGTTGTGGTATTTTCAAATGGTTGTTCCCTATATGCAATTTTAGAAGCTCCCTAATGGATAAGATCATGCATTGTAACATATTTTCCTTCTTCCTCAACTATTAAAGAACAAAGCCTTCAGGTCCCCAATAATTTTTCTGAGTTTGTACCTTGCATCTCCCAACTTATTGACTTTAATAAATTGACCCAAACTCTAAACACACACAAACAAATCTTCAATATGGTATATTCTTTGGACTTGTGTTGCTCACTTTCTAAATAATTGTAACTCACCCTATAGTTTTATTGTTATTGTTGAATTGCGTTACAACTTTCTAAAGAGTTCTATAAGAATACAAAATACATAATATTTAGCTTGTATGTAGAGAATTCTAGATAAGTTATGATAAATACAATATATATTGTCTAGAAGCTTCATGAGATTTTTTGGATTTATGAGGTTAATTGTAAGGGGAGGGATCCACTTACTCCAAAAAACACTTACTCTTCATCTTAGCCATCCAATCTTGAAAAATTCAATGGTTTAGATGTACTCACCAATTCAAACCATTGGATTTCCAAAAATGAATGGTCATGATGTGGAGTAAGTGTTTTTCCACTTACTCTTGGAGTAAGTGGATCCCTCCCCTAATTGTAATGTATGGGTGATAGTGAATGGTGTTATATTATATATGAAAATATAGGTCCTTCAACCCACTAAAGTACTCCCCACTAAATCCATAATGTGTTATAGAATAAAAAATTTCATCTTCATGTGTGGTTAACCGTTTAAAGGCCTCCTTCCAAACATATATCCTTTTTCATTTTTCAATGTCGTACAGATCATTACTAACAACATCGACAACGATTGACAACCCTTTACGTGTAAATATAAGCACTAGTCTCAAATGAGTTAGGATCCTCTCCATTAAAAATAATTGCTTCAAAACTCTTATCATCTTTTATAGAAAGATTATTACATCTCATACCCTTCCCCCTTTTAAAAAAAACAGACCAAATCTCTACAATTCCATGGCTTTCTTCAATGTTTTGTGAATAATCTCCTTTACTTGTTAGTCTTCACATTTACCATGGATTAAAAACCAAACTGACTTTCCATAATTTCTTTCAAAATAAGTAAAAAGACTTATGTTTAGAATAATGAAAGAAACACAAAGGCACGGTGATACATTTGGTAGCAGAAAAAGAAAGGCATATTATTGGCATGAAATTGAGGATAATATTATATGCTATAGATATGCTTTAGGCACTAATGCATTTCAGAACAGATTAATAATTATTTCTGTTATGGAAAAATAACTAAATAAGCATTGCAGGTGAAACAACAACAATTACATGTACTTCAGGATACAGAATTTAATGAAAAGTTATTAGAACATTGATATACAATTTAAAAAAATGCCATCATCAATCATATATTGACTATATATAAATCTTTACATAGATATAACACTCTATATTTAAAATATCATATTTCATGTTAGTCACATTTTTAAACGTACAGAATTTACTAAAATTCTAAAAAAACAAGAAAAAATATGAGTTTTATATTGCCATTATACCATCTTTCATTTATATCTTATCTTCATTGACTATTCAAAGAAAGTAATACAAATGAAATATGAATGATATATTAATTGTATATAAATATTTATTCTAACAATACATATATATATTACACAAAGAAACAAATCATCAACCAACAAATATATGTCAATGTTATTATTAATAATTATTATATTGTTTTCTCTTCATTTTCTTTCTATTTTCCTACCATAACAAACAACTAAATCCATTCCCCTCAACAACTGCGCAACTAATGGGCATAAAAGTTCGATTCAATTCGATTTTTGGTATATTTCAGTTAACAAATCCAACACAAATATTTCGTTCAATTCAACTTAATCACAAATTTTACTACATTAACCAAACCAAACCACTCTTAATGTATGATTATGAATCATACAATGGTAAAAAATTGAAACATTGTTAGTAACATATAATAATCATAATTCATGAAGAAAAAAGTGAATGATAACACAATTAGTAACAACAATTTACTGACATCAATTAGTAAAATAAAATATATAATAGTAACATAACATTTCAATTCACAATTATTAATAATATATATATATATATATAACAATACATGTATAACAAAATTTATGATATATAATAGTAACATTTATGATATATGTTAGTTCTAAACTCAGGACAACAAAAGTTAGAAGATATATTCAAAATCATGAAAACACTGGGAAACAATTTAATAAGTAATAATATATATAATAATAACATAATAACAATTTAATAAGATATATAATAACTACAAGTAACCAAAATTGATAATTTAAACCCAAATTTGATTGAAGAATTTAAACAATATCAAATCATTCGCTAGTATCCATTTTTTAATTTATGGCTCGGTTAGATTGTAACAGTTCCTACATTTCTAAAACCATGAATCAAACCAAAACTAACAAATGATTCCTTAAAAAATAACCGAACTGAACCGCGAAACCAAACCAAACCACATTAGTTCGGTTCCACCCGTTTCACGATTTAAACGGAATCGCTTACTCCCCTACAACTACCAACAAAACACTTCTTTTTCCCCTGACCTATACACTAGCAAAGAGAAAAGTGAATGTAGAAACTAACTCAGTTTAAACTAAGTACAGCATCAATATATCAAGTACAACATAACATAGAACAACTAATAAGACAATGGACTATAGGCATGCCAAATTGTCATAGAAATGCCTTGAGGCAAATAAAGTAACACTGCCATTCATAACTGCTAAGAGATATTCTGAAAACATTGTATGTGATTCAACACATCATAGTCAAATTAAAAAAAAATTGAAATGCCTAAGGGGGTTACAGCAAAGGCAAAAGTTATTCTCAGGAATAACTCCAAACTAAAAGTGAAACCAAGAAAATCTATGTGTCTTTCAACTCAGTTAGACTTGACATGTTGCAGAACAACATTGTAGGCTTCGTGTTCTTCCCCGAAATCCTGTAAGAAGCCAATGATTAACATATGATAAAAAGGCAAGGCGAGATACCATATGAATATTTTCATTTCAAAACAAATCCTACCTTAACAACCACACATGAGCAGCCGGTTACTTTCCGAGCTTTTCCCTCGGAATCAATCTTGCACAACTGGAAGGAAAAGACATTGAAGAATTAATATAAGAAAACAATGTAACAAAATGAATATCCAAAAAATGATATGGCAAATACATAAAAATGATCAATATTCAGTCTTATTCTCCTCTTATTGTACATTTCTCCTCTGCATAAAATATAATCTTTCATCCAAAAAAATCATTGTTGACCAACAAATTTGAGACAATATTCAAAGCTTCCTATTAAAAAAAGTATATATGGTTAAAAGTCAATGACGCTTACACCGGCCCACTCTCCGAGGGTCTTTGCACTTGGAACTGTCAAAAGGCTAACATTGTGCTCAGCACAAAGGGCCTTGACAAGTTTCACATAGTCAGGTTGGTCACAATCTTCTGCAAGAACACAGAGTTGTGCAGCGTGCTTCTCGATCACTTTTGCAGCTTCATGAAGGCCTCGGGCAAGACCACCATAAGCCAATGATTTTCTGAGCACAAGCTGTAAGGCAGTCAGGATATCCATAGGCTCACCGGGAATTACAGAAGCCGGAGCAGCAGCTGGCTCAGCTGCAACGACACCTTCATCACTGCATAGAGAAAATATCATTTGCATAGAAACTCAGAAGAATAGCTATAGGATTTGCTTCCTATTCAAGAAAGAAACTGACAAGAAAACAATTTCACAGGAACGGTGACAACTTTTACTAAAATCCTATAAGACAATCATTTTGACACATTTGAAAAATCATGTAATACATAAGATAACTTTTGTAGTAAGATGACCATGTCCAATTCTTAAACCAAAGCTAAACTTACAGGAACATGGTACCTACTGATTTCATAATAAAATATCAAAAACAACAATAACTAAACTTTCAAGCCCCTATGAGTATTGTATTTAAACAAAACATAACGAACAGAATAACTTGGGGAAGAATTGCTACTTGATCATGGATTTACAATTGGAGAAAGAAACAGTACTGCAAACACAAGAATGACAACAGGTGAAATTCTATACATTAGATTACTTTCATTTGTTGACAAATGTGTGCTATGTAACATAATACAGACAATTATGTTAAATTGATCAGAATATTATTCTCAGTAATTTAGAATATCAAAAACTATAGTCACATGCCCTATTGAAATTGTAGTTTCAAAAATACACAAACTATCCTCTACAATGACAACAATAACTATAACTGCTTAGTTTCAACAATTCTACTACAATTTACTTGTCATAGCTGGAAACAACATCATGGCACAACAACTCATTGCAGTCAAGCATGAAAGCAAAAATGATCATACCCTGACATTTTTGTTTATTGATCTAAAAACAAGTACTCCTTCCTGCACAAAAAATTAAAAAACAAAATAAAATTAAACAAAATCAGATAATAACTAATGCTATTAGTAAGCACTGAAAAACTACTATAAAATCTTTTCAGCAGCAAAAAAACTAAACTTTTATTCAAAAAATGAATTTGACCGATTCACAAATACACCATTCTTGAATAAAATTATGGAATCAAAAAACTACACTAGCAACGCATGAATGGAATTGTACCGATACTGAGTGATGATTTATACAGAGAAAACAATTAAACCGTAGATTGAAGAAATTGAGTTAAGGAATTGAAAGAGGGATAGATTAGAAAAGATATATACCTTGAAGCAAAATAGAATGGCGGCGAAATGGGTTTGATGTGAAGTGAAGAAACCTTGTTATAAACTAAACCCTAGGAAGAAGGGTCTTCATTATTTTGGGCTCAATCTTTGATTTGGGCCTCAATTTCACAATAGGTTCTAATCTAGGTCTTGGTTATTTGTGTTGGTGTCTCAATGTGATCCCTAGATATTGTCTTTTTAATGTAACACTTCTGTCTTGATATGTGACTCTCGGGCTCATGAATATACTGAGTGTGTTTATTCCACATAAAGAGGAGCCTTCGCGACTCGAGCCCGTGACCGCATGGACAAATAGTCACTATTACTATTAGTCGCTATCATTAAACTATGAGAGTATATCTACTATTATTCTATGTGTCATTAATTCTGATTTATAGAAAAATATAATTAAGTTAAAAATTTAATTATTAAATATTTTTTTGACCAAACACTATGAATGACACATAGAGTGATACACATTATTGGAGAAAAAATGTGATCCCTTTATCTTTCCACCCATCATAATGTTTTACATCTTTTTCATTTTTCTGGTCCAAAAAAATAAATGTACACAAGAGTTTATATGCTAATAATCATACAATATGAATAAAGTAATTAATGAATATTGAATTATGTATTGAATTTATATAAATTTTTACGTTGACATGGTAGATTTATATTTTTATTTAATTAAATAAAAATAAATATAGTAAATTACATTGACGCTCTTAAGTTTTAGTGAAATTATACAAACCACTCTTCTATTTGTTCATCTACAAAAAAACCCATATTTTTTATACAGGTATTACACTAACTACCCATGTGTGAGAAATAATTGTGATCTTTTAAACAAAAAACGGTGATAAGTGTAATTAAGTTAAATAAAATATAATATAACGAGAAACAATTCCAATAGTATATGAGTCAACACACTTTCATTATTTTTTGTACGTTACAATATTTCTTAGAATTATTGATGTATTTTGTAATGAACCAAAAATAATGAAAATATATTAACTCGTATACTATTTGGAGTTATATCCACAACATATCATATTTTGTTGAACTAAATTACACTTATTATCATTTTTATTTAATGTATGTATGATATGATAATTAGGCGTTCTTTGTATGTGTACAACATGGAGTATTGATTTATATATTTTCACTAAAATTCATGAGTGTCAATGTAATTTATGAAAGAGATGTTATTATGTGGGTAGTGTAACACCACGGATTTTATGATTTGGAATTATGAATTTTTATGAGTTTTTATTAATTATTTATTTTATCAACGATTAATTGTAGAAATTAATCAGTATGGATTTAGGCTAATCCATAGTTGAATATTAGTCTTGTTTTGTGATTTCCTATTTTGTGGTAAATTTTCGTAAGTTTCTGTGACGAAATATTTTTGAACCATCGTCGGGCTCAAATAGCCCGAATTCGGCCCAATAACATGTTTTGAGTTCCGTAACTCGGAATCGAATTCCGATTGTGCCATTGGCTTCGAAATATTGAATCTTAGTCTTGACTTAAAAGTCTTGACTTTATAAACTTAAAGTGTTATGAAGTCTTAGATGGTAAAGTGATTTAAAAATGTTGAATCTTAGTTAAGTAAACTTACTTTAAAATGGTAAGATTTACTTAAAAAGTATTGATTTAAAAATATTGATTTTGTTTAAATTGACTTACTTTAAAAAGGATTAGTCTAGCTTAATGATCTTATTTTAAAAAGGTTAGTTTTAGTAAAAATGTTTTACTTACAAAAAATAAGATTTATGAATTATCGGAAAAATGCAATGAAGTGGGAATACATGTCTAGAAAGGTTCTGTCTAAGGAAAGACTTGGTATTTAAGGGTGTCTTTATGACCCACCTCTCTTTCCTGGGAACTAGCCTGATGTATATCTACGGATTACGACATAATTTCGGTATAAGTTTTACTGAAAATTTTACTTTAAAAAGTATTATTTGATTGTAAGACTTTCGATGACAAATGATGATTCAAGGATATTCAACCTTGAATTGGATGGACGAAAGCAATTAAATTCATTTTAAATCGGAAGTTTTATCTTCGCGTAAAAAGTTATTTCGTAACTATAATAATTATCGTCATTTAACTAATTAACGTTATTTTGGCATAATGAAAAGTTCGAGAGGAGAACGGATCAAGTAAGCTCACCTGCAAAAAGAGAACCAAACGACCCGACACACTCAGGTGAGAGAGAACACATCGCGACATAGTGGTGTCCGAATATGGCACTCGGATCTCCAAACTATCTCAAAAGTTTGGAGTTATCTTGGGTTTTAAGAAACCCGTAAAACTAAGCGATTTTTCGTATTGAATGATCATAGATCTCGATATGATGATGTATATTGATGTGATATAGTGTGTGATAATATAAAAATTGATATTAGAATGTTGTGTGGCAATTTTCTGGGTGCAGGGATCGAAAAATGGCAAAACAGTCGCGTTTCGGAAGCCCGGAAGAGGCCAGGATGGTCCTGGTTCTGGACCATCCTCGCCTGGGCGTCCCAGGCTCGCTTGAGCGAGCTTGACCTCGCCCGGGGCGAGCTCCCCCTTGCCTGGGCGAGCTACACAGCACCAGGATGCCTAGTTTTTCCTGCGTTGGGCGCTTGAGCGACGGTTCCGCGCTTGGGCGCGATCCAAGCAATGTTTTGCATTGTTTTTGAGTGTTTTATGGCGTACACATTGATCCTAATTGAATGTATGATAGATTTTCTATATAAACAAGATTGTGACTCAAAGTAAGGAGCCACGCAACCGCAAAAACCAAATGTCGTGGTTAGAGTGTGATTGGATTACTTACTATGTTCTTATCGATTGTTATAAGATGGATTGAATTACTTGCTATGAATGTATTGGATTATTCTGAGATTATTTGAATGGAATGGGTGTTGTGTCAAGGAAATCCGATGATGCCATGTAACGAAGTTGTTCACCCGTTGAGATTAAGCCATATGGTGGCTCCGGGATTCAACAATGGTTCGTAGTGGCGAGGATGAATGTACTTGTGCTTTCGTAGGAGTTGAGATTGATTGACTATTTGTTAAGATTGCATTTGATTATCATGATGTGACGAGCGTTGGAAAAAGGACTCAGATGATGCCACGGAGCGAGGTTGTCGACCCGTTGAGATAAAGCCATATGGCTGCTCCGGGATTCAACAACGGTCGTAGTTGTGAGGATATAATTATGAATGTACTTGTACCTTGTTAAGGACAAGTATCCGACCATGGCGTCGTGACTTGGGGCAAGGCTTATCAAGGAACACCTGCTACTATACAGCGAGGTCGTCTGACCGTAAGAGGCTTGGTCGGGTGACCGTCCAGGATATTCAACGACGGATCATAGTGGTAGGAGTGTGAATCCTTATTGAATGATAAAGCAAAAATCGGGTCCCATAAGAAGCATTCCTTTTGGAACGGACATCCTTTAGGAGATGTCTTAAGATGGGCCGATTATATAAAAGAATGATTAAAAGTTCGGATTTTGCTAACTTCGGTTAGAGAGCATGTGCATTATGAATAACGAAGTAGTGGAGAGGAAACATTACAGGATGACGTATGAGCACTGAGATGTAAGGAGGACGACTTTGCTTGACGGTGGTTCGTCAACAAAGCCTTGAAGGAGAGTCTAGGTGAGACGAGTCCCTTGTATTCCTAGGAGAGGATATCATGTTGGATCGGACAGTTCTCACAGTGCAAACTAGACAATCTCTGACGACCCCTCGATTTGCAATCGTGATCGATGAGAGGGATGTCCATAAAGCGTTGCTACGACACCGTCCAATTATGGACAGTTCCTTTGGAATAGATCGATCATTCATCCTTGCGAGGATGTTATTTTATTTTGGTGCGTACAATCGGCTTGGTATAGGACTTGTACTCTCGGTTGTTTCCGAATAGGCTATTTGGGTGGATAATGGTGTAAGGTGGATGAAATGACATAGCATTCATACATTGCATTGCACGAACGTTTATTTTTATACTTGAGATATAATCATTATTCCTCTTTAGTATTGTGCATATGAGATCCATGATATATTGATTACGTTGATATATTTATACTGTATGATGACTGTATATTATTATGTGATTTGTCAAATGATTGAATTGCATGTTATGAAAAAAATATTTTTGTCTGAATGTCCTATTCAGAGTAAGTCCATGCCGTCAATGAATTTTGTTCATTAGATGTCTTACTCTCTCTACTTGTCTATTCTTGTACTTGTTTATAATTTGGACAGATGGACGAGAACTCTACATGTATACGGAGAACCCTTCCCGACCCTCCAAGCTCCTCGTCGGAGCCGATGGAGGATAAGTCAACTGAGATAGAGGCTGAGGCGGATGTTGACGAGGATGGAGTGATAGAGCTGGTGAACATAGAGAGTTCCATCGAGGTGATAGAACTCTCATCCGACTCTAGCACAGAGAAGGATCTCAGTGAGTGTTCTAGCACTCCTAGCAGTACGGTATCTAGCTGTTGTGCTCTGGGTTTGCTGTTCTTTTTGTTGTGCATGTTTTGGGGGTGCTGTGCAATATAGCATTTTGATATGTTAGTTGGGCGATGTGTATGTTCCGCCATGAATAGATATTTTGTATAAATACTAACTGTTTAATGGTGAAGTAAACTCGAGGGAAGTATTGTATCATTCTAGTTACCGTTAGGTAACAGTTAGTGATTTCCGTATAGTATGTTACTTAAGGTGATGTCCCGAAAAGGAAACATTTTAAAAAGGAAACATTAATTTTACATCACCAATTCAAAAAAAATTTTTACCCATTTTTCCGCATTAAAATTAGGTGTATTTTTCGGGCCGTTACAGGTGGGGGTGGCAAAACGAGCCAACCCGGCACGACCCTGTTTGACCTGCCTTTGGCCCGCCAAAATATGGGTTGGGTTGGCCCAGCCCTTATTGCTAAAAGGGCTCAAAATGCCAGCCTGACCCATATTTGGCAAGGCTGTCACGTTTTTTTTTTTCTTTTCAAAAACACATTTAAATTACACTAATATTTCATGAGTTTTAGTGAAATTAGTGTGATCATTTTTAAATTCAAACTTAATCCTAAATCCGAAAATAGCAATCCCAAAATGTTCACTACCACAACAATTAAATCAAATCCAGAGGAATCTAAAGAGGGTAGTATAATCATGACCTTGAATTTGGAATCAAATGTTTGTGTTGTGTTAATGGATGATGGTTTGATGATACCAAAGAGAAGATGGAGAAAAGCAACAAGGAAACAACTAAACGAAGTTTATTTAGGTGTGTTATAAATGTTCTTGTTAAACCTATTGATGGTCGAAGAGAAATTTGTGGTCCGATTAATATAATACTTATTTATTTTTAGATAAAACTTTATCAATATTATTTATTATTATGAGTATATTTTGGAACAAAAAATTTTTCTTACTGTATTTACAATTGAATAGACACACATACAAATTAAATCAGAGATCATATTTGTCATTTGCCCGACTTAATTATTAAATAAATCTAATTTTGAAACTTAAACTTTATGAGACATGTTTGTTTTTTTCCTTAGCATTTGTGAGTTATAGACGGTCAACCTAAAAATAATGAAAAGAAATGAGGAGCAGGGCATAACAGCGTGTACAACTTTGATACCTCAAAAAACAAAAAGTCTCATTCTCTCTCTATATAATAATAACAATATGGAAAATAAAAATCACTAATTTTGACTAAAATATATTCCTTTTTTCTCTTTTCTTCCTTCATTTCATCATTCCCAAAAATAAATTAGCTAAACCCTAGAAATACCTCATTTCTAATTTTTCATTACCACACTAATCTCTTCTTTCTCCTTCCTTCATTTTCTCTCAACAAATTCCAATCTTTCCATTCATTTTCAATACCCATTTCCCTGTTCTCTTTCTTCAACCTAAGGTAATATTCTATTTCTTCCCATTTTATTTTTCCCCAATTTTCATTTTTTCACTTTGAATTGTCGAAAAATCATTAACATCGTCAATTTTTGTTCTTTTTATGTGCATTTGATTAACCTTGATGCTAATTTGTGTGGGTATGTAACAGATTTCGTTGGATTATATGATAAATCTTGATTCCGAGGAATGTCGCTTTTACCTAAAAGCGATTCGATCCATATTCGCGAGGTGTGGGATGATAATCTGGAAGAGGAATTCGCGTTGATAAGGGAAATCGTTGATGATTACCCTTTCATTGCGATGGACACTGAATTTCCAGGGATTGTTCTTCGACCCGTTGGGAATTTCAAGAATAGTTACGATTTTCATTACCAAACCCTAAAAGATAATGTTGACATGCTGAAGTTGATTCAATTGGGTCTCACCTTCTCAGATGAGGAAGGGAATCTTCCGACATGTGGGACTAACAGTCAATGCATTTGGCAATTCAATTTCCGCGAATTCAATGTGAACGAGGATGTTTTCGCCAATGATTCCATCGAGCTTTTGAGACATTGTGGCATTGATTTCAGGAAGAACAATGAGATGGGTATCGATGCAAAGCAGTTCAGTGAGCTTTTGATGTCATCTGGGATTGTGTTGAATGATAATGTTCATTGGATTACTTTCCATAGTGGCTATGATTTCGGGTACTTGTTAAAGCTTTTAACTTGTCAAAATTTGCCCGATACCCAAGTTGGGTTTTTTAACCTCATCAACATGTATTTCCCAACTGTTTATGATATCAAGCATCTCATGAAGTTTTGCAATAGCCTTCATGGAGGTTTGAACAAGCTTGCTGAGTTGTTGGAGGTCGAGAGGGTGGGGATTTGTCATCAGGCCGGTTCAGACAGTTTGCTCACATCTTGTACATTTAGGAAGTTGAAAGAGAATTTCTTTAGTGGATCTTTGGAAAAATATGCTGGTGTTCTGTATGGCTTAGGTGATGAGAATGGACAGAGTTCTTCTCATTGATAGAGAGAGTTTTTTAAAAATAAAATATTGAAATTAGGAGAGGAAAGAATTTGTTAAGAAGTCATTAGAACTCTATCTATTTTAGCTGCTGTATGAATACCAACACATTCTATTTAAACCATTGGCATTAAGTGCCTTATGAATACTTTTTATTGACTTTCTCTTTTGTTTACGATTTATGATAGATTTGTTCGACCCATGTAGCTAACCCCGACGATTTAAGGCTTGGGTGTTGTTTTTTATCTCTTTTGTTTGTGTGCCTAACTCATATTTTGTATTATCTTCTTACAGATACTGGATTGTTGTACCATTCCTAGCACTATGGTCAGAATTTTTCCATGCATAGAATGTACACATTTTGCGGAAGGAGTGGTGGTTTAATAGCATGTCTTTTTGACAGCCACCACATTGGCTTTTTCGCAGTTTTTTGTGTCACCATTTCCATTACAAATATTATTCTTCTATTTAGTTTTGAAAGAATTTGACTGCCCCTTTTCTTTATTTCCTCTAGAAAAGCTAAGGTTGCATAGTTTTGCTGTGTTAGTTAAAAATTAATTGGTTTTGTTATTAAACATATATGTTCATATATTTCCTAGAGCAAAGGGAGAAAATCTTAGTGAGAAAATCTGCTGGTATGAAGAACATTATACCTGTCTAAATAGGAAACATATGAAACTTGTTCTTCTGAGAAACAAGAACTACTAGAGTGTGGTAAACTGGCATGAGTCCACTTAGGTGTGAAGTTAATACTAATAATGATTGACCTTGATGTTTTCCTCATTCTTGTGGTTGTGATTCCTTTCATTTTTGTTACCATATATCTATAAGAGACAGCAAATATGTATTTAATTGGTCTTATAAAAAAAGTATATGCTAATTGGTTTTATGTAATGTCAAGAGACATCTTGTTTCTTTCTTGTGTATTAATTTATTTTCTGCAGGCACCTGGACTGGTAGCTCAGCTGGTCGATTTGAGGTGGATAATTAACCACCCGATCTCCGGTTTGAGTCACAGGAAGGGCCATTGTGGTATTCAAATGGCGGCCTTAGGGATCAGTCTGGTTTAGGCCATGATACCTTATGGTCCTTATCATTAAAGAGAAATGATTTTCTTTAGGAAATTGATTTCGACCATGACAGAGGTATTATGACATTGTTCGATCCATGTAATCAACCCCGCTTAGTGAGATTAAAGTTCGGATATTTTTGTAGTTATTTTTAGTCTTACTGTAGAGTATTAAATTGAGTTAGTTGCTTTAAAACTTCAACATAAAACTACTTACACTTGCAGGATCCTTCAGATTTGTGTACAGTGTAATATTGAATTTATCATTTATTTGTATTACTTATATTTAAAGAGTCAATGATAATTGAATTATAAATGATAAATAATATAATGACAATGGATTCTACTTGTGCAAGCATTTTTTTCCCTTCTCATTTGTTCATCCTCTAAAATTGATGTTAGCAATGATATAATAGAGTCTGATAATTCTGAAATTGATTATTGGATAAATAATTGCTTACCTAACATGATCTCAAAGAATCAAATTGAACAAGTCATAGTTGCCATCTTCCTTTTGAGATATCATTGTTATTCCTTGAGAAGCCTTGAGAATTTCAGGATAAAACTTTTGTTCAAATTTCAACATAGATGTATCTGGACTGAAATATGTATATTTCTAAATTGCAGTGATCAGTATATCAGAATATATTAAAAAGGAAAAGAACTTATACAATTAATTCTATTAATCATCATTTCTAATATTATTTTATCCAGCATGTCCACTTATCCTCCTAAAACCAACTTCTATTGAATGTCAAAGAATAATTAAATACAACTCCTCTTATGAGAATTGTTAAATACATGTTTCAAGATAATTGTCAAGTCCAAAGAATTGTGAATGCTAAAATTACAGATCAAACTTGATCTCCTAGCTTACCCATGCTCTAACAAATATCACACTTGTCTCCATGCTCATAGACAGTTTAGGAAAAAAGCATGAATTATTACATACTAGAGTAAAAGTTCATAAAATATGAAGTCAGATTTTCAGCCCTGAATGAATGGCAACTACTCCACCAACTAGATTTTCATACTCTACCTTCTGAAACCCTGCATCCGCAATCATCGAAGCAAATTTGTCCTGTAACCCATCATTTACAATGTGTTAGTCAATCGATATAAAGAATAACATAAATCAGAAGCAACCTTCCATGACCATGGTATTTTAATCAGAGAAAGTTTCTACATAAAGCTTAAGACACCAGTCAAATAAGCATGCATAAACTAACTCATCAAAATTTAAGATACATTCATGTCATCTCAAGCTTTACATAGTCTCTCGGCTACACATCGATAAACTGTGTCCAGCCGTTACAATATGAATAAGCAAAGCTGATTCATAAGCACATTAATAAGTAAAGCATATATTTCACTGGTGCTTTTTAGGCTTCAATTAAGTTATTAATAGCATTGAAAATAATCACATCAACCCATTGGCCTGAGACCATCTTCCTCACTCAAAATAAGGTTCACATTGTTCTGTAACACGCTTGACAGAGTGATCTTATACTGTATTCAGCCATCTTCAACTATAGGTCCATTACCAAATGCTAATCTTTTTTCTTTTTCAAGCTAAGAAACAAGAATATGGATAGCTACCAATGTGAGAGAATGATAACCTGTGAAGGGAAACGCCGAATACTCTCAACTAAGTACTGATAGGATTCCCGATCACCAGCAACCAGCTCCCCTATGGATGGAATAACTGAGAAAGAATAATAGTCATACCTGCCAGAGAAGATAAATGACATTAAATTAAAGGTTTTAAGTATGAAAGGAGGCTACAATTTTTGACAGTGCAGTTTATGTAGTAAATAGTAGATCAGGTTGACAAGAAATGGCAGTATTATCTAGGGTATTTCTTTGCCCTAACATTTGTCATGAGATAGAATTGTGTTTGTATCTTTCTGTATAGGGGAGGGGAAATTGTGCAGCTGTCAGAGTTTGAACCTAGGTGTTCACAATTTATGCCCCGCAACTCTACCAATTGAGCTTACTCTTGGGGGATAGTCTATGGTGTTCTGATAATGCCTGTTTCAAAGTAGTTTTTATTATGGATATGCAGAGGTTATATTTTTAGACAGTATGGCTCACCATTTTCTATGTTCAGAAGGACTCTAATACTCCCCTAGATATATGTTATCTTGTTTCCTTTTATTAACACGCTATCTTCTTATCCAAATTTTTAAGTATGAAAGTAAAAAGGAGGGAATGATAAAGCTAGTTATCTGTAATTATGTTGTATTATATTATCTGTAAAAGGTATACAAATTCATAATATTATAATCTAGTTGTATTTTCTTTCTCAAGTGTAATTAGCGTGCCTATTATCAGAACATCGGTGTAATCTTTGATTTCTTTCTCAAGTGCCAGCCATCAACATGCATCATTCTTGCAAAATAGAGTAGATGATACTTACAAATCTTTAAATACAGGAATATCAACATGGCTCAGTTCGAGGCAAAGGAACCTGCCTCCACGTTTCAACACCCTGTTACAAGAATGAAAAACTTAACAGTGATTGAACACATTCTAATTGATTGCCATCAGCTGCTATGGTGTACAAGTTACACGATCCTTGAAAAATGTGCAAGGTTACCTATGAGCTTCACTAAGAACTTTCTCTATGTGTGTAACATTCCTTATCCCAAATGCAATAGTGTAACCATCCATTGAATCATTTTGGAAACTCAAGCTCTCAGCATTTCCCTCCACCCATATAAGAGAACCATCTTCTCCAAAACCTATTATTGTAAGAAGAAAATAATCACTACTAACAAATTCAAATATATATTAAGCCAAAATACCTTTAAGGCACATAAAACATTCACTCCTTACAATCACAATATTTGAACTGACTGGTGACATTTGAAGGTATTCCCATTTACCTTTCTCCAAGGCCCGCTGTTTGCCAACATTTAACATTTTAGGGTTAATGTCACATACATATATCTGAGTTTCTTCCTTTAATGAATCTTCAAAAACATTTCGAAGTCCTCTCTGCCTAACTCTGTTTATGTTCTCTAAGATTCTAAAAGCAACATCCCCTGTAAAAATCAAGAAATCTTAGCTTCATATGAAAAAATATATTGCAGTACATAGTAAAGCTTATTAATGATGATATGCAGCAGTAACATCACATTGTTTCTCTTCATATTAGTAAGAAATATTACTTTGGAGAGGAGAAGCAAGCTTTACGTTAAGCAAAAGGGCATATACAATTATATTCCTTAAAAGAAAGTCAAACATACATGAAGCACATAGATTATCCCTTGAACAGATTATACTACCATCCTATGACCATGATGTGTCTTTTGATACCTAATAATTGTTCAAATGTTTTATGACTTATATAACCCAGAATCTAAATCATAAAGAAACAACTGTTTACTGTTCACCTAGTACTTGGATATGTAACAACAAGAACATTTAACACTGAGCATTAGGTCTTCAAAGTGGAGTAGAATGCTCCAAATTAAAAGGTTAATGAAAAATAAGCAGAAAAGAGTTAGATGAATAAGCAAACTTGGAGAAGATACATCACTTGCTCGGTCAAATAGCTCTGAAGTCTGAACTAAAACATTCCAATTGGTTAAATATACAATTTTTCAATTTCTTCCAGAATATAAATTTTGCTTGACTATGTAAGTTTACTTTGTACTCTAATCATTCAAAGCTTATACGCAGGACAGACCGACAGAAACATAATAAAAAATAGATTGAGAAGGAGGGTGACCTGTGCCACCAGCCACATCAAGATGATTCATTCCAGGAAAAGGATTCAGCTTGGAAACTAGTCTGAGAAATTGAGCAGAAAATACAGATTTAGTTGAAGCAATATCAATAGGGTTGAAATTAAGAAAATGATTATATTACCTCTGTTTAACAATATTTGTTGCTTAAGGGTTTTACAGAGATTAAGAAAGCTAATAAATAGCATCAATTACAATGAAAAATGAGAGAGCATTTAACTAAGTTGAAATACTCAAAATATTAATTCTATCTCTTATCTCATTTAACAAGGAAACCAAGAGATAAAACAAAGTTGGGTAAAACATAATACATACTTCGTTGGTTTTCTAAAGCGATAAATTAAATGAAAAATAAGTATTCTATAAAAAGAGAGATATTATGAAGCTGATGAAGTATTGTAGAAGTGGAGGAAAGCAGTGAGAAAGTAATGTAACCTATCCTTCCACAATCTATGTAATCCAGCGCTCATGAGATCATTCATAAGATCATAGGTAGTGGCAACATTTGTGAAGACATTTCCAACCATTTGAGCCTTCTCTTCTTCTTTTACTTCTTTGAATCCTGATTGTTGGAATGTGATAAAATTAGTACTATTATAAACAATAAGAAACAAAATCATAGTGAATTTCTATCTTTTATTCTAATAAGAGTGAGAGTCAACGAACCAAAACTGGTGGCATGTGAATGTAAATGGACAGTGGATGTGGAAGATAACATGGGCAAGAGTTTATATTTATAGCCCAGCCTTCTAGTCAAGATTCGCAAAGCCATCACTGCTTAGGCCTACAAAAAATGAAAAAAAGTATAAAATATAAGACATCTTGAATCAAATCACAACCAGAAATTCAGATATTGATTAATGGCTTGATTGCATCTATGTAGATCTGGTGATGATTTATTTGTTGACTTATTAGTATGGTATAGAGACTGAATATACAGATACAATCACTGATGGTGAAGAACAACTAACAAGAATAGATCAGAACACGAGGGCAAAACAGTCTTACGGTTGAAAATGGGCAACACCAGGCCTGGCCTGTTTCACAAATACAAGACCTAAGTATAGCCTATTTACCTGACATATAACCCTTTAAAAGTAAGGTCTGGGGGAATAATCTAGTAGTCGAGAAACTCTAAAAAAGGAATGAGTGTATGATGTGTAAACTGTAAAGCTAGAAAAGGAAAATATTATACATGCACTTGGGTGCATGGGGTCATTATAGGACGAGATAGGGAGTGTACCTTACTTGCGCCTTGGCTAACTGATATAGCTTTTGGCCTAAGTGGTAAACACTTGATCCTTAAACTAATATCAGAGCAAGTTCATGGGTTCGAATCCCTCGGGTAACGCTGAGGGGAAATTGTTGGATTTATGGGTCCAACGTCTCCCATGTGATTCAAAAGGGGCTTACCACTTAGGTCAAATATGAGTACAACTCAGAGGGTTTAGCATCTGTTTTCACTTTATTTAAAACAAGTATTTTTGCAGCTTCTTTGTAATTCTACAAGTGATTTTAACAAAAATGATTTTTTGATAATCTGATAAGTATAGCTTCAACAAAAATGAAATTAAGCTATTTTTGCAGCTTCTGTTTTTTGTAAAAGTGATTTTCACAAACATTTTTTTTAAAAAAACTGAAAAGTATAGCTTCTCAAAGAAGCTGAAATTCATCTTAATTTTGTAGCTTATGCTATTTTGTGAAAGATCAATCAAACATATAGCAAGTTTTTCTAAACCACAATAATCACCTTTTTGTTTGTGAAAAAAAGCTTAAACAAACAAGCCACATATATAACCAAATCCATAAATTGGAAACAACAACAATCTCATTTTGCTTATAAACAACGAAGGTTTCGAACAATGCAACTCCTACATCGAATTACAACACTAAAAACGAATACCCCGAAAACAAACACGAAATCATACATCAAATTACATCAATTTCAACGAATAAAATTCACAAAGGCAATGCAAGGAACAAAAATGAAAGCTTTTAAGATCAAAATGATAGATAGAGAAAGAAATCGAACTTAAGATGATGAGAGTGAAACACAGAGAAAGAGGGATTTTCACTATGTTCAGTGAAAAATAGAAAATGAATTTTGAAAGCCCTAATAATTCAACGGTTTGAGTAATTATCCCCCGTGTTGGCGCTCCATGGGTTTTCCATGAACCTCACCATTATTAAGTAGGGGTATTTCTGGTATTACATGATTTTAAAATGAGATCGACCAACTGTATTACTGTATAAATGTTAAGTGAATTTTATATTTACAATGAAATACCCAGTGTCTTCATTATATTTAGTTTTTATTTTTATTTATAAAATGAATTTGACCAATTCACAGATACACCGTGTTTGAATCAAAATATGGAATCAGTAATCACAAAACTACACTAGCAACGCATGAATGGAATTGTACCGAATACTGAGTGATGGTTTATACAGAGAAAACAATTAAACAGTAGATTGAAGAAATTGAAAGAGGGATAGATTAGAAAAGATATATACCTTGAAGCAAAATAGAATGGCGGCGAAATGGGTTTGATGTGAAGTGAAGTGAGAAACTGTATTACCCCATACCCGCATTATTTGCCGGTACCCGTGTGAGTAGCGGGTATCCGCGGATATCCAACGAGTTTCTAATTTTAATTATATTTTATAATAATTAATCTATAAAAATAATTATTACTTAAATAATATGATATGTATATGATAATTTTATGATTATAGTTTCACCACTAAATTTTATTATGGAATAATAATAAAATATACAAATATAATGTTAAATTAATAACAACTAAATATAAAATATTTAATTAATATATATGCGGGTACCCGCGAGGCGGGTATCATGGTATCCGTTCTACCAATGAGTTATTTTTGCGAGTATCCATTGCAGATATTTTGACGAGTACCCACAGATCCGAGTATTTCTATCATCCCTACTACGAAAGAAGGGTCTTCAATGTTTTGGGCTCAATCTTTGATTTGGGCCTCAATTTCACAATAGGTTCCAATCTAGGTCTTGGTTATTTGTGTTGATGTCTCACAATGTCATTCTTTGGTTTTTGGAGTATGGACTCTGTCACAATGTGTGTAACTTTATGTCTCATCAATTTTGATTGGTTGAAAAATGTATTTAGTTTAAAAGTTTAATTAATAAATATTTTTGACCAATCATCATTAATGGCACACCGAGTGATGCATATTATAAGAAATAATATGTCATCCTTTATATTTCCACCCTTAATAATGTTTCACATCCTTTTTTATTTTTTTGGGGTGGTATGTAGGTGCTTTTATACTAACAGTCTCTCACTATATGAGTAATCCAAATAATGAAGGTTGGATTATATATTGATTTTATATAAATTTTTAGGTTGAAATTTACATTTATATTTCTACAAAACCAAATAAAAATAAAATAAATCAAATTACACTCATATTATTGAGTTTTAGTAAAATTACATAAATTATCATTCCATTTTTACACCTAAAACCTATTTTTTATACATACGTTACATTGATAACTCATGTATGCGAAATAAGTATATGAGTCAATATACTTTCATTATTTTTTGTACATTACACTGTAGTATAAGATTGATTTAAACAATATATTTTTATGCATTTTTTAATGAACCAAAAATAATGAAACTGTATTGACTCGTATACTGTTTAGAGTTATCTCCACAATATATCATATTTTGTTTAAATTAATTATACTTATCATTATTTTTATTTAAAAGATCACACTTATTTCTCATTTAAGGGTAGTGAATGTAATGTATGTATGAAAATTAGGGGTTCTCTATAGATGTAAAAGATAATGGAGTAATTTGTATAAGAGTAAATTACACTCACACCCCCTGAGTTTTAGTGAAATTACACAAATCACCCCTCACTTTTTTGTTCTTACACCAACCACCCCTAATTTTGTACATATATTACACTGACTACCTCTGCATGATATAAACGTGTAATATTTTAAAACTCAGGGGTGTGAGTGTAATTTACTATTTGTATAAATATTTATGTGAAAGATAAGTTGTCATGTGGGGTATTTTTTCTACATGGAATAATGAGGAATTGATGATAATGGATTGATGACTAAATAATGTGAGTATTTCTATCCAATTAAAATACTTTGCATGACATTTTGCATTGATGACTAAATAATAGATGTAATAAAAAATAGTTATATTGTGTTAGTTTTCAACTACACATTGACACAAGGCTATATAATCATGCACACAAAGCTAACCCAAACATGTACCCAAAATTCTATTTTCCTTCATAATTAGGAGCACAAATTGTCTATATCATTTTTTTATGTCACTTCCATGTGTCACCAATTACAAACTCACATTAGGGGGACAAAGGTAAACCCATAAAGAAATATATAGTTATCAATCAAATCTTTTTTCCCTATGTCAAAATGCTTGATGCCATTCTCCCAAGTTAAGAAAATCATTTCATTATTTAAGATTGTTTGATTTTAATCACTCCATTCTATTTTAATATTCCTCCATTTCAACTTTTTTTTATGTTTAGGATTATTTACACGATTTAATTAAAATAGTATAAAAATTAAATACAATTTAATTAAAATGATATCAGCATGTTAGAAATTGAATTGAAAAGAAGAAATAAAAGATGCAAAATAATAATGAATAATTGTATAATTGAAATAACATAAAAAATTAAAAAACCAAAATATGAATAGTGATTCGGGGTGAGTGTTGGTCGGGTCAGGTTGAGTAAGACTTGTCCCTTATCTGATTTTAAATATTGATCTCATCATTTTTAAAACTTGAACCCGATCCTAAATTCGAAGATAACCTGACCAAAACGTTAACTACCTGAGCATTTAAATCAAATTCAAAGGAACCTAAAGAGGATAGTATGGGCATTGCTTTAAATTTGGAACCTAGTTGATTCCCCTTATTTTCTTTTTAATTTGGTGATAAATGATAAATTTTCAAACCAAAATAAAACTAAATTAGTGATGAATAAAGTACACATTTAGGGAAGGCTTCAACATACGACAAATCATTAACTCTTAGTCTTTCCTTAATGAATTTTGATCATCTCCATTAATCGAGAGTTCATTACTATGTTGTAAATATGACATGTGTCAAAAAATAAAAAATTAATAATCTTAATTTTAATTTATTTCTTAATAAAATAAATTCTAAATTTAATTCCCTTGTAATGCACTACTAGATAGGAGTTGAACTCTTTCTTAATCTTAACTAGCAAGTTATCCATGCATATGCATTAGACAATATTTGTTGCCGCATGATTAATAACACATAATTCATATGGTTAAGAACATAATGTTATTCATACATTCACATGTTTAAAAATATATATATTACATGTGCATTCATATTGTTAAAAACAAACATGTGATTCGTTCATTTTAATAGTTAAAAACACAAATGTTACTCATACATTCACATTGCTAAGAAGAGTACATGTTACCTATACATATGTTATTCGTACATTCGCATTACTCGTACAAACATGTGTCTTTTAAACCATATATTCAAATGATTAAAAATACACATATTACATGTACATTCGTATTGTGAAGAACAAACATGTAACCTGTACATTTTAATGGTTAAAAATATATATGTTACTCGTACATTCACATTGCTAAGAAAACACATGATACATATACATTAGCATAGTTAAAACACATATGTTGCTCGATATTCACATTGTTACTCATGTTACTCGTATTATCAATTCAAGAATAATTTTATAAAATAATTATTTTTTCATCAATAAAACTATTCAATTATATTTTATTATTATTATTATTTCTTATTAAATAATATATTGGGTAATGGACAATTGGTAGGTATATATTTTATCCCATGTGAGAGGTTGTAAAAAGTGAGGTGTGTCTTTATGGTGGATGCCATTTTTATTATTATATGTCATTAGATAATATAATATGTAATAAATGAGCATAATATACTTTTATCTTGTGTGAGATGTTGTACATTAAGAAAATGAAGTATTTTTGGAGGGAAATTTTTTGTTGAGGTTGTGACATTTGTCATTAGATGACATAAGAGAACATTTTTTTCTTATACAGTATATAGATTAACCAAAGCTTTGTTTAATCAATGAAATGCCTACAAACAAAACCACTATAAACTACACTTAGCTTGATCATTCTATCTATTTTTTCTTTGTTTTATGTCATTGTAAAAATCTCCTTTGTGCTGCTTTTTCTTATTTAAGTGATTTTTCCAATAGGGGTCATCTCTCAATTTATCGAATCTTCCAATTTTCTATCAAAAATGGAAACAAAAGGAGAGAGGAAAATCGTCAAAACCTACCTTTGAATTTGAATGAGAACAACTAATAATCATTACAAATAAGTGACTTAACCATTCATTACCGTCCATGTACACCAGTATTTTAAATTAGAGTTACGGTCATGATTGTGGTAACGGTTATGATTATTATAATTGTGGTTATTGCGATTGTTGTGATGCGAATTGTAATTGTTGTCATGTGAATTATTTTGCGACTAAAATAATAGTTTTAAATCCGATGCGACTTGATGCGGTCTGATGCAATCTAAATACGATCCGATGCGGTCACGTTGAGGTCTGATGCAGGTGCATCATTGTGATTCAGAGTCATACCGCAATTACAGTATAATATAGTTATGATGGCCACCACAACCACAATATTGTAGCTGTATCAAGTAATGCGGTCTGCAATGCACAAACATACAATATAAAGTCAAGTAAGAGTTTGTAGAAGAATTATATAATTTAATCTTTTTGCTCTCTTATGATGATTCATTACTATACAATATGATAAATCTCTGCCATAATATTGTTGATTGATTTTACTAGTCAAATCAATTACAAGAAGCATAGTGCACAAACAAATTATTATGGATGAATAATATAATCTATTTTCTTT
Organism: Lupinus albus; assembly: GCA_009771035.1. Classification (NCBI taxonomy): domain Eukaryota; kingdom Viridiplantae; phylum Streptophyta; class Magnoliopsida; order Fabales; family Fabaceae; genus Lupinus; species Lupinus albus. Next base: position 11,764,108 of record CM019999.1, read on the forward strand.
GTTTTGTTCACACTAATGTCTCTTTTAGTGTAAAAAGGCCTGAAGAATAATAAGATACAAAGTAATTAAACCCTGAATTCAATTCTGAAAAGATTGTAATGCCGTGACATAAATCATGTAGAGTTTTTCCTTTTATCGGAGTAAATCTTTAAAAAAAATTAAAAGGTCATCATAAGAGTAAATTACACTCACACCCCCTGAGTTTTAATGAAATTACACAAATCACACATCTCTTATTTGTCATTACACCAACCACCTCTCCCTCCTACACAAATCACCCCTAGATTTATACATACATTACACATACTACCTCTGCATGTTATAAAAGTGTAATATTTTAAAGAAAAAATGTGTGATGAATGTAATTAAGTTAAAAAAAATATTGTATATTGTGTAACACTTCAAATAGTACAAAAGCGAATGTTTCTTTATTATTTTTATGCCAGTAAAAAATACATTAATAATTTCAAATAAATGTTTAAATAACTCTTATAGTATTTTATAACGAGCCAAATAATGAAGACGCATTGACTCTTATATTATTTGAATTTTTCTACATAATATACAATATATTGTTTAATTAATTACACACATCATATGTTTTTTTGTTTAAAATATTAACTTTTATATTATGCAGGGGTAGTCAGTGTAACATATGTACAAAATTAGGGGTGGTTTGTGTAAGGACAAAAAAGTGAGGGGTGGTTTGTGTAATTTCACTAAAACTCAGGGGGTGTGAGTGTAATTTACTCTATTATTAATTATTTAAAGACTTATTTTATGGGCATTTAAAAAATTAAAATGTCATCATATTATTAATTCTTTATGGACATCCTTAAATAACTTAAGTGGCACAAAATTAAGCCTTTTAATTTAATAGTATTTTTAATCATCTAACAAAATTTCCTCTAAGCATAATTTTTTAAGAACTTAAATAGTGACAAAAAAAATTTAAGAACTTAATTGACAACTCTGAATCTTCAGAGAGCTAAATTGACGAGGTTGTAAAATGAAAATAAAAACACTGCTAGAAAAAGTTGTTACTACTAGCAATGCAACACTAGTTTGCATACTTAACATTCGCTTTAGCTTTTTTTTTAGTTTCAGGCACTTCAACAACGTGTTATTAGTGTTGATAAGTAAGTCTCACATCGTCTATCTTATTGTCTGAGAAATGATTTAAATATTTGTTGGACTATTCATCTCATTATCAATTGATTTGAGATGGAACCTTAACGGTTAGTGCTACTTAAACTTCATCTATTGTCGTATAATTCCAAGCAATTTATTAAGGAGCAAAACAAGATAATTAAAATGGAGTAATCTGAACCAATCCTTTTTCTTTTTTGTTTTTGCATCTCATGTGCAAATGTGTAAAAAGTAGTCTTCTAGCATATAATACTATAAAACTCATTATATTGGTATGGAATGGTATTGAAATTTCATTCTAATAACTCATGTGCTATAATAATATAAATGTTATATATGGACGATAATTAGATATATTTACTAATTCAAATCATCAATGTAGGAAATTCTAATGTTTAGATCTACTTACTAATTCAAACCATCGAGTTTTCTTATAATTAATGACTAAGATATAGGGTAAATTTTTTAAATTTATTCTTGAAGTAAATGGATCAACTTCCTATGATAAAATATGAAGTTTTTTTTGTTCCTCTTTTTAGCTTAACTTTATTAGCACTACGAATATGTAGGATGGAATCACATTGCAAGTACTTTTGGGTTATAAAAAAAGACTTGCTACGTCATGAAATTCTCTCTTTTTAATATATATATATATATATATATATAGCAATTGTACCTAGTATTTAGATATTATTAATTTTTTGAAGTTTTCCAAAGTTGTCTAAAAAAATGCTAATATTTGTGTTCCTATACATAAAATATAACCAAGCTAAAGTAAAGTGAGTACATGATTGATACCATGTAAAAAGAAATAGAACAAAAAGGAATGGTGCAAATTAATTAATAAAGCTAATGTGTGACTTGTGGAAGAAGAATTCTATATTTGAAGTAAGTTAACTTCTTTGATGTAGAGTGAACTAAGTGGAGGACAAAATGATACAAAATACCAACCCATTTTGACCCTTTTACTTTCATTATTGTTAATCCTACCTTTCAATTTCTAAATCCATTGCATTCTCTTTGTATGGAAGCTAGCTACTTGCTAATCTTTTCCACATTCGAATTACATCTTTTTGCGAGTTGAGATTTCGAAGGGAATATATAGAAAAAGAAGGCTTCAGAGTCATATCACTTGTGTATTTTATGACTCTTAAGTCTTTCATTACTCTTATTTTCGTTCAAAACTCAACTTACGAACATAAATGAAAGTGGCTTTGCATATTTTGATTTGATTTTGAAAGAAATGGGAGTGCCTTCATTTTCTTCATTTAATTGAAATGTGGATGTTATGTTGAATATAATTGGTGTGAAGTTTGGCTCTGAAAAAATTAGTTAAACATTTATAAGTTAAGAGTTCAATGTTGAAAGTTTAAAATTTAATTGATTTAGTTGAAACTCTTTGATAAGATTAACTAATTGGTATGTGTAACAATTATGTAATCCTTAGCTTATAAAGTATAAGTTATCTAAGTTATTTATTTAACATGAATTTGTTAGCTTGATGCTCATTCAAATAAGCTCATTGATCAAACCCACAATTTATGATTAGAGTAATGTGATTATTTTTAAGCATGAAGCTCCATATTTCTTATGCTCGATTAAAGTTAAATTATTGAATTGGTTTTCTTCCATAATTGAAGGAGTACTATTTTTACAAAGTATTAATGAGTTATATCCCACTTCTACAACTAATAATAAATCATTTGTTTGATAAAAATAAAAACCAATAAGTGGAACAAACTATGGGTGAGCAGGACCTGACCCTACCTGCACATACAGTATGAATCGATCATGATCGAGTCCGAATAGAATCGGATCTCATCAGATTTATAGTCGGGTATGGAATAAATATGACTTTGTCCGATCTGTCTTATGGTCATCCACTCATCATGTTTGTATGTGTCTCTATTCAAATGTGTAAAAAGTAATGACACATTTTTGTCAAAAATATCATTAGTTATCTAATTTTTCATCATTTATACATGATTAATAATATATACATATATCATTTTATATGTCAAATTACATACTCATAATAATAAATAATATTGAGAAGACTTTATCTAAAATGAATATGCATTATATTTAATTGGGTCTAGGTCGGGTTTAAAGGCTGACCCAGTCAACATTTAGGGTTAGGTTAGCTTTGAGTCTAGGATCGGGTTCGAACTCAAAAAATGATCCGACTAACACTTAGAGTTGAATAAGGGATAAACTTTAACCCGACCCAACCCAACCTAACCCAATCCATGTTCATCCCTAGAAGAAACTATAGAATGACTATGATGTACCTCTCATGTTCATCTCTTGTTCCTTTTCACTCAAGTCATGTCAACTCCAATAATAAACTGGCAACACATAATGTTCATTATTAAGTGTCAAATTGATCATATTTTATAATTATTTGTATGACTCTTTAACTACTTAATCAACTTAGATGAATGAAATTATATTAATAAATGATTAAAATTTGTTTAATTGGTCAAGTCTCACATCTGAAGTGTTTTGTAGGTTTAATCCGGAGGAATAATCACAAAAAGATAAGTTCCGGACAAAAACAAGAATTCAATGATGACTAATCCGAGTAAAATCCTGATAATGCATTCAATAACCATTGGATCAGACATAAATTTGGATATGTTGTACCTAACTGATGGATCTTCAATGTAAACAGTCGTATCATCGAAAGGTGCAAAATTCGCTGCGCGGAGCGCCTGTTTTTGTGCTTAGTGCAAACAACAACAAAATCTGTAGTAGAAGAAGAATGGTAAATTGATGTCCTATATGAATTGGATGATAACCTTTAAATAGGCCATAAGGAAAGATGTTACAATCAGTTTTACAAGTACACATAATAACTTCCCCACGAGTTGAGGTAACTTGTCTAAACTACTCATAAACTACTCAACACATAAGCTTAATAAAACATTAAAATATCTAACATTCCCTCTCTTAAATTGAGAACTCTGTTTCCAGTTTACTAACTCTGCTGATGCAACTTGCAAACACCCAACAATCTTCTCAGATTTTGGAATGAAGGAAATTTGAGAGGTTTGGTAAAAATGTCTGCCAACTGATTTTCACTTCTGCAATATTCCATCCCAATTGCGCTTAGCGCAATGGGTGGTGTGCTAAGCACACCGAGGTACGCCCAACGCAAGTTGATGCGCTGAAAGGTCGTGAAAAGCTACCTGGAGGTGCGCTAAGTGCACATGACAACATCTGAACACTATTTAAGGACTTCCAACTCGAACCGAAGGATACACACTTTGTAATGTTGATTTGTAATACTTCTTTTCCGAGTTCTAAGGTAGTTTAGCTCATTTTAGTTATGGGATCGATGTGTAAGTATTAGATAAGTTAATCTATATTGAGTTGTGTGTGGTTCTACCATCCAATGAGTTGTATTTTATCCATATCCTACTTACATCTTATGAACATCAATAGCTAAAACCCTTGTTGAAATTAAATGTAAGACAACTAAGTCTTAAAATCATGTTCGTTACACTTATGTCTTAAAATCATGTTCATTAAAGTCTATGGCCTTATAGAGATGTGTCGAATGAATCTGCCTCCAATGACGTCAACATCCAAAGCTTTACTATGTACAAAGCTTGATTATATACAATGGTTGTCTATGTCCAAAGCTTAACCGTATACAAAGCTTATCACATATAGGGTGAAAACAAGTCAGGTCAGATCAGACTTTGCCTTAAACAGGCTGAATCTATATAATATATAGGAGTCTGGGCCTGGGCTGTTAGTCTGTTTAATTTTTTTTTCAAAGCCTAGGTCTGATCTATTTAAAAGTCTGACCTGACCTGAATTATGTACAAACTAGAAAAAATTATTATAATTATAGCAATTAGTGTGAATTTTTTATATTGTTGTCACAATTATTTTCACCACCTTCCAATGTTGCGTAATGTATTCAAAAGATTTGTGGTGCCTTTAAGGTTATAATATACAAAACAATGTATTTTAATATCATAATAAAATATGATATTGTTCTAATATTTAACATGAGTTGAGTTATGTACTTAAGCTCAAGTCTCAACAATTAAATATCAAATTATTAAATACCCTAATCTTTGAGTCCTAGTGGATTTTTACATATTTTTTTTATTTAGTTTTTTTTGTACATGTTATAAAAATAATTTATAAATAAAAAATAACATTACATAGGCCGGCATGTTAGAGTTAATATGCTTTTTAAAAGGTCTGAGTCTAAGTCTGACTTGTTTACTAAAGAAGTATGGCTTGACCTGACCTGTTATAGGTCAGGTAATAGGTCACTGATAGGCGGTCTGACCTGTTTCCACCCTTAATTACATCCAATGCTTGTTCGCATTAAAAGGATAGAGATCACATATTCACATTCCTGTCCCAATTTCTTATATTGGTCCAATAAAAAAGTGACAATTCATAAAAAAGAAAAATTCTAAAATTGCAAAATACTATTTTTATATTACTTGAAGAAAACTGATTAGCTAGATACATATAGACATATTCATTTTGGAACAGCTAATATCCACTCGGTTGAGTTTATCCGATATTTATCTTTCCAAAGCTTGATTGCGTTCAATATTTTCTAATTGTGCACACTTATTGTCTCAACATTAAAAATAGTCATCATGTATCTCTTTTATTCCATATTTCCATCACATTTTGCTTTGTGAAATGTTCATCCAATTAAGCTATTGTGTAAGTCTCTCAACCATCAATGTGGTAGGTAGTTACATCCATAGAGTGGTTTTGATGATAATTCAGTGTGAGAGTCAAAAGTAGCTTTGGGAGCAAGACAACCACATATGTTTGTATCACCAACAAGAATCTATATATGCCACTTATTGTCATGTTTTCTTTTGTGTCTTACCATATATGATTTGATGTTTAAATATAAAATCTACATGGAATATAATAAAAGAATAGAGAAAATGAAGATAACTCATTTATCTCCAATATTGGACTATTCAGTACTAGATTTTCCAGAACTGAAATTTGAGGGGATTTACATTTTTTTAATTTTTTATTTAATTTAAAAATAAAATAAAATTTGGACCCCTAAAATTTTAGGCCCCAATATTTGCTCATCCAGTGCTAAAGAAGAGCTAAACCCAGACAAAACTAGACATTTGATATGAATAGATTTACATTTAATTTGTAACTATAAATATTCATTTAATAGATTTGTTAACTTAGGTAAATATAAGTAAGTTATCTTTGTGAACGATCTTGTGTGGACAAAATTAACTTTTATTTTATTTTAGTTGTAATATGTTTAGTAACAGAAGAAGATGAAAGATTTATTGACTCCAAAAGTAAGTTTTTTAAACTTAATTTACATCTTAGCCATCAAGTATAGAAAAATCTAAATAATTTGAATTAAAGTGTAAATCTAGACTATTGAATTTTCGTAGAATTGATGATTAATATATGAATTAAGTTTAAAAAACTTACTTATTGGAGTAAGTGGATCCCCACACATAGAAAGAGAAGAGATTCATTTACTTCATACCATCAACTATAGGGAAATTCATTTTACACTCAACAAACTCCAGCAGCCAGTACTGCAGGGAGAACTCATTTGAATATAAGTACAATTATTTCAGTTTCCTCTCAAACCAATCATTAAGTATAGGAATTAATGGGATGAAAAAGAAAGTTATAGGGATAAAATTATGAACATAATCATATTACTAAATCGACTATAACTAAAATAGAAGAGTTAATTTTATCCAAAAGTTTTGGTCTACAATGTTAACTTACTTATATTAAAAAACCTATTTACCTACCATTATTTATTACATAGATAATTATTACTTGGGATGATTAAATAGATAATTCAAAATCAATTCTTTATTTTTTTATTTATAATTGAATATGCAATATTTTATTTATTTGCAAGGGAGAATGACAGGAGGAGACAAAAAAGAAAGAATAAAGTTTCTGAGTTGGAGATAGTTAATGTAATTTTTTAAATTTTAAATGTTAAATTTGATAAACGAATTATTAAAAATATACTTTTATTTTCTAAACATTACAGCGGCTTTCAAAGACTATTAAATTTTGTTAAAATTACAAACTCCCTTCCTTTTATATCTATCTAATGTTGATGAAGTAAAAAAACTATAAAGTAATTAAAAAGATAGAACATCGTGTTGCCTAACAGTGCTTTATTTGTGCCCATAAAATTGGATAGCCTGTTTGTAAACTTAAGCTAACATGTTGTAAAGTGTTAAATTAGTATCCATTTATAGTTTTTTTTACCATTTATAATGATTTAGATAATCATTTCATAACACGTGCTAGTAATAAGAGGTAAGTTCTTATCTTTACACTTATAATAAATGATAAAAATGTCATATAATTATATTTAAAGGATAAAAGTGACATATTCTTATATTTTTTCATATTGTTTGAATATACTTTACATCTTTATTAATGAAAATAATAGACTCGTTTGTCGGTGGTACATAACAATTTTCGGAATTACATTTTTAATGAACTGGTAGAACCATATGTTCCTTTTTCCACCACCTTTAAAATGATTATGAGTATTGTTTTAAGAAAAAGAGTTTACAAGTTGTCTTATGATCTAGTAATATAAGATCTCGTTAGATCATCAGAAAGATCACCAGAAAGATTAAATGGTCAAGAATTCGATTCCTGAAGTGACATTTATTATAAGGGACATTCACACACACTCAAAAATATTAGTTCCTTACCCTTAAGATATGAAATACATTTAATAATGCAAAATAAAACATTGACTTTGTCCTAATTATATTGGATTATATGGCTAAAGTCCTTACATATTAGACCAATAGTTTTTTTTTATCAAAATAAAGTTCAATTAATATGACCAAGCATTTTCCCAACCAATAATGGGGTGAGCAGGACCCGACAATACCCTCTTATCCAACATGGTTGGATTATGATCTGATTCGAATAGGATCGAGTCTCACCGAGTCTAGGACCAAGTTCGAGTTCAAAAATTAGACCATATCAATATTTATGGTCGGGTAGGGACAAAACATGATCCGACCCGCCCCGTCCTATGGTCACTCACTCATCATATTTGTATGTGTCTCTATTCAAATGTGTACAGAGTAATGACACATTTTTGGTCGAAAATATCACTCATTCTCTATTTTTTTCCCATAATATATACATGATTAATAATATATATGTACGTATATCATTTTATATGTCAAATTACATATTTATAATAGTAAATAATATTTAGAATACATTAAACGAGTATGCATTATATTTAACCAAGTCTATGGTTGGGTTGAGTTTAAAGGATAATTCGGTCGATATTTAGGGTCGAGTTAGTTTCGGCTCTAGGGTCAGGCCCGAGTTCAAAAAATGATCTGATTAATATTTAAGACTGGTTAAAGGAGAAGTCTTAACCCGTCCCAACACTAATGCAAAAAATCAGTTTGTTAAAAGGGGATTGGAAAACTAAATAGGGATCCAATTTTTAGTTCCCAAACCATCTTTTGACCAAATTTAATGTTTTCAATTTCCTTTAGTCCTTAGGGTAGTATAGGCTGAAAATGAGATGTATAGGTGAGGGAGAGTGGTTGATGGAGTTGATGTATGTTCATAGAAGAGTTATCATTTCTCTTTGGACTATAATTTTCTGCATCTTTCTGTTCTCAATGATTGATTGTAATATTCATTTGATATAACTTTTGGAACTGATTTATGTTTTATTCGAAGTATTGTTTTCTACTAATTTTATTTTTACGCTTAATGCTTATTTTGTGAATGACAACTCCCAGAATTCGATTTTGGAAGTGGACTAATGGAGAAATTTTGGTTCTATAGCCTAAAGCATGTAATTCATCAATTTTGTATAATGTTAGAATAGTTTTATGCTTAGTTGGCACATGTGTGCCTATGTTCATATGATTGTTAGACATAAATTCATATAAGCATCAAATAACTCTTAAACTTGTTAACATAGACTACTAGACATAGATGTATACTTAACGATTCATATAACTTAATTTTGTTAATCTAGACTCCTAGACTTAGATGTATATTAATAAAGTGTTAGTATAAACCAATACATTAAAGGCTAATACAATTGAGGTATTGCATTTAACTCAACTTTGCATGCATGGATTACTAGATATAGATGCATGTTATGCGGATCATATTTCTTAATCTTACTATTAAAGTTTTATCCGCAGTGAGTCAGATCTGGGTCCATATTTTGGACACGTGGGTAATTGAGACCCGCGATTTTCAGACCCATTGTTAGATGGGTCTGGGTCTAGGTAATAAGGTACCCAAACCCGCTATTTTTTTCTATATATATATATATAACAACCTAATTGTAATATCATGTTAATCTATATTGTAATATCATATTAATCCATAATTATAATATCACATTAATTCATAAATGTGATTGTTATGTTGTTAAACTGTGATGTTATGTTGTTAAACAATGATATTATGTTGTTAATTCATATGTATGATGTATTATTATGTTAATCGAATAGTTCATACTAAATGAATTTTCCATCCCATTGTTGAAGTTGTTTTTAAAACTTTAAATTAAGTTTTATAATTTTTTCTCTTGTTAATTGTCTAAATAACATATAAGATCGTATGAAACAAATACACAAATGCATAAATTACTTGCAATAATTTTTTAATATTTTTGAATTTATGGGTACCCATAGATTCGTTGGGTTCCTAAGGACCCGCAGGTACTATACGCAACAGGTATTAGCATGAGTTTGGGGTGGGTCTAAGGCCAAAAACAAAGTAGTGGAGTGAGTCTGGGTTACATAAGTTGCTAAATTGACTAAGACATTGATTTTTACAAATTTTGAATTCATTGCATGAAATAGTCATTAGTGAATGAATTTACTTTAAGAATCAGGTGTGTATTACAATTTTGATTTATTTGCGTCACTAAACAAACAAACACATTTGAACAATAATTTACAATACTAATTTTTAGTTGAAAGACTAGTATCAAGCAAGTCCTTGTGGATTCGACAACTCATTTGTAAATACTTGCTTGCGACACCATTTAGTTGTTTTTACACCATTTTGTCAGTTAGCAGCTAGATTTAGCAAGCCTCTATAAATACGACAAATCCCTTTAAGTGATGTTACTCAGTAACAAAAATATAAATGTATGTCTTACTCATTAGTTATTTCATTTTTTTTTGTTATAAGACAATAACACCCTTGAAGCAAAGAGCAAAATTGTTACTTAGTAATCATAATGTTATGATTTAAAGTTCTGAAAACAGTCTTTTTGCTTGCGAGCTAAGAAAAACATGTTTAAAAAATCACTTAAAATGTCTCCCTATATCGATACATCAATTATATCGATCAAAACTAATCATATCGACTGATTTTCAATTAAGTAGACCAATTATATAAATTGTTTTCATTTAAAATTATAATGAAAGTGACTTAATTTCTACTAAAATGTTGTTACCAGAATAAAACAAACAACTACTATATTTATTAATACTTCTGATCTAACGTCAAGTCACACATTTTATTTTAACAAATGATATAAACATAAATATTTATCACATTTTTTTATTAATTTTTAAACATTAATATTTATATAATATATGTATATCTAATATAATTATATAAATGATCGTACAAGTGCATTTGCCGAGACACACGCACTTAAATTGAGTGAGGGAGTGGCCTTCTTACACAACTTACACAAGTGATTGAAGGACAATGAAAAAAGGATGGCCAAGAAGAAAAGGAAAATTGAAAGGAAAAAAAGAAGAGAAAAGTGATAGTATTCTTATATATCTCTTTATTTCCACAACGTTGATAATTTATTATATTTACTTTCAAAGTAAGAGTATCTTTCAATGGGCGATTATAAATTATATGTAAAAGAAAGTACAGACAGAAATTGAAAATGAGATAATATGTTTTTGTAATAAAAAATGAATTGCACAATGTTAATGACTTAATTGTAGATATGTGAAAGGCATGATTAATAATGGAAATCAGCTCTCACACATTTTGTGTGTTCTAATCAATGTTTTGAAACCCGAGTCGAACGTCAAGCCGGAAGAGATTCGTATTAGGTCTAACCGGTTTAACAAGTTAAGTGGTTCAGTAAGACAAGATGATTTTAAATATAATTAATAATTTTTATTTATAATTATATATAAATGTAAATTTTTATATAATTAATGATTTTATATAACTATAGTGAAGTAACATCTCTCTATCATTTTTTGACCGAAATAAACAAAACATTAGAGTAATGTTTAATTTTTTTTTAAATTTTAAGTGAGCCGTCCGGTTTTTTCATGGGTTATTCCAGTTTAACCGGGTTTAGCACGGTCGAACCAGAATTTCTCCGATTCAAAGTGGTCCAACTACTCATTCAGTTAAGACTACAAAACGGAGCCGTTTTCAAGTCCGGTCAGCGATCGAACCGGTTGGACCGTCTGATCCGGTCCGGTTATCACAACACTGGTTCTAATAATATCTCAATCCGATAAAAAAGTATCATCTAATTAAAAAAAAAAATTATAAAAAAAATTTATAAATTTTTTTTTTATCTATTGTTTAGTAATATTTGATTGGGTTGGGACAAGTAGACAAATTTTCTTGGGAATAGAATATTTTTTCTATTTAAAGCCTCTTTCCACATGAAAGTTCCATATTCAAGACACAACTACCTATCTATTTTCTTTTTCACGGTTAATATAAAGATTTATATATCATTAATATATCATTTATCATTTATTTGTATTATTTTTCTTTAAAAGTCAATAATAATTAAATATAAATAAGCGATGATGCAATATCAGTATCAAGACACAACTACCTATCTATTTTACTTTTCTATTTCTCTTTATTTATAATATTTATGCATAGTTAATATAAAAATTTATATATCATTAATATATCATTTATTATTCATTTATATTATTTTTCATTAAAAAGTCAATAATAATTAAATATTAATAAGCAATAATAAAAACTCTTCCACTGCGTCAATACAAATTTTCTCTCCCTTCCATTGGGATTCTATAAGTCAACTAGACACACTCCTATAATCCTATATATACCTCATAGTTTAAGCACTCTTACAAACCATTCACAAAGTGACAAATTATAACATCAATTTCAAGACCCTTTTCTCTCTCTTTCTTCACTCTTTTTTATTCCTTTTTTCTTTCTTGATCTACTTGATTTGAGTTTGGGATGCAAGAGAATGAAGAAATCCCATCAGTGCCTTCAATACCAGCCACACCAGGAACTCTAGGTGCTCCTCTTTTTGGTGGGTTCAAGTTTGAGAGAAATCATAATAATAATGGTATTGCTAGGAACTCCCTCCTTAATGGTTGTAAATGTTTCGATAGTGTTCAAGATTGGACCTTAGAAGATGGTGCATTACCTAAACTCTCTTGCTCTTTGCTTCCTCCTCCTATCTCTCTTGCAAGAAAGGTACTACAAACATTAACCAAATTTGGATCAAATAATATTATAATATTTCCATTTTGTTATTTTTTTGTATTACCATCGTTATTCCCTCATTTTTTTCATTTTTGGAGTATTTGATTGTCCTTTCTAACAAGTGTCACTCTCGGGAATTGAATTTTTAATATTTTGATCATCCTAAGAATTTAACGAGACCTTACACAACTAGGCAAATATGGTAGAGTATTGATATTTGTATAATTGGTTTGAACATCTAACTGAATTTTTATACTTATAACATATTTATGTTTTTTCTCCATCAATAAAAAAATTCTTCAATATAAATTTAGGGCCGGACAGACACGAGTTGTGTATACTCGTACTCATACCCACACTATTTGTGGATCTGTGTGAATATCCTCTAGTACCCAATGAGTTTTATATTTTTATATATTTTACATTAATTAATATATAAAAATAATTATTGTTTGAATAATATGATATGTATATGAATATGATTATAGTCTCATCACTCAATTTTATTATGAAATAATAATAAAATGGACAAATATAATGTTAAAATAATAATAATTAAGTATAAAATATTTAATTGAAATATATACACGGTTACTCAGGACAGGTATCATAATACTCATTTTTATCCATGAGTTATTTTTCAGGTACCCATTGTGGTTATTTTGATGGTAACCATAGGTCATATATTTTTCTCATCCTTAAATATAGAGTAAATTATACTCATATTTTTTTAGTTTTAGTGAAATTACACAAATCACCTCACCATTTGTTGTCCTTACACGAACCACCCCTACCTCCTACACGAACCACCCCTAGTTTTATCTATATATTACACTGACTACTCCTACATTTTATAAAAGTGTAATATTTTAAACAAAAAAACGTGTGGTACATGCAACGTGTGACTACTCCTGCATGTTATTAATTTAAAATAACACGTTTTTTTGTTTAAAATATTACACTTTTATATTACGTAGTGATAGTCAATGTAACATATGTACAAAATTAGTGGTGATTCATGTAAGGACAAAAAATAAAAAGGTGATTTGTGTAATTTCACTGAAACAAACTTAAGGGGTATGAGTTTAATTTATTGTTAAATATAATAAGCGTAGCAAGATAAAAAGTATTGCACCATGTTTGCAACTTTTCCATTGTAATTAAGCTAACCTTGTTTTTCTAGCAATATGAAGAATCTAAACACCATTTTGTGTATCAAACTAATTCTCCATATTGCTATTGTCTTTACACTAACAAAAACATACATTACTAAGGTAATCTCGTTTTTTCCCCAAGCAAAATGAAGAACCAAAAGACCAGTTTTTGTGTGAGGAAATGGAAAAACAAGGGTGACCCATTTTTGGTTGATATGTTAATGTTATTGGGTTGATTTGAAAATTGAAGGTAGGAGCTGAGTTTATAGGAACATTCATAGTCATGTTTGCTGGAACAGCAGCTGCTATAGTGAATGAAAAGACAAATGGGTCAGAGAGTCTAATGGGATGTGCTGCAACTACTGGCCTTGCTGTTATGGTCATAATCTTCTCCACTGCTCACATTTCTGGTGCTCATCTCAACCCTGCTGTTACCATTTCTTTTGCTGCTTTCAACCACTTCCCTTGGAAATATGTAATTAAACAATTCAACTTTTGCATTTTAATAATTCCCTTCTCAATATGCATATTTATATATCCAGAACTAAGTCAACTTTATCATTTCCTTTTGTTTTTAATGACAAAAATTGTAATTTCGTTGTAAGCAAAAAGACATATATGTTATTGAAAGTTTTATTTTTCATTGGTTTTTTTGAAGCATTTGCATCTCTATTAATGGAGAAGATCCTTACTCTAATATATATATAACTGTTTTAATTTGTGCTTGCGGTCGCGATTGTGGTAAAGTTGTGGCTATTGTGATTGCATTCATTGTAGCCACTATGAGGTGGATTGCGGTGCGACTTAATGCGGTCTGATGCAGTTGCGTTGCGGCTGCATCAGGCCGCATCTTTGTGATTCGGAGTCACACCGCAATTACAGTATGATACGATTGCAGCGGTAACCGCAACCACAATATTACGGCCGCATCAGGTGATGCGATCTACAATTTAAATCACATATTGATGTTGCTATTGTTCATAACTAATAATTCTCAGCATAAAAGTATATTTGAATATTGTAGGTGGCTATGTATATTGGTGCACAAGTATTGGCATCTATATGTGCAGCATTTGCACTGAAATGGATATATAATCCCTTCATGAGTGGTGGAGTCACAGTTTGTAAAGTTGGATATGGCCAAGCTTTTGCATTAGAGTTCATTATCACCTTTAATCTCATGTTCGTTGTTACTGCAGTTGCCACCGACACTAGAGTAGTAAGTATCTTACTCTATCCCACTTTTTTTTAAACTATCTTTCTATAATATATTAGCGGCATAGTTATTAAAACCATTTCGTACCAGCCGGTTGAATCAGTCCTAATATTGGTATGATACAATAATTATACTAGTAAAAACCAGCCAAAATCGGTAAAAACAAGTCATACCGGCCGATTTTCAATTGAACCGTACTGGTCATACCAGTCGATTTTTATTTAAAATTAATTTTTTAATGAAAATAATAAAATTATTGTTTTTATTAATTTTTAAACATTAATGTTAATATATTATATATTTATATCTAACTTTACCAGTATGCGGTTTAATTTGTGAATCACTGATTAAACCACTATAACACTATATCATTAACTCTACTGGTTTGATGACCAGTACGATATTAATAACACTGATAGTAGGTGTTTCTATTTGGGTTTTAATATTATTTTATGATATGCCTAATGGGTGGGAATGAAGATCACATTTTCCGATATTTGGTGTCTCATTTTGTCTAAATCCAATCAAAAAATATGAATTAATTAAGAAAAAAATGATGATTCCACTATGGTTGGACAAGGCTTATAGATTTGTCAAAAATAGTAAATATTATTTATCATCACCTAGGTAAAAGGAAATAAATGTCTTTCATTATACAAGAATGTTATTTTCAACAAATATTAACTCTTCCTTATTACTATTGACAACTTTACTCTATTAACTACTTAATCAAATTTTTATTGAATTAAAGTATGAAAAAGATGGATGATTTTGTCGATTGACAATTGTCAAAGGCTAAATAGATAAGAATAAGAGTAAATTATACTCACACCCCTGAGTTTTAATGAAATTACACAAATCACTCCTCTCTTCTTTGTCATTACACCAACTACCTTTCCCTCATACACAAACCACCCCTAGATTTATACATACATTACACATACTACCTCTGAATGTTATAAAAGTGTAATATTTTAAAGAAAAAACGTGTGATGAATGTAATTAAGTTAAACAAAATATTGTATATTGTGTAACACTTCAAATAGTACAAAAGCGAATGTTTCTTTATTATTTTTGTGCCAGTAAAAAATACATTAATAATTTCAAATAAATGTTTAAATAACTCTTATATTATTTTATAACGAGCCAAATAATGAAGACGCATTGACTCTTATATTATTTGAATTTTTCTACGTAATATACAATATTTTGTTTAATTAATTACACACATCATACGTTTTAAAATATTACACTTTTATATTATGCAGGGGTAGTCAGTGTAACATATGTACAAAATTAGGGGTGGTTCGTGTAAGGACAAAAAAGTGAGGGGTGGTTTGTGTAATTTCACTAAAACTCAGGGGGTGTGAGTGTAATTTACTCTAATAACTGTTTTATTAATTTTTGTGAGGCATATTGATATAAAGTATAAGGACATTATTGTTTATAATGTCAATATGATTATTTATTTGCATTAATTTTTTAAAAAGCCAGTGATGAATAAATATAAATAATAGATAATGCGATGTACCTAAAATAAAGCATTTAAAAAAAATCATCTTTGATATTTGTCCCAGTAAAATTAAATGTCATATTCAATTTGATTTTTGTTTGATGAATTATTTCTGTTTATTTATTTCGGAATAAATATTTAATTATCAATTGTGAATGTGTTTTTGGGTTTTTCAGCATAATATTTATTTTACATGCTCATCTTATTGGTTATATTGGATCCATATTTGTTTATTAAATTGAATCAAATACTTATTTTTACCATGGTAGTTTCTAGAGATACATACAATTATAAAGAGAATTATTAGTGATATATTTTATCACTTTAAATAAACACACTTTTATTAAAAGCATTAACATAAAATAAATAAATACCTCCAAAGTAATGATAATATTAACATTCACATGTGTTTTGTTCATTTGCGACCATTGTCAACATGAACATGTTTTGCAGTGAGATAATGCTGTATCTTCAACTTAAAAAAATCTATGGGATTTGTGAAGTTGCAAGTTGCAGCAGATATTATAATAACCATAGTTTGATCAAAATAAATTAGCCTGATTAAATATAACAAAGAGAAAAAATGTATTAATCATAATGTAATATCATTTAATGTTCATATTTAATCGTTATTTACTCTATATAAAAAAGTAATACAAATTGATGATGGATAATGTAATACTTTTATATAAATTTTTACTATGTTAGAACATAAATATTACACTTATATAACATCCGAGTGTATGATTGTCGTCCAACAAGTAGAGGAATGAAACCTTAATTTTTTTTTTGGTTACACCACTGGTGTAGATATTAGTTTATAATAAAATGTATATTATAAATCCAGTTGTAATTATTCATTGGTGCCAGGTTGGAGAGCTTGCGGGAATCGCGGTGGGGGCCACTGTGATGCTCAATATACTCATTGCTGGGTATTTCCCTATACCCTATTCACACTATTCAAAACTTACATAATTGTACTAATATAATTAATTTTAATAAGAAATAAACGTTTAATATAGAGTTTACTTGTGAGTTGGATTTGATAAAAAAAATGTATTTTACGACTCTTAAATCTTTCTTTTATCTTTATTCTACTCCAAAATCCATAAAAACGGATACTAAGCGTGCGTTTAATATAAATTAAGTTTTTAGTTTCAGTTTATAAACTGTTAGATTATAAACTATTAAGATTATAATATGTTTATGTTTGGGTACCTTAATATAAACTAATTTGTTTTGTTTGTATAAGGTAGAAAAATTGTTTTTTCATAGTAAATTACAGAAAAGGGTATGAAGATATTTGTTTATGTTATGATTATTTTGGTTGTTTTTACACTATTTTAAATATACATTTTTTTAATATTTATCATCATATATTTTTACTTTAATTTTGTAATATTGCATAACAAAGACTAAAAAATATATTAAAATAAAATACAATATAAAAACTAATATTAATATTAAAAAACAACATAAGATAAACATAAACAAATAATCTCATACATAGTTAAACATAAACTAAAAAATAAATCAACCTATGATTTTTAATATTGCATAATAACAAAGGCTAAAAAATATTAAAATAAAATACAATATAAAAACCAATATAAATATTAAAACAATATATCACATAAATAAATGAAAGTTACTAAACTTAAATTACATAATTCACAAAATAAATAATACATTAATGTTAAGTTTTATGAAAAAAGTTTTTGGGTTTATTGGATTTATACATAATTAACAAAATTTTAATATTATATAAAAAAGTTTTATACATAATTCTTTGTTCGTGTATAGATAAAAGAAAAGTGTTATGATGAATTACAGAGTTGAATAATGATAAAGAGAGGAAAATAAAAGTTATGAAGTTTGGTAGTGATTATGTGAAGAATTATGGTGTTTGGTAGAAGAGTAAAAAGGATGAGAGATAAAATTATGATGGAGTAAAATAGGAAATATAAAAATTGGGAAAAAATAAGCTAAAAAATAAATCAAGTCATGATTTTGGAGCTTCTACTTTTGACTTATTTTTTCAGAAAAAAACTAAGTTTATAAACTTTCTTTAGTTACCAAACATACATAGTTTATATTTTCAGCTTATTTTTCAAAAAATAAACATAAACCACAAATTTAAACTCATGTCAAACATGGCCTAAGTCTATTTGGAAGTTGTTTTCTTTTTTTGGAGAATGAATGAAAAGTAAGGCCCTTCTTATAAGTGTATTTCAGGATTTTTAAACCTTTTCATTTCAATTCTTTTCGTCCATAGCCAAGCTCGCCATAGCGTGGGTTTAGGAAGAGGAGGAATGAAAAAAGAAGATTTCATAGTTATATCACAATTGAATTTTGGGTTGGGATTCTCTCGAGTACAATGAACAGTCAAGTATTGGAATGTGAGAGACCCAAAATGATTTGATGATTTAATTTTTATTTAATTAGAAATAATTTAAAATTTGCACCATTAAAATTTTCTAAATGTCACTATCTCTATTAGTATCGGAGAATATCCATATTCTTATATTTCTTGTTTCTCAAATCTTTTCATTTCCTTCTAACTCCTAAACAACACTAAGAAGATGAACTATTATAAGGTCCCTTTATTTCAACTATATTGACAAAAAAATTGCTCAGAAGTTGTGAAAGAGAAAGAACTATTCACTCCAATCTCTCATGATTTTTCTTCTTCAACAAACCATATAGAATGTGATAAGTATCTAAACAGCTTTTTAAATTTTGGTTACGATTTCGATAACGGTTGTGGCTACTACAATTACGGTCATTACAACGTAAATTGCGGCCGTTGTGTGAATTATTTTGTTATTAAAACATTTTTGAATCCAATGCGGTCTGATTCGGCCTAACATAGTCCAAATACAGTCCAATGCGATTATGTTGCAATCCGTTACAGCCACATAATTATGAAGTCACACTACAATTACAGTATGATGCAGTTGCGGCGGTCACCGCAACCGCAGTAGTCGGTAATTTAAATGACTATACCTACCTAACATTGGGCTTGATATATAACAGGCCAGCAACAGGGGGTTCAATGAACCCAGTAAGAACACTTGGCCCAGCAATTGCCACAAAGAACTACAAAGCCATATGGATTTATCTCATAGCTCCCATTCTTGGTGCTCTTGGTGGGACACTTGCATATACTGCAGTCAAGCTTCAAGATGAACATGAAAACCCTAATGCAAAAGTCCCTTCAAATCCTAGAAGCTTTAGAAGGTAACAACATCATCATCACTATCATCTTCCAATAATCAGACGAGCCTGACTCCTCTCCATTACAGAAGATGACAATGCATAGGTAGGATGTTGACACATACTAAAAACAAGATTTAAATGGTCTAGGTTTTTTATTTTTTATGAACTCTCCAGTACTAGAGAGGAATCTTTTCCCAATCGGACCTTAGAATATCATCAAGGTCAAGGTCAAGAATGTGACATAATGTAATAGTAGATAAAGTGATAAATAATGTGTAATATATTAGAAATTGGATATTTGAAAGGGTAGGGATCCACTTACTCCAAGAGTAAGTGGAAAAACATTTACTCCACATCATGATCATTCATTCTTGGGAAATCCAATGGTTTGAATTGGTGACTACATCTAAACCATTGGATTTTTTAAGATTTAATGGCTAAAATGAAGAGTAAGTGTTTTTTGGAGTAAGTGGATCCCTCCCCTTATCTCAAATATGAACCAGAAACTTGGTTATGAGAAATCGAGTGTTTTGAAATGCACTAATATCCATCAAACTAGGATAGAAAACAAAAAGTTCATACTTGAATAATATATTATCACGTAACTGCTCTTACATAGAACGATAAAATATTTCTTACACTTATACAGACTCTTTATTATGTAATGAATAAATAAATAATAGATTATGAGTCATATTAATCAATAGGTTTTCTAAGTCTCTTAATTTTTATTTTCATGCAAATAAATTGGCATGTTGTGATATATGTCATGTTTGAAAGCTAAGCAATCTAGATCACATTATTTTGTGACAATATATCTATACTATTAATGAAGCCAAAACATAAAATAACCACCATATCATGGTATAATTTGTGCTTCCTAATTTTGTCTTCACTATCTTCTAACTTCTACCAAAAAACCATATAACTAAATGATATGATTTTCTAATTTAAATTTAGCTCATATGACCCCAATCAAATATATTTAACTGCAAATTACAATATCTAACACAATTTACTACATTAAACATTTATTGTATGTAGAGTACACATTACAAACAATAAGAAAACGAGTTGATAGAAACGGCAGTGCCCGCCAACATGCTAGTAGTTGATAACTTCATAAGATCGGTATGTGTTTATACATAAGAGACAAATCTAAAAACATTGCACATCTCATCTACTTAAGTAGCACTAGGTTTCTTTTGAAAACTGTTTTGTTTTCTCTTGGTCTCAATTTGTAGCAATATATGATGACTAATAAGGCATGCACATGTGTTTACACGTCACTCTTCTTATGTCATTCTTTCGAAGCAAATCCTCTTTCCGATATTTATCTTGTCTCTTTTTTTCAGATTGATCAGAGTTTGTCAACAAATAAAAAATTATACTTCATTTTAATTTTATTTTACAAAAATTATATATTAATATTCACATGTGTAGATTTAAGTGGATGAGACATAGAAGTAGAGTAGTGGAGCAAGGTCATGTATGGTGAAGGGCAAAATAACACAAGCAAGGTGATCTTATTATAGGATTTAGGGTCAAACTTGGCCAAAGAAAATGCAAAAGGACTTGAAAAAGTTCATTTGGGTTTTGTGCACAATAGACAAAAACAATGAACCTGAAAAGTTAGTGTACATTCCCACAACCAATGCTTATTCTGATTTTCCTAGGTTCGATGTATGTATGTACTGATGTTCCATTCAATTGTATCAAGAACATTGATTTTTAGTTTTCAACTAGAATCCATCATACAAAAAATATTCCTTTACAAATCATTCATTAGAGACTTTTACTAATATTTATAAAAGAGATTGAGAATAACCCTCTAAAATTAAATGGCAATAAGAGACGAAATCACACCCAAAAAAGAGCAAATAAAAAATACCACTAAAGCCCAAACATCCGATCAATATTGTTATTTTTTTATTCTATTTATAAATCATATTCTAAAAAAAGTTATTTATTCTTTTTATAAGACATTTTACTATTAAAGGAATATATTCTTATAAATAAGAATATCACTTCAGCAAATAACCACAAAAAATATTCCTATAAGTACAAGAATGACTTGAACGAATGATCACAAGTTGTCTATGCCATTTTTCTATGTCACTCCTATGTGTCACCAATTACAAACTCACAATTATGTTTTGTTAACTTTTTGTTAGTTATTATGGTGCAACTTTAATTGACGTGTCAACTTGTAATTAGTGGCACATATGAATGACATAAAAAAATGACATAGACAACTTGTGCTCCGATTATGATACTATGCTTACATTATCACACTTCACATACATATATATTATACACAACACTATCCTTACATTTTAAGCAATTATATTTTATACTTTGTCTTTCTATTTTCCTCTTCCATTCCTATTACATCCATCATCAACCACATATCTTAAATTTTCTCCTTTCCTTCTATATCTTTCTTTCATATTGTATGTTTCAAAGAGTTGTTGATGACATAGTTTAACACTCAGAATTTAATAGATCCTAATGACACTAATTAACTCGGATTTACATCTACTTGTTGGCCACAAGTTATAATATATTTGAGTGAGACTCCTCTCCAGTACAATACGATAAAAATGCATATTTCGAGTACGGTTAATTTAAGAACTAAAAATTCACAAAGAAAATGAAAAATTGTAGATTTGTAAGATAGTTGTGGATTTTCTAATTATTTGTTATGAATTTTCTTTTAGTGATTTTGGATAAACTAATTTTATAAATTGGTAATTTAATTAATTTTTTATGGGCCATTAAATAAAAGATGAGACAATTTAAATTCTAAATATGGTTTAGATTGTGTTTTTGATCTAAATCATTTAATCGTCCTTCAATTTATGAGTTAGACTCATCTCCATTACTGGAGACCGCAGTCTTATTTTGTAGTATATTTTCAATGTTAAAAATGTAACTTCAATATAAATTAAAGGATATAAATGTTAATATACTCTAATTTTTCAATTTTTTTTCTCATAACTACTCTTCAGTAATTGAGAAGAGTCTGACTCCCGATTTATAAGGTAACTAGTTTCTAAAGTTACATGATCCATATCCTACCTTTGCTATATGAGGCAGACACATAAAACACCTCTTTCCTATTTTGTCATGAATTTGATTCCAAGCCAACATAAACACACACATGAGTTAAACAAACACAAAAGTTGTTACTTATGCATCATCACATGTCAAACAATTCTTCCTACCACACAACATGTGTTTCAACCGTGTGCCTAGACACTTTGTGTTGGTTGTTGTCACAATCACAATAATAAATTGAGGTTTCAAGCAAAAAAGCCTTAGCTTTAAGGGAAATGCTACAACTCACAAAAAAAGGGAGGCAATTCTTTTATTCCTAGCCAAGGAAGTATAGACACTTCATAACATTTGTAGTATTATTTGCTTTGCTTTGTGATCCGAGTCGGACATCAAACTTAAAGAGATTTGATATTAGGTTTAACTGGTTAAAATGGTTAAACCTAATAATTATATATAATTAACAATTTTTTCCTATAAATATATAATTATATATAAATGTAAAATTTTATATAATTAATAATTATATACAATTATATTGAAGTAACATATCTATTTCTTCTTTTGGACTATAGTAAAACAAAAGATTATAGTAGTATTCCACTTTTTTATATTTTAAGTGAGTTGTCCGGTTTACTTCCCGTATTATTCCGGTTTAACTGAAATTAGCACGGTCGGACTGAAGGTTTCCCCCTTCGAAACGGTCCAACTCTAATTTGATTAAGACTGCAAATCAGAGTTGTTTTCAAGTTCGGTTAGCGATCGGACAAGCCAATCCGGTTTTCACATTACAAACTTTGCAAGGAGACATAACTGTATTAAATAGGTTGAGCCATTTTAACCATATTCTAAAGCGTTTTTAAGAGGATGACTCTAGGCGTAAGGATAAAGTTTCTTGCATTGTAATTAAGAATCACGATGAGTTCAAATCCTGATAACAATTTATTTGCTTGTGAAAGTAAGACTACCAACATTAATTTCTTAAAATTCACTAGATATGAGCCTCCTATACTACTATGTTGCTCTTTATTCTATAAGATTTTTAGGGAAGAAAATATACATACTTCACAAAAATATTTAATATTTTTTTTATGGGTCTTTTGGAATTGTGACATAGTTAGTATGAAGCACACAAACTAGTGACATAACAAGAACAAAATAAATACGATCCAAACATTTTAACTAATTTCATTTGGTTTGAATTTATCTAACTTTTTATCTTTACTTATATTTTATTTTAGCTTTATGGTTTGTCATCATATAACAACTTTGTCTATTTAAGCTTTGTGACACATCTGTTTGGTTATAACAAACACTAACTAACCAAATGATACTCCAAAACTTTCAACACTTTCTATGGATCGAAATACCTATATGAATGATAAAATGATTTGTTGGTTGTAAAATAATGAGTTAATTACACTGATACCCCATGAGTTTTAGTAAAATTACACAAACCACCACTCCATTTTTTGTCTTTATACGAATCACCCCTAATTTTGTACATATATTACATTGACAATCCCTGATGAGATATACGTGTAATATTTTAAACAAAAAAACATGTGTTGAATGTAATTAAGTTAAACAAAATATTGTATATTGCGTAGACAAATCCAAATAGTACAAAACTGAGTGTCACAAAACTTAGTGTATTTTTATTATTTATGTTTCATTGCACGATATATTAACAATTCTAATGAGATGTTTATATAATTTTTATACTATTTTGTAATGAAGCAAATAACGTAGATACATAGACTCTTATATTATTTGGATTTGTCTACACAATATACAATATTTTATTTAACTTAATTACATACTTCACATTATTTTTGTTTAAAATATTACACTTATATCTCATGAGGGTGATCAGTGTAATATATGTATAACATTAGGGGTGGTTTGTGTAAGCAGGAGAGGACGTTCGTATAATGACAAAAAATCGAGATGTGATTTGTATAATTTCACTAAAACTCAGGACATGTCAGTGTAATTAACTCTAAAATAATCAACCATGATAAAATATACATATTTTATATCAAAAAAATATAAACTTATTTGAATCTAAGTGTTCTGTAAAAAAACATTTGTCTTGTAAGAAAGTTTTAGTGATCTATTTAATAGGACTTCGCACACGTTATTATGGGCATTTTTCTAGGTATAATAACATGGGCATATATTATGAATTGTTTTATCTACAATTAACTTTGGAGGCCATATCCTAACCATTGTTTATCCTAACTTTTAAATATTTGGTTGCATTCTTATTAGTCATTGTCCCAATTTTTTAATTTATATTTTTCAGATTAATATTATAGCCAATAAAATGATATGTAACCGAGGAAATTACATTAAACTTTTTTAAGGTTTAGTTTAATTAATACACTTGACACTTAAAAGCGACACTTACCTAGAGATGATAATGAGTATCTGGATCTGTGATACCCACATGTGATATTGGTTACGGGTTGGATTTGAGTATGTGTTTTTGGACCCCGCATATAATTGGGACTCGATAACGATATACACTGACCCGTAGATATCCGAACTAGTTATTTATTCCTAAATATATATATATATATATAATTATATAATTGTAATATCATGTTAATCATAAGTGTAATGTTATATCGTTAATCAATAGTTGTAATATCATGTTAATTCATAAATGTGATGATATTACGTTTGCTTAACTAAAATTAGTTGTGTTTAATAATCAACTCAAATTGTATTTTATAATTGCTTTAGCATTTCCCCTTTTCAGTTTCTAAATACCATATAAGATTGTAGGAAACAAACACAATTGCATAATTTTTTCGCAATTACTTTTAATATTTTATGAATTGTTGGTACTTAATGATTCATTGTACCCAAGGACTCATAGGTAGCAGACCCAACATATATGCACGTAGGTTTGGAGCAGGTAAACTACATTCGCCCAACTAAAAATGAGTTTGGATAGTGTATTATCTGAAATTATCCAAACTCATTGTCATCCCTATATTTATCAACCCCAATTCTCCAAGTAAGTGTAATTACAATTTCATTTTAGTATAATCACAATTAATTTTAAGAGAAGTGAATGTAGTTTTTGAAACATATGGAAGTCTATTATAATTAAGTGGAATATTTTAAGTTTGAATTGTAGACCATAATGGAGAATATATATCACTTGTCCCAAAGCTTGTACTTACTTCTTGTCTCACCCAATTAAAAAGTGTCATTTAAATAAAAAGAAATTTCCTAAAATTAAAAATAAATATTTTTATCTTAATTGATGTGATATCATTGGTTAGAGACAAAAAGACATGAGATTTTTGGAACAAATGATCTAAGTTCCATAATATTGGATAATATTTTGATAGTATTTGAAATCATATTTCTGTCACAATTGCAATATCAAATTTTATCATAATAATCCATAGGTATGACAAAAGCAATAACAATTAAAACTATAGACAAACTTCATCTAAATTAGGTAACCAAAAGTGTCATTATTGCTTAGTTACTGTTAATATGAATCACTGGCTAATTATATTTACAAACTTTTGAAGGAACCCACAAAGAAAAATACATGTGACCTTTACTTGTCTTATTTGTCAATTTGTAGAACAAATTAAGTAAACATAGCATTACCTAATTTGGATAGTTGTTGGTTAAATGACACATGATAAAGTTTGGTGATAGTAAATATCCCACATTTTTTTAATGTAAATAAAATGTCTATTCCTCACCAACCAAAAAAGCTGAGTTCTTTTCAAAACTTCAGACCCTACTCATAGCTATATCTACACATGATTCATTTGATAAAGTTTGATGATACTTTTTATACTTTGAATGTATTTTCTATAATTATTATTAACTCTTCAAAAAAAAATTAATACAAATGAATGATAAATAATATATTGACTGTGTATAAATTTTCATATTGAAAATACATAAATATTGGATAAAGCCTTAAACTCACCAAAAAAAAACTCACTGCATGTGCACCACCAACACCTTAGTCACTAATTATTATTTCGTATTATTAAGGTATCGATACCCTTCCATAGAGCTAATTATCTAATGAAGAACACATGTCTTGTTCGGCATTAATGATAATAAAATAAAAACAAAAAAATAAGATTTTTTATTTTTTTAATTGATATTACATCTTTTTTTTTACAAAATTTGTTCCAAATTATCAGAAATAACTATGATGACTTCAAAACTTATATTTTGCTTTGAATAATAACCCATTATATACAACACATTAAAAAACTAAAGTGATATGAGTATTAGTGACAATGTGGACATGTCTATTTCCTATGATTAGATAAGCAAAACAATAATGGAGGACAAGGACATAAGAGTTTATGTGAAGATACATCAAATCCACCAACATGGTTTAGAAATTAAGAATACCACACCTTTTATAAGACATGTCCATTCTATAATATTACATTATTATTCTGAAATATAAAGTAAGATATTGATCTTATCTTGGATTTTCAGCTTGTCATAACCTAAATTCATGAATATACCAATGCATTGCATACATTATGACAAAAAAGTTAACATACAAGTTGCAAGAATAATAAAGTTATGGATCAAGTTAATTGTGTCCACCAAACATAGATTTACTTTTTATTGAAAATACATTGCTTGAAATTTCAATGTATTTAATGCATGAAATTTTAATACACAATTATATTTTTGAATCTTTAACTTGGTTGTTTGGCAAAAGCACCTAAGTGACTTATTTTCAACAAATTTATTTAACCATATAATAAGTCACTAATAAGTGACTTATGACTTATAAGTCATAGAATTATTTTATGAGTGAATAAACACTTTGATTTTTATAAATTTCACCTATTAGTTTGATTCTTGAAAAAATAAAAACTAAAACTACTATTTAAATATCACAAATATGAATTAAAATAGTTTACGTTATAGGTCATAAGAATGCTAAAAATAACTAATTTCACTCAATTGATACTTTTGGAGATAATTTTAGTAGATGCAAAATTTTTGAAGGACTAAAATATATTTGTACTCTTCTTTTATTTTTACACCTACTAACTAACATATAAGCTAATCTTACTAAACAATTTTGTTTTATTAACTACTTTATAACCTAGTTTGACCTATATAAGTTTAGGACTATCTTATACGAGTATGAATCAGCTGTCCCAAAATGAATATGTTTCAATGTCCCTAGCCAATCAACTTTATCCAAGTAATATAAAAAATATTATTTTACATTTTAATAAATTGTCACTTTTTGATTGGACCGGTACATGAATTTGGGACAGAAATGGAGAGAGGTGATCCCTATTCATCTTATACCCTCTAATTGTCCCAAACATAATGAGAATCATGTTCCTAAGATACCAAGTAGCATTTCCCTGAAGTTGATATAAAAAAACATTCACTTGATAGTAAATAAATGTTCCTCATAAGTTGTAATGAAAGTGGTATACAACAAAATTCTCTCTCTATTATTCTCTAACACGCAATGAGATTTCTTAAGTTTTAGGCCTTTCTATATTAAGACCTTGTAACTGTAAAATAGTGCTATCTATCTCTATACATAGCATAGAGCACTTATTTGTTGTTAAATCATTTACAAAGATAACATTTATTTGCATATATTCAACAATGGAAGATCAAAAACAATCAAATGATTCAACTCATCATCTTGTACTTGATCTAAGCCTATCGAGCAAGGATGAATCAAAGCCAGAACTCAACTTTCTCGATTCTTTCCATACAAATTTGTCTCAAAACCACTCAGAAGCTAGTAGTGATTGTAATGAAATGGAGCCAAGGACTTTTTCATGCAACTATTGTCAAAGAAAGTTTTATAGTTCACAAGCACTTGGAGGACACCAAAACGCGCATAAGCGCGAAAGAACCTTGGTAAGAAGAGGATTCAAAACTGATGCTGCTGCAATTTCAGTAGATTTTGGACACAGGTACTCTAGCATGGCTTCTCTGCCTTCACATGGCTTGTATAATAGGTCACTTGGAATTCAGCTGCATTCTATGATCCACAAACCTTATAATCAAATACCCGTTTTCGGGTGGAAAAAGCCGATTTTGGATTCGCAGCCAGCAATTGTGAAGTTTACATCTGGAAAATTTCATGTTGGAGCAGAAACTGAATCATCTTTGGTTGGTGGCATTCCAAGGCTAGGTAAGTTTTCTAATAGGGTGGTGACTGAGGGATTTGGAGGTTCATTTGGCAGCATTAGCCATTTAAAGTCTAAACAAGAGAAGCTGCAACAAAAACTTGACCTATCCCTTAAGCTCTAAGTACTTGGTCCCTCTCCAATCTCTGACATATCATAAAGATCGGCCTAGTGCACGAGACATATGTGTGCAGTTAAGATTTGAACAGTGATCTTCGGGACATAAGACATCAACCTTACCGTTGTGTCAATGTACTTTCTCACAATTGTTTCCTTTCTCATTGGCAAAGAGCTTTCCACTTCATTGTATTTTATTACTTTTTTCTTCTTTTCTACTCATGTATTTCTTTTTTCCTAGCAGCTGTAAATGCATTTTGGTTACTTTAATGAGGTTGTTTGTGCTTTGGTTTGTGATGAATAATAGCTTTCCATGAACTCATTTCAAAGTTAAAACTTCCACCAAGCATTAAAATGCTTTGTAATAGCATAAGCAATTCAAATTCTCTCTAAACTTTTTGTTGGACCAGACTGCTACCGGGGAGCCTCCAACCACCGGGAAGTTCTATTGTTACGGAGTATGGGAAGAGTGAAGAGTCACAAGTGAGACATCACGTCTTAAACCAAAACCTTAAGGCATTAATTTCATGAGTTTTTTCCACTTATAAAGTCTTTCACTTCTCCTCTCATATCCAATGTGAGACTTCACACTTAAACTCAACAATTCCAAACTAAATGCAGCCAAACCTTTTCAAGTGGAGTTAATTGAAGGGTCTGCATGTGTTAAATTCTTTCAAAAAGATAAACCAATTCTATAAGTAAAGAACCAACATAGCAAGTGGAGTTAATTTCACTTGACTAGTGTTATTTTATATATATATATTTTGGTGAAGTTTCTACTCAGTTATGTGCTATGATGGCTTTCTGATAATGATCATATTCTACTCCAACAAATGAAAACACCTACTAGGCAATTATTGAAGTCCTCTTCTTACCAGGGAAGAAAGCGACAGAGATCACCTGTCCCAAACAGTGTCTCATTTCCTATCTCGAGTCAATGAAAATGTTACGTTTTGTTTGGATGAAGGTATATTTTGGTCCGGGACAGTGAGTGAGACACTGTTGTGATCCCCATCCGGAAGAAAGTTAACTTTGATTGTAGTTAAATTTAGCAATGCACTTATTATTATTATTATTATCAAGTTATTTGGATGAAGGTATATTTTGTGTGACAAAGGTAGAGACTGTGTAGGCATTTGGATTGTAGTGAGTGTCATTTTTTGATGGAAGATTGGTCCACCAAAATGCAGAGTTTCTGTGGTTATGATCCACACTTTGACCCACCTGCAGTTGGAGAAATAGACCATCTCTATTGGGATCAAAAGAAGTAGGTGGGGCAAGCCATGTGAAAGTAAGCCACACAATCACACTCAGCTATGCTATCACATCATCTTAAAAAGTAAATATTAAAAAAACTTACTCCACATCTTAACTATTCATTTTAAGAAAATCCAATAATTTAAATTAATGGATAGATATGGACTATTAGATTTTCGTGGAATAGATTTTTGTTTAACTTAATCTTGGAGTGAATGAGTCACCTCCACTTTAAAAGTAATATTTTTTTTTCTGCTATGCACCAAGGGTGTTTCCTAGTAGATAAACGAAAACTAATCTTTTTTTTTTGAAGTGTAGAGATTATTTAAGTCGATTTTGTATTTTCCATTTTCATAAAGAACAAAATTTATGTAAAATACCATATATGCTAGTGGTACAAATGACCTATTAGAGGATGACACATGAATATTTTTGTTTATTTTCAAGGTCAAAAAATATTTTATTGTAAATCTAATAAATGTTCATTCTTTGAAAGTAAACAAAAAAGTCAACATGTTATTCTCTAATAGGTTATCCGTACCACTAATACATATGGTACTTTACCTGAGTTTTGTCATTCATAAATATGATAAGAATTATACTATTAACATCATGTTTAAGAAACCAAATTGTTGGTAAGAGAAATTGAAGAATACTTTCAAAAGAATGATTAATATCTTGAATCTTGATTGCATTGATTTCTCACCTAAAGATATTTGAAGGGGGGCCCTACAAATTTGTAGAGGTCAATATCAGCCTGATGTTTACACTAAACTCATGCTAATCATGAAACATAAGTATAATGTTGGTATTAAGGATAAAAAACCAACAGAAAATCTGGTCATTATGACAGTTAATAATCATAGTAATCTCAAACTAACAGAGGGTATGTTGAAGGGACAGTAGGATTTGTGATGTTTAGAGACAATGATTCTTAACACTTTGGTTGGGCTGTCTATTTTACTTGTGGTAGCATATATACCTCACTTTTCACCATTCATACAATAAAATATTAAGAGCCTTCAATGTTGCCTCTTCACCAAGAAAGGAACACAAATTAACCAATATAATAGAACATGTGGAACAGTTATTTTGGTGAGATTTTGAAGCAATTACTTGTCCCACAAAAATATCTGTCTTTATATATCAAATCAATCACGTTGTACCAAATAATATAAAAAAATTTATTTTCTATTTTTTTAATTTTCTTTTCAATTAGTTGACAATATTTAATTGGATTGGGACACACTTAGGACATCAAATATGAGACATGTGATCTCCATTCCAATTCCAATTACTGAGTCTTGTTTAACAATATTGTAACCACCATCTATTATCTACTTATTATTATTATTATTATTATTATTATTATTATTATTATTATTATTATTATTATTTGAATGGACTTATGTTATTATTATTAAATAAGACATCTCTCCATATAATGATAGTTGTATTTTAACTGGGTATTTTTATTCTAAAAAACTGAAGTTCTAGAGCTATCAATTCCAAAAGTCACTAGAGGATTTGAATTTTGAAATTAAAAATCAAATTATTTTTTTAATTTTGTGGTACCTCAGTTATGTTAAAAATCTGATTTTTTTTAATATTTTTTACATGCATTTTTTATCTTACAGGATTTCTACTTCTCCTCTCAACATTAGTAACCGTCCATAATTTTGTTTTTCTGCCCATGTACAAGGAAAACTCAATTTTTAAATTCATTATTTAAAAATCAAATTTTTCTTTCAATTGTTTTTGGTATATGCTTTTCTATGATGTTAGCATTTGGACACTCTGCATGTTTATGTTGGGTATCATTACATTAATATTTTTTTTGGTCATTTTTTATGTTCCATTCTTTTGGGTTTTCACATAATTTTGTACCAATTGTTAAGGTTTCATCTCAAAACCAATTGGATTCCCGAAACAAGAGGTAGACGGTGTGTGACTTATTTTCCAACATGCCCCTCCACATAAGCCTACCGGACCAGGCAAAGGGTTATCTTTGACCCATAACTAAATGGCATCTTTTGGCCCATGACAACCGGAAAGAAGTTGGGCTCTGGCTCTGATATTATGTTAAGGTTTCATCTCAAAACCAATTGACAATGAGAGGAGTAACCCAACAGGTATTTAAACCATTCACGAGACAATGAGGTAGACGATGTAGGACTTACTTCCCAACACCCCTTTGCATGCTTATTTTATACTCCCTAGGAATGAATATTTTTAGTCATGGGTCGATATAATATGTATAATGTTGTGATTTGAACTCTTTGCTTTTTTATTTATTTTGGGTATCATAGGTATAACTTTGTATGAAGCATCTTTTAGCTATTGGTGGTTACAAAATGTATGATTTTGTACATGTATAATTTTATGCTTTCTGAGAATGAGCATTTTTTAGTATTTTTATCTCCCATTCTTTTTTGTTTCCGCATAATTTTGTATTTTATGCATGTTTTTTCTACACTTTCTGGTGTTGTGATTTAGAGTCTTTGCATATTGATTTTGGTAACATAGGTATAATTTTGTTCTCTATGAGAAAGAACATTTTTAATCATTCTTTATGATACATTCTTTTGGGTTTCTGCATAATTCTATATACTCTTTGCAAGTTTATTATGTAGTCTCTGAGAGGGAAATGAAAATTCTCTGCATGTTTTTTGTGTACTCTCTGAGAGAGAATGAATATTTTTTTATCTCAAAATGAATGTTTTTTTTTAGTATCTTCCATTCATTTTGGCTTCTTCATTATATTGATTGACAAAGCCTTCATATAAACATGAATACATCTCTATCCCAACAATACTTGGAACTTGGAAGAAACAAATATGTGGTACTAAAGTCCTTAAGGTCCTCTATTTTCAACTAATTAATCAGTTCTTTGTTAATACTTAATACCACCACAATGCAACAATTAGCCAATAAAGCAAGTTCAAAAACTAGACTCTGCATATTTGTTATGCATATTTGTTAAGGTTTCATCTCAAAACCAATTGACGATGAGAGTAATAGCCCAACAGATATTTAAACCATTCCCAAGAGAATGAGGTAGACGATATGGGACTTACTTCCCAACATGCCCCCTCTACATAAGTCTGTCGGACCATGCAAGGGTTACCTTTGACCCATAACTGAAGGGCATCTCTTAACCCATGACAACCGGAAAAAAGTTGGACTCTGACTCTGATATCAGGTTAAGGTTCCATCTCAAAACCAAATGGCAATAAGAGTATTAGTCCAACAGGTATTTAAACCATTCCCGAGACAAGGAGACAGGCGATGTGGGACTTACTTCCCAACAATATTCCAATCATTTTAGAATCTGAGTATTTGAACATCAGCAGACATAGACTAAACATATTAAATCACCAACTTTAAATATTGCACAAGATACATAATTCTATGACAAGAAAGAATTGTGAATGAATGAGATTCTCAGGTCTAGCACATCAAGGGAAAATGCCACATCAAGAAAGTAGTCATAAGCTACTCCTAAGTCATTATTTTGAGACAAGCTCAAACTACAACACAAAAGCAAACATCTTCTACAACATACTGCAGCCGTTTATAATTACAGCCGAAACCGCACATCGTCACTCACTGCTCATCATATGCAATGTAAGTAAAGTGGACATCTAATCATAAAAGTGAAAAAACATTTATCATTTCCTATGAAAATAAACTTTCCAACACAGATCAATAACTCAGTAGCTTGTGTTTTCACTCCTTATAGGGAGGAGGATCCACGGCGAAAGCTCGGCATACAATATGGTCATTTCCTATTTATGCCACCGAAATAAATCTGAAGTATTCATTAACAAAAAGCGTATACCTGCTTAGATTTGGACTTTAGTGCCAAGATACATAGAGATATGATATGGTCTAATAGGTTATCTCATCTTGAACATTGAAACTTCAGCGCAGTTCATTTTCTTTCAATAAAAGACTTAACCCTCTCCATCCATCCTCTGAACTCCGCTTTATCCTTATTTTTCATATAACCGTGCAAGAAAACGGCTAGGTTGTCATCTATACCCCTTACTTCTAAGAAGTCATAAAGGCTATCTTGCAACTCATCATCCAATTCCCTGTCAAGAACCAACAGATAAAGGTATAAACACAATTTTCGATCTAGCTATCATTTGAAGTTCTAAGCTAACATCTAGGAGTGTAAACCTACTTGAATTCAGGACCAGCATAGGGCTCCGCTTGCATCTTTTTATTTGTACGTATGAACAGCCTATTTATCTCTATACTGTCTGGCCAAGCAGAGCATGCGATTTCCAGAACCTTGTCACCTTCTCCCTTGGAGATGCTAACAATTAAGGTAATGTGTAGCTGAATATCGTCTGCATTGGGTATACCACCACTAGCATTTGAACTTGGTGCAGGAGCAGCTCCATCAAACATGGTAACTTCAACTTTAATATCTTCATTTGCGTATTGTCTTTTCAATCTAATCCATCGCTCTCCATGTCGGCCATCTACCATAAAGGAGTCGAACTTAGTTATAGGCTGCAAAAAAAACATTTTCAAAAATATAAATTTACCAAAGCCCACTGAACAAAAAGGTGGAAAGTTTCACAAGAAAAAGAAACGGAACAAAAAGGTAACCATCCCTATTACTGTTAGAAAGAAATCAAATCTCATGTTAAAGAGCAGCGAGGTAGTGTTTGCCATGCCAAATGAATAGCATGGAACATGATGTTCTATTCTATTCTCTTTGGTTCCACCCGTTTTAGTGGAAAGACAACGTCCCACTTTTTAATACTCTGTTCTATTTATAAAATACCTCAAACATATACAGAATCCGCAAGTTATGCTGCGTCCTGTTTTGACGTGGATACGAAACACTACAGAGTAGTGCATATAGCCAAGCATTTTGGAGGCCTCAAGGCGGCGTTTGGTAACATGCTAGAATAGGACGGAACATAACATGATTTTTGCTCTATATTTAGTATATATTATAAATAAAACAGAAAAGGACACTGGTAAAAAGTAATACATCTTAGTTCCACTAAGGAGTGTGAAACCAAATGGAAAAGAATGAAACATCCTGTTCCATTGTGTCATGCCACATGCCAAATGCTCCCTAAAAATGATAGCTTTTGCCCAAAACTTAATTCTCAAAATCGTCTAATGTTTCATCTTTCTCTAACACCTCTATCAAACACTACATAAGAGTGTCATTTGGCTAAGCAATTTGGAGGTCTCAAACCTGATTTTTAAGCAGATTCTAAATATGATACCTTCTTAAACATAACTAACTTCTCATAATCACGTTCGAGCAGCATCAACCAACGAAGAATTAAGCATTTCACCAACAAAACATTGAGCAAATCACGATTACCCTTTTGTTTCATGTTTATTTATTAGAACGCAGAAGCTGAAATTCAGCTTTTATAAGAAGCAATATTGTTCAGCTTCTAAACAAAAATCACTTTTTTTTTTGCAAAATCAGTTTTTCTAAAGTACCCTAAAATCAATAATAATGAACAATTAACAAAAAATAATGACCCATTTAGTCTTTAACCAAAACCCATTACACATAGAATCATGCACAATTAAAAAAATCACTTTTTTTTGTAAAATCAGTTTTTCTAAAGTACCCTAAAATCAATAATAATGAACAATTAACAAAAAATAATGACCCATTTAGTCTTTAATCAAAACCCATTACACATAGAATCATGCACATTTAAAAAAATCACTTTTTTTGTAAAATCAGTTTTTCTAAAGTACCCTAAAATCAATAATAATGAAGAATTAACAAAAAAATAATGACCCATTTAGTCTTTAATCAAAACCCATTAATTAGACATAGAATGATGAATAACCCATTACCTGTTTGGGAGGATTGGATTGAAGCTCAAATTGAATATCATGGCGGAGGAATCTCAAAATGGTAGCTTCAAACGCTGATTTGCGCATATCAGAAATGTATGTTCTTCGAGGTAAGTGTAGGTTTGGTAAATTACATGATAGTAGTTGTTGATTTTGAGATAATTTGTGGATTAGGGTTTTGCTCAGGGAACGGTATAATCGTGTAGCTGCCATTGAAGGGTTTAAGAGTTTTGTCAATATTCAACCACATGAGTGAAATTAGATATGTATGGGATTATAATATCATAGAAAAGAATAAATAATTTGGTAAGAGTGTATCAGTGTAATGTATTTATGTAATAACAATTAATGTATCATTCATTTGTATTATTTTTTATATAATAATTAAATATTATATGAATATTGTGATACAATAATAATTGAAAATATTTGTGTCCATAAAACATACATTTTTTTTCTCTTGTGAGGTCAAATTGAATCATTAGACTGAAAAAGATTTAGGTGTATTCAACAAAGTAACTACAAGTTTGTAAGCTTGTAGCTGTGTATGTGACTTAGAGTTATTTAATAAAATTAGTTTTATATGTAATTAAAATTTAAAAAATAACTAATTAAATATTGAAATTAAAATTTTATTAATTAATTATTTTGCAGTAATTAATTACATAGATATTTTTGAAGTCTAAATTACATGAATAGTACAATTGTATTAATAGTTACCATAAAATTTCAATCACAATAATGAGAGTCACATTTTAGAAAGGGGTCTCTTAATAATATTGAAAGATTAGATAGTACCAGTTATCATTAATTGTAAAATCTAAACAATAATATATTGTTTTTAAAACGAAAATAATACTATTATTGATTAATGATATAAATATTTGAATTTATATTATAAATAGTTGAATAATCATTTCATACCACATTACTTTGCAAAAGTAAATGTGAATAATAAAATGTTTATAAGATGGTATTTTGAAATCTAAATAAATATTATTATAAATAAGAGATAAATAATTAAATTTTCATTATAAATAATTAAATATACAATATATGAAAAATAATAATGGTAACATGTTAATTAATTAACCCTCAGTTAAATCATTATATCACTATATTAATATCTAATATGTATGATGAAGGATAAAATATTAAAAATAATTGTTACATTGCATTAGCCTTTCTATAGAGAATAAATGAAAACTTGTAAATCAGTACCCCCTCTCTTTTTCAGTTTTCTATGTGTTTAGTAAGTATTATATCATTCTAGGTACTAGTTTCAAGGAAAGTGTCCAAAATATAAAGGAGAATAATGGTATTTTATGCAAATATGTATTTGTTTGTTTAATACTTATGACTTATGAGAATTATTAAACAAGAAAAAATCCTACTAGTCATGGTTGGTGGGAATTCTTCTATACAACGCTAGCATTTATGTATGCAAACTGAAAAAGCAAACATGTAGCAAAAAATATTACTAGATTTGATGTATGTGATTTAATATGCATGCATTAAAAGCTTAAGTTTTTTTATAGGATCATCATATAATCTATTATTCATATTTTAATTATTGTTGACTCTTAAACAGTTAAACATAAAAATAATACAAGTGACTAGTTAATGATATATTGATTATGTAAAAGACTTTACATTAATAGTGCATAAATATAAAATTATTTAATCCTTAATTTGTTAAGATCAATATTTATGTACTCTCAATATAAAGTTTAGCCTATCATTCACAATTTATTTGTAATACTTTTACTTAAGAATTAATATTTTTTATCACATTAATAGTAAATGAAGGTCCTTACATGCATATATTCAACTATACTTATAATGATTTATGTGAAGAATGTATAGGTTATCATTTAAGTGAAATATTTGGGAATGAAACCTCTAATTTGATTTTTCTTGTCACTACTCACTAGACAAGGTGAAAGACAAAGATATATTAGAAAGTGTTCCCCTCCGTGGTGAGAGGGGGTTGAGTCGGGCAATAGTCGAGTTTGGGGTCTTCTCGTTGGGACTGAGATGAGTTTGGGTTGGGCGGTAGTTTGTGTAGAAACAGAACTCAGAAAGCTTAGAACTGATTGAGGAAATGTGTTTTTTGATTAAACAAAGCAACAACTATTTAAAGTCTTTACACACAAACAGAAAAGAACAAATACTACGCTTTACAAGCCTACAACATAGTGGCTGAAACAGAAACTAACTTTCCTAAAGAATAGGTCTTATTATAGCAAACTAATTAGAATAAGTAAACCCAAAACAGAATAACAAATTATAGCTAACATTCCCTCCCTTAAGCTAAACATCTGTAATTAGCTTATTTCTGATGCATTCACCATTCCAAGCAAGTTACGAAGTTTCTCAAATTGCTCAAGTTTCAGTGGTTTTGTCATTAAATCTGCAATTTGATCTTGTGTGCTGTAGTACCTTAACTTCACAGTACCATCATTCACCAAATCTCTCAAGAAATAGAACCTCACATCAATATGTTTGCTTTGTCCATAAAAAACTGGATTTTTAGACAATTGAATGGCAGAACTGTTATCACATTGAATTTCAGTACCTTCATTCTCCTTCACTCCAACTGTTTTCAGAATTTTCTGCAGCCATATACACTGACATGCACAGAAAGCTGCTGCAATATATTCGGCCTCGGTTGTAGATAAAGTCACCACTGGTTGCTTTTTTGAAGACCATGAAACTGCGCCATGTCCTATTTTGAACACATAACCAGAAGTACTCCTCCTATCATCAAGATCACCAGCATATCCGCTATCTGTGAATGGCAAGAGCTTCACATTTCCTTCTCCCTTCTTGTAGAAAATGCCCAGTTCAGTCGTTCCTTTCAAATATCTAAGAATTCTCTTGGCTGCCAACCAATGTGACATGGTTGGTCTAGACATGTACCTGCTAATGAGACTTACAACATACATTAAATCCGGACGAGTCACAGTTAAGTAAATGAGACTCCCAACTAATTGCTTGAATAAAGTAGCATCAACTTCAGTCCATCCTTGATCTTTTGTTAACTTTGTTCCAGCAACAATTGGATTCTTCACTGCATTGCAACTTGCCATTTTGAACTTTGTTAATACCTCTCGTGCATATCTTCTCTGACATATGAAAATACCATTCTGATTCTGCAACATTTCTATTCCAAGAAAATGCTTCATTCTTCCCAAATCAGACATGTCAAACTCCATCATCATTGAGTTCTTGAACTCATTACACATACAAACATTATTTCCGGTGAAAATTAAATCATCTACATAAAGACTTATTATCAAAAGTTTACCTCCAACAGATTTGGTGAACAAAGTATGCTCACTGGAGCATTTTTCGAAACCCTTATGCAGAAAATAAGTCTCAATTTTGTTGTACCAAGCCCTTGGTGCTTGCTTGAGGCCATATAGAGCCTTCTTTAATTTGTAGACCTTTTCTTCTTCTCCCTTCTTAGTAAACCCATCAGGTTGCTGCACAAATACTTCCTCCTTAAGTTCACCATGAAGAAACGCACTCTTCACATCCAACTGGAAAACTTCCCAACCATATTGAGCTGTTACTGCAAGAATTACTCGAATGATGTCAAGCCTAGCTACTGGTGCAAATACTTCGGTATAATCTACACCATAGCGTTGTGCATAGCCTTTAGCTACCAATCGTGCCTTATGCTTTTCAATGTCCCCATTTTCATTAAGTTTGGTCTTGAAAACCCACTTAACTCCAATAGGTTTGGCATCTTTAGGCAGATTAGTTAACTCCCAAGTCTGATTCTTCTCTATGGCTTGAATCTCTGCTGCCATGGCATCTCTCCATTTCTTGCTCTTGGCTGCCTCTTCAAATGAAAATGGATCAGTATCAGTTACCATCATCATTGCAAGAAAATCTTCCTCCTCAGAAAACTCATCACCTGCTTCATAATCTGCCATCCAGATTGGTTTTGTTCTCCTTCTTGCATTCCTTCCTTCAATTTCAGCATCTCCCAAATTTTCTTCATATGGAATTGAGTTACTGGAGCTGCTGGTATTAATGGAATTATTAAAACCTCTGTTGCCTGAGACATTCTGAATATTCTCCTCTTCAGTATGCTCTTCAATACTGCCTCCATCAACTTCTGGCACCACCAAATTTGGCTCATTTTCAGTGTTGCTCCAGTCCCAGCTCTCTTCTTCTTCAAATACAACATCTTTGCTGATGACAATCAGCTTGGTGATAGGATCATACAGCCTATAGGCTTTAGATTCATCACTAACACCCAAGAACATACACTTCTTACTCTTAGAATCTAGCTTGCTCCTTTTCTGGTCTGGAATGTGGACATGAGCTATACACCCAAAGATCCAGAAATAGTCCACCTTTGGCTTCACACTGCTCCATGCTTCTTCTGGGGTTTTTCCTTTCACTGCTGTAGTTATACTTCTATTTTGAATGTGCACACACCATTTTACAGCTTCGGGCCAGAACACTTTTGGAACTTTCTTCTCAACTAACATTGATCGTACTGTGTTCATGATTGTCCTGTTCTTCCGCTCGGCGACTCCATTTTGTTGTGGAGTGTAGGCTGCTGTCAGCTGCCTGCTTATGTCTTGAACTTTGCAAAATTCTCCAAATTCATTTGAGTTGAATTCACCCCCTCTATCTGTTCTTAGGCAAGTAATATATGCACCAGCTTCCTTCTCAACACATGCTTTAAAAATCTTAAATACAACAAAAGCTTCTGATTTCTCATTTAAAAAGTAAATCCAAGTTTTACGTGAGAAATCATCAATAAAACTTATCAAATACCTTTTATTGCTGTTAGAAGCTGGTTTGATAGGCCCATATAGATCAGAATGCACCAATTGAAGTTGTTTCGAAGCTCTCCATGAACTCTGCTTCGGTATAGACTCTTTGTGTTGTTTCCCAATCATGCAAACTTCACATAAGCATTCTGGAATTTTGAGCAGTGGCATACCATCTACCATGTTTGTGGATGCAAGTGTTCTCAATCCTTGATAATTCAAGTGGCCAAAGCGTCGATGCCACAAGTATGATTCTTTTTCAGGACGAACTTTAGCTAGAAGACACAAGGAGCTTTTTGGCGTCATAGATGCTAACAGATAGAACATTCTGTTTCTGCTCATATTGGTTTGCATGATTAGCCCCATTCTAAAATGAAAGACTTTACAAGTCCTTTGTTGAATTAAAATAGCTAACCCTTTCTCCTGAAGTTGTCCTATGCTCAGCAAATTACTTTTTAATTCAGGTATATAGAATACATCTGAAAGTACCTGAGTTATGCCATCAATTTGAAACCGCGCACTGCCTTTAGCCACAACTGCCATTCTGGTGTCATTGCCAAGCTTCACTGTTTCTTGAAATCCTTCATCTAGCTCCGAGAACCATTCTTTGTTTCCAGTCATGTGATTGGAGCACCCAGAGTCAAGGAACCAAACTTCTTCTCTTTTAGTTTGTTGAGGTTCAACATAAGCCATCAATAAAATCTCTTCTTCCTCTCCTTGTTCATCTCCTTGTTCAGCATAGTTGGCCTTCTTTTCCCAATCGGGACACTCATATTGATAGTGTCCCAATTGATGGCATTTGAAACATTCTATGGTGGCTTTACTTTGAAACATTTTCCCTCTTCCTCTGCCTTGACCTCCTTGATATGAGCTTCTGCCCCTTCCTCGCCCTAGTTTACCATTGTAATAAACTTTCAAAACTTGTTCTTCTATCTGACTTCCCTGCATTCTTTGTTCTTGCACGAGAAGACTTCCATGGAGTTCATCAATGGACATGGTATCTATATCATTTGACTCCTCAATTGCACAAACAACATGATTGAATGATGGAGTCAAAGATCTCAAAATCTTGCTCACCATTGTGCTTGGCTGTACAGCTTCACCATTTATCTTCATCTTATTCACGACTGTCAGAGTTCGTGCAAGAAAGCTATCAATCTTTTCTCCCCCTTTCATATTTAGCATTTCAAACTCCTTTCTTAATGCCTGCAGCTGTGCTCTTTTCACCTTAGTGGATCCTTGGTATTTTTGCTTCATTGAATCCCAGATTGCCTTTGATGTCTGCTTGTCAAGAATGGTTTCCATAATTTCTCTTTCAATTGCTTGAAACAGAAAATTCTTTACCTTCAAATCCTTGAGCTTAGTGTCTTCAACACTCTTCCTTTGTGCCTCACTTGCGGCTGAAATCCCAATTGCTGGTGATGGAATCCCTTCCTCCACCAGATTCCACATCTCTAGGCTTCTCAAAATTTTTTCCATCAACATCGACTAGTGATCGTAATGGCCATCAAATTTCGGAATGACAAACTTTTCTGAGGTTGCCATACTTAACTCACTCTCACACTCACACTCCTTGTTTAATCAGGCCCCTTTCTGTAAAGCTCTGATACCAAATGTAGAAACAGAACTCAGAAAGCTTAGAACTGATTGAGGAAATGTGTTTTTTGATTAAACAAAGCAACATCTATTTAAAGCCTTTACACACAAACAGAAAAGAACAAATACTACGCTTTACAAGCCTACAGCATAGTGGCTGAAACAGAAACTAACTTTCCTAAAGAATAGGTCTTATTATAGCAAACTAATTAGAATAAGTAAACCCAAAACAGAATAACAAATTATAGCTAACAGTTTGGTTGGATCTTTTCGGAGTTGCCCGAGTTTAGTTTGGACCTGCTGGTGGAAATATATGAAAAGGTGTTCCGGTAATCAAGTCAATATGTAATTGAAGAATGAGTAAGCAGTTAGAATAATAACTCAAGGGATATGTAGGATATGAGAGTTGAGAGCAAGGTTCGGAATACTTCCTTATGGGGAGGAGCTCCTATTTATAGTGAAGGTGAATGAAATATTTTATAACTGATGTTATTGGCGTGACTGACCATTTGGGCTTATCGATCTGTTCCGGCTAGTTTGGGGTTGCTTAATGCGTGTTGGGTGGCCAAGCCATTCTTTGAGTATAGTTGATTTATAGCATGTAGTAGGCTTAATAGTCGTAATCTAGACATATCCCGTCATATGGCACAAAGTTAGGTGAAACTTCAGGCAACATGTAGTAGGTGTCGGCAACATGACAGACGAATGGCAGAGGTGTAGTCCTAGTACTTGCTCATAGGGTCGTATTCGAATGGTAATATGTCTTTTGGTAGATCAGAAGGTAAGCTTGTAGACGCCCTTCCGATATAACTCGTCGTTGGGTGCTTGGGCTTGACCAGCCTTGAGCAGACCACCTTGGTTAAAGAGAGAACTGTTTCACTGTGACGGAACACAAAGATAAGTTATATAAAAAATTGTGAACCAAGAAAGAGAAAGAAAAATATTGATAATTGGATAATGAAGATAAAATAAAGGTGATGGAAAGTATCATGATTTTTACT
This sequence comes from Lupinus albus, assembly GCA_009771035.1. Taxonomy (NCBI): domain Eukaryota; kingdom Viridiplantae; phylum Streptophyta; class Magnoliopsida; order Fabales; family Fabaceae; genus Lupinus; species Lupinus albus. Next base: position 11,807,702 of record CM019999.1, read on the forward strand.
TTGAAAATTTCATGAAAAGGGGATGAACTTTGCACCTGCATAGACAAAGATATTAATAAAATTTGATATAACATATATTGAAATGTTACCTTACTTATTGGTTGGGTCGGTGGGTATCACAGTTCTTGTTTCTTTCCTCGAAAATAATAGAAAATTAAATTTAATATCATTCACAAAAATTGAACATTTGATCTTTTGACCATCTTAAGTATTTAACGTCAATTTATATCACTATATTAATGTATTGTTGTTAAACTTGTTACGATTTGATTATAAAAATAATATTATTAGTATCAAGACATTGATTGTAATTTGTGAACATTACTAACTAGGTTGTTTTTCCTCCACACACTCTTAAGAGAAAATAATCATGGCAGTAAGGAACCTTATAATTGATAAAAGTCTTGGTTTAATGTTATAAGGTTTATTAGATTCTTATATAAACCAAAACATAAAATGTCCAATTGTTATGCATTTTTTTTAAAAGATATATACTTTCAGTGATGGTGAGAATTATCATTTATTATGTAAGAGAAAAAAGCAACCTTATAAATTCCCTATGTTGTTCTGGTTTATTCAGTGTTTAAAAAACCGTGCCGTACCGGCCGGTTCAACCGGAAAACCGGTAAACCGGACCCCTAACCGGTACGGTACGTATGTTATACCACATATGCAATAGAACCGGTCAAAACCGGTGAAAACCGGTAAACCGGTTTAAACTGGTCGGTTTGTACATTAATTTTTTTTTTTTTTTTAAATTTCAAATTTTCAATTCTTCACCAATTCTTCAACTTCAATGATTGATACTTGGGTCATTTATTTGTATTTTGCGTTTGTTAAGTGATAATTTTGGATTAATATATGTTTTGCACTTTAGACTTTGATTTTATTAAAGACTTAATGTTGTTTGTTTGTGTGAATTTGAAGTAAATTATGAATATGAATTATAAATATGAATATCTACTTATTTGAAATTTTTTGTTATAGGTTTACATATATATATATATATATATAAGCAAATATGTACAGTTTAACCGGCATGCGGTTTAATTATTGAACCACTGGTTGAACCACTATACCACTATACCATTACGCTGACCGGTTTGATAACCGGTACGGTTTTAATAACATTGGGTTTATTGCTTCAATCTCTCACCAATTGGTTAACATTTCATTTTCATGAAGAAAAAAATTCATCAATTTTTGCATGACCCTCCTCTCTTTTTTGCGTCTAAAGGAATGAACTTGTTCATAGATTTCAAGTGTTTTATGTGAAATAAATTACCCACTTTCCTTTATGTGATAATGGGTTATAGAAAAGGTTTTTCTTTTACACTCAATGGTCAAAAAATGAATCTGTTGAAGATACTGAGTTGAAGAAGTCTGAGAATTTTACTGATACTCTTTCATATGAAAGTAATCAAATTGAAGAAAAAGAAGAAGAGGATACAACAAAGTTGGTCTTCAAATTCGAATATCAAAGTTGGAATTGCAGCATTAATGAAGAGAAAGAATTATAAGGAAGTTATGGTGAAAGTTGTAATTTTTTGAAGAGGGTTGATCCTGTTTCTTCTACAAGTGCCAACAAATATGAGTTCATATCAGAGGCTTCAAGTTCAAATAATGATTTTATACCTAAGAAAAAGAACATGCCACAAAATTGTGTCAGAGGAAGTGTTAATGCAGATAACAATTGTGTTGAAAATTCCACAGAAGGGGTATGCATACATGATTTTCTTTCTGAAGATGAAGAGTTTAGGCTTCAGAATTCAGACTTGGCAAGCAAGGAAAAATCCTTGTGCAACAGTTTTCAAGTCTGTATCGATTCAAAACCCGAAGAATTTTCGAAAAGCGTCTCGCAGAGTTTAACATCTTTAGCTTATGAGGAATCCAACCAGTTTGATACACTGTGGGAACATCAAGAGTTGATTGAACAACTTAAGATGGAGATTAAGAAAGTTAGAGCTGTTGGTTTACCAACCATCCTTGAGGATTCCGAGTCTCCGAGGATAATGGATGACTTGAAGCCATGGAAAATTGATGATGCAAAATTCCAGCATGGTAATGAGCTTCTGAAATTCTACAAGAGTTATAAAGAACGAATGCGAAAATTCGATATCTTAAATTACCAAAAATGTATGCTATTGGTGAGTGACTTCAATCCATCACTTAAATTATAAAATAGTGTGCTTAATTCATGAGCAATTTTATCACTTCCATGATAACATATAATACAAAGGGTGAGTTTGGCGCAACGGTAAGGTTGTTGTTTAGTAACCATGAGGTCACACGATCAAATCCTGGAAACAATGGCTTGTGGGATAAGGCTGCATACATCTGCCCCCAAACCCTACTAAGTGGGAGTCTCGTGCACTGAGCTGCCCTTTTATGGTAACATATAATACCTACCTCATCCAAATAATTAAAAGTTTGGGGGGTTGGGCATAAAAGAAATGACCAATACTTTCTGCTAGTACAACTATATAGCACTGATTGTTATGTTCCACCTAATATTTTAATGTACTATTAGTTTGTTGATTATACTCTTACTATGGAAGATGTGTAAGGAAAACTATTCTCATGAAAAGTTATCTTTTAATGTCAAAGTGGCCTTTGCATTTTGCATAATGGTGAAGAAGACTACAATTGAAATCATAATATTGTTGTGTAAATCTCTTCTTAAAAATTATAGGTTTCTTGCAGTCAAAGGACTCATTTTCAAGCCGCGAGAACTCTTCCACAAAGCTTTTGTCTTGGCAGACTTAAAAATGCAGAACCCGACCCGACGAAGAAGTTCATACGAGAATTATACAACGACTTGGAAATGGTGTATGTTGGACAGTTGTGCCTTTCTTGGGAATTCATTCGCTGGGAATATGAGAAGGCCTTGAAGTTATGGGAATCTGATCATTACAGATTGCTAAGGTTCAATGAAGTAGCAGGGGAGTTTCAACAATTTCAAGTGCTTCTCTGAAGGTTTATGGAGGATGAACCTTTCCAGGGTCCGCGAGTTGAATACTACGCTAGGAATCGTTATGTCATGCACAATCTTCTTCAAGTTCCAGTAATAAGAGGTGAGAACTCTATAAGTACTGTAATCTGGCTTGTGTGTTTGTTCTAAGGAATAAATAAAAGCTAGCCAGTTCCCTTAAATTTTGCAACTTTGAATCTTCAATATATTAAATAAATCATTTTTAAAATGTATGTTTAATTCTTTATCCAATACTCTAAGGGATACTGGTTAGTGAATTATTGTTCTAAACAGAATTTGGTGGTTGCTATGTGGTGGACAATGTAAACTTCCATACATGATACAAAATGTTCCTCATGGATATAGAACCTTAATTGGCTGCAGAAGACAAATCCAATGATAAAAAGGAATGCAGAAAAGGAGAGGAAGATAAAGATGCAATAACAAGTGACATATTAGTAGAGATTTTGGAAGAATCAATCAGAACAATTTGGCTTTTTATAAAAGCTGATAAGGATACACATAGATTGTCACCTAAAGGTCTAAGTGAAACCCAAGTAAAGCTCCAAGACCCTGCAGATTTTGAGCTTCTAGTGGAGATTCAAAAAGATCTTCAAAAGGTAAGCAAAGCTTCTAAAGTGTCACATTTCTTTAATGTAATTGACAAGAAAAGATTATAAAAAAAATGTATGCACTGACAGTGTGAGAGTTTTATACATTGTCAGTCAATCATCCACATTCATTTTCAATCATCATTGACTCTTAAAAAAGTAATACAAATGAATGATGGATGGTGTAGTGATTTTAATTTACACTGACAGTGCATAGTTACTATACTCTAAAAAAATACCTCTAGCGAAAAGGGTTGTGTTATGCAACTTGTTTGGACCGGAACCGGTCCAACTGTGGACCGGAATAGGGAACGACTACTTATTGGCTAGAAGACTGTCCAATTAGTCCGTCCTTTTAGAAGGGCTCTAAACTGGGTGACGGGGCCATCTGTTTAGCTCAAATTAAAAAGTCAAAAAATGAATCGATACGTTAAAATTAATCGTGAAACCTCATTCCGTCTCAACTTTCACCCATCACTAACTTGAAATCCATATGTATTTTTAATATAATATATATGATATTGTTCAGTCAGACCAAACTATTTAACCGGTTAAAACCTACACGAGACCTCTTCTAGTTTGATGTCTAGTTCGATTTCCTTTGTTTGTAAAATGTCATTGTTTGGATTTACAGAAGGAAAAGAGACTTAGAGACATTTTGAGGAGTGGAAGCTGCATATTAAAGAAGTTTAAAAAGTGCCATGAAGATGAGATGGATCAAGTGCTTTGCTTTTTCTCTCAAGTAGATATAAAATTGGTTTGGAGAGTGTTAGAAATGTCAAGAATAACAACGGATCAACTAACATGGTGTCATAGTAAATTAAACAAAATCAATTTTGTAAATGAAAGGATACATGTAGAACAATCATTGTTATTTTTTCCTAGTTAAATAGTTAATAAATTGCAATTTTGGTACCATCTCCATGTGGTGCATTTGACTCAGGAAATCAATTATAACTTTCTTTTTTTAAGAAACCTTCAAAAAATATATTGAATTAAACAGAAAACTGCAAAGGGACCCTGTTTTTGGACCATTATGATATCCTGAAATGGTATGAAGACAGAGCTACTGGTATACCATCCAAAGGGGCCCTTGATAGTTAATAAGTGAGATAATGAGTGAAACATAGTGAATATAATTAGTATAGAGATATAAAGGGTAAATTCTAGAAATACTTGCATTAGTTTATTACAAATAGACATATCATGTACATTCTTAATTCATGTGTCACAGCCTTGAAAGACAATTAAAATGAATGAATGAAGTAACCATCAAGGGCCTAGAAATAAGATTTGCATTCACTTTTCAAGGATATAAAGGTAATTTGACTTTTAAAAACTGAGCATACAAGAGGGCTTCTTTATCTTTTATGCCAAAGCTAAACACTTCAAATGTGTCATCAAATTTCATGTTCATACCTCACATAAGAAAAGTTTCATCATGAATATCATCTGTACAAAGCAAGTATATTGTCATCTGTGTGCTATACTCATATGCCAACTTGTTAATTCAAGGACTGGTGGGGATATTCATTAGAATTCATGTATACAAAATGGAGAAGCATAATATATAAACCAACCATTACAACAATCCATTTGAAAGAAACATAACGAAATGCCTAATAAAGAGTATCATGATTTTCAGTAAAAAAACATTCAAAATAATCATGCCCTTAAAAAAGGTTATTAATTACTGAATTCTTAAGTTATTGCGGGCAGCATAAACCCAACAAGGCACTGCTTTTGAGTATCCACATATAGCTATTAAATTGGTGCAGATAACATAGATTCCTCATCTAAATCTTCCTTTTCAACTGAACATATAAAAAATCTTCGGGGTTTGGAGAGTTATGGAATATGATTAAGCATCAATTCATTTCTTAAGAAAAATTACAATAAACAGCTCAATGGCTTCTAATCAATTATATACAACGCCTACAAAAAAAATTCTTCAGATACTAGTACCTTATGAAGCCCCTCCTCCACCTTGATGCTGGCCTTTTGGATCCTGAGAAGAATTTGAAGGTGCTATTGAATGCTTTCTCTCATCACCTAATTCTGGCTTTGGCTTGGGAGAATGCTGCTTATGAAAACCATCTTCCTCTACAACTTTATTTGATGCTGAACTGTTTTTTGTGTCACTTGGCAGAGAAGAACTTGATGGTTTTTTCTCAGCATCATTTACCTGATTTTTTGCTAGGACCACAATCTCCTTCACAGCCTCTTCAAGTTTGCTAAGTCTCGCTTTCACCTCCGAAATCTGTGGATTAGATTGTGCTTCCTTTTCTCTTTCTTTTGCCTTTGCTTCCTCTTCCTCATGGGGGTCCAATTCCATTTCCTTTTCTCTTTCCTTTGCCTTTGCTTCCTCTTCTTTTTCTTTTGACTTTGCTTCCTCTTCATCCCTCTTTTTCTTTTTTTGCGCTACTTCCTATGAAGTGATTTGGAGAAAAACTATTATCAAGTGGGAAATCAACCCAAAAGTTGAAGTATTACTCCAATTATATAAAATCATGAGTAAAGGGCGGCCCAATACATGGAGATCCCACCTAGTGCGGTCTGGGTATGGTAGATGTATGCAACCTTACCCCCACATGCATAGAAGTTGTTTCAAGGATTTAAACCGTGTCCTCTTGGTCACTAAGCAGCAACCTTGCTAGTATATAAAAGCATGATTACAAGCTCATAGATTTACAGATAAAAATCCACAACTTTTGTTTGTGAAGTACCAAACAAATGGGTCCAACAAAATCAGAGAATCTAATCTAAGAAACTCTAACATACATCTAATAAATAGTAAGTAACACACCATATCTCTAATTAGTTCCCAAGTCCGAACCTATAATTCCACAATGCTGAACAACAACTAACTGCAGAATGTACGAACTATGTAATATCTAGGATATAATGTATATGGGACCGATAACTAATGAATTAAAATTCAGGACCAACGACTTGTTACCTTGTCATAAATAAAGTTCACTTGAAAAGGGTTTCCACTTGGTGCATTTAGAGGTATAAGATCACAGGCATCTTACCAACATTGATACAATGAAAATTTCTATTATATCACAATAACAGTAGATAGGAACAGAAAACGTACCACTTCCATTTTTTTAATGTCATAACGAGCATATTGTGCTACCAAATATACAGCTGTGGAAATAAAGAACTGATTTAGATGTTAACAGTAGAATGTTTTGTTGATTGAAGAAAAACTTAAAGGCATCAGTGTCATACCAAAGGAAGGCAAGCAGGCAAAAAAAAATTGTACAAGATGGAAATCGAACCTGACCAACAAAGACAGACAAAGATGCAGAGTCAGAAAATTATTTTTCCATCTATTGACATTTCTAATCAAAATAAAGCAAGCAGAAATACGAAGCATATTGAAGGTTGAAACGCAAATATATGAACAAATGTAGGATGAAGGTGCTATTCTAACAAATGTGGCAGAATAGTTAAAAACTGAAACCCAAAATGAGCCAGCAAAAAAAGATGCAGATACACAGAGGCAACACATTTAACTAGCGTGTAGCACAGGGACAGATGAGAAGGAAACATAGCATCCTGATCTACTTCCTTTGGTTCCACCATTTTACAACAACAACATTCATGCCTTAACCTCACTAGGTGGGGTTGGCTAATGGCTATGTCCTATTTATACAATAGTCAAACATAGAACATAATCAATATATTATTCCGGCACGGCTACCTTAGTTACCAAAATGAATTTTTTTAAGGGGGGTGAATCCTCGTATTCCATTTTATTATCATGTAATTATGTGAAAGAATATTAAGAAATTTTATTAGTGAGCACAAGATTTGTGAAACTTTTTATAGCCTTAATTAATATCTATCTCTCTTCACCGGATATGACAAACAAATACACAAAAGAGAATCCATTCCCAAATTTATAAATCAACAAGTTTATACACATTATTTTAAAAAAAAAATATATATTATAGATTTTATCAATAAACAATTTATTTTTTTGGCCCCATAAATAAAGTAAATTTTAACGCCTCTCCGATGAAAACCTTTTACTTCTGCCCATGCAGATAGAGCTAGCCAAGTAGAGAAAAAGCTCTTTAGGTGAACAACTTAGTTAAGCACTTATTCAATAGCATTTTTTGAAGGAAAAACAATGTATGCATGGACAATTATGAGTTTTATATGCTGTCACTACATCATCCAGCATTAATATTTAATTGACTCTTAAAAAGGTAATACAAATGAATGACATATGATATAGTGATTGTGTATAAATAACTCTTTTTTTAAATGAGCCAAAAAAACTTATTTTTATATGCTCCTTTTATGAGCTAACTGAGATAAGCTAAAAAGAGCTTATATGGTCATACACAGCTTATTTTCATAAGTTTTTCTTATTCTTATAAGGTTAATTAAGTTATCTCTAAACTATTCCAAGTGCAGCAAAAAATAGTACACTAGTATAGGATTATTGATTGATACCAGAATTTCAGTTCCTATTTACAATGAAACAATTAAAGCAACAGTAATGGAATGAAACATAGGTGTTTGACAAAATGCGCAAGAGAACAAAAACCAAAATTAAAAAAGCAAAACAAAAATGTGATACCAACCCAAATTTCTTCTTCTTAGGAGGATCCTCATTGAAGAGAATCTTAGCAGCAGTAACCATATCAAGATTCTCAAGCTGCTTATACCGTTCATCGGAAACGATGTCGTTTTGCTTAGTAGAATTTGTTGAAGTAATTGAAGTGGGTTTGGGAATGTTATTGTTGTTAGTGCATAAAGAACGTGTTTTTTGAAGAAACATGAATCGCTCTGAGAAGCGTAACCACCATCTTCTTGTGGCATAAGACATTAGGAAATGAAGTTAGAACAAAACTATGTTTACTTTCGAAATTTTGGATCTTATGTTTCTTAGAGAATAATAACAAAACTTTAGTGAAGTGGGCCTCCCATGGGCCCATTTTCTCTAACAAAAAAATAAAATAAAAAAAGTAACTCATAAAATAAAAAAGAACATAACAATGAATAAAATAAAACAAAAAAATGGAGGAGATCTATGTAACACCTCAAATTTCGTTTTCAGAATGATTAAAAAACTTAGAGTGTTGGGATGTATACTGGACAATTCCCGTTTGAGCGAGAGACTCAGTGTTCTAGTATGAGTTTTCTGGGAACCTCGCTTAAGCGAGGAAGTGGTCGCTTGAGCGAGAGAGGTCTGAGCAAGTTGTGAGATTTTCGCTTGAGCGAGAGGTGTCTGAGCAGTTTGTGAGATTCTCGCTCAGGCGTGAGCGTCAATGTCTGGAAATTTGAAATGTCGAGGACTTCTCGCCCAAGCGAGCCATTCTCGCTCGGGCGAGGCTATGCAACTATAAAAGTGAAAAAAGGATTCAGAAACCTTAATCTTCATTTTTATTTCTCCTCCTCTCACTCCCCACGATGGCTACACATATAAATCGTGTATCTCCTCTTCTAAATCTTAAAAACTCATCAAACCCTCTTCCTCTTACTTCTTAGCGGCACATTGGTGGATTTTGGAGGTGAAAAGTGAGCTTTGAAGGTTGAAGGAGATGGTGGGAGATGTTGCTTGTTGCGCCCGGATTCGATTACGGATCGGGGAAGGTATTAGCACCCCGTCCGCCCGTTATTAAACGGTACCCTAACTAATTGCATGCTTTTAATTTAGCCTCACTTTATTTCTAAAATTTATTAAACAAAATATTTATTTTTATTTTTGTGTCTGACAAGAGTTTATCTTGCTCCTACGTATCCCTACGTGCAATAGGGAAATCAAGACTACGTAGTTCTTTAGAAAATTGTTTGTTTGTTGGTTTGATTATAAAAGTTATTTAGAGTTTTGTTTGATTTAAAAGTTGTTAAAGATTTGTTTGAAATTAATCGAAGTAAGACTAATAGACGACGAATCAACGTTGATTGTTTACCCTCTTCTCACTTCGATAACTAGCAGAACAAGTGACCACGATCGGTTCTCGGCTCGAACTAAGATATTACACCAATCATACTCTTATTATTACATTTTTTAAAATGAGTTATTAAGAATATTTCAAATATTTTTTTAAATATTATTTATTGTTATTATTTTTAAAATAAATATTTATAGCATTACACTGTCCATATAGCTATCAATTAGTTCCTATAACATAAAACAAATAGCACATCATAGCATGATATTGTTATTGGCAGAACCAACATCAAATAATATATAATACATGGTATCATTTTGATTTATGATTAAAGGGTTGGTATAGGTCTTAGTTAATTGGCCAAAAACTGAATATTGGTTTTATGTTGCAGCAGTGAATAAAATGAATGTATTTTTTGTTTATGCAGTGAATATGAAGAATGCAATGGATTTGAAACTTATGAAGAAGACATATCATAAGATTTCATGTGCTTATATCAATATGTTCTATATGTCATTTGTATTACTCAAAAGAAGATAGCATATAATATGATGTAATACACACAAATGCAATTTTTACTAGATGTTTATCAATTATTTGAGTTTTTAGCAGAATATGCAGCATATGATCCTACATAATATGACATTGTGTACTAACCTTTCAAGATTATCCTTTTGTAGCTTCTAATACCCCTTTATGTTGTTCCTCAACTGTTCTTACCTTTTGAAGGAACAATTGCTTACAAAAAATAGAGAAAAAGAATTGTGTGTCTCTTTCTCTCTTTTTCAGTATATCTTTCCCGTGTTCTATTTGGTTGGTTGTTGTGTTTTTTTTTGAAGTCACTATTACTCTTTATAGATATAGGTTATAATGTTGTCATTTTCAATTTTCTCCTCCTTTTCATAATGCTTAGGATTTCTTTCCGTATTTGTATTTCCCTTTTTAATTACCAATCAATACATTAATGCTCTCTTTTATGCTATGATTTTATTTCTATTTTTCACTCTAATTGCCTTATTGAGCTTGTCCCTTTTAAGGTATGTTGATTAGTGCCTATTAATGTTGATTATTGTATTAATGTTGCCCATCATTGCTGCTTAATTATTCTGAACCTATAATGATCCTTAATCTACATAACCTTAGTGAAATCTTTTTGAATTATGTTAATTAGTGATTGTTGATTTACTGTATTAAGTGAATTTATTGAGTGCTGCCTTTTTTGTAATTCTGCTTGATTGCCTTTATGTTTTATTATTGATTCGATTTCCTTTCCCTTCCAGCAAAATGAATGCAATCCACATTTAAAGCAAGAAAAGGAATGCATATGCATAATAATGAGATGATTATCTCCTTAAGGCGTTGGAGGAAGTAAAGAGGAAATATATTTTTTCCTTTTTTTAGTGATTGAATGTACCTTCACCCTCTTTTAAGACCGGGTGCATAAGTTTAATTGTTGTATGCTAAAATTTCGAATGTATTTATTGCTTAGCTGGTGTATGCTAGAAATGTGAATTTATTATGAAATGTTATGCAATTAGTTCAAATTTTTAATTCTAGTATATATCAAAAGTTGTGATAAATGCAATTTTTTAAACTTGTGTAATTGAGATAGAAATACATTGATATTTTTGTTTATTTAATTTAGAATGTGATTTGGGCCGGACAAAATTGGGTACTCACATTGTTCTTTTGCGAAACAACGGAGCCTATGCAAACTCAAGTGAGGGAAAAGACCATTGTGGTCTTAGAGTATTTCATTAAAGTTATCCTCTCCGATTTCCCTCAAGAATCGGAGAGTTTTGTTGGATAGAACTCCCTTGGAAACTTGTTCTTCCATCAGAGAGTTATTAATCTTCCATGAAGATGTATTTAGTCATAGACATGGAATTATATGTGTACGAAAACTGTTTTGTCAAACATAATGCAAAATACTCGCTTATATTAATACATTGTCATGAAAGATTGTTATATCCCTATTTGTTTCTATGAATGATAATATGGTGCTAAAATTGGATGATTGTTTTATGTGATGATTATTATATTGTGAGTTGTGTATTGTGGTAAGGAATGAGACATAATTCGATTGTGGCATTAAATTGGTATTTTGTGAATGACATTGATGATTGTGGATTGTGTTATGTGAAGAAATGTTATGGTGAATTCATGATTTGAGAATAACTCAATGGTAATGATTATGTTGTGGGTTGTTATATTGTTGTATAGAATGCGATGTAATGTGTAAGGACCCGAATTATACCCTAAATTTTTTCGTCCTTTTATTTTCTTAACATACATACACTACTAACTAATTTTCCTTAAATTACCCCGAGGATTTTCTTCCTCATTATAATCATAATTCACGTTTCATATTAGCGAGTATTCTACCCAAGCTATTTGGGGTTCGAAACCTATAAACATCATATATCAATTTCAAAAGGAGAACTCCGTCCCCGCATACACTTCAATCACACATCAAGTCCCTAGAAACAGGGTTACATGTCAATTAGTTCAAGCAATAGGTACAAGTACGTGCATAATACAAAACAACACTTTAGTATTCCTATTACAACAATGTCCAGAAAGCTAAACTACGGCATCATTCGAATCCGCTAATCCCTAGCTTGACCTGTACACCGGTTATCACAAGATACAACATCAAGAAAATATAAGGGAGTAAGACATCAAGTTATATAATCAATAATGTATAATTGGAATAGGATAATTATAATACAAACATATACATCTCTACATGATTCTATCAGTAACATAATGCAACCGTTAAGGTATACTAAACTATCGTTCCACCAATTACCAACCGCATTTAATAGTAATTATCCATTACCACATAGGGTAAGTCAAAGCCACGAAGGCTAATCAATAACACATAGGGCAAGTCAACGTCACGAAGGCTAATCAATACCACATAGGGCAAGTCAACGCCACGAAGGTTATTCAATACCACATAGGGCAAGTCAATGCCACGAAGGCTATTCAATACCACATAGGGCAAGTCAACGCTACGAAGGCTATTCAATACCACATAAGGCAAGTCAACGCCACGAAGGCTATTCAATACCACATAGGGCAAGTCAATGCCACGAAGGCTATTCAGTACCACATACTAAACAATAACCAGATTACTCTATTATCGTAACAATAATGCCATTACATTTACCTTTTCCATCAAATCATTAACTATGGAAACACAGCTCCCTTACCTTGGCGTGTGTTGGCGTTTGACGGCTTGTTTGAATCTACTCCGCTTCCTCCAACCTTAGGGTCTTTACCCATTCATACACACAAAAACAACATCAATAATATATTCGTAACATCACATTATAACTCATTTAACATGTTTCTACCACAAATTAATTGATACTCCAACAACTCTCGAAACTATCTCTATTGAGACTCCCATCTGCATTCATAAACATTTAATCCCTCCTTCCTCATCACCAATCATAAACCACAACTCAACTTACCATTTTCCAACCCCTTTTTCTTCACCATTTCGTTTCTAGGTTTTGGGGTTTCTTAATATCAATATTTTTCAACTACCATCTCCAAATAGACACTCTATAATATGAGGTTTCGAGAAAGAAGTTAACTAAAATGAACTACTACATCAATGGAGAGAGTTGGGTCGTTTTCCAACTCAAAGAGAAGAGACCCCAATAATCTTAATGAGTTCCTAAGTAAGGAGAAGTGTTAAAATCAAGAGGTTTACCTATTCTCTAGTGTAACGCCTCAAATAATAACGCGGAAAAATTCAATTCTTTTTCTAACATAATAAAATTTCATATCATCTAAAATTTCCTTTCAACTAGGAATACTCCATTAGAATCGGTAAACCATAAAAGGAAAATCAGCAAAGTGATTCCACAACACTAATCTTTTACACCTTTTAGTCTTTTAACTGAACATCAAAAACATAAATGAAAACTCTTATATAAAGGGTCCAATGTAAACCATTACAAACTCTTAGAGTAACTACTAAACACACACTAAATCCAAAGCAACGCAATTACTCCAAGACTCTGCAATATCTTATCCCTTAGCTCCACCTACAATCCGATTACCACGGATTGAGTAAACAAGACAACATAGAGAGAGTCAGTCATTAAATACATGCAATATAAACATGGTGGATTTAAATAGAATAATAACATTAGACATTACGAAGTAGGAACGATTCATCGTTACAGCACAAGCACATCCATGAGATTCAATAACCCATTAATCATAACCATACCACCCATCCCAAAATACAATCAACTCTCAACTGTCAATCCACCAATCAAAATCCATACAACAAGTGCATATCAAAATCCATACCACGAAGGCAGGTCAAAATCCATAACACGAAGGCAGGTCAAAATTCATACCACGAAGGCAGGTCAAAATCCATACCACGAAGGCAGGTCAAAATCCATACCACGAAGGCAGGTCAAAATCCATACCACGAAGGCAGGTCAAAATCCATACCACGAAGGCAGGTCAAAATCCTTACCACGAAGGCAGGTCAAAATCCATACCACGAAGGCAGGTCAAAATCCTTACCACGAAGGCAGGTCAAAATCCATACCACGAAGGCAGGTCAAAATCCTTACCACGAAGGCAGGTCAAAATCCATACCACGAAGGCAGGTCAAAATCCATACCACGAATGCACTTCAAAATCCATACCACGAAGGCATGTCAAAATCCATACCACGAAGGCATGTCAAAATCCATAATCAATATATTATCCACAACTGTAGGACTAACGCGGTTAAATGGGAAATTCATGATATTTCCTGTTTAATTGTGTTAATCCACCGAAACCCTCCAACTAGTGAGTGTCATTGGAGTTTCCAATGTCATGATTCTAATACCACAAGTTTTAATGTTGCTCCCTCACCTAAGTTTTCCGCTAAAGCTTTACACTCAAGTTCAGTTACGTTCTCCGCCGTCTCCTCCAACCTTAGGGTCTTTCAACCCAAAGCAACAACAAACACAACACATCAATTTACAGGTCAAGCCAATAATAATACTAACCAAACTCATACATCACAAGAAAACATTATCCATTCATTTCATCTTCAACAAAAAGGTTTCCCCAATGTTGCCATGACTCTACGGTTTTGAAAACAACTTCTCACACACCCATTTGGTAAAACAACTCATACACCATAAGTTTTACAAGGTTTTCCAAAGCAAAACGAACCAAAATGCTAAGAGAGGGTTTTATGGGGTTTTATCCCTAAACATGGAGAAGAAACCCTATCCAAAACAAGACATTCAACCCTAAGAGAGACTAAGTTAAGCGATTTACCTCTTCTCTGGCCTCTTTCTCGACTCTAAGGGTGCTCAACTCCTCAAACCGTTCCTCTCCTATTTGTTTTTCGAAAAATACCCTTATCCTCACTTGGGACATCTATTTATGTTTTCAGAGAATCTCACAGTGATAAGTGTAATCGATTACCATATGGTGTAATTGATTACATCATGAAAAATTACACATGTTTGATCAAATATCAGCATGTAATCGATTACCAGGACCATGTAATCGATTACACTGTGTCAACAGCCCAAAATTGTCATTTCTCGCCCAGGCGAGAATCTCTCGCTCCAGCGAGACTTCCAGGACTGATACTATAATTTTAAAGACTCAAAATTAGGATGTTACAATCCTTCCCCCCTCAAAGAATTTTCGTCCCTGAAAATTAACATACCTGCATCGAACAAATGCGGATAGTCCATTCTCATGTTATGCTCCACTTCCCAAGTACCATCTCCCGTATCTACTTGACTCCATAATACCTTAACCAAAGGAATCTTCATCCCACGCAACCTCTTGACACTTCGGTCCAAAATCCTTATCGGAGGAGTCCTGAAGGTCAAGTTCTCCTTCAATTGTATCCAATCTGGTTCGATAACATGGGATTGATCCCCAATGTATTTCCTCAGTTGAGACACGTGAAACACATTGTGAAGGTTAGACAACAACGGTGGAAAGGCTATCTGATAAGCAATAGGACCGATTCTCTTCAAAATCTGATACGGTCCAATGAACCTCGGAGTAAGCTTTCGGGTTTTCAATATCCGACCAATTTCGGTGGTAGGAACCACTCTCATAAAAACGTGATCTCCTTCTTGAAATTCAATCGGCTTTCTCCGATTATCATAGTAGCTCTTTTGCCTACTATGTGCTGTTTTCATATTCTCTCTGATTCTCTTAATCTTTTCGGTCGTCTCTTGGACTACCTTCGGTCCTAACTCCAAATTCTCCCCGGTCTCAAACCAACTGATCGGACTTCTACACTTCCTTCCATACAGAGCTTCATAAGGTGCCATTCCAATACTCGAGTGAAAACTGTTGTTGTACGTGAATTCAATCAGAGGTAACATACTATCTCAACTCCTGAGTCGTTCTAACACACATGCCCTTAACAGATCTTCCAAGGACTGAATCGTCCTCTCGGACTGACCGTTTGTTTGTGGATGATAAGCAGAACTCAATTTCAATTTAGTGCCCAAAGCAGATTGTAAGCCATTCCAGAAATTCGAAGTGAAACAAGGATCTCTATCAGAGACGATACTCGCTGGAATCCCATGTAATCTCACTATTTCCTTTATGTACAACTCCGCTAACCTTTCCAATGTACCACAGACAATTCACGGACTAAACTTTTAGAGTCCAAATACCAAGGCCAAATATCAGGACAACTAGGACGGCTAAGAGAAATTTCATCACAAACGGAATAAAGATTTCCAAAGTATTCGTTACGAACAATAGATCTCCCTAATCTATTGAGGCAAAAGTCGTTCAAAACGATCATCATACACGGTGAGAATAACAATTTACAAAAAAAATTCTCAGTAGCGTTTCAAGTTTGTACTCGCTACAACATAGAAACATCACAGTCATCCAACAAGTAGCATTTAGACGAACAAGATTTTTGGACTCCTTCCGAGTACCAATTAAAATTACCAAGTAATTACCCTATTTAATCAAATATTTCTACCACAAACGAATGCGGTAGAAAAAGATTCGCTAGTTAATAACCCCAACTAAAAGTACAAAGCCCACTCAAATCACACACTTATTACCATTGATCATTGCAAATTTACAAGCATTCAAACCGATAACATAAGTTGATATGGATACTCAAACTATAATGGTAGACATACATTTTACACTCAAGTCTACTTCATATCCAGAACATCTGGTCATAATCACATCACAAAGTTTTTAACAACATCACATTCGTCCGAGATGCAGTTGTTAAAAATTTGGATTTTTAACATGGAACTTTAATTAATGCTTAGCCAATTGCTACACTTCATCCAAAAGGACTTTCGAAAATGGATTAGACAAAAGATTCATGGCAATCATCTCGTGGAAGCAAGGTTTTCATAATCATTTCAAAATAGCACCTAAAAACCCTTTTCCTCACGTGACACCGAAAGTTCAAATTAAACTTTTCAAAAGGCTAGTTAGTTCTGGAGCTACATTCCTTTCAGGACATTAGAGTCCTCATAGTTCATTTACAGAAACATACATATGCAATAACACTACAATTATGCATAGCAATTACTGACGCACATGAAACAAAAACAAGTTTTTGAAGGTACAACATCGAAGCATATAATTGGTGTTTACTACCGATATATTTCGGTTATGGCGAGTACTCAACTTTCACAAAGAAATTTTTTTTATAGACCAAAAGCTTCATGTATAAGAATCAAAAATAACTTTTTCATTTTATTTACCACCGCCTACGAATATGGTGAAAGTAAGATTAGTTTAACATGACTCACTAAAACTAAAACAACATCATGTCAACGTTCAACATCAAACCTTAAGCTTATACACATACAAGAGTCACTAGCATAATGAAAATTTATCACCTTAACATTATTATGCCTATTTTGTTTTTCATACGATTTGCTTTTAGTTTCCAAAGGTTTAGAGAATCACTTCAAGTATAAACACATACGAAATTTACACCTTAATGCAAACACACGCATCACAACGACATTCAAATACTTCACTCACTTCAATCATTACTTTGAACCATGAGTTTTACCTTTTAGTATATCATACATTAAAATATGGGAAAAGTGCCCCTGCACAATATAAACTAAAATAAGTATAAAAATTCCATAACATAAAAAGTTATGTTAAACCCATAATTTTTAAGTTAGATATAACATTGCATTAAAATTAAAAAAGGAATAACAATGCACAAGTCCAAAGAACCTAACATTACATATTTTTATGTCAAATAACAAACCAAACATCTAATACTTGATAAATATGATCATAAGTTCATAGAAAACACACAATTTGATGATTCTCTTATGATTCTTGTGTGTGGTTTCTAGCGAATTTGCTGCATGTTAAAAAACTATAGTGACTCTCTTTATTAATAATTAAAAGGAAAATTACATCATTTCTAATCCTTAATTTATTCTAAGTAGTAATTATTAGTTTCATTGTAATTATGTTACCCAAACAATTTGATCTCATATTTTTTTTGATTTAATATGATTTATTTATTTTCAAATTGTAATCCATTATTTATTTGTTGTTGCAAAATTCAGTAAATATTACATGAAATCAAATCTATAATTATCAATGATTTAACACTTTAATTTCATTATGGTCATGTTTTGACTATATTTTTTCCAACATTTTAATTATGGGAACATATTAGGCTACACAAATTATGTATTCAGAGTATTCTTTCTCTAAATTTCAGTACTAAAATATAAATAACAAAAATATAAGTCAAGTATTGTCGATGATTGTCGTCGAGGTCATAATTTGAGTCTCCTAACACATCATATATATAATATATTGATCTGAGTGCTAATAACATGCACCATATTCTTTTTCTTTAAAATATATATCATGTAATATATAATCACTGTTTAATAATTTAATTTTTTTAAGACAATTTAAATAAATATGTATTTAATTTTTAATTTAAAAATAATTTTATTACTTCACATATATAATTTATAACTAAAGTTAATATAACAAAATACTATTGTATATTCATAAATAAATAAAAACTCATTTCTTTCTTATCTTTCTTTCCTGACCACATTTAAAATTCACTTTCTTTCTTATTTTTTATTTATTTTACTCATATTCTTTGTTCTTTCTTAAATTTTTCTTCCCTAAACGAAATATTAATGTGTGAAATTCTATTCTATTCTCTCAAACACCCATTTTTACTAAAATGAAAATGTTCCAATTTTTAAATACATACCTAAAGAATAACACAAACACGCTAAGGGGCTAATTCTATTTAGTGAAGTTTAATAATAATATGAGGGTAAAATTGATATTTTAAGTAATATCATTTTAAGCTCATGGTTAACATGCATTAATGACTAAGATGAAATTGATCAACAATTACCATAGCCATGGATTAAGATTTTCCCCATTTAAAGTTTTGGTCAATTGCTGAGACTATTTTAAGGATATCTTTTTAAATAAAAAATATTAAATATTAATGAATAAATTAAAAAAACCTACTACACATCATATATCTACTGAATAATTCAAACAATTGAATTATCTAATCACAAAAGAAATAACTACTAGTTGTCAGTCCTTTAATATTTCCAAAGCCCAACGTGCTAATCATTAAAAAAATAGAAATTTCTTTTGAAAATTTCATAACTTTTAATTGTTCTGAAACCGAATTTTGTCTGGCTCAAATTAATTTTTAGTGATAAAAATAAAATAATAAATATACTTCAAAGATTAAAATAAAGATGTGTCAAAATACATCATAAATAATTATTGAACCAATAATGGTCAAATATTACCTTTTTAGATTATTATTTTTTTAGAAACAAATTCTAAATGAGTGTTAAGTGACTTGATGAACACTTATTATGAAAATATTCCATTTTGAAATAAAATATATGTCAATTTTCCAATAATTTCGTTTTCCACATTTAAATAAAAATAAAATGGGTGTTTGAAATACTATTTTGGGATTCTATGGAAAATCTAATAATTATTATTATCTACTTAAAGGTAATGCAATAATTTTAATTTTATAAAGTCATTGTGGTGTTTTTACCTAAAATTGATTTCTTAATACCATTATATTTTTAACGGGCAAGTAATTATTTTTATACTCACTCTTGAGCATTAGAATAATTTTGTACCCCTATAAAAATTGTTGTGACATCATTATATTTAAAAGAGATATTTCCCAAATGCATGCAAACCAGAAATTGCCTAATCGAAATTTTTATATTTAAGGTAATAAATAAATTCGAATTTCAAATTAACAAGAGGTATTAAATTTTTAAAATTAAAATTCCAAATCATAATAGTATAAATCAAATTTTTTATTATAAATAAGGTTAACATAATAAATATTTTTAAATATAAAAAAATAATAGTTATTTTACTTACAAATAATATATTATTTTACCTGGTCTTCATTTTTGTTACATATAAGTAGAATGGAATATCACTTATTCTCCTAATATTTTTTCTTCTTATTAATAAATTTCAATTGCTGATAAATTTTTTTTGAAGAGAAGATTATTTACATCTTAAATGTGTTTTTACATTATCAATAATATTTTTATTGGATAAGATTCCTACAAAGTCAACAATTGGATTAAAAACTTATATAAATTTGGGTAACTCACTTTATAAATTATGTGATATAAAACTTCCTAATAATCATTTACTACTTTATTGATATAGATAAGGTTAACATAATAAATACTTTTAAATATAAAAAAATAATAGTTATTCAGTCAAATCCCTAAATATATGTATTTAAAAAAAATATTGGGATGAGAATAAGATTGTTCAAGTGCTTTTACGTGTCCTCTTATCCAGTATTGGTTGTTTTGATTTTGTGGTTATAGATTTGAAGTTATTGTTAAATATCTAAACGGATGATTTTTGGGTTTGTTATAAATAATGTTGTTATCCATTGCTTGAGTCATCTTATTTACTATTTATAAAGAGTTCTATTAGTTAATTAGATGTTTTTCTTCCTATTTCACCCTTTGGTTCGTTTGAAAAAAATTTCCTACTTCTGCCGAAATTAAATTGAATTGAAATTTGACTAGAAAACATATTCACTGAACACAAAAACAGTTAGAAATTATTTGAAATGATCTACTTCGTTCTACTAAAAATAATCACTAAGCGTTCAATCTTCTGTGTTAGCCACCCAAAGTTGACAATAACTGAGTTCAACATTTATTCCCTAAACAAAAAGCACCACAGAGGCTTAAACTAAAACATGGGATCACATGTTCTCATTTATGTATCGCTTTAGAAGACTCCATTCAATTAAAAATAAAAAAATTAGAAAATAATATTTTAATATTATTTTGTGAAGTTTGATTGGTTAGGTAAACAAGATATAAAAATTCTGGGATAGAGGATCGTTGTCCTAACGCCCTAATTCTTTATTGACATCATAAACAACTAAAATAAACACCTAACTAATGACCCTAACACAAATAAGCAAACAAAATACTACTAATAGCAATGACCGAAATAAAAATGGGATATGCTGTTGGGGCTGCTAGAGATTTTTCTGGTGTTGGTGCTGTACTTGCCTCTGAAGGGGCTGGTGCTGGTGCTGATGCTGTACTTGCCACTGAAGGGGATGGTGCAGCAGGAGTGTTACTTGGTCCTTGTTTTGGTTTTGGCACTGGAGAAGGAGACACGGGACTTTTAATTGGTTCTGGCTTTGGATATGGTGCAGGACTTCCACTTGAACCCTTGAGGGGAGCTTGACTTGGCAACTGAACTCTGAGCGATATAGTTGAGTAAGACTCCTCTACAGAGACAAATACCCAAAAAAATCAAAAAAAAAAAAAAAAAAAAGTGAAAGATGCAATGTCATTTTTGCCATTCTTATTTAAAAGATGATTACACATTTATCCTTATAATACACATAAAAATTTTACTTGCCTCTCCATTAATGGAGATGAGTCATACTGTATAGTTACACATAAGAAAAACAAGTAAGACTCTTCTCCATTAATGGAGGGGCAAATACCCAAAAAAATCAAAGAAAGTGGAAGATGCAATGTCACTTTTGCCCTCTTTATTTAAAAGATGATTATACATTTACCCTTATAATACACATAAAAAATTCAGATGTTGGGCTAGTAGGCACCGCATTATAAACATGCAATTTTTTTTTATTAGTACTAAACAATGTATACAACATTAGGAACAACAATATAAATTAAATATTTATCCTACTGTTGGAACTTTTGTAGTTTGATGCCATTAGTGTGGACCTTAGGATGTGAAATTGAAAAAACTCACAAGTCCCACATTGGAAGTTTTTGTAAACACCTCACAAGTCCCACATTGAAAGATTTTGAAAAAATCTCACAAGTCCCACATTGGAAGATGCAAGATTAGTTACAAAATCTCATTCTATAAATAGAGACCTCCCCCTTCATTATCTTTTGCACCTGAAGCTTGTACGCTTATACAAGCTTCTTTCTCCCTCCATAAATTCTGCCGACGCAATTCCGGCCTCCTTTCTCTCCCTTTCTTTCCGTGGCACTAGAGTTGGAACATAAATCCAATATTATGGGAAATTCCAATACTGACAATGGTAGTCAGTTGTTGGAATAGAATTGGCATGAGAAGCCAATATTGTGGGTATTTGGAATTGGCACTGGAAGCCATATTTTTGGGTGTATTCGAGAACGATTCTTACAGTGCAGTAAGAAATCGTATAACAGAGAGCTGAGCTGTTTTATCCTGGGGACGGCGTGGTTGATAGTCTGCTTGCACCTTGAGGCAGTACCACGAAAAGTCTTAAAGAGAGCGACCTGGTCGTGACTCAGCCAGTAAATATTATCTCGTGTCATTGTTGCGGGCTACCGATACAACAATTTTAAGACGTTTCTACTGCAATGGCACTCGTAGATAATATTACTGGTCCGAACAGCTTCGACCTAAGCAAACCATTCAGGTTTGACGGGACTAACTTCAAACGCTGGCAAACCAAGATGGAATTTTTCCTAACAGTTAAAAATGTTGCCCATGTTTTGAAGGATGATGTCCCAGTGGTCCCTGAAGAAGCTGAGAAAGAGGAAAAGGAAAAACTAGCTATTGATATCGCTCTGTGGAATGAAAATGACTACTTATGTAAGCATTTCATTCTTGGTGGGTTGTCTGATGATCTATATGATTATTACATCCCATATAAATCTGTCAAATTAGTTTGGCAAGCACTCAAAAAGAAATATGATACTGAGGAAGCTGGGACTGAGAAATATGCTGTTAGCCGCTACCTCAAGTATCAGATGACTGATGATAAATCAGTAGAATCTCAGTCCCACGAGATTCAGAAAATTGCTCATGAGATCATCACTGAGGGTATGCCCTTAGATGAGCAATTTCAGGTAGCTGTCATTATTGACAAACTGCCACCTAGCTGGAAGGACTTTAAAAACGTCCTAAGACATAAGACCAAAGAATCTCTGATCACTCGTCTTCGCATTGAGGAAGAGGCTCGTAAGCAAGATCAAAATGAAGAAGTGTTGGCTTTATTAAGCAATAGCACTAGAAAGAAATTCTCAGGTGCAGTTCTGAAGCCTTCGGCCAGCAACTTTAAGAATCAGAACCGTAATGGGAATAAGGCTAAGATCACCGGCCAAAACAAGAATTGGAACCCTAAAAAGGTCCAATATGTTAAACCACCCGCTAAGAATGACTCTGGCAACCTATTTATCTGCTTCAAGTGTGGGAAGCCAGGTCATATGGCACGAAAGTGCAGGAACCAACCAGTGAATCATCCTCCACAAGCTAACATGGTTGAGGATCCACTTGTGGCTTGGTTAACTGAGGTCACAATGATTGGAGGAAGTGATGAGTGGTGGGTAGATACTGGTGCATCCCGCCATGTCTGCTATGATCGTGCTATGTTCAAAACATACACGAATGCTGATAACAAGAAAGTGCTGCTGGGAGACTCTCACACCACTACTGTTGCTGGAACTGGTGATGTGGAGCTGAAGTTTACATCTGGGAGGACTCTGATTCTCAAAGGTGTGATGCATACTCCAGAGATGAGGAATAATTTAGTTCCAGGTATTCTTCTTAATAAAGCTGGTTTCACGTAGACTATAGTAGCAGATTTGTATAGTCTTAGTAAGAATAGGTTATTTGTAGGGAATGGTAACGCCACTGATGATATGCTTAAATTAAATGTTGATTTTCCATTATTAAAATTTCTAATTGCATTTATATGTTGTGTGCTTTTAATATTTGGCATTCTAGACTTTGTCATATTAATAAACGTGCAATTACAAATTTGAGTAATTTAGGATTAATTCCCAAGTTATCTAAAAATGATTCTAACATGTTTAATGATTTTTATAAATTAAAAGGCATTATTCATGAAACAACTGCACTATATTCACCTGAAATGAATGGTAAAACTGAAAGAAAGAATAGAACATTAACTGAATTAGTAATAGCTGTCATGTTAAGTTCTAGTGTTGCACCCTCTTGGTGGGGTGAAATCTTATTAACTGTGTGTTATGTGCTAAATAGAGTCTCCAAGACTAAGAGCAAAGTATCCCCATATGAACTCTTTAAGAATAGACAACCTAATTTGTCTTATTTTCAGAACTTGGGGTTGTCTAGCTTATGTCCGGATACCAGACCCCAAGAGAGTTAAACTCGCTAGTAGAGCCTATGAATGTGTATTCATTGGGTATGCTATAAACAACAAAGCGTACAGGTTTTATGACCTTAACGCTAAAGTAATCATTGAGTCTAATGATGTTGACTTTGATGAAAAGAAATTCCCTTTTAAATTGAGGAATAGTGGGGGCACATCATCTAGTCACACACCTGTGATTAGAGATAGTGATGATGAGTTAGAAGTAGAACCTAGAAGAAGTAAGAGAACAAGAACTGCTAGAGAGTATGGACCTGTTTATCTGGTCTATACATTGGAAGATGATCCATCAACTATCCAAGAAGCTTTGACTTCCTTGGATGCTGATTTATGGCAAGAAGCCATAAATGATGAGATGGATTCTCTAGAGTCTAACAAGACTTGGCATTTGATTGACTTGCCACCTGGTTGCAAACCGATTGGTTGTAAGTGGGTTTTGAAAAAGAAACTGAAACCTGATGGCACAGTGGATAAATACAAGGCTCGCCTTGTAGCCAAAGGTTTCAGACAAAGAGAGAATGTAGATTTCTTCGATACATTTTCACCTGTTACTAGAATAACATCCATTAGAGTACTAATATCGCTCGCTGCAATACATGATTTAGTAGTACATCAAATGGATGTTAAAACCGCTTTTTTAAACGGTGATTTGGAAGAAAAAATCTACATGGAACAACCTGAAGGTTTTGTAATCCATGGGCAAGAAAATAAAGTCTGCAAGTTAGACAAGTCATTGTATGGTCTTAAACAAGCACCTAAATACTGGCATGAAAAGTTTGATAACTTAATCATATCGAATGGGTTTAAGGTGAATGAAAGTGATAAATGCATTTATTACAAATCAGAAAATGACATTTACACTATCATATGTCTCTATGTAGACGACCTACTCATATTTGGTTCCAACATTCATGTTGTGAATAATGTGAAATCAATGTTGTGTAACAACTTTGATATGAAAGACCTTGGAGAGGCAAATGTAATCCTTGGTATAAAGATTACTAGGTCAAATGAAGGAATTTCTCTGGATCAATCACATTATGTAGAAAAGATCCTAAAGAAATATAAATACTTTGACTGTAAACCTGCTAGCACACCATATGACCCAAGTGTAAAACTTTTTAAGAACACTGGTGAAGGTGTAAGACAAACAAAATATGCTAGCATCATTGGCAGCCTTCGGTATGCCACTGATTGCACTAGACCCGACATTGCCTATGTTGTTGGACTATTGTGTAGGTTTACCAGTAGACCTAGTATGGAGCATTGGCATGCTATTGAAAGGGTAATGAGATACCTTAAGAAAACTATAAACCTTTGTTTACATTACCAAAGGTTTCCAGCTGTCCTAGAAGGATACAGCGATGCTGATTGGAACACTCTTTCAGATGATTCCAAAGCAACCAGTGGCTATATATTTAGCATAGCTGGTGGAGTTGTTTCTTGGAAATCAAAGAAACAGACTATTTTGGCTCAATCCACTATGGAAGCTGAGATGATAGCACTAGCAACAGCTAGTGAAGAAGCAAACTGGCTTAGAAGCTTGCTAGCTGAGATTCCCCTGTGGGAAAGACCGATACCAGCTGTGTTGATCCATTGTGATAGTACCGCGGCTATTGCAAAGATTGAGAACCGTTTTTATAACGGTAAGAAACGACAAATACGTCGTAAGCACAACACCATTAGAGAGTTTCTCTCTACAGGAGCTGTTAGAGTGGATCACGTACGCACTGAGAATAACTTAGCAGATCCTTTGACGAAAGGACTAGCTAGAGAGAAAGTCCGTAATACCTCTAAGCTTATGGGACTATTGCCTTTAGAACGAAGATCACTCACGATGGTAACCCGACCTAACTGACTGGAGACCCCAAGAAATAGGTTCAATGGGTAATAACAAGTTGTGAAGTGATATGAGAATGAACATGCTATAAAATTATGAGAAGCATGATTCCTGCAGTATATGTAAGGATGAGTTAAACTCTTAATGAGATCTATACTCCAATTGGAGTGGAGTACCTAGACTACAGGAGTACTCTTGATAGACTCACCTATGTGAATGTGAAAGTGGGGGCCGCTTTCTATGAAATTTAAGGGGCATAAATTTCTAGAGCGTTCACTAAACTGGGATAGACGTGCATGACCTTTAACGCACGGGCTTTATTGAATACACCTTTGAAAAGG
The DNA here is from genome assembly GCA_009771035.1 of Lupinus albus. Classification (NCBI taxonomy): domain Eukaryota; kingdom Viridiplantae; phylum Streptophyta; class Magnoliopsida; order Fabales; family Fabaceae; genus Lupinus; species Lupinus albus. The sequence goes on from CM019999.1 coordinate 11,834,081, forward strand.
TTGTGTGTGGTTTGATGCCGGAGATAGAGTTCAAGACTACGAGTCACTCTAGTAAAATCTGGATCTTACTCACTATGCAAAGGTTCAAGTCGAAAGACACCTTTGTTTATGCACAATCTTAATGAGACCACAGAAATTCCCGGAAATCGTTTTTTAATTTCAAGTGGGGGATTGTTGGAACTTTTGTAGTTTGATGCCATTAGTGTGGACCTTAGGATGTGAAATTGAAAAAACTCACAAGTCCCACATTGGAAGTTTTTGTAAAAACCTCACAAGTCCCACATTGAAAGATTTTGATAAAATCTCACAAGTCCCACATTGGAAGATGCAAGATTAGTTACAAAATCTCATTCTATAAATAGAGACCTCCCCCTTCATTATCTTTTGCACCTGAAGCTTGTACGCTTATACAAGCTTCTTTCTTTCTCCCTCCATAAATTCTGCCGACGCAATTCCGGCCTCCTTTCTCTCCCTTTCTTTCCGTGGCACTAGAGTTGGAACATGAATCCAATATTATGGGAAATTCCAATACTGACAATGGTAGTCAGTTGTTGGAATAGAATTGGCATGAGAAGCCAATATTGTGGGTATTTGGAATTGGCACTGGAAGCCATATTTTTGGGTGTATTCGAGAACGATTCTTACAGTGCAGTAAGAAATCGTATAACAGAGAGCTGAGCTGTTTTATCCTGGGGACGGCGTGGTTGATAGTCTGCTTGCACCTTGAGGCAGTACCACAAAACGTCTTAAAGAGAGCGACCTGGTCGTGACTCAGTCAGTAAAGATTATCTCGTGTCATTGTTGCGGGCTACCGATACAACACCTACTAAGTGAGATCGGCTACATAGATTAAACTAGTCATAGTCCTCTATTGTAAATAAATCAAGTTCGTTGATAAAATTAGGAAAATATAAATATAGAGTAGAAGGGGTTCACTTACAATCACATTGACCAAAATAAGATTTAATCCCACAACAGCTAGGAATTGTCATGCCCTTTCCACGAAACTCAATTAATTGATCACTTTCTATGATCGCACAAAGGCGCATAAAGGCACCCAACAGTGTTCTAAAATGCGTTCCGCAATACATAATGCGGATGCAACAATGCGGATGCGGCTGACAATGCATCGGCAGCTCACCGTAATTGCGGTGTGATTGAATTTCACACCAAAAACCGTAACAAAACATTGTTGCGGCCGCATCGGGTAGCAACGCAACCGCATCGGACCGCATTTGGACCAAATCAAACCACATCGGATTCAAAAATATTGTTTTAATCACACAATATTCACACCGCAACGGCCGCAATCCGCATCACAAATGTCGCAATGACCGCAATCGCAGTAATCGCAAACGTTATCGCAATAGCGACCACAACCGAAATTTAAAACACTAGCACCCAATATTTGTTGTTGCAGCAGTTTGAATAGCTGAACAACAATCTTTATCTGGTTTTGAATTATCATCACTCATTAAAAATGAAAGACAACCCATCACATTATCGATAGTTTGTTCACAATCTAGAGTTGGAGAAGGAGCAGGCACAGACATGGAAGTATCATCATTTGATGAAAACCAAGAACTTGAGAAAGTAGCATGAGAGATTGAACATGTAAGCAACAAACATGCAAAAATAGTGAAAAACTTTGTCATCTTTCAGCACTCAAATAATATAAGAGCTGTGGCAAGTTATGAAAGACAACTATTGCCTTCTGCTGCATTTATAATTCTATTATGATGAGTTATATAGTTATAAATTTGAATTCAAATTTCATCTCCTACACATATTACTCTGTTATTTAAGATAAACATAAACTAAAACTGCTAATATATTTCGATAAAAAAAGGTTATACTCTTATATCTAGGAAAAGTTTTATCAAGTAGCATATTCTAAGGAATAGTGAGATTTGAATTTCTTTCAATCGCTTATTTTTTTGGACAATATTAGTTATCTAAATCTCACATTTAAAAAATCAATATTTTGACATTAAAATTAAAAAAATTTAAAAGTAATATCATCATCTACTTGCAAAGTTATTTTTTTAATTAGTATTATTAGATTTATTTAATAACTTGTTAAGATCGATTGCATATAATCTTCACATTATATTTTTTTGTTATAGGTTCAAGTTAATTTCAACAGTCGTATTAAAAAATATTCAAATATATACAAATATTGTATTGAATGTACATGATATTATAATTTATGTAATAGAAAAATATGAAAATGAATTGTGATATTATTAAAACTTATATTAAAACCTACATTGGTGGTTTGATCTTTTCTATATATGTAACTTCGTCTAACTTTCATTGATATTTCTTTTAGTGTGTGGTAAATATTATAATAATAATCAATTAGAAGAGCAAAATAGACAATAAAAATTACATCATGTAAGTAGTTATAAGATGTTTTGGCTTTACATATAGTATATGTCTTATAAATATAATTATATTCTGAACAGATTAGTTTGAATTCAAATTCGATCTCCTGAATAGATCAGTCTCTTATTTAAGATAAACATCAACCAAAACTCCTAATATATTTTGAGAAAAAAGGTTATATTCTAATTTCTATGAAAAGTTTTATCAAGTAGTATATTCTCATGAATCCTAAGATTTGAATTTCTTTCAATCGTTTATTTTTTTGGGGCAATATTAGTTATCTTAATCTCACATTTAAAAGATCGAAATTTTGACATTAAAATTAATTTTTTTAAAGTAATATCATCATCTACTTGAAAATTTAATTTTTTAATTAGCATTATCAGATTTATTTAATAATTTGTTAAGATCGATTGCATATAATCTTCATATTATATTTTCTTGTTGTATGTTCAGGTTAATTTCAATAGTCATATTAAAAAGTATTCAAATTTATACAAAAATTGTATTGAGTGTACATGATATTATAATTTATGTAATAGAAAAATATGAAAATGAAATGTGATATTATTAAAACTTATATTAAAACCTACATTGGTGGTTTGATATTTTTTATATATATAATTTCTTCTAACTTTCATTGATATTTATTTTATTGTGTGGTAAACATTGTAATAATAATCAATTAGAAGAAAAAATAGGCAATAAAAATTACACCATGCAAGTAGTTGTAAGATGTTTTGGCTTTATATATAATATATGACTTATAAATATAATTATATTCCAAATAGATTAGTTTGAATTCAAATTCTGTCTCCTGGATAGATTAATCTCTTATTTAAGATAAACATCAACCAAAACTCCTAATATATTTTGAGAAAAAAAGTTATATTCTAATTTCTAGGAAAAGTTTTATCAAGTAGCATATTCTCATGAATCCTAAGATTTGAATTTCTTTCAATCGTTTATTTTTTTGGGCAATATTAGTTATCTGAATCTCATATTTAAAAGATCGATATTTTGACATTAAAATTCATTTTTTTTAAAAGTAATATCATCATCTACATGCAAAGTTAATTTTTTTAATTAGCGTTATCAGATTTATCTAATAATTTGTTAAGATTGATTGCATATAATCTTCACATTATAATTTTTTGTTGTATGTTGAGGTTAATTTCAAGAGTCATATTAAAAGGTATTCAAATATATACAAATATTGTATTGAATGTACATGATATTATAATTTATGTAATAGAAAATTATGAAAATGAATTGTGATATTATTAAAACTTATATTGAAATCTACATTGGTGGTTTGATATTTTTTATATATATAACTTCTTCTAACTTTTATTGATATTTCTTTTATTGTGTGGTAAACATTGTAATAATAATTAATTAGAATAGAAAAATATGCAATAAAAATTATACCATTTAAGTAATTGTAAGATATTTTGGTTTTATATATAGTATATATCTTATAAATATAATTATTTTCTCATGACTTATAAAGTTATAAATTTGAATTCAAATTGGATCTCCTCGAAAGATTAATATGTTATTTAAGATAAACATCAACCAAAACTCCAAAATATTTCGATAAAAAAACGTTATATTCTAATTTCTAGGAAATGTTTTATCAAGTAGAATATTCTCATTAATCTTGATATTTGATTTTTTTCAATCGTTTATTTTTTTGGGCAATATTAGTTATCTGAATCTCACATTTAAAAATTGATATTTTGACATTAAAATTATTATTTTTTAAAAGTAATAACATCATGTACTTGCAAAGTTAATTTTTTTAATTAACGTTATTATATTTATTTAATAATTTGTTAAGATCGATTGCAAATAATCTTCACATTTTTTTTGTATTGAATGCACATGATATTATAATTTATGTAATAGAAAAATATTAAAATGAATTGTGATATTATTAAAACTTATATTAAAACCTACATTCATGGTTTGATATTTTTATATATGTAACTTCTTCTAACTTTCATTGATATTTCTTTTATTGAGTGGTAAACATTGTAATAATAATTAATTAGAAGGGCAAAATAAGCAATAAAAGTTACATCACCTAAGTAGTTATAATATGTTTTGATTTTATATATAGTATATGCCTTATAAATGTAATTCTATTATGATGAGTTATCAAGTTATAAATTTGAATTCTAATGATCTTCTGAATAGATTAGTCTGCTACTTAAGATTAACATCAACCGAAACTTGTAACACCCTAAGTTTCATTTTCCTAATGTATGGTAAAAGTAAAAAATGTGGGGTATACTAAAGGATTCTCGCTTGAGCGAGAGGAGCCTCTCCCAAGCTAGGGTGTCAACATTTCTCCTAGGATTTTTCATGGAATTCTCGCCTGAGCGAGAGTTGGCTCGCCTGGGCGAGAGAGGCACTCTAAAGGCTGTTGATTTCTCGCCTGAGCGAGAGTTGGCTCGCCTGGGCGAGAGAGGTACTCTGGAAGTTGTCAAATTCTCGCTTGAGCGAGAATCACTCGCTTGAGCGAGAGCACCAGAGTTTGTGTAACGCCTCAAGTTACTAACACGGAAAAATTCAATTCTTTTTCTAACATAATAAAATTTCATACCATTTAAAATTTCCTTTCAATTAGGAATACTCCAATGGTAAGGTAAACCATAAAAAGGAAAACAGCACAGTGATTCCACAATACTAGGTTCTACACTTTTTAGTCTAATAAACTGAACATCAAATACATCAATGAAAATTCCCATGAAAGGGTCCAATATCAACCATTACAAACTCCTAGAGTAATTCAAAAGCACACTAAATCCAAAGCAACACAATCACCCTAAGGCTCGGCAATATCTTATTCCTTAGCTCCACCTACAATCCGATTACCACGGATTGAGTAAACAAAACAACATAGAGAGAGTCAGTCATTAAATACATGCAATATATAACATGGTGGTTTTAAATAGAATAGTAACATTGAAACGTTACTTCACAGGAATTATACAGCATTACAGCACAAATACATCCAAGAGAGTCCATATACCAATATACCATGATCACACCACCCATACATAATATAAATCAAATGTCCATCAATCGAACCACAGTCAAAATCCACACTACAAGTGCACCACAATCCGTACCACGAAGGCAGGTCTAACTCCATGCCACGAAGGACATATCACATTTCCATACCACGAAGGGCAGGTCACAATTCCATACCACGAAGGGCAGGTCACAATTCCATACCACGAAGGGCAGGTCACAACTCCGTACCACGAAGGGCAGGTCACAATTCCATACCACGAAGGGCAGGTCACAATTCCATACCACGAAGGGCAGGTCACAATTTCATACCACGAAGGGCAGGTCACAATTCCATACCACGAAGGGCAGGTCACAATTCCATACCACGAAGGGCAGGTCACAACTCCGTACCACGAAGGGAAGGTCACAATTCCATACCACGAAGGGCAGGTCACAATTCCATACCACGAAGGGCAGGTCACAATTCCATACCACGAAGGGCAGGTCACAATTCCATACCACGAAGGGCAGGTCACAACTCCGTACCACGAATGGCAGGTCACAATTCCATACCACGAAGGGCAGGTCACAACTCCGTACCACGAATGGCAAGTCACAATTCCATACCACGAAGGGCAGGTCACAATTCCATACCACGAAGGGCAGGTCACAATTCCATACCACGAAGGGCAGGTCACAATTCCACGAAGGGCAGGTCACAACTCCGTACCACGAAGGGCAGGTCACAACTCCGTACCACGAAGGGCAGGTCACAATTCCATACCACGAAGGGCAGGTCACAATTCCATACCACGAAGGGCAGGTCACAATTCCATACCACGAAGGGCAGGTCACAAGTCCATACCACGAAGGGCAGGTCACAACTCCGTACCACGAAGGGCAGGTCACAATTCCATACCATGAAGGGCAGGTCACAATTCCATACCACGAAGAGCAGGTCACAATTCCATACCACGAAGGGCAGGTCACAATCCATACCACGAAGGGCAGGTCACAACTCCGTACCACGAAGGGCAGGTCACAATTCCATACCAAGAAGGGAAGGTCACAATTCCATACCACGAAGGGCAGGTCACAATTCCATACCACGAAGGGCAGGTCACAACTCCGTACCACGAAGGGCAGGTCACAATTCCATAATCAACATATTATCCACAACCGTAAGATTAACGCGGTTAAATAGGAAATTCATGATATTTCCCGTTTAATCGTGTTAATTCACCGAAACCATCCAACTAGTGAGTGTCGTTGGAGTTTCCAATGCTAAGATTCTAATACCACAAAGGTTAATGCTGCTCCCTCACCTGAGTAGCCGCTACTGCTTGCACTAAAGCTCAGTTGCGTTCTCCGCCGTCTCCTCCAACCTTAGGGTCTTTCAACCCAACACAACAACAATCACAACACATCAATTTACATGTCAAGACAAGAATAGTACCAACCAAAACTTATACAACACAAGACAACATTATCCATTCAGTTCATCTTCAACAAAAAGGTCTCCTTAATGTTACCATGACTCTACAGTTTTGAAAATAACTTCTCACATACCCATTTCGAAAAACAACTCATACTCTATGAGTTTTAAAAAGTTTTCCAAAGCAAAACGAACCCCAATGTCAAAAGAGGGTTTATGGGGTTTTATCCCTAAACGTGGAGAAGAAACCCTATCCAAAACAAGACATTCAACCCTAAGAGAGACTAAGTTAAGTGATTTACCTCTTCTCCGGCCTCTTTCTCGACTCTAAGGGTGCTCAACTCCTCAAACCGTTCCTCTCCTCTTTGTTTTTCGAAAAATAATCCTTATCCTCACTTGGGACGTCTATTTATGTTTTCAGAGAATCTCACCGTGTTAAGTGGAATCGATTACCATAATGGTGTAATCGGTTACAGTATGAAAAATGCACACATCTGATGTTTTTAATATGATGTAATCGATTACGAGTATAGTGTAATCGATTACATCATGAAAAATTACACATGTCTGATCAGATATCAGCATGTAATCGATTACAAGGACCATGTAATCGATTACACTGTGTTAACAGCCCAAAATTGTCATTTCTCGCCCAGGCGAGACAACTCTCGCTCGGGCGAGAATCCTCCAGTATAGTCCCAGGATTTCACCCTCCTAGGTGATCCCTTCTCGCTCAGGCGAGAATCTCTCGCTCAGGCGAGAATCTCTCGCTCAAGCGAGACTTCCAGGACTAATACTATAATTTTAAAGACTCAAAATTAGGATGTTACAATTTGAAACTTTAAAAGCGGGCTTTCTCGCTTGGGCGAGAATCTAAAAACCTGAACCCTAAAATAGAGCTCCAAACACGAAAAGAGAGGAGGTTTTTGGGAGAAAAGAGAAGAAGAGACAATTTTCTTGGCAAAAGCTCGTGTAGAGGCTTAGAGAAGCTAGAGAAGAGGTAAACATCTTGATTTTAACACTCATTCTCACTTTGAAACTCATTATGGGCATTTAGGTCTCTTCTCTTGGTATGGAAAATCATGTAACTCTCTCTTTTGAGTTGTAGTTTACTTTTATCTAGCTTTTCCTTTGAAAAACTCGAGGTTTAGAGTTTGTATTCGAAAATGGGGATGATTGGTGGTTGATTCATGAAAACCCCAAAACCCAAAACGAAAATGATGTTGAAAGGGGGAAATGTTAGGTTAGAAATGTGGTTTATGGTTTCTAATGTTAAATAGAAGTGAATAGGTATGTTTTACATGCTTGAAATTCCTAATAGAAATGATTTTATGAATAAATGTGTGGTATTAAGTTGTTTATGTGATAATATGAATATGTTATTGATTATGGTTATTGTGTGTGGTGTGAATGAGGAAAGACCATAAGGTTGGAGGAAGCAGAAGAGAAACTAACAAGTTGTCTAACACTACCACCAACGCACACCAAGGTAAAGGATAATCATTGTGAATGTTCGAGGTAAATGTATAATGCGATATGTTGTGTGAAGGAAACTGATGAACTTATGTATGACTTGCCCGACGTGGTATTGGCGTTTATGGCGATGTATGACTTGCTCGATGTGGTATTGGCCTTACGGCAATGTATGACTTGCCCGATGTGGTATAGGCCTTTATGGCAATGTATGACTTACCCGACATGATATTGCCCTTATGGCAATGTATGACTTGCCCGATGTGGTATTGGATTTACTGATATATATATATATATATGATGTGGTTAAATAATTGTGGGATGACTTTCAATTGGTTTGATTAATTATTTATGTTAAACTTGGATTTATTTATGTTTGAATAATTATTTTATATTGATTTATAAGCACTGATTATCATGAATTTTTTGTCTTACTCCCTTGTGTTTCTTATTGGTTGTATTTGTGATAATCGGTGTACACGTAAAGCAAAGGACTAGTAGATCCAGGCGGTGTTGTAGTGTAGCATTCCAATTTTTGATGTAATAGGAATATTAGCGTGTTGTTTTGTATTATGCACGTATTTGTATCTGTTACATGAATTAATTGATATGTATTCCCGTTTCTAGGGATTTGATGTATGATTGACATGTATGTGGGGACGGAGTCCTCTGTTGAAATTAACATGCGAAGGATTATGTGTTATGAACCCCAAATTATTTTGGTAGATTAATTAGTCATTATTGAATTTGAATCATAATTATATTGAACATGTTGAAAATGGAAATAGGTAGTAAAAAATCGGTTCATAAGTGGTTATATTCTAATTTCTAGGAAAAGTTTTTATCAAGTAGCATATTCTCATGAATCTTGTGATTTGAATTTTTTTCAATCATTTATTTTTTTAGACAATATTAGTTATGTGAATCTTACATTTAAAAGATTGATATTTTGACATTAAAATTATTATTTTTTAAAAGTAATATCATCATCTACTTGCAAAGTTAATTTTTTTAATTAGCGTTATCATATTTATTTAATAATTATTAAGATCGATTGCATATAATCTTCACATTATATTTTGTTGTTGTATGTTCAAGTTAATTTCAATAGTCATATTAAAAAATATTCAAATATATACAAATATTGTATTGAATGCACATGATATTATAATTTATGTAATAGAAAAATATGTAAATGAATTGTGATATTATTAAAACTTATATTAAAACCTACATTGGTGGTAAGGATGACAATGGGTACCAGGATCCGTGGGTACCCGTAAAAAATACCCGCAACGAGTAGGGTCTGGGTATTTATTTTGGACCCATGGATATTTGGGGCTGAATATTTTTCAGACCCGATGTTTAATGGGGCGGGTCTGGGTAATGTGGTACTCAGACCCGCTAGTACCCAGACCCGTTCTTTTATATATATATATATATATATATATATACATAACCTAATTTCCTTATTTTCTAATTTAAACACTAACAACTTCTCTTCCTCCCTAAATCATAATACCCTTATTTTCTTTATTCTCCTCATATATATATATACAAACATATATAAACATAACCCAACTTCCTTATTTTCTCATTTCTAACCCTAACAACTACTCCTCGTCCCTAAATCCTAATTTCCTTATTTTCTAATTTCTAACCCTAACTCTTTAAAAGATGATGATGCGGATTTTGATAAATATGTTATTGAAAATTACAACTCATCAAATTGCAAGTTAGAGTTATACCGCTACTTAGAGGAATCATTATTGCCTAGAACAGAATGTGAAGTTGACATCTTAAATTGGTAGAAGACAAATGGGGCAAAATATCCTACCTTGCAAATGATTGCTAAGGACTTGCTTCCAATTCCTATGTCTGATGTTGCTTCGGAGTCTGCATTCAGTACTAGTGGTCGAATCCTTACTCCTCATCGTAGTAGATTACGCCCACATACATTGGTGGCATTAATGTGCCTTCAAGATTCGCTATGGACAGATGTAAGAGGTAATGTAATTTATTAATTTAATTATATGTGTTTAATTATCCATAAATTATAAAACTATATTTTGATACACTTATTCTTATGTTTTCAGGATCTTCCAAATCAAGAGATCAGAGGACTTCAATTTTATTACAAATACTATACTAGAAGATATCGATGATGATGTTAGTAAATTTATTGATGTTCTTATATATAAAGTTAATCGTTATATCTTTAAATTGTATGTTTTTATTTTGCAGGAACCAATTGTTTCATGTGTTGTTGATGGAGGAATCAAAATGAGGCACATTTTTTTGTGATTGTTGGTCTAAGTCGTTCTTGTTAGAAATTCATAATTTCTAATTAAGGTGGGTGTAAGGACCCAAATTCTACCCTTGAAAATTTTTCATTTATTTTAATCATTTCTTACATACAGTCGTCACCTTCAATGAAAACTCTCAAGTATCATTTTCGAAAATACTCTTTACCCTATTTTCTTATCATACAAATTTATGTTGCGGAAAAACATAATTCATTCAAATAGCATTTACCACATACAACCAGTTATGGGTCTCCCAAGGTTATAAAGCCCAAAACTACACATATCCGTATTGATCTAAACGGATTTACAGTCATCCCATAATACTATTAAATCAACTACAACGTCACTTAGCAATACAGACAAGCGAGTAATTAAACACAAAAGCTTCCTAATTGAGCTTCATCCTCAAAATCCTTCATTTACCTACAATGGGATTATCATAAACGACACACAAAACAAAAGGGAGTAAGTCATTAGTTTAAAAACTAACATCACATGATAATCCACATTTCAAATACGATTAAACTTTAATATAAATTATAAACGCAATTACGTGAATGCAAACATTCATCTCTTCTTTCGTTCATTTCTACATTATCCATATTCATCCTATAGAATACATATCCCATAATATATATTCTATAGCATGCATATTATGTTCATTCGAAGCATCGTTCTTCTCATTATTCATATCCACACTATAGTATATATATATCCCATACTATATATCTTATAGCATGTATATTACTTTTATCATTAACGTCTTCATTTCCAACATTCATATTCACCCTATAGTATATATATCCCATAATATATATCCTATAGCATGCATATGACTTTCGCTCTTAACGTCCTTGTTTCTCATATGTCGTATTCATCATTAATCGTATTCACCGAGTTCTTTCACACTATAATCTCCTACCACCTCGGGTAGATCCAATTACATCTCCATACCACATCGGGTAGGTCTAGTTCACCATCCATACCACATCGGGTAGGTCTAGTTCACCATCCATACCACATCGGGCAGGTCTAGTTCATCATCCATACCACATCGGGCAGGTCTAGTTCATCATCCATACCACATCGGGCAGGTCTAGTTCATCATCCATACCACATCGGGCAGGTCTAGTTCATCATCCATACCACATCGGGCAGGTCTAGTAACCATAGGAGAAAAGAAGTTTTGGGTTGTGTCGAAATGAGCGTGCGAACCTTGTTTCACGACGTGGTTGCCATGAGTCGTGGATTCAAACCGCTTTCGAAAATCATTTTTGGGAAAACTTAGCTTGTGCCTAAGTAATAATGATTTAGTATCATGTTGGAGAATTCCGAAATTTTAGCAACCATATCGGAATAAGTATGAGGTTGTTAAAAGTTTAGTGATATGAGACGCCCATGTATTTCTGGACATAATGCGAGTGGGTTAATAAGTTTATATTTACTAACGGAATTGGGGTGACCAAACCAAACGCAAGTTGTAGGTTTGAGTGTTGGTCGACTTGTGCTTGCCGATTGGTAACAGAATACCTAGTTTTGGTGTGAATCAATGGTTTTATGGTTTCAGTGGAGGCTAGAAATCGGTAATTTCTTTAGACGATAAGATTTGATGGTAGAAATATTTTATGTAATTAGACAATTACTGAATAGTTTGATTGTGTACAATGGATGAGACACTAATAATTCTATTGTGTAAGTATTTTGTGGATCTAGTAAAATGAAATTGTGCTAGAGTCTCGAGTGGAGATGAGACTAGCTAGTGTATGATGGATGTTAAAAGATGCATTTAGATAGATATGGGATCAGGAGTTCCCCATTCGCTGAAGTTCGAGAGTGTTATCGGGATTCTTAACGTATGTTAGGATTGATAGATGGATAGGTGTTAGAGATCTATGGTTCTTGATGGATATAAGAAAAAATCTTTAGTCTGAATTATGGATTAGTTCCCATGGCACTCGAGTTATTAAAGGCTGAGATCTTAACATTTGGACATTGAGGAGTTAGTTCATGAATTGGTTTGGTGATATCATGATTTAGTGGTGTATGCCCTTAGTGATTGATTAAGTAATCTTAATGGATTAGAGAATCGAATTGTGATTTTGGTTGAATATTCTTGTGCCTAAGGTCTAGGTGATGATTTTATTTTCCGAGGTATGTTTAATTTTCGGGGACGAAAATTCTTATAAGAGGGGGAGGTTTAAAAATATAGTATCAGTCCTGGAAGCCTCGCTTGATCGAGAGATTCTCGCCTGAGTGAAAAAGGATCAGCTGGGAGGGTGAAATCCTGGACTATACTGGAGGATTCTCGCCTGGGCGAGAAATGGCAATTTTGGGTTGTTGACACAGTGTAATCGATTACACTCTTCTGGTAATCGATTACACACTACTGGTAATCGATTACACACTTCTGGTAATCGATTACATCGTATTAAAAGCATCAGATATGTGCATCTGACACAGTGTAATCGATTCCACATTTCTGGTAATCGATTACACATTGCTGGTAATCGATTACACATTTCTGGTAATCGATTACGCATTTCTGGTAATCGATTACACATTTCTGGTAATCGATTACACATTGCTGGTAATCGATTACACATTGCTGGTAATCGATTAGATCGTATTAAAAGCATCAGATATGTGCATCTGACACAGTGTAATCGATTACACACTCCTGGTAATCGATTACACCGTATTAAAAGCATCAGATATGCGCATTTTTCACGTTGTAATCGATTACACCATGTTGGTAATCGATTACAACCCGACGACACCTCTTTAAAACAGAAACCCAAACACATTTTAGGGTTAGAACTTCGAAGAGAAGAGAGAGAGGAGAGCTTTTCAAGAGCAAGGAGCCTTAGGACTGATCTTGGAGCTTGAGAAGAGGTAAACCTCTTGTTACTAACTCTTCTTCTTCCTCTCTAACTTGTTTTGGGTATGTTGGATTCATTTTCAAAACATGAGAAACCATGGAAACTCATCCTTTAGAGTTATGGTTCGTTTTATGTTGTTTTTATCTTGTAAACTCTTGGTTTAGAGTTGGTATTTGATGAATGGAAAGTTTTATGGGTTATTCATGAAAAACACCCCAAAAACCCCCAAAATGAGAATATGAGTATAAAGAGAAAGAGATGAAATGTTAGATGTGGATAATGAGTAGTGCTTTAATATTGTTATATGAGATGAATATGTATGCTTTGATATTTAGAAACTTGTATTGAAGTAGTTTTGGAAATATTGAAATATGAGATGTTATGCATGTTTTAGATGGTTGAATATTGATGATGAATATTTTGTATGATTAAATGATGCAAAGTAAGTTGTTTATGTGATATTTGGAATAAATGACTAACATTGTTGTTATTGGTGGAAATGAGGAAAGATCCTAAGGTTGGAGGAAATCGCGGAGTAGACTTTTAAAGTTACTCGGAACTGATCTCCAACGCTCACCGAGGTAAGGGATAAGTGGCTCTAATTCATACTCACTGATGTGAACGAGGTATGTGAAAGAGGTAATGTGTTGTAAGTTTGATTGTTGTTACCCTACCCGAATAGGGAGTGGTTTATTGTTGTTACCCTACTCGAAGAGGTAGTGGTTGACTGTTATTGTGTCCTACCCGGAGTGGTAGTGAACTGTTTGTTGTGTCCTACCCGGAGTGGTAGTAGACTGTTATTGTGTCCTACCTTAAATGGTAGCGGACTGTTATCGTGTCCTACCCGGAGTGGTAGCGGATTGTTGTTATGTCCTACCCGGAGTGGTAGTGGACTGTTATTGTTATCCTACCGGGAATGGTAGTGAAGAATTGTGAACTAGACCTACCCGATGTGGTATGGATTATAACTAGACCTACCCGATGTGGTATGGAGTATAACTAGACCTACCCGATGTGGTATGGAGTATAACACTAGACCTACCCGATGTGGTATGGAGCATAACACTAGACCTACCCGATGTGGTATGGAATATAATACTAGACCTACCCGATGTGGTATGGAGTATAACTAGACCTGCCCGATGTGGTATGGAGTATAACTAGACCTGCCCGATGTGGTATGGAGTATAACTAGACCTACCCGATGTGGTATGGAATATAACAGTAGACCTGCCCGATGTGGTATGGATGATGAACTAGACCTGCCCGATGTGGTATGGATGATGAACTAGACCTGCCCGATGTGGTACGAATGATGAACTAGACCTGCCCGATGTGGTATGGATGATGAACTAGACCTGCCCGATGTGGTATGGATGGTGAACTAGACCTACCCGATGTGGTATGGAGATGTAATTGGATCTACTCGAGGTGGTAGGAGATTATAGTGTGAAAGAACTCGGTGAATACGATTAATGATGAATACGACATATGAGAAACAAGGACGTTAAGAGCGAAAGTCATATGCATGCTGTAGGATATATATTATGGGATATATATACTATAGGGTGAATATGAATGTTGAAATGAAGACGTTAAGGATAAAAGTAATATACATGCTATAAGATATATAGTATGGGATATATATATACTATAGTGTGGATTTGAATAATGAGAAGAACGATGCTTCGAATGAACATAATATGCATGCTATAGAATATATATTATGGGATATGTATTCTATAGGATGAATATGGATAACGTAGAAATGAACGAAAGAAAAGATGAATGTTTGCATTTACGTAATTGCGTTTATAATTTATATTAAAGTTTAATCGTATTTGAAATGTGGATTATCATGTGATGTTAGTTTTTAAACTAATGACTTACTCCCTTTTGTTTTGTGTGTCGTTTATGATAATCTCATTGTAGGTAAATGAAGGATTTTGAGGATGAAGCTCAATTAGGAAGCTTTTGTGTTTAATTACTCGCTTGTCTGTATTGCTAAGTGACGTTGTAGTTGATTTAATAGTATTATGGGATGATTGTAAATCCGTTTAGATCAATACGGATATGTGTAGTTATGGGCTTTATAACCTTGGGAGACCCATAACTGGTTGTATGTGGTAAATGCTATTTGAATGAATTATGTTTTTCCGCAACATAAATTTGTATGATAAGAAAATAGGGTAAAGAGTATTTTCGAAAATGATACTTGAGAGTTTTCAATGAAGGTGACGACTGTATGTAAGAAATGATTAAAATAAATGAAAAATTTTCAAGGGTAGAATTTGGGTCCTTACAAGTTTAGTCTCGAACAGTGCCCCAAAAATGACCTTGAAAGATACGAGATGCAAAACATTCCTTATGCATCGGCAGTAAGAAGTCTAATGTATGCTCAAGTTTGCACACGCCCCGATATAACATTTGTCGTGGGAGTTTTGGGAAGATATATGAGCAATCCTGGAATGCGTCACTGGAAGGCAGTCAAACGTGTTATGCGTTACTTGAAGAGAACAAATGAATTCATGCTCACTTATCGGAGGTCTGAGAATTTAGAGATCAATGGTATTCAGACTTCGATTTTTCTGGATGTCAAGACAACAGACGCTCCACCTCTGGATATGTGTATGTATTGGCTAGAGGTGCCATCTCTTGGAAGTCTGCTAAACAGACATGTAACACCCCAAATTTTAATCTTTAAAATTATAGTATCAGTCGTGGAAGCCTCGCTTGATCGAGAGATTCTCGCCTGAGCAAGAAAGGATCATTTGGGAGGGTGAAATCCTGGACTATACTGGAGGATTCTCGCCTGAGCGAGAGTTGTCTCGCCTAGGCGAGAAATGGCAATTTTGGGCTGTTGACACAGTGTAATCGATTACACACTCCTGGTAATCGATTACATGCTGATAAGTTCCTGTGCATCTGACACAGTGTAATCGATTACACAGTCCTGGTAATCGATTACACAGTCCTGGTAATCGATTACATGATGATTAAAAGCATCAGATATGTACATCTGACACAATGTAATCGATTACACCATGTTTGTAATCGATTACACCATGTTGGTAATCGATTACAACGCGACGATGCCTTTGTAATTTACACTGTGTAATCGATTACAGACTTATGGTAATCGATTACATCGTATTAATGTAATCGATTACACCATGTTGGTAATCGATTACATAGCGACGATGCCTCTATAATTTACACAGTGTAATCGATTACACTATACTTGTAATCGATTACACTTATCGCAGTGTCTATAAAATAGAAACCCAAAACACATTTTTGGGTTAGAACTTCGAAGAGAAGAGAGAAATGAGAGTTTTTCAAGAGCAAGGAGCCTTAGGACTCATCTTGGAGCTTGAGAAGAGGTAAACCTCTTGTTACTAACTCTTCTTCTTCCTCTCTAACTTGTTTTGGGTATGTTGGATTTATTTTCAAAACATGAGAAACCATGGAAACTCATCATTTAGAGTTATGGTTCGTTTTATGTTGTTTTTCTCTTGTAAACTTTTGATTTAGAGTTGATATTGTATGAATGGAAAAGGTTGTGGGTTACACATGAAAACCCCAAAAACCCCTAATATGAGAATATGGGTATAAAGAGAAAGAGATGAAATGTTAGATGTGGATGATGAGTTTGTGCTTGAATGTTGATATATGAGATAAACTTGAATGTTTAGATGTTTGAAAACTTGTATTGAAGTAGTTTTGGAAATCTTGAATATATATGAATCCCTTGTGTATTTGATGATGAAATACGAGTTATTTATTTTTTATTTTGAATAAATGACTGACATTGTTGTTATTGGTGAAAATGAGGAAAGATCCTAAGGTTGGAGGAAATCGCGGAGGAGACTTTTAAAGTTACTCGGAACCGATCCCCAACGCTCACCAAGGTAAGGGATAAGTGGCTCTAATTCATACTCACTGATGTGAATGAGGTATGTGAAAGAGGTAATGTGTTGTAAGTTTGATTGTTGTTACCCTACCCGAATAGGTAGTGGTTTATTGTTGTTACCCTACTCGAAGAGGTAGTGGTTGACTGTTATTGTGTCCTACCCGGAGTGGTAGTGAACTGTTTGTTGTGTCCTACCCGGAGTGGTAGTAGACTGTTATTGTGTCCTACCTTAAATGGTAGCGGACTGTTATCGTGTCCTACCCGGAGTGGTAGCGGATTGTTGTTGTGTCCTACCCGGAGTGGTAGTGGACTGTTATCGTTATCCTACCGGGAATGGTAGTGAAGAATTGTGAACTAGACCTACCCGATGTGGTATGGATTATAACTAGACCTACCCGATGTGGTATGGAGTATAACACTAGACCTACCCGATGTGGTATGGAGTATAACACTAGACCTGCCCGATGTGGTATGGATGATGAACTAGACCTGCCCGATGTGGTATGAATGATGAACTAGACCTGCCCGATGTGGTATGGATGATGAACTAGACCTGCCCGATGTGGTATGGATGATGAACTAGACCTGCCCGATGTGGTATGGATGATGAACTAGACCTGCCCGATGTGGTATGGATGATGAACTAGACCTGCCCGATGTGGTATGGATGATGAACTAGACCTGCCCGATGTGGTATGGATGATGAACTAGACCTGCCCGATGTGGTATGGATGATGAACTAGACCTGCCCGATGTGGTATGGATGATGAACTAGACCTGCCCGATGTGGTATGGATGATGAACTAGACCTGCCCGATGTGGTATGGATGGTGAACTAGACCTACCCGATGTGGTATGGAGATGTAATTGGATCTACCCGAGGTGGTAGGAGATTATAGTTGTGAAAGAACTCGGTGAATACGATTAAGGATGAATACGACATATGAGAAACGAGGACGTTAAGAGCGAAAGTCATATGCATGCTATAGGATATATATTATGGGATATATATACTATAGGGTGAATATGAATGTTGGAAATGAAGATGTTAAGGATAAAAGTAATATACATGCTATAAGATATATAGTATGGGATATATATATACTATAGTGTGGATATGAATAATGAGAAGAACGATGCTTCGAATGAACATAATATGCATGCTATAGAATATATATTATGGGATATGTATTCTATAGGATGAATATGGATAACGTAGAAATGAACGAAAGAAGAGATGAATGTTGCATTTACGTAATTGCGTTTATAATTTATATTAAAGTTTAATCGTATTTGAAATGTGGATTATCATGTGATGTTAGTTTTTAAACTAATGACTTACTCCCTTTTTGTTTTGTGTGTTGTTTATGATAATCCCATTGTAGGTAAATGAAGGATTTTGAGGATGAAGTTCAATTAGGAAGCTTTTGTGTTTAATTACTCGCTTGTCTGTATTGCTAAGTGACGTTGTAGTTGATTTAATAGTATTATGGGATGACTGTAAATCCGTTTAGATCAATACGGATATGTGTAGTTATGGGCTTTATAACCTTGGGAGACCCATAACTGGTTGTATGTGGTAAATGCTATTTGAATGAATTATGTTTTTCCGCAACATAAATTTGTATGATAAGAAAATAGGGTAAAGAATATTTTCGAAAATGATATTTGAGAGTTTTCAATGAAGGTGACGACTGTATGTAAGAAATGATTAAAATAAACGAAAATTTTTCCAAGGGTAGAAAATCGGGTCGTTACAAGACACTCATAGCTCCTTCAACCATGACTGCGGAGTTTATGGCTTGTTTTGAGACATCAGACCATGGCATATGGTTGCAGAATTTTGTCACTGGCTTATGTGTAGTCGATGGTATTGAAAGACCAATGATGATTTATTGTGACAATAAGTCCGCATTTCTTTACTCCAATAATAATAGGAGTTCTACAATGTCAAAATTTATTGACATCAAGTTTCTAGTTGTTAAAGAAAGTATTCAAAATGAACAAATTTCCATAGAACATATAGAGACAAATTTTATGCTAGCTGATCCACTAACTAAGGGTCTGGAACCTAAAGTCTTTCATGAGCATGTTGCTCATATGGGTGTTGTTCCTTAAGATACCTTAGTTCAGTGGGAGTCTATATGTTTTATGATTTACTTTGGTTGTTATATACATTTTTTATGCATAATAAAGTTGATGGTATGTTGTTCCATTTTGAATGTTTATTGTAACTGTTGTGTTGCAATTAAAGACTTTTGGATTGATCTCACTAAAGATTAAAGAAGGATCAATTGGAAATATACATGTTTGAGATCACATTGCATGAAATTTTCCATGCCACTCATCCATATTTGATCTATGTCATTAAGTATATTAATATGGTGATCATCGTGGTCGAGTCACACTTATATGTGATGAACATTGCGGTGGTTCCATAATTGATATATGAGACGGACCAGATTGTATTAACGAGAAGTCTACATATAAATAGCATATGGAAGCGCGCCTAAAGAATATGTGATATAATTGGTTCAATAAAATATGAAGCCCAAGTGGGAGATTGCTAAAAATTCATAATTTCTAATTAAGGTGGACATCATATATTCATACAATTATATCGGCTATTTATTTTATGGGTTATAAAATAAGTGATCTTATTACTGACATTAATTGTGACTTCTAAAATAAACTGAAAATGGATATGGGCTTCATGAGTGGATACCCAAAGTAGTTAACCCATAGGGAATAATGAGAACCCTATTAAGTTAACACATCAAGAAGGTTATGGTCCCCAATATACACCAAATCAAAACATAGTTTTCATCTCTCCTCATCATAGAGAAAACGAAGGTCCCTTGAGGAATCAAGGATTTGGTTGAGGAAGATCATCATACCAAAACCTCTCTACGAAGGCATACAAAGGAACAAATCTGCGAACATGAATTCAGGTATGACATTGATTGAAATCTATGTTTTATATTCTGTGTGAGAATCATGACATTCAAGATCCTAATATTGGTAGTTTCACCAATTAATAGAGAATTCTAACAAATCGTATCAGAGCTCCAGGTTCTGAATTTTATGATTCTCCATTAAATGTATTTTTTCTCCAATTTTTATGAACCCTAATTTTAAATTTGAGAGTTTTCATGCTTCCGCTATGGTTATGAAAATTTGGTATTTATGAATTTCTAACAATCTCTCACTATTACCAGACAAAACAAAACAATATGGGTCCATTAAAAAAAATACAATCTTGTAATTAAATTTTTTGATGCCCACCTTAATTTTAATTAGATTATTTTAATTTTAATTATATGATGCCCACCTTAAAAATACAATCTTAATTTTAATTATTTATGAATTTCTAACCCTAAAAAAATACAATCTTGTAAGTGGACTAGAACTGTTAGAAATTCGTAATTTCTAATTAAGGTGGGCATCATATATTTCTTTATTGTATGAATATATGATTCCCACCTTAATTAGAAATTATGAATTTCTAACAGTTCTAGTCCAAGTCTAATAGATCCATGTGAATAGAAGGATGACTGTTATCTCACACTATGGCAGTTTTTGAGTTGATCTAAATTTTTGTGTGAAAAAATTATAATAAATCCCAAAACTACGACAATAAAGAAGTAACTTATCATGACTCTGAATTGATTCGATCACAACAAGACAAAATCCTTCAAGTAAGAAGAGGTAGAATCTTAAGTTATAATCTTCAAGAACACTTTCAACAACAACTCATACAAGTCTTCTGCTTTGTATCAATTCAAGTCACCACATCTGGGGTGTTCACAAAAAAATAAAAAAATAAAAACAAAAAATAGCAAAACAAAAGTGCTAGGTTGAAAACTCACATGAACAACCTAGGAAAAGGAGAGTTCTTCTAAGTTGAAAACCCGCAAAGGCAACTTAGAATCATAATAAAATTGGAGAATTCCCGGTAGATGCCTACAAAGGTATTCTCTGCAAAAATTAAGGAAAATCAAATGAACACCCTCAAGGTTAAGTTACTACTCCGCATCTTCAATCGCCCAAATTGGGGCAATCTTATGAACAAATAACCATCTTGATGAAGACAAGAGTTCAAAATAGGGATGCTGGGGCAAGTTTGTTGTCGCAAAACATCAACACTTTGGAAACAATTTCTGAGACATCCTACACTGGAGGCAAAATAGTTGAGTTAATTCATTATCCTCAAGATTACACTGAGGCAGTTATGGACCACCTTAAGAGAAAAGCTTCTTCAAGTAAATTGGGCTACGATTTGATGGATGAAAAGCTATACCACCAATCAAACAACAAAGGTCGCTTCAGTCGAGACCAAAAAAGTTGATGAATTTCATCCAGGAAATAAATCATGAGTGATACATTAGAACATTTGCATTTCATTCAAACAAAACACTCATACCATACATGACATACTTACATCAAAAGATATTCATATTCAAATCAATGCATATTCACATTAGTCATAATATCACCCAATTGAGTTACATGCATCATAAACATCACCCTACACCACCATAAAAATCAATGCATAATAACATTCATGCATCAATCATTATAACTATAGTCAACATGAACATTCATAATATTGCATACATAAGCATTCAGACAACGGCATCCCTAAACTATAATTTTCTTACATCAAACACCAACAACATCAGTATGCATACTCATACACTCAACGCATAGTCAAATTCGTACAATACAATCATCAACATGAACTTCATGAACCGCATATCCAATTACACCATTCACCAAAAAAAATTTAAATTTTAAACTTCGAGGACCCCGTGCTTGACGACTTCGAAGTCATTCTTTCCAGGCTCTGTGTCGGATTGTTTTATTAAAACCATAATTTTGAGGGCTCGTGTTTGACGACATCAAAATTATAGGATTGAGTATCTCGTGCTTGACGACCTTAATCTGTGTCATCGAGGACCCCGTGCTTGACGATGTCGAAGTCATTCTTTACAGGCTCTGTGCCTGACTGTTTTATTAAACCCATAATTTTGAGGGTCCCGTGCTTGACGACCTCAAAATTATAGGATTGATGACCCCATGCTTGACGATCTCAATTTGTGCCTTCGAGGACCCCGTGCTTGACGACCTCGAAGTCATTCTTTACAGACTTTGTGCCTGCCTGTTTTATTAAAACCATAATTTTGATGGCCTCGTGCTTGACGACCTCAAAATTATAGGATTGAGGACCCCGTGCTTGACGACCTCAATCCGTGCCTTCGAGGACGACGTGCTTGACGACCTCGAAGTCATTCTTTTCAGGCTCCGTTCCTGACTGTTGTATTAAAACCATAATTTTGAGGGCTTCGTGCTTGACGACCTCAAAATTATAGGATTGAGGACCCCGTGTTTGACGACCTCGAATTCATTCTTTTCAGGCTTCGTGTTTGACTGTTTTATTAAAACCATAATATTGTGGGGCCTGGCTTGACGACCTCAAAATTATAGGATTGAGGACCCGTACTTGACGACCTCAATCCATGTCTTCGAGGACCCAATGCTTGACGACCTCAAAGTCATTCTTTCTAGGCTCTGTTCCTGATTGTTTTATTAAAACCATAATTTTGAGGGGTCGTACTTGACGACAAAAAAATTATAGGATTGAGGATCCCGTGTTTGACGACCTCAATCCGTGCCTACGAGGACCCCGTGTTTGACGACCTCAAAGTCATTCTTTTCAGGCTCTGTGTCTGACTGTTTTATTAATACCATAATTTTGAGGGGCTCGTGCTTGACGACAAAAAAATTATAGGATTGAGGATCCCGTGCTTGACGACCTCAATCCATGCCTTCGAGGACCTCGTGCTTGACGACCTCGAAGTCATTCTTTCCAGGCTCCGTGCCTGACTGTTTTATAAAAACCATAATTTTGAGGGCCCCGTGCTCAACGACCTCAAAATTATATGATTGAGGACCCGTGCTTGACGATCTCAATCTGTGTCTTCGAGAACCATGTGCTTGACGAACTCGAAGTCAATCCCTCCAGGCTCTGTGCCCAACATTTTATTTAAAATAAAAAAAATAAAAAAATTTGAAGGCCCCGTGCTCGATAGCTTCGAGGAGAAAATATTTTTGGGACCTCGACAAAATTAACGTTCATTTTCTTTACTAGTTACTTATCATGTCAGCACTCAAACATCAGTTTGTATGCTATCCGATAAGTAACAAGTAAAGAGGGGCAGGTGTAAACACCCAATTTTGTTCGACCCAAATTAACTTTTAGTGATAAAAATAAAATAATAAACATGTTTCAAAGATTAAAATAAAGATGTGTCAAAATGCATCATAAATAATTATTGGACCAATAATGGTCAAATATTACCTTTTTATATTATTATTTTTTTAGAAACAAATTCTAAATGAGTGTTAAGTGACTTGATGAAATAAAACATATGTCAATTTTCCAATAATTTTGTTTTCCACATTTAAATAAAAATAAAATGGGTGTTTAAAATACTATTTGGGATTCCATAAAAAATCTAATAATTATTATTATCTATTTAAAGGTAATTTAATAATTTTAATTTTATAAAGTCATTGTGGTTTTTTTTTGCCTAAAATTGATTTCTTAATACCATTAAATTTTTAAGGGTCAAATAATTATTTTTATGCTCACTCTTGAGAATTAGAATAATTTTGTAGCCCTATAAAAATTGTTATGAGATCATTATATTTAAAAGAGATATTTCCCAACTACATGCAAACCAGAAATTGCCTAATCGAAATTTTTATATTTAAGGTAATAAATAAATTCGAATTTCAAAATAATAAGAGGTATTACATTTTTAAAATTCAAATTCCAAATCTTAATGGTATACATCAAATTTTTTATTACATGCGCTAATTTATATCCTCCAAAGAATTAATTGGGAGATTATCTCCAAATATTACATGCGCTAATTTATACCTCCTATAAATTTGACCTCACATTCATACAAAAAGGGGACAATAGAAGAACAAAATGAAAAGAAGAAAGTTGAACCAGTGTCGTTGAATCCACAAAAGGCTCCATGCAACAGTCCTTATCTCCATTGGTTTGACATACTTTTCCCTCTATGGCATTGATTTTTATGCCAACCAATCACGCTTCAACACGAAGTCTAGTTTCCCCCTCACCTAGCACCTGATCCCCTGCGTCCGTGCTCACCTTAGGTGTAGTGCTCCTCCTTTTACAGCCAACCAGGATTTGACACGTGGAGCCTTCTTCCTCTTTTAGAACAATTTTTCTAGTCTATGGCACACTCTATCATACATTCACCAGGTTTGTTTTTGTTTTTGTTTATGTTTACATTATCTCAAGACATTTTGGCACTATTAAACTATAATCATCTATAAATGAGAAGATTTTTTATATATATAAAATTTACTTCTATTTTCGGAACCACACTGTCAAATCTATAAATAATAAAAACTGAAAAAAAAAATATTTTTGGTAAAATAATTTGACATCAATTAAAATAATAAATAACCTCGTTAAGATTTGACGTGGTTTGAACATTAGCTTCTACTGTTTCATCTATCTTAAAAATGATTGAATTTTAATTATATTTTAAAAATATCTTAATTATTTTAAAACCTCTTTAAGTTTTGAAGCGGTGTGGACATTAGCTCGTGCTACTTAAGGATGACAATGAGTTTGGATGGGTCCGGTTAGTACACTACCCGGACCTGCCCCGTTATTTTATTTTGGGACTCAGACCCGACCCAGAACCAGACAGATACCTGTCGGGTCTGCTACCTGCGGGTTCATGGGTACCCAGCGGATCTATGGGTACCCAAAAATTCACATAATATTTAAAAAATTGCAAAAAAGTTATAAATTGTAAATAAATTATAATCCAACGTGTGAGAATAAAAAAAGAAGCAAACGATAAAAAATTTTATAAAATATAATTAAAACATAAGTCACAACTCTAAATTGTACTAAAATACAAATCTTTTTTTACTAAGAGCATAATTTAAAATATGACAATAACAAATCAAATGTCTCGGATCCCTTCATCGACAACACATGGAAGAATTGATTCTTGCAAAATAAAAACATACAATTTAAAGATATAACAATTAACTTTGTACATAATTAACCATAGTGATCAACCATTGACAGTGGGTACTCATGGAGAATGATCATCTTGGCAAGTTTCATCCTTGAAGCATCTTGGTTAAAAATATAAGAATCAACAAGTAATTTATTTTTCCCTTGTTTCTCAATTTTGAGCAAGCACTGTCTTATATCTCGAGTTGTTCTCTGTGGACAAATATTAAAGTGTTTGTGTAAGTGTGATGTTCCTTGCTTTGATTCACCCAAGAGTTTAGCATGACAGTAATTGCAAACAGCTTTCTCTTCACCACCTATTACAACCAACTCAAAGTGTTTCCAAATAGGTGAAACAAATTTTCGTTTTTTCACCCCAATTTCCTTTTTAGTTTAGTGTTGAGTATCAGATTGATTTGCACTTTTTTCCATATTCATAGGGGTTGTTGTCTCGGTAGCTCGCAACAATTGTAAGAACCGAAATTCTACCCTTGAAATTTTTTCTTTTCTTTTAATCCTTTCATGCATACAGTCATCATACTACTTTGATTTCCCAATTATCATTCCTTAAAACACTTTTAACATAGAATATTACCATACAATTTATGTTGCGGAAAAACATAATTCATTCAATTAAACTCTAGTGCCTACCGCATACAACTAGCTATGGGTTTCCAAAATACCCATAGCTACGTGTATGCGGAAATACAATCAATCGTATAAGTCATATATCCATAGTTACAAAATATTCCAAGTAATTCAATAAGCACTCATGTACAAAATAGTGCAATAAATGAATCCAAAATATAAAGCTCCTAAATCTCCCAAAAATGAGTCTCCCTCATATCACCTGTTTATCTGCAACGGGATTATCAATTACAAAACACATAACACACAAAGGAGTAAGTCATTAATTCAATAAACATCATTATAAGGTAATCCACATTATAAAAAGGGGGTTAGTAAACCATCTTCGAAATTCATTTTATTTTGCTACATAACTTGAGCCAAAGTCACTACACCCCTTAGGGTTAGCTAAAAGCAGATTCTCATTTTCTTAAAACAAATCGTGTTTATATACTCAAGCCAGAGTTTTGCTTATATACTCAAGCCAGAGTTTTGCTTATATACTCAAGCCAGAGTTTTGCTTATATACTCAAGCCAGAGTTTTGCTTATATACTCAAGCCAGAGTTTTTCTTATATACTCAAGCCAGAGTTTTGCTTATATACTCAAGCCAGAGTTTTGCTTATATACTCAAGCCAGAGTTTTGCTTATATACTCAAGCCAGAGTTTTGCTTATATATTCAAGCCAGAGTTTTGCTTATATACTCAAGCCAGAGTTTCGCTTATATACTCAAGCCAGAGTTTTGCTTATATACTCAAGCCAGAGTTTCGCTTATATACTCAAGTCAGAGTTGCTAACCATTCATGGTCGGCTAAAAATACATTTCCTTTTGATTTATTTCACTATAAAACATTTCCGGTAAATTCACGCCCGCATTAGTATAAACACACCCATATATGTTTATACTAATTACGTGATTCACAACTAGATCAATCACATAACCAGAAGTACACATACTCTCTTTTCCGTAAACTTACGCCTACTTTAATATAAACGCACCCATATATGTTTTTACTAAATGCGTACTTTACACCTCAATCATTGCATAATCAGATAATACACATTTTCGAGTTCAAATGCACAATTAAAGACTTATCCTTACCTCGGTGAGTGTTGGGTTTGGTTCTTGGCAACTTCTCAAGTTCCACCGAGACCGCCTCCAACCTTAGGATCTTTCCTCATCCCACCACATAACACAATGTTAGTCATTTATTCCAAATATCACATAAACAACTTATAGTGCATCATTTAATCATACAAAATATTCATCATAGATATTCAACCATCTAAAACATGCATAATATCTCATATTCCAATATTTGGAGGTAAACTCATCTTCTACCTCTAGCATTTTACTCATTCTCTCCTTTTACCACATTTTCACTTTTAGGGTTTTTGGGGTTTTCATGAATCAACCCATAACTCTTTCCATTCTTGAGATACTAACTCTAAACCAACAGTTTACAAGGTAAGTATGACATAAAATGAATCATCACTCAAGAGGATGAGTTTCCATGTTTTTCTTCATTTTTGAGAAGAGATCCAACATACCCTAAAGTGAGTTTAAGAGAGAAAAGAGAGTTAGAATCTAGAGTTTTACCTCTTCTCAAGCTCTTAGATGAGTATCCAAGCTTTTTTCCCTTGAAAAGTTCTCTTCTCTCACTCTTCTTCTTTTCTAAAACCCTAGATTGTGTTTAGGGGTTTCTCATTAAATGCTGTCTCGTCGGTGTGAACACCCAATTTTGTCCGGCCTATATTTATAAAATATTGAAAATACAAAGATTCCAAAACTCAATTTTGTGTGTAAAAAGAACAACAATTTTAGTTGTCTCGAGACTAATTGAATGAGATTTTGCCAACTACAATTGTTTGCACCAGTAGGATAACTCAATTACAAATTCAGCTCCTGACAGTACTAAAGGTTATGGTTGTTTAACTGAGATTGAGGATTTGCTTAAGAATGAAATAAGAAATGTTCAAGATTGAGCAACCTTACATAAATAATTATGGTAATACAGTGGTTAACATAGTTGAGTTAAACTCTTTATGAACTAAGTTACATGAATGTGAGTTTGAACTTTGTTCTGTCTTTCTCCTTGTTAAGACCATGGATTCTAATAGAGGACCTACTCTAAATACAATGGAAATAAGCAAGCATGTGGCAATAGTTGTGAACACCCAATTTTGTCCAGCCTATTCTATGAAAATAAAAACAACAATAAGTAACTGGCTTTGGAGGTTTGAACCTTGAATATCGTTTCCATGTTTCCAAAACATAAAAATAAAACACCATGTATTCGGGTCCTCAATACAAGGACTTTAAAATGTTATTTTATTTCTAAACTTTGATGTCTCAAATGATATTTGCTGTTGATTATTTTAACCATGTTATTATTGAACATTTTATCTATATAAAAAGTTATACATTGAAAAACCATACATACATATACTGCTTTGCATTAGTAAATAAATATAAATAACTCACTTAACAAAGTTGGATATGGTAAATAACTCACTTTGGTGCAAAACATCATCACCAGTAACTAGCAAAATAAATCAATACTGAACCCAATCTTGATAATAAATAAAGTCCATATCCACCCAAACAATACTAAACCCTTTACACTGAAACTGAAATGGTTGATGTGATTGCTTCAAGTATCATCAACTTGTGAGTGAAACACAAAACTGGGAAACGTCGTCGTGATATCTCTGGCATGAAACAACATAAATCAATTTAGTAAAAAGATACAAGTTCATGATCAACTAAAGGTGTGTCTGATATAGAATATATAACATGGCTATATGGTTAGAGATGCCATCCAGAAAGAAGAAGAAAAAACAATTACAAGGCATTGTTGATGCTAATCAGGGCTAGTCTAGATATATCTGTTTTTTTTTTAATTATACTACTGAATTACAATATGCATGACCATGGGTCTTTTATCCTTCAGTTACAATCAGGACATTTAGTTAGCATTGATAACCATCCTTTACTAGTGTTAATCAGAAAACAAAAAGGTTTTGCATTATGGATTGGATTTAGCAAATGAAAAGGCTCTCTAAATTCACCAACCAGATATAAAAGGCAGTCATACATCAACAAGCAAAAGGGGCTAGTAACAAATACAGGACCACACTTCGGTTACAAGAGAGTAAATGACAACAATGATGGTTAGTTTTAACAGTCATAATCAGCATAATGAGCATTGAGGAGCAGCCTTAATAGAGTAGTGATAAAAAACAGTCAACAAATGTTGTTCAATTAGCAACTCAAGAGACTCTTACAAGTCTGCAAAAGGGCCACACACCTCTATAAAAGGAAGGCATTTCAGAAAAAGGGGGAGACATACAATTGTTTTGGAAAAAACCTTAGTATTCATCCAAAAGACTTTCACTTTACTTTCGTCCACCACTCATATACCATTCATAACATCCTAATACCGGAACACATCAATCAGAACAACTCACCCAGAAAAATACCCAAATAACGGCACACCAAAAGCATAAATTTCCTCACACATCACACGCATCAAACAGAAATTTGCATATCATACAATAGCCTTAATAAGAATCTGACGCAAAACACAAAGCATACAACAGAGGGAAGGAGCTAGCGGCTAGCCGAGAATTGGCAATCTCTTAAGCAGGACTATTGCAGTAAGTAGGTAATCCAGGTTGGTATTCTATTAGGCTCATAATAGTCCTCATGTAGCATTATGTTCAGCAATGTTAAAGACACTCAATCTGAAACTACAATTGTAAACAGATTTTTCTCACTATTTACTATGTCTTTCATGAACAGTCCTAGGCTGGTGGTGTAACTATTATTTATTCATGCATAGGGTCGGTCTTATAATCTTAAGCATATCTTTCATGACTAAACAAAGGCAAGGTATAATAATAATCAGTAAACCGAATCAAGAAACACCACTTTTATCTCTAAAACTGAACTGTCGCTTGCATATATTCATAGTATTATGGAAATAAACCCACTCCGAGAATCTTAACATCACCTGCCATGTTGATACGACGACATTGATCGATAGCCATGTCTAATTTTATATACAATAGAAATTCCAACTGAGAATGGGTTACGGTTCTTTACCGAATCCTTGTGGTTCTATCGATTTCGAGCCACAAATTCGAGCCGCTTTCGGGTCATAACAGAGAAGGGAATTGAAGCCACCGCATCAACGTCGTCGGAGAAGAGGACCAGAGCCAACCTTCACCGGAGCGGAAACGCCGCTGCCGTTTCCGGAGGAGAAAACCCACGAACCCATCTTCTTCTCCCCTTCGTCTTCTCTTTTCTCTCTTCTTCTCACTTCCCTCCTCTCAACGTCACCCAACACCCCAAAACTAACCAAATGTAGAAAAACAACAAAACCCCCTCCCAACCTGATTCATCTTTGTGGGCTTTCAGCCCACATATCATTTTTTTTTTGTATTATTTACCATCTTTTATTTTATAATTAGGATAACAACATTTTAAGTTAGTGTTAAATTCCATACCTCTTTTATTTACTAACCCCTTTTATCTACCCTTACACTTGTATGAATAATTACCTCGCGTGATTTAAATTAATGATTTTAAGTCTTTATGTTTGCGATAAATTATAATTTTGAAAGTTATATTTGTTATATTAATAGAAATCCTAATGCGCCATATCAAATATTTCAAAAATAATCATTATTTATTCAAGTGATTTTAAACGGAATTTATAGTAAGGTTATGGCCCGTGTTGTCTCTAAATTCTCTAAAAATGGGAAGGAAGTCTACGACTAGTGCCGTCTCTAAACTATTAATTCCATATCAAATATTTCAAAAATAATCATTATTTATTCAAGTGATTTTAAACGGAGTTTATAGCAAGGTTATGGCCCGTGTTGTCTCTAAATTCTCTGAAAATGGGAAGGAGGTCTATGACCAGTGCAGTCTCTAAACTATTAATTCCATATCAAATATTTCAAAAATAATCATTATTTATTCAAGTGATTTTAAACGGAGTTTATAGCAAGGTTATGACCCGTGTTGTCTCTAAATTCTCTAAAAATGAGAAGGAGGTCTACGACCAGTGCCGTCTCTAAACTATTAACTCCATATCAAATATTTCAAAAATAATCATTATTTATTCAAGTGATTTTAAACGGAATTTATAGTAAGGTTATGGCCCGTGTTGTCTCTAAATTCTCTGAAAATGGGAAGGAGGTCTACGACCAGTGCTGTCTCTAAACTATTAATTCCATATCAAATATTTTAAAGAAATTTATATTATTTATTTAAATGATTTTCAATGGAATTTTTATAGTAAGGTTAGGGCCCGTGTTGTCTCTAAATTCTCTGAATATGGGAATGAGGTCTACGACCAGTGCCGTCTCTAAACTATCAATTCCATATGTTAAAATATCCTTAGCAAACAAGTTTCAATTTTATTGATTAACCATTTCGATACCTTCAAATCAACGAAATCAACCAATTAATTTTCGAACCAGAACTACGTAGCCTTAATTTCCCTATTGCAGCTAGGGATACGTAGGAGCAAGTTGAATTCTTGTCAGGCACAACAATAAAAAATAAAACATTTTGTTTTTATTTACTAAATTTTAATAAATAATTTTAAGGGTATAAAATTCCATGTTATTAGCGAGGGTACCGTTTTAATACGGGCGGACGGGGTGCTAATACCTTCCCCGATCCGTAATCGACTCCCGAGCTCAGAATCTCTGGTTAAAGACCAAATTATCCTAATTGGGCATGTTTAGAGTTTTCTACGTTTTAACCGCAAAAAACGTAGTGGCGACTCCAAATCAATTGGAAGAGGTAGAAATCGAGTTCGCCTCTCCCTAAGTCGTAGGGCCGGTCTTCCAACCGAAAATCGGGTCGCGACAGTCTGGTTCTCGCTTAAGCGAGGGATTCTCGCTCAAGCGAGAAAATCCCGCCCATTTTAAAAACTCAAATCTGACCCTCTCGCTCACGCGAGAATCTCACAGTGGCAACAGCCCCAAAATGACATTTCTCACCCAGGCGAGACAACTCTCGCTCGGGCGAGAATTCTCCAGTATAGCCCAGGATTTCACCCTCCCAGATGAACCTCTCTCGCTCAAGCGAGAGTCCGAGGGCTGATACTATGATTTTCAAGACTTAAAATTTGGGGTGTTACAACAATGACACAAGATAATCCTTACTGGCTGAGTCACGACCAAGTCACTCTCTTTAGGACGTTTCGTGATACTGCCTCAATGTGCAAGTAGACTATCAACCACGTCGTCCCCATGATAAAACAACTCAACTCTCTGTTATATGATTTCTTACTGCACTGTAAGAATCGTTCTCGAATACACCCAAAAATATGGCTCACAATATTGGCATCCTGTGCCAATTCTATTCCAACAAACTGACTACCAGTGTCAGTATTCCGAATTTGCCACAATATTGGATTTCAGTTCTAACTCTAGTGCCACGGAAAGAAAGGGAGCGAAAGGAGGCCGAAATTGCGTCAGTAGAAACTATGGAGGGAGAAAGAGAAGAGCAAGTATAATCATACTTTCTCTTGGGGCAAGTAACAATGAGGAGGGGAGGCCTCTATTTATAGCGTGAGACATCCAACCGACCCTCCATCCAACGGTCCAGAAAAAATCCATCTACGATATGGAGGAATTAGGCGCGGATCCACCTCCTCAAATACCGGGTCATGCAGCGACTCGATCTCTCTTGCTTCTCGATCCTTCCTCATTCCCACGTGTGGTGACTCGGTCAAGCTTGACCTGGTCATCCACACGGGTCCAATGGCAAAGCCTTCCGGCCGGACGACGGTGGAGGAGGAGGTGGTGGTGGTGGTGCGCGCGCGCATGTGTGGATGGGTTTTGTTTGTGTGAGTCCTCACCCACTCACAAAATCCATTGTACCCCTTGGGGCACACCCCAATGTAGGATTTTAAAACTTAAAAGGCCTTTAATCATCCCTCCTCCAACCAATGTGGGACTTGGAGATTTTTTGAATTTCACACTCCAAGTTTCCCTCATTAATGGTCACATTAATATGCTTTAGTGCCTCTTTGAAACCTTCAATTCTCAACAATCCTCCACTTGAAATTTAAAAAAAGATTTTCGGGAATTTATGCAGTCTCAATAAGATTGTGCATAAACAAAGGTGTCATATGACTTTAACCTTTGCATAGTGAATAAGATCCAAATTTTACTAGAGTGACTCGTAGTCTTGAACTCTATCTCCGACATCAAACCACACACAACATTTTCAAAGGTGTATTCAATAAAGCTCGTTCGTTAAAGGTCATGCACGTTTATCCCATTTTAGTGAACGCTCTAGAAATTTATGCCCCTAAATTTCTTAGAAGCTGGCCCTCACTTTCCCATTCACATAGGTGAGTCTATCAAGAATACTCTTGTAGTCTAGGTACTCCACTCCAATTGGAGTATAGATCTCATTAAGAGTTTAACTCATCCTTACATATACTGCAGGAATCATGCTTCTCATAATTTTATAGCATGTTCATTCTCATATCACTTCATGACTTGTTATTACCCATTGAGCCTACTTCTTGGGATCTCCAGTCAGTTAGATTGGGTTACCATCGTGAGTGATATTCGTTCTAAAGGCAATTGTCCCATAAGCTTAGAAGTATTATGGACTTTCTCTCTAGCTAGTCCTTTCGTCAAAGGATCTGCTAAGTTATTCTCAGTGCGTACGTGATCCACTCTAACAGCTCTTGTAGAGAGAAACTCTCTAATAGTGTTGTGCTTACGACGTATTTGTCGTTTCTTACCGTTATAAAAATGATTCTCAATCTTTGCAATAGCCGCGGTACTATCACAATGGATCAACACAGATGGTATCGGTTTTTCCCATAGGGGAATCTCAACTAGCAAGCTTCTAAGCCAACTTGCTTCTTCACTAGCTGTTGCTAGTGCTATCATCTCAGCTTTCATAGTGGATTGAGCCAGAATCGTCTGTTTCTTTGACTTCCAAGAAACAGCCCCACCAGCTATGCTAAATATATAGCCACTGGTTGCTTTGGAATCATCTGAAAGAGTGTTCCAATCAGCATCGCTGTATCCTTCTAGGACAGCTGGAAACCTTTGGTAATGTAATCCAAGGTTTATAGTTTTCTTAAGGTATCTATTACCCTTTCTATAGCATTCCAATGCTCCATACTAGGTCTACTGGTAAACTTGCACAATAGTCCCACAACATAGGCAATGTCGGGTCTAGTGCATTCAGTGACATACCGAAGGCTGCCAATGATGATAGCATACTCTGTTTGTCTTACACCTTCACCAGTGTTCTTAAAAAGTTTTACACTTGGGTCATATGGTGTGCTAGCGGGTTTACAGTCAAAGTATTTATATTTCTTTAGGATCTTTTCTACATAATGTGATTAATCCAAAAAAATTCCTTCCTTTGACCTAGTAATTTTTATACCAAGGATTACATTTGTCTCTCTAAGGTCTTTCATATCAAAGTTGTTACACAACACTGATTTCACATTATTCACAACATGAATGTTGGAACCAAATATGAGTAAGTCATCTACATAGAGACATATGATAGTGTAAATGTCACTTTCTGATTTGTAATAAATGCATTTATCACTTTTATTCACCTTAAACCCATTCGATATGATTAAGTTATCAAACTTTTCATGTCACTATTTAGGTGCTTGCTTAAGACCATACAATGACTTATCTAACTTGCAGACTTTATTTTCTTGCCCATGGATTACAAAACCCTCAAGTTGTTCCATATAGATTTCTTCTTCCAAATCACCATTCATAAAAGCGGTTTTAACATCCATTTGATGTACTACTAAATCATGTATCGCAGCGAGCAATATTAGTACTCTAATGGATGTTATTCTAGTAACATGTGAAAATGTATCGAAGAAATCTACACTCTCTCTTTGTCTGAAACTTTTGGCTACACGGCGAGCCTTGTATTTATCCACTGTGCCATCAGGTTTCAATTTCTTTTTCAGAACACACTTACAACCAATCGGTTTGTTGTAAGGACCAAAATTCTACACTTGAAAATTCTTCTCATTTTAATATAGATATTCCTATCGTCCCTATTTCTCTTCAATTAAACAACATTCAATACTTGAAAGTCAGTTATCGCAATAAACTATAACCCTTTTCCCATGGAGCAGAAAAACATAATTCATATATTTCCTTCTTGGTAAGTACCGCATATGACTAGCTATGGGATTCCAAAATACCCATAGCTATTAATATCCAGCTTTACAAAAATGTAGTACTAATTCAGTTAGGATTTACAATTATCCAATTAACAGTTTACATCAATCAATCAAAAAAAAATAGGATTTCGAGTCCTAAGCTCCTCATGCGGCGAACCGAGTATCCTCAATTACCTCGTTTAACTGCAATGGGATTATCATAACAGATATACACAACAACAACAAAGGAGTAAGTTATCAATTCAATAAATATCAGTAAGCGATAATCCACATTTTAAGTTTTATAATACAAGAAGCCATAAAATGATAAAATCTACATCTCATGTTTATCCCTCTCATGTTACTACATCCAACCCTTTGAATTTAATCGCTCATCTCTGCCATACCTTGTCACCTCCTTCATCAATACCATTTCAAATCATTATTTTCCAATTGCACGTTTACCTTTTCATTACCACTTGGGGCAAGTCATGCACAGTACCACATAGGGCAAGTCATGCACAGTACCACATAGGGCAAGTCATGCACAATACCACATAGGGCAAGTCATACACAATACCACATAGGGCAAGTCATACACAATACCACATAGGGCAAGTCATCCACAATACCACATAGGGCAAGTCATACACAATACCACATAGGGCAAGTCATACACAATATCACATAGGGCAAGTCATACACAATACCACATAGGGCAAGTCATACATCGATCATATACGTAATCATAAGATTCACACATTTTCTATTATCATATACCATTAATAACTTATCCTTACCTTGGTACGTGTCGGGGTTGGTTGTGGGTAACTTTGCATGTTCCTTCGCTACCTTCTCCAACCTTAGGATCTTTCATTATCCCCATCACATAACGATAATGTCAGTCATTTATTTCCAAGTATCACATAAACAGTTTATATTGCATCACTCAACCATACAAAATATTCATCATATTTTCAATGTTTAAAAGCTACTTTCATCATAAGTTTACAACCATCTAAAACTTTCATATCCTTTCCTATTTTAACATTGTAACTCAACTCATCTTCTACCTCTAGTATTTTACCCATCTTTCCTCTCCAACCTCATTTTCTCTCTCTAGGGTTTTGGGTTTCCATGAGTCAACCCACAAATCCCTTTCCATTCTTGGAACACTAACTTAAAACTAAGAGTTTACAAGGTAAGAATGACATAAAATGAACCATCACCCAAAAGAATGAGTTTCCATGGTTTTCTTCATTTTTGAGAAGAGATCCAACATACCCCAAAGTGAGTTTAAGAGAGAAAAAGAGAGTTAGAATCTAGAGTTTTACCTCTTCTCAAGCTCTTAGATGAATATCCAAGTTTTTTGCCCTTGAAAAGCTCTATTCTCTCACTCTTCTTCTTTTCTAAACCCTAGATTGTGTTTAGGGGTTTCTCATTAAATGTTGTCTCATCGGGTTCTCGCTTAAGCGAGGGATTCTCGCTCAAGCGAGAAAATCCCGCCCATTTTAAAAACTCAAATCTGACCCTCTCGCTCAAGCGAGGGATTCTCGCTCAAGCGAGAATCTCATAGTGGCAACAGCCCCAAAATGACATTTCTCTCCCATGCGAGACATCTCTCGCTCAGGCGAGAATCCTCCAGTATAGCCCAAGATTTCACCCTCCTAGGTGAACCTCTCTCGCTCAAGCGAGAATCTCTTGCTCAAGCGAGGATCCGAGGACTGATACTATAATTTTAAAGACTTAAAATTTGGGGTGTTACATTTTCAACCAGGTGGCAAGTCAGTCAAATGCCAAGTCTTGTTAGACTCTAGAGAATCCATCCCATCATTTATGGCGTCTTGCCATAAATCAGCATCCAAGGAAGTCAAAGCTTCTTGGATTGTTGATGGATCATCTTCTAATGTATAGACCATATAATCTGGTCCATACTCTCTAGGAGTTCTTGTTCTCTTACTTCTTCTAGGTTATACTTCTAACCCATCATCACAATCTCTAATCACAAGTGTGTGACTAGTTGATGTGCCCCCACTATTCCTCAATTTAAAAGGGAATTTCTTTTCATTGAAGTCAGCATCATTAGACTCAATGATCACTTTAGCGTTAAGGTCATAAAACCTATATGCCTTGTTGTTCATAGCATACCCAATGAATACACATTCATAGGCTCTACTAGCGAGTTTAACTCTTTTGGGGTCTGGTATCCGGACATAAGCCAGACAACCCCAAGTTCTGAAATAAGACAAGTTTGGTAGTCTATTCTTAAAGAGTTCATATGGGGATACTTTGCTCTTAGACTTGGGGACTCTATTTAGCACATAACAAACAGTTAATAAAATTTCACCCCACCAAGAGGGTGCTACACCAGAACTTAACATGATAGCTACTACTAATTCAGTTAATGTTCTATTCTTTCTTTCAGCTTTACCATTCATTTCAAGAGAATACGGTGCAGTTGTTTCATGAATAATGCCTTTTAATTTATAAAAATCATTAAACATGCAAGAATCATACTCAGTGCCTCTATTGCTTCTGAGTTTCTTTATTTTCTTATTAGATTGATTTTCAATTTCGGTTACATAGACTTTAAACATATCAAGTGCTTAACTTTTATTTTTCATAAGATATACAAAAGTGAAATCAGAGCAGTCATCTATAAATGTTATAAAATATCGTTTACCATTTCTGGTTAACGTTCCATCTAATTCACATATATCAGAGTGTATCAAATCTAAAGGCTTGAATTCTCGCACTATTGATTTATGTGGTTTTTTAGTTATTTTAGCTTGACTACATGATTCACAATTTTCAAAATCATTTTTAGATAACTTGAGAATTAATCCTAAATTACTCAAATTTGTAATAGCACGTTTATTAATATGATAAAGTCTAGAATGCCAAATAGAAAAATCACACAGCGTGTAAATGGAATCATAAATTTTATTAATAGTAACTTCAACATTTAACTTAAACATGCCATCAGTGGTGTACCCCTTCCCTACAAATACCTCATTCTTAGTAAGAGTGTACAAGTCTGCTCCTATGGTCTGGGTAAAACCAGCCTTATTAAGAAGAAAACATGAAACTAGATTCTTCCTCATCTCTGGAGTGTGCATCACATCTTTGAGAATCAGAGTCCTCCAAGATGTAAACTTTAGCTCCACATCACCAATTCTAGCAACAGTAGTGGTGTGAGAGTCTCCCAACATCACTTTCTTGTTATCAGCATTCGTGTATGTTTTGAACATAGCACGATCATAGTAGACATGACGAGATGCGCCAGTATCTACCCACCACCCATCACTTTCTCCAATCATTGTGACCTCAGTTAACACGACCACAAGTGGATCCTCAACCATGTTGGCTTGTGGAGGATGATCCACTGGTTGGTTTCTGCACTTTCGAGCCATATGACCTGGCTTCCCACACTTGAAGCTAGAGGTGTCAACATGGGCTGGCCCGTGCGGGCCGGCCCGCCACAACCCGAAATTTTGTAGGGGTTGGGTATTA
The DNA here is from genome assembly GCA_009771035.1 of Lupinus albus. Lineage (NCBI taxonomy): Eukaryota > Viridiplantae > Streptophyta > Magnoliopsida > Fabales > Fabaceae > Lupinus > Lupinus albus. The sequence continues at coordinate 11,872,904 of CM019999.1, forward strand.
AATTTGGCACTTTTTAATGAATCCGGGCTTTTTAGCCCGGCCCGGTCGGGCTATATTAAAACCGGACTCGGTCCGGGCTTACCCGGGCGGGTTCGGGCTACCCGTTTTCTCTTATTTTAAAACTTTTTTGGGGACTTTTTGGCAAGGTAATAAGCTTAAGATGAAAATTATTTTAAAAAATAAATTATGATAAAAAATAGATAATATATACTAAATATTGTGTTATGAAATTTGAATAAAAAATAGAGTAATGTCTATAACATAAATATTTATAAATTACAATAATGTTATCAAGTTAATAATTATATTATTTTTCCTATTTTGCTTAATATCATTTTAAGCACATTAGCAAAATAGTGTATCAAATTAACTGAGAACATTAAACCATATAGATTCTATTTTCTTTTTTTAATTGTATATTTAATTAGATTTAACTTCTACAACAAAAACATAATAAAGAAAATAATTTTTACAACGAAACTGAAAAACAACTTAATTGTTTACCGTAGAGAACTCAACACAACCAAATTTAACATAACAGTTCACAATGAAAGTGTTGATAAAGAAAGAGCATACAAAAGATATCCATACACAAAGTAAAGAAATATTATGATGATAGTTATACTTCGACACATAGAATTCATTCTAAATTTGAGTCTATACTATCATTACTATAAACCAAAGTGATATTATTATTTATTGTATCCATTTATTATATTGAAGTTACAAATTATATTATGTTAGAGATTGAGAGTCTAATATAAATAAAATATTTAAGGGATGAGTAATGTTATGAATCATATCCGTAGACTTAACATCATGTCTTAGTTCAAACACATAGCATTATATCTATAAGTTTGGTTGCATTGAGTATAACAATTGTGTTAAAAAATTTATACATTAATATCAAATGATATATATATATATACATATTAAATATGTTAAAATAATTTTTTTTTTAATATTATGCTGGCCGGCCCACAACCCGCAACCCGCATAGGGCGGGCTTGGGCTAAATTTTGATATACATAAATTGTATTCGGGCTTTTTAGCCCGGCCCGATTTAGCCCGAACCCGCTCGGGTAGCCCGTTTTGACACCTCTACTTGAAGCAGATAAATAGGTTGCCAAAGTCATTCTTAGCAGGTGGTTTAGCATATTGGACATTTTTAGGGTTCCAATTCTTGTTGCGGTCGGTGTTCTTAGTCATATTCCCATTGCGGTTTTGATTCTTAAAGTTGCTGCCCGAAGGCTTCAGAACCACACTTGAGAATTTCTTTCTAGTGCTATTGCTTGATAAAGCCAGCACTTCTTCGTTCTGATCTTGCTTACGAGCCTCTTCCTCAATGCGAAGACGAGTGATCAGAGATTCCAAAGAAAATCTTTTGGTCTTATGTCTTAGGACGTTTTTAAAGTCCTTTCAGCTAGCTAGCAGTTTGTCAATAATGACAACTACCTGAAATTGTTCATCTAAGGGCATACCCTCAGTGATGATCTCATGAACAATTTTCTGAATCTCGTGAGACTCAGATTCTACTGATTTATCATCGGTCATCTGATACTTGAGGTAGCGGCTAATAGCATATTTCTTAGTCTCAGCTTCCTCAATATCATATTTCTTTTTGAGTGCTTGCCAAACTAATTTGGCAGATTTATATGAGATGTACTAATCATATAGATCATTTGACAACCCACCAAGAATGAAATATTTGCATAAGTAGTCATTTTCCTTTTCCTCTTTCTCAGCTTCTTCAGGGACCACTAGGACATCATCCTTCAAAACATGGGCAACCTTTTTAACCGTTAGGAAAAATTCCATCTTGGTTTGCCAGCGTTTGAAGTTAGTCTCGTCAAACCTAAATGGTTTGCTTAGGTCGAAGTTGTTCGGACTAGTAATATTATCTACGAGTGTCATTGCAGTAGAAACGTCTTAAAATTGTTGTCTTGGTAGCTCACAACAATGACACGAGATAATCCTTACTGGCTGAATCACGATCAGGTCGCTCTCTTTAAGACGTTTTGTGGTACTGCCTCAATGTGCAAGCAGACTATCAACCACGCCGTCCCCAGGATAAAACAGCTCAGATCTCTGTTATATGATTTCTTACTGCACTGTAAGAATTGTTCTCGAATACACCCAATATGGCTCACAATATTGGCTTCCTGTGCCAATTCTATTCCAACAAACTGACTACCAGTGTCAGTATTCCGAATTTTCCACAATATTGGATTCCAGTTCCAACTCTAGTGCAACGGAAAGAAACGGAGAGAAATAAAGTCGGAATTGCGTCGACGGAAATTATGGAGGGAGAAAGAGAAGAGCAAGTATAATCGTACTTGCTCTTAGTCCAAGCAACAATGAGGAGGGGAGGCCTCTATTTATAGCATGAGGCCTCCAACCGACCCTCCATCCAACGGTCCATCAAAAATTCATCTACGGCGTGGAGGAGTTAGGCGCATATCCACCCCCTCAATCATTCCTCATTCCCACGTGTGGTGACTCGGTCAAGCTTGACTTGGTCATCCACACGGGTCCAATGGCAAAGGCCCAATGGCCTTCTAAAATTAAATTAAATAAATATTTATTTTTCAACAAAAAGAATGCTGGGCCCAAGCCGAAGCTCGGCCCGACCAGACAGCGACGGAGGAGGAGGTGGTGGTGCGCGCGTGTGTGGAGGGGATTTGTTTGTGTGAGTCCTCACCCACTCACAAAACCCATTGTACCCATTTGGGCACACCCCCAATGTAGGATTTTAAGACTTATAAGGTCTTTAATCTTCCCTCCTTCAACCAATGTGGGATTTGGAGATTTTTTGAATTTCACACTCCAAATTTCCCTCATTAATGGCCACATTAATATGTTTTAGTGCCTCTTTGAAACCTTCAATTCTCAACAGATGCTGAATTTGACTTCCCCTCATTTGATGGAGTTTGCATAATAGAGTCTTCTTGCGTATAATTAGAGTCTTGTGGGTTAAACATTCTACATATAACAATAACAAAGTTTAGTAATATAATGTAAATAAACATTGATTATTGATAACATTTGTTGATTATGAAAGATAAAAAAAGTCATATAACAAAGTCATATTACTAAATATTGATTATTAATAACATATGTAGATTATAAAAGATAAAAAATTTATACTTAGATATAAAGTAATAAAGTCATATTACTAAATATTGTCAACAAAGATTAAGATGGAATGGGAATAAAGTTCAAGCAATTCATATGCAGATAAAGTTCAAGCAATTCATATGCAGTCACAACAGAGCTTTATTACTAAATTTTGCTTCTGGTCAGTGAGAAAACTAGTATCATATTACTAAATATTACTAAACAATATCATATTGATTATTGAGAGAGTCATATGCGCATATATATATATAAACAATGACAAACATGCATTTTATGTGTACATTGTCTCAAATTCTTAGTGTTTTGTTTCATTATAGAGAATAAGAATATTAGTATAATTTAAACCATTAAAAACATTATTGATATATATAAGTTGAAGAATATTAACCTCTAATTACTTATGACGCTGGAGAGGGAATGAGTTGTGAAGAGGGAGTGAAGTTCTGGTGGAGACAGGAGATGAGGAGAATAAAGAAAACAAGAGAATTATGATTTAGGAAGGAAGAGTAGTTGTTAGGGTTAGAAATTAGAAAATAATGAAATTGAGTTATGTTTATATATATATATGAGGAGAATAAAAAAATAAGGGAATTAGGATTTAGGGAAGAATAGTAGCTGTTAGGGTTAGAAATTGAAAATTAAGGAAATTGGGTTATATATATATATATATAAGAACGGGTATGGGTACTAGCAGATTTGGGTACCACATTACCCAGACCCGCCCTATTCAATAGCGGGTCTGAAAAATATCCAGCCCCAAATACCAACTGTAAGGACCCGATTTTCATAACTCGAAAATTCTCTTTTAAAATCCTTATTCGTGAAAGTGAAGTGATTACTTTTGAAAGACATTACTCGAACAGTTTGGAAACTTGAGTGAATACGTTTATAAATTTGCAAGGCGGAAATATTCCAAACACCCTTCATTTCAAAAGCATGTCATTACACTTCCGTTCAAATACATCCTTTATACAATTACACTTTCTCAAAATTTACCTTGAATACAAACATTAGATTCACTTCATTATATACTTACAAGAAAGTTGTTTATACATGAATTTCACTTTAACATGTTCTTCATATTACAAATATTTATCATATAACATATCAATTACATATTATCCACTACTTTATCATGTACTCTTCTCCGCAAGCGTCCAATGCGCTACCTCCACAACCTGAACCCAAATATACAACACATACAAGGAAAGACAGAGGGAGTAAGAACCAACTACGGCGACCGTAGCGTGGATTTACATGGAGTAAAGACATTAAAGTATTAAAACCACACACATCTAACATCAATCATGATATGCATATATCAATCAACACATATTATCCATATTCACCCTATAGTACACATATATCCCATACTATATGTGTTCTATAGTGTGCATATTTATTCATCGCATTTTATTCATATTCACCCTATAGTACACATACATCCCATACTATATGTGTTATATAGTGTGCATACTTATTTATCGCGTATTATCCATATTCACTCTATAGGATATACATCCCATAATATATATCCTATGGCATGCATATGATTTTCATTCCGAGTATACACTTTTCACATCCTTCACATTCAATAATAATTTACCCTTGATCTCATTCAACAATTCTGCACCGTACAAATAATCACCATACCCCATCGGGCAGGTCGAGTAATCCCCATACCACCTCGGGCAGGTCGAGTTTCCACATTACACTCACATCCATGTCATACACAGTCAACACAAGGCATCTCATTATTTTATCACCATAAATAACATACAACATCTTCATTGTCAGAAACATACCTTTATCCATTTTAACACATTCACAGCTCATCACACATTCATTGTTACAACACACCCATACATGTTTATAACAATCAACTACTCACAACATACTCATTTTAATAAACATACTCATTCCATTTTAACACATTCACAACTCATCACACATTCATTGTTACAACCACCCAGACATGTTTATAACAATCAACCACTTACAATATACTCATTTATGCTTATGACCATAAATATCTCACACACCATCATTATCACACAACATAACCATTATCATAAACAAACCACACATAACATATTCTTCATCATATACACATTAACGTTAGAACCATAAATGAGCATATAGAGTTTTATTCAAATAAACGGTTTTCCCCACACATATATCTCCACTTTTATGGCTAATACATCCTCATGTAAGATAAAGACTCTCACATGGATCACAAACTCCCAAGAGAGTTTCTATCCGTTAATATGCTCCGATTCTTGAGGGAAATCGGAGATGACGACTCTAATGAAATACTCTAAGACCACAATGGTCTTCTCCCTCACCTTAGGTTGCGTAAGCTCCGTTGCTCCGCAAAAGAGCCACATCTCCCTTCATCTCCTCCAACCTCCATTGTTGCTTTTTCACCTCCAAGCTTTTCCAAATGTGTCACCATGAAGCAAGAGAAAGGTTTTGATGAGTTTTGAGGCTTAGTGGAGGGAAAAATGGTCCATTTGGGTGGAGCCACCGTTGGGAGAGAAAGGGGAAGAAAGAAAATGAAGATTAGGGTTTCTAGGTCCCCTTTTTCACTTTTATAGTCACAGTGATGAGTGTAATCGATTACCATATGGTGTAATCGATTACATCAGTTAAAAATTTAAAATACAAACTCAACGACTCGATGTAATCGATTACCAAACATGTTGTAATCGATTACAATGTGAAATATGCACATATATGATGCTTTTAATATGTTGTAATCGATTACGAGTATAGTGTAATCGATTACATCATATAAAATACACAGATCTGATTAGTTTATCAGCATGTAATCGATTACCAGTATTGTGTAATCGATTACACTGTTTTATAGTGCCCAAAATTGCCATTTCTCACCCAGGCGAGACAACTCTCTCTTGCGGGTATTTCTCGCCCAGGCGAGACTTCCAGGACTGATACTATAATTTTAAAGATTAAAATTCGGGGTGTTACACCAACAGGTCCAAAATAAAGACCTAGACCATATTCGTTGCGGGTATTTTTTGCAGGTACCCACGGATCTGGGTACCCATTGTCATCCTTACTGTTGCTTCGTCTTTTCTTAAAGTGGATAAAATCCCTTTTTTTAATCAAATAAACCAATACCAACCAATTTTCAAATTAGAACTATGTAGTCTTGATTCCCTAAAGCATTTAGGGATACGTATGAGCAAGATTAACTCTTGTCAGACACAAAAATAAAAAATAAAACATTTTGGTTTAGTTATTGAATGTTAATAAATAATTTTTAAGAGTATAAAAAGTTTATGTTATTAGTGAGAGTATCATTTTAATATGGGCGGACGGGGTGCTAATATCTTCCCTAATCCGTAATAGACTCTCGAATCCATATCTCTGATTGAAAAGACCATTTTTATCCAATTTGGGCTTAAATTGAGTTTTTCATGTTTTAACCGCAAAAAACATGGTGACGACTCCTAAAGATGTCGCATAGCCGAAAATCGGGGCGCGAAAGTAGTATATTGCTTTTCAATATGAATCTTCTACATTACCAAAAAAAAAGTAATCATTACCAACAAAAAAATACAATTCTTCTACATTTAATTTCTTCATTCCCCCTTTCCACGTTAATATTTGGTATTTACAAAACATTTTCATAACTTTACTCTGAAACTTTTATGTCTCTTGCCCAAAACTAGTGGTGGAATATCTCATTTCGGTTTAAAATTTTATGTGAAATTAGAATTTGTTTAGCAAACAATTCATAACTTAAAAATGCCCAAGTTATAAAACAGACTATCAGTCAAATTACTTAAAAGATAATTAACTGTATTTATTTATAAAATATATAAATAATTAAAAATACTATTAAATATGTGGTAAATTGGAAATTATTTCAATAAAATTAATATTATAAAATATAAAGATAATTAATTTTCTTATATTTGAAGACCAGTAAAAAAAATGTAAAGAAAGAAAATGCAACATTTATTATTAGCTGCATGCTCCTTTCAAGAGAGGGAAATATCAATCATATATTCACTAACGTTCTCAACATAAAGGAGTGGAAGATAAGATCTTACTCATTAGCCTCCATAGTCCTTATTACATTTTTGTAGTAAGAACTTAGCAATACAAACCTTCAACCATCCTCTTAAACTTTTTAAATAGGTCCATTTGCGGTATGCAGAAAACGAGAAGAGTAGACACAACAAAGTGTTGCTCTAATGATGACAGAATGACCAACCAATGATTGGTGGTGCTATATTTTTTAATATTGTTGATTACTTCTCACTCAATATAAGTCACTCGGCAATCATTCATCAATGCATCTAATTCGATTACGCAATCTTAATAGTTGAAAAGATTTTTTCTACCATTGTTGTGACAACACGTAAAATTATTGTTAACTTCAAAATAAGATTTAACACCTAAACAATATGTCTTACACTTTCAACAAACTTATCTAAAAGATTATTGATTCCTTTCATAGAAGCAAATATAATATAAGGACCCAAAATCTACCCTTGAAATTTTTTCCTTATTTTATTCCATTTTCATACATTTCCCCATAACTTTTTAAATACAATTTCGACAACCTTGTTTTAAATCCCACTTTCCTATTCATACTCATTTCATGAGTTAAAAATGACATACATATTTGTTTAAGAGAAAATCATAATTCATTAATGCATCCCTGTAACTACCGCATACAACTAGCTATGGTTCCAAAATATCAATAGCTACAAATATCCAGAGTTACAAATATTCATAACTACCAACATGTACAAATATCATGTACATGATTACAAATATTCAGTTCAAAAACACCATTAGTTAGAGTACAAAACAATGCAGATAAGGACTTCAAAAACTAAAAGCCTATAAGCTCCTAATCAACACATCCTTAAATATTCCACCTACCTGCAATGGGATTAACTTTGACAATTCACATAAAATACAAAGGAGTAAATCATTAACTCAATAAATGTCAATATACATTAATCCATATTTTAATACGGTTAAGTAAACAATTTAGAGTTAAATACTCTTAAAACTATTTCATCTTTTATACTCTTTATAAATCATGCTATATAACTTGAGCCAAAGTTTGCTACATCGTTTGAGTCAAAGCGTGCTACATTGCTTGAGGCAAAGCTCGCTACATTGCTTGAGGCAAAGCTCGCTACATTGCTTGAGACAAATCTCGCTACATTGCTTGAGCCAAAGCTTGCTACATCGCTTGAGTCAAAGTTTGCTACATCGCTTGAGTCAAAGCTTGCTACATTACTTGAGCCAAAGTCGCTAACCAATCATGGTCGGCTAAAATGAGTTTCCTTTTCATTGATACATCATCAATTCATAAACAGTAAATTCACGCAATACTTATTACAAACATACCAAAATATGTTTATAATAAACAAGTGGTTCACAACTTGATCATTATCCACAACCAGAAAATCCACACACTTTCTATTGCAATGTACAAGTTAAAGACTTATCCTTACCTCGGTGAGTGTTGGGTTTGGTTCTTGGTAACATCACAAGTTCCACCGACACCGCTCCAACTTTAGGATCTTTCCTCATTCCCACCATGTAACACAATGTTAGTCATTTATTCCAAATAACACATAAACAACTCATATTGCATCTTTAACCATACAAGAGATTTAATACATTTTCAATGTTTATAAACTACTTTCATTATAAGTTTACAAACACCTAGAACATACATATTCATCTCATATTTCAACATTGAAGTGCATACTCATCTTCTACATCTAACATTTTACCCATTTCCCCTTTAACCACATTTTCATTTTAGGGTTTTGGGGTTTTCATGAATCAACTCACAAACTCTTTCCATTCTTGAAATACCAACTCTAAATCAAGAGTTTACAAGAGAAGAACAACATAAAACGAACCATAACTCAAAATGATGAGTTTCCATGATTTCTCACATTTTGAGAAGAGATCCAACATACCCAAAACAAGTTTCAAAAAGAAGAAGAGAGTTAGAATCAAGAGTTTTACCTCTTCTCAAGCTCTTAGATGATTCCCAAGACTCATTGCTCTTGAAAAGTCTCTCTTCCTTCACTTATCTCTAGGTTATCCCAAAAATGTGTTTGGGGGTCCCTAATAAATGCAACAGCGTTGGGCTCTCGCTCAAGCGAGACCATTCTCGCTCAAGCGAGAAAATCCCGCTCAAGCGAGAAAATCCCGCTCATTTTAAAAACTCAGATATGACCCTCTCGCTCAAGTGAGAATCTCACAGCCTCAACAAGTTCCAAAATGCCATTTCTCGCCCAAGCGAGACAACTCTCGCTTAGGCGAGACCACTCTCGCTCAAGTGAGACAATTCTCGCTCAGTCGAGAATCTTTTAGTATAGCCCAGGATTTCACCCTCCCAAGTGAGCCTCTCTCGCCCAGGCGACACTTTCTCGCTCAAGCGAGACTCCCATGATTGATACTATAATTTTAATGGTTTAAAATCTAGGGTGTCACATATAACACTTCTATGCATATCAATGATACAATTTAAAGTTAATTATCAAGCATCACCAAATCAATTGAGTAAAAATACGTGGATAAAACTTTTCAAATTCAATTAGTTTTTCTATATCAAAATTAAAAAACAAATTAGCTACACTCAAACAAGATAGACAAAAAACAAGTTAGTATTTGTCTTGGAAAATTGATAATGAAATTTCTTAAGTTTTTATTTTCACAATAGTATAAAATAATTCAACACTATAATGATTATTTGTTTTTCATGAATCATGTCATATCATTGTAAAAAATAAATTTGGTCATGTATATGATATATAATTTTTGTAAAAATTCAAGCTATGCATTTGCATATTCTGATGTGCTTTTAGCATCGTCCCTAGTTCAAATATGACTCAATGGTTCTCTTATGATTTTTGTGTCCGATTTCTCGGGAAATTGGTGCATGTTAAAAACTGTAGTGACTCTCTTTATTAATGTACTAATTATTACTCATTAAACCATTTAAATCTGTTTTTTTATTGAAAATGTGAGGGAAAAAGGAAAATATATCTTTTATAATCCTTAATTTATTTTAAGTAGTAATTATTAGTTTCATTGTAATTATGTTACCGAATCAATTTGATTTCATATTTATTTGATTTAATCCCATTTATTTATTTTGAAATTGTAATCCATTATTTATTTATTGTTCCAAAATTAGGTAAATATTATGAAATCAAATTTGTAATTATCAATGATTTAATGCTTTAATTTCAATATGATCATGTTTTTATTGTTTTTTTACAAAATTTTAAACATGCAAACATATTAGTAACATATATAATAATATATATATATATATATATTTTGATCTGAGTGCTAATAACATGCATCTTATTCTTTTTCTTTAAAATATATATATTTAATAATTTTAAAAAAAGTTAAGACAATTTAAATAAAAATCTATTTAACTATTAATTTTAAAATAATTTTCTTACTTCACAAATATAATTTATTACTAAACCCGAACCCCGGGGCGGGTCGGGGTCGGGTTTGTACTTACCGAACCCCGAACCCGAAATTCAAAACCTGAACCCGAACCCGAATTAAGCGGGGTTAGAAATAACAATACCATCCCCGAACCTGTCGGGTTTCGGGTAACCCAAACCCGAAAAAAACCCGAACCAAAACATATATTTATATATATATATATATATATAGCTTTTATATATTTATATATGTATATGTGTGAAATTTATATATATATATATGTGTGAGAAATTTATATATATAGCTTTTATATATGTATTTATGTGTAATTTTATAATTTTATATATATTAATCGGGTTCGGGGCGGGTTCGGGGTAGGGTATTAACAATACCAAACCCGAACCCGAACCCGAAATTTGATCCCGGGTAAAACCCGAACCCAATCATATCGGGTTTTCCCCGTTAAATTCGGGTTGGGTTCGGGCGGGTACCCGCGGGTTCGGTTTTCATTGTCATCCCTAAGCTAATATAACAAAATACTTTTGTATATTAATAAATAAATAAAAAATCATTTATTTCTTTTATCATTCTTATATAGCCACATTTAAATTTCGCTTTATTTCTTATTTTTTTTATTTTACTCATATTCTTTCTTCTTTCTTAAATTTTTCTTCCCAAAGCCAAATAGTTAAGTGTGAAGTTCTATTCTATTCTCTCGAACACCCATTTTACAAAAATGAAAATGTGACAATTTTTAAATACATGCCTATAGAATATCACAAATAGGCTAAAGGACTAATTTTATGTAGATAAGTCTAAGAATAACATGACAATAAAATTGATGTTTGAGTTACATTCAAGATTTTATAAATTAACCTTCAATTTTTTATTCTTACATGCACCACACATTCTCTTACACAAATTACCCATAATTTTGTACATATATTACATCACTATATTTGTATGAGATATAAGTGTAGTATTTTAAACAAAAAATGTATTACGTGTGTAATAAGTTAAACAAGATATTGTATACTGTATAAAAAATCCAAATAATATAAGAGTGTGTAAGTCTTTATTATTTAGTTTGTTACAAAATAATAGAAGAATTATTTAAACATTTCATTATGATTATTAATATATTTATAATGAAACAAAAATAATAAAGAGACATCTAGTCTTGTACTATTTGAAATTATCTGCACAATATATAATATTTTGTTTAACTTAATTACATTAACCACCCATTTTTTTAAAAGATTACACTTGCATCTAGGAGTAGTCAATGTAATATATGTATAAATTTAAGGTTGATTCATATAAGAGAGATTGTGATTCGTTTAAAGGACAAAAAATGGAATAATGGTTTGTTTAATTTTATTAAAACTTAGAGGGTGTCGGTGTAATTAACTATATTTTAAGTGATATCATTTTAAGCACATAATTGACATGCACTAATGATAGAGATGAAACTGATTAACAATTGCCATGGATTAATCTTGCCCCAAGTAAAGTTATGGTCTGATATTAATTATTATAATTGTGATAATCGCTGACACTATTTTGAGGATATCTTACTAAATAAAAAATATGAAATATTAATGAAGAAATTGAATTATACGATAATGACAAAAAAAAAGAATTATATGATAATTCCATTATTAGTTGTTAGTCTTTTTTTTCCATTATATACATTATTTCCCAAATCCCAACGTGCTAATCATTAAAAAAATAGAAAATAAAGTTTTGAAAAATGCATAACTTTTAATTGTTCTAGTATATTGCTTTTCAATACCAATCTTCTACATTACCAACAAAAAAATCGAATCTTCTACATTTAATTTCTTCATTCCCCTTTTCCACGTTACTATTTGGTATTTACAAAACATTTTCATAACTTTATTCTGAAAACTTTTATGTCTCTTGCCCAAAACTAGTGGTGGAATATCTAACGTGAGATTACAATTTATTTAGCAAAAAATTCATAACTTAAAAATGCCCAAGTTATAAAACAAATTATCAATCAAATTACTTAAAAAGTAATATTAAAAAATTAATTATAAAATATAAAGATAATTAGATTTTCTAAAATTAAAAAAATATTGACATTTTTTTGCTTATAACCAAGACCAGTAAAAATATATAAAGAAATTAGATTTTCTAATATTTGAAAACAATATTGATATTTTTTTTGCTTATAATGAAGACCAGTAAAAAAATCTAAAATAAGTGGGTGTAATCAAATTCTACTGCGTCAACTTTTTAAGTCAAAATCAGTCAATTACTTTAGTCTTATTATTATTGTTTAATTACTTACTTCAAGTAGAAAATGGTAGATTTCAAAAAGGGATTAAGCTTATCATAATCCTAATTAGAATCATTTAACAACAAATGTTAACTAAACCAATCATTATATTTTTGGACCCACACTCCACTTTACCATAAAATTAAAATTCCACAAATGATAGTTGATAATATATTCTAAAAATGTAACCCCACCCATACATCATAATTATGACCAAACATAACTTTCCCCACTTTTAAGAATTATGTTTTCCAAAATATCATATCATACATCCAATGTTATTAAAACCGTACCGTTATCAAACCGGTTAGGGTACTGATATAGTGGCACAATGGTTCAGTAATTATGTAAGGACCCAAATTCTACCATTGAAAATTTTTCATTTATTTTAATCATCTCTTACATACATCTATCACCTTACTTAAAAACCCTCATGAAACACTCTTTGAAAATACTCTTTACCCCATTGTATTATCATACAAAGTTATGTTGCGGAAAAACATAATTCATTCAATTAGCAATTACCACATACAACCAGTTATGGGTTTTCCGGAGTTATAAAGTCCATAACTACAAATCTCCGTATTATCCTAATCAGATTACATTTATCTCAAAATGTCATCAATTCAACTACAATGTCAAGTAGCAACAAAGACAGTCAAATTGATAAACACAAAATCTCCCTAAGTGAATTTCCTCCTCAAAATCATTCATTTAACTACAATGAGATTATCATAAACAACACACAAAACACATGGAGTAAGTCATTAGTTCAAAAATTAACATCACGTGATAATCCACATTCAAATACAATTAAGCATTGATATAATTTATAACCACAAGTACATAATTGAAACACTCATATCTTCTTTCTTCCATTTCCATGTTATTCATATTCGTCCTATAGTATATATTTTCCATGATATATATATATATCGTATAACATGCATATTACATCCCCTCGAAGACAACGTGCTACTCGTTATTCCTATTCACCCTATAGAGCATATATTCCATAATATATTCCCTATAGCATGTATATTAATTTCATTACCCCGAGTCTTATTTTCATTGGTACTCCCCCAAATAAGATTGAATTCGTTGAGTCTTATTTCCATTGGTACTCCCCCAAATTAGATTGAATTCGTTTTGAGTCTTATTTCCATTGGTACTCCCCCAAATTAGATTGAATTCGTTTTGAGTCTTATTTCCATTGGTACTCCCCCAAATTAGATTGAATTCGTTTTGAGTCTTATTTCCATTGGTACTCTCCCAAATTAGATTGAATTCGTTAAAACAGAAAAGTCACGCATTTACTAACATAATGCATAAATTACAGACGTATCATTTTAATTATTATCTCTTTCACATACCTCATTCATATCAGAAATATGATTTAGAGACACTTATCCCTTACCTTGGTGAGTGTTGGGGATCGGTTCCGAGTAACTTTAAAAGTCTCCTCCGTGATTTCCTTCAACCTTATGATCTCTTCTCATTTTCACCAATAACAACAATGTCAATCATTTATTCCAAATAGCACATAAATAACTCGTATGTCATCATCAAATACGCAAGGGATTCATATATATTCCAGATTTCTAAAACTACTTCAATATAAGTTTCCAAACATCTAAACATACATGTTTATCTCATACATCCACCTTCAAGCACAAACTCATCATCCACATCTAACATTTCATCTCTTTCTCTTTATACCCATATTCTCATTTTGGGGGTTTTTGGGGTTTTCATGTATAACCCACAAAACCTTTCCATTCATACAATATCAACTCTAAACCAAGAGTTTACAAGAGAAAAACAACATAAAACGAACCATAACTCTAAAGGGTGAGTTTCCATGGTTTCTCATGTTTTGAAAATAGATCCAACATACCCAAAACAAGTTAGAGAGGAAGAAGAAGAGTTAGAAGCAAAATGTTTACCTCTTTTCAAGCTCCAAGATGAGTCATAAGGCTCCTTGCTTTTGAAAAGCTCTCTTATCTCTCTTCTCTTCAAAGTTCTAACCCCTAAAATGTGTTTGGGGTTTCTATTTTAAAGAGCATTCGTCGGGTTCTTGCTCAAGCGAGCCCATTCTCGCTCAAGCGAGAAAATCCTGCCTATTTTAAAAACTCATATCTGACCCTCTCGCTCAAGCGAGGGATTCTCGCTCAAGCGAGGGATTCTCGCTCAAGCGAGAATCTCACAGTCCCAACAGGCTTCCTCTCGCTCAAGCGAGGGATTCTCGCTCAGGCGAGAATCTCACAGTGTCAATAGCCCCAGTTTGCCATTTCTCGCCCAGGCGAGAATCTTCCAGTATAGCCCAGGATTTCACCCTCCCAAGTGATCCTTTCTCGCTCAGGCGAGAATCTCTCGCTCAAGCGAGACTTCCAAGACTGATACTCTAATTTGTAAAGACTAAAATTCGGGGTGTTACAAATTAAACCGTATGCCGGTTAAACCGGACATACCTCCTTATATATATATATGTAAACCTATAATAAAAAAATTCAAATAAATATGTATTCAGATTTATAATTCATACTCATAATCTACTTCAAATTCACACAAACAAACAACATTAAGTATTTAACAAAATCAAAGTCTAAAGTGCAAAACATATATCAATCCAGAATTATCATTTAACAAACGCAAAATACAAATAAATGACACAAGTATCAATCCTTAAAGTTGAATAATTGGTGAAGAATTGAAAATTTGAAATGTAAGGCAGTGTATTTTCACTTTTTAGGGATGAAATTTAAAATATATATATATATATATACAAACCGGCCGGTTGTAATCGGTTTTGACCGGTTTTCAACCGATTTTAACTAGTTCTCTTGCGTGTCCAGTACAACAGCCGTGTTGTACCGGTTAGGGGTCCGGTTCGTCGGTCGAACCGGCCGGTACGGCACGATTTTCATTACCAATACCAGCTCTTTTGCTTCTAAACAAAGCCCCCAATTTCATGCGGAAAAACCTCAATTTACATAAAATATAAACTAAATTGGTCTTCTAAATAATGGAAGTGTTTTTTTTATCATTTTAAAGATAATCATATGTTAACATACTCATACTCGTACTATTTGCGGATATCCATGCATATAGTGAATATTTGTGTGTAATTAATGAATTTTTAAATTTTAATTATATTTTTATACATTTTATAGTAATTAATATATAAAAATAATTATTACTTGAATAATATGATATATATGTAATAATTTTATGGTTATAGTCTCATCACTAAAATTTATTATAAATAATAATATAATATAAATATAATGCTAAAATAATAATAATTGAGTATAAAATGTATTAATTATTTAATTAAAATATATATGTGAGTACCCATAGAACGGACATTATGATACACATTCTCATTCATAAGCTACTTTTGTGAGGTAATCATTACATGTATTTTAATGGATACCCAAATGTCAAATATTATTCTCATCCCTACCGTATGATCTTATCCAAAACAAACGAATAAGACGTTGATATAAGGATATAATAACACTCCATTGGATTTCTAGAAGAGATCAAATTGTTAAATATTTTTTATTGATGAGAGTGAGACTTTAGACCCAAAAATAATTAGTTCATTAATGATAGAATATGATAATCCATACCATTAACTATACAAAATAAACTATTTTGACTAGATGTAAAAACAATAAATACTTTTTCAATTTTTAAAGATTTAATATATTTATTATGAGAAAAATATGTAAATATAGATAATGAACAAGTTTTTTACATTTTCATTCCATCATCCACCATTCATTTTTAATTATCACTAATTTTTAAATCAAAATATTACAAATGAATGATAATGGTATATTAAATGTGTATAAATCTTCACTTTGTTGCTATATACATGTTACAATCATTTATTATTGAGGACGAATTTGGCAATTTGAGTTTTACTCATTTATGATTTATATACACTCTATCCTTCTAAATTATCAACCTTCTCATTTCTCTTCTTCTTCTTCTAAACAACTTTGAAAATTCTGATTCAAAAAACCCACTCAACTTCTTCTACTTTTTTCAAACAAATGTGGTGAAAACGACGCCGTATAATGCTGTGCAGAAAAAGCTCTCGAAACGGCGTCGTGGGTGGTTCAGGATCGGTGCCGGTGTACCTTAATGTTTACGATCTCACAACCATCAATGGTTATGCTTATTGGTTCGGCCTTGGAGTTTACCATTCTGGGGTTCAAGGTTCTTCATTTTTTTCTCAAACAATTATTGTTCAATTTTTAATCTTTATCAAAAACCCATTTCAGATCTGTGATAAAAATTCGATTTTGGGTTTCTCTCAATTTTTATTTTTTGTTAGTAAATTTTATAGAATGAAAAAAAATCCTAATTTGGTCATAATTTCAAATATTTGTCATTTTAGTCAATTTTAAGTATATATTTTAGAAACACATAGTAGTGAAATTAATTTTCTTTGAAGGATAATGTGTTTTTAAAATGTATTTCGAAAATAACTAATTTTGACTAATATTTGAATATATTGAAGACTTGTTTTGATTCTTTTGACTAATATTTCGAATCTTTTATGATTTTTCATTTTTTAAACAGTATGAAAGTCTGCACTTTATTGGTAAGGATTTTAAAATAACTGTCATAGGATTAATGTGTTTCTACAATTCAGCAATTCCTTCTAAATCCGTTTGAATTTCCTAGGATCAACATCTTATGATATTTTTGGGTTAGATTGAGAATAATCTGATTATTTATATATATATATCCAAAATTATTTTAAAAAATCCAGTGTTTAAAAAAAACAGCTGTAGAAACTAGAAATCGAAGGTTTGAGCGACCCTGGTTGGGAAGTACAACCATGCATCCCGAGGAGATTAATTTCTTTATCGAAAGGGTGAGGGATACCATTGTAAGTACAAAAAATCTATCTTTTGTCAAAGACCTTTCTTTCTCGACACCAATGCATAGTGGTGTAAGGTCTCATATGAGTTAGAGTTTTGATTCCTGGAAGCAATACGTGATATTGTTATTTTCGGACAATCATTTTATTCCTCAAAAATAATCTAAATCGAACGGCCTCCTAGTAATTTTTACATGATTTTCGATTTCTCGTTCTAAACAGTGAATGCAATTTTTTAGACAAATTTCGATAATAGCTCCATCATTAACCCACACGCGTACCACATACAACATATCAACTTCCTTTGTGAAAGAAGTATCCCACACCGGAATCAGATACCGCAAGCCATATAACTGTGATTTCGATATTTGGTCTTTGTATTTTTCGTGAATACTTCGTATTTTGTTTTCAGTACACGATGTTGAGTATGCATTCGGGGCGCACGAGTACCCCTCGACCGGAATATTTGAAGGGGAACCAAAGAGATGCCATGGGTTCAGATTCAGGAAGACCATAGCGATTGGGAAGACAGATATGGAACATGGTGAAGTGAAGGGTTTGATGGAAGAACTTGCCAATGAGTATAAAGGGAATGCTTATAATTTGATCACAAAAAACTGTAACCATTTCTGCAATGCTGCTTGTCTTAAGCTCACTGGAAATCATATTCCTAACTGGGTTAATCGCCTCGCCCGAATCGGTAACTTACTAGCTTTCTGTGCTCTATTTTTCTTT
Source organism: Lupinus albus (assembly GCA_009771035.1). Lineage (NCBI taxonomy): Eukaryota > Viridiplantae > Streptophyta > Magnoliopsida > Fabales > Fabaceae > Lupinus > Lupinus albus. The sequence goes on from CM019999.1 coordinate 11,891,461, forward strand.
CTGTTCTTCACCTTAGATTTTGATTTTTCATTATGAAATTGGAAATATGTTGTTGTTCTGTATCTTTGGTCAAATTATTGTATATGCATTGAAGTGTAGCTAATATATTTTGGTTCCATAATAGCTCGAATTTCTGTTGGCAATTGTAATGAAATTAACATGAGTCATACAATGTTAAAATCATGCATATGCTATGTCGGGTCGATACTTCAAAATAGTTGTTGTACATGTATTTGATACATGGATGCATATCGGTTAATCGTGTCGTATCTGTATTTCTGCTTCGGAATCACATGGTTGTTGAATGTATGCTAAAGTTTTGAAGGTGACATTGATTTTCTACTTTTGTGTTTGGTTTATTTTGTTGCAGGGTTTTTGTTCAATTGTGTTCTTCCAGTGACATTGAACTCAACTAAAGTTATACATCACAGAATAGAAGACAAACAAATGCAAAGTGATGGAGACAAACAAGTATTAACTAATGACTCGAACAATGTCACTACTTCAGATTCAACTTCTTCCCCGGCAGCGTCTTCCTCGGGCGCGCTACGCCGAGGAAGAAGTAGAACTCGACGTCCTCTTCCTCCACCTTCACCTTTGAATATTGAGTCTTCATCTTGATCACCAAAATCTGAAAATTTAATTTTTTTTTGGGTTTGTCCAAATTATAAATGTTGCTTTTAATCAAGAAAAAGCAACAAATTTGATTTTCTATTTGGTATTATTCTTCATTCTTTTCATCTATTGGCCTTATAAAGATATCAAGGAATCCAAGAACTTGCACTACTTTTATTGTATTATTGCTTTGGAAAGAAAATATGATGTTAATATTTTAGACACCCTTTTACTTTCATTTATTATTTATTTTTTTTTGGAGAGAATTGTATTTATGTTTTGTAATTCTTAAAATTTTAGAAAATATTTTAAAAGTCAAAATCAGAAACATCCATTGAACTAATGTTGTTTATGCTGGTGTTATACATCTTCTAAAATATATCCATTTTACAATTAGGCTTAACTTCTAACGTATCAAATCAAGATAACTTTAAAGTCAAAACTGAATCATGTCCGAGTCAAATTTGATTTAAATAAATTCAATTTTGACTTAAAGTACCAAACTGAATACTAGTGTCGTAAAAATCGGTTCGTTCCGGCTGGTTCAACCGGTAAACTAGTGTTAATATCGGTATGATATGACAATTATATCGATTATACAATCATATCGGTAAAAATTGGCCAAAATGATCATACCGATCAGTTTTCAATCGAACTGTATCGGTCATACTGACCGATTTTTTATTTAAAATTAATTTTTAATGAAAATAAAAAAATATTGATTTCAATATTAATATATTATATATATATATATATAACTTCATCGGCATGTGGTTTAATCAGTGAACCACCAATTAAAATGTTATATCACTGCACCAATATTTTGACCGATTTGATAGCCGGTACAATATTAATAACAACCCTAAATCCACCATCCCAACACTCCAACACTCTTATCATAAATCTTAATGCAATTGTCATTATCAACTAGTTCATTTTCTCTTTAGTGTAACAACTTTTTCTGTTTGGACCTTCTTTACACTTTTTCCACATTAGGCCACTATTAGATTCAACAAAGCTAGATGTTGGAGCAACTACTTTTGACTAGAAACCAGCGATTATTGAGACAATGTAGCTAAGTAGCAACACACTGTCTTATTATTTTACTTTTTGCCCTTTTACTTAACATAAAATTGCATGCATAAAGTAACAAATAATTGTATTATACTTTTGTATCATAGTGCCAACAACTTGTTAGGAGACCCACATTGGGTAATAAATTAGTCTTTTGGGTTGGACTCTCCAAATATGTCTAAATCGTAAGAATTGGTACTTTTATTAAGACTTGGTGTCATAGGAATGGCAACTTATAGGCTAGATGATGTATGTTACCGAGTACTGATTAGTGAGTGAAGTAAGGGCTGCCATCAGACCAATGTCGATAGAGTGAAAATTATTGTGAGCATCGGCTTCGACCACGTTAGAAGTCTCTCCATATTAAATAGCATAATAAACAAATGTAATGACTTTCACATATATATATATATATATATATATATATATATATATATATATTATATTAGTCTTGTAGTTTGATCTCTCACTAAAGTTCAAGCAACCCTCTTACTTAGAAGATAAGCCCAACATTTTACTCCCAATGAGTTGGATCTAAAATGTATTGTTGAATAACAGGAAAGAATCTGGTGGTTAGAAAATTAAAGATAAATGATTTTAAAAATAATTCATGTTGCATGAATACTATAATCATAGATGGATATCCAATAGATTGTTGTGCTTGACATTTTGTTAAGTTAAATAATTTTAATATGTATATCCAAACTTCCTAGAATGTAACTAGTATATCATATAATCACTAAATTATGAATTCAGTCTCAAATAGATAACTTGAATTATAATATTTGAAGATCATAGTCCACAATAATCTTCTTGTTCTTTATGGTTCTTGATTCTAAAACGAATTCTACACATCTTGAGACTGAGTAGCATTGAGGTTGAAACAACTTATGAGATTATATGGATTGGTTGGCTTCTAAGTGATCACGAGTTTCTCTAACAATGTTAATTGTGATAATCACAGTGTCATTCAAATTGTTAACAATGATGTCTTTCATAAACTCACTAAACACATTAAAATTGATTGTCACTTCGATCACAACTCATCACTATTGACCATGCAAATAAATGTCCCATTTTCAATGTAAAATGCACACAATTCAGAATATCCAAATTCTTTCTCAGTTTCTCTGTTCTCTCTTATATAAGCTAACCACAACAAAGAATACATAATAAAACATTAGAACTTATGATATGATAAAGTCAAGATAATAGTTTTATCTTATCTCAGTGGTTCACCAAACTACCATAATAAAACATTATCTTATTCTAACTCACTTATGAATCCAAAGTGAATATTAGAACTTGAGAATCTCTATTAAACATGAACATAGAAAGATAGAATATTAAACAATATCCATATATGTATAACCCATACTTTAATAAAGGGGGAATACCCAATGAAAACTATACAATTATGATGACAAGGGAATCTCTATCTCTCTATTAAGTACAACACAAAAACTATAGGAATTTACTTTGTTGCACCATAGATTCATTGAAAGAAAGTACAAGATGGAAAGAGAAAAGGTGCCCATAACTATGTGTAAAAAGTACAAATTAAAAATAGAACTAAATTTATTTTTTGATTCCTATGAGTGAGACTTGGTGGGAAAGACAGTCACACACTCAAAAAAATTAGTTCATTACCAATAAGATGGTGAAATATTATTTAGTAGAACTAAAAAATAGAATATTAATTCAAAGTTGCAAAGCTAGAAAGTGAAAGTATAGGACTAGTAAAGTAGATGACTGAAAAGTGTTTGAGAAAGTAATTTTGCTCTAGTTGCTGGTATAACTGATTTAAAAGGTATAAGTTATATAGTCATATGTTATTCTAATTAACTAATCAAATCAGAATTTACAATTCAAGTTTTTTCAAAAATCAGTATAACTAAACAAAGCTATTAATAGCTTATTTGCTTATATTTTGTCAAATAAGCTGAATTGTCTATACACCAACCACAATCAAATCTTTATCCCATTAAGTGAGATTGACAACATGAATCGAATAACCCATGTGAAAAACATTTGTTGATAACAATGACAAATATATGCTCCTCTATTATTTTTTTAAATACATGTATATAAAGTAAATAAAAGAATATAGATAAATGTATACAATATCAAATAATATGTTTATAACTTGATGTTCAAATATCAGGACTTTGTATATAGAATAATGCCACTGAATTTGTAAATAATCACAAAGTATAAACTTGTCTCTAACCTCAAGTGCATATGTACAGTATAAAATGTAAATTATAAATAGAAGTAAACAATGGTTTTATGTTCAGAATGCCCAAAATAACAAACTTGGCTAACATAAAGAACTTGAACTTGTTTGGGCATCTTAATCTGATTCAATAGTCCCACACTTTCTCTTACACCATGGAGTTCTGCCAACAAATCAATCAGCAAACCTTAGAATGCATATATGAAAAACCATACAAAAAATAAGACACTTTTTTGGTTTTTAAAATAATATTTTATGTTTGATTACAAATATGTCACATTCAATAACAAGACGTTGGTCTAGTGGTGTAAGACTCTGCTAGATCACAAAACGACCAAAAAGTCAAGGGTTCGATTCCTAGGAGTGACACTTGTTGGGAGAGGTAGTTGCACACCCCAAAAGAGATTAGTTCCTTACCCAAAAAAAGGTGAGGGGATATCTTGGTAGTACCAAAAAATATGTAATTGTTTCTTATTTTCAAATATTTGTATAGAAAATAATGAGAACAAAAAAAATGTTATTCTCACTGTTTCTTGTCCAGAGCATAAATTTGTTTTCATTGTTTCATGTATAAATGTCTGAATAAAAGAAGAAAAAAATGTGACATACTTGTAATTATCAATGAAAACAGAAAATGTTTTCTTAAAACAAATCGTCCCTGGAAATAATGCATAAAATGGTTAAAACAATGTTTCATAAACACATAATAGCAAATGTTTTTGGTTAAGTATTTTTCTCATCAACAAAACAGAACTACTAGCCACACAAATATATATATATAGACATATGTATATAAAACTACTAAAGGTTACAAAATTTGCATACCAATGATTCAGTTATAGCAGAGAATCATGGGGCTGAAGGATACCAGATCAAATTTGCTTTTCTCGTATCCATTCGACAAAATTGTCGAGGATCAAGGGCCATGCAAGTTCTGGATCATATTCATTAAGGGTTGGAAATGTAATCTGTGAAGTTATAGGAAGTTGAAAGTTAGAATGGTTGAAAAAAATACAAAATGGTTAAGAAATATCTCCCTCTTGATAATGATAACAAAAACATTCTAGAGGTTGCAGAAAAATGAGGCTACCTCATTGCAAAACCTGAAAAATCCCATCCATTGATCCATGTTTATGACCTTGTAATCATTTTGAGACTGCCATAAATAATAATAAAAAGTGAGAATCAATAGTAAGAACTAAAACAATAACGTAAAATACAATACTCACCTTCAAATATTCCACAAATAAGTTAACTTGGGCTGAAAATGTTGAACCCAAAACAAGATTTAGTAATTGACAGATGCTCTCTATATCAATGCTTTTCTGTTTCTCCTCTGACAAAATTAGAAAATTAGATATAAGAATATGGTTAATGGTATAAAAACTTAATGGAAATCGAAAAAAGGTTTATTCTAATTTACACAAAATCATATCTAAGCTTACCTGTTAAACAATACTGGAAAGCAAAAGAATAGAAATCTGCAAAATTTGTTGGCCTCATGACCTTCACATTTGATATCAAAATAAAGAAGTTAGCAACTTATAAAATATTTCAACCATCAATAAGTAACAATTGCCATAAATTAATTTGTCCATGATCAAAAAAAGTATCACTTAAATAATTCTACCTCCTTTTCTAAGTCTGGAAGTGCCTTCTTCAATTTGCTTACTGTATCAGCTCTTAGTGCTTTCATGCCTCTCCTCCACTCATCCTATAAATATTTACGGTTAAGAGATTTCAGTATAAGGAGGAAACAAATACAAAAACTACATCATTGTGAACCAAACATAAAAGACAACTATTTCCTGATACATGTTAATATTTAAAAAATTAAATAATTCCAAGAGAAATTTTATGAAACATTGGAAGATAATATATATGTATATATATATATATACACGTGAAGAATTGTCTCTTACCAAGGTAAAATATCCTTGCTCCTCAGATTTCATTTTCCTGTTACATTTAATCTTCATCAACTCCAAACACAAACTTATGACAAAGATATAACAATATGGTATTCAAGGACAATTAAGTTTAACACTGTAGCTTACCATGCAAGCATCAAGATTCTTACATCAGTATGATCCACCTCAATATCAGCACAAAGTGTTTCAATGCCTTCTGGGCTGCATCCAGAGTTTATTAAAAGATAATTAAACAGATGTTCATGACTCGTGTACTCATTTTCCTGGTATGTTCATAAAAAGGTTACTTATACAACAAGAACCCCTTTCTGGATTTATGAACTCACTCTTCATTTAATATGTTAGTTTGTTTTGTTTTTGGTTTACACGCATAATTAATGTCTTAATCAGCTAGTGTCAATGAACCGTATATTTCTTGTGGAGTTAAACCAATCTGGAGTACTGCAATTGCCTAATAGTTATGAGCTTATCAACATATTTAAACTATTAAGCCTTACCCTATTAACATTCTATGGTAATGTTTTACAATATTGTCAGGTGCAAGCACCAAACGCTGCCTAAAATCACTCTTCAGTATAACAGGATTACGGCCCTATTGGCATTTTCTTCATGCATGCATCTCTATGAGACCTGAAAGGCGCTATCTACAAAACTCACCTAGCTGTACTATATGAGCTACAAACAAAGTTCAGCAATGATTCACTGAATGTCCTAAGAGAGACTTTTAAGAAAATGACAACAGCATGATACAATTTGGTTTATATTTTATACTATTAATTGAATAAAACAACATTATAGGGTGATACAAACTTACTCAATCAACCCAGTAGATCCATTGGCATAGGAATAAAATAGACTATCAATACGTTCTGATTCCTTTGAGCTTGCTTTGCTCGAGGCTGAAAATTTATGTTTATATGATTAAAACATTGAATAATTAATGCTCACTCAAATAGTGTTTGCTAGATACAAGTCAGATTATGTTTGACTAATAACTCACTCAAATTTCCCACCACAATTACCAAATTTATAGTATAAGTTACACAAAAGGTGAACATAAAATGCACCATTGGTGTTGTGTTGAATCATTGAGTTTTCTCTCAGATTTGTCATAAAGACGATGAGCTTGACGCAGTGGTAAGGTTGTTTCTTAGTGATTATGAGGTCATGGATTCAAATCTTGAAAACGGTCTCTTCACTCGCAGTGGTAAGACTGTGTACATCTACCTTCCCCATAACCCAAAAAGTGGGAGCCTCATGCACTGGGTCACCCTCTTATTCAGTTTTGTTATTGACATGAGATAATCATGACAATAATAGGTAAGTTATGTTAGATTTCATCTTAAAATTAAGGAATTGAGGAACATGGAGCTTCCAACAAATTATTCTTTCAAAAGTTTCAAGAAAAGAAAAAACATTTCAATCTCTCATGCCCCACATGATTATAAAAGCAAAATTCTGCAAAGATATAATCTTTTCACTGAAAATTCAAAACCCAGAAAGACAAGTTCACATTTTGCTAACCCTAAAAACAACAAAAACTCAACTTCAACATGAAAATAAGATAATTAAACAAAAAAAACATAATTAAATACAAAAAATAAAAAATTCAATCAAGAAGTTAAAAAAATCATGGATGCAAAGAAAATCAAGAAACTTGAACATCAATAACAAAAAAAATTAAATAAAATTGAATACCAGAACGGTAAAGATCGGAATTGGATTGACCCGTCTTTTTGGAAGAATTAGAAGAACGTCGCATATTGAATAAGAAATGGAAAGGGAGAAGAAGAATTGAAGTGATAAAAAGAGTAATCGAGCGAAGAAACGACGTCGCTCGAAACTCTGAAGCAGAATAACGCGCCAACTTGAATTGTAGAGAGAGAGAGAATGAAGAAGAATTGCGATGAATGATGTTGGTGCTGATGATGACGTGTACTTTATAACTCAATTATCTATGCCTTATGAAGTTATAATACATTGATATGGATCTATATTTAATATCTATCCACTAATAATTGTAATTATCTTTTATGTTGGTAGTATATTACATGTTAACTATTGACACTATAAAAAGTTATGAATATTTAATGAATTATCCATTATTTAATTAAATTATTTTTTTTTAAGAGAGAATAGTATCCACTAATAATTGTAATTATCTTTTATGTTGGTAGTATATTACATGTTAACTATTGAGACTATAAAAAGTTATGAATATTTAATGAATTATCCATTATTTAATTATTATTTTTTAATTAAGAGAGAATAGTAATTAAATATAAATAATTAATTTACACTATTGTTGTATCTCTATTTTCCCATAAATCATGATATGTTGATGTTATAAATAACTATTAAATTTGTCTATATATTGGTTGTGTACTGGTATATTTATACAATCATATTTAATTTGAGTGTAATATCTTTGTATTGACAGTATAAAATTTATAAACGGTTAATGTATAAATTCATCATTTATTTATATTTATTTTATCTAAGAGTCAATAATAGTTGAAAATAAATGATGAGTGTTATAGTGTCACTGTTAATGTTTACATTTTTATTTATGAGAGAGAAATAATTAAGGGAATACATTATAGATGCAAGATGAACATATTGTTTATATTCATCTTTCAACTACTCGATTAATAAACTTTATATTGGAGAGATAAGAAAGAGAGTGGAAAGAGAGAGTTTAAGGAGAATATACTTTTTTATCTCATTTGGGAGAAGAGGAGCATAGAGGGAAAGAAAATAAAAATGGCAGGACACACCAACTTTTTGTTTCTTCTCTAAAGTGAGAAGAAATGCTAGAGTTGAAAAATAATAATTGCATTTACTATAATACCATTATCTTTATGATTTGATCATCTCATCTATAAAGGGTAAAATTGTCTATTTAATATAAATAAATTTCTCTTTCTTTTAATTCTTTCATATTTCTTTCTTACCAAACAACTTTTACAAACAAATCATATTTAATTTGAGTGTAATATCTCTGTATTGACAGTATAAAATTTATACACGTTAATGTATAAATTCATCATTTATTTATATTTATTTATCTAAGAGTCAATCTATATATCTATATTAATTGAAGGGGCTGGTGAAATTACCAAAATAGACATCTTATATGCTTGACACATGACATTTTGGAGGGTAAAAATGTCTTTCCGTTTTCAGCATTAAATAATGAAAAATAACAAAATTATATTGAAGTCCTATTTCTAATGGTCTTTCCACAAAAAGTAGGGGGACAGTTCTATCTTTTCAAAAATCAATATAATAAATTAATACTATATTTATTTTGGGATAGTGGATATTACCATAATAGGTTTAGTTAATGTGTTATTCTAAAATTTAAAGTAGGGGTAAAATAGATATTACAATTCTGCAATCATTACAATATTAAATGCAAATAGAAAGTTACTAAAACATGTCTCATTTTTCAAATTCCGGTTTTATAGGGAGGGGGTATTTTTGTAAAACACTAGATGCATTCAAATTTTTTGTTTTTTTTTCTAAAAACTGTACAACCTCTTCATATCTCTCCATCTCTCTTCGTCTCTTCGTTTCTCTTCTTCTTCTTTCTTCCTTCATCAGCAAACCGCACAAAACCGTTTCAGTGTCTTCATCTTTATATGATGTGTTTATTCATTTTTCTTTATATTTATTTACATAAGAGTATGTATTTATTTCGTTACATTGTCTTCTTTTTCTTCATTTCGTTTTCTTCTTTGCCTTCATTTTGTTTTTTCTGCGAAATCTTTCTCTCTCGATCAAACTCTTCCTTAAGGTAATGCATGTTTAAAACTCCTTACCTTTTCAATAGATCATCTTTACGATTTTGTTGGAAACATTTTCTGGTCATTTTTGTGTTTAAAGGTTTCACCTTTGAACCGATTTTGTGAAAATTAGGGTTTTTGGCTTACATGCAAGAATGTTTATGTTCAAAGTTGCAATTTTTTTTCCGAAACACTCCGAGTTCCGATCATATTTTCCACTTTTATTTTTGCATTTTTTTACAATTTATGTTTAAAGTTTTCAACTTTGAACCAAAGGAATCAAGTTTTACCTTGAAGATGGTGTATTTTTACTTTCCCAGTTTGAACGTCTTCATACTTTTACCTTGAAGACTACATTGTAGCGGAAAGTTATATTAAACAAGGAAGTAAATGTTATTATCATTCTATATTTGTTGAGATTTTTCAGTACAGGTTTTACAATGTTTTCCTTTTACGGTTTTTGTTTTCTTTTTTACAGAGTTTACATTTTCAGTTTTCATCTTCACGTGTTGTTCACTTTTATCGTTGAAGACGATGTTGAATGTTAAAATTTACATTTTTCTAATATTCAAATGTTCATCTTTGAAGAACATATTTTTTCTATGATAGTGAATGACAAAGGTTACATTTTCATTGATATAGATGTATATCTTTTAAATTCTGATATTTTTTCATATATTTGAATATTTATCACTGTCCACATAGTGTGTCTTTGTAATATTGTTTGAAGTGAATTTTGGTTCACAAACATATTATCAATGAAGATAGCATTGAGGGATCAATGAACATTTTAATTTTTACTGAACTTATGTGTTTGTCCACATAGTGTGTCTTTGTAATATTGTTTGAAGTGAATTTTAGTTCATATTCGATGAAGACTATAGTGAGTAACAGATGTTACATTTTCAATGATAAAGATGTACATTTTCAATGATAAAGATGTACATTTTCAATGATAAAGATGTACATCTTCAATGATAAAGATGTACATCTTCAATGATAAAGATGTACATCTTTGATATTCTGATATTTTTTCATATAATTTAATATTTATAGATAACTATTAAAATATCCTTATGTTCATACTATTTTTGTGTATATAACTGTATTTCTGACGTTAATGCTTACATGGAAGGTTATACACATATTATGTTCATGATTAGTAGTCAATTATTTATATTATAGAACTTTGTTACTTTTATGTGAAGTTTCAAATAACTTTCATAAGAGATGTATCTGTAATAACTTCCATTTAGGCATCTTTACTCATTAACTATTCTCATTTTATCATCTATATACCTTGCATGTAGGCATGTTTTTAATTATGACATGTATATGTTTTTATTGCTGTCTACTTTTACTCATTCATGTGTTTTTATGTATCCAGTTCATTATAGAAATACATCTAGGCATGTTTACTGAATATGTATTTATCTGTACCTGTATCCATAATTATTGAATTTACTAAAAGAGACATATCATATGATTCATACTAGGCTTTTTTAATGTATCTATAATTGACTATAATTGACTAGATGATTATATACATATTATGTTCATAATTTGTAGATAACTGCTTATATGACAACTTAATTTGTAGATAACTAGATAATTGATTATACAATGACACTATCCTTATCTGCATACTACTTTTGTGTAGATAACTGTATCCGTACTTCTGATGTATTTGCATGCTTATCTTTATACTTCGCTTTTACATTTACTTGATATAACCGAATAGTGCTTCTATCTGTTATGTCATTCCTGCCTGTATACATATCTATTATACAAATTGTACAATACCTATTATACAAATTGAATGGGCTGGTGAATTTACTAAAAAAGACATCTCATATGCTTCACACTAGGCTTTTTTAATGTATCTATAATTGACTATAATGGACTAGATGATTATATACATATTATGTTCATAATTTGTAGATAACTGCTTATATGATTGCTTAATTTGTAGATAACTAGATAACTGCTTATATGATTGCTTAATTTGTAGATAACTAGATAACTGCTTATACAATGACACTATCCTTATCTGCTTACTATTTTTGTGTAGATAAATGTATCCGTACTTCAGACGTATTTGCCTGCTTATCTTTATAATTTGCTTTTAAATTTACTTGATATAACTAAATAATGCTTCTATCTGTTATGTCATTTCTGCCTGTATACATATCTATTATACAAATTGTACAATACCTATTATACAAATTGAATGGGCTAGTGAATTTACTAAAAAAGACATCTCATATGCTTCACACTAGGCTTTTTTAATGTATCTATAATTGCCTATAATTGACTAGATGATTATATACATATTATGTTCATAATTTGTAGATAACTGCTTATATGACTGCTTAATTTGTAGATAACTAGATAATTGTTTATACAATGACACTATCCTTATCTGCATACTATTTTTGTGTAGGTAACTGTATCCTACTACAACATTTTTGACCTACGGCAACGGCTGAAAACTACAATATTTTTGACCTACGACAACGGCTGAAAACCGTGGCCAAAAGTCAAAAAACCATTCTCTTTGTCAAAGACAACGGTTTTTTAACTGTGGTAGTCTGAGGCGTTGCCTTTGGTTTAGGCCACGGTTTTTTGACTTTTGGCAACACTTTTTAAAAACCGTTGTCTAATGTTTTAAATAGGCAACAATTTTTTTCTATCGTTAAAGACAACGGTTAAAAACCATTGCATATAGAAAAAGGAAAAAAAACCGTTGGCTTTGGTCATTTACAATGGCTAAAAAACCGTTGTCTTTGTTCATTTCAAATAGGCTCATTTACAACGGCTAAAAAACCGTTGCCTATAGTAGTATGGCTTTAAAACCGTTTCCTTTGCTCATTTATACAATATTGATTTACTCATATGTTTAAAAACAATTTTGTCATTATATCACACATAATTTTTGGTCAAACATCACATTTAACATATTGCGTCGCTATTATATGACAAAATTACTTAATATATATAAATTAATAAGCCATACAATTGTGTATCTATTTGTCAAAAAGATACTACAAAAGACATAAAATTACGTTTCCATTATTGTTTAATAAAATATAATTCTAATCTAAAAAGGAAATCTTCTTGTTTCAATTATGAAGTCAAATCTACATATTCGTCTTCATGTACTATTTGCGGCAATTTGTCTTCCAAATGATTTTACTGCATCAATATAAATTAAAAACAATTAGTCCAACATATAGTAGTATCTACAAAACTACTAATACACAAGTACATAAGTTCAAACGTAACACTAGCAATAACCAACACAAACTCAGTAGGAATATTCAAAATAAAAACAATAAAAATGTAGAAAATGCCAAATTCACTTAATAAGTTTCTCATTCTTAATGGGAAATATTTATTGACCTAGAACATCTGTTAGAGCCGAAGATGAGATCAAATAAGCTTTAAGAAGGCTGAGACACTGCAAAACAAAAATAAAAAAAGCAAAACAAGTTTAAGTTATAAATGTGTGTAATGAAAATTGATTGAAGTATTTAAAGTTTAGAATTCAGTAACATGGTTTACCTCTCTCTTTCCAATCCTGATTATTTGTTCATCTAAATTAGAAGAAGAAACACCAGACTTAGTCAGAAATAAAACCACACATATAGATGAACCAGGTGTTATTACCAAATCATCTATTACCATGTAAAATGATGGTTTCTTAACAAATCCACATTCACTACGAGACTTAACAAACTTGCCCATAAGATTTTGTTACTTAAAGAGTGAAGAGTGAAGTGAAAGAAGAAGTTTGAGAAGTGAAAGGAGATAATGGAAGAAGAACGTGACTGAAAGAAGAAGTGTTTGGTGTTGAAGAGTAGTGAGGAGTGTTTGGTGTTTAGAGGTTAAAGAGTGGTGAGGTGTGTTTGTGTTGATTTTATAAAATAATAGATAATAAATTAATTATTTAAAGTAAGAAAGAACTATGGCCATTACAAAGAATAGGCAACATGTATAAAACTGTGGTCTAAAGTATAACATGGCAAAAGTTTTCAGAACAACTATGACAATGGTACAAAAATGTGGTCTTAAGTGTAATAGGCCACAATTTTGAGAGAATCTATGACAACGATATAAAAACCGTGGTCCGATACATTTAATCGACAACGGTTTGAAAACCGTTGTCTATTGTGTTTTAAGACCACGATTTTCAAGCCGTTGGGGATGAAGGCGTTGCCATAGACCAAAAATGTTGTAGTACTTCTGTAACACCCCGAATTTTAGTTTTCAAGATTATAGTAACAGTCCTAGAAGCCTCGCTTGAGCGAGAGTTGTCTCGCCTGGGCGAGAAATGGCAATTTTGGGCTGTTGACATAGTGTAATCGATTACACACTGCTGGTAATCGATTACATCGTATTAAAAGCATCAGATATGTGCATCTGAAACAGTGTAATCGATTACACACTGCTGGTAATCGATTACACACTGCTGGTAATCGATTACACACTGCTGGTAATCGATTACACACTGCTGGTACTCGATTACACACTGCTGGTAATCGATTACACACTGCTGGGAATCGATTACACACTGCTGGTAATCTATTACATCATATTAAAAGCATCAGATATGTGCATCTGACATAGTGTAATCGATTACACACTCCTGGTAATCGATTACACACTCCTGGTTATCGATTACATCGTATTAAAAGCATCAGATATGCGCATTTTTCACGTTGTAATCGATTACACCATGTTGGTAATCGATTACAACCCGACGACACCTCTTTAAAACAGAAACCCAAACACATTTTAAGGTTAAAAACTTTGAAGGGAGGTGAGAGAAGAGAGCTTTTCTAAGGGCAAGGAGTTTTGATACTCACCTAAGAGCTTGAGAAGAGGTAAAACTCTTGATTCTAACTCTCTTCTTCTCTCTTAAACTCATTTTGGGTATGTTGGATCTCTTCTCCAAATGTGAGAAACCATGGAAACTCATCCTTTGGAGTTATGGTTCGTTTTATGTGTTTTTCTCTTGTAAACTCTTAGTTTAGAGTTAGTATTTCGAGAATGGAAAAGGTTTGTGGGTTGATTCATGAAAACCCAAAAACCCTAAAGGGATAATGTGGTTAAAGTGGAAAATGGGTAAAATGCTAAAGGTAGAAAATGAGTTTACGTTCTAATGTTGAAATATGAGATGAATATGTATGTTTTAGATGGTTGTAAACTTATGATGAAAATAGTTTAGCAACATTGAAAATATGATGAATATCTTGTATGGTTAAATAATGCAATATAAGTTGTTTATGTGATATTTGGAATAAATGACTAACATTGTGTTATATGGTTGGATGAGGAAAGATCCTAAAGTTGGAGGCGGTGTCGGTGGAACTTGAGAAGTTGTCAAGAACCAAACCCAACACTCACCGAGGTAAGGATAAGTCTTTAATTGAGCATTTGGAATCGAAAATGTGAGTTTTCTGATTATGCAATGATTGATACGTAAAGTACGCATTTGATATAAACATACATGGGTGTGTTTACATTAAAGCAGGTGTAGATTTACGGAAAGGAAAGTATGTGGTACTTTCTGATTATGCGATGATTGAGTGTAAATCACGTATTTAGTATAAACATATATGGGTGTGTTTATACTAATGTGGGCGTGGATTTACCGGAAATGATTTATGGTGAAACGAATGAAAAAGAAGTACATTTTTAGCCGACCATGAATGGTTAGCGACTCTGGCTTGAGTATAGAAGCATACACTCTGGCTTGAGTATAGAAGCATACACTCTGGCTTGAGTATAGAAGCATGAAAATGATTTATGAGGAGATCGATGAAAGGAAAATATGTTTTAGCCGACCATGAATGGTTAGCGACTCTGGCTTGAGTATAGAAGCGTAAAATCTGGCTTGAGTATAGAAGCATACACTCTGGCTTGAGTATAGAAGCATACACTCTGGCTTGAGTATAGAAGCATACACTCTGGCTTGAATATAGAAGCATGAAAATGATTTATGAGGAGATCGATGAAAGGAAAATATGTTTTAGCCGACCATGAATGGTTAGCGACCCTGGCTTGAGTATAGAAGCGTAAACTCTGGCTTGAGTATATAAGCGTGATTTGTTTTAAGAGAAACGAGATTCTGCTTTTAGCTAATCCTAAGGGGTGTAGCGACTTTGGCTCAAGTTATGCAGCAAGATAAAATGAATTTCGAAAATGGTTTACTAACCCCTTTTTCTAATGTGGATTATCTTATAATGACGTTTATTGAATTAACGACTTACTCTTTTGCGTGTTTGTGTTCTTGTCATTGATAATCCCATTGCAGATAAACAGGTGACATGAGGGGGACTTATTTTTGGGGGAGCTTAGGGAGCTTATATTTTGGAATTTCTTTATTTGCACTATTTTGTATATGAGTGCTTATTGAATTATTTTGGGAATATTTTGTAACTATGGATAAATGACTTATACGATTGATTGCAATTCCGCATATATGTAGCCATGGGTATTTTGGAAAGCCATAGCTAGTTGTATACGGTAGACGCTAGGGTTTAATGAAATGAAAAATTTTCAAAGGGTGAATTTTGGGTTCTTACAATTATGGTATCAGAGCATAGTTAGTCCTGCGGCCTAGGGTATGGCCTTACTTGCTTCTTTGTAACTTCTAAATGATTGGACTATGTGATTTAAGTGAACTGCTGTGTGGTTATGTGTTGATTTGTTTAGTTAAAACCTGGTTTACTGACCCATGAGAATCGAGATAAACAGGTACCCATTACGGAGATGTCTGGAAGAGGAAGAGGAAGAGGATCGGGTCAGAATGACTTATTGGCTCAGATTGCTGCAGTGCTGATGAACATGAACGAGAACTTACAGCACCTGAACCAGAACGCGACGCCGAGTCCGAGTTCGCAACCATTGGTTCCACCTGGTCCGGCTGAATACAGAGGTCTGGATGAATTCTGCAGGAGAAACCCCAGTCAGTTTCAAGGCGGATTCGCTCCAGATGCGGCCATTGAATGGGTCCAAGGATTGGAAAGAATCTTCAGGGCCATGAGCTGTCTGATGCTCAGAGGGTGGCCTACGCCACCTATATGCTGGTGAAGGAGGCTGAGAACTGGTGGGAGATGACCCGGAGACAAATGGAGGTCGAAGGGCAAATCATCACATGGGGAGCTTTCAAGAGTAAATTCCTCCAGAAATATTTTCCTGCAGACTTGAAAAGGGAAAAGGAGAGGGAATTCTTGCAATTGGAGCAAGGGAACATGTCGGTGGGGGAGTATTAGGCCAAATTTGAAGAATTGATCCGGTATTGCCCTTATGCTGAACTAGAGTTGGACGGGAGGTCCAAATGTGTGAAGTTTGAGATGGGGTTGAGGCCCGAACTCCGGGTGACATTTGGTCACGAAGAAATTTCTGATTTCCCTACACTAGTGAACAAGTGTAAGATATATGAGGATAATGTGAGGAGGAGGGACGCTGCTGCTAGAAAAGATAACCCTCCAAAACACTATGGCCCTCAACGGAACTTCTCACATGGCAAGGGCAAGGGCAGAATGTTTCAGGAGGAACGAAAGCCTTACTCTCCACCAACGAGTAGTCGGGGAAATACTTCACATGGGATGAGGACTCATGGTAATGCCGGAGGGTCACGGTTGAACTCTCCATCCTTGTGCGGCAAATGTGGCCGAATTCATGTGGGTGACTCATGCCCTAGTACGACACTTAGCTGCTTTAGCTGCAAGGAAGTTGGGCATGTCAAGAGATATTGTCCAAAATTTCCACAGAGTATGAATGCTGTGAGAGCTGAGCGACCTCGATCTACTGGCAGGGTGTTCACCATGAGTGGTGCAGAGGCATCGGGTGTTGATGGCCTGATTAAAGGTAATTGCATGGTGGCAGATATTTCTCTTTTAGTGTTGTTTGATTCGGGAGCGACACACTCCTTTGTATCTAATGACTGTGTGGATAGGCTGAAATTGCAAACTGAGTCGTTGCTTTTCGACTTGGTCGTATCCACTCCAACTGATATGCCTGTGGTGGTGTCGACAGTAGTGTCTCGATGTCCAGTGGTAGTAAATGGTAGGACATTTACCGTGGATTTGATCTGCTTACCACTGTCCCAGTTAGATCTAATTCTGGGAATGGACTGGTTATCGGCGAATCATGTGATGCTTAATTGTGCTGATAAGACAGTGGTATTCGGAGATCCAGTTGGGATTTCTGAGGAGGTCGATTGTATGAAGCCGATGTCGGCAAAGGAAGTCAGAACTTCTTGTAAAGGGGGAGAGGCCGTGTTTATGTTAATGGCATCCCTGGAGGGTATTGAGGAACCCAAGATTGGAGATATTCCGATAGTTCGTGAGTTTCCTGAGGTATTCCCTGGTGAGATTCCGGAATTGCCTCCAGTAAGAGAAGTTGAATTCTCTATTGATTTGGTACCTGGAACAGGACCCATCTCTATAGCTCCTTATAGGATGGCACCGTTAGAGTTGGTTGAATTGAAAAAGCAGGTTGAGGACTTGTTGGCGAAGAAGTTCATTCGTCCTAGCGTCTCGCCATGGGGTGCGCCTGTTTTGTTGGTTAAGAAAAAGGATGGTAGTATGCGGTTGTGTACCGACTACCGGCAATTGAACAAGGTCACTATTAAGAACAAGTATCCGTTGCCTCGGATCGATGACTTGATGGATCAGTTGAGAGGGGCGATAGTATTTTCAAAAATTGACCTTCGGTCAGGTTACCACCAACTTCGGGTGAAGTCGGAAGACATTCCTAAAACTGCTTTTAGGACAAGGTATGGACATTTTGAATATTTGGTCATGCCTTTTGGTGTAACAAATGCCCCAGCAATATTTACCGACTACATGAATCGGATTTTTCATCCGTATTTGGATTCATTTGTAGTGGTATTTATTGATGACATTTTGGTTTACTCCAAAAGCCGAGAGGAGCATGCTGAGCACCTGAGGGTTGTGCTAGAGCTTCTTAGTAAAAATCGGTTGTATGCAAAGCTGTCAAAGTGTGATTTCTGGTTAGAATCGGTAAACTTTCTTGGGCATGTGATATCCAAGGAAGGAGTGGCGGTGGACCCTTCAAAGGTTGAAGCGGTTATGGAATGGGCGGTGCCCAAGTCAGTCACTGAGATCAGGAGCTTTCTGGGTTTGGCTGGGTATTATCGGAAGTTCATAGAGGGATTTTCGAAGTTGGCTCTACCTTTGACAAAACTCACTAGGAAAGGGGAACCGTATGTGTGGACACTTCGATGTGAAGAAAGTTTCCAAGAGTTAAAACGACGGTTGACTACGGCACCAGTTTTGGTTCTTCCTTGTACTGATCGGGACTTCAGTGTTTATTGTGATGCATCCAAGCAAGGTTTGGGTTGTGTGTTGATGCAAGAAGGGAAGGTTGTTGCCTATGCTTCTCGACAGTTGAGGACGCACGAGCAGAACTATCCTACCCATGACTTAGAATTAGCTGCAGTGGTCTTTGCCTTAAAGATCTGGAGGCACCATCTTTATGGTGTGAGATTTGAGGTGTACAGCGACCACAAGAGTTTGAAGTACCTATTTGATCAAAAGGAATTGAACATGAGACAGAGACGGTGGATGGAGTTCCTTAAAGATTATGATTTCGGGCTGCAGTACCATCCGGGAAAGGCCAATGTGGTGGCCGATGCGTTAAGTCGGAAATCTTTACATAGTTGGCATTGATGGTTCGAGAGGAGAAACTGATTAAAGAATTTAGGGATATGAATTTGGAAGTTCGGATAAAGCCTCATAGTATGATTTTGGGAATGCTTAAAGTCACAAATGAGTTTTTTGATCAAATCCGGGTAATGCAAGTTGAGGATACTGAGCTAATGGATAAACGGGATTTGATGCTAAGTGGTAAGGATACCAATTTCACCATGGACCCTAGTGGAATGTTGCGTTACAAAGGGAGGGTGTGTGTGCCTCGTGATGAGAAATTACGGAGGGATATTTTAGAGGAGTCCCATAAGAGTAAGATGAGTTTTCATCCAGGGACTACCAAGATGTACCAAGATTTGAAAGGGTTGTTTTGGTGGTGGATTAAAAAGGGATGTGGCTTTGTATGTCTCGAGTTGTTTAGTATGTCAGAAAGCCAAGATTGAGCATCAACGACCAGCGGGAGAGTTACAATCCCTGGAAATTCCTGTTTGGAAGTGGGATAGTATCTCCATGGACTTCGTATCGGGTTTTCCGCGGACTCAAAAAGGGTATGATTCGATATGGGTGATCGTGGATCGGTTGACTAAATCTGCTCACTTTCTGCCTATGAACATGAGGTATTCCTTGGAGCGATTGGCGGAACTGTACATCCGGGAAATAGTCCGTTTACATGGGATACCGTTGAGCATTATATCGGATAGGGATCCCCGTTTCACTTCGAACTTTTGGACTAGTTTGCAGTCCGCATTGGGAACTAAGTTGAAGTTGAGTTCAGCTTATCATCCGCAAACGGACGGTCAATCGGAAAGAACAATACAGTCATTGGAGGACCTCCTGAGGGCTTGTGCCTTGGAACAACCAGGGAGTTGGGATGGCTTGTTGCCTCTGATTGAATTTACCTACAACAATAGCTTCCATTCGAGTATTGGGATGGCACCTTATGAGGCATTGTATGGTAGGAAGTGCCGAACTCCATTGAGTTGGTTTGAAACTGGGGAGAACTTGATATTGGGACCCGAAGTCGTTCAGGAGACAACGGACAAAATCAAGAAAATCCGGGAGAATATGAGAATCGCCCAAAGTCGAGAGAAGAGCTATTATGATAAGATGCGGAAACCCCTTGAGTTTAACGAGGGAGATCATGTTTTCATGAGAGTTGTCCCGACTACCGGTATCGGTAGAGTGTTGAAGTCTCGTAAGCTGACTCCTCGATTTATTGGGCCTTATCAGATAATGAAGAGAATTGGGCCGGTAGCGTATCGTATTGCTTTACCTCCGTTGTTGTCCAATCTCCATAATGTATTTCATGTGTCTCAGTTGAGGAAATATGTTGGAGATCCATCTCATGTGGTTGAGTCTGATCAGATAGAGTTGAAGGATAATTTGACTTTTGCGACGTTGCCTGTGAGAATCATGGATACCAGTATAAAGAGATTGAGAGGTAAGGAGATTGCCTTGGTAAAGGTGTTGTGGAGCCAAGTGGACGAAGGAGACGCTACTTGGGAAGTTGAGCAAGAGATGAGGGAGGATTACCCTCATTTGTTTGAATCGAGGTATGTTGATTTTCGGGGACGAAAATTCTTTTAAGAGGGGGAGGATTGTAACACCCCGAATTTTAGTTTTCAAGATTATAGTAAGAGTCTTGGAAGCCTCGCTTGAGCGAGAGTTGTCTCGCCTGGGCGAGAAATGGCAATTTTGGGCTGTTGACATAGTGTAATCGATTACACACTGCTGGAAATCGATTACATCATATTAAAAGCATCAGATATGTGCATCTGACACAGTGTAATCGATTACACACTGCTGGTAATCGATTACACACTGCTGGTAATCGATTACACACTGCTGGTAATCGATTACACACTGCTGGTACTCGATTACATCATATTAAAAGCATCAGATATGTGCATCTGACACAGTGTAATCGATTACACACTCCTGGTAATCGATTACACACTCCTGGTAATCGATTACACACTCCTGGTAATCGATTACATCGTATTAAAAGCATCAGATATGCACATTTTTCACGTTGTAATCGATTACACCATGTTGGTAATCGATTACAACCCGACGACACCTCTTTAAAACAGAAACCCAAACACATTTTAAGGTTAAAAACTTTGAAGGGAGGTGAGAGAAGAGAGCTTTTCTAAGGGCAAGGAGTTTTGATACTCACCTAAGAGCTTGAGAAGAGGTAAAACTCTTGATTCTAACTCTCTTCTTCTCTCTTAAACTCATTTTGGGTATGTTGGATCTCTTCTCCAAATGTGAGAAACCATGGAAACTCATCCTTTGGAGTTATGGTTCGTTTTATGTGTTTTTCTCTTGTAAACTCTTAGTTTAGAGTTAGTATTTCGAGAATGGAAAAGGTTTGTGGGTTGATTCATGAAAACCCCAAAACCCTAAAGGGATAATGTGGTTAAAGTGGAAAATGGGTAAAATGCTAAAGGTAGAAAATGAGTTTACGTTCTAATGTTGAAATATGAGATGAATATGTATGTTTTAGATGGTTGTAAACTTATGATGAAAATAGTTTAGCAACATTGAAAATATGATGAATATCTTGTATGGTTAAATAATGCAATATAAGTTGTTTATGTGATATTTGGAATAAATGACTAACATTGTGTTATATGGTGGGATGAGGAAAGATCCTAAAGTTGGAGGCGGTGTCGGTGGAACTTGAGAAGTTGTCAAGAACCAAACCCAACACTCACCGAGGTAAGGATAAGTCTTTAATTGAGCATTTGGAATCGAAAATGTGAGTTTTCTGATTATGCAATGATTGATATGTAAAGTACGCATTTGATATAAACATACATGGGTGTGTTTACATTAAAGCAGGGGTAGATTTACGGAAAGGAAAGTATGTGGTACTTTCTGATTATGCGATGATTGAGTGTAAATCACGTATTTAGTATAAACATATATGGGTGTGTTTATACTAATGTGGGCGTGGATTTACCGGAAATGATTTATGGTGAAACGAATGAAAAAGAAGTACATTTTTAGCCGACCATGAATGGTTAGCGACTCTGGCTTGAGTATAGAAGCATACACTCTGGCTTGAGTATAGAAGCATACACTCTGGCTTGAGTATAGAAGCATACGCTCTAGCTTGAGTATAGAAGCATACACTATGGCTTGAGTATAGAAGCATGAAAATGATTTATGAGGAGATCGATGAAAGGAAAATATGTTTTAGCCGACCATGAATGGTTAGCGACTCTGGCTTGAGTATAGAAGCGTAAAATCTGGCTTGAGTATAGAAGCATACACTCTGGCTTGAGTATAGAAGCATACACTCTGGCTTGAGTATAGAAGCATACACTCTGGCTTGAGTATAGAAGCATACACTCTGGCTTGAGTATAGAAGCATACACTCTGGCTTGAGTATAGAAGCATGAAAATGATTTATGAGGAGATCGATGAAAGGAAAATATGTTTTAGCCGACCATGAATGGTTAGCGACTCTGGCTTGAGTATAGAAGCGTAAACTCTGGCTTGAGTATATAAGCGTGATTTGTTTTAAGAGAAACGAGATTCTACTTTTAGCTAATCCTAAGGGGTGTAGCGACTTTGGCTCAAGTTATGCAGCAAGATAAAATGAATTTCGAAAATGGTTTACTAACCCCTTTTTCTAATGTGGATTATCTTATAATGACGTTTATTGAATTAACGACTTACTCCTTTGCGTGTTTGTGTTCTTGTCATTGATAATCCCATTGCAGATAAACAGGTGACATGAGGGGGACTTATTTTTGGGGGAGCTTAGGGAGCTTATATTTTGGAATTTCTTTATTTGCACTATTTTGTATATGAGTGCTTATTGAATTATTTTGGGAATATTTTGTAACTATGGATAAATGATTTATACGATTGATTGCAATTCCGCATATATGTAGCCATGGGTATTTTGGAAAGCCATAGCTAGTTGTATACGGTAGACGCTAGGGTTTAATGAAATGAAAAATTTTCAAAGGGTGAATTTTGGGTTCTTACAACTTCTGACTTATTTGTATGCTTATCTTTATACTTTGCTTTTACATTTACTTGATATAACTGAATAGTGCTTCTATTTGTTATGTCATTCCTGTCTGTATACATATCTATTATACAAATTGAATGGGCTGGTAAATTTACTAAAACATACATCTCATGTGCTTCACACTAAGCTTTTTTAATGTATCTATAATTGACTAGATGATTATATACATATTATGTTCATAATTTGTATATATGAATAGTGCTTCTATATGTTATGTCATTCCTGCCTGTATACATATCTTGTTAGAAATTCATAATTTCTAATTAAGGTGGACATCATATATTTAATACAATTATATTGACTATTTATTTTCGTGGTTATAAAATAAGTGATTTTATTACTGGCAACCCTTGTGACTTCTAAAAATAAACTGATAATGGATATGAGCTTAATGAGTGGATGCCCAGAGTAGTTAACCCATAGGGAATAATGGGAACCTTATAAGTTAACACATCAGGAAGGTTATGGTCTCTAATACACCAAATCAAACATATTTTTCATCTCTCCCCATTAGAGAGAAAATGAAGGTCCCAAGAGGAATTAAGAATTTGGTTGAGGAAGCCCATCATACCAAAACCTCTCTACGAAGGCATACAAAGGAACAAATCTAAGAACATGGATTCAGATATGACATTGATTGACTTGTATCATTGTTTTACATATTGTGTGAGAATCATAAGATTCAAGATTCTAGCATTGGTATTTCACCAATTAATAGAGAATTCTAACAAGTGGTATCAGAGCATTAGGTTCGGAATTTTATGATTCTCCATTAAAGGTATTAATTCCACATTTTTTTATGAACCCTAATTTCAAATTTGAGAGATTTTCATGCTTATGCTATGGTTATAAAAAAATTGGGTATTTATGAATAATGAGGATAACTCTTATATGCTTCCACTTATTTGAATCATGGGTAATTTGTATTATGAATCCTTGTAACATGTGTTGAAGTATATATTCAGATCTGTGCATGGACATTACATTAACTTTAATGACTCTGTTAAGCAATATGTATATTATATGTGCACTAATGGCTTATTGTTGGACATTGACTTTTGTCACTTCACAATTTTTGCAATTTTTTAAAGTATATTTCTAAGGTATATATGAGTTAAGACGTGTTTTTTCTTTTATACATATACAATATGAAATTCATGGCCTTGTATACATATTGCGAATTGAAAGGTACATATATACATATATAATTGTTTCCAGCTTGAGGTTGCTGTGTGATGTCTGGAATTACTCACTAAAGTTGATATAGATATATATGTTATACATTGGTATATTATACAATCTAAATATGTGCATATATGTTATATATATAATTATGATTTGATCAAATATATACTATATGTGTTTAAGATATGCATGAGCATATTTGATTTGAAATTATATTATGTTATTAGATTTGTTAATCATAAAAGATATGAAATCTGAAAGTTTTAATTCCAAGATTGTATTTTTGTATAATGGACTCATATTGTTTTGTTTTGTCTGATAATTATTTGAAATCAGTTGATACAATATGTGGCCAAAGTAACCTATGTTGTGGAAATTGATTGAAATTACACAAATGAGTATGCGATTATTTATGCGAATTGTGTCCGGCCCAAAGGAAGACACAATTTGGCCAAATAATAACATACATGTGATGATAAATGTGTAACAATTATAAAGTTTTTTTTTCATGTGAATAATAGTTAAGGGTTAAACTTGATGTGAGTTTATTGCAAGAATGATTGCAATTTATTTTGTTGTTTGTTCTACTTGATTCAGTGTCTTTTACCAGTGCTGCAAATAGTTCTGCTTAGATTAACAACATCCCATTACTGAACGGGTCAAATTTTAAGGTCTGGAAGGAAGCCGTAGAGATTATTCTCGGCTGTATGGATTTAGATCTGATACTTCGTTTGGAGAAACCTATTTCTACTCCGGAAAACCTCGATGAGGTTAAAATTTAGAAATGAGAACACTCTAATCGAATGTGTCTAATGATCATGAAACGCTCTATTCCAGAAGTTTTTCGGGGCTCTATTTCTGAGAGTCAAAATGCAAGGAAATTCCTTGAAGAAATAGAACACTACTTTGCCAAAAATGAAAATGCGGAGACGAGTAGCCTTTTGGCTAAACTCATCTCCATAAGGTATGAAGCAAAAGGAAAATAAGGGACTACATTATGGAGATGTCTAATCTTGCATTGAAACTCAAGTCACTAAAGTTAGAGCTTGGTAAATACTTGCTCGTGCACTTGGTTTTGATCTCGCTTCCTGCACACTTTGGAAAATTCAAAGTGAGCTATAACACTCAAGAGGGAGAGATACTGCAGAGAGATTGTTAGGTATCAGTGGTTACAATACACCTAGAAGGGGGGTTGAATAGGTGTAGCGGTTAGAAATGAAGCATTTTGAAAATAATGTGGTGACATCATCCAAGTTAACCATGTAAACATTATTTATACGATGACCAACAAATTTAACATTATTAGATAAAATGTCACGAATGATGCAACAGTCAGAATCAAAAGATACTCGATTACCTTTGTCACAGAGTTGACTTATACTTAGAAGATTATGTTCTAGTCCTTCAACATACAGAACATTTTCAATTTGAGTATGAGATGAGTTACCAATTGTTCTGGTACCAAGTATCTTTCCCTTATTGTTGTCTCCGTACGTGACGTATCCTTTTCCTTTAAGTGATAGATCCAGGAAATTTGATATGTCACCTGTCATATGTCTCGAACATCCACTGTCTAAATACCATTTTTGTCCTTGTGTTCGAAGACATACCTGCAAAATAGATCACCTGCTTTTCTCAGGTACCCAAATTATGTTGGGTCCTTTTCTGTTAGTGATTAGGGAATTATCTCCCTTCTTTATCCATACATAAGCCCCGCTAGGTATACCATATTTTCTAATGTAACAAGAGTAAGAAGTATGACCATACGTATTACAATAAAAACAAGTAGGAGAGCACCTACGATTTTTATCCTTAGTATTAACTACAGGTTTTCTATATGGTCTCTTGTTTTTAGCAGAGCGAGTATAACCTAGACCAGTACGATCACCAACGTTTCTTGTTTGACTGAGCAGAGTGTCTAATTGCTGTTTACTGTTTGTGAGATGTTCGAGTTTTTCTTTTAGTTTAAGATTGTCTTCTTGCAAAATCTCGCAAGTCTCACATATAGACTTTTGACATAAATTATCAGCAGAGCAGTCACATGTGTTACAAGAATAGATGAGGTCTAAAGTTTCATTTTCTAATTTTAATTCATCTAATTCTTTTTGTAATTGGCTTAGTTTCTTTTCATTTCTAAGGATTTCCCTTTTCTTATCAACATTTATTCTAGCCAATTTCTTTAATTCCTCATGTAACTCAACATAAGCATTATATAAAACTTCATAAGAGGGTAAGTCATCCGAAGTGGATGAGGTGTCGGAATATACCTCATCATTATCCTCGTGTGAGTCTGAGTTGCCATTGTTGTCAGATCTGACCATCAGACACAGCTTCGCTGACTCCTCCTCACTAGAAGTGCTTGATGTTGTTTCCTCCTCAGGTACATCCCATACAATGTAAGCTTTCTTGGATTTGAATTCCCTGGGAGTGCTCTTCTCTGAATCAACCTTTTTCAGATAGGTAGGACATTGAAATCTCATATGTCCGGCTTTTCCACACTCATGGCAAGTGAAGCGATCTTTGTTGTTCTTGCCTTTGTTGGTTGACTCTTTCGCTTCTTTCTTCTGAAACTTCTTGAATCCTCCTTTTCTTTTGATGAATTTGCTAAATTTGCGAACAAGGAGATTCATAGTTTCATCATCTAGATCGGAGTCAGATTCATCATCATCTTTATCTTCTTTTGATTTGGAGGTCGTGGCCTTCAATGTGATGTTTTTCTTTTTCTGATCTGAATCTTCGTGCATAGTCAAGCGCCCCAATTCCATTTCGTGCTCTTGAAGTTTTCCAAATAAAGTAGCTAGAGGCATAGAATCCAAATCTTTGGATTCAACAATTGCAGTTACTTTTGGTTGCCATTTCCTGTCAAGACAACGCAAAACTTTATTAGTTAGTTCACCTCTGGCAAAAGATTTATCTAGAGCAACTAAATGATTAACAATATGAGTAAATCGCTTTTGCATATCACAGATTGATTCACTAGGTAACATGCGAAATAACTCATACTCATGGGTAAGCGCATTTAATCTAGCGCGCTTAACTTCGCTAGTGCCTTCATGAGTCACTTGTAAAGTGTCCCACATTTCTTTTGCATTTTGGCACTGCGATACTCTAAAGAACTCATCATAGGATAGGGCCGTTGTGATGATATTTTTGGCGCGTAGATTATGCTGCACCTTTTTGCGCTCATCATCGGTCCATAGACTTTTAGGCTTGTCTTTAGGTTCATTGTCCACAAGATGCTGTGGAACGAAAGGGCCGTTGACTACGGATTCCCAAATATCCGAGTCTATGGCTTCAATAAAAATTTGCATGCGGACTTTCCAGTAGGCATACCCTTCACCACTGAATATAGGTGGTCGATTAATGGATGAACCATCACCACCAAATGGGTTTGACGAACCCATTCGTTTTTCCCTAAGGATCACGAATACGCGGTTGAGCTAGCACTTCGCACTAGCTCTGATACCACTTGTTAGGTATCAGTGGTTACAATACACCTAGAAGGGGGGGGTTGAATAGGTGTAGCGGTTAGAATGTCCGCTTTTCGAAAACAACACTTAATGCTGAAAAACACCTTGATTAATCGATTAACAAAACAGGGTAATCGATTAACACTTTCAACACAGTCCACTAAATCGATTAACAGACTGAAGTAATCGATTAACACACCACACTTAATCGATTAAACCGTGACAGTAAGCAAATGCAAGTACAGTTTCTTGCTCGACAATTAATTGATAATGAAACGATTATACCAGGCTTACAGAATTTTATCAGAGTACAAGTAATACAGTATAGAAACAGATTATCAATTAACTCTACTAAACAAATTAATCGATCAAATGCAATAAAGAGAGAGAGATAGAAAAAGTCCTGCAACAAGAATTTTATCCTGGTTTGTTTGCTTGTCCACCGCAAACTACATCCAGGCCTCCCGGCTGATTTGGGAGATTTTTCTTCACTATAATTGAATGAATGTTAATTACATACACACTATCCAATTACAACAATTAGACACTTACAAGATAAAAAGAAACCTATTCTATGGTTTGACTCCCTTCCTACCGACAAAGAAAACCTTTCTTTCGGCGTAGCCCCAGCCAAGAACCTTGTTCTTTACTTATCCCTAAGTCTAACACTCAGTGAAGACACACTCAATCTCTTGGTGATATGACACCTTGAGATTCCCACAATTACAACACTTTTTCAAACAAAGCAATACAGAGTAAACTTAAGCTATAACAAGACTTATATCTAACAAGATAAGGCTTTACTCTAATCACCTAATACAAGCTCATGCAGTATGAAAAATGTATTAGTGAAAAACAGAATGCATAATATGTAAACATCTAATCAAGAATCATGTAAAAATGCAAGAACATGTGACAAGAAAAGATGAGAAATGTATCATGAAAAGCACTCAATCCTAAAGCATAGAATTCTCTCTTTTCTAAGCTCACAAATGCATTTACAACTAGATGCAACAATTAACACGAAAAAATGCTCTAACTCTCTAAAAATTTAACATGCAACTTATGAGATCAATTCTGAAAATGCAGTTTATAAAGAATTGAAATAAAAGCCCAGTTAATCGATTAACGACAGCTTTAATCGATTAAGCTTCACAAAAATGTTAGATTAATCGATTGACGTTTGTTGTAATCGATTACACTGTGCAAGCAGTTAGATTAATCGATTAAGCCAAGTGGTAATCGATTAACAGCACTCTTTCATGTGTAAAAACTTCAAATATGTTATGCACTTAAATTCATACATGTTTAATACTTAGGTTATGCCTAGAATGCACATGTACATGTATTTATATGATGCATGAACATATTATGAATGACATATCTCAAGATGAAAAAGATTTAAAAGATTTATGCAATTGAGATATGTATTAGGTGACTTAAGCCTTGGACTCAACCTAAACTAATCTAGTCTAAGCAAGATACCAATCGGAAGGCTTAAGCATGTTGATTTGTTGATGATCTTCAAGCTCATGTTAGCACAAGTTGTCCTCATCAAAACCAAGTCATATAAGGAGAGCTTTCCAAAGTGTTCCTCTTGACATGCACACTTTCAATCTCCCCCTTTTTGATGATGACAAACTCCACATCAAATGTAAATAGCTTGAAGATTGTGTTGGCAAGGTTGATATGATGCGCAAATATCGGAAGCTGTTATTACGATCAACCTGCACAATCAGAAAACAACAAAAACAACCTTTCTCCCCCTTTTGACATTATCAAAAAGATAACTCAGGTCAAAGAAGAGGCAGAGATATGAGTAATGCATAAAACACAGTTAATGAGTTAATATTGGGATATAACAATTAACCTGTTTTACGTTAAAGAGGATTAAACAAGTGCGCAAGTTTATACAACAGAGATAGCCAAACAAGTAAAGTAAACGGCATACGAGATGAACCATATCAAGGCAGAAAATCTCATACGATCAAGAACCATACACATGAACATAGTAGGCTATTCGACATAATTATAAAATAGCATAAAGAGTAACAATGTTTAGCAGCCAGATAAACCAGAAAACGTCAATTAACAACATAAAAGAGGCACGCAACAGAAATACTAGAATCCATAACAGTATCTAAATCCAAAGAGTGCCAAAAAGAAGAAATAAACCTAAGGGAAGATATCCTAGGTCTAAAGTCTTCTAAACTAAGGTTGAGGTGGAGGATGAGGATCGTCAGTGTGATCAGCAGAAATGACAATGTTCTGATCTCCCCTGATAAGCACAGATAGCTTCTGAAATTCTGAACAAAACAAGGCATTCTGAGCTTCAGCGGTAGATTGAATCAGATTCCTCAACTCCCGAAATTGGTTGTCCGAATACGCAGTTTGTCGCTCCTCATACTGTTCCATACCAGCAAAGTATGAGTCTTTTAGTCCTTGGAAGTGAAGGTCCATACGGTTGTTAAGCCGTTGCTCCATAGCTTCCAATTGATCGAAGCCAAAAGCAGAGTTCTGAGGTGCTGATCCAGAAGGCTCCCCCTGAGTTGTAGCATGCTGATTATCTGTGCCATCCTGATTATCATCATCAGATAAATCCAGACCAAAAGTGGTGTAGTCCTCTTGGTATTGCCAAGTACTACCATACTTGTATATACCCATCTTATGTATGAGGCTTTCACCAACCAGATGATCTTTGTCAGTATATTCAACAATGATAGTATCGGAAACGTCAATGCGCAAATAGTCAACGATGCGTGAGATGAAGATACTGTAGGGAAGCAGCTTCGACTGAGATAAAGATACACTGTTCATAATTTTCAAGATCTCCTCAGGCCAATTAATCATCACATTATTCTTCACTGCATACATGAAACGTAAATCATTCACAGTAGGCTGTGCGTGATTTGTGTTCCTCTGTACTAAGATGTAAGCAATAATGTAGTGTAGCAGCCTGTTCTCAACAGAAAGTGACCCAGCTTTGGTCAGTTGACCCTGAATGTATAAATGAGGGCCTCTTAGAAAAGACTTATAGACTTCAGTAGGATCAAAATTTTCCTTTACCCAGGAACAATCTCCTATACTATATCCAGAAGAAGATAAACCACCGACATTCATGAAAATTTCATCGTTGAGTTCAAACAAATTGCCAGAAATCATTGACCAATATTTTCCATCCTTATATCTAAAATTAGCATAGAATTCCCTAACAAGAGCAGGGTAGACTTGTCCCTTTAATTCCATGAACTGAATAGTTCCCTGAGCTTCCATGTCATGCGGGAAGCTAAAGTTCTGTTCCGCTAACCAAGTTAAGTCAACATTCCGTATATATGTAGGTTTCCGACCTTGAAATTTCGCCATACGGGTTTCTTGCAGAATGAGTGAATAGTAGGGGTCACCACGGTCCCGAGCGGAAGGCGAACCGACCTCTCGTCTTCGTACACGAGTGGCTGATGTTTTGACCCTTTTAGGACGACTTTGCTCCATAATGTGGCAGAAACCGAAATGGCAGTGAGAGGTCAAAAATGGGTGTAGGCAAACCTAACCTAGGTTATGTTTAGTGGAACCTTGGAGATGTGATATAATGAGGATGAAGAGATATGATTCCTTGATGGTTTTAAGAGGGTTAGGAATAGGTGTTTCTACTTTTGATGCACTTTGGATTAGTTGTGTTATAGATTTAGAATCTCAAAGCAGAAAAGAGAAAGTGAGAAAGCCAGAAAAAAGTGTGAAACCGAGCTACTGTTTGCCTTTATAAAACTGGTTTTAATCGATTAACGGGCAGGGTTAATCGATTAATCAGTGTGAAATTTCGAATTTTTTGAAAGAACTGATGCCCAGGTAATCGATTAAGTGAAAATGTAATCGATTACTTATAGTAGTATTTCGAATTTTCAAGCAACTGATGGCCAGGTAATCGATTAATTGAATATTTAATCGATTACGCATAGTAAAAAAAAATTTTCAGGCAGTAAAATGGTTTCAACTTCTTAAGGCTTTGGCATGCAATGTGACAGATTTATTTAAACATTCAGAATCACAAAAAAAATAATCAAGAGATATACTTTTGCAATAAGACAAATATCGAAAAGCTAAAGAAACAAAGACATAGAGAAACTAGACGATGATGTAAACACCTAAACAATTTTAATCAAGATATTGTTCATCAAGAATTCCAAGTTCTCTCCTTAGAACAAAGAAAGTATCCCTGGGAAGGGGCTTGGTGAAAATATCAGCTAATTGTTTAGAAGTTTTAACAAATTCAAGAACGCAGTCACCTTTTTGTACATGATCACGCAGAAAATGATGTCTAATTTCTATATGCTTAGTTCTAGAATGCAAGACGGGATTCTTGGAAAGGTTTATGGCACTTGTGTTATCGCATTTAATAGGGATATTTTCAATATTAAGACCATAGTCCTTGAGTTGCTGCTTCATCCAGAGGATTTGAGCGCAACACACACCAGCGGCAATGTATTCCGCTTCGGCGGTGGACAAAGCAACACAAGCTTGCTTTTTGCTGTGCCATGCTACTAATGAACTCCCCAACAAGTGACAAGTACCACTAGTGCTTTTCCGATCCAATTTACATCCGGCGAAATCGGAATCGGAATAACCTACCAAGGATAATGAGGCATCCCGAGGATACCATAATCCCATGTTAGTTGTTCCTTTTAAGTATCTCATGATTCTTTTAACGGTTGTAAGATGTGATTCTTTAGGAGATGATTGAAATCTCGCACACATGCATACGCTAAACATGATATCAGGCCTACTTGCAGTTAAGTAAAGTAAAGACCCAATAATTCCTCGATACTTTGTTACCTCTATAGTTTTTCCATTTTCGTCCTTATCTAGGTAGCAAGCAGATGCCATAGGAGTGGAAGCTTCCTTACAATTGTTCATCTCAAATTTCTTGAGCAGCTCTTTGCAATATTTTGTCTGATGGATGAAAATCCCACTTTCTAGTTGCTTTATCTGAAGTCCTAGAAAGAACGTAAGTTCACCCATCATAGACATTTCGAACTCCCCCTGCATCATCTCAGAAAAATCCTTACACAAAATATCATTAGTAGATCCAAAAATTATGTCATCTACATAGATTTGCACAAGTAATACAGAGTTTTCTGATTTACGAATAAAAAGCGTTGTGTCAACCAAGCCTCTTTCGAACCCTTTTTCTAAAAGAAAGGTACTAAGTCTATCATACCAAGCTCTAGGAGCTTGTTTGAGACCATAGAGTGCCTTTTTAAGTTTATAAACATGGTTCGGATATTTAAAATTTTCAAAACCAGGCGGTTGGTTAACATAAACTTCTTCTTGAATATAGCCATTCAAGAAGGCGCTTTTTACGTCCATCTGAAATAATTTGAAGTTCATAATCGATGCAAAGGAAAGTAGCATCCTGATGGCCTCTAATCTGGCTACAGGGGCATAGGTTTCGTCATAATCGATACCTTCCTCCTGGTTGTAGCCTTGGGCCACCAAGCGTGCTTTATTTCGAATGATCAAGCCTGATTCATCAAGCTTGTTTCTGAAGACCCATCGAGTACCAATCACAGGATGATCTTTAGGTTTAGGGACCAAGTCCCAAACATTATTGCGTTCGAACTGGTTTAGCTCTTCTTGCATAGCTATACCCCAGTGCACATCCTCAATGGCCTCATCAATGGTCTTAGGCTCAATTTGAGATACAAAAGCTACAAAGTTACATAAGTTTCGTAAGGAACTACGGGTTACCACTCCCGTAGATATGTCACCTATTACTTTGTCGATCGGGTGAGCTTTCTTGGTTTTCCACACAACTGGCATATCTGAATGCTCCTGAGATTTGTTTTGACATTCTTCATCGGTTGCTTCTACATTATCCATGTTTTTTGAGTATGCTTCTTCCAAAGCACCTGCAACATCATCAGATACAACCTTTCTCTTCTCTTTTGGAGAAGATTCATCAAACTGTACATGGATAGACTCTTCAACTTGCATAGAATACTTATTAAAAATTCTGAACGCTTTGCTATGAATCGAGTATCCCAAAAATATTCCCTCATCGGCTTTTGAATCAAATTTTCCTAAAGCCCGCTTTCCATTATTTAATATAAAACATTTGCAACCGAAAGCGTGAAGATGGGATATGTTTGGTTTACGGCCTTTTAATAATTCATAAGGAGTTTTATTCAAATTAGGCCTTAACAATACTCGATTTATAACATAACATGCAGTATGAACTGCATCTGCCCAGAAATATTTGGGGGTATTACTTTCATTAAGCATGGTTCTCGCTAATTCTTCTAGCACACGATTTTTCCTTTCAACAACTCCATTTTGTTGTGGAGTGCGAGGAGCAGAGAACTGATGCATAATGCCATGCTTATCACAGAATTTTTCGAACTGAAAGTTCTCAAATTCTCCCCCGTGATCACTTCGTATATATACTATTTTCAGGTTAAGTTGGTTTTGGATTTGCTTGGCAAGATTTTTAAAAGAGTTGAAAGCGTCGCTTTTAGCAGATAAAAATAATGTCCATGTAAAACGAGAGAAATCATCAACAATAACTAGAGCATAGTAGCTACCACCAAAACTCATGATTTGTGATGGTCCAAACAAGTCCATATGGAGTAACTCCAAAGGTCTTGAAGTGGATATCACATTTTTGTTTTTAAAAGAGTTTTTAGTTTGTTTACACTTTTGACAAGTGTCACAAATCTCTTTAGTTTTGAAATTTAGTTTTGGTAGCCCCTCAACTAGTTGGTTTGATGACAATTTATCGAGATGTTTTATATGGATGTGTGCAACGCGTCTGTGCCAGAGCCAGATGTCATCTTCTTTAGAAATGAAGCATTTTGAAAATAATGTGGTGACATCATCCAAGTTAACCATGTAAACATTATTTATACGATGACCAACAAATTTAACATTATTAGATAAAATGTCACGAATGATGCAACAGTCAGAATCAAAAGATACTCGATTACCTTTGTCACAGAGTTGACTTATACTTAGAAGATTATGTTCTAGTCCTTCAACATACAGAACATTTTCAATTTGAGTATGAGATGAGTTACCAATTGTTCTGGTACCAAGTATCTTTCCCTTATTGTTGTCTCCGTACGTGACGTATCCTTTTCCTTTAAGTGATAGATCCAGGAAATTTGATATGTCACCTGTCATATGTCTCGAACATCCACTGTCTAAATACCATTTTTGTCCTTGTGTTCGAAGACATACCTGCAAAATAGATCACCTGCTTTTCTCAGGTACCCAAATTATGTTGGGTCCTTTTCTGTTAGTGATTAGGGAATTATCTCCCTTCTTTATCCATACATAAGCCCCGCTAGGTATACCATATTTTCTAATGTAACAAGAGTAAGAAGTATGACCATACGTATTACAATAAAAACAAGTAGGAGAGCACCTACGATTTTTATCCTTAGTATTAACTACAGGTTTTCTATATGGTCTCTTGTTTTTAGCAGAGCGAGTATAACCTAGACCAGTACGATCACCAACGTTTCTTGTTTGACTGAGCAGAGTGTCTAATTGCTGTTTACTGTTTGTGAGATGTTCGAGTTTTTCTTTTAGTTTAAGATTGTCTTCTTGCAAAATCTCGCAAGTCTCACATATAGACTTTTGACATAAATTATCAGCAGAGCAGTCACATGTGTTACAAGAATAGATGAGGTCTAAAGTTTCATTTTCTAATTTTAATTCATCTAATTCTTTTTGTAATTGGCTTAGTTTCTTTTCATTTCTAAGGATTTCCCTTTTCTTATCAACATTTATTCTAGCCAATTTCTTTAATTCCTCATGTAACTCAACATAAGCATTATATAAAACTTCATAAGAGGGTAAGTCATCCGAAGTGGATGAGGTGTCGGAATATACCTCATCATTATCCTCGTGTGAGTCTGAGTTGCCATTGTTGTCAGATCTGACCATCAGACACAGCTTCGCTGACTCCTCCTCACTAGAAGTGCTTGATGTTGTTTCCTCCTCAGGTACATCCCATACAATGTAAGCTTTCTTGGATTTGAATTCCCTGGGAGTGCTCTTCTCTGAATCAACCTTTTTCAGATAGGTAGGACATTGAAATCTCATATGTCCGGCTTTTCCACACTCATGGCAAGTGAAGCGATCTTTGTTGTTCTTGCCTTTGTTGGTTGACTCTTTCGCTTCTTTCTTCTGAAACTTCTTGAATCCTCCTTTTCTTTTGATGAATTTGCTAAATTTGCGAACAAGGAGATTCATAGTTTCATCATCTAGATCGGAGTCAGATTCATCATCATCTTTATCTTCTTTTGATTTGGAGGTCGTGGCCTTCAATGTGATGTTTTTCTTTTTCTGATCTGAATCTTCGTGCATAGTCAAGCGCCCCAATTCCATTTCGTGCTCTTGAAGTTTTCCAAATAAAGTAGCTAGAGGCATAGAATCCAAATCTTTGGATTCAACAATTGCAGTTACTTTTGGTTGCCATTTCCTGTCAAGACAACGCAAAACTTTATTAGTTAGTTCACCTCTGGCAAAAGATTTATCTAGAGCAACTAAATGATTAACAATATGAGTAAATCGCTTTTGCATATCACAGATTGATTCACTAGGTAACATGCGAAATAACTCATACTCATGGGTAAGCGCATTTAATCTAGCGCGCTTAACTTCGCTAGTGCCTTCATGAGTCACTTGTAAAGTGTCCCACATTTCTTTTGCATTTTGGCACTGCGATACTCTAAAGAACTCATCATAGGATAGGGCCGTTGTGATGATATTTTTGGCGCGTAGATTATGCTGCACCTTTTTGCGCTCATCATCGGTCCATAGACTTTTAGGCTTGTCTTTAGGTTCATTGTCCACAAGATGCTGTGGAACGAAAGGGCCGTTGACTACGGATTCCCAAATATCCGAGTCTATGGCTTCAATAAAAATTTGCATGCGGACTTTCCAGTAGGCATACCCTTCACCACTGAATATAGGTGGTCGATTAATGGATGAACCATCACCACCAAATGGGTTTGACGAACCCATTCGTTTTTCCCTAAGGATCACGAATACGCGGTTGAGCTAGCACTTCGCACTAGCTCTGATACCACTTGTTAGGTATCAGTGGTTACAATACACCTAGAAGGGGGGGGGTTGAATAGGTGTAGCGGTTAGAATGTCCGCTTTTCGAAAACAACACTTAATGCTGAAAAACACCTTGATTAATCGATTAACAAAACAGGGTAATCGATTAACACTTTCAACACAGTCCACTTAATCGATTAACAGACTGAAGTAATCGATTAACACACCACACTTAATCGATTAAACCGTGACAGTAAGCAAATGCAAGTACAGTTTCTTGCTCGACAATTAATTGATAATGAAACGATTATACCAGGCTTACAGAATTTTATCAGAGTACAAGTAATACAGTATAGAAACAGATTATCAATTAACTCTACTAAACAAATTAATCGATCAAATGCAATAAAGAGAGAGAGATAGAAAAAGTCCTGCAACAAGAATTTTATCCTGGTTCGTTTGCTTGTCCACCGCAAACTACATCCAGGCCTCCCGGCTGATTTGGGAGATTTTTCTTCACTATAATTGAATGAATGTTAATTACATACACACTATCCAATTACAACAATTAGACACTTACAAGAGAAAAAGAAACCTATTCTATGGTTTGACTCCCTTCCTACCGACAAAGAAAACCTTTCTTTCGGCGTAGCCCCAGCCAAGAACCTTGTTCTTTACTTATCCCTAAGTCTAACACTCAGTGAAGACACACTCAATCTCTTGGTGATATGACACCTTGAGA
The DNA here is from genome assembly GCA_009771035.1 of Lupinus albus. Taxonomy (NCBI): domain Eukaryota; kingdom Viridiplantae; phylum Streptophyta; class Magnoliopsida; order Fabales; family Fabaceae; genus Lupinus; species Lupinus albus. The sequence continues at coordinate 11,929,299 of CM019999.1, forward strand.
TTCCCACAATTACAACACTTTTTCAAACAAAGCAATACAGAGTAAACTTAAGCTATAACAAGACTTATATCTAACAAGATAAGGCTTTACTCTAATCACCTAATACAAGCTCATGCAGTATGAAAAATGTATTAGTGAAAAACAGAATGCATAATATGTAAACATCTAATCAAGAATCATGTAAAAATGCAAGAACATGTGACAAGAAAAGATGAGAAATGTATCATGAAAAGCACTCAATCCTAAAGCATAGAATTCTCTCTTTTCTAAGCTCACAAATGCATTTACAACTAGATGCAACAATTAACACGAAAAATGCTCTAACTCTCTAAAAATTTAACATGCAACTTACGAGATCAATTCTGAAAATGCAGTTTATAAAGAATTGAAATAAAAGCCCAGTTAATCGATTAACGACAGCTTTAATCGATTAAGCTTCACAAAAATGTTAGATTAATCGATTGACGTTTGTTGTAATCGATTACACTGTGCAAGCAGTTAGATTAATCGATTAAGCCAAGTGGTAATCGATTAACAGCACTCTTTCATGTGTAAAAACTTCAAATATGTTATGCACTTAAATTCATACATGTTTAATACTTAGGTTATGCCTAGAATGCACATGTACATGTATTTATATGATGCATGAACATATTATGAATGACATATCTCAAGATGAAAAAGATTTAAAAGATTTATGCAATTGAGATATGTATTAGGTGACTTAAGCCTTGGACTCAACCTAAACTAATCTAGTCTAAGCAAGATACCAATCGGAAGGCTTAAGCATGTTGATTTGTTGATGATCTTCAAGCTCATGTTAGCACAAGTTGTCCTCATCAAAACCAAGTCATATAAGGAGAGCTTTCTGTAACGCCCCGAAAATTACTTCAATAATCTTGCTCGAAAATGGGTAAATTTTTTTTTTTTTTTTTTTTTTTTTTTTTTTGAATAAAGGAGCCATAAAAATTTATGTCCTTATCTTCGTTTCATTTTCGGAACATCACTTAAGTAACATACAATGCGGAAAATCACAACCATTACTTAATGGTAACTAGAAAAACTCAATATAACTTTGAATCATACTTCATTAGAAAATGTTGGTACAGGTACAAGGCGGAATCCTAATCGTCGCCCAAATAAAAACTACTACAAAATAAATTCCCTACACAGGTACACTAATCAAAAGTACCAGGGCCTGTGTAGGTATAACAGATTCCCTCAATCCTCCATGCCCCCTCCTGGGACATCGAAAAGTGGTAACTCTGAATCCCGATCGAACGATCCATCTGAACAAACGCGGATAGAAGACAAAAAGAAAGAAGAGAGGGAGTAAAACATCTAATGAAAAACTTATCATTGACGTCGTGGAATTACACAGAATAATACACCAAGACAACACATGAGTACATATATATCATGCGATTATACAAGCACATAAAAACAATGAATGAAATATAAAACTCGAGGATTTAGAAACGATATCAAAGAATATCATGTATGCAATGCGATGCATGAGTCCACCATCCTTACTCCTTTATCCTCCCAATAACTATTCGGAAATAACCGAGAGTACAGGTCCCATAACGATTTGAACGCACCAAAATATTCCTCGCAAGGATATATGATCGATCTGTTCCAAAGAACTGTCCATTTCAGGACGGTGTCGTATCAAACACTTTCTGGGCATCCCTCTCATCGATCCTGATTGCAAAGAGGGGTTGTCAGAGATCATCTAGTTTGCGCTGTGAGAACTGTCCGATCCAACAGAATACCTCATCCAGGAATACAAGGGACTCGTCTCACCTAGACTCACCCTCAAGACTTTGCTGACGAATCACCGCCATCGTCGTCCCTCTCAACATCTCGGGGCTCGTTCGTCTCCCGTAAATTTCCTCTCCACTACTTCATTATTCATAATGAGTATGCACACTAACCGAGGTTAGCCAATTAAATCTTTTAATCATTCTTTTAAATGATCGGCCCAACCTAAGACATCTCCCAAAGGAATGCTTCTAGTGGGTCCCGATCTTAACACATATAACAAAAAGAGAGAATAATTTCGGCACCACTACGAACCATCGCTGAATTATCCTGGACGGCTCCTCTAGCCAAGCCTCTTACGGTCAAATAATCTCGCTGCGTGGGCATAATATCACACCCTCGACCTCGCCTTTAACAAAGCAATTCCTTACTTTTATTACTTTCAAGAATTTCATATAGTTGTTTACCTTTACAAATTCTTGATGGCAAACATGCCATTGGGCTCTCGTATATGAGAGTTATCATTCCGACGACTTAAAAAGAAGTCATGTTTGTATGGAGCCCGCTCGCTCAAGCGAGAGCTGTCTTGCTCAAGCGAGATGCTTCCATTTTTGAGGCATTTGTGGCTTAAGCAAGAGCTGTCTTGCTTAAGCGAGAAAACAATCAGTTCTCTTGGTGCCTATTTTAGCTCAAGCGAGAGCTGTCTCGCCTCGAGCTAAAACACTCGTTTTCTCTATACACTTCTCGCTCAATCGAGAGTTGTCTCGGTCAAGCGAGAAGAACCTAATTATCATTTTAATTACTTTTCTCAAGGAAAATATTTCTCATTTATATCAAATGTTTTTAAACCTTGAATTTCAAAATTATCACATACATATCATTCCCATAATAATCATTCAAACATTATAATTCAAGAGTAAACATGATATTTGCATATATAAACATAACATAAATCGATATTAAGAAATATTGATGTACTTAATCCAAACAAACATGCAATTGATTAAGTACAAGCTTTCTTAATACCCAGGGCAACTCCAAACTTGTGAGGGAGTTTGGAGGTCCTGATGCATATTCGGACACCACTGTGTCACGATGTTTTCTCCCTCACCTGAGTGTGTCGGGTCGTTAGGTTCTCTGTTTGTAGGTGAGCTTACTTGATCCGTTCTCCTCTCGAAATCTTTATTATGCCAAAATAACGTTAATTAGTTAAATGACGATAATTATTATACTTATGAAATAACTTTTTACGCGAAGATAAAACTTCCGATTTAAAATGAATTTAATTGCTTTCGTCCATCCAATTCAAGGTTGAATATCCTTGAATCATCATTTGTCATCGAAAGTCTTACAATCAAATAATACTTTTTAAAGTAAAATTTTCAATAAAACTTATACCGAAATTATGTCGTAATCCGTGGATATACACCAGGCTAGTTCCCAGGAAAGAGAGGTGGGTCATAAAGACACCCTTAAATACCAAATCTTTCCTTAGACAGAACCTTTCTAGACATGTATTCCCACTTCATTTATGTCGTAATCCGTGGATATACACCAGGCTAGTTCCCAGGAAAGAGAGGTGGGTCATAAAGACACCCTTAAATACCAAGTCTTTCCTTAGACAGAACCTTTCTAGACATGTATTCCCACTTCATTTATGTCGAAATCTGTGGGTATACATCAGGCTAGTTCCCAGGAAAGAGAGGTGGGTCATAAAGACACCCTTAAATACCAAGTCTTTCCTTAGACAGAACTTTTCTAGACATGTATTCCCACTTCATTGTATTTTTCCGATAATTCACAAATCTTATTTTTTGTAAGTAAAACATTTTTACTAAAACTAACCTTTTTACTTTTTTAAGTAAATCTTACCATTTTAAAGTAAGTTCACTTAACTAAGATTCAACATTTTTAAATCATTTTACCATCTAAGACTTCATAACACTTTAAGTTTATAAAGTCAAGACTTTTAGGTAACTCTCATTATTTCAAGTATACTACTAAAACAAATTTTCATGAACATCTTAACACCTCCTAATTTTTTAGGAAAAAACCTCAAGGGTTAGTAAGTGTTATTTTCATAGTCATGAAAAAGAATGGCTCTTAATTTAATATTTTACATTTAAACATCTTTTAGTTATTCTTACCACTTTAAAGTAAGTCAACTAAAATAAATACAACAATTTCTATGAACATCTTAACACCTCCTAATATTTTAGGAAAAACCTCAAGGGTTAGTAAGTGTTATTTTCATGGTCATGAAAATAAATCATAATGTAAGACTTTCTACTACTTTAATATCTAAAACTTCATAACACTTTAAGTTTATGAAGTCAAGACTTTAATAAATCATCTTTTATCCCAAATCATTATTTTAACTTGGGAATCAAAGAGTAAAATATGTAAACCACTTTTAAAACATAATACTATCTAAAAAATGAAATATTTTCAACAACTCATCAACATCATAAACTTTCAAGAATAAAATACAAACTTTTTCCTAAACACATTAAAGGTTCATTTGATGTTAAAATCATCACCTTTAAACATATTCAAATACTAACAATAATTTCTAATATTTCCAAATAAATAACTCATCTAACCTTGTCCAAAGATATAGTTTTTCCATCTAAGAACAAGGAAGAAATTTCAAGATTTACAAAAGTCAAAAACTACATAAAGGTTCATATGATTTTATTATCATCCCCTTTAGTTATGCTTTCATAAAATACTTAAAGAACAAATATAAACTCTACTTTATGAACAAAATAATAAAAGCTCATAACTTTCTATGAAGTATGAGAAGAAGATGAAGAAGATAAAATAAAAGACTACCTTAGTTTGTATAAGGAATTTAGTGTAAAAATGAGAGGATGGGGTGAGGTATTTATAGGAGAGCCTCACCCTCATCAAATCAGAAAATTTAATGCAAAGTAAGTAGCTTTAGACTAGCATAGGTGATGTGTCTAATGGTGGTGGAGTGAGAGGATTTGTTGAGTGTTTTAGGGGGTTTTGTAAGCTTTTGCATTACTTGTGTAACAAGTAAGTGACTCATGCAATGATGACTTCCAACTTTATTGATATGATGTAATTTCCCAATAAATGTCGTGTCCGAACATCTTCGGATAATTTCGTCCGAAAATATACAATCTCCCGATTTTGGTTTACCGTTAGAACTTCGAAACACAAAATTTGGAGTGAAAATATTTATAAATGCGTTCTGAATGAACTTGATGTCTATCTTGACTCGAAATAATATTTCGAAGCCAATGGTGCAATCGGAATTCGATTCCGAGTTACGGAACTCAAAAACACGTTATTGGGCCGAATTCGGGCTATTTGGGCCCGACGACAATTCAAAAATATTTCGTCACAGAAAATTACAAAAATTTACCATAAAATAGGAAATCACAAAACAAGACTAATATTCAACTATGGCTTAGCCTAAATCCACACTGATTAATTTCTACAATTAATCGTTGATAAAATAAATAATTAATAAAAACTCATAAAAATTTATAATTCCAAATCAGAAAATTCGTGGTGTTACACTTTCCAAAGTGTTCCTCTTGACATGCACACTTTCAGATATAAGACTGAAAGTATTCATTTGGTTATGACATCTCAGAATAAGAAAAGAAAGAACAATAAGGATGCTTTGAAAGTGCCCATTTGGTTATGACATCTCTTAGTATCATTGGGTAAATTTCTTAATCTTGTTTGTTCTGAAATTAATTTAGCTTTTGTACTCAATGATACTTGGTGGGTGGATTCTGGTGCTACTACTCACATAAGTATCACTATGCAGGGTTGCCTGTGGAGCCGACAGCCAAGTGATGATGAAAAATTCATCTCCGTGGGCGATGGCAAAAGGGTTGCAGATGAAGCTATTGGAACATTTAGATTACATTTAAGAACTGATTTTCATTTGGATTTATTTGAGACTTTTGTTGTGTCGTCTTTTAGACGAAATTTAATAAGTGTTTCCAATTTGGACAAATTTGGTTTTTCTTGTTCTTTTGGAAGTAATAAAGTTAGTCTCTATCAGAATTCGAATGTTGTTGGTTATGGTTCTTTAATTGATAATCTGTACATGCTTGATGTTTTTAGTTCCAATAATGAAGTATTGCAAACAGACTCGTATGTTACAAAGCGAAAATTAAATGAGAATTCAACCACCTTATGGCACAAGCGTTTGGGTCATATATCTAAACAAAGAATACAAAGACTTGTGTCGGATGAAATTCTTGATCCTTTAGATTTATTGGACTTTGAAGTCTGTGTTGAGTGCATAAAGGGAAAACAAACAAATAAAAGAAAATTAGCTGCCGAAAGAGCTAAAGAAGTCTTAGAACTGATATATACAGATATATGTGGTCCTTTCCCTATGGCTTCATTGAATGAACAACATTATTTTATTACGTTCATAGACGATTGCTCTAGGTACGGTTACATATATCTAATACATGAGAAGTCCCAATCCTTGGATGTTTTCAAGTCTTTCAAAGCTGAAGTTGAACTTCAACTTGGAAAGAAAATTAAGGCTGTCAAATTTGACCGTAGTGGTGAATACTATGGTAGATATGATGGATCAGGAGAACAACGTCCAGAGCCATTTGCACTTTTCCTCAAAGAATGTGGAATTGTTCCGCAATACACTATGCCAGGCAAACCTAGCATGAATGGTGTTGCTGAGCGACGAAATCGAACTTTTAAGGATATAGTGAGGAGTATGATTAGTCATTCTTCCTTACCAGAGGCTCTTTGGGGGGAAGCTTTAAAAACTACAGCTTACATCCTTAATAGGGTGCCGAGTAAAGTTGTTAACAAAACCCCATATGAGCTTTGGACTTGTAAAAGACCAAGCTTAAAACACTTGCACATTCGGGGTTGTCCAGCTGAGGCGCAGCCTTATAGGCCACATGAAAGAAAATTGGACTCAAGAACAGTTAGCTGTTACTTTGTTGGCTATGGTGAACGTTCACAGGGCTATAAATTTTATGATCCTATAACAAGACTTTTCTTTGAGACGGGAAATGTGAGATTTCTTGAGGAATTTGATTTTGGGAAGGAAGAGAACATAAGGAATGTTGTCTTTGAGGAAGAACCTGTCACTAATGGTGAACAAGTTCTTCTGCCTATTACCATTCAAGGAACAACTTCGGTAGTAGAACAAAATGTTCAGAATATTGTTCCTGACAATATTCCAGAGCAAGACAACAATGAGGTTCTCGCTGAAGTACCTGCGGAGCAAATTCAACAACCTCAAGAAGTAGAAGTGTCATTAAGGAGATCCATTAGAGAGAGGAGAAATGCAATTTCAGATGATTATATTGTATTTCTTCAAGAACATGAGGATGACATCGGATTAACAGATGATGATCCATTGAACCTCTGTCAATCCATGAAAGGTTCTAACTTTCGAAAGTGGATTGATGCCATGAAGGATAGGAAGCCAAAAAAAAAGTGAGCGCTCCTGCACTATACGGCTTTTTGGCGTCACCCTATCTTGCTAGAGGCAGATTTTATAAAAAAAAGCGGTTGACCACCCAATAGGAACTACGAGATCACCCCAAGGAGGCCTTCGGCATCCCGGGGGTCGCGAACCGACCATAGAACCCTGTTCAAAAAAAAAAAGCGGAACGCATTCGCTACCCACTCTTAGGTTGGATAGGAAGGGTCGGAGAAGGGCAATCACTCATTCTTAAATTCTTAAAACCAGCATTCTTAATACTAAAGAGTCGGGCAGAAAAAGGGGGGGGGGGCTCTCCGTTCCCGGTTCTCCTGTAGCTGGATCCTCTGGAACCACAAGAATCTAAAGTCTATGCATGATAATGACGTTTGGGATCTTGTCGATTTACCTGAAGGTGCGAAACCTATTGGTTGCAAATGGATATTTAAAACAAAAAATGAGTCAAAAGGTAATATTGACAGATATAAAGCGCGTCTAGTTGCTAAAGGCTACACTCAGAAAGAAGGCATTGATTATAGAGAAACCTTCTCTCCAGTATCATGGAAGGATTCTTTTAGAATAATATTGGCACTAGTAGCTCATTTTAATTTAGAGCTACATCAGATGGATGTTAAGACTGCGTTTCTAAATGATGACATTAAAGAAACAATATATATACTGCAACTAGAAAACTTTGAATCAATCGACTCAAAATCTATGGTGTGCAAATTAAAGAAATCCATCTATGGCCTTAAACAAGCCTCTCGTCAGTGGAATCACAAGTTTCATCAAGTTATTACCTCGTATGGTTTTGAGGCAAATAAAGTTGAAGATTGTGTGTACCACAAGTTCAGTGGGAGTAAATTTATATTCTTGGTATTATATGTCGATGATATATTGCTTGCGAGCAGTGATATGGGACTATTGTATGAGACCAAGAGATTTCTAACGAAGATTTTCGAAATGAAAGATTTTGGGGAAGCTTCTTTTGTATTAGACATTCAAATACTAAGAGATCGTTCTGAAGGTATCCTAAGGTTGTCACAAGAAAGCTATATTGATAAAGTCCTAGATAGATTTGGCATGAAAGACAGTAAACCAGAAGATACCCCTATAGCTAAGGGAGACAAGTTTAGTCTCGAACAGTGCCCCAAAAATGACCATGAAAGATACGAGATGCAAAAGATTCCTTATGCATCGGTAGTAGAAAGTCTAATGTATGCTCAAGTTTGCACACGCCCCGACATAGCATTTGTCGTGGGAGTTTTGGGAAGATATATGAGCAATCCTGGAATGCATCACTGGAAGGCAGTCAAACGTGTTATGCGTTACTTGAAGAGAACAAAGGAATACATGCTCACATATTGGAGGTCAGAGAATTTAGAGATCATTGGGTATCCGGACTCCGATTTTGCTGGATGTCAAGACAGCAGATGCTCCACCTCTGGATATGTGTTTGTATTGGCTGAAGGTGCTATATCTTGGAAGTCTGCTAAACAGACACTCATAGCTCCTTCAACCATGGCTGCAGAGTTTATGGCTTGTTTTGAGACATCAGACCATGGCATATGGTTGCGGAATTTTGTCACTGGCTTACTGTGGTCAATGGTATTGAAAGACCACTGAGGATTTATTGTGACAACAAGTCCGCAGCTCTTTACTCCAATAATAATAGGAGTTCTACAAAGTCAAAATTTATTGACATCAATTTTCTAGTTGTTAAAGAAAGTATTCAAAATGGACAAATTTCCATATAACATATAGGGACAAATTTTATGCTAGCTGATCCACTGACTAAGGGTCTAGTACCTAAACTCTTTCACGAGCATATTGCTCATATGGGTGTTGTTCCTTAAGATACCTTAGTTCAGTGGGAGTCTATATGTTTTATGATTTACTTTGGTTGTTATATACATTTTTTATGCATAATAAAGTTGATGGTTTGTTGTTCTATTTTGAATGTGTTTATTGTAACTGTTGTGTTGCAATTAAAGACTTTGGATTGATCTCACTAAAGATTAAAGAATGATCAGTTGGAAATAGACATGTTTGAGATCACATTGCATGAAATTTTCCATGTCACTCATCCATATTTGATCTATGTCATTAAGTATATCAATGTGGTGATCATCGTGGTCGAGTCACGCTTATATGTAATGAACATTGCGGTGGTTCCATAATTGATATATGAGATGGACCAGATTGTATTAAGGAGAAGTCTAAATATAAATATCATATGGATGCGCGCCTAAAGAATATGTGATATAATTGGTTCAAGAAAATATGAAGCCCAAGTTGGAGATTATTAGAAATTCATAATTTCTAATTAAGCCCATGAGAGATAAAACGAAGGTCTCAAGAGGAATTAAAGATTTGGCTGAGGAAGACTATCATACCAAAACCTCTCTACGAAGGCATACAAAGGAACAAATATGAGAACATGGATTCAGGTATGACATTGATTGACTTGTATCATTGTTTTACATATTGTGTGAGAATCATAAGATTCAAGATTCTAGCATTGGTATTTCACCAATTAATAGAGAATTCTAACATATCTATTATACAAATTGTACAATACCCTTATGTCCATACTATTTTTCTATATATAGATGTATCTATATATGTTTATTGATTGAAGGTGATGGTGGAAATCCTAAAATAGATAACTCTTATTCTATATTTGTGTTCATCATTCATTCTTTTTACCCTCTGCATACCTTACATGTAGGCATGTTTACTGTATATGTATATGTATTCATGCTTTTTAATTATGTTTACTGTATCTATATAGATTGAAGGGGTTTATGAACATAATTGTAAGGACCGAAATTCTACCATTGAAAATTTTTCCTCTATTTATTTCCTTCACATACATTTTTAATTTTAATTCTATTTACCTATTCATACTTATTCCATATCTTCATATTCGTATACATTGCATTTAGCAGAAAATCATAATTCATATAAATGTAATTCAGTAACCACCGCATACAACTAGCTTTGGGTTTCCAAAATACCCATAGCTACAAATATTCAGAGTTACAAAAAAACCATGTAAGTCATTATATCCGTAGTTACATAATGTTTTAAACTATCAAATATGCACTCATGTACAAAATAGCGCAAATAAATGAATCCAAAACATAAAGCTCCTAAAGCTTCCAAAAATGAGTCCACCTCATATCACCTGTTTATCTGCAATGGGATTATCAATGACAAAAGCACAAAACACACACAGGAGTAAGTCATTAATTCAATAAATGTCATTATAAGATAATCCACATTAGAAAAAGGTTAGTAAACCATTTTGAAATTCATTTTCTTTGCTGCATAACTTGAGCTAAAGTCGCTACACCCCTTAAGGTTAGCTAAAAGCAGATTCTCATTTCCTTTAAAAAGAAAACATGCCACATAAACTCGGGCCGAAGTGTTGCGACATAAACTCGGGCCGAAGTGTTGCCACATAAACTCGGGCCGAAGTGTTGCCACATAAACTCGGGTCGAATTGTTGCCACATAAACTCGGGCCAAAGTGTTGCCACATAAAATCGGGACGAAGTGTTGCCACATAAACTCGGGCCGAAGTGTTGCTACATAAAATCGAGCCGAAGTCACTAACCATTTATGGTCGGCTAAAAATATATTTCCTTTTCATTGATTTCACCATCAATCATATCTAGTGAATCCACGCAATACTTATTACAAACATACCCATATATGTTTATAATAAATACGTGATTCACCAATTAATCATTGCACAACCAGAAAATACACACATTTTCCATTTCAAATGCACAAATTAAAGATTTATTCTTACCTTGGTGAGTGTTGGGTTGGGTTCTTGGTAACTTTACAAGTTCCACCGACATCGCCGCCAACTCTAGGATCTTTCCTCATTCCCACCATACAACACAATGTTAGTCATTTATTCCAAATATCACACAAACAACTCATATTGCATTATTTAACCATACAAGATATTTAGCACATCTTCAATGTTTCTAAACTACTTTCATTTTCATTTTTAACCATACAAGATATCCTCTTTATCCACATTTCCACTTTAGGGTTTTGGGGTTTTCATGAATCAACCCACAAACCATTTCCATTCTTGAAATACTAACTCTAAACCAAGAGGTTACAAGATAAAAACAACATAAAACGAACCATAACTCAAAAGGATGAGTTTCCATGGTTTCTCTCATTTTGAGAAGAGATCCAACATACCCAAAACAAGTTTCGAAGGGAAGAAGAGAGTTAGAATCAAGAGTTTTACCTCTTCTCAAGCTTCTAAATGACTCACAAGCTTTTTTGCTCTTGAAAATGCTCTCTTCTCTCACTTCTCTCTAGGTTAACCCTCATAAATGTGTTTGGGGTTCCTTATTTAATGTAACAGCATCGGGTTCTCGCTTAAGCGAGCTCATTCTCGCTCAAGCGAGAAAATCCCGCCCATTTTAAAAACTCAGATCTGACCCTCTTGCCCAGGCGAGGCATCTCTCGCTCAAGCGAGGATCCTCTCGCTCAAGCGAGAATCTTACAGCCTCGACAACTCCAAAATATCACATTTTCTCGCTCAGGCGAGCCAATCTCTCGCTCAGGCGAGACCACTCTCGCTCAAGCGAGCCAACCCTTGTAACGACCCGATTTTCTACCCTTGGAAAATTTTCATTTATTTTAGTTCTTTCTTACATACAGTCGTCGCCTTCATTGAAAACTCTCAAATATCACTCTTTGGAAACACTCTTTACCCTATTATATTATCATACAATTTATGTTGCGGAAAAACATAATTCATTCAAATAGTATTTGCCACATACAACCAGTTATGGGTATCCCTAAAGTTAAAAAGCCCATAACTACATATATCCGTATTAATCTAAACGGATTTACAGTCATCCCATAACATTATAAAATTAACTATAATATCAAATAACAATAAAGACAATCGAGCAATTAAACACAAAAGCTTCCTAATTGAGCTTCATCCTCAAAATCCTTCATTTACCTACAATGGGATTATCATAAACAACACACAAAACAAAAGGGAGTAAGTCATGAGTTCAAAACTAACATCACATGATAATCTACATTCAAATACAATTGCACTTTAATATAATTCGTAAACACGCATACGGAATTGTAAACATTCAAATCATCTTCCTTTAATTACCACTTTACTCATATTCATCCTATAGTATATATATCCCATAGTATATATTCTATAGTATGCATATTGCGTTCGTTCGAAACATCATCTATCTCGTCATCCATATCCACCCTATAACATATATATCCCATAATATATATCCTATAGCATGTATATTACTTTCTTTCTCGACATCTTCCTTTTTATTGCTCATATTCACCCTATAGAATATATATCCCATACTATATATCCTATAGCATGCATATGACTTTCATTTTGACATGCTCATTTCTCATCATTCATATTCACCCTATAGAATATGTATCCCATACTATATATCCTATAGCATGCATATGACTTTCATTTTGACATGCTCATTTCTCATCATTCATATTCACCCTATAGAATATATATCCCATACTATATATCCTATAGCATGCATATGACTTTCATTTTAACATGCTCATTTCTCATCATTCATATTCACCCTATAGAATATATATCCCATACTATATATCCTATAGCATGCATATGACTTTCATTTTGAGTCATATTTCCATTGGTACTCTCCCAATAATATTACTTTCATTTGAGTCATCTTTCCATTGGTACTCCCCCAATAATGTTACTTTTATTGAGTCATCTTTCCATTGGTACTCCCCCAATAATATTACTTTTATTAAGTCATCTTTCCATTGGCACTCCCCCAATAATATTACTTTTATTGACTCATCTTTCCATTGGCACTCCCCCAATAATATTACTTTTATTGAGTCATCTTTCCATTGGCACTCCCCCAATAATATTACTTTTATTGAGTCATCTTTCCATTGGCACTCCCCCAATAATATTATTTTTATTGAGTCATCTTTCCATTGGTACTCCCCCAATAATATTACTTTTATTTTACTTAACAGAAAAGTCACGCATTTTCCAACATAATGCATAATTTACAGACGTATCATTTTAAACCATTACCTCTTTCACATACCTCATTCAAATCAGCAAGTATGATTTAGAGACACTTATCCCTTACCTTGGTGAGCGTTGGGGATTGTAACACCCAGAATTTTAGTCTTTAAAAATTAGAGTATCAGTCCTGGAAGCCTCGCTTGATCGAGAGATTCTCGCTTGAGCGAGAGAGGTGCATCTGGGAGGGTGAAATCTTGGGCTATACTGGAGGATTCTCGCCTGAGCGAGAGTTGTATCGCCTGGGCAAGAAATGGCAATTTTGGGCAGTGTAATTGATTACACAGTCCATGTAATCGATTACATGCAGATAAAAGCATCAGATATGTACATTTTACATGATGTAATCGATTACACAATACATGTAATCGATTACATGCTGATAAAAGCAACAGATATGTGCATTTTAAACGATGTAATCGATTACATCTATGCGCTAAGCGAAAATTGCTCACTGTGAGATTCTTGCATGAGCGAGAATGGGCTCGCTTGAGCGAGAACCCGACGACTGCTCTTTAAAAATAGAAACCCCAAACACATTTTAGGGTTAGAACTTGAAGAGAAGAGAGAAAAGGGAGCTTTTCAAGAGCAAGGAGCCTTAGGACTCATCTTAGAGCTTGCGAAGAGGTAAACCTCTTGTTTCTAACTCTTCTTCTTCCTCTCTAACTTGTTTTGGGTAGGTTAGATCTATTTTCAAAATATGAGAAACCATGGAAACTCATCCTTTAGAGTTATGGTTCGTTTTAGGTTGTTTTTCTCTTGTAAACTCTTGGTTTAGAGTTGGTATTTGATGAATGGAAAGGTTTTGTGGGTTGTTCATGAAAACCCCAAAATGAGAATATGAGTAAAGAGAGAAATAGATGAATATGTATGTTTTAGATGTTTGGAAACTCGTATTGAAGTAGTTTTGGAAACCTTGAAAATATGTAAATCTCTTGTATGTTTGATGAGGAAATACGAGTTATTTATGTGGTATTTTGAATAAATGATTGACATTGTTGTTATTGGTGGAAATGAGGAAAGATCCTAAGGTTGGAGGAAATCGCGGAGGAGACTTTTAAAGTTACTCGGAACCGATCCCCAACACTCACCAAGGTAAGGGATAAGTGTCTCTAAATTATACTTGCTGATATGAATGAGGTATGTGAAAGAGGTAATGGTTTAAAATGATACGTTTGTAATTTATGCATTATGTTGGAAAATGCGTGGCTTTTCTGTTATGGTAATAAAAGTAACATTATTGGGGGAGAACCAATGGAAATAAGACTCAAAATGATTTCAATCTAATTTGGGGGAGTCCCAATGGAAATAAGACTCAAACGAATTCAATCTATTTGGGGGAGTACCAAAGGAAATAAGACTCAAAACGAATTCAATCTATTTGGGGGAGTACCAAAGGAAATAAGACTCGAAACGAATTCAATCTATTTGGGGGAGTACCAAAGGAAATAAGACTCGAAACGAATTCAATGTATTTGGGGGAGTACCAAAGGAAATAAGACTCAAAACGAATTCAATCTATTTGGGGGAGTACCAAAGGAAATAAGACTCGAAACGAATTCAATCTATTTGGGGGAGTACCAAAGGAAATAAGACTCGAAACGAATTCAATCTATTTGGGGGAGTACCAAAGGAAATAAGACTCGAAACGAATTCAATCTATTTGGGGGAGTACCAAAGGAAATAAGACTCAAAACGAATTTAATCTTTTTGGGGGAGTACCAAAGGAAATAAGACTCAAAACGAATTTAATCTTTTTGGGGGAGTACCAAAGGAAATATGACTCAAAACGAATTCAATCTATTTGGGGGAGTACCAAAGAAAATATGACTCAAATGAATTCCATATTATTGGGGGAGTACCAATGGAAAGATGACTCATACGAAAGTAATATTATTGGGGGAGTACCAATGGAAATATGACTCATACGAAAGTAATATTATTGGGGGAGTACCAATGGAAAGATGACTCAAAAGAAATGAATATTATTGGGGGAGTAGCAATGGAAATATGACTCAAATGAATGTCGTATGCATGCTATAGGATATATAGTATGAGATATATATTCTATAGGGTGAATTTGAATGATGAGAAATGTGAATGTCACATGAATGTCGTATGCATGCTATAGGATATATAGTATGGGATATATATTCTATAGGGTGAATATGAGCGATAAAGAGGAAGATGTTGAGAAAGAAAGTAATATACATGCTATAGGATATATATTATGGGATATATATGTTATAGGGTGGATATGAATAACGAGACCGATGATGTTTCGAATGAACGTAATATGCATACTATAGAATATATATTATGGGATATATATACTATAGGATGAATATGAGTAAAGTGGAAGTTAAAGGAAGATGATTTAAATGTTTATAATTCTGTATGTGTTTATGAATTACATTAAAGCTTGATTGTATTTGAATGTGGATTATCATGTGATGTTAGTTTCGAACTAATGACTTACTCCCTGTGTTTTGTGTGTTGTTATGATAATCCCATTGTAGGTAAATGAAGGATTTTGAGGAGGAAGCTCATTTAGGGAGATTTTGTGTTTATCAATTTGTTCGTCTTGGTTGCTACTTGACATTGTAGTTGAATTGATGACATTTTGAGATAAATGTAATTTGATTAGGATAATACGGAGATTTGTAGTTATGGACGTTATAAATCCGGAAAACCCACAACTGGTTGTATGTGGTAATTGCTAATTGAATGAATTATGTTTTTCCGCAACATAACTTTGTATGATAATACGATAGGGTAAAAAGTATTGTCAAAGAGAGATACTTGGCAGTTTTTAATGAAGGTGACGACTGTATGTAAGAAAGGATTAAATTAAACGAAAAATTTTCAAGGGTAGAAAATCGGGTCGTTACAGGGATCTATTCCGAGTAACTTTAAAAGTCTGCTCCGCGATTTCCTCCAACCTTAGGATCTTTCCTCATTTTCACCAATAACAATCATGTCAGTCATTTATTCAAAATAACACATAAATAACTTGTATTGAAGTAGTTTTAGAAATATTGAAAATATGTGAATCCCTGGATCCCAAGGTTAGGGATAAGTGTCTCCAAATATTGAAATATTCAAAATAACACATCAAACACACGAGGGATTCACATATTTTCAATATTTCCAAAACTACTTCAATACAAGTTTCTAAATATCAAAACATACATGTTCATCTCATATAACAACATCAAAGCACAACTCATTATCCACATCTAACATTTCATCTCTTTCTCTTTATACTCATATTCTCATTTTGGGGGTTTTTTGGGGTTTTTCATGAATAACCCATAAAACCTTTCCATTCATCAAATATCAACTCTAACCCAAGAGTTTACAAGAGAAAAACAACATAAAACGAACCATAACTCTAAAGAATGAGTTTCCATGGTTTCTCATGTTTTGAAAATAGATCTACCACACCCAAAACAAGTTAGAGAGGAAGAAGAAGAGTTAGAAGCAAGAGGTTTACCTCTTCTCAAGCTCTAAGATGAGTCCTAAGGCTCCTTCCTCTTGAAAAGCTCTCTTCTCTCTCTTTTCTTCAAAGTTCTAACCCTAAAATGTGTTTGGGGTTTCTATTTTAAAGAGCAGTCGTCGGGTTCTCGCTCAAGCGAGCCCATTCTCGCTCAAGCGATAATCTCACAGTCCCAACAGGCTTCCTCTCGCTCAAGCGAGGAATTCTCGCTCAGCGAATAAATGTAATCGATTACCGTATGCTGTAATCGATTACATCAGTTAAAAATTTAAAATATAAACTCAACGACTTGATGTAATCGATTACCAAACATGTTGTAATCGATTACAATGTGAAAAATGCACATATCTGATGCTTTTAATATGCTGTAATCGATTACGAGTATAGTGTAATCGATTACATCATGTAAAATACACAGTTCTGATTAGTTTATCATCATGTAATCGATTACCAGGATTGTGTAATCGATTACACTGTTTTTTTTTTAAAAAAACAGAATCTCACAGTGTCAACAGCCCAAAATTGCCATTTCTCGCCAAGGCGAGAATCCTCTAGTATAGCCCAGGATTTCACCCTCCTAGGTGATCCTTTCTCGCTCAGGCGAGGTTTCCAGGACTGTTACTATAATTTTGAAGACTCAAATTTAGGGTGTTACAACCCTCGCTCAGGCAAGAATCCTACAATATAGCTCAGGATTTCACCCTTCCGGTTGAGCCTTCCTCGCCCAGGCGAGCCAACTCTCGCTCAGGCGAGACCACTCTCGCTCAAGCAAGCCAACCTCGCTCAGGCGAGAATCCTTCAGTGTAGCCCAGGATTTCACCCACCTATGTGAGCCTTTCTCGCCCAGGCGAGAATCTCTCGCTCAAGCGAGAATCCCATGACTGATACTATAATTTTAAAGACGTAAATTTAGGGTGTTACAATAATCATATAGATTGAATGGGTTGGTGAATTTACGAAAAGAGACATCTCATGTGCTTCATACTAGGCTTTTTTAATGTATCTATAATTGACTAGATGATTATATACATATTATGTTCATAATTTGTAGATAACTGCTTATATGACTGCTTAATTTGTAGATAACTAGACAACTTCTTATACAATGACACTATCCTTATCTGCATACTATTTTTGTGTAGATAACTGTATTCGTACTTATGACATATTTGTCTGTTTATCTTTATACTTTGCTTTTACATTTACTTCTATCTATTATGTCATTGCGTACATTATATGTTTATTGATTGAAGGTGATGGTAAAAATCCTAAAATAGATAACTCTTATTCTATTTTTGTGTTCATCATGCATTCTCTTTACCTTCTCTCTACCATTCAGTAAGTAATACATTCGGAGTGTGTAATTACTATCCCAAACAAGTATAATTTTAGGAATCAAATTATTAACATTTTTATCTTTTTCTAAATTTAGTATAAAGTTACACTACTAGATTAATATCTTATTTGTAAGTGTAATTTGTAATGGTTAACAAAAATGCCACTATGCTAGAATTTATTTTCAAGCAGCCATTTTCCATTAACAGCTGGCATACCCACCATTATCTAATGGTTCAATTTCTAGTAGTCAATAATTTCTAGAAAAAGCTATCTATCATTTATCAATAACACATTAGTTTAGTGGCGTAATGTCATTTTAGGAAGACCAAAATGTCAATGATAAAGATGTACATCTTTGGGATTCTGATATTTTTTTCATACATTTTAATATTTATAGATAACTATTATAATATCATTATGTTCATATTATTTTTGTGTATATAGCTGTATTTTTATCTTTATCTACATATGTTTTTTGATTGAAGGTAATGGTGAATAACTATTACATGTAGATAAGGTAATGGTAATATGTCATTCCTGTCTCTATATACATGTATATGTTTATCGATTGAAGGTGATGGTGAAAATCCTAAAATAGATAACTCTTATTTTATTTTTGTGTTCATCATGCATTCTCTTTACCCTCTCTCTACAATACAGTAAGTAATACATTTAATGCTTATGTAGGTGATAAAGTTTATGTATCAAGTGTTTATAATCTGAGAATATAGTTTATGTCTAACATGGTCACGTGTTTATTTAAATGTTAGTATAATGTCCACTTCACATAAATGCGACATGATCAAGGACATAAATGATTCGAACAGCAGTGGAAAATTGTTGTTCGAATTACGAATCGTTGGTATGTCCAAATGTCACCCAGGCCGGGCCATCTTGATATGATTTTGATGGATGAACAGTTAACAGTAATTAATATTCTCATATTTTAGTGCATTAGTTACTTATCCTTATGTGCATACTATTTGGGATAACATATTTTTAATGAAGTGGACTAGTAACTTATTTTTATGAAATATAGGGAGACAAAATTTATGTGTCTGTCCTAAGGGCAGCATTCCATGAATGGATACACTACTTAGTCGTAGACGGATCATATCTGATGCAAAATTTTGATGTTCTTCCGAACGATCTTGAATTTAAGTATTGTGATCATCTTTATCGTCTTGAATTCAATGGCAGTACAACAACATGCCAAACTGATGATCATGATATTCCACTTTTTCAATATGATTTCAAAAAGTTTGCCGATATCCTATCTGACAAATTTTCAACTCATCTGTATATAAGTTAGGTCAGATACATGAATTTTATTATTGTCAAATAGTTTAACAAAATTATCTACTAACATTTACTTTCTTTTAATTGTTGTTGTAGAAATTATTGGTTTGGTGCAATTGAATTCTATCATTAACCAGTTGCCAACAAGATTAAAGAAAGTGACATTTGACCTACTAGATTTGAGGCAATGTTAGTTTCATTAACTCTTAACAATAGAAATTGTGTTCCCTTTAGTGCTTTGTTTTGACGTTAATGTTGCCATATTTTATCTTTGTAATTGTTTCTCCAGTGGGGATATCATTACATGTCATCTTTATCTATCACATGCACTCAGACTTTTCAACCACACCAGAAAATTACAGAATGTTGACCCGATGATCATCATTTTAACAAATGTTAGGATCAGGGAGAGGAGAGGTTGGAGTTGTTGTACATTTTCCAGTATTTATTTTTGTATTTTATAGTGTCTAACTGTTTGTCAATTTTGTAGACGATGGTCCACGATGTGTTTCAAGTAATTGGAATGCATCAAGATTGTTGATTGGTTCAGAAATATACGAGTTTAACAAGTATAAGGAAAGGTAATAACATCCAAAAGAGCCTTTTTTATATTCTTTACTCAATTCTGCTACAATTATGGATAGGATTGTAATAAATATGTTGTTGTTGTTTTTCTACAATGCTTAAACGTTTGGACTCAATCAATGCTGCTAACCAGCCACTTCCATCAGCTGAGGTAATGGTTTTAACCAGGTCAATATGAAATGTTTATTACCTTTCATATAATACCATGAAATGTTTATTACCTTTCATATAATACCATGCAATGTTTATTACCTTTCAAAGGCATTCCCTATACTTTCTCTAATAGCATGAAATGTTTGTTATTTTTCTCTATAGATTGTATCTTCTACTGATGAACATGACCCAGACAACATTCAAATCATAAGTTCATCGAAGAAATTGCGGTGTGAGACTGATGCGGACAATTCTCCAACTCCTTTTAATGCTGAATCTGAAATGTCATCTTCAAATGTTCATATCAAGACTTGATGAGTTTTCTGCATTAAATTTCATGTGTTTTTTGTGACCACTGACTGTAAGGACCCAAATTCTACCCTTGAAAATTTTTCATTTATTTTAATCATTTCTTACATACAGTCGTCACCTTCAATGAAAACTCTCAAGTATCATTTTCGAAAATACTCTTTACCCTATTTTCTTATCATACAAATTTATGTTGCGGAAAAACATAATTCATTCAAATAGCATTTACCACATACAACCAGTTATGGGTCTCCCAAGGTTATAAAGCCCATAACTACACATATCCGTATTGATCTAAACGGATTTACAGTCATCCCATAATACTATTAAATCAACTACAACGTCACTTAGCAATACAGACAAGCGAGTAATTAAACACAAAAGCTTCCTAATTGAGCTTCATCCTCAAAATCCTTCATTTACCTACAATGGGATTATCATAAACGACACACAAAACAAAAGGGAGTAAGTCATTAGTTTAAAAACTAACATCACATGATAATCCACATTTCAAATACGATTAAACTTTAATATAAATTATAAACGCAATTACGTAAATGCAAACATTCATCTCTTCTTTCGTTCATTTCTACGTTATCCATATTCATCTTATAGAATACATATCCCATAATATATATTCTATAGCATGCATATTATGTTCATTCGAAGCATCGTTCTTCTCATTATTCATATCCACACTATAGCATATATATATCTCATACTATATATCTTATAGCATGTATATTACTTTTATCCTTAACGTCTTCATTTCCAACATTCATATTCACCCTATAGTATGTATATCCCATAATATATATCCTATAGCATGCATATGACTTTCGCTCTTAACGTCCTTGTTTCTCATATGTCGTATTCATCATTAATCGTATTCACCGAGTTCTTTCACACTATAATCTCCTACCACCTCGGGTAGATCCAATTACATCTCCATACCACATCGAGTAGGTCTAGTTCACCATCCATACCACATCGGGCAGGTCTAGTTCATCATCCATACCACATCGGGCAGGTCTAGTTCATCATCCATACCACATCGGGCAGGTCTAGCTCATCATCCATACCACATCGGGCAGGTCTACTGTTATATTCCATGTCACATCGGGTAGGTCTAGTTATACTCCATACCACATCGGGCAGGTCTAGTTATACTCCATACCACATCGGGCAGGTCTAGTTATACTCCATACCACATCGGGCAAGTCTAGTTATACTCCATACCACATCGGGTAGGTCTAGTATTATATTCCATACCACATCGGGTAGGTCTAGTGTTATGCTCCATACCACATCGGGTAGGTCTAGTGTTATACTCCATACCACATCGGGTAGGTCTAGTTATACTCCATACCACATCGAGTAGGTCTAGTATTATATTCCATACCACATCGGGTAGGTCTAGTGTTATGCTCCATACCACATCGGGTAGGTCTAGTGTTATACTCCATATCACATCGGGTAGGTCTAGTTATACTCCATACCACATCGGGTAGGTCTAGTATTATATTCCATACCACATCGGGTAGGTCTAGTGTTATGCTCCATACCATATCGGGTAGGTCTAGTGTTATACTCCATACCACATCGGGTAGGTCTAGTTATACTCCATACCACATCGGGTAGGTCTAGTATTATATTCCATACCACATTGGGTAGGTCTAGTTTTATGCTCCATACCACATCGGGTAGGTCTAGTGTTATACTCCATACCACATCGGGTAGGTCTAGTTATACTCCATACCACATCGGGTAGGTCTAGTATTATATTCCATACCACATCGGGTAGGTCTAGTGTTATGCTCCATACCACATCGGGTAGGTCTAGTGTTATACTCCATACCACATCGGGTAGGTCTAGTTATAATCCATACCACATCGGGTAGGTCTAGTTCACAATTCTTCACTACCATTCCCGGTAGGATAACAATAACAGTCCACTACCACTCCGGGTAGGACACAACAACAGTCCGCTACCACTCCGGGTAGGACACGTTAACAGTCCGCTACCATTTAAGGTAGGACACAATAACAGTCTACTACCACTCCGGGTAGGACACAACAAACAGATCACTACCACTCCGGGTAGGACACAATAACAGTCAACCACTACCTCTTCGAGTAGGGTAACAACAATAAATCACTCCCTATTCGGGTAGGGTAACAACAATCAAACTTACAACACATTACCTCTTTCACATACCTCGTTCACATAAGTGAGTATGAATTAGAGCCACTTATCCCTTACCTCGGTGAGCGTTGGAGATCAGTTCCGAGTAACTTTAAAAGTCTACTCCGCGATTTCCTCCAACCTTAGGATCTCTTCTCAAGCTCCAAGATGAGTCCTAAGGCTCCTTGCTCTTGAAAAGCTCTCCTCTCTCTCTTCTCTTCGAAGTTCTAACCCTAAAATGTGTTTGGGTTTCTGTTTTAAAGAGGTGTCGTCGGGTTGTAATCGATTACCAACATGGTGTAATCGATTACAACGTGAAAAATGCGCATATCTGATGCTTTTAATACGATGTAATCGATTACCAGGAGTATGTAATCGATTACCAGGAGTGTGTAATCGATTACACTGTGTTAGATGCACATATCTGATGCTTTTAATACGATGTAATCGATTACCAGCAATGTGTAATCGATTACCAGAAATGTGTAATCGATTACCAGCAATGTGTAATCGATTACCAGCAATGTGTAATCGATTACCAGCAATGTGTAATCGATTACCAGAAATGTGTAATCGATTACACTGTGTCAGATGCACATATCTGATGCTTTTAATACAATGTAATCGATTACCAGAAGTGTGTAATCGATTACCAGCAGTGTGTAATTGATTACCAGCAGTGTGTAATCGATTACACTGTGTCAACAGCCCAAAATTGCCATTTCTCGCCCAGGCGAGAATCCTCCAGTATAGTCCAGGATTTCACCCTCCCAGCTGATCCTTTTTCGCTCAGGCGAGAATCTCTCGATCAAGCGAGGCTTCCAGGACTGATACTATATTTTTAAAGATTAAAATTTGGGGTGTTACACTGACTTTTTCCTTGGATGACAAATATGATGTATATTCATTGTGGTGTAAATTTTTGAACATCACCTCAGTTATTGACTTTTACTGATGGGATTGTTGACAATGTTTTTATATATTTACTTTTTATTTAATGAATATATTACATGAATATATATGTATTAGGGTCAATGAATATATATATGTATTTGGGTTAGTAAATATATATGTATTTGGGTCAGTGAACCTATATGAACATATATGTTTTTTTAACATAAAGATGGACATATATGTTGAGACTCTTTCAGTGGACATATGTGTTTTTGAGTCATGTATAAAATGCATTTAGTTGACACTCTATCAGTGAAAATATATGTATTTGGGTCATGTATATTATTTATTTTGTACTTACTAATTAACTTGACCTTATTTTTTAATCTCATGTTTATAAAATTATAAACACAGATGATATATATGTGCATATGCACGGGTAATATACTAGTAATAATTGAAAATAAATGATGAGTGTTGTAATGTTAGTGTTAATGTTTACATTTTTATTTATGAGAGAGAAATAATTAAGGGAATACATTATAGATGCAAGATGAACATATTGTTTATATTCATCTTTCAACTACTCGATTAATAAACTTTATATTAGAGAGACTAATAGTGTCTTTGGTAGAATAAGAAGAGATAAGAACGAGAATAGAAAGAGAGAGTTTAAGGAGAATAGAATTTTTCATCTCATTTGGAAGAAAGGAAAGAAATTAAAAATAGTAGGACCCACCAACTTTATGTTTCTTCTCGAGAGGAAATGCTAGAGTTGAAAAATAATAATTACATTTACTATAATACCCTTATCTTTATGATTTGATCATCTTATCTATAAAGGGTAAAGTTGTCTATTTAATAAAAATATATTTCTCTCTCTTCTAATTCTTTCATATTTCTTTCTTACCAAACAACTTTTACAAACAACTCATATTTAATTTGAATGTAATATCTTTGTATTGACAATATAAAATTTATATCATGTTAATGTATAAATTCATCATTTATTTATATTTATTTTATCTAAGAGTCAATAATAATTAAAAATAAACGATGAATGTTGTAGTGTGAGTGTTAATGTTTACATTTTTATTTATGAGAGAGAAATAATTAAGGGAACACATTATAAATGCAATAGATGCAAGATGAACATATTGTTTATATTCATCTTTTAACTACTCAATTAATAGATTTTATATTGGAGAGACTAATAGTGTCTTTGGTAGAATGGGAAGAGATAAGAACGAGAATGGAAAGAGAGAGTTTAAGGAGAATAGACTTTTTTATCTCATTTGGGAGAAGAGAGTATGAAGGGAAAGAAAATAAAAATGGTAGGACCCACCAACTTTTTGTTTCTTCTCTAAAGTGAGAAGAAATGCTAAAGTTGAAAAATAATAATTGCATTTACTATAATACCCTTATCTTTATGATTTGATCATCTTATCTATAAAGGGTAAAATTGTCTATTTAATATAAATATATTTCTCTTTCTTCTATTTTTTTCATATTTCTTTCTTACCAAACAACTTTTACAAACAACTCATGTTCTCATTTATTTATCTCTAATCATACTCTTTCTTTTTATCTTCTTTATTCCATTTTTTCTCCTAAACCAAATAAAGCATACGTCCACTGGATACAAATTTTACAATGACATAAATCTATTTTTTATTAGGAACTTAAATTTATTTTATTGTTAGATATATCATATAAATTGGGTATACTATCTACCAAAATATTTGTCATCATTATCTAACAAAATTTTCTAAAATATTTATCAATCTTTCCATAAAAAATTTGAGGAAATAAAAATATTATCAATCTTTACATTGTGAGCATATTATTCACCATTTATATATTAAGTATAATTAACTCTTAAATAAAAATAATATATATGAATGATGAATATTATACTAACACTCTAATACTCTTACAATGTTAATACATAAATCCCATTCTGAAAAATTATGAACGTAGCTGATTATGTTTTCCTATTATCACCCAAGTCTATACTTGAGAAGGTTATTTTGAGTTTTAGAGAAATTCAATTAATAAAGTTTTTGAATATTTATTATTAGCATTTTAGGTTTTCCAATCCAATCCATGACATAACATTATTATTTTATTGATAATTATATTCAAATAATAATTCATAAAAAAAAAAGTATATGTTGCACCATGATATAAGATTTATATTTATTCAATTACTATCCATCTTAAGGATTCAATAACATTAATTATAAAGATTTTTTAATTCAAATGATCTTAATCATTATTTTTATAAACCATTTTTAATGACATTAAATAAGATGGACAGAAATGGCCATAGGTAAAAGTTTTTTTTTGTACTACACCTACGATTTTTGTCCATAGGTAAATGTCAAATTTCTTGTAATGTTTATATTTAATCATCATTGACTTTCAAAAAAATCTAAATGAATAGTGGATAATGTACTAAGTAGTGTTGTGATAACCAGACCAGTCCGACCGGTTCGTTCACTGACCGGACTTGAAAACGGCTCTGTTTCATAGTCTTAACCGAATAAGTAGTTGGAACGCTTTGAACCGAAGAAATTCCGGTTCGACCATGCTAAACCCGATTAAACCGAAATAATCCGGGAAAAAACCGGACAGTTCACTTAATTTTAAAATGATATATTACTCTAATGTTTTGTTTTATTTCGGTCCAAAAAAGATAGAGCGATGTTACTTCAATATAGTTATATAAAATTTTACATTTATATAAAATTATATATTTATATATAAAAACTTTAATTATATTTAAAATCATCCGGTCCAACCGGACGACTTAACTGATTAAACCAGTTAAACCTAATACGGATTTCACAGCATTGATACTAAGTGTACATAAATCTTTACACTTGCAATGCATATGTATTCTACTTAAATATATGAATCAAAAGTTCAAATGGGGTTCAATCAACATTCCTCAAAACCAAAATTGAACCAGAACATGATAAACAATGTAATCACTAATTCCCAAAAAAAATATATGTATTACAAGGTAATGATCATTTGAGCAAGTGAATGACTTGAAAGTTGAATATCACTCTTTTAATTCTTATTATTACAAGATATTTCTAACTAAATTGTGGATACCAAAAAAAATTGTTATTTTTCATGATTTTGTTAAAATTATTTTACGATTACAATTTACAATCATATATTCATCTAAAATTGCTCACCAATTGATAGTTTGAATCACAACAAGAAAAAATTAGAGATAATTAAAAAAATTGATATAGTAAATGTTGCATGTAAATTGATTTGGAAATAAATCACCAAAAACCTTCTAAAATATATCTTATAATAATAACTGAACTAAATAATTAACAATTACTCAGTTAAGGATTCCGTATACAACTTCAACGATTATGCAAACTTCATTTTGTCTGGTTCAATTTTTATATAAATTGTTATAAATAAACATAAAAAAAATAATTAATAAGACATTCTAATTATTCTTATGGTTTTAGTCAAAGAATTATTTTTAACTATTTATGAGTGTTATGATAATTTTAAAATTTATAAAGTCACAACTCACAAGTGACTTTTTATCCAAAAAAGATATTATAATAATTTCTAAAGTTAAATAAAATATTTTTACTCATCATATATTTTTTATTTATTTTTTGTTAATTAGCAGCTTCACACCTGCTCCTATTTACCAAACACTCCATCCATAATTTATTCCGTGTCAGTCTCAATTTTAATGTTGAAAGTCCTCAAGTCAACAATTAACACACAATGGTATATCCCATTTTTATTTCCTTTACACTTTCGATTCTTATTTTATATAATTAAATCTTAATATTTTACTAAAACAAATTATTTAATAGATTAAATAAATATTTTATGTTAAATTTTTTTTAAAGATTATAGCTTGCTTTTTGCTTATCAGCTAAAAAAAGTTGTGATCATTAATATTATTTCTTACTATTCAAAAAATGGGAAGTCGATTCCGATCAATATAGTTTCTTATGTTATTAATTTTCTTTAATAAAACTAAATAAAAATGTTTTAAATAATTTATTTTAAAATCTAATAATAAGATTACGATTCGTATTGTATCTTACGTACTTTTTGCTTCGAGTCAAAAAATGGTTGAAGTAAGTGTGACCAATCTAATTTCTTATCCTATTAATTCTCCTCCTTTAATAATAAAAAATAATTTTTTTTAAAATCTAATAGTGAATTACATCTCATCTCTTATTTTACTTCATTCTTCGTCAATAAACACTTGCCGTCATTAGTAGTGCATCTACCTATTAATTTCTTTTTGATCAATTAACATTGTTTCTTTAATTAAAACAACTCATTTAATCAATATTTTTATTTGAGAATTTATGATTTGCACCAATTCGTGCTACTTTTTGCTCTCTTAATCCCGAAATAATATATAAATTCATATCACAGGATTTGTGTAATAAAATGCGAAGTATAAATAAATTTTTTGTATATAAATATTTTTTTTGTAATAAATCATCTAAATTCATATAAATTTGTGTATAAATAACATATAAATTCATATACTTTTTGATCAATTTTTTTTTAACTTTTTGCCCTTATTCCAATGACACCTGATAATACATCATGCAATGTAGGTTTCACATGAGTCTTAGTGACGTCTCGAATGGAATGCATTTTTTCCTTATTTTTAATGGTAAAATTGTAATTTTATTGTAATCAAAAGGATGCATGTGTTATTGAACATTGCATTTTTCATTAGTTTTTGATATACTTGTCTCTTCATTAATGAAGAGGATCCTAACTCATTTGCTTACTTACATGAATGTGTTCTTGCTTATTTTGTCATATATATTGATAACATACTTGTGACCGGTAATTATATATTATTTATGTGCCAGTTTGTTCAAGATCTATCAAACCGATTCTTTTAAGAAATTTTGGATCAGACATGTAATGTTTAAATGTGTTTAAGGTTATTATTTTATTAGCTAAATTAAAGTGATGTACTTCAAGTAAAGTTTATGACTATAGACATAATTACCATGAAAATTATTGTATAGATACCAAATATCTTATTTCTATTTTTATGATGGACAAATTAAGAAATAAGAAATTCAAAAGGCATCACCCTTCATGAAAGGAAATGCATGTCTTATAAATAGGGTTTATGGTCCCCAATTGTGACCACTACAACATAACAAGGAAATCACTATTCTCTTCATCCTATTAGAGGAGAAACTAAGACTAAAGATGATCTACAATTGGAAGACCAACAAACTTACATGTTCTACTATGAACATGCATTTGGTGAATACAAGACTAAGGACAACTAAAGTTCATCCATCATATTCTCAATGAATACAATAAGGTACGCTTCCGCTCAAGTTCTAGTTCTATATTCCTACGATTCTCCCTCAAGAACCTTGGCTATCCACACTACTTCATTGGTGTTAAGTTCATCAATATAATACATCAACATGGATATATACGTGATATCTTGGACAAGTATAATATGACAGAGCGAAACCAATAACAAATTGGTAGTGACTTATATATCAAAATGTGATAAAATTGTTCACATACTTTCAAAATCATTCTCTTCATCCTAATATTTCTCATTATGTTTTCATGTCTATCTTATCATAATAGCAACCAATAACATATTGCTTAATCTTCTCAAGTCAACTGCACTTTATTATTTCTCATGTTATTTTCCTCATTATCTTATCTTCTATATCACTTGTAATAACCTTAGCTTCAAGTTCCATATTTATCAATAAAAGATGAGTATTTCCATTATTCCAAAATCTCTTTAAACATTACATATGAAATATATATTGAATGTTAATCCTAATTTAGAGTAGAATTATCTCTATCTAATCTACCTAATATTGGAAGTTCATATCACCAAAGCATGGTGGCACATTTTCAATGATACAACATATATTAATCAGAAAAAAAATTATATGCATTCACATTATCATAATGTATAAACTTTCACATTGTCACTGCATCGTCCAACATTCAAATTTTATCGTCATTTACTCATAAACAAAAATAATACAAATGAATAATTGATGATGTATTAATTATGTATGAATTTTTACCGTAACAATACATATGTATTACACTCCATATTAATTGTTGCATTTCAAATAATATAGTGAGAAGATATAAGATCAGTTTACGATACTTTTGATAATTCAAACAGAATCAGTAATATATGTACACTTAACATAGGCTATTGTGTTATGATCAATAGTCTCAGACTATTCACAAGTTCATCTGTTGTCATTATGTATCCATCACCCATCTGCAGTATTCATAATATTGCAAAGTCATAAGTTTTTATTTATTATTTCCCTACAATATATAAACCTATCAAATCAATTGGTTATAAATATGAATAATAAAAGTAATGACAAAAATAAATTGAATTGACATACTATTGCAAAGCATGCAAAATTTCCCCCCTCTAATTTTGAATATTTTGTTTTAAAACCCCTCATAGTAAAAAGCTAATCTTTTTATAACTAATAATTGGTTATAAAAAACTAATAACTGGTTATAAAAAACTAATAATTGGTTATAAAATATTTTCAATATTTTTTGAGTAATTTTGAATATTATCATGTGGGTACGTTTGTAAAAAAATGCATTAAATGAGAAATTGCATTAATCTCATATAAGATATGACTTAATTAATCATTTCTTTGATCTAAATTAAGAATGACAATGAGACAGGTCGGGGTCGGGTTTGTGCTTACTCAACCCCGAAATTAAAAAATCCGAACCCGAATTAATCGGGGTTGAAAATAATGATAACATCCCCGAATCCGAAAAAACCCCGAAAATATATATTTATATATATATATATATGAAATTTATATATATAACTTTTATATATGTATTTATGTGTAATTTTGTAATTTTATATATATATTAATCGGGTTCGGGGTAGGGTATTAACATTACCAAACCCGAACCCGAAATTTGAGCTCGGATTTTCTCTTTTAAATTCGAGTTGGGTTCGGACGGATACCCGTAGATTCGGTTTTCATTGTCATCCCTAATCTAAATTGAAAGGTGACAATCACCTTTACAACATTTAATTTTATTACACCGACATGCATGTGATTTGTAATCAGGCATGCAATTTCTTATAAAGAATGTTAAAGAGTACCCTAAGCGTATTGTTTACAGAATCAATTATATAGTTTTTTTATTAGAAGTGATGATTTTAGATACATCAAAACTTTAAAAGAAAGCAATTAAATTTCCAAATCTATACATTACAACTTTAGAAGAACATTATTTAGGAAAAAGACAGTAATATATATATATATATATATATATATCTTTATAAATAAACATAACATTTAATAAAATGACATGATATTAATAATTTATACCTGAGTAATAATGGTAATGTCAAGAGTAGATTTCCCAAAAGGCAAGACACTGTTATTGAGCATTGAGAGATGAAGATTTTCAAGATGTGATAATATTTTAAGCATAATGCTTTTTTGTTTCTCACAATGGATTATGATAAGTACTTCTTTATGTAACACTCTTACTTTGACTTCAGGAAGAAGAATATTATCATCATTTGGTTCACCATAATAATCAGAATTCACTTCAATGCATGAAGAGGTTTCATTGTTCTTACAACTTTGGGATCCAACTTGTTGTTCTAACTCTCTTACATGTTGTTGAAGTTGTTTCACATAGTTGCTTGCTTTGTCTAGGATTGAAGTTTTGTCCATCTACAAATTATACAAAGTTTTTAATTTAGGAAATTGTTTCTTGAGAATCAAAGTTCTATTTTTTTCAATTTAGTACTTTTTTTTGTTATAAACATGTGTTATAGATTAAGTGAAACATGAGTGAGATATAAAATAAATGGATGTATATGAGTGCTATCAAGGTTGAGTTAAAAATTTGATATTCAAATATACTCCTAATTTATTAAAATATTTCTACCTATGCAATTCATATTTTGAAAAATGTTAGAGAAGTATTTCATTAACACTATATTTAAAATTATAGGTATTAGGGTTTGTTTGGTAAAATCAGCTTGGCAGATGAAAGTTTATAGTATATAAGAGCATCTCAAATAACAATATTCTTAAGAGTAAATACACTTCCATCCATGAGTTTTAGTAAAATTACATAAACCACCCCTCCATTTTTTGTCCTTACATAAATCACCCCTAATTTTGTACATATGTTACACTGACTACCACTATGTAATATAAAAGTGTAATATTTTAAACAAAAAACGTGTGGCGTGTGTAATTAAGTTAAATAAAACATTGTATATTGTGTAGACAAATTCAAATAATATGAGAGTCGATGCGTCTTCATTATTTGGCTCGTTACAAAGTTATTTAATCATATCTTTAGAATTAGTAATGTATTTTGTAATGAGATAAAAATAATAAAGAAACATTGATTTTTGTACTATTTGAAATGTTACATAATATATAATATTTTTTTTAAATTAATTACATTCACCACACGTTTTTTGTTTAAAATATTACACTTTTATAACATGTAGGGGTAGTCAGTGTAATATATATACAAAACTAGGGGTGATTCATGTAAGGATAAAAAAAAGATAGGTGATTTCTGTAATTTCACTAAAACTCAAGGGGTGTGAGTGTATTTACTCTATTCTTAACTAATTCTTATGAAAATAGGAATATTCTTATTTTGCTATCCACTGATACATTCTTATTTTATGAATTTTGTTCTTAAATAAGAACAATGAGAACAAAAAAGCTATATATTTTGTTTAAAATGTGGTAGGTTGTGGGACCCAAATAAGAATAAGAATGATATTTGACATTGTGGGAAAAATAAATTCATCTATTTTAATATAATTTTTTTGGAAAAATATATGTAATTGACTGAAATTTAGTAGATGAGTAAAAATAATATGTGATATTATATGTATTTATTCTATTCATTTGTAATTATTAATTAGCTAATTAGATGGTTAGTTAATAAATTATAATAAATTGACAATAATCAATTAAATACACAGATAAGTAAAAAAAATTAAACTTTCCACTTATGTGTTTTAATATACTTTTTTGGAAACTCAAAGTTATTTTAATATATTTTTTGAGTTTTGGTAATTAAATTAATAATTAAATACACATATAACTAAACAAATTTCCATTCATCTATTTTAATATATTCTTTGAATTTGTGGTAATTAATTGAATTTAGTAAATTATAATATGAGTTTTTTCTAGAAATTACTTATGGCAAACCATCTTTTAAACGTTAAAACTTTTCTTTTTGAAATATACAAATTTCCTTTATTTTTTGTATTTTGATACAAAGTTTGTGACTTCTAAAAGAAGCTTTTAGCTTTTAAGTTAACAAACTTCTTCAACTATGTACACTAGGGTGTTGATAGGCACCGTCGTGCTTATCAACCCGTTTTCCTATCGTTTGTAATTTATAGTTTATATGCAATAGTTGATCAAAAAGTATAGTTTATATGCAATAATTTACAGTTTATGTTGAAGTTAGAAGTATATATAATATATATATATATATATAAATTATTTATATAATGATGTAATTCGTAGTCTACATAAACATAAATATAAAAGTGATACGTATAATATAGAAATTACATTATTCATCCAACATAAAATAATGAAACATATTTCTTATTAATACATGAAACATCACAATTTAACCATGTTTTATACATGAAACCTAAAATTATTAAACATTAAATAATGAAATATGTTATATGGTTTTTTGGTAAAAAATATATATTAGTAAGGGTAAAATAGGAAAATACAAATTACACCGACATGGGTAGTTATTTTGTGTTTTCCCTTTATATATTAGTATAGATGACACTTGATCTTAAAAATTATTATAGTGATTACCTTAATTTAAAAGATATCGTGATAATTAATGTGAATGATGTTATTATGATATTAATTCGGGATCTTAAATTTTGATGAATACTAATATAGTTGGATAGTGATATAAAAGTAGAGAATCTACTTTTTGTTTGTCGGATTGGAAATAATTTCTCTACACTTTCTCCTTTTAGAAAAAGTAGAGAGAATAATCTCTTTGAGAATTTGTATTCTTAAATACTATATAGGTTTATTATAATAATTTTCAATACAAAATTTTAATTTTAATAAATTCAATAATTAATATATTTTATGATAAAACTTTAACTATTATTTTTTGATTATCTTGCTTAAATTTCACTCTTTACTTTTACTATATTTTAGAATAAATATTATTCTCTACTATCTCAAAGGAATTGAGTGATGAGGAATTTGAAAATTTAAATCTAACATATTACAAATATTAATATTTGTCTACTAAAAAATATATATTGAAGAAAAAGAAGGGGAAAAACAGTTTAGTCACTTTTCAAATAATAATTAACACCAACAACATGCAATAAATGAATGATTTAAGTCCCTTAAATAAAGGAACAATTTTATTCTCTCATATTTTCCTACTTTTTTTTTAATATTTTTCACACATATTTTAAATAATAAATTATTATTTAAATTATTAGCCATATAGGGATATTGAAAAAGTGACATGAGATGATATTGAAAACCTTTTTCTTTTTCAAGCCAGGGATGGTAGCTGAAAGTGCAAGCAACCTCTCATTGAGTTCCATTTCTCTCTTATTTTTCTTTGTCTCATTCAACATCATTGGATCTATGCTTTCTTCAAATGAATCACTCTCTACTTCTTCATCATCAAAACTCAAATCACCTACACCCTAATATACAACAATTAATAAATTAAAATACCCAAATAAGATCATACATACATATATATATATATATATAACACATATACAATAATATATATATATATATTATAACATATGTAGTAAATGAATATTGAGTACTATGTTACTTTTAATTACCAAATCAGAATAAGAAGGCCAATTTTGCCCTGACTCCTCCATATCCTTGTAATTCTTGGAGGTAGAATAAAACTATATAATGATATAGTATATGGGTATTTTGTGTGAGGGAGAAATAATAAAAATATGACCCGATTTTCGATTAGAAACCGATTCTGGGTCTATATGGATAAGTTGGTGTTTGTAAGATTGGAAAAAATATAGATATCTTAGAAGGAATAGCTAAGAAGAAGAAGATATGAATAAGTAATGAGAGTGATAAGTTTCAAAGAAGGTAGAAGTAGTTATATCCTTATTATTATACTCGTTAAACATGCAACTTGAATCTCCACCGTTGAATCTTTGTGAATTACATGTGTCGACCATCGAGGAAGAGGTGTTAGGGGCGACGGAATTTAGCGTGGTTCGCGTGTTCAATGTTTTATAACACTAAAATTTTATTATATGGGAAAAAGATAAAGGTGACTAAGATAAGGACTTTCTACAGTTTTAAATTACTTTTCAAGACGACCCGTGTAAGAGTTTTATATATTATTATTGTATCATCTATTATTTATATTTAATTATTATTGATTTTCCAAAAAAAAGTAAGAATGTAATATTTATACATTGTTAGTGTAAAAATTTATATACAATCAATAAATCGTACGCAATTCATTCGGATTACTTTTTTTTGAAGATTCAATTAAATAAATATGAATGATGCATGATGCATTGACAATGTATAAAACTCATACACTATCAATACATATATTTTTTCTAAAAAAGTAATATAAATAAATGATAGATGATGTACTAACTATATATAAATCTATTTATATTAACCCACAAATATTACACTCACTTACTTTTTAGAATTTAGCAATTGGGGGGCATGGGCATATTGATGCTTGATAGGGACATAATTATATAAAAAAAATATTGTGGGGGAGTAGTGTACGTATAAATTATAATGCTTTGGACTTTAATATTTGAGTGATATTTCAATTTTTTTAAAGTAACCAAATAAAAAGTATATTAGTTTTTAGAACATTTAGTTAATTATGAATACCATCATTATTTTAAATTACAATTCTGGTGGTAGTTAGGATTATATTATATTTATGAAAATTACTAATAAGAGTGTAATATATATACACGTAAAGATTTATACATAGTCAGTATATTATTCATTTGTATTATTTTTATTTAAGAATCAATTATAATTAAAAATGAATGATAAATGATATAATAATAATATAAAAACTCTTACACCAAAACAAACATCTTTTTTTTCTACTAATAAATGAAGAAAAATGTAAGCTAGGTTGGGGTAACCTAAGGGAAGAACAAGTAAGGTCATTTTTTAGGTCCAACAAATATTAGGAAATTTTATGTTTTCAAAATATCTTATCTTATTTGTTTAGTGCCAAAGCCCCCTTAAAATAGTTCCTATGGCTTATAGTATTAAAAAAATGTAGTTTTACTGTTTGCCTTAAATATACTTTTTATTCTCTACTTGAAAGTATTTTTTTTTTATAGGCAAATATTAATATTTTATGGTGGGTAGGATTTGAACCCTCAATCTTATCACTTCACTCCTTAATTCTTTCACCCTTAACGCCCTTACTTAGAAAGTTGAAAGTACTAACTTTGGTCTTTTAGTTTTGTTTGAATAAATTGTGGTACTTTTTTCATAACAACATTTGTTCTTGCTAGAATATTTTTTCATCTTCATTTCTCCTTCATATTCCCCATTGTTGCAATGGCCTCCACAATGGACCCACCATTCACACCACTCACCACTAATGTCTCTACTCTTCAACCACCACTACACTCCTAGAGGTCTCTTCTTTGGGTCCATCCACTACAAAAAGGAGTATTTAGTGGGTTCAAACTTCAAACTTACAAATTATGGCAGTTAAAAACCACAAAAATGTTATACATTCAATGATATCTTTCTGCAAATAATTAATTAATTTCGGAGTGTGTGATTACTCTTCTCAATAAGTATTGCTTTTAGGAATTAAATCATTAATTTTTTTATCTTTCTCTAAATCTAATATAAAGTTACACTACTAGATCAATATCTTATTGGTAAGTGTAATTTGTAATGGTTAACAAAAATGCCACTATGCTAAAATTGATTTTCTAGCAGCCATTTTTCATTAACAGATTGGAGTAACCACCATTATCTAATGGTTCAATTTCTAGTCGTCAATAAGTTCTAGAAAAAGCTACATTATTTATCAATAAGACATTAGTTTAGTGGTGTATGATCTTTCTAGAAAGATCGAAATGTCAATAATTTGACACACTTGTTAGGAGAGACAGTAACACATTAAGAAAGAGATTAGTTCATTACTATAAAAGATTAGTTCACATAGACCTTTCTACACATGTGAAACAAATATATCCAATAGCATAAGATATTGTCCTAGACAAAGGACAAAAATCCATAATCATTGCCGTATTGCTCATACTTAAATATCAAATACTACCATGGAATTCTTATTGAGTATATCAACAATGACTAAGCTAGTGAATGAATACAAAAATACATGAGGTTTTGTCTTTTGCTAACTTTGTTGATGCTTAAGAAAATACATCCAAAACTAGCATGTTGTAGGTGATAGAGTTAAAAAGAGAAATCATTAGAAAGAATTACTATTTGAAATAGTAGTCAATAACATAAGTTTCATATTCGGACCTCAAATTTATGAGACATAATCTAGTTCCTAGGAGCACTTGTAGAATATAATGTAAAAAGGAAATTATATATACCCAAAAGAATAAAATATTGAGGTTATATGTAACACCTCAGTCCTGACATGTGACCCCTCCCGACCCATGAATAGACTGAGCGTGTTATTTCACCAGCTTAAATACTCCTGCAGTATTTTATTTCCCACAAATGGGAGCCTCCCGCGACTCGAACCCATAACCTCAATGACAAATAATCATTATTACCATGAGTCACTTATATTCATGAGTCCGGGAGGAATCGCATGTCAGAACTGGAGTGTTATATTATAATTCAAGCTTTATTGATTGATATTTTGATTTACTACAATGAGGTTTACTCAACCTTGAATTTTTGCTCTTTCCTCTATTACATGCAACTCAAATGACAATTTAGTTATAGCAATACATAACAATTGAAACAACAATAAAGTGAAACTCTTTTATTAGTTACCAATGACAACAATTATGTCTCAAGTTTTTTAATATTTCATTCATTATTGTGATACACAAACAAATGTTATTATTATAAGATTTTTGTGAGTAGTTTGTATTTTGTAAAAGTTGAGTTGTTCTTAACACAATTAGTAATTAATATATTTATAAAAAAATATATTAAAATTTTATACAATATTTGTATTGTTTGGGTGACCTAAAATTTATGGGTCCCTAACTAGTCTCTAACATCACTCCCCCCATGTGTTACCCATAATTTGGCGTGGTCCTTTCCATGTAAACCTGACAAATTTTGATGCATACAACAAAAGAAAACCATGTGACTGATAGAATCATATTTTTGGCATTAGAAAACCATTGTGTTAGTTGTAGATGCTTTTCTAAACTCCAAGGTTTAAAATTACAAATACAGGTGTATAGCATGACATAAACTAAATAAAGGTATGATTATATACAAAAACGATTAGGAGAACAAGTGGTACTCTTATTCACAAATATATTTAAGTATTATAACCCATAATACAGGTAAAAGGATTCAACATCCATTCTGTAAAAGAGAAAGAGAAATCATGAAAACGAGCACTAAGAAGGTTTCATGAGTGAAGAGAAATTAAACACATTACCTCCTCAAGATGAAAGTTAGATTGCTCAAAAATTACTTTGTTCCTAACCAGCCAAATAGACCAAATAGTAACAAACCAAAGGGACAACCACTTTTTGTGATGTTTTTTTATCCATCCGAAGCAAATTCATATGAGAAAGGAAGTTACTCTTGACGTCATTGGGGATAGTAGAGTAGAGACCAAACCAAGAGTAAAGTTTTTGCAAACCTAATAAGAAGAAGCACATGCGAAAAACAGATATTCTATAGATTCTTCCATTGTATAAAAAAAACACAACATTTTGAAACTTGAGCTCCTAAGACTCCACATCTAGCAAAATTTGAACGAGTCGACATACTCTCTAAAGACATTCTCTACACTAATTGTCTCATCTTAGGTGGAAAATTACAAACCCACAACCTTTTATAGAAACCATGATCAATGTTAGTTATGTCTTCTTGAAGTACCTAGTAAGCATTACGAACCGAGTAATGGTCACCCTTGTCATGAACCCAAAGTCATCCATCCTCATGGTCTTGAACAATTCTTGCATCTACCAAGGATTTAAGGAGGTCATCAACTTCTTCTTGCTCCCAAGTGAACAATATCCTTCACCATTTCAGCGTCCACCACTAGGTTCCATCCCTCCATTCTCCTAAAGAGCTAATATGTGCTTCTTTATCCAACGACACCTAGAACACTCTTTCAAAACGATTATTGATTATTAATACAAACCCTCCCCACCCATAAATTAGTCCAAAACTTTGTGGATTTACCATCCCCAACACTTCTACGAACATCATTAGAAAACTAACCACAATTTATCCCATATTCTCTATTATCGAGACTACTTAGATCTCTCCACCAGACCAATCCCCTCATAAAGCACTCAGAATTTCCAGACCCTCCCCAACACACCACCCCCCTCTCCATATCTACATCTCAATACTTTCACCCAAAGTGACTCTGTCTCGCTAAGCAATCTCCATCTCCATTTACCTAATAATGTCAAATTGAACAAGGACAAGTTTTTTACCCTAAGACCCCAATCATCTTTAGACCTACACACTTTTTTTTTCAATTTACCTAATGAATATATTTACTCACTTCTCCCCTACCCACATGAAATATCCTATGAATTTTATCAAGTTCATAAGGCTTTAAAAAAAGAGAAGAAAAAGGTAGGCAATGAGCACATTACCAACTTTAGAAGAGTTACTCGTCCACGAAAGGAAATAAGTTTTTGCTGCCAAAGAGAGTTTCTTTCTAAAGGAATCAATAACTGGAGACCAAGTAGAGAGCCTTTTTGGATTAGCACTGACATGAATTCCTATGAATTTGAAAGGAATCGAGCCAACACTGCAAAACAACTAATTAACCACCATATAGATAAACTCACAATTAGACTTAACACTAATAAAACTGCTCTTATGAAAATTGATTTTGAGCCCAG
Source organism: Lupinus albus (assembly GCA_009771035.1). NCBI lineage: Eukaryota > Viridiplantae > Streptophyta > Magnoliopsida > Fabales > Fabaceae > Lupinus > Lupinus albus. Next base: position 11,969,056 of record CM019999.1, read on the forward strand.
ATGACAACTTAAAACATTTCGGAATGCTTTTGAGAAATGACACATTAGTAGTAGAGTCTCTCCAATTAACAATGTATCGTCAGCATATTGGAGGTGAGAAATAACAACATCATCTCTACCAATTGTGTATCTCTTAACAATGGTGGAAGCAGTGAATAAAGAGGAGTAAGAATCCATGGAAGAGAAAAATATTTATTCACTTTTCTATCTTCTCATTCAGCAAAAGATCATTTTAAATACAAAAATAAAAACTCAATAAGTGCAGAAATTATTAGAAAATACGAATAGTTGGAAAAAAACTTCTGAAAATACGAAACGAACATTCTTCTACATAGATGACTCTAGCTTGGGCGACAGACTCTCGCTCAAGCGAGAAACCCACAGAAAGTTTTGTAACACCCTTTTCCTAGCGTTAAAACAATTACATACGAGACCGTCATTTACGATCTTGGTTAATTATATTTTTTTTTTGAAAAATAGCGTATGAATTTTTTTTTTTTTTAACATATGAACATATGGTTCTCTCAGAACTCACCACTTAAACTATAAGCTAAACAACAACATAACATAGTAAACATACATATGTCTATATATATATCATTAGTTCAAAAAGCGTCATAGTCCAAAAAAAAAGTACATCATCCAAGTCATGCCATCCACATATACACTCCAGCATAATAGGATATATATACATAAATATACACACGCAAAAGATCCTATGGCTGAGTATACACTGAACTCACAGCAACTGCACCAAAAGAAAACTATACAGTCGTACCATGCACAAACAGACCGTCAAAATTTCGACCCAACATCCTCCTGCTACTGTCCCTCAGAACTACCCTCCTTAGGGTCTTCCTCTGGATCCTCCTCATCGCTAGAAATATATATAATATCATCCATAACCATAGGCTCGGCTGGCGTAGGGGAGTATGATGGTGGAGGAGATAGTCGGGCCCTCCTCACCGGGCCACGAATATCAACCCCGTCATCCTGAATCCTCCCACGTACCCCGTGAGAAGAGGATCCAGGAGCAAACTCCAGATTCTCTCTCACAGCAATAGCGGGCGAATCCATACAACTCTCTAGTACATAAAGACACCGGGTACATCGACAAGTCTGAACTCCCCGAGTCGACTCAGTACGACTAGTCGGGGTCACAAGTGGTCCCCTAGCAGAACGTCTCGCCGAGGCTCTAGGTGTACACCAGAATGGCGCAACCCTACGTGTCCGGGCATGATAGGATCCAGAAGATAGACCAAGAGGAGCAGTAAGAGACGAAATATACCTGGCAGGAGCAAGAGGAGGTGTGCGTCGTAACTCATAACCGTCTGGTAGGTGAATGATATAGACCGCTGGAACGGTGGAGCGGCGGGGGAGTATCACTCTATGCCTATCCGAGTACGAACACCAGATTTCTATGTCTCCCCTAAACACGGCCCTGGACCGGTCCACCTCAACCTCCCCCGACGGGAGAGGTATGATCTCTACTAGACAAGGAGGAACCACAAAAGAAGCCTCTGAGTACATCACTACCTGTAATGTGAGATTGGAGAGTAAGCATCTCTATATAAGATAAGCAATCAACAATTTATAAAGTCATAACATAAAACATATCATACATGTATTAATATAACAATTTAATCACATGTATGAGCATGATGTCATGATGAATGCACTCGTTAATCTAGTGAGACCAACTATTTTGTAGAGGAATGCATGGAGAAAACGTTTCCTAACTGGGCCCCTAACAATACATCAACAACAATGGTACCGACTGATCGAGCCCGACCAGCCATTTGCTGTTCTTAGGAAGCAAACAGGACAAGTACAACGCCGTGCCAACCATTGGTAACCAAAAGGCATATAACTATCGTGCACTCAATAGCGCCGGAAATACCCTCCGGTCGGCAAAGATAACCGCTGCATCATCCTAAGCACGATACCTTCAAGGGGGTGTCAGAGGTCGCTGTAGTTACTGCGAAGAGTTCTGTCGGCTCAAGGGAGCTACCATATTCCTGACAAATCAATCTCCACCCACAATGTCCCCTAAACCAAGTCACACAGACAAGGTACCCCTCTTGTTTCTCAACACAATCTCAGTGTCGTATCTTCCCGCAGACTATGTTACAAACGGTAAACATAGTGACATGAATCTTCCGATTCATACAAAGCATAGCTTTTATCCTATTAAAAGAAGAATCAGGGGAAAACATTTTAGGGTAATAACAAAACATTTTTCGTTGAAACTCAGTTATAACATATTTTCAAGCTCTAACTCACTGGCTTATTAATCAAAATGATTTTCTAATAACTGTAAAAATACGCCAATTCTGATAACATTCATAAAAAATATTTCCCCTTCATCCTTTGTCAAATCTTTCATAAGGAAAACTTTCATTCTTTAAGTTTCATCAACAATGCTCATATGCTATGCCATGAGAATGTTTGATGACAGTTCAATAGTCAACTCAACAATATGTCACAATTCAAAATTCAATAGAATATTCAGTTAAATCAGTATTTTCATAATCAAACTTTCAGCCATAATCATCATTCACATCAACAAACATAATCATTCAATTCCATTGAAGCACTTCAACCAAACATATCCATCATAATTTAGAGTTAAATTAATTTACGAACAACTAAGTCTCGCTGCTCAATTATTCGCGGCCACAGAAATAGTATTCGACTATATCCGCGCATGGCCTAGCTTAGAGATGCACGAATATCTTTGGCATCATTTCTAAGCACCTATATAAAGACACTTCTCTCCATACCTTTACCCTTACTGAACTTAATGTACCTTTGTTGCCGTTTGCCCGAGTGCCGAGTACCTGGTTAGGTCGTAAACAGTTAATTTCGATATCACTAAGTTTATTCGGATGGTAAAGAAAACACCTTAGTGGGGTTCTAGACATTAGAACATTCCCAAATATTTAATTTGGACATAACTAAGATCTCGATTAGGCACGAAGAGATTTTTCAGAGACATTGTTGGTTTAAAACTCAGAATTTGACGTAGGAAGCTCGGATTCGCTTTAGAAAAATCTCAGAAAAATCATTATCTTGAGATACACACTTTATCTTCATAGAAAAGAGTACTAATATAAGTTTAGGCTCATAAAACTCAGAATTTATAAACCATAAGGCAATTTGAAACATAAGCTAACATATAGTCAAAAATTAGATAGTTTGGAGTGCCAACTAGGGACTGTTTTCGTGTTTCCCTTTAAAGAGTGAGGATTTCGTAAATTTTTGTCCCTGAAAGAATGATATTTAGCTAGGAATTTAAAATATGAACACATGCATATATTATACGCAAAATTTGGAAGTTAGGAACTAAAGTTATCAAGGAATTAAGGTATTAGGGTTTCCTTAACTCTTGAACACTTGGGACCGAATTTGCATGGCTTCTTAGCCTTCAACATTTTGGAGTTCTAACCTTTGGAATGAGTTAAAAATCATGAGTTCAATGTTTTAAACAAAACTTATAACACATGCAAGAGTTTTTCAATCCTAAACACCCTAGAACAAACACAACACCTAAAACACTCTTTATAACCTAACAACAACATAAGGAAGTGGGTTAGAGTTTAGGGACCCTTAATCCACATTTTTCAGCAGCTCCAACCTACAAACAGAAAGCTATCCAACATGCAATGACAATTTAGCATAGCCACAACCGTTTTTAGCTCAATTGGAAGCCTAGAACTCAACTACAACGCCTAACAACAACAATCTAACATCATATCACTAACTACACTTAGAGCAGAATTTTTGTAACCCCAAAAACAGTGTTTGCATGACATTTTTTCTACAATCAGAGATCAAAAATGGATTCCTCATACCTTGAAATGGTTGACTACCTCCTTGGATGAAAATCTAGAGAAGAAAATAGAACAAAGTTACAAACAACTCATTCTAGAATTTCACCTAAGTCATTGGTGATCAAGAGGAGAAATAACCTATAAAGAACCTAGAGATTGAAGAAATGAGAACATAAACATGATCACCCCTTGGGGAAGAGATTTGGTGGCTTGCATGTGAGTTTTGGTGGAGAAGATGGAGGTTTTCTCCTCCCTCTTTGGTTGGGGAGAAGAAGAGAAGGTGAGTGAATGTGGTGTTGGTGAGGGGGTGTGAGAGTGAGAGTGTGATTTCAACCCCCACCCCTTAAGGCTACATATATAAGTGTTAGGGGTGAGTTAGTGGGGGAAGATATTTTGGGTTGGGGTGTCATTAAGAATTAAACAAGGATTAGGCATTTAGCAAAATTTTAAGTGTATGGTGTGGCATTTGGTTTGGCAATTGGTGTAGTGCATGGATGTGTTTTTCTTGTGCTCTAAGACACCCTAATACAAATCTTAAACAATGTCTATGAGAGTCTAGATGACAGTTCAAGCACTCAAAGAACTGACAGAAAGATTACGGGCACTCTCGGGCAATCCAGTTCAAAGGTACATTAACACTACCACTTTTCTAAAAAATTTAACTAAGTTATTTATCATAGTATAACACTAAGATAATAACTTTCTATCCTCAAAACTCAACATCAATAAAGAATTATAAAATCTAATAGGTTAGGTGGTCACGGCTAGACTTTAAACTTGGACAGCTTTGAAACTAACTACATTAACTTGTTTTCAAAGAATTATTAAACATATAGCATTCTAATATCAATAAAAATATAATCACATATATATAAGCACATGAATACACATACACACACATATATATATACAATCCTATGTCTACCTAAGCAAGGTGTTGAAAGGAGGGATGTTACAAGTTTGGTCTTCGACCTTGGGTTTCTTGCTTGAGCGTCAGGCTCTCGCTCAGGTGAGAAACTTAAATAAAGTTTGGTCTGTTAACATCCCCCTCAAGTTAGATTATGCAAAGAACACAATCCCAACTTGTCAACAATTTGATGGAAAACCTTGGAAGATAGAGGCTTAGTAAACACATCAACTAATTGGGCTGCAGAATGAATAGCCATGAGATGAACCATTTTTTGTTGAATCTTTTCACAAACCACATGGCAATCTATCCCGATATGTTTGGTTCGCTGATGAAAAACAGGATTATAAGCCAAGTAAACAACTGATTTATTATCACAGTAAATGGAATCAAGATTAGGAAAAGGAATGTGCAAGTCTGTGAACAAATATTGCAACCATTGAAGTTCGCACACTAAGCTCCCAAGAGCTCTATACCCAGCTTCAGAAGATGACCCGCTAACGGTGTTTTGTTTCTTGGATTTCCAGGAAATGAGAGAGGAACCAAGAAACACACAAAAACCTGAAATGGGCTTGCGAGAATCCATGCAACAAGCCCAATCAGAATCAGCAAAACCATACAATTTGTGTTCTGTGTTAGAAGAAAAAAACAATCCTTGTGCAGGGGAAGTTTTAACATAATGGAGGACCTTGAGGGTAGCCTTGTGGTGAATATCTGTTGGTGCAGCCATGAAGTAAACTTCCAACTAACCTTATATAAGAGGAACCATCAACCACAGGGACCCCTGTATGAAGTTGCAGTTTTGTATTAGGATCAAAGGGTACCTTGGTAGGCTTGGAAGCAAGAGATCTTGAGTCTTCCAGCAAGGACAATGCATACTTTCTTTGATTTAGATGAATATCAATGCTGAATCTAGAAATTTCCAACCACAAGAAAAATCTGAGAGAGCCTAAGTCTTTAATTTGAAAAGACTTATGCAAAAACTGATTGACTTTAACAATTTCCCGCATATCATTCTCTTCTAAGATCATATCATCCACATACACCAAGTTTTTTGTGAATGGAGTAGGAGTATTCTTAGTGAAAAGTGCATGGTATGCAAAAGAATGAGAGTAGCCTAAGGAAATCAAGGTTGAGGACAACATGGTATGTCATTCCCTACTAACCTGTTTGAGACCATATAAAGGCTTGCACAATTTGCAAACAAGGTGAGGGTCATCAACCTTCAAGCTAGGGGGTGGAGTCATATAGACATTCTCATGGAGATCCCCATGAAGGAAAGCATTGTTGACATCTAGTTGTTCCAAATGCTAAGATTTACTTGCTGCCAAAGCTAAAACAACTCTTACTGTTGTAATCTTGACCATTGGAGAGAACGTATCAAAATAGCCTACACCCTATCCATTTGAGTATATCCTTTGGCAACAAGCCTAACTTTGTATCTCTCAAGATTGTCATCTGCATAATACTTGATTTTATACAACGGTTTACAACCAATAGGAACTTTTCCAGGAGGAAGAGGAACAAGAGTCCATGTTTGGTTTTGAGCCAAAGTAGACAATTCCAGGTTCATAGCTTCTATCCAACAACTAAACTGAGAAGCTTGTTTATAACTTGCATGCTCTTGTTGAGTAGTGATACTTAAGCAAAAATTCTTGTAAGTATCAGAACATTTTGAGTAACTCAACATTGAAGATAAAGGATAAGGCATACATGTTGATGTTGTAGTTGAGCTAGGATGTGATGTAGCAAAGTTGCAGTGATAGTCTATAAGATGAGGATGAGGCATTCGTGACCTTGTGGAATGTTTGAGAGAGACTGTTGGAGGAGCTGTGGAAGATTCTGGAAAAGGTGGTTGATTATTATTATTAAGAAGATTGAGGATAAGAAGATTGTGCGATAAATATAGATTGATGAGCAGATGAAGTAAAAGAAGGATTAGGGGTATGAAAAGGAAAATGTTCTTCATACGAAAAAACATGCCTTAAGATAAAAATAGTATGAGATTGTAAATCATATAGAACAAATCCTTTGATTCCATCTTTATATCCTAGAAACATTGCCTTTCTTGCTCTTGGATGGAATTTTGTTTTGTTGGTCTCAACATTACTTGCATAACTCAAACACCCAAAAAACTTAAGGTTGTCAAGGCTAGGAAGTGTATGGAAAATTTGTTGATAAGGACTATGTTCTTGAAGTAAAGGAGTTGTCAGCTTATTAATGATATGCATTGCATGCTGTATAGCAAAATTCCACGGTTTTGGCGGTAATGAAGACGGAAAGAATAAGGCTCTAGCAACATTTAGGATATGTTGATGTTTTCTCTCAACTATTCCATTTTTTTGAGGGGTTGACACACAAGATATTTGATGTAGTATGCCTTTGGAAGACAAGAAATCATGCATACAAAATTTAGACCCATTATCACTCCTCAAACATTTTAATTTGGTTTTGAATTGATTTTCTATATAGGCAACAAAATTCATGATATACTGTCTAGTTTCAACTTTGGCTTTCATCAATATTACCCAACTAAAACGATAAAAATCATCAACCAATGTGAGAAAGTATTTGGACCATACAAAGAGGGAATGGAATATGGACCCCAAATATTAGCATGTAAGATATCAAAACAGTGAGATGAGACAAAATTAAGGAAGCTTCTTGTGTCTAGAGTAATGACAAATGTCACAAGGCAAGTTACTGTTACAACTACGAATGAAAGAAAACTTTCTAGATAGTGTATTTACGACAGAATGAGATATATGACCAAGTCGAAAATGCCAAAGAGAAACATTCTTAGAATTGGCTAAGACTTGTGAGACAAACTTGACATTTGTTGTTTTTTTTTAGGAAGATCTATCACAAACAATCCTTGATGCAGCCTAGCATAACCAATCATCTTCCCTATATTGTTCTGCACAATTGCACACAAATCATGATGAAAAATCAGATAACAACATAGAGAATGAATTAGTTTACCAACTGAAATCAATTTCACATGAAAATTAGGTACCACTAGGACATTGTGCAAAACTAATTTGTCTTAAATGACAACTGTGCCAGAGACAGTAGTTGAAACTCTTTCACTATTTGGCAAAGTAATCAACATTAGTGATATGCATTTCTTATTTCTGATAAGTTGCAAATCATGTGTGATGTGATCAGTTGCCCATGTGTCTAATAACCAACTGCTATTTAGTTTACCTATTGCTGCAGAAACAGTGTTCACCATAGGTCCTTCAATGTTCTCTGAACTATTGGTGACAATAGAGTTAGCAAAGTGTTTAACATCCATACTAGCCCTTTCTAGCAAACTCAGAATCCCTTTGATTTGCTCCTTGGTAAAAACTCTCATATCTCATCTTGATTTCTCTTCATAAGCAGAGTTGATATCAGCCAAGAATCCAATAACATTGTTTGCCATCCTGTCTGCTCTAGTGTTTTGATATCCTGGTGGATATCCATGTTTAAGAAAACATGTATCCAGTGTGTGATTATTTCTCTCACAATAAGTGCAGAATTTATTAGAATAACCTCTTCCAGCACCACAGTGAGACATTCTACCTCTATCTTTATTTGTCTGATTTCCCATTCCCTTCTATCCTCGATGACTATTATTGTTTCTAAAAGAATTTCTCTGTGTTTGAACAGCTAATGCCTTCATATCACTCCCTAGATCCTGAGTGGCATTCAACTGCCTCTCCTATTGCATAAACATGGAGAATACCTTGCTAATTGTTGACAAGGGTTCCATAAGCATTATTTGGGAATGAACCGATGCATATTGTTCATTCAAACCTTTCAAGAACTAGATTACATAATCATGTTCTCTATAAGCTTTAACTAGCTCAATTATTCCACAAGAACAAGGCAAAGATCATTTACGGTGTCCTATTTGCCTAAAATTTTCAATCTCCTCCAATAGAATCTTCAGTTGAGTGAAATAGTCAAAAATTGAGAGGTTACCTTGGTTGAGTTTGTAAAAATATTCTTGCAATTCTGCTATCCTGAACATGTCTCCTTGGGAAAACCTTTCATAGAGATCTTGCCAAGCCTCTGCTGCACTATCAATCCACAATATCGATCTCACTATAGATTCTTCAACAAAATGTTGAATCCAGGACAACACCATCGTATTGCACCTTATCCACTGTCCATATAGAGAGCTTGAAAAAGGAGGTTGAGTAATATTGTGATCAATGAATCTGAGCTTGTTCTTCGATTGCAAAGCAAGCTTCGTCGCTCTTGACCAAGTAGAGAGCCTTTTTGGATTAACACCGACATGAATTCCTATGAATTTGAAAGGAATCGAGCCAACACTGCAAAACAACTTATTAACCGCCATCTAGATAAACTCACAATTAGACTTACTAATAAAGCTACTCTTATGAAAATTGATTTTGAGCCGATAGGACAACTTAAAACATTTTGGAATGCTTTTGAGAACTGACACATTAGTAGTAGAGTCTCTCCAATTAACAATGTATCGTCAACATATTGGAGTTGAGAAATAACAACATCATCTCTACCAATTGTGTATCATTTAAAGATCTTCTTCTCCATTACGGATCTCATGATACCACCAAGTCCTTCTGCAACTATAAGGAATAGAAAATGTTCCAGATCACATTGCCTTAGACCCCAAGCCATACTAAACTCCATGGTTGGGCTACCATTAACAATAATAGATATAGAGTTTGATTGTAAACGCCTTTGAATTGAGTTCACAACAAATGTTTTAAATTTGGGTGTGCAACATGCTCACACTTCAAGATTATCAAATTGTATCGTGATCAAAATTGTGGCTACGTCAACCAAAAATTTCAATGATTGTTTGAAACATCAATAAATGAGGTTATTGAGATGTTGTATGATCTTGAACACAATTTTGCTTTCAAGCAATGTTATTAAAACCGTACCGGTTATCAAACCGGTCAGGGTACTGGTATAGTGGTACAGTGGTTCAGTAATTAAACTGCATGCCGGTTAAACTGGACATATTTGCTTATATATATATATATATGTAAACCTATAACAAAAAATTTCAAATAAGTAGATATTCATATTTATAATCCATATTCATAATTTACTTCAAATTCACACAAACAAACAACATTAAGTCTTTAATAAAATCAAAGTCTAAAGTGCAAAACATATATTAATCCAAAATTATCACTTAACAAACGCAAAATACAAATAAATGACTCAAGTATTAATCATTGAAGTTGAAGAATTGGTGAAGAATTGAAATTTTGAAATTTTAAAAAAAAAATTAATGTACAAACCGACCGGTTTAAACCAGTTTACCGGTTTTCACCAGTTTTGACCGGTTTTGACCGGTTCTATTGCATATGCGATATAACATACATACCGTACCGGTTAGGGGTCCGGTTCACCGGTTTTCCGGTTGAACCGGCCGGTACGACACGGTTTTTAAAACATTGCTTTGAAGTGTCATTGAATTATATCATTTTTGTTGTGAGTATTAAAAAATAAAGGGTAAAAAATGACATGAATTCCTTACTTTATATAGAGTATAGATGATATTAATGATAATACATTTTTAACAACTCAGAATACTATAATGATAATAAAATATTATTAAATTAATTTTTTTTCCAAATTTTATTAATTAAATTATTTAAATTTTTATTTTATTTTAGATAAACAAATAGTTCATAAATAAATTAAACTATGATTTCTTTAAAAAGCAATAGTTCATAAATAAGTATTGTTTTCAAAATTTGAGTAGCTCGCTCAACATAGTATATTATTAAATGTGTTGGGCTAACACGACTTCTGTTTTTACAAAGTTGTATAGGTTCAGTCTATTCCATTTGCTTAGGGATATAATATTTTTCTTCTAAAAAACCACTAGTGACTCCTTGAAGGGTTGATTGTAAGACTCAAATAAGAATAACAATGATGTTTAATATTCTTAATTTAATAATTTTTTATTATCGTTATAATTTTTTATTATCATTAATAATTTTTAATATTTTTAATTATGTTTAAGAATGATGTTTAATATTCTTTATTTTTTCCAATGATTGTCCCAAACATCAACAAATGAGTTTATTGAGATGTTGTATGATCTTGAACACAATTTTGCTTTCAACTGTCATTGAATTATATCGTTTTTGTTGTGAATATTAAAAAATAAAGGGTAAAAAATGACATATAAATTTAGGCATTGTGATGAAGGTCCTAATTTTATAAATAATATAGATGAATTAATGATAATAAATCTTTAACAGCTCATAATACTATAATGATAATAAAATATTATTAAAAGATGTCTTTTCCAAATTTCATTAATTAAATGATTTAATTTTTTTATTTTAGATAAACAAATAGTTCATAAAATAAAGGGTCAAAAATGACATACAAATTTAGGTATTGTGACGAATGTCGTAATTTTATAGATAATATAGATGATGTTAATGATAATATATTTTTACATATGAGAATACTATAATGATAATAAAAAATTATTAAAATATATTTTTTCCAAATTTCATTAATTAAATGATTTAGTTTTTTTTATTTTAGATAAACAAATAGTTCATAAGATAAAGGGTCAAAATTGACATATGAATAAAGGCATTGTGACGAAGGTCCTAATTTTATAGATGATATTAATGATAATATATTTTTAACAGCTGAGAATACTATAATGATAATAAAAAATTATTAAAATATATCTTTTCCAAATTTCATTAATTAAATGATTTACTTTTTTTTTATTTTAGATAAACAAATAGTCCATAAATAAATTAAACTTTGTTTTCTTTAAAAACCAATAGTTCATAAATAAGTTAAATTTTGATTTTAAAATTTGAGTAAGCCCGCTCATAGTGCACTATTAAATATGTTGAGCTAACACTACTTATGTGCAACCCAAATGTTTTTATAAAGTTGTATAGGTTCACTCTATCCCATTCGCTTAAGGAGACAATATTTTTCTTCCAAAAAAAATACTAACAACTCATGTGAAACATTAATTGTAAGATCCAAATAAGAATAAGAATGATATTTAATATTATTAATTTATAATAAATTAAAAAATAATTTGTAAGACTAAAAATTCTCCATGGTTACAACAATATAATATACCAAAACATTGCTCTTTATTAAAACTAGGGTATTGACACGTGGCATGTTTGAGAGATAAATACCCTATTTAATTATATTGTGAGTGCTATAAAAATAGTTAGCTGTATATTACTTAATTCTATAAAATAACATCAAGTTTAAAGGATTTTATAATTCAAATATAGTTTTTAATGTTTTGCATATACTTATTTGGGATTTATTTTTCTTATGTGTTAGAAATTTTGTGTGCTTAAGTAAATGAATAGATGAACAAATTACTATTGTTATTTATTTTGATTAGGTAGAGAAGACCTATATAAGTTGAAATCCATTTTAAGTGCAAGTATATATTGGCCACAAAATTATAATATTATTGTCATTATTGTGAATATGAATCATATATAACCATAATCATTATACATTTTATTTACTTAGTCACTTTAAATACAATCTCATCCTCTATATGATTTTATAAATCTTATTGTACCTATCAAAATTATTGTTATTCACTTTCTACTCTATAATCTTGATCAAGGTTACCAACATATGTATGTACATGTCCTTTGAGCTAGCATTCATATGAATTACAAAACTTATTACTTAAGTATCTTCCTTATCCATGTCCTATACCCTTTAATCTTTTCAATTAAATGCAAAAGGAATAAAGGAAAATAGAAATTAAAAAAATCATGAAAACATTAACTAGAGATAATATTTAAAACCAAGAAGACGTTGGTCTAGTGGTGTAAAACCTTGTTAGATCCCAGAATGATTAAAATATTAAAAGTTCGATTTCTAGGAGCAACACTTGTTGGGAAGGACAACCACGCACTTCAAAAATTTAGTTCATTGTCCAAAAGTAAGAAGATAACTTTAGTAGTATAAAAAATATAAGACTAATCACCTTTTTTTGTATCTTAAAGTGGATCTTCATCAAGAATTTTAATAATTTCAATGAAAAATGCAAGATCTTATTTTATTTTATTGTTTCTTTGGTATAAATGAAATTAAAATTTGTAATTTTTATTTAATACATTTAAAATTATAACACAAGTATGTTTGACAACTTATCTATATTATAAAATTGTTTATATTTAAGAAAAATAAGTAAAAATTACATCTCCTTTATGGTGAATTACTTTTTTTAAATTGCTTATTTTTTCTTACAAATCTCACTTTTTATTTTATCCCTCAAACTTCAATAGCACTTTCTTTTTTGGATTGATTTATATTTGAACTTCTTATTCTATCATTTGTGCAATATTTATTTTGTGGCTTTTCTGATTCAAGTTTAATAAATTTTATTTATTGCGTATCATATTATTTTTAAATATTGATATTGATTTTTATATTATCATTTATTTTAATATCTTTTAGCGTATCTCACAACCTATTAAAAGCTAAAATTTATAGTAAAAAATATATGATGATAAATATTTAAAATGTATACTTTATAAATAGTATAAAAATCATACCATAAAAAATTAACTTCATACCATTTTTGTAATTTGTTTCATAAAAAAATAAATTTTCTACCTTACACAGTCAAATAAGATTAATTTATATTTAGTTGAATAAAATACATAAACATAAATAGATTATAATATGAAAAAATTATAATCCTATAGTTTATAATTTTACGATTTATAAACTAAAATTAAATACCAACACACGCTAATAACTTTAAACTTAATAAAGCATGAAGAGATTTCATAGCAATTAAAGGTATTGCAATAACAATAAATGCATTATAGGAAAATAAAGAAATTCACATAGGAAAGAAATTAATTATGCATTCGTGAAAGAATACCTTTTAACCGTAAAAAAAACAAAAGATATTATATATATTACACATGAAATTGAAAATTGATCAGAAAATCTTTGTGTGAAGAACAAAGCTCAGCCAAAAAAATCCAACCATAACTTTGTCACACAAAAAAATGTGAAAGTGATTTTAATAGAATAAATATTTATACATCGTCACTATAATAATTTATACACATTTACTAATCATCTATTATTCATTTAAATTACTTTATTTTAAATGAATAGTCAATAATGATTAAATATGAATAATAAATTATACATTAAATAATATATAAAACTCATATAATATATATATATATATACATACATGTTTTCCCCCCTAAAAACATATATTATTTTTTCATAAAAGTGTTCAAGTGAAAAAGGAAATAGTGGCCTACAGTTTTCAATGACAGACAAGAATTCCATTCTTCCTAGAAATGCTATTTTTATATATTAATAATTGATACTTGATTTTAAGGGATTTGTTTTGTCAACTGAAATCAATTCTTTAATTCTAATGTGCAAAAATTTCAACTGAACAATTTTGTATATATTTTATATTAATAAGAGAAAAGTGTACAAAAAAAACATTTTAAATTTTATACATTTTAATATCTCCTTAAACCTTAACTATTGCTAAAATTGATATCTACATAAAGTCATAAACTAATGCTAAATTACTAACAATAAAAAATTGCATTTTTTAATTTCAACTCTCATATTATTATTATTTAATTTTTTATATACAAATATTATTCAATTATCCCATTCTAACTCTTATTGGCATTGACAATGACTAACATATATTTTTGTATTAATAGTCCTATTTTTATTATTACAAGTTTGATAATAGTGATCTCCTTACATTATCTCTATACAATAACCCATTTATCTCACAAACAAAATTTAAAACTAATTAAGTAGTTATGTAGTAAGTGAAAAAAACTTATTCTATATCTCAGTCATCAATTCTTAGAAAATTCAATGATTTAAATGTACTCACTAATTCAAAACATTAGATTATTCAAAAAAATGACTGTGATATAAAAATGATTTTTTCAATTACTTTTGGAGTATATGAATCTATTCTATCAAATAAAGTAGTAAAGTTTATCATGCACTTTTCCCTATTTAATAATAAAATAAATGAATTATCGGAGTATATATAAAAGGAGGTGCACCTATTTTGAATTGAGCAACACAAAACTCAAGAGATCACAATCATGGCGATTTCTTAAACCCTCTTTCACGCAACACCGTTACTCTTCATTCTCCGCCACTCACGGTAGCATCTATTCTTTTCATTGTTTTTTATTTGATCGCGTTAATTGAATTTATTATTTTTCACTTTGATCGAAAAAAACTGTATTTCAAATGATCGGAATGTAAAATTTTAGTTTTAAATTTTCAAATTAATTCTGAAATTTTAAAATTCATGTGAAGTGTAACAGAAAATGGATTCAGAGGAGGAAATCTAGGGTTCCAGGAATTGGTTAAGGTAAGAAATAAAGTGTTAATAAAGAAGACATGGTTTTTTTTTTATGCTTGTGAAGTTAATTATATAGAAGATGAATGCAAAGTAGTGAGATATTGTATCGGTTTCTTTTGTATGTTGATGTCTTTTCTATGGTGTGTGCTTATTGGCAGCTCTTGCTCCAATCAATGCCTTAAGTTCTCGATTCGTTCTCCGGCTAACACATCAGACACTAGACATCAATACTACATATTGTCACAACAAAGACACATTATAGGAATACAGTTTATTAAATTTTAATATTGATCACATTTTAGATAATTTATTGTATTCCTTTTAGAGTATAATTTGATTTGATGAGAATGTTCATTTTTGTGTGTTTTCAGTTTAGTTGAATCTGATGGACTCCAATAATTGGATACCAAATCAAAGCACGGAACCCACTATGGATTCAAGTGATTGGAGAGCTCAACTCATGCCTGATTCACGACATAGAGTTGTCAACAAAATGTAAGATTCAGTTTTAATATTTTATCAGCGAGACTAAATAGTTTTTGGTCATTGTTGCATTTAAAAAATTAATTAAGTTTTTAATCCATAAATTCACAGCATTTCCAAATGGTTTCTTTTAGTTTGTCATATAGAAGCAACTGTATCCAAAAAAAATACATGTATGTTGGTTGAACTAAAACTTACAATAGCACCATTATGTATAATTGTCTGATACGTATAGATTATACAACCTGTGTTGAAAATTCTATTTGATATGTAAATAATAATTATTCAAATTTATTCTTTTTTTTTGCTTAACAAATGTTATTCATTCTAATCACTGTTGAATGTATATTTTTAATATTGTATTCAATTACCATGTGTTAGCTTTACCATGTTAGTGCTGCCATACTTCTTGGATGGGTGAGCTGGAAATGACCATAATTGGGTGTTGAACTTAGACATTAAAAAATTACAATTTAGAAGCTTACCAATTATTTGGTGTTGCATTCCACAATATGCCAGAACAATGTGGAATACATTTTGTAACATTGGTGAGCAGTCTGTCCTCTGAATGTGGAGCACTTGTTCATTCATTCTTGACATTTTGAAAAAGGGGGTGAACAATTTGTGGGGTGTTATCTTTGTAAGAATTTGGAGTATTTTGTAAGAGGGTAGTGCCATTATAATCAAACTGAAATGTATATTTTGAGTGTACTGGCTTAGGATTGTGTATTTGGCTTCAATATTCTGTAACAATATTTCCTTTATTTAATTGGTATTGTCATTGACTCTTCACAGCTAACCATGCTATGCCTTTTAAGGCCTGTCCTTTGTTTTTAACTTATCAATCACGTGCATTATCTAATAATGGAACTATTGTCTTTCATTTTGCAGAATGGATACATTAAAAAAACATCTTCCTCTTTCTGGTCCAGAGGGATTACTCGAACTTCGGAAGATTGCTCAAAGGTTTGAAGAGAAGATTTTTACTGCTGCAACAAGCCAGGTATGTTCATTGAGAATTGAAGAGCCTCCATTTTCATTTATGGTCACCTTTGCACGTATACACAATATAGAAGTTGGATTGTTTAATGTAGCACTGATATTTCTCTTTTCAGCAAGATTATCTACGGAAAATATCTTTGAAGATGCTTACAATGGAGACGAAATCTCAGAATACCATGGGCAACAATATGCCATCAAATCAAGTTGGCCCTAGCAATAAACCTCCCGATCAAGGTTAGCATTTAATGGCATTTGTTTAGTGATGTTATTATGATGAGGTACCGAAGTGGCAAATCCTATGTTTGCATTGAAATATTTGATTAAATCTTGTCATCCAGTTCTGTTAGCAATTACTTTTGTTCTCTGAGCTTTTCATGTTTCCTATTGCTTGAAATTAAAATATCATTAATGAATCGTTTATTTTACTACATTGGCCATTGAAATATCATTTATCCTTGTCTGGTGCCTTCTTTTCTTTCATTTTTTATTCTTTTGCATTTTTTCGTTGAACTTTTCCACATGTTAAAATTCAAATGCAAATCATGTTATATTGCAATCCATCTCTTTGTTCCCCCCTCCCACTTAGGCAACTAATGCTTTTCACAGGACTTGTTATGCAGCCTCAAGTTCATAATCCTGGGCAGCAACAACCTGTTCCTTTGCCTAATCAGTCCCAGTCACGTCAACAGATTCTGTCTCAAAATATTCAAAATAACATTGCACATCAACCTAACCTTCCACCTGTATCTAGTCTACTCCAGACTCCCAGCCAAAATATTGGACAGAATTCTAACATACAGAGTATACCTGGGCAGAATTCAGTCGGGAGCACTATGGGCCAGAATGCCAACATGCAGAATATGTTTCCCGGTTCTCAGAGACAAATGCCAGGAAGGCAGCATGTTCTTTCCCAACAGCAACAGCAGCAATCGCAGAATCAACAGCAGTATATTCTCCAACAGCAGCTTTTCAAGCATAAACTACATCTGCAATCTCAGATGCAGCAGCAGCAACAACAGCAGAACCTTCTACAACCAAATCAGTTGCAATCTTCTCAACAATCAGCTATGCAAACGTCGTCTATTCTGCAACCTTCCATGATGCAAGCATCTTCTCTATCTAGCCTTCAGCATAATCAGCAGGCTAATAATGTTCAACAGTCAACACAGTCGATGCTTCATCAACATCCCCAAGTTATGAGGCAACAGCCGCAACAGACTTCTGCTGTTCATCAGCAACAAACACCTATGAATCAACAACAAATGTTGCCTGCACAACAGCAGCAGCAGCTTATGGGGTCACAGTCAAATGCAACAATCATGCAGCATGCTCAGATGCTTGGGGCACAGAACACTGTTGGTGATATACAGCAATCACAGAGGCTGCATTCGCAGCAGAATAATCTTACAAACCTGCAACAGCGGCAGCAACAGCAACAGTTAATGAATCAGAAAAACAACCTAACAAATATGCATCAACAGCAGTTTGGAAATAATGCCCCTGGGTTACAGCAGCAACAGATGCTTGGACCTGAATCTGGCAATCCAGGCATGCAAACAACCCATCACTCTGCTCATATGAAGGTCCCCATTCCACAACAATCACAGCAACATGCAACTAACTTGGTACCACCTCAAGCACAGCAGTCACAGACACAGGGTGCACAGCAGCAATTGATGCCACAGATTAACACTCAGTCTGGACAGTTGCAACAGCAATTTGGTTTGCCACAGCAGCCAAATCCCTTGCAACGCGATATGCAGCAAAGACATCAAACATCAGCCTCCATGCTTCAACAGCAGAACTCTCTTGACCAACAAAAGCAGTTGTATCAATCTCAAAGAGCTCTGCCAGAAACATCAACAAGTATGTACATGCATCTATGCATTTCTCTGTCATAAAACTTTCATTCAATGGCTCTTTTAATAAGCATCAAGTACTGGTGCATTTTATGAGCCTTGTATGTCACGTGTGTCATATCATTTTTGTTGCAGCTTCTGTGGATTCTACAGCACAGACTTCACAATCAAGTGGGGTTGATTGGCAGGAAGAAGTTTACCAAAAGGTACGATGCCATTTTTTTACTTTCCTCTGAAGTTTGCTAGGACAACAGAAATTAGTCAAGCAAACCACCAAGTAAAATAATGAAGAGTTATATGGTGCTTTTGTTTATAGGATTTTACCTGATAGTAGCAAGATTCATTAGTCTTAGAGTAAAACCCATGAAAATATTTTTCTTAATACTCACTGGTATGAAATCTTTTATCTATTATTTGCAATGTTCAAATGAACAATACCCATACCTAACATAACATATACAAGAAAAGATGTGCACTGTAGCTGTGGAAACTGCTTATGAACACCAGCTTGAATTACAGCAATACTATTCATATCAGTACAGCATTAGGTTGATAATTGCAAAGAGTCTTTCTTAATGGCAGCACGTAATAAAGGATAAAGAGGTTGTATTAAGTAGTTTCCACTGTTGACCAAACACTCATCGCAAAACATAAGAAGTTTCCATAGAAGCAGTGCACATCTTTTCTTTCATATGTTATGGATACACATAAATGCATGGTTTACACATCCTCACAATTTAAGCAGGATAGCGAAACTCACAATTTATCATGCAAAAAAGAAAAGATGTTCTTGTTATCCTCTCCATAAGTATTACTGCATCAGTGATACAGAAGTGCTTGCTTGAGAGATCTCAAGGTTGCCAGTGTTTTGATTATTTGATTCTGCTTATTTCTGCCTACAGATACAAACCATGAAAGAAAGCTACTTGCCAGAGTTGACAGAAATGTACCAGAGAATTGCTACTAAACTTCAGCAGGTTTGTTTACAATTCCTTTTTGACTTGTTAATTTTTAGCAGCCGATATTGATAAATCAGCCTTTTACCTTTGCAATTATTGTTACTTTGCACCCTGTGATAAGCATTAAATAGTAAATTTTATCAAGCCTTTGCCCCACTCAGAAAGAAAGGGCTTTATTCCTTGTATTTGCTTATAACTTATGGGAGATGCAGGAATTAAAACAAAGTATTGAATACATTGTAGACGCAGAAAATGTAATGGAACTCAAAAAGATTTTTATACTACATTTTATGCATAATTATGAGGGTATTAAATACTTAAATATTAGTTAATGGAGAATATTAAATACTTCTTAAATTTTATTGAGTTATCAGCTGTTACTGTATTTAATTCTTTATCTTATCTCTATCAGCATGAGTCTCTTCCCCAACAACCAAAGTCAGAGCAGCTTGACAGGGCGAGAGCATTTAGAACTATGCTGGAGCATATAATAGCATTCCTAAAGGTTCCCAAGAACAACATTTCATCCAATTTCAAGGAAAAAATTGGGTCGTACGAGAAGCAGATTATAAATCTCATAAACGCAAATAAGCCTAAGAAAGGCATGCCTTCACTACCGCCTGGACAGCTTCCCTCATCTCATATGCACTCCATGTCACAGCCACAACCCCAAGTTAGTCAAGTACAGTCTCATGAAAGTCAAATAAACTCTCAGTTGCAGCCAACAAATTTACAAGGTTCTGTAGCAACAATGCAGCAGAATAATATGCCAAGCTTACAGCACAACTCTATGTCTGGTATATCGGCAACACAGCAGAATATGATGAATTCAATGCAACCTGGTACTAATTTAGATTCTGGACAAGGAAATCCTATGTACTCCCTGCAGCAGGTTCCAATGAGCTCCCTTCAACAAAACCCTATTAGTACTCCTCAACAGACCAACATCAATTCCTTGTCGTCGCAAGGTGGAGTGCATGGGATCCAATCAAATCTGAATACCCTTCAGTCAGGTTCCAGTATGCTTCAAAACCAGCAACTGAAACATCAGCAAGAGCAGCAGATGCTGCAGAGTCAACAATTCAAACAACATCACCAGAGACAATTGTTGCAGAGGCAGCAGATGCTACAGCAGCAGCAACTACATCAGCCAGGAAAGCAACAACTGTCTGGCCAATTGAAGACACATCAAATGCCTCAGCTTCACCAAATGAATGATATAAATGATATAAAAGCACGACAAGGAATGGGTGCTAAGCCAGGAGTCTTTCAGCAACATCTTACCTCTGGTCAACACTCAGCTTATCCCCATCAACAGGTAAAACCAGGGGGTCCATATCCTGTTTCTTCACCTCAACTCCTTCAAGCTGCATCTCCTCAG
The DNA here is from genome assembly GCA_009771035.1 of Lupinus albus. Taxonomy (NCBI): domain Eukaryota; kingdom Viridiplantae; phylum Streptophyta; class Magnoliopsida; order Fabales; family Fabaceae; genus Lupinus; species Lupinus albus. The sequence goes on from CM019999.1 coordinate 11,989,876, forward strand.
ATTCTACAACACTCATCTCCCCAGGTTGACCAACAAAATCATCTCCCATCTTTGACAAAAGTTGCTACTCCTATGCAATCTTCAAACTCACCTTTTGTGGGGCCCACTCCTTCACCTCCCTCGGCCCCATCTCCCATGCCAGGAGATTCTGACAAGCCCATTCCTGGTTTTTCATCAATATCAAATGCTGCAAATATTGGACATCAACAAACAGTAGGAGCAGCAGCACCAGCTCAATCCCTTGCCATTGGGACTCCTGGGATATCAGCCTCTCCATTACTGGCTGAGTTCAGTGGCCCTGAAAATGCTTTAGCAGCCACTTCTGGGAGGTCAACTGTTACAGAACAGCCTATTGAACACCTAATTAAAGTGGTTAGTCAAGCAAGCTGATCTTATGTTACCCCAATCATTTGTTCTACCTACAAGTTCTGTTGTGGATATAATAAATAAGTTACAGAGACAGGTTTCCTTATTAACTCCACTATTTTATGTTTGAAGTTTCATGTGACGAATTTGTGTCTAAATCTGATTCCAGGTGAAATCAATGTCACATAAAACATTAAGTGCCGCTGTCAGTGATATTGGTTCAGTTGTCAGCATGAATGATCGTATAGTAGGATCAGCTCCTGGTATTGGTTCCAGAGCTGCTGTTGGCGAGGATTTGGCTTCAATGACTAATTGTCGCCTTCAGTCTAGAAACTTCATTACCCAAGATGGTATCAATGGAGTTAAGAGGATGAAGCGCAAGACCAGTGCCATACCCTTGAATGTTGTATCATCTTCTGGTAGCTTGAAGGACCATATCCTAGAGGCTTCTGATCTAGAGTCAACTGCAACATCCAGTGTCAAAAGGCCAAAGACTGAGGTACTAAATTATGATTTTAACTGTTACATTTTATTTTATAATTTGATATCTTTTACCGCCTATGTTTTTGTTGTTGGCTGGACATTGTGATTTATAAACGGGCTTGAACATATGGATTATAGATGCATTGATATGCTGAATTGCCAAAGTAAAAGTTCAAGTGCTTGACACAAAAGAACTCGTTTCGATATTACATTTCAAATTTGCGAGTGGTTTCCAGCTACTTCTATTTAACCAAATAACATATTTTGATGCCCGAACCTCATGCACAGCTAGGAGTAGTGTAGCACAACAAAAGGACGCATAGGATATTTTCACCCTTCAGTATCTTAAACATATGAGAAAAAAAGACAATTTATATTCTTTTGTATTTGCTAGTGTTCTATTGTTGTTTAGTCAAAGATTTGAGACAACAATTACTGAATTATAATTTTTTTTCCGTCGCAATTGACCAGTCTAATTCTGTAAAACAACCTTTTAAAGATTCAATAACAACATACTCGGTTTCTTTTTTTATCAAAATAACAAGTTTCTTCTTTTATCAAACTAACAAGTTTCTTCTTCATCTTCTCTGCTAATAATAGTGATCAAGAATAATACGAGTTTAAAGTCGTAAAACCTGTGGTTGGTGTGAGCAACTCTCCACTATGTATATAACTTTAGGTCTTTAAGTTGTTAATGTGAACATACCATTTGATTTATGATATGATGATGAGAATTGTACATGATCTGGGTACCTATTAAAAGCTATTTCATTTTAGCATGATGGTTTATCGGATAATAGGTTTTAAACCACATGTAGTTATTAATGCTAGGAAAGCACTGAATAAATTCTGCATTTTTATCTAGTGTTAGTTGATCTTGTGTATTGGTCTTTGACTTCTGATAAGGAATTTATATGACTATTTAGCAGGCTATTCATACCCTTTTGGAAGAAGTAAGGGAGATTAATAACCGACTTCTTGATACAGTAGTACAGATAAGTGATGAAGATGTTGTTCCAACTGCAGCAGCCGCTGCTTCTGCTGAAGGAGCAGAAGGGACCATTGTCAAATGTTCTTTCAGAGCTGTGGCTCTCAGTCCAACTTTGAAATCCCAGTATGCTTCAATGCAGATGGTGGGATCCCAGATCTTCCAATTGCAACAACTTTTAACCAATTTTTTTCTTTTTAACTTGTCAGACTTACAAGTGTTTTATTTCCATGCAGTCACCAATTCAACCCTTGCGTTTGCTTGTTCCTGTAAATTATCCTAATTGCTCTCCCATACTCCTAGACAAGTGTCCATTTGAATCCAGGTGAGATAATGAGCATTTTGGCATCTCTTACTTGTGTTATGATTGTGATGAGCATAAATCATTTACTCCCCCGAACCCATCATTGGTACATAGGTTCTTTGCTCACTTTTTTCGACAGAAAGAAGTCTAATTTCACATATTTTCAAATTTAATGTAGTGATTATTACTCCATTTAGGGTTACTTGAAATGATGCATGGAATATTTGCATGATTATACCAGACTGAGTAAAGCATTTATTGCTGATGACGGTATGTTTCGTAATGAGGTTAAAACCGCAGGTAAAGATTCATGCGTATATGTAGAATTATACTAGAACTCATCCATGAATTTTCCATGCCCATTTAAACCTCCTATCACACCAAGTCTAGAGGGTACACTATAAGGTTCAGTATCAATATGCTTTTATTGATGTACCTGGCCATTTATCTATTCCCCTATTAGATAACCTAATTGCTCTAACTTAAACAATAATGTTAAGCTAGGATTTTTTACATTTTAAATTTGAGTATAACATCTATACACTGTCGATGTAAAAAATTTATACACAATTAGTACATTATCAACCATTCATTTGTATTACTTTTATTTAAGAGTCAATGATGATTAAACATATGATGAATGATACAGTAACAATGTAGAAAACTCTTTCAATGTCAGTATGTACATATTTTTCTCCTTTAAAATTATGAATGGAATGCTTCAAATAAAGATGATCTAGAACACAATGCATGTCACACTTTTCACTCTATCTGTAGTTTATCTGTATAATTGCTATTAAATGTGCTGCATATATTGCTGTGGTAATGAATTTGTCATTCTATTCTATAACAGTATGGAGAGTGAAGATCTTTCCATGAAGGCAAAGTCAAGGATTAACATATCCTTACGTTCTTTATCACAGCCTATGTCCCTTGGGGAGATAGCAAAGACTTGGGATATTTGTGTTCGCGGTGCTATCTCCGAGCATGCACAACAGAGTGGTGGCGGAACCTTCAGCTCCAAGTATGGTACTTGGGATGATTGCTTTGATTGACCTATGCATAATGATGCTTCTGGTTTCATGCATATCTTTTTGTTTTGGTCTAAAAGTTATCAAACATTATGTTATGAATGTGCAGTTATTATTTGATATAGAATAAAGCCTAGTTATGAAATAACAGACCATGAACATGAAATTCTGTCAATATTTTTTATTTATGAAGGTTATAATCATGCTTAACCTGTTTTACTTGAATTATGTAGTGCTTAATAGCCTATTAATTATTAAGTAGAAAACCCATGTTTCTGTGTACATTTTAAGTGTGTTGTTGCCGAGGGAGCACATCTGTTGTCCTATAAAGTGTGTCATCTATTGTGATTAGTTGAAATAAATATATCGAAATTAAAAGTTTAATAATTAAATATTTTTCTGACTAATCATAACAAGTGACACCTTTTTTTGGACAGAAGATGTACTCCATGTTGTATAAGGGGATGCTCAAAATGGTAAGGTAGGTCCAAAGACATGCAAAGGATCTTATATTTTTTTATGGACTCAACCCTATGTTATAATAGGAGTTGTTTAGCAAATGGAAATGGGTGTTGGGAGTTCATATTGGTGGAAAGTGATGAAAATGAGTCTCACAACCTCATGTTGCTAGTATTAAGAGTATTATATTAAAACTTGAATATCCAAAGTCTTATTTAGTGTTTTAAATTGATGTCTTTGGATTTCAAGACTCTTCTTACATATTATTGACATGTTTGTGGGACTCATTCCATTTGCTTATCCATACCTCTTGTACTATATGACAATCCTAAAGAGTCTTAACAATGAGATTTAAAATGTAAATAGCCTAAAACAATATATTCAAAAACGGATGAAGTAATTTAAAATGTAGTCTTACTTTATGTTAATATAATAAAGTATCTCCATACAACAGAAGATAATTTATCTCCCTAAATCTACTCATTGTTTGAAATGTGTTTTATTTTTTCTTTTTATAATATATTTTTAAATGAAAATTCTAGAGAAAAGAGAAATAAGATATGTGTCAAATAATGAATGAATTTAAGGAGATAAGTTATTTGATGGTATGAGAAGATTCTTTATTTTCACTTCATTCTATTTTCTTGGTTTCCTTTGTTTGTACACAAAGTGGACATAGTGTCTGTTTGTCATTAAGTTTGCTGCACTGTGTGTGCATAGCTAAAGGGGCTTGTGTTCATAATTCAACATGTTGTACTAAGGGTATTTTATGAACTTATTAGTAAATAATTAATTTGAGATGTGTATTTACCTCTCTTGATAAGTGTTACTCATAGGAATCAATTTTTTGATTTTTTTTGTCTTTCTGGAATCCATTAGAACGTTACATTACTAAACCAACATCTAATGTTTTGAAGAGGGAGTCATGGACAATAAGTATAAGAAAATTATGAAATGCTTTTTTTATTGTATATCATATAATTGTTGAATAGGTTGTCATATGACTCATATCAAAAGTTGAGGTCAACCTTATTTTTTTCATTTTATTTTAAGTTTTTCAATCACAGTATAATCAAGAAAATTGAGATCAACCTAATTAAAGTCCCGGGAAACTGATTTTAATTTGACATGATTATCAATTGAATTTAAAATCCAATTGGTTTTTCTTCCTAAATTAAGAACCTTAATAATTATCAAATTAATTTTTCCTTCACCAATTTGAGTATAATAGTATGCATAGTTCCATTTGCCATATTGAAGATTTTTAGATTAGATTTGCAATAATAATGTGAAAGATAATGAATTAGTCATAAATCTATTTATGCTGCTTCTAAACAATATAATAGCTTGGATGGTTTAAAGTTTGAACCAATAGTTAAAGACATATTTGTATTCATTATATATTATGAGTTAAAACTAATTTATTCATAAGAGATTTGTTATATTCTCTTCAAGATCCTCCTCATTATAAAGGAAGGTATTAAATTAAAGAGTAAGTAAAGGTTATTTGAAACTTCTCTGTATAGTACTTTGGACAATTATTCTATTTAAAATTATGCTATACATATGGCTTGTACTATTATTAATCTAGATCATTCAACAATTTCTCCTAAGCCTATGACAACTCCATTTTTCCATTTTAATGTTGTAGGGTTCAGACAAGAATGATGGTGCCCAAGGATTTTATAGTTAAAAGAAGTAACATAATCATTTAAATTCATCAAGTATCAACTATTAATTACTATTAAACATTAAAGAATGAGGGGGAAAATGTATATATTTGACGGTGTATGTGTTTTATATATTGTCAATGTATCATTAATCATTTATGTTTGATCATCGTTGACTTAATGTAAGTAATATAAATGAATAGTAAATAATGTACAAATATATATAAATTTTTATACTGTCAGTACATAAATATTTCACTCTTAAAAGAAATGTATATGGTCCATCATCATAACATAAGATAGTACAATACAATCTTCTATGAAAATTTTCTTCACCCTTATCAAATCTATATAAAGATCTTGAACATACAAAAAAATAAGCAAAAGTAACAATCTCATTACTAAAAGAGACAGAAAGGTGCTAAAGTTACCCTTCTGTGTGACCCTCATCACAAACACAATCAAATCTTTCTCTCTGGTGAAAAAACCCAAAAATACCCATTTCTCACCAACAAATTTAATATCAAAAGACAAAAAATATATATAAAATACCCTCTCACAATAATTTTCTACACTTTTTTTTATATCTAACCGGTAAATATAAGTTTATGATTAATCTTGTGAGTATATAGTATGTTAATGAGTTAATCACCCATAAAATAATCAATATATATGATTAACCATAATTTTATAGATCAATAGTCATATATAAAAAAAAGTGACAAGGCTCATCTAAAATAAGCTTGACCATAAAACATGTAAGTAATAATATATTCATTCTTAAATCAGCTTACTTTAACTAATCAAGAGTGAATATATTCTTACTCACTTTACTTTAACTTTTTCCAACAACAAAAAAGATGGTAACAAATTAGTGTGAGAATAGGTTGAAGAAATAATAACCCAAAAAGAGAAAAAAAAGGTTAAAATAAAAAAAAAATATGAACCTAAGTTTTAGTTTGGTTTTAGATCTTGAAACATGGTATCCCACCTGAATTCTTCAATAGAAGATGACCAATAACCACTATCTATCTTTTCCTCCTTCTTGAAATGATACATCATTGGACTTGAAAAAACATCAAGACTAGGGCTTGACCCATTTGTGAGTAATAGCCTCTCTTGTTTATTATTATCGACCATCAACTTTTTGTTCCTTTTCATCACACAACTTTTATTCCATCTGGGTCTTGACGACGACGATGAAAATGATGATGGCACTACAACAAGCGCCGTTGAATCTTCGCATCTAACTATTGTCCTTCTAATATAATTAGCCAAACACCTCTTTGTTTTCTTGATTGCCACTATGAGTCTTGTAACTTGAATTGATGATGACCTCTTTGATCCTTTGTATTTCTTTGAAAGCTTTAGTATCTCTAACCTATGCTTTGCTATGGAGATTCCCATGCTTTGGAGAAACTCATGGTTGAAGTAAACTATGTCTTCTTCTTCAAGCTCATTGTGAGAAAAAGCAAGGCCATATTCATAAACTAGGGTTGGTTCAAGGTTAGTTTTTGAAAGCCATGAGAACCAATCCATGGTTGATGAGTTAAAGGAGTGTGTATGTGATATTTGTGTATTATGTATGATCTTCAACTTCAATGCTTAGATATATAAAGATAAAAAAGCGATGAATGGTAGGGAGAAACTAAAAAAAGAGATAATATTGACTTAGACTTTATTGGGTGATTATATGTTTTTGTAATGCAAATTGAAACTGTTAAGGTTTCATTTCAAAGCCAATTGACTATGAGAGGGGTAATCTAACAAGTATTTAAACCATTCTCGAGACGACGAGGTAAGCGATGTGAGACTTACTTCCGAACATAAAGAATATGTTATGTTATACATGAGATAAAGTGATATATTTGGTATATACTTTTTTTCTTGAGTAAATACATGAATCCAATAACTATTACTTAGAATAAGATATTTCATGATACTCCTCAATTCATATTTATATGTGTAATATATTTATTTTAACTTTTACAAGTAATATATAATATATGAAATATTCAACTTGGAATATAATATCAAACTAGGTTCTAAGTGTGTGTACATTCCATTTTCCTTAGTTAAATATTGAGAGTGACTAAAGAAAAAGTAAGAAGAGGTGCATGTGTGTGGGGTATGTAATCCATGTTCATGTTCCCTCCAAATACATTCCAAGTGTGATCAAAATTTGAGGTGTGCGTGAGACCTAAGAATAAGTATCTCTAGTGGAAATGTAATGCCATTAATCACGGATAGGACAAAGTGCCCCATGTGGGGTCACCCACTATATATTAGTTTAGTTAGGTGTGAAATAGTTGAGAGTAAAGGTAGAAAATGGAGAATCCTCTCCAGTAATGGAGATGAAAGTTTTTTTTCTTTGGTTTTTAAGGATAAAAATATAATCTTAATATAATTAACAAGGATACAAGTGTCATTTTATTTTATGTTTTCATTGTTTTTTCACACAACTTTTCTCTTCATTAATGGAGATGAGTCTCACTCTAGCAAATGGAGATGAGTCTCACTCTAGCAAATGGAGAATCCTCTCAAGTGGAAATGTAATTACAAATGTCATTTTATTTTGTGTTTTCTTTATTTTTTTCACACAACTTTCCTCTCTATTAATTGAGATGAGTCTCGCTCAAACGCAAGAGTTAAAATATGGTGTATGGCTAGGTATATATTCTTTAAAAAAGTGAAACTTCAATAGGAACTTTGATTTAACAAAAGCAAGGGTTTCCATTTATTTGGCTATGAAATGAATTACACATGATTGATCTACTAAAAACTTCTCAAACTTGTCACAAGCATGACTATTATGAACTTTCTCTTTCACGTTGCACTTTCCTTAACTTATATCTTGGGTTGAATCCTATTTGAAGAAATCAATAAAGGAGAGTGAAAGTTAGTAATTTAAAGAAGAAAAATATCATTTTGGAAAACTAATTAAGCTTACACTAACTATAATGAATTTAGTACTTGATCTTACCCAAAAAGAAACAATCATTTATAAAGCTTCATTTGGTTTAAAGAAGGAAGAGATTTGCATGGAGAATATGAAGTAAGGAAAGTTAAGGAAATATATCATTCTCATATTTGATTCAAAAATTTAGAGGGGAGAATAGTTAGAACAATTTCTATTTTGGATTCCTTATTTGGTTGGATAAGAGAGAATAGGGAATGTGAAAAAAAAAATACTATATGCTATATTTTAATGAATGGGATAAAGTGGAATAATTTTTCCCAATTATTTTAGTTCTACTTGATTCCATTAATTCCCTTCAAACTCTCAAATACAACATTAGTTATTTTTTATTCTCTAAAAAAGCCTTTTGGAGAAGAGCCAAAATTGAAAGGGGGAGAATTTTAATATTCTTATTTTCCCTTTTATGTACTCTAAAATATTAAAGCAAAATAAATTTTTATTAAGAAATGAAAAGTAATAAAGTTTTGGGCTATCCTAATAACTCTAGGAATGGCAACGGGGCGGGTCGGGGTCGGGTTTGTGCTTACCCAACCCCGAACTCGAAATTCAAAACCCGAACCTGAATAACAATATCATCTCTGAACCCGTCGGGTTTCGGATAACTCGAACCCGAAAAAAACCCGAACCAAAACATATATTTATATATATATGTGAAATTTATATATATATATATAGCTTTTATGTATTTATATATGTATATGTGTGAAATTTATATATATTTATATATATATATGTGAGAGAAATTTATATATATATAACTTTTATATATGTATTTATGTGTAATTTTATAATTTTATATATACTAATCGGGTTCGGTGCGGGTTCGAGGTAGGGTATTAACAATACCAAACCCGAACCCGAAATTTGAACCCGGGTAAAACCTGAACCCGAAACCAATCACATCGGGTTTTCCCCGTTAAATTCGGGTTGGGTTCGGGAGGGTATCCGCGGATTCGGTTTTCATTGCCATCCCTAAATAACTCAATTGGAAGTTGGAACAGACACACATCTTCACTATATTCCTTCTTTAGTAAAAGAGGAAATGATATTCTTAAATTATCAAAAAATAATTAGTTAATGTTCCTTTATCCAAAATAAAATAAAACTGAAAATAAGGACAAAAAAGTAATCCAAAACACATTTTTGGTACATGACAAATCTTTTTCCCCTAAATCAAACGACCTTGTCACCACACGCTTAGTATATGGCTCAAAACACTATCCTTTGTCTGCCAAGTCACTAAATTGTAACTTATTAGTGTCCAAATTATTCTTTACCTACAATTGTTCCAATCTCCCATTAGCAAAAAAAAAAAATTGCCCCAAATTTGAATAAAAATCTTAGTACTATTCCCATGTGATAATGCTTTCAAACATTTATTTGTGAGTTTAATGAGGGCATTAATGATAAAAGTAATGATACATAATTAATTATTTTCTAATAACGTAAGATTTCAAAAATAAAAAAATATCAAGAATTCGATTTATGTGAACATTTATTAGGATAAGCAAACACACATATCTTTTTACTCTTGATAGTACCCACATTTTACAAAGAGCTTCTTTGGACTATGATACCATTTTATCCTTCACTATTAATCTATATGATTTTTATTTTAAAGTAGTTGATTTTTTATATATAAATAATAATACTTATTTTTTTTTGTACTATTAAGGATATTCTATCACCTTTATAAATAAGGAATTAATCTCTTTCGGAGTTTGTAATCTCCCAATAAGTGTCACTCATAAAAATCGAATCATTTATTTTTTGGTCTTTTTGAAAATCTAACGGAGTCTTATACCACTAGTTAAACACATACTTTTATATAAACACTCTTTATGAGTCACTTAATAATAGTTTATATATTTTATAATAATTTACTAGCATATGTCTACTTTTTGTTAAGTCATGTCATTTTTGACTGAAGCCATATTTGACATTTTGAAGTGAGTAGAGATTTGAGAAGTACATGAATTAATTGTAACCTTCTTAAATTAATCAAGGTTTAGATCTCAAGACAAACCATGTTAGTTAATTATGTGGCACTTGCTGTTTATAAAAGCTATTATTATAGACAATAATATTTCTGCATCAACCTAACTAATTAATTAGGTAGATTTTTTGGCCTTTTAGATTTCGGGTTCAAAGGTCACACCAAATTTAAGTAATATTTGTGCATCCACCTAATTGATTGAAGACAAATAAATAATTTGAATTTCATGTAAAACCAAATAATAATGAGAAACTAGTCGCACATGGTTAGTTTATTCAAGTGTGAAATATCACATTGGATATGAGGGATGAGTGAAAGAGTTTATAAATGGAAAAGATGTATTAAACTAATGCCTTAAAGTTTTGGTTCAAGACATGGTGTCTCACTTGTGCCTCTTCACTCTTCACTCTTCCCATACCCTGGTAACAATGGAACTCCCCAATGATGGTTAGAGGCTCCACGGTCCCAGTCTGGTCCAACTGTTGTGCAACGTTGACCACAAGTGATCAAACAAAAGAGCAAAGAGATAAATGGAAGATAATAAGATAAGATAATTTGTTAACAGATTCAACGAATTGTACTCACGTCCTTAGGGACATTGAGTGACTACCAATTTATTACTAGAAAATAAGAATCACAAACTCTATCATACTCATGGGCCTTGGCCCATGAAGTGTTTCTATTTGGCGTTTATAATTGGTGAGGTGTACATAATAACAATGGACTTGAGTTCAACATGTAATATCATACCCTCCTACATTTCAATACTAGATATTGAGTGACTTATATTTGAATTAGTTTAATGAAAGTAGTTAGTTAATTGCATTTGGTTGGTAAAGGTGTGTTTGTTTGTGGACATAATAATTGAGTTTATAGTATCAACACCAACTTTGCAAATCTAATCCAATTTTTGTTATGACAAAACTAAGCAAAAGATGGTTATATTAATGATTATTTGGTACTTTATGCATATAGTAATTATGCATGGAAATTCATAGCATATAGTAATTATGTGATTCAAGCTTATTATCCATTCCAAGCCTCAATCTTGAAGAAAAGGGGAACTTGAAAATGTTGCATAATGGAAGTAAAATTAAAAACTATAGAACACTTGATAATTTGTCTGCAGACATATTCTGTCTATAAAATGTGTGCCACGTGTCTCACATGATGTTACCCAACACATAATGAGTCTATAAGATTAAATTATACACTTAGTACACCAATAAGATATTCTTCTATAAAATTTCACTAAATTCTTATATATCGTATTAGGTTAAAGTCATGATATTCACATTAAAGGGAATATTAGTTTATTATTCATAGAGTTGGAAATACGTCCCATAAAAATTATTAAAGAGAGAAAATAATCTATCTTCTTCTACAATTCTCTTCTCTATTAGTAATTAATATTTAATGGATATCAATCCTCTAAATTGAAGGAATTGATCCTACATTTATTCACGTGTCATAGGCCTTTGTGACTATATTTTGGGAGTCAATGAAATCATGTTGCTGCTTTGTGAGCACATCAATTGCATTTGCTCGTAATTTTTAAAACATCAAGGTTTTAGATTTCTCAGACTTTTCGCAACTGCAATTTAAAACATTATCCACAACCTAAATATCTTTCCAAAACAGAGTTTCTTTCCATCAACCACCCTTCTTGAAAAATTTCCAGCCCTCTATTTAAATCCAAATATTTCAAAACTTCTTAAACATTTTAATGAAATCTTATGGTGATCATATATATGTTTTCCAACCAAAAGAATGTCTCACTATATCCTCAAGTATTGAACTAGGTCAAAAGTCAAAAATTTGATTCCTTTGAGTGACGCTTATTGTTATTGAGACATTCATCCACCCTATTAGATATTAAGTCATCACTCATATATACCAAAAAAATATATGTAATTTCCAAATAATTGGATACGACAATAAGTGAGGGAGATACAATTATATGTGATAAATACAATGTTCAAAAGTTTATATAAAGTCTAAAACACGTATTAGTATGGTGTAAGGTCTCATTAGATTTTTTGACAAGTTAAAAGGTCATTTATAATACGACACTTGTTGGAAGAAACAATCACATACTTCGAAAATGATTACTTACTTACACGAAGAGATACTTACAAAAAAAAAACATGTACTACAAATTTATTGCTAACTTCTCTTGACCTTTCATCTCTTCTCTAAACCTAGCAATGAATTCTTCTGCACGTTCATCTATTCCATGCATTAGAGGTGATGCTAATTCCAATGACTCCCACATATCATTATCATCAATGTTGCACCCTTTGCTTGTTCCTGCTACTTCTTCTTCCACTTCTTTATCATAACTAACCTTTTCACTCTTTTCAATAAGTGAATGATTATTATGTGCTATGATTTCTGGCTTCAACTTATTCACCAAATCACATGAATAACTCTCTTTAAATAGCTTATCAATATAGATAGGTGCATGCTTTTTTTTGAAGCTAAAAATGACACTTTTGATTTTCACTAACCTTCTATTATGCCTTGAATTTTTAGTAACAATATTGAACTTATGGGTCTTGGTAGGTTTTGTAGTAGAAGGTTTTTTTATATGCTTTTTGGTTTTTTCCATGGATTTGGATTTGGAGCTACGAATCTTATGAATTTTTGAAAGTGTATAAGTGATGCTTTTCCATGCTTTTCTAGCAAGAGGAAGCTTTGTGAAAAACATTGAAGAGAGAAGAGAAAGGTTTCAAAACTAAAGATGATTTTTTTGTGTATTGTAATTTGGTGTTAGACTGAATTTTCATACAAAACTTGGGTCCCTCTTATAACATTGATAGGTTAGATTCCTTAGTTATAATAATGATATTTATATTTGATGTTATGGCTTAGTTCTTACGCTGAATAAATGGGTGGTATGTAAAGGCTTCTAAATTGTCCAACAGCAATGGATACTAGCTTAATTATTAAGCTAACATTCACATCAATGTAATAAGGAGACAAATCATCTGTCTCATACGGTGTTCCAGACCAATTGGAATGCCGTTATATTAATAAAAGAAACAAATTTAAAAATAAAAAATGTCAAAAGTAACATTTTGATTGATCCAAGATAAAGAGTGAAATACTGTGTGAAACAGATGATCTTTGTCTATATAATAATTCATATCGAACCAACAAAAGAAAGACTTGTCGTGACTCATGAATAACTTAAGGAGGGAAATCAATTGCAATAGTAAATGACATCTCACTATATTAACAATTTGTGACTCATTCCTCCAAGTTAATCTCAGCCCTATATCTAACAGAATAAATACATCATGTCATAATATTATATCATAAATCTCATATACATCAATAAATTTAAAAGTGTACATTATTTTCTAATACTACAATAACAATCTTAATTCTATTGGATGAAGTTGGCTTCATGAACCAAGCAATATAATCATAAATCTCGTTCATTGATAAAAAAAAATCTAACACCTTGTTGTTGCATCTCTCTTAGATATCATCTTATCCATATTCTTCATGTCCCATTTGTTGTAAAGCCCAAGCATAGTACACACTTTGGATTGTATCATACTCAAACTAAAATCGTAGTTAAGCAAAGTTACATGCACTTCATCAAAATGGTATTACATACATTTCACTCGGCCCATAAAATTACTATATTAATCACTCATGATTCAAATTATGGACAACATAAGTAACGTAGCCACAACATTATGGCCACGGAGACTGCCGCAATCATATCACAACAATTATAGTATGACAATGAATCGCACTGATGCGGCTAGGACTTAAGGAATGGTGGAAGAAAATCAAATATATATAAGTAAATAAGTAAATAGCAGTAGAAGAGTCCAGATTCCAAACGAACAAGTTCAAACTTGATTGAAAAGGATCTTTCTGATTCTCGAAGAATGGGGGGGGGGCAAAAAAAGGATTGATCGAGAAAGATTTCTTGTTCTTATTATAAGATCGTGATTGGATCCACATATGTTTGGTAAAAAGAATAATCTTCTCCTTTGCTTTGAGAATAATCAAAAAAGGAAAGTGTTCAATTGGAACATGAAAACGTGACTGAATTGGTCCTAGTTACTCTTCGGGACGGAGTGGAAGAAGGGGGGAGATTCTCGAACGAGGAAAAGGATCCAATGACTTCGAAAGAATTGAATGAGGAGCTGTATGAAGTGAAAATCTCATGTACGGATCTGTAGAGTGGCAGTAAGGGTGACTTATCTGTCAACTTTTCCACTATCACCCCAAAAAAACCAAACTCTGCCTTACGTAAAGTTGCCAGAGTATGCTTAACCTCTGGATTTGAAATCACTGCTTATATACCTGGTATTGGTCATAATTTACAAGAACATTATGTAGTCTTAGTAAGAGGTTAACCGCATCGGGTTGCAATTAGGGGTGGAAACAGGGCAGGTCAGGCCAGACTTTATCTTAAACAGACCCAGCCTATATAACACATAGAAGCCTGGGTCTGACATATTAGCCTGTTTAAAAAAAATTCAAAGCCTAGGTCTGACCTGTTTAAAAGTCTGGTCTGGCCTGTTAGCCTGTTTAAAGGTCTGCTAAGGTAAAAAAAAAGTAAAAAAATTAAAAAAAATTAAAAAATTATGTACAAACTAGAAAAATTTATTATAATTATAGCAATTATTTTGAATTTTTTTACACTGTTATCACAATTATTTCCACCATCATCCAATGTTACGTAATATATTCGAAAGATTTGTGGTGTCTTTGATGTTATAATATATAAAACAATGTCTTTTAATATCATAGTAAAATATGATATTGTTCTAATATTTAACATGAGTTAGATTATGTACTTAAATTCAAGTCTCAACAATTAAATATTCGATTATTAAATAGCTTAATCTCTAAGTCTTAGTGGATTTACATAATTTTTTTATTATTTAGTTTTTTGAACATGTTATAAAAATAATTTATAAATATATAATAATATTAATAGGACGGCCTGTTAGGCTTTTTAAAATGCATAGGTCTGACCTATTTCGGTTAAATAGGCTTTTGGAGAAGCTTACGTCTGGTCTATTTACTAAAAATGTTTGACCTGACTTGTTATAGGCCAAACAATAGGCCCCTGATAGGCGGTCTGACCTGTTTCCGCCCTTAGTTGCAATACAATTGCGTCAAACTGTATTGGGCCGTATCAAATTCAAAAATAATTTTTAATCACAAAATAATTAACACCACAACTAACACAATCCACATCACAATAGTCACAATGATCACAACTGTGACCACAACCACAATTTAAAACACTTTTAACCAGACTAGTCACGAAGAAATAAGGGTATGTTATTCACCAGAATGATGTTAAGACTCAACATCAGAGTTTGAGCCACTCAGTATAGGGAACTATTTGGACTAGCTTCTTTACTTTCACCAGTCATGCAAATGCGAGAACCATTGCTTATTTTCACTACATCTAAGCGGTTACGCAATAGTCTTTACTCGTTTGACATTGGACTTCACTGATACAACAGTTACTTCTGGGCAACAACCTAGAATTAACATTATTACATCATTGATTTATATCATAAAGATTCGACAAAGTTTTATATTAGTCGTCGACTTCACCTTTTATATGGGATTGTGAATAACATTAAGCACACAGGCATGTTTATAGTGTTGAAAAATAACTCAAAAAAGCACTTCCACAATGGGTTTGCTGTGTTTGAAACTGAAAATTATTGAACAGAAGCATTAGGATAAGCTTTATTTCTACTACATAAGAATAAATCTCGTACATTAGCTATGAACTTCTGGAAGTAACATGTTACATACCATTTCCTGTTTTAAGGCTTGTTGGTTGACAATTCTGCATAATTACATTCAAACTTTCGGAGGAAAATGTCATTTTAATTTATTTAATTCATTTGGGAGTGAATGAAATGTTTCCTGAATCTAAACTCAATAGAAAATTATTAAAATTATGTATTGGGTATTTTATTATTACATTATTTCTCCCCGCTACAGTAAATACTCCATCTTTGGTACATCTTAACAAAACAATAGTGTTTGAAATAAAACATTATCACATTCTTGAATATGTCCAAGCCATGCTCATTTTTTCCTCTTATCGTTGTAGTATTATTAGTCAAATAAGCAGAGCCTAGCTTAACTAAGCTTGAACCAGAAGCAAAGAAGCAAAAGCAGCCCATTGAAACTTTCATTGGAAGTAACTAAAAGCAGAAGCATCTTAGCCCGTGCTACAGGTATAATGAATGTGTGATTAGTCACATGTAAAGATGAAGTTAATTACTCAATTAGTTAGTTGCTTAATTATTTGTGTAAGAAGAAACTTTTTCCTAGTTGTTTCTTAACATTATATTTCACTTTTCAATATTCATTTCAATTCACTATTCTCACAATTGAGTTTGAAAGCTCAATACCGTGATTTAAATTGTGGACCACATCACTTGATGCAGCCATAATATTGTGGTTGTGGTGACAGCCACAATCGCGTCACACCACAATTACAGTATGATTTCGAATCACAATGATACAGCCACATCGGGTCACAACGCGACCACATCGGACCACATCAGGCTATATCAGACCACATCAGGCCACATCACATTTAAAAATATTATTTTAATAACAAAATAATTCACACTGTAATGACCACAATCCACATCACAATGACCATAATCGCAGTAGCCGCAACCGTTACCACAACCACAACCACAACCACAACCACAACCACAACCACAACCACAACCACAACCACAACCACAACCACAACCACAACCACAACCACAACCACAACCACAACCACAACCACAACCACAACCACAACCACAACCACAACCACAACCACAACCACAACCACAACCACAACCACAACCACAACCACAACCACAACCACAACCACAACCACACCACAACCACAACCACAACCACAACCACAACCACAACCACAACCACAACCACAACCACAACCACAACCACAACCACAACCACAACCACAACCACAACCACAACCACAACCACAACCACAACCTCAACCTCAATTTAAAACACTACTTCACTACTCCTTTTATTACCAAAGCCATTTTTGCAAGCATGTCAGCATTCCTTCATAGGTTATAGGTAAATCTACCTTTGAGTAGTGTCTTCATCGCACTCCACCCAACACTAGTAGGTTGGTTTGGTCGAGTCATCAGATTGGTTTTTTTTTTCAAAAATGAAAATTTAAAACCCCTTTCACCGTCATAACTAAATTCTAGTTCAAATAAAATAAACAATTGCACAATTAAGAAAAAAGTAATCATTAAAAAATAAAAAAAAATAAAAAAGCAACAATTTTTAGTGTTGATTGAGCAAACATAATGCTCAAGTATAATCATGCATAAAATAGATAGCCTATATACAATATGAGATTATCATCCCAATCCCATGTTTCTCGACAACATATATCACTACTTCTTACCTTATTATATATATATACACAGATATCACCATAGCATCCACCCTTTGACATCACATGTAAAATTAAAACAAAGGGAGCTTCCAGAGGTAATTCCCACCTTTCATGAAGCCATTAACCTATGTACAAATTTGAGGTTGTCTTCCCATGTGTCTCTAACATATGCTACTACATTTTATTTATATACACAAATTGGGATAAATGTACCTATATATATATACATATCAGAATATCTCCATAACTAACTACTCTGGCCTGAAGCTTACCAAATTTGGGAGATATGTTGATTGAAGTTTCTTAATGTCATTAGCTGTCACCTTACATGACTCCAATGTCAGAGACCTTAGATTCTTTAGTGTTTTCAAATGCAGTAGTCCAGCATGTGTGATACGACAGTTTGACACATTCAAAGTAATCAACCCAGAAAGCCCTGAAATCATCGTGTTCATAGACATGTCAGTACAAAGATAATTATAATCACCTTCCCACACCTTGTGCCACTCACTATGTCAAAAACTTGTGATTGGTCATGTTGGAACTTGTGTAGTTTGATGTCATTAGTGTGGACCTTAGGATGTGAAATTGATCCAGTAAAGATTATCTCGTGTCATTGTTGCAGGCTACTGATACAACAGGTCAATTAAATTAAAATCTATTCAGTTGGTCTAGTGGTGTAAAGCTCAATTGGATCCCCAGATAGACCAAAAGTTCAATTTCTACTAACGACACTTGTTGAAAGGCAGTCACGCATCCCAAAAATGATTTGTTTCTTACCCTAAGGTAGAAGAATACCCTTGGTTATTTATACCCAAAAAAATTGACTTTTTTGACAGCTCTATTGGGAGTGGGACCAAATATGAGATGGGCAATGCATTCTGTTAAGTGGGGAATTTTTTTGCTGCCATGATTCTCTAGGAATCTGTGTCTATAGACTCTACTGCGAGAGAACAAAACTTGGGTAAAAATGTTGGGTTCTTGTAGTGTTGTTCTTCAATGAAAACATAAGACGTGAGACATGTTATGTTTTATTGAAAAACGTACCACATGCATCCATAAGATACTTCACTTGAGCTTTGAATACTTGAAAATAAGAAATACCCACCATGCAAAAATGGCAGCACAATTTGATTGTAAAAGAGTAGGAAACATGTTACCCAAGAAAAAAATAAACGACCAAGCCCCAATAAATTTTTTGGTCAATGAAGTGGAACAAGCCAACATCTCATGTCAAAAATACACAGAAAGCATCAGCAAAAAATACAATTTAGCATCATGATCTTAGACCATCCACTCAGCTAAAGCATTGCATTCGGATGAAGGTACACAACTATGCGTGTTCAATTTCTTCACAAGGAAATGATTATTAACAAATAAAGATAACCCTGAAATTAATTGTTGAAGTGGAGTTAAGATATTTTTCTTTGACTAGAAATTGAGCATCGGTAACCTTTTTGAATTAAACCTTTCAGTAGAACCAAAAAATGACACCCCATGTGTAGAAATCGAATTAACCATCATACATTTTCCACCTTGAGTAGCCAGTTAAGTGTGAAGCATATAGGACTTTCGCAAGCAAGACAACCTTTAAAAGACAAACATCACCTCAAGCATCTACAATTCAAATCCCACAGCTTACTTTTTATTTTTATTTTCTCATGTGCTTATTTAGGTATTCGACTTAGCAAGAGGAAAACAAAACAAACAAGAGACTATGCGTTTCTGAAACAAAACAATGGTCTTTAGACATACCAGAAATTAACTCCAGGGTTTTGTCCGTAAGGTTGCAGTTTTGAGATAAATTTAAGCACATTAGAGAAGAAAGCTCTTTGATATTTTTCACACCAGCATCAGTTAAACCCCCACCACATATTTCCAGGGATGTCAGGTTCTTAAGTTCTGTCTCACAATAAGCACAGTTAACAAAATAGTGAATTCAAGTTATTACAGAAATTGCAGAAATAAGCTCAATCAAAGAATTGATACCAACATGTAGGTAATTCTACAAAATATCACAGCTAACCAAAAGGAGAATTAAGATTGATTGCGAAGCTTGTTTGACAAATATAACATGAAATTAACAAAGACTGGAATTGGGGGAGGTAAATGGGATAAACTACAAATTACAGTGGTCAAATTGGGATTTAGTGATTAAAACAAACTTATATAAAATAGTTGCATTTCCTGGAAACTAAGCTTTGCCAACTGAGAAACGAGCAATTCCTAATTAGATTTCAGATAAATCAAGTTCATGCAATTTAGCTGTAACAGTTATAACCAGACATACTACCTTTTTGTTATGTTAAGGCAAGAAACAAAAAAAACAAAATCCCAAACATCTGAGGAAACCACATAGTTGGAAAAAGGTAGCAGATGTATCTATAAATAATGCTTCCAAACATGTGAAATTAAATAGCATATTGCATACTTTTCAAATAGCCCGTTCCAAAGTCTGTGATTCGAGCGCCAAACAGATCCAGCTCAGTAAGCCCAGTCAAACCTGAATTAGAAAATTCACAATCATGCATGCTGCTACATTTAAGCTTTAAACTATAAAACCAAATGGCCACAATGCTAAAAGCTGAACAAACTTAATGAAAGTAATGCTTTGGAAATGTAAAGGTGTAGATTTTTAGGCAGTCGGCAGTCAGCGTAAAACTTTGTTGAATCTCTCTGATATGGATCAACAATCTGATAATTTTAATGTTTGATCGTTACCTGGAAGTAACGCTATATATCACCCAAGTACAGTGTCACTTCCCCATCTAGTGGCGATATTTTAAACCTTGATGTGTTCTTTTAAAGATATAGTAGCAATTAGCAAATTAAACAGATTGGAAAGGATTAGATCTCATCTATAAAACAGAAATACACAAACCATTCTTTGAATTGTAATTTTTTCGCAGGGGAACATACTTGTAAGGTTTGCCAACCCAGCATCAGTAATTTGGTGAGCATCCAAATTAAGTGACTTTAGAGATGAGAGTCCACACAATTTCCTCAAACCACTATCACTAACTACTGTGAATGAGAGGTTTATCTTCTCCAGACTAGACAATCCTAAAAGAAATAGTATTACAAATTAATCAAAATAATAAAACTGGAGCCCAATGCAAACATAACTTCAGAACATTACACAATATCACATGGAAATAATAATCCTAATGAAGTATGAATCAACCACTACAATTAAAAGAATGTTGTATTCATATCTCTCACTGACAAGTTCTATTCAATACTCAACAGTCAACAAAATCAAAGGGATAAAGCTAACTTCAACAAGTAAAGCAACCCAAAACAAACAATCAAGGGAAGCAATCATGATTTCCCAAATAAGAATATCAGATGAGATGCAACAGGAACAATGATCAAAGATAATTATAGTCTGTGAAAGTATTTCTCAAAATGGCTTAGATAGCCAAACACAGATAATAATGAAATACAAGAAAACAAACTTTGAAAGTAATTAGGAACTGCCATATATAACCTGATAAATGGTGTAACCCGTTGTTTCCAACTTCTGTATCAGACAATTCCAAGCAGTTCAATTTCCTATGGCCTAAAAGCATTGAGAAGATGTTACTCACATTTTCCCTCAAGACAGAAATGTGAATTTCCAATAACAAATCGCATGCAACACAACCACATTTCAAATTAATCATTTTCAACCATTTATGCTAAGATAAAGAAAAGTTGATAAGCTATTTTTTTCATTTTCTTTTCCCCAAAATTTCTAGGCAACATTTTTACCCAGAAAGGCATCATTGTAGACAACATAAAGGAGATAATCCAAGCACAACCTGCCAAGTTGATCAATCCTTCGTCACGAATCCTACATGAATCAAGATTCAAGCTCTCCAATTTTGTTAATCCTGCATGAATAAACACATAAGTTTATTAGGTAAACCATTCTTCTCAAATATAATAGATGATCTTTATTCTGCCCTGGCAAACAGCTTTACCTTTTTCTATTACATTCGTTAACAAAACATGAATATTTTTGCTTAGCACAAAAATTAATAGTGTGTACAAAACGATTGCATGAGATACAGGATTATTAAGGGTGGCAGGGGAGAGAGAGAATCGTGCCAGTGTTTCAAACCACCTTTCAAGTGTGCTAAACATGCATCCGTTATGTCATTAAATCCCAAGTTCAGTACTTTCAAATTTTCCAGTCCTGCAAGAGAGACAGAGAGAGAAGTAACAAGTAACACTACAAAATTAGAGTCCCCAATAATCCTCTTGTGCTAAAAAGTAAAATCCAAAAAGTTAAGGAATCAGGGCACAAGCTAAGGAATCAGAAAGTATAAATATTGTGCTGGAAATTACAAGTTTTAAACTTTTAATTAATTAAATACACCAATTTAAATAAAATTAGCCGACCCCACCTAGTGGGATTAAGACTTAATTGTTGTTATACCAATTTCAATAAAATCATTCTATCTTTGATTCCTTAACCAGTACTCTTAATCTAGTATTCTCCATATAAAATTATAGCTTTAAAAAAGGTGGCTATACAAATTTTAGCGACTTACTTGCAAACTTTTCACATCCAACGTCAGAAAGATTACATCTATTAAGATTCAAGGTTGATAGGGCAGAAAGCTCTGGAAGGAAACATGTCAACGTCAAATCAAAATTTGAATCAGTATTCAGGTCTTAGTAAGTCATTACACACAAGAAAGACGTACTAAAGTTAAACTTTACATCCAACAAAAGAAGTTCACTGATAATAATAAAACTAATAGCAGCTGGTTCAAATAATGGTGTGTTTATATAGTAATAATCAGTTGAAACCTCTGACATTTAAATGGGTCAAGCAGACATACATGTTATTAGAAGTTTAGAACCCCAAAGCTACTGAACAAAGCAAAAAGGCAAATACTATTTTGACTTTTGACTTAATGGAAACAAAAGTCAGGTTCTTTTTGTAAAGATATCAAGGTCTGAACTCTGAACCCCTGAGAAAAATAAGATTAAAATAAATAATAAACTCAGCCATGTAAATTTTATGATTTTATTGTTCAAATCATGTTCCTCTACCCCATATTTTTTTGTCTGAAGTTTCACAGTCAGGGGACTTCCCTTGCTCACATTACAATCTGCTGGGAGTGATATGCTGAAGTTATCCTGATAAACAGTGTTATAGCTTCAAGCATAAAGCGTTCACAGATCAATAACCAAAGATTATCCTAACAACTAGTTGGTACCAGTATGTCTAAATATAAAAAAAGGAGACCCGCTGCACAAGGCTCCCACCTGGTAGGGTTTGAGGAGGTAAATGTATGAAGCCTTATCCCTGGAAGCGAAAAGGTTGTTTCCAGGATTTGAACCCATAACCTCATTGGTCACTAACAACAACCTTGTCGTTGTGTTGAGGCTCACCCTCTATGAATATAATCGCAACAAAATTAACAGAATAAGGATAGAAGTCTATGAAGGAATTCAACCTGCAAGATAATCCAAGCATGCAGCAGTTACCAGGCAGCCTTCCAGATTTAATAGGGCAAGCTTTTGCAATCCTGAAATGAACCAAAACGATATTGAAATGGATGAAAGGAAGATGAAACAAGAAACTCTAAAACTCTACTTCATTTAAACTCGTAAGCTGAGTCTCTATGCATTCACACAGTAGTAAAGGAATAACACTTGACAGTACATGTCGACTAACCAACTTAATTTCAACTTTATAAGGATAAAAGGGAAAATAGTTCATCATCAAAGAAGTAGATTTTCTAAGAATGATTTTTTAGATCTACACTGTCTTTTATGCAACTAAAGCCTACATTTTAAAATGAAGCACAATTAACATGTAGTATCTAACTGAATTTTCATTAAAAACAAATATATAAAAAAGAAAACAAGGATGAACCAAATTGACCTACAAAATCAAACATCTAATTTCAAAAACGATAAGTAGTTAATTGTATACCACAATATGCATTCCTGAAAAGTGTTAAATTAATAACTCAGTTCAAGAAAATCTTGTTAAACACAAATTTCTTGCCATCACAAAAACAACAGTCATCCCTTGCATCGTCAGTCACACACACACAGATACAAATGAAAATGCAAGGTTGAACCTATCTATTTTAAGATTCACTCTCCAAAAGAGAAAAATATCATAAACACACATTATTACATAACAATATAAATCTTTCTTGACACAAAACCCATAAGATTACCTGGTAAAGGGTAAATCATACAATCCTTACTGCTTTGGAACATCAAATAATACATGGCACAGCACAGTACCTTTGATAAAACTGATGCCAAAGTCGGTTACTTTACTGGAAGAAATCTCTAGACTTTTCAAGCTCGCAAGCTCTGGAATCAAATTGAGTTAAATAAGTTGTAGCGTTAACTATGGAACCATGTATCTACTAAGAAGACAATGATTACACTTCTATATATACAAGGACAAACAGGTTTTCCAACATAATCTTTCTTTTCCAGAGATATAAAACCATTCATTGACATGAACTTCCACAAGCTTTTAGGAAAATTGGTTTCTGACATGGGATCAAAGCCTCCGATACCAACTGGTCAACAGTTTGATCCTTGCCATCCTGTTCTTCATAATTAAATTGAATTTTACCAAAAAGCTCATGCATTGTCCACACTTCAAATCCAAAATGGGTGTGTTAATGATAGAACACAGGGGTAATCATAAATAGTTTGAATAGTTAGTTAACCCAAATAGATTGAATAATTAGAAATAGTGTAAATTTTGTTTTACACATAGCCATGGACCCATGGTTGTTAAACTCTAATGTTAACCCGTAAAATCGTTACGAGTTTAGGCATGTTTGGTTGGTGGAATCAAGCCAATTCACATGGAAACTCAGACTAGATTAACTTGGGTAGATTCACATAAACTCATGAGTTCACCACCGAGTTTTCAACTTCATCACACACTTAAGTTACATCCTCTAAACACCCGAAATGACATTGTTTCATGACCAAAACACCTACAATGATGTCTCATGACTAATAATCAGAAACAGAACCACCCCATTCGATCAATATGAAATTAGGCTTCCATAAAAACCCTAAGTCGCGATGCTCTCTGCCTCAACCTTCTCTCTTACCTTTACCAATGTCTTTTCTCTTGGTCTCATGTCTACTTGGTCTCATATCTACTTGATGTCCTTGACATTTAAAAAAAGAAAGAGGATAACTGTGCTATCTACAACATCATAAAATCATCCAACATTTGTCATAATGCAATGAGGCAATGAGCCATTACAGGGTAGAAACTATATATCTCATTACTCATTGGTTAAGAAAATAAAATAAAATGTGGAAGACCTCGATAGAGGATACCAATAATCTGAAAAGGACCTAATCCATGGTAGAAAACGGACTAACTACATAAAAGAAAGTCTAGAACTTTGGTGAAATATTCACCAACTTGCGATTAAAGGAAGCAAGATGCAACAAACCTGATAGAGGCTTCATATCAGCATCTGTTATGCAATTACACCACTTTAAATTGAGAGATTCCAAATTGGTCAAACCTGAAAATTATGGACCAAATCTTTGGATTGAAATTACATGTAAATAACTTTGGTTCTATTCATGCTAGAGTAGCACAGATACAGTTATAGAGTTCCCTCATCACTTAATCCATATAAAAGGGTTTTATGAGTGCTGGTTAAAAGTTTTACTTTCCACACAAAATTACATTAAGAACCAACCTTGAAGATGAACAAGACCTCCATGAATCCCAGGACATCTCTCCAAATCCAATTTGGTCAAGTTAACAAGACCAGAAAAGGTACTCATTCCTTGAGCAGATATTGAATCGTTTCTTTTAAAACTCAAAGTTGTCAAGCTTGACAGACCTGGAATATTGTATTAGAGTTATCATAAACCTTAAGGTAAAAGTAACTTACTGCAGAAGCCTTACTAGCTAAAAAGATGCATAACAAATTAAGTAACAATAAAATGGTGACCTGTCACATATTAACTGTGATTAAACACTTTATTATATGCGCTAATAAAGTGATTAATGATATTCAAACAGTGATCAATGGTTAAACACTCATTGACTTGATTAGCCACTTGGTCAATTTCTTAAAATGGAATTTAGTAACCAGTAATTCTTTTTTGAAAATTGTCCAAGAAAATATGTTGTGGATATCGGCATAAAAGAAATATTTGTATGAACTGGCAACATGAGTGTGACAGATTAACTATTAATAAGTTACCAAGTGAAGTGAAAAATAGATTCCACAGCGATGTATACACAATATACCAACATGGAATATTGGCAATATTTCGTTAAGATGAACAAAATATATAAAAAAGACGTCCGGGGGCCAACAACCAAGTGAAATAGAAATAAATGAGTAATTGCAGATGTATAGACTGTCATTCCAAAACACAGAAATAGAAAGAATACAATACCACTGATTCCCTCCAGTCCATGATCGGAAATATTGTCACAATAATTTAGATTTAAAGACATGAGATTTTCACAATCTTTCAGGTTAGTCAGCCCAAAATCAGTGACATCGGACCCAGAAAGATCTAAAGAAAGCAAAGATGAACCCTGCGATGAGATGACATCCATCCAAGCATCGTTGACACCGAGATATTCTCCCAAGTAAAGATCCTGTAATAAAAGCAATTAAAACACTAACCATTTAGATCAAGAAGACATAATTAATCAGATCTAGAAATGATTTACCTGGAGAGCACAATCTCGAAATGCCTCAAGGGAAACATCAGTCAGACGCTGGGAGAATACCAATTTATTAAAAATTTGCTGACTTATATCCCGCGGCAACATAGAGAATGTATCATACTTATTAATATCCTGTCGAATAAAGATTGCAGTGATTAGATCAAAATATAACATAGTTACTAGGAACACAATATGGGTATGGGTATGTAGTTCACTTCGATTATGTTGTGCTGTTCATCACTTATTAAAATATTATTAATGGACTTTCTTTTAAGGTGAACATGTAATGAGCGAATTTAGTAACTATGAAACAAAACGTAAATAATGTGGACAAAGCATACCTGATTTATTTTCAAGATGCACAATTCCAGCAGTGATGGACATTCTCCCTTTCGTAACTGGATGTCTACAGATGGACAAGAAAATGAGGATGCCCACCATCTCAAACTCCCACTTTTGGAAAATCGTCGCAAAAGTACCCTACGAGAACTATCTTCATTACCCCTGTATTGCTTCCTAGAACAGGCTCCCCCCATAATATCTCTTAATCAATAAATGTCAACAAATTGCAGCATAACACTAGCAGTGTAGTCCATTCAATAACCATAAATATACTTAATCAACCGCATACCCTGTAACAAAAATAGAAGAATCACAATACTTACATCTGAATAAATTTTCAGCATACTTAATCATTCTCTTAAGACCATTAAGAGTTCAAAATTTCCAACATCAAACCTCATCTCACTATATAGCCAAATATCAAAACAACTGAAATTAACAGCAACTCAGTATACAACATAGTAATCATATAACTACTTAAAAGTTAAATACAATAACTTTAAAAACATTATTCCTTTAATTAAGTTTAATATTTCTATTTTTATGTTAATCTTATACATGTATGAGAAAACAACTTCAATTAAGCCCTTATTCAAATAAGCTAAACAATAGTTTATTTTCACAAATTTCTTTCATTAGCTATTCTGCCAAGGTAATGAAAATACGCTATTTTGTAAAATCAAATGAATTGATTAAAAATTTTATAAATTCATATATAGTCATATACCTTATCACTTTTGAAATTTTATCATATTGTGTTTTTTATAGGAAAAATTGTTTCTCTTTCATCTTCTTTTTTAATTGTGGAAGGAATTTTGAACTCAGACGCTATTTCGCAGTTCTGCGAATTGAGCTAACTCTCGAAACTTGTGGTATTTCGTGTATCTAAGATATGATCTATGATTGAGAGACTCACAAGCCATGAAAATGAAAATAATAACTCATTCAGTAATAAATAGTAAGTAAAATTAATCAATGAAAATGAAGAGAAAAAAAATCATGATCAACAATTTTGAACAAAAATCATAACACTTCGGTGGTGTATTTTATGAATTGTCGCAAATTATAATCCAATTATTACGTGATTCAAATAACATGGCTCTAATGATAGGGGAAAAACGGATTAACGATTATATTGAAATAAATGAACAGATAGAGAATGATAAAAAGTAAAATTGAGAACGTAATTATACCCTAATAACATGATCGAAGAAGAAGCTAAGCGATGATCGATAATGAAGGTTTTTTCGTTCTTTCTCTCTATATATCTATGGAGTGGTGAAAAGTGTGAGAGTGAGTGAATGGAATAAAAGTGTGGGAGCCGATCCTGGATCCGAAGCAATGGATGGAAGACACGTGGTTAATTCTGTTGGTTTGGAGTTTGGTAAGGGAACAAGTTTATCCATTTTTTTTATTTATTATGATGAGAAGACATGTGGGTCCCACTTTGTTGCCTTTGCCATGGAATGAAGCAAACTCTTTAAAATTCAGTCTTATAAAAATCAGTGTGTATTAGCCGTTTAATATTAGTTGTATAATTATATTGCTTCAAAACGGGTTATTCGTTGGTTTTTAATTGAACTTTACCGATTGTATTGACTAATTTTATTTAAAATTATTGATTTTTACCAAAATATTAGTATGGAAGATATAACACATAACTGATATATTTTTTATACTTTTAAAATATAGTATATCATTAAGTGGTACAATTTTGTTTTAACAAATTATATAAATAAAAGTTGTTATTGTTTCTTATTAATTTTTCAACATTAATATTCATATAATATATATATATAACTTCATACAGTTTAATAGTAGAATATTGGATAACAATTTATTGTATTAATACTCTGATTGTTAGGTCATTATAACATTGCTAAAAGGAAAGAAAGTAGCATAAGATAAAAATAATAGAATATTGGATAACAATTTATTGTTTCACGTCATTCATAATGGAAGAAAATCGAGAAGAAAGAAAATGTGTATTTATGTACAATAAGGTATTGATTATTATAATATTAAGAGTAAATTACACTCATATTCATTAAGTTTTAATGAAATTATATAAATCACTCATCTATTTTTTTGTCCTTACACTAATTATCTCTCTCTCATATACAAAACACCCCTATTTTTATACATATATTATACTGACTACCCCTGTATGTTATAAAATTGTAATATTTTAAAGAAAAAATGTGTGATGAATGTAATTAAGTTAAACAAAATATTGTATATTGTTTAACACTTTAAATAGTACAAAAATCAACGTTTCTTTATTATTTTTGTGTATTACAAAATACATTAATAATTTTAAAGAAATATTTAAATAACTTTTATATTATTTTATAAGGAGTCAAATAGTGGAGACTCATTGACTCTTATATTATTTGAATTTTTCTAGACAATATACAATATTTTGTTTAATTAATTACACACGTCATACGTTTATATCGTAGTCAGTATAACATATGTAAAAAATTAGGGGTAGTTCGTGTAAGGAAAAAAATGATGGGTGGTTTGTGTAATTTCACTAAAATTCAGAGAGTGTGAGTGTAATTTACTCTAATATTAATTAATATTTTAAGTAACATATAAACAATAACGTTTAGTATAATAAATGTTTTATAAAATTTATTGAAAGTCATTAATATCTTATATCTTTTTCTCACTAATACATCTTATATCACAACCACTTTTATATTTTTAAGCATTTCATTTTTATTTATTTAAGTTTTGTTTTTTTAATTTATTTATTATTTCTCTTTTTTTTGGTAATTCTAAGTAATTATATTTCTTTTTTATTTTCATTCCATTTTTATTGAGCTTATACAGTTGTTATTTATTTGTGAGTATAGAAGCAACGAAAATAAATTTAAGCTAAATAATTTCACATAAAAATAAATATAAATAAAGATGTTTACTACATATATTTTTTCCTTAGTTCATTTTATTCACATATGTCGCGACCCGATTTTTGGTTGGAAGACCGGCCATGCGACTTAGGGAGAGGCGAACTCGCTTTCTACCTCTTCCAATTGATTTGGAGTCGCCACTACGTTTTTTGCGGATAAAACATAGAAAACTCTCTATATGCCCAATTTGGAGAACTTGGTCTTTGAACAGAGATTCTGAGCTCGGGAGTCGATTACGGATTGGGGAAGGTATTAGAACCCCGTCCGCCCGTATTAAAACGGTACCCTCGCTAATAACATGGGCTTTTATACCCTTAAAAATTCTTTATTAAAATTCAGTAATTAAAGCGAAATGTTTTATTTTTTATTGTTGTGTCTGACAAGAGTTCATCTTGCTCCTACGTATCCCTAGATGCAATAGGGAAATCAAGGCTACGTAGTTCTGGCTTGAAAAGTAATTAAATTGGTTTGGGTAGTTTTAAAATATGCTGAAGTACAATATGAATTTTTTCTAAAATACTTTTGATAAGGAATTAATAGTTTAGAATCGGTGTTGGTCGCTCACATTCTTCTCATTTTCAGAGAAGTCAGAGTCAACTCGAACCGTAACCTTACTATAAAAATTCCATTAAAATTTGTTTTAGTAATAAGGTAATTTTTATTTAAAACATTTTAGCATGAAATTAATAGTTTAGAGTCGGTATTGGTCGCTCACCTTCTTCCCATTTTCAGAGAAGTCAGAGTCAACTCGAACTGTAATCTTACTATAACAATTCCATTAAAATCGTTTGAGTAATGAGATAATTTTTTTATTTAAAACATTTGTTATATATGGAGTTAATAGTTTAGAGATGGTGTTGGTCGCTCAACTTCTTCCCATTTTCAGGGAAGTCAGAGTCGACTCGAACCATAACCTTGCTATAAAAATTCCATTTAAAAATCGTTTGAATATTAAGATAATTTTTATTTAAAGCATTTCGGTAAAATGAATAAAGATAATGCATTATTTGATACATGTATCACTAGAAAATTTTTCTTTTAATTTTTATTTTAGCCAAATGTTTGTATCCATTTCTATGGAATCAATTGATTTGGACATAATCGTTTCTAAACAACTCGGTAAAAATACATATACATGTGCTAAGCATGTAACATTGGATCAATAGTTGAAAATCAAATAAGTAGGGGTAATTCTATTGAATATGTGTGATTATTTGGTATTTAGGATGCACAAAAAAGCATTGCTATTTAATGGTTTGAGCA
Organism: Lupinus albus; assembly: GCA_009771035.1. NCBI lineage: Eukaryota > Viridiplantae > Streptophyta > Magnoliopsida > Fabales > Fabaceae > Lupinus > Lupinus albus. The sequence goes on from CM019999.1 coordinate 12,020,818, forward strand.
AATGACTTACTTGGGTATGCTTTTACCTTTTGCCTTGTTTTCGGAGATGCTAGAATTACTGAATTTGGATTATTCTGCTTGTTGTGATGACTGAGTCCTTTCCCTTTTCTAATTCCTCTATTGGGTGTATGTAGGATTGTGTGTATTATACGATCATTGACTGATGTATGATATCTCTTCTAGTGTACTTTGGTTACATGTGAAAAAGTGTATGTTCTCTATGGAAATCGAATATGCTTATGTATGAATGCAGACGTTGTGTATTTGGGAATGCCGATTTGGAGAGTCAGGAACGTGGGTGTGACGAATGGTAAAAGTAAGAAGCTTTTCTGGAAGGAGATTAGAGATGGAAGAGATAGATGGTGTAGTGTGTTTATTGATTGCCAAAAATTCTGTCTAATGTGGTGGTGGGTATCTGGATTAGGGTAAAAAATGAGTGTGAGTATTTTTTATGTGTCTCACTTTTTGAAATAATTTACTTCCTTTTGTAATGATTGAGATTTATGAGAACCTCTTCAGTTTCTAATCTGTATCCCATGCCCCATTGCCTATCTACTTATTCTCTTTTTATAATGATATATACATATTTCCAATCATGGTTTTAATGCTCTTTATTGCCTTAGTTTTCTCTGCTCTCAATCTCTAGTTGCCTTATTGAAACCACTATTTGATGCTCTATTTATTATTGTTGATCATCACCTTAATTCTAATTATTGTTGCCTAATAATGCTTAATTTACCATGATCATTAATTTGTATATCCTTAGTGTCAACCTTTTGGGATTATGTTGATTGGTTGTATTAAATATATTTATTTAGTGTTATTTTTGGAATCCTGTTTGATTGACTTTATTAAATTGATGATGATTTGATTTCTTTTCATTTTGAGAGATTGAATGTTGATTTGTTTAGGTTATAAGAGATGGTGAATATATAATTTGGGAGGATCTTCTCATTAAGGCACCTGAAGAAGTTGGGGTGGGAGGTTTAGTTTCCTTTTTAAGTGAATGTATTATGCCCATTTTTAGCACCAAATATTGTTTATTTAAAACATTGTTTTCAGACAATATAAATTACAATTTTGAATTTATTTACTATTTATTATCACTTTTTTAGAATCTATTTTGGGCCGGACAAAATTGAGTGTTCACGATGAAAAATATTTGTGAGATACAGGCATACATTTTTTTCAAACTATTTAGTGTTAAGAGCTAAATGATGAAAAATGACATTTTTTATATATTTTCTTTTCTAATGTTTTCTATAAAACTAAAGATAGTTTTAGTGTTGTGATTTTAAATTGTCACGGTAAAAAACTCTCAGCATATGTTTTGTTTTAATTGGATAAACATTATAAGTTACGTACTTATATCCTCCTATATGGACAAGCATTTTAACCATAATTATATTTGTTTATTACTTTTTATACTTTCTAATAAATTAAATAACATTTTTTAAAAACCAATTTTCATTATTTATTATACATGTATATGCGAAATATGATGCATGTATAAGCCTTTCTAATTTCAATCCCTAAAATCTTATACATGCATGTATATGCACAATTTGATAATCTAATGAAAATCAATTATATGTAAATATATATTATTTATTTAGAAAAGTTTTCAAAACACCATATACAATAATCCTTCGTAGCTTCATGATATCACATATTAGATATTGTGAAATACAAAATATAATATTTTATGAATGTGTGTTTAATAAAAATAACATAAAATGGCTAATTAATCATTACCTTAAAATAAAAAATTGATGCACCAAATAAAATAATGGTGCAAACATAATGAATTCAAAAAAAAACATTAGAAATAATCAAAACAGAAATTTTCCAATTCTCATAACAAGATAGTGGAAGTATAAAATCATCATATTAAAATTAGGGTTCATACAATATTTGGAAAGACACTCTTTATAAAGAATCGTAATATTCATAACCTATATTCTAATATGATTTATTAGAATTTCTCTTATGATTGGTGAAATGTCAATCATATAATCTTGAATCTCATGATTCTCGCACATAATATAAAATAAGGATACAAAATCATATATGAATACATGTTTCTCATATCTATTCCTTTCATATGCCTTTGAAATGATGGTTTTCCTCAACTAAATTCTTAATTCATTTTGGAACCTTTGTTTTCTCTCGTGGGAGATGCCAAAATTATATATAATTTGGTGTCTTGGGAGTTGAGATTATAATTATTCTTTGTGCGTTAACTTGTAGGTTTCCCATTATTTTCAATAGACTAAATGTTTGATTATCCACTCATTAAGCTCATATCCATTATTAATCTTAGAAGTCATATAGGTTATCAAAAATTAAATTACTTATTTTATAACCAGAATAAATAACCGATATAATTATATTAAATATAATGTAAACTTTAATTAGAACAAATACTTGTTTGCATAGGTACACATTATCCAATAATTGTTTGGTTGGAAGAGATTTTTGCCTATTACATGTCATTGTGCATATCTCATTTTGTAACCATATCCAATAAAAATTGTTACTTAATTTTCATAGAACAAATAATTCCTCCCGATCATTATCATAAGGGACCCAAAAAGTTCATAGCAAAAAAATAATTAAACAAAGTTCTATTTTCTACCACTCACTTATTAGAAAGTCTATATATACTGTTATATATAAGGATAACTAGAGCTAGCAAAACAAGTTGTCCCACATGTTTTGTTTCGTGCCCGTAAATGTCCACAAAATTTAAGTGGGTGCGAGCATAAAAAAATTAAATAAGATAGTTTGAGAGATTTTTGTTTAAAAAACTTTGATATTTTATATGAAAATGAACAAATCGTAACACATCACAATTTTTTGAGACATTAAATCACATCATAATTTATTTAAATTTTTTATTTTTTTTTCTTACATCACTCCCACATGTCGCCCGCATTGCCCAATAGAAATGTCTGAATTGTCCGTTTTACCATCTATAACATAACGTCATAACAATGAGCCAAGGGCAGAGAATTTGAAAGTTAACTTATTCTTATCATGGACTCCCATGGTGTAGGATATGAGGAATTAGTTATAAGTGGTCTTATCTTTGTGAGCAAAAAAACGTCTATAAGGAATTTGAAAATATGATCTTCAACGCGTTACAATGCAATTAACTTTACCGTTGTGTCGAGCTTATAAACAAACAAAAAATAGACAAATTGCCATAGTAGTTGAGAGTGAACCACACATATGGCTTCATAAGTGGGGGTGGTTTGGAAAAGCTTAATTGGACTTATATGAATAATTTATAAGTTTTTTTCTATAAGCTTATATAATTAAGTTGATTGCCCGAGTGCACCCTCAATCTTGATAATTGCATAAACACAAAATAAAATATATAAAAAAAAAATCATCTTTTACAAATTAAAATTTCATCTTTGAATGCTAATATTGAAGTACATAAATGTATTCCATCTTTGGTTAAGATTTGAATAATAATTTTCTTGATTTGAAATAATATTATCTGTTAAATGTGTTAGGGAGTTAAGATTTAAGATTGAAAATATACATTTATATATTTAAAATATACTTAATAATTTTATATAGCTATATCAAAATAATACATATTGATCTTTTTGTATGTTTTATTTTTTTATATTTCAAGTGAATTGTGTGATTCACTTCTTTGATTATTCTGGTTTAGCACCGTTAAGATTATTATTAAAACAGTTCAATTACTCATTCAGTTCAAACTATAAATCAGAACTTTTTTAAGTTTGGTCAGCGATTAGACCGGTCAAACTGTTCAGTTCTATTATCACAAAAGTGGTCCAAACACTATTATCCATAACTTTACAATTAACACAGTCATTTATTTCCATGTTAGAATTGTTAAAATTATGGATAATGACATTCCAAATTTGCTAACTTTTTTATTATTGACGTGTGGACACGTTAGAACCATTAGCACAACCTAAAGAGCAGTTGAAAATTATGGGTGGAAGAAATTGTCACATATTATTAAAAAGTGGGTTAATTGATTTCAATCAAAACCAACCAAGTGGAGCAAAATCATAACAACTTTCATTTTGTTGTATCTAAAACTACAAATATTGTTACTTTAATTAATAAACCTTTACTTTAGTTGATTCCTAGGATTGATAAGAAAGTACTTATAAATGAAAACAATTTATTTCTTTTCAAAAAATAACCTAAAGATTCATCTAGGGGTTACATGGCTTTTTTTATATTCTCTGGACAATAAGTGTACATCTTATTTTTCCAACTCATACTTGATTTTTAGGTTAAAATATTATACAAAACTATAATCACTCTTTATAAATTATTCACCAATATATCTAAGATGGAATTTGAAATTAACATGTTTTTATCAACTTGAAAAGTCACACACATATATATAATATATTTTGATCATGATTGATTATTGATTTAAAAAACTTTATAATAACAAAACTCTCTATAAAGAATTACTTTAAACCCTTTAATTCTTTCTACTAAACCAACATATTTATTTGGTGAATCCGTAAATATTCCGGGTACTAAAAAGATTAGGATAAAATATTCAACTTTCATCCTAATTTAACTCTTATTAAAAATATTTAATATTATAACTAATATAAAGTTACACATATTATATATTAATATTAACTAGTAGTATACAAAATTATGGTTTTACACACCAACCTTCCATTAAAGTTGAACATTGTTGGTAAAAACTTAATTCATAGTCCATAAAAGCATGAATTCAAATCTGATTATTAATTGATATTAATATGGTACATAAATAAACGGACAAATTTTGTTTCCTAATTAATCATCCAATTCGATAAGAACAATGACTACCATAAGGAAATTGCATTAAATGTGATATACAAGATAAAATGTATACACTAATATCAGTAATATGGTAAGAATTTTATACACTATCAGTTTATTATTGATTATTGAATCGTTAAAAAGTAATACAAATGAATTATGGTCGATAAAATAAGCAGCATATCGGCATAGATATTACACTCTCAGACGATAATAATGTATATAAACCAAGTAAAATCTCATCATATATCTTTATATTCCTTCAAACAAAAAACAGAGAAGAAGAATCAAAAGAGAGAGAGAAACACAGAACACAAATCAAACCAGAGTTAGTTAAAGAAACATGTCAACAGAGGATGTTTTGATTGGTGCAATTGACCAAGGAACCAGCAGCACCAGGTTCATCATTTATGATGGTTCAGCTAGACCCATTGCATCTCATCAAGTTGAGTTCACTCAATTCTACCCACAAGCTGGGTAAGGAATCAAATCTCATTTTTAATTCAAAGTTTCATTCTTTTTTGGAAAATATTTCTGGGTTTTTTATTTCATGTTGATCTGTGATGTATAGTGGTGGTAGTAGATGGGTGAGTAACCATTTCTGAAAAGTTCTTCTCTTATCATGTGATCAAGTAGAAAAGATAGATAGATATTCATTAAGATGTTTTATTCAAAAGTTCATACAAAACTGGTGTTTTTTTTTGGTTTTTTCATAATTAACTTTTTGTGTCTATGTATCTTATTTATATAACCATGTGAAAAAACAAGAGATTATACAAATGCAGCAAACCCAATCCTTAAAGTTGGATTTTTTTTGTTGAAAATATTTAAGGTTTTTTAATTTCATGTTGATCTCTATATTGTATGTGCTAGATAAATCTAACATGAAGTCATGAACTAATGCCGAGAATAGGGTCTAGATCCTCCCCAATACTGGACCTTCATGCAGTATTGTATTGGACTCTCGAGTACTAGAGAGTATTTGTTTCCGGAGAAGAATAGAGATAGACGCAAAAAAAGATTTTACTAATTACATTTGTGGGTTTTTGATTTCATGTTGATATGTTATGTGTGTTTATAGATGGGTGGAGCATGACCCAATGGAGATAATGGAAAGTGTTAAGGTTTGTATTGCTAAGGCTGTGGATAAAGCTACAGCTGATGGATTCAATGTTGATAAGAATTTGAAGGCTATTGGTCTCACCAATCAGAGAGAAACCACTCTTGTTTGGAGTAAATCGAATGGTGCTCCTCTTTACAATGCCATTGTTTGGATGGATGCTCGAACCACCGCTATTTGCAGGTTTGTCAATCGTTATAAACTAAGAAACAATTCGTATAGATAAATACTTTGTCGATGGACATGATTTATGATAAAGTAACACTATGACGTCGTTCGATCCATGTAGCCGATCCTGCCTAGTGGGATAAAGGTTTGGTTGTTGTTTGTTGTTTTGTATATTGGTTAAGGAAATATACCACTCTCCGGTAAGAAAATGTTCTATCTTTCAATCCTTACCCTTAGTAGGGACTGTTCCAGAACACATCAAAGGTAGCCAAGTCTATAGTATACATCAAATATTTTCAGAAATGTACTTTTCAATATAGAAAAATCTCTGCCCCCTAGTTAGCAAGACTGAGATAAAAAAGGGATTGCTCTAAGTTTAAGAATCGAAAATTGACATTCTTGACAAATTTGGTAGGTAATTTGATTTCAAATTAATCATCTTAACACTCCTTTTATAAACAAACATGTTTGGTTTGATAGATATTCTGATTGTTTTAATGGACCTATACTGTGCATATCTATCCATGTTTGAAGCTGAATGTTACCCCATTATGACATTTTATTGTAACAAATTAAATCGGATTTTTTGAACAGTCGATTGGAAAAGGAGCTAACTGGGGGAAAAAGGCATTTTGTGGAGAGTTGTGGTTTGCCAATAAGCTCATACTTCAGTGCTTTGAAGCTTCTGTGGTTGATCGAAAACGTGGATGCAGTCAGGGAAGCGGTAAAGGAAAAAGATGCCATGTTCGGAACAATAGACACATGGTTGATATGGCAATTAACTGGTGGGTTGAAGGGAGGATTGCACGTCACAGATGTTTCAAATGCATCTCGTACAATGTTGATGAATCTCAAGACCCTTGATTGGGATGAATCCACATTAAAGGAGCTTGGAATTCCAGCCGAAATTTTGCCTAAAATTGTAAGCAACGCTGAAGTTATAGGAAATATTGCAGGTGGATGGCCACTCGCCGGTGTCCCTATTGCAGGATGTTTAGGGGATCAACATGCAGCAATGCTAGGACAAGCATGCAGTAGAGGGGAGGCTAAAAGCACTTATGGCACAGGTGCTTTCATACTAATGAATACCGGCGATGAGATAGTTAAATCGACGCATGGTCTTCTAACCACTGTAGCCTTCAAGCTTGGCAAGGAAGCTAAAGCCACCTATGCACTAGAAGGATCGGTTGCTATTGCTGGAGCTGCAGTGCAATGGCTTAGAGACAGCGTCGGCATGATTTCTAGCTCGAAGGAGATAGAGGAGCTAGCGTCACAGGTTGAATCATCTCAAGGGGTTTACTTTGTTCCCGCTTTTAATGGATTGTTCGCACCATATTGGCGTGAGGATGCTCGTGGTGTTTGTATTGGAATAACAAGGTTTACAACAAAGGCTCACATTGCTAGAGCTGTGCTTGAGTGCATAGCTTTTCAAGTGAAAGATGTATTGGATGCAATGCACAAAGATGCAGGTAAGGTTGAATCCAACGAGTTTTTGCTCAGAGTGGATGGTGGTGCAACTGTTAACAACCTATTGATGCAGATTCAGGTTTGGACTAATTGAGATCAAGCACACTTAATGTTCTGTATCATTGCATATTTCAAATGTGGAAAGATGTTATGTTTCAATCAATTTTGTTACTTTTCACTAACTCATGATGTTTTTGTTAATAATGTTCTACAGGCCGATTTGACCGGAAATCCAGTGATTAGACCTGCTGACATAGAGACAACGGCACGCGGGGCAGCCTTTGCTGCCGGATTAGCTATTGGTGTTTTTAAAGAAGATTATATCTTCGATTCAAAGGATAAAATGAAGGATGCTATTGTTTTCCGACCGGTAATGACCAAGGAAGTGAGAACAAAGAAAGTGGAATCTTGGAGCAAAGCTGTTACTAGATCTTATGATTTGGCTGATCTTGCTATTTGAAGGCCTTCACACAAGTCTGTCTATTGATCTTTACTTCTTTTTTTCTTTCTAAATAGCCTTGGCGCACAATGTTCAGACTACGTACATACGTCTACTCTTCTCAGATTCCGTCAAGTCTGAACCTCGTGCATCGGTCCATCCATCATTCTTTTAATGTTTCTCTTAACTTCTAGTTATACCATTATATCTTTTTCTTGTGATAGTGGTTACTCTTAGTGACTAAAATGAAGTGAATAAGTTTTTACATGTATGTTATCTTACTTATCAGATAAATTTGATATTTTGTTTCTATTTGTTCCATTTTCCTTGTATTTGAAGAAGGAAAAATAATTATGAGTGAGTTTTAGACACTTGTTTTAAAAAGGTGAAGTATATTGAAGATACAATAAAGCTCTTCCCCTAGTAACATATTGGAACTCAAAACAAATTAGAAAATGGTAAGAAAATTTCCACCTCAATTTTAATTAAATACACCAAATTTCCCCCTCCAAAATACCCTTTTGATACTCAAAACATTTCACCCAATTAACTCACTCCTTCTCCCAATTTTGCACCGAAATTCTCCTCCCCGGTATTGAAGAGAGAAGTTGTTACTTTTGTTTTTCTTATGGGTAAAAATGTCAACTTATTGTATTTAAAGGATATACATGTCTTATCATATTATTTATTCTTATTGCTTTTGATGTACTTTTCTCGTAGTACTAGAGATGATTCTAACCCAAATCATCAACACCGCTATCCATCCGGGTGAGCCACCATCACAACACTGTTTCTTTAGATAACTCTCTTTATTTTCACTTGTTAAGGTTGTTTGTCTTGTGACTAGTTGAAGCTAAACAATATAAGGTTGCATACATCTATCGTTCAAATTTACCTTAGTAGATTTGAACCTCGTACATTGGACTGTACTTATTTGAGTTGGTCCAAAATATTTGAAGTTGCATTTTCATGTGAAAGGGTCAAAGTAATAGAAAACAATAAGAAATAAGAACTAAGTATATCAAACAATTATATTAATGAGTGCCCAAAATATTCTCTATATAATATAAACAAAAAAAATTAGTATTGAAAAACTAACTTTATGATTTCAAGAAGGGAAAAGTTAAATCTTATTTTAGTAAGTGGAAAAAAATTATTCTATATCATAATTATTAATTCTTGAAAAATTCAATGGTTTGAATTGATAAGTACATCTACACCATTGATTTTTTAAAAATAGATAAATAAGATATGAAGTATGTTTTTTTGACACTCTCTTTATATAATTGTGAATATTATTTTTTAAGACAGGAAATTAATTTTCTCTCACTTAAATAATGTTCTGACACTTGTTCAATAATAAAACATATTTTTCCAGAACAAATTTACTGCGTTAAAGAATGTAGTAAGAGTATTTAAATTCATACCAAAAAATAGAGCATCGAACAAAGCGAATAATGTAAAAGGAAGGAAGAAAGAGTGAAGGAAAGAAACTGCACTAATATCTGTCACATTTTTGTGGAATGTGAAAAGTGCAATTCCTCACGCAAACTAAGGAAAACGAAAATACACTGAAATGGAAACTAGTTCCATTTCCTACTTGTTGATTTAGACTTGAGATGAAACATTAACATAATATTAGAATTAGAATTCAACTTATTTTTTATCATAGATCAAAATATGTTATTTAATCATTGATTTCTCCGCTTGATCTAGCCATTATTCTCTTAGGCATAATAATTAATGTTGTAATATTTCTCTTATTGACAATTGATTTTTATATAGAACTTAATACGACTAATGCATATTTCCATTATTAATTAGCCATAGAAAAAGTTAAAAATAATAATTGAAACACACCATATCCTTATACGAAAACCTAAAAACAATAGTTTCACCCGTCTTTTCCCTTAGAAACACTTTAACTTATTCACTCATATCATAGACTTTACACTTAAATATAAAATATAATTAATAAAAGTCACTCAAAATTTTACACTATGAATCCATATGCACTCAACAAATAGTATATTTTATATTATTTTTGTAAGGGTGGAATTGACCTAAAGAGAAAAAGTTTAGACTTTTGATATCAAATTGACATCTAAGTCAAATTTCAAGAATGAGATTGATCATTAATAATGTGTTAAATTGATTGGCAAATATTAAAACCAAATACTTTATTTTTCTTTTGGCAAATATAACTTTAAACATCTTTTTAACCACATTCCACATTGTTTAAAGAATTAGTTAATAGATTTTTTATTTTATTTAAAACACAACTTTTGAGTTTCCATTAAAATAATCATTGTTGAATAATAACATAATATAAAAAGAAGACAGAAAGTAATAAAAAAAAGGAAAGATGGAATCACAAGGCACATACAGTGTTCTGAGGCTCTGACCCAAACTCAGTCTCTGCTTTCTCACAAGCTGGTTTCTTGTGTCAATTGCCCTTCATGATTCATCATTCAATGCCACCTTTTCCTTTGGACAGAAATTTTTGAAATTAGATAAGATGATGAAATGCAACATTAAATAAAATTTAATGACTAAAAGATGTTGGTTTAATGATATAAGGTCTTATTATATCTTTAGGATAATCAAAAGGTTAAGTGTTCATTTTCTGTAAGCGATATTTGTTGAAATGGGTATTCACTCATACTGAAAGTGACTATTTCCTTAACCAAAGTGAGAGTATAGTAAAAAAACAAAATTTGATGGTATAAATTTTAAATTAATGTTTATAAATTATTTTTATAAATCATCAAAACAATTTAGGTCTCACATAGGGATGACAATGAAAACCGAACTCGCGGGTACCTGTCCGAACTCAAACCAAATTTAACTGAGAAAACTCGATGTGATTGAGTTCGGGTTTAGGTTTTACCCGAGTTCAACTTTCGGGTTCGGTAGACTTGATACCCTACCCCGAACCTGGTTAATATATGTAAAATTATAAATTTACCCATAATACATATACAAAAACTATATATATAGAAATTTAATATATATATATATATATATATAACCTATATATATAAATATATGTTTCAAGCGAGTTTTCATCGGATTTGAGTTACACGAAACCCAACGAGTTCGGAGATGATATCATTGTTTTCAACCCCGCTTAATTCGGGTTCGTGTTTTGAATTTCGGGGTTGAGTAAATACAAACCCGACCCGACCCACTTCGTTGTCATTCATAGTCTCACATTCTATTATTGAACTGTCCAACATTAAATAGTATTTTAACTCGAAATTTTTATTTATCTCAAAATCAATTTGCAATAAAATAAATATTCAAACTGAGTTTACAGGACTTAATAACTTTGTTAGTTGTTATTTGATAGTATTATTATTATCATCATGATTATTGTTATAAATGGCATTAGTGAGACTTTCCAACAAGTGTTTTTGGGTTAGTATTTGATGGAATCATTGCTTATGAAATAATGAAGTAAACTATAAAATATTTATTATAGTTGCCTTTTCAGGTGCATTATCGTGTGAGATTTGAAATAATTTCATTATGATACTTTTGTACCAAACTTGAATAATACTCACGTTAAAGCTTCACCTCCTGATAATGATTTTTTACTTGCAAGGATAAAATAACTAGCTTGATTTCTTATCACATACAGAAATTATTATATGATTCATAAGGAATGATTTTAATCAAATTATTACCAATAATATAATAATAAATTAAAGTTAAATATATTTATTTCAAACAAATAGTCTATAATGACTAGAACAATTGATCTATGAGAAAAATATGTATGACAATATATGAGTTTGATACATCGTTATTGTATCAATCACCATTCATGTTTAATTATTATTGACTTTTCGAAAAATTAATACAAATAAATGATAAATATGTACAAATTGTATATAAATCTTTTCACTAATATACACATATATATATATATATATATTGAGAATTAAGTCTCACATCACATGTCTCATTGTCTCGAGAATGGTTTAAATATTTGTTGGACTACTCCTCTCATTACCAATTGGTTTTGAGATGAAACCTTAACATGTTATCAGAGTCAGAGTCCAACGTCTTTCCGATTGTCATGAACCAAAAGATGTTCTTTAGTTATGGGTCAAAGTAACCATTCCCCTAGTCCGACAAGCTTATGTGGAGGGGGCATGTTTGGAAGTAAGTTCTACATCACCTATCTCATTGTCTCGGAAATAATTTAAATATATGTTAGATTATTCTTCTTATTGTCAAGTGGTTTTGAGATTGAAAGATATTATACTTATTTATTATTCCTGTAGCCAAAATTTTCACCAACCTTTTTCACTTGTAATAGTAGATGCTATTACCAGTTACAAAGTCAAACAGTGGGTCCAATATTGATAATAGTAGTAAATCAGAGTAAACATCATAAAAATAAGTCATATCTCTTAAAGTTTTTTATGAAGCATTGTAGCCTTACACCATACTCATTGAATGCAACTAATTTAGATTTTATTATTGTTTAAATGAAAAAGTTAGATTTTAATTGGTTCATATTATCTTTACATTAAATTACACTTATATAACTTTTTAGCTTTAATAAAATTATATAAACCCTTCGTTTTATACTAACACAAATAAACCATAATTATATATATATATATATATATATATATTTTGCATTGATTACCTCTGCACGAGATAAATGTAATTTTTAAAACAAAAAATTGTGATAAATATAATTAAATTAAACAGAATATAACTTATTACGAAGACAATTCTAAATAATATAATAGTCCAATATATTTTTATTATTTTTGGTTTATTACAAATAATATAAGAGTAATTTAAATCACGTCTCATTAGATTTATTGATACATTTGTCACGAATCAAAAATAATGAAGACATCACTTCTTATATTATTTGGATTTGCCTCCATAATCATAGTTTGTTCAACTTAATTACACTTATCAATCATTTTTTGTTTAAAAGATCATATTTATCACTCACGGAGAGTTAGTTAATGTAACATATGTATAAAAATTAAGAACGATTTGTGTAGGTATAAAAAAGATAAATGTGATTTGTATAATTTTACTAAAACTCGGGAGAAACCAAACTAATTCACTTTTAATGTCTAAAAGTGAAACTTTAAAGTTATGTTTATTTTCACCAAAAAAAAAAGCAAGTGTACATTTTGATTATATTTTTGTTGAACACATTTAACAACATGATCATGCTCATTTGGACATTAAACAACTAGCTTTTGGCAAAATTAATCATAATTGTTTTTAATCTTAAGTGGGGTGAGGGAAATAGCACAAGATAAGAGTTAAAAAAGAATTTCATAAATGTTATGGAACTCATAATTTTTATAATCTATCTTTTGCTCCCTTCCAATTAAGAACATTTATATCAAACGGCAAAGTAACTATGCCGTGTTATTCCATTTTAATACTAAATACTACACATTTGCACGTAACGTTTGTATAAGGTATATGAAAGTTCCATGAAATATTACTTCCTCATTCTGACTTAAATCCTTTAAGCCTATATTCCCCTCCCATATTTTCATTAGTAAGATAATATAAACTTAGGAATCTATATCAAGGGTTTGGATATATTTTATTTTTCTGATAGAAGAGGAATTTACTTACTCTAAGAGTAAATTTTTTAAACTAATTCTTGAAGTAAGTAAATTTCTTCCATTCTAACTAATAAAAAATAAGCGATATATGAAAATATATACACTTTGAGATCTATTTCAATGTTGAATATATCAAGTGGGAAGTCCATATTGTATATGAAATGAAGAGTGGAAAAATTTATAAGTGTAAAATACATATGTAAAATACTTATGAAACTATTTCTTTATTGTTTTGATTTTTAGATGTGATATCTTACTTATGACTTTCGGTTCTTTCCATATCCCAATAACATTAGATTTCCATCATTTCCATGTCCTAATAATAATGAAACTCTCAGATGATTAAAATCTCCTAGGATGCAACCGGGTCCAACAGTTAACCAAGCAAAATGACCACAACCACTCCTATTAGAAATCAAGGAGCAAAATAAGAGTGTGTATTTCATTCATTGAATGAATGAGTTGAATTATAAAGAAATTAATCAGCCCATTATATAGAAAATACAAAATACATAACTCTACAAGACTCTTAACTAACTAACTAACTAATCTATTTTTCACATGTTTTAATCATGGAAATTGAATTTACAATGATTACTTGTTATACAAAATAAGTGAGTTTAAACTAATTCTTAATCAAATACAATATTATCCCAACATACCAAAAATATGTTTCAACATAGAATAGATATTGGCAACTCCAAACTTGAACAAAAGATGACCGAATAGATTTGAGAAGGCTTATTGCAATTGTCATCTTTGGTATTTTGTTGATATACATTTGCTAGTTACACTTTTTTATGGGTGAGCAGGACCCGACCCTACCCGCTCACCCGATATAGCCCGATTATGATCGGGTCTGAAAAGGGTCGGGTCTCATCGGATCTATAGTCGGGTTCGAGTTCAAAAATTAGACTCATACAATATTTAGGGCCGAGTAGGAACCAAACATGACCCGTTCCATGATTACTCACTCATAATGTTTGTATGCGTCTCTGTTCAAATATATACAAAGTAATGATATTTTTTGGTCGAAAATATCATTGATTTTCTAATTTTTTATCATATATACATGTTTAATAATATATATACATATATTATTTTATATGTCAAATTGCATATACACAATAATAAAAATATTTAGAAGACTTTATGTAAAATGAATATACGTTATATTTTATCGGGTCTATGGTCGGGTTCGGGTTTAAATGTCAACCCTATGAATATTTAGGGTCAGATTAACTCCGAATCTATAGTCGAGTTTGGGTTCATAAAAATGGTGCGAATAACATTTAGGGTCGGGTAAGGACAAACAGTAACCTGTCCCAAACGCTCGCTCACCCTACTTTTCATCACTTTTATTACAGTGTAGTTTCTCTTCTAAGATCCATACAAACACACTTCTCAAAGCTCAAACAAATCTCTTTCTCTCACTAATGTATGTCCTATAAAACCCCACACTTCATTCCTTTCTCTCCAACCCACAAACACAAACAAAAGAATAATCCAAAAAACACTCTCTAATGGCTTCTAACTCTAACACCATTTATGGTTCAGAACCAACAACACCAAACACAACCTTCATACAAGCTGACCCATCAAACTTCCGATCAGTTGTTCAAAAACTCACCGGCGCTTCAAATGACCCATCTGCCCTTAAACTCCCTCTCACCCTCCCATCACGTCTTTCCTCAGCCCAACCTCACAGACCCACCACCACCACCGCCACCACCACCACCGCCGCCGCCAAAAAACCAATCTTTAAACTCCATGAACGACGTTCCAACAATCTTCAACTCAACATAGGTGTCTCCGACATGTTCCACAACAACCACTACATCATGATGAATAATAGTATTACTCTTGGTACTAGGGGTGAAATGGTAAATCTCATTCCTTCACCTGTTTCACCACTCGAGTTCTGGGCGCGTGGTAGTCCACGTACACCAAAATCACCACAACAAGAAGAAGAACAAAGGGTAGTTATTGAAAAAGGGTTTTATTTACACCCTACAACTCCAAAACCTTCTAATACAACACCTCAATTATTACCTCTTTTTCCTTTGCATTCTCCAAATTCTAATCATAATTCTTCTTAGTTTTTCTTAATTACCACTATTGTTATTATTATATGGGATTTTTTTTTTCATTTTTTAACTTGTTTATTTGTACTTTGAGTTTGTTAAATTTATATTTTCTTTGCTTATATAGTTTTGTACTCAATCTAATGGAGATATTTTGCGGTTGTGTAAATCTAGTGTGATGTGAATGTTTTTTCTTCTTTAAGAAACTTGGTTTTTAGTACTCTAAAGTGTATATTAACATTCCTTGTTAAATATCAAAATTTTATAATATTAAATAAAATTATGGTCGGTTTAGGAGGAATATAAATAGGATCATATACAAACAATTTTATAAGAATGTTGAATAAAAAAATTAATTTGTTATTACAAAATATGAAAATATATGGTAAGTTGTGACATTTAAATGAGAATAAGAGTGATATTTGTAATTATGAAGAAAAATTATGTTATTCTTATTTTATAAGGTTATTACATTAGAAAATAATGTGTGATATTCAAATAAAAATGAAATTGATATTCTTCTATCAAGATGTTCTCAACAATGTAGAGTGCCAATAGTAACCCTTTATATATATATTAGCATTGTTTAAATACGAGTTAAATTGATATATGTAAGTATTAGTTTAAGAGTTTTACATATGGGTTCAATCATGTTTTAATAAAGCAATATTTATTATTTCCCTATTGTTATTAAAAAACACATGTAAAAAAACTAGTAAGTGTTAATTAGTATAAAACTTTTTAGAGTACAATACTCCTGCATACGTATCTAAATTATATATAAACTTTTGTTTTAAGTAGATTGTGCATTAATTTCAAGAGACTAAGATAGATATGTAAACTCATTTTGTTAGTAATGACTTTAATTATAATTTTGAGTACTTGAGAAGAAATTAGTGTTAAGATGAGTATAATATATAGTGTTAGTGTAAAGATTTATACACAATTAATATATTATTTACGATTCATTTGTATTTTTTGAATAATAGATTATAATTAAATATGAATAGTAGATGTTGTATAAAACATATACATTTTCGTTAATTTCTTTCGTACAAGCCAAGCTAAGAGTTCAATACTACAATTTTAAGAAACAAATCAATGTCTAATCCAAAGACACTACTGAAAATAGATAAATTTGCATGAACCAACATTATTATTGAATAATTAACTTTCAAGTCAATTCTTTATTACTTAATGATAGGTTAATAATATTATCGTCTACTACATAAGAAACCGGAATGTTAGAGATTTACTTGTGTACTTAGTTTGTTAACATATTAATTATATAATATTTTAAGAGTGTAATGTCTACATAATGTCAGTGTAAAATATATACACAGACAATTTTTTACACATCATATTCATTTGTATTACCTATATTAAAAAGTAAATAATGATTAAATATAAATAATGAATGATACAATGACAATATATAAATCTATTATATTGGATCTATGTATATATATTATCCTCATATTTTAAAAGAAATGTGTTAAATAAGAGACTAAGTTTGTTGAGATTTAAATGATATCTAATAACGATGAGAGACATAAAAAAAATGATGAGAGACATCAAGATTCCTAAACTAGTAATTAAAGTGATTTTGATGACACCATCTTTTGGAAGCATAAGCTGATTTTAGCCAAAATGGATTCTATCAAGGTGTTGTTTTATTTAAGTCATAGATGTGTTTGCTGAAAAGCAACAACTTGGTTTTTTTGTCTGATTATCAAGTGTTATACCTTTAATATTCTTCAAAATATTTTTAATTAAATCCATTTTTTAATATCCAACATAGACACCTATAAACCATGATTTAAAACAATCTAAAATATTAATAGAAATCTATCATCATTCTTTTTAGAAATAATCACTTTACTTTGTGACTTTATGAATTAAGTACCTTTAGATATTTACATGACATGGATAAGGGGTTGCTCAATCCTTTAGATATTATTTTTTATGTCTTTGTTAGTGTGTTTTCGCATAATAATTTTTACATTGCAAAATTTATCAAATACTACCATTTTAAACTACTCTCAATGGTTGTTTTACTAAGTTGAGATTAGATGTTCCAAAATAATTATATTCTTATGTTCCAAGTTAATCCATTTTTTAGAAATTGGGACAGGTGATTCCAATTGTTTATTAATTATAAAGTTGAAGATAATTTAATTCCACTTTGAATGTAGCAATTTAAAAAAAAAAACAATTATTAGTGTAAGTTCTTATCATTTCATTTTCACCCACAATTTACATTTCTACGCTAAACTAATTTCATAGGAGCAAGGTATAAGGTCTCTAAATTAGTTAGAGTACACAATCATTATGAATGTCCATTTCACAATCATTGCACCAACTTTTGGTGTATTATGTGAGAATACAAAGAAAATGGGTGTTATGTCGAGACAAATATCATTTGTCCTCCTCATTATCTTAATTACTGTCCCGTGTTAATAGGAATGATAATTTTTGTTACTTTTTATTTTTATAAATTATAATAAAAAATGAGAGAAATGATTTACTGTCTTGTACTGTAACATTTGGGTTCATATATATTTTCCTTGGTAGGTTGATATTTATGTTAAATAAAATCGACAAAATGTTAATTTTGACTTTTAGGATCAAATAACTAAAGTGATTCATTATTGATTGGGTTGTAGCTTTTTGGTGGAGGCAATGATTGGAATTGAGATTGAGAACCATATAGATCTCTAAAGAGGATATAATATTATAAGAAGAGGTTGGTTTTATTAATTTAATAAATTAATTTAGTTTCTATTTATATCAATTTTACGAATCAAATTATTCATGATCGGTAAAAAAAAACTCATTAACATATCAAATCGAGGTAATTCAAAAATATAGTTTGAATTTGATTGAAATGCATCAAATGTAACATGCCAATGTGCAACCATAGTCTCATCATCTTTACAAATCATGGTTAATTACTTCTATTGAATGTGCACTACAATATTTAATTACTATACTAAGATAGAGAAATAAACATTTAACTTTATACAATGTATTAATGTATTTGTTTAAAGATTTAATCAAATATACACTCAACTATGACAAACAATTAAGTCCTATTTATTCTGCAAAAAAAAAAAAGAATAAATTGAGACCTTTTGAAATAAATATTGCATATAAGCAAAGTTGTAAAATGGAATATAGTGGTTCTCTATCAAAGTGGTGTAATTTTGCAGTACTGTGCAATGCAATAAATTGGAGACAAAGAAGTTATTATCATTTAATAATTATTAATTATGGCACCAGTTGAAATTATTTAAGGGGAGCGTTTGATGTGAGAATGAACACTGCAAATATTTGAAACAAGAATTAAATTCATCACATTAATAATTAGGCTCCCTTCTATTAACGATTGGGATCATCTTCACTACTAGATAGTCCAGTATTAGAATATAAAACCTAAAATAATTTGAAGATTAAAAAAAAATATTTAAAAATAATTGAAAATATGCATCGTTAAATTTATTTGAATAATATATGTCACTATCTCTATATATACTAGACCCTCCAATATATTCCTCAACCAACGGGTATATGTTTAAGCCTTTGAGGCAAATATTTGGACTTTGTTGCATAATGTAAAACAATGAGCAATTCAAAACATCACAAATGAAGTAATATACTAACATGTCTTATCAAAATATATGTTAATTTATGGACCTTTCATATAATATATGCTATAAAATTATTATAAAGGTTAATAATATCAGCAATCAAGTCTTTATCCCATAAAGTGGGGTTGACTATATGGGTCGAATGACGTTATAATGTTATATCATAAATCATATTTGTTTAAAAAACATTGATCTCTACGGTCTATTTGTGAGTTGGATTTTGGAAGAGAAATGAAGGAAAAAATGCAAGGTTTGAGAGTAATGAAATACACTTATGAGGTGACTATGAAGTCTTCATTCGTTCTTCTTCAAAATCCAACTCGCAAACATGCCACAAGTCTTTCTTAATCATTCCCCATGTCCTTTTTTCTTGATCTCTCTATTCCTCTAAGAATTCAGTTAGCTTCCATTTGATCTACTCTCCTTAAGGAGCTTCTACGAGTCTCTTTAACACAGACCAAACCAACAAAGACATAATTCCACCTGTAACACTATAACAATATTCTCCTCCTGCTTTTATGTTACATTTATTAACTTCTCAGGAATACATGAGATATATCATTACAAAATTTCTCTAATCTTCATATAAATGCAAAATTTTCATGAATACGATATAACAATATTGTTTACATAGCCAAATTCAGTATATATATACAACAAAGTTCGTCATTACATTTAAAATGTGTCACTTAGCTTGCTTATCGTCATTTTTACTAACTCTAAATTCTATTTATTCATAGTTACTTTTTGTTTTCTCTTCATAAAAAATTGTATTATGTACAAAATTAAATCATTAACTTATAATCAACCAATTAGAATAAGTTAGGTCGAGTTATGCTTCGATCTGGTTTCTTCTATGTTACAAATATATTCTCCGAATCTAATTTAAAAGTTTGTTATAAGTTCAATCTTAAAGTTTGGTCTCATCTATCCTATAAACTTATTTAAAGATATATTATTTGACGAAACATATGCTTGAAAGGAGAAGAATGATATATTTTTTTAATAATAAAGTGAATATCCTAATAATTTTAGGACACTTAATAGATGAATTTTCAACCTTCCCTCTAAAAAATATTACATACTAGCTAGTAGAAAGCAAAAGTGCAAATACTCATATGAAAGATAATGACAAGGTTGACTTTGTGTTGCATTAAATTGAGAAAAATAATTGAAAGATGAAACGAAAAGCTCATAATAATTTGAAAGAGACATATTTGCTTCCGTATAAATTTCTCTTTATAACACACAATTTAATTAGGTCACTTGCTTTTAATCATTTGGGATGGATATTAGGTAATTCAAAAGTTATGATATTTTTTCCATAGTAACATGATTTGGACATGTTGAACCGATAATAATAAGATCAAGATTAATAAGTAAATCAACTTTTGTGTTCACTTAATTTGATTGTGATATAGTATCAACCTCTAACAAAGAAAACAATCCTTGAACCATATTCTTCCTCTGATTTTGCGGGTAACATTTCATAATTTGGGGTCCTACACATCCAATCACTAAAATAGTCTCATTGATGCATACATAAAATCATAGTCCTATTACTACTTATCTTATATCACAAGTTACCCTATTACTACTTCTCTTATCCAATCACTAAAATAGTCTTATTATGTAAATATTGCTTAATTATTTTTGTGCATCTAATTAGATGAGATGACCAATAAGGAGTTAGTCTCAAGTTCAATTCATGTGAGTGACATTTGTTGGGATGGACAATCATGCACTCGAAAATGGATTAGTTCCTTACCTGTATAATGAAAAAAAAAACATTTGATAGTACCAAAAAATTAGATGAGACGGGTAACCAAGATCTTTAAAAAAATAATATATATGCATCAAAGGACTATATCGTTAAGAATACGAAGAGTTTGATTCTTGAGAGTGACACTTATTGATAGGACAATCATGTACTCCAAGAGAGATTAATTCATTACCTATTGGGTGAAAAAATACATTTAGTAATTTAAATGAGATCATTAATTTGGTTTTCCCTATCAATAATTTTTTCCATAAACACTTGAAAAGATAGAACACTAGAAACTATGATCTCATTTTAAACTATAATATATGATGTATTTATTCCATCTTCTAGTTTTTCATGCCACTAATTGGCTAACATATAATTTTCTCCCTTTATAGTTCAATACCTTAAAATTTTGTGGTTCAAAATTTGTCCAGTTTAATTTTCTTCAATTTAATAAAATGTGCATAGTATAAATTTATCCCCTTGTCCTTGTATTAAGAAACCTCTCTAGGTTAAAAATACTATGTAGTAATTATTTTTATTAAATAATTATAAGGAAATCAGATTCAAATCAAATGTTCTGATTTAATTTGTCAGTGATTCAATAATTGAGGTTTACTGTAATTCTTAGATACTATACAAAAACCAAAGGTTAATATTTGATCCCGAGCATGGAACAATGATTATCTCCATTAGTAAAAAGACAAATACTTGATTTTACTTATATTTTTAATGGTAAAAATATAATTCCATTATATATAAAATGATAAAAATATATCACTATATTATTGTTTCATTTGTTTTTTGTAGTACTTGTCTGAGGATCATTAAACACCAGAATGACTCTTGAATCTTAATGGAGAGGATAATTAAATATCTAAAAGGATTATTTTGTTACTAATAAAGTAAGGATATCCTTAGTTAAAAATATATATTAGTGGATCACATAAATCCAACAAAGAAAAGTGCACATTAATATAAAGGTGATACAAAAGGTTTAAATATTTTTATGGGGTTTATATTTTAATTTGTTTTTTTGTTTTTAATTATTGTTTATTTATTTTTGGATATGGTTTGCATCATGTTAACACTAACACTAATATAATTGTTTGGTTCGTTAAAACTAGGGCTTAATGTAAAAGTTGGTTTGAAGATTATTTTTTTCTAGTTCAATAATGTTAAAATCTATCAAGCCATAAGCTAACCTGCTTAATAATCTCATATAGACAATCTATTTTACCAATTCTATGTAATTTAGTACACAATTAGCTCCATTAAGTCTTTTCTGTTAACCTTTGAAAAAAAATTAACATTAGAAGTTGAAATGACTTAATATCACTCACTTTTGAAATAAACATGGACTAATTTTAAATCATTCTTAAAAGTGTATGAATACAAAATATAGAAACTTTTTGTTTTTTTATAAACCAAATTAAAAATAAAAGTGATATATTTAATTAAAAGGGTAACATGTTTGCCAGTCAGTTCAACTAGTAAACTGGTCATAATATCAGTATGGTGTAACTATTATATCGATTGTGTAATCATATCAATCAAAACTAGTCAAAATCAGTCATACTGGTCGGTTTTCAATTGAACCGTATCGGTCATACCAGTCGATTTTTTATTTATAATTTATTTTTAATAAAAATAAAAAAATATTGTTTTTATTGCTTTTTCAATATTAAGGTTAATATTTATATATGTATATCTAACTTTACCGGTATACGGTTTAATTAATGAACCATCGGTTAAACTACTATACCACTATATAAGTATTCTGATCGATTTGATAACCATTACGATATTAATAACAGAGCTGTATACTAGCCATTCAAAAGTCACAAACTAATATGATGCAGCATGAGAATCACCATGATTGTTCTAGTGTTTTCACCTTCAAGCTATTCCACTATTCAATGGTTATAGCCCACTGAGATATGATGTGCCTCAACTTTATCTGGTAAATTGTTTAAATAACATTATTGAAAGTGTATGATATTAATATATTATCATCCTAAATATTTATATATAATTCATAAATTATTCATTATTTATTTGTATTACTTATATTTAAATATGAAGATAGTTGAAAAATCTCTTTATCATGCATACATCATTTTCTAAAATGAAATTATATCCTTAATGTTCTATATCCAATTCATGTCCCATCCACAAATAGCAACTGAAATCTAGTCTAGTGCATGAATTTAAATCCTTCTTTTCCACTTTGAGTACATTTAACAATACACATGACATGATGGATTTGGTTTACTATCATAATCTTCAAAATAGGGTTTAGTCACTATTCTTGTTTTTATTCATTAATTTGGAATAGGTTCAGTGCATTGTTTACTAGTGTTACTATAAGGACATCATACACATTGAGCTATGTCAGAAAACTTGGGAAGGAAGAGTAAATGAAATAGTACAATATCTATATATTGTTAGTATAAAGATTTATATCCAGTCACTATATTATCTATCATTCATTTGAATTATTATTTTTAAGAAATGATAATTAAATATAAATGGTGAATGATACAATAACAGTATATAAAACTCATACAATGTGTATATATATTTTATGTTAATGATGGCCAAGTTGAATGACACATCACAATGATGCAAGTTGTAAGAAATTGAGTGATTTGTCAATCTAATTGAATTGTCATATGAAAATTCATAAGCTCCAAATTTATTAGAATAAATAATGAGGCTTTCAACACATAAGTTATATTAATATACATGGAATTAGACTTGGAATTTGGACTTTGAAATTTGATATTATAATTCCCATTATATGGAAATCAGACTTAGATTTTTGAATTTCATAAAATGGTAAAATAAATACTTATATTATTTAAATTTCCTTCCATGAGAAAAAATATTCCTAATCTAGAACTTAAGAACTACAAATTTCCAGCATAGAAGACAATATGCTCTAATTAGTATTCATTATCTTTGTTGAATGTTTTTGTAAATTGTCAGGTCATCATTATCAAAAAAATAAAATAGTATTATTTTCACTATCACCATCATTGTCAATTGCTGCCACTATCACTACTAAAATAATATTTCAATGCAATATTTTTTCATAATCCAAATATAGAATTTATGATTTTGAGTAGGGATGATAATAAAAACCGAACCTGTGGATACCCGCTTGAATCCAACCTGAATTTAATGGGGAAAACCCGATGTGATTCAGTTCGGTTTCGGGTTTTACCCGAGTTCAAATTTCGGGTTCGAGTTCGGGTTTGGGTTTGATATTGTTAATACCTTATCCCGAACCCGATTAATATATATAAAATTATAAAATTACACATAAATACATATATTAAAGCTATATATATATATATAAATTTCACACATATATTTATATATATAATATATATATATAAAAATATGTTTTTCTTCGGATTTTTTCGGGTTCGGGTTACCCGAAACCCGACGGGTTCGGAGATGATATTGTTATTTTCAACCCCGCTTAATTCTGATTCGGGTTTTGAATTTCGGGTTCGGGTTGGGTAAGCACAAACCTGACCCCGACCTGCCCCGTTGTCATTCCTAAATCCATCAAAAGGTAAATTAGAATGAGAAAACTAAGGATGATCCATTGTTTAATGGAGTATTAACTCTAATTAGATTGGTTTGGGTTTGATATTGTTTGAGATTTTTTTATTATATCGGTTTGAGAAATTTTACTTATCTTACTCGGACCGAATCAAACAAATAAATTAAAATTGTATTGGTTCTGGTTAGATTAATACCATGTGTTGTTTTTGTCCTTCTTTCTAAGATTATTTTGATGTGTCGGTCTTCATTTTTTCTTATGATCTACTTGTGAGATTGATTTTAGAGGTGAAGGAAGGGAAGACTTCAGAGTCATCTCATAGAATATTTCATGGCTCTGAAGCATTCTTTTTCTCTCCATTCCCCTCTAAAATCTAACTCACAAATAAACATTTAAGTTATTTTCAAAGTTTTTTACATATTAATTAATTTTCTAATGAAAATGTCCTTGTATTAATTTATTAAAAATAAAAGGTCATTAGTTAATTGAGTGAAAATAGAAAATGAATGAATATTAATATAATGAACATTTTTAAAATTTTACCTCTAATTATTAACAAATATAATGATACTAAAAAAGTTAACCACTTTGAATTAAATTACCCAAATAAGTCTTATAAAAAGCTCTAGGTGTAGTATACATGCTTGCTTTTTATTCTGACCTTTATTAATTTTTAAAGATACAACTTTGTAAAAAAAATGTTAAAGACAATGAAATTAGACTTGTACTTCAAGCTTTACATTTTCTTTAATTTTATAATTTTCAACCAATGTGGAATTTCTTTGTATTCCAATAGTCCTCCTTAAGTTCTACCAAACTGATTCAGTTTTGAACTTCAATTACAAGACCAAAGTCTTCTTTCATTTTAATGTGTGAGCTTGTGATTGTTTTTATGTACTTCAGAGTCTCATAGGCATCTTAGGCTCTTTCTAATTATGGCTAATCTTTTGATAATTAATTGGTAGTGAGGCAGCTATACTGTTGGCTTTTCTTTTGCAAATAATATGATTTTCAAATTTATTATTTAAAATAATAAAACAATAATAAAGAGGTGTTGTTGGTTGGGGTGAGCAAGACCCGACCCTACCCGCTCACCCAGTATGGTCCGATCATGATCGGGTCTGAAAATGGTCGGGTCTAATCAGGTCCAAGGTCGGGTTCGGGTTCAAAAATTAGACCCAATCAATATTTAGGGTTGGATATGGGACAAAGCATGATCCGTCCCGACCCATCCCATGGTCACTCACTCGTGATGTTTGTATGTGTCTCTGTTCAAATATATATATAGAGTAATGATACTTTTTTGTCGAAAATATCATTGATTCTCTAAATTTTCATCATATATATATGTTTAATAATATATATACACATATATTATTTATATGTCAAATTACATATTCACAATAATAAATAATATTTAGAAGACTTTATGTAAAATGAGTATACCTTATATTTAATCGGGTCTAGGGTCGGGCCCATGTTTAAAGGTTGACCCTGTGAATATTTAGGGTCGGGTTAACCCCAGGTCTAGGACCAGGTCCTAGTTTAGAAAAATGGTCCGAACAACATTTATGGTCGGGTAAGGACAAGGCTTGACTAGTCCCAACCCGGCCCACGTTCACCCCTAATTGTTAGAAGTGATAAAGAGGAAAGAGATATAATATCAAATATTTATTTTCAAAAATAATATTGTGCTCAACCTCCAAGTCAACAAAGAGGTGATGGAAAAAATAATAATACTCCATCATCTCCCTAAATTTTGGAGTCACTAATATGTTTTTGCGGATAAAAAGCACAAAATTGTCTTTATGCTCAATTCTGAAAAATATGGTTTTTGAACTAGACTTCAAAGGTTCGAAAGTTGATTACGGTACAGAGAATGTATTAGCACTCTATTCACTCATACTTAGACATTACCCTCACTAATAACATGGAGCAATACCTTAGTCTTGTCTAAATATCGATTTATTTTGTATATTGTTGTTTATTAAGGCACTAAAGTTATATTTTTTTTATATGGTTGGGTAATTTTATTATATGTCTGCTACTATATCTCTACTCAAGGAAATAGCAATGATATGTTTGCTACATATCTCTACTCAAGTTTTTTATGTGATAATGGGCCAAAGGTAGAGAGGTAAAATATCCGAAGAATCATCCTACAAAACTCCTTTAAGTTAATATATCAAACAAATTTATTTCTTTTTATTTATTATTTTTCTTATGATATATTGATTTAGTTATATAAATAAAAAAATTAAAATTATTATTTATAAAAACAAATTTTAATAAACTAATTAAAATATTGATTATTACTATTTATAAAAAATACAATTTAATAAATTATTTATTATTAAATATATAAATAAATAAATAAATGGATAAACAAAGAATAAAATATCATACTTGAACGCCACATGGTTGTCAACAATTTGAGGATACTATTATGACTACTCAGGGGATAAGAATGACACATGTTGTATTGTAGGAGCAATTTGTGACAACGACTTGATAAGTTATCGAGGAAAATGTGCTAAAAATGAGATTTGCATATATTTTTTGTATTTCCAAGTGTTTTTGAACTTGAGACAAGAGGGTATATTTATAGTTGAAAATGTAACATTTTGTGATAGAGAATATGTCATTTAAAAAAATAATATACTCATAGAAATTGCTAACCCATTCTAAAACTAATATTATTCCTTCTCTTCTATTTAAAATTGATATGTTTTATTTATTTTTAAATCAATTGATAACTCGTAACAATTGGTTGGATTTATTCAATTTTTAAATCTAGAGATAATTCTTAACAATCAGAATAATTTATTCATTTAAATTAACCGAAAACTCTTAGCAACCAATAAGATTTATACATTTTAAACCAAAAGATAACCCTTAACAATCAGTTGGGTTTATTTATTTAAGTCAATAGATAATTCTTAAAAGCTGGTATAATTTATTCATTTAAATAAAGAGTTATGTCTTAATTAACTAGTAGAAAATATTCAATTAAAAAGATCACTAACATTTGTAAATTACTTTCTTGTCGATTTTCACTTTGGATCAGACAAAATTAGGGTTTCACAAATATTATCTTACAAATAATATGAGTGAAGCGATGTTAGCAGTGAAACCTAGATACTGATCAAGCCATATGCCTGTTATATATTTTTGACTTTTAATTGTACCCTTATTGTTGAATATGTGGCTTGAATTTTGGCCACATATCCCTTTCCTTTTTTTGTGGCCAAAATCAATTCTTGTTTGCTAAGTTTTGTCAGGCTAAAGGCTAAAGGCTAAAAGCTAAAAGTAGCTCCTAGAAGATTTCCTCATTAAGAATGCATGGAGTGATTTTTTTTGTTGAGCTTTGCCTATAAATAGCATTTGTTACACAATCACAAAAGCATTGATTTCAAAACAAAACAGAGAGCATAACAACTTAGCTTTAGAATTCTTTTATATACACAAGTGTATTTTGGTGAGAATTCTTGTTCCATTTGAGAGAGTATTTGTGAGAGAAAATATTGTTCTTTATCCTCACTACTATAAGAGGATTTGTTGTACTCTCCTTTTTACATAGTGGAATTTTGCTCTTGAGCGCCCGTGGTTTTTTAACTCTCACACTGAGGGGGTTTTTCCACGTTAAATCTTTTGTGTTATTTTCTTGCTCCTTTATTTACTTCTCTTTAGTTCTCAATTGATCCGATCTTGTGCTTCCGCATTGCGCTCTATTCCTAACAAGTGGTATCAGAGCTCTTAATCAATTGAGAATTTCATAATGTCTAAATTTGACATTGAGAAGTTTGATGGCAAAATAAGCTTTTCTATTTGGCGAGTCCAAATGAGGGCCGTTCTTATCCAGAGCGGATTAAAGAAAGCTTTAGATGGGAAATCAAAGAAACCAGCTTCCATGACTGATGACCAATGGGACGAGTTGGACGAAAAGGCGCTTTCAACAATCCAACTTTGTTTGTCTAAGGAGGTTCTTCGTGAAGTTGCAAATGAAGAAACCACTGCGGCTTTGTGGTTGAAATTAGAAACCTTATACATGACCAAAAGCCTCGCAAACAAGCTTCGTCTCAAAGAAAGGTTATATACCTTTCGTATGGTTGAAGGTACTCCTATTCAAACTCATCTTGATGACTTTAACTCTATCATTATGGATCTGCAAAATATTGATATCAATATTGAAGATGAAGACAAAGCTGTTTTGTTGGTTGTCTCTTTACCTTCTACCTACAAACACTTCAAAGAAATCATGTTGTATGGAAATAATGATACCTTATCCTTTGAAGATGTTAAATCTAATTTATTGTCCAAAGAAAAGTTTGATCTTGAAGTTAATTCTGTAGACAAGGGTGAGGGCTTAAGTATTCGAGGTAGAACTCAAGAAAAAGGGAGTACCAGTTATAAAAAGTTCAGATCCAAATCCAAAGGCCGCAAATCCAACAAAACCTGTCGCTATTGCAAGAAACCAGGGCATGACATTCCTGATTGTTTCATCTTGAAGAAAAAGCAGGAAAAACAAGAGAGAGGAAAAACTCAACAATCCCCTGAAGCTGCTAATATTGAAGCCGACTCTGACGGTGATGTTCTTTTATCTGTTGTCTCTTCTAATAAGAGGAGTAAAATAGAATGGATTCTTGATTCTGGATGTACTTTTCATATGTGTCCTTATAAGGACTTATTCACCGCTTTTGAATGTGTTGACAGTGGTGTTGTTTTGATGGGAAATGATACCCAATGCAAAGTTGCAAGAATAGGTACAGTTCAGATCAAGACTCATGATGGTGTTGTCAGAACTTTGACTGATGTCCGCTATATTCCAGATTTGAAGCGGAACTTAATTTCTCTTGGCACCCTAGAGTCTCTCGGGTGCAGGTATTCAGCTGAAGGTGGAGTTCTAAAAGTATAAAAAGGTGCTCTAGTATTATTAAAGGCTAACATAGTTGGTAGCTTATATGTCTTGCAAGGCTCTGTTGTGACAGGTTCAGCAGCTGTATCTTCTTCAATGCCTGATAATGATGTCACCTGTAACACCCCAAATTTTAATCTTTAAAAATATAGTATCAGTCGTGGAAGCCTCGCTTGATCGAGAGATTCTCGCCTGAGCGAGAAATGGCAATTTTGGGCTGTTGATACAGTGTAATCGATTACACTCTGCTGGTAATCGATTACACACTGATGGTAATCGATTACACTCTGCTGGTAATCGATTACATCGTATTAAAAGCATCAGATATGTGCATCTGACACAGTGTAATCGATTACACATTTCTGGTAATCGATTACACATTTCTGGTAATCGATTACACATTGCTGGTAATCGATTACACATTGCTGGTAATCGATTACACACTCCTGGTAATCGATTACACACTCCTGGTAATCGATTACATCGTATTAAAAGCATCAGATATGTGCATCTGACACAGTGTAATCGATTACACACTCCTGGTAATCGATTACACACTCCTGGTAATCGATTACATCGTATTAAAAGCATCAGATATGCGCATTTTTCACGTTGTAATCGATTACACCATGTTGGTAATCGATTACAACCCGACGACACCTCTTTAAAACAGAAACCCAAACACAATTTAGGGGGAGAACTTCGAAGAGAAGAGAGAGAGGAGAGCTTTTCAAGAGCAAGGAGCCTTAGGACTCATCTTAGAGCTTGAGAATAGGTAAACCTCTTGTTCCTAACTCTTCTTCTTCCTCTCTAACTTGTTTTGGGTATGTTGGATTTATTTTCATAACATGAGAAATCATGGAAACTCATCCGTTAGAGTTATGGTTCATTTTATGTTGTTTTTATCTTGTAAACTCTTGGTTTAGAGATAGTATCTCAAGAATGGAAAGGGTTGTGGGTTGATTCATGAAAACCCCAAAAACCCTAAAAGTGAAAATGTGGTAAAAGGAGAGAATGAGTAAAATGTTAGAGGTAGAAGATGAGTTTACCCCCAAATATTGAAATATGAGATGTTATGCATGTTTTAGATGGTTGAATATTGGTGATGAATATTTTGTATGATTAAATGATGCAATATAAGTTGTTTATGTGATATTTGGAATAAATGACTAACATTGTGTTATGTGGTGGGATGAAGAGAGATCCTAAGGTTGGAGGCGGTGTCGGTGGAACTTGAGAAGTTGCCAAGAACCAAACCCAACACTCATCGAGATAAGGATAAGTCTTTAATTGAGCATTTGGAATCGAAAATGTGAGTTTTCTGATTATGCAATGATTGATACGTAAAGTACGCATTTGATGTAAACATATATGGGTGTGTTTACATTAAAGTAGGCGTAGATTTACGGAAAGGAAAGTATGTGGTACTTTCTGGTTATGCGATGATTGAGTGTAAATCACGTATTTAGTATAAACATATATGGGTGTGTTTATACTAATGTGGGCGTGGATTTACCAGAAATGATTTATGGTGAAACGAATGAAAAAGAAGTACATTTTTAGCCGACCATGAATGGTTAGCGACTCTGGCTTGAGTATAGAAGCATACACTCTGGCTTGAGTATAGAAGCATACACTCTGGCTTGAGTATAGAAGCATACACTCTGGCTTGAGTATAGAAGCATACACTCTGGCTTGAGTATAGAAGCATGAAAATGATTTATGAGGAGATCGATGAAAGGAAAATATGTTTTAGCCGACCATGAATGATTAGCGACTCTGGCTTGAGTATAGAAGCATACACTCTGGCTTGAGTATAGAAGCATACACTCTGGCTTGAGTATAGAAGCATACACTCTGGCTTGAGTATAGAAGCATGAAAATGATTTATGAGGAGATCGATGAAAGGAAAATATGTTTTAGCCGACCATGAATGGTTAGCGACTCTGGCTTGAGTATAGAAGCATACACTCTGGCTTGAGTATAGAAGCATACACTCTGGCTTGAGTATAGAAGCATACACTCTGGCTTGAGTATAGAAACATACACTCTGGCTTAAGTATAGAAGCATACACTCTGGCTTGAGTATAGAAGCATACACTCTGGCTTGAGTATAGAAGCATGAAAATGATTTATGAGGAGATCGATGAAAGGAAAATATGTTTTAGCCGACCAGGAATGGTTAGCGACTCTGGCTTGAGTATAGAAGCGTAAACTCTGGCTTGAGTATATAAGCGTGATTTGTTTTAAGAGAAACGAGATTCTGCTTTTAGCTAACCCTGAGGGGTGTAGCGACTTTGGCTCAAGTTATGTAGCAGGACAAAATGAATTTCGAAAATGGTTTACTAACCCTTTTTCTAATGTGGATTATCTTATAATGACGTTTATTGAATTAACGACTTACTCCTTTGTGTGTTTTGTACTTTTGTCATTGATAATCCCATTGCAGGTAAATAGACGAATGAAGTATGCTAGTTCGGGAGCTTTAGGAGCTTTAGACGTTGGATTCACTATTTGCGTTTTTGTACTTTAAATGACTACTTGTGGATTTGAATAATTGTAACCATGACTGACATTTATTTGGATATTCGTAACCATGAGTATTGCCATATTTGGAGTATTATCACTTTTGGGCTCTTAGTACCCAATGGGAATAATAATGAATGAATTATGTTTTTCCGCAATTTAAATTATATGATAATATAATAGGTGTAAAGAGTATTTTTAAGGAATGATTCCTGAAGGTTTAAGTAAGATGATGAATGTATGTAAGATGGAATTAAAATGAATGAAAAAAATTTCAAGGGTAGAAATCGGGTCGTTACATCACCAAATTATGGCACATGCGTCTGGGCCATATGAGTGAAAAAGGCATGCACCTTCTGAGCAAGCAAGGTCATCTTGGTAAACATGGCATCGGTAAGTTGGAGTTTTGCAAACATTGTGTTTTTGGGAAACAGAAAAAGGTTAGTTTCTCTACTGCAACTCACCGTACCAAAGGTATTCTTGATTATATTCATTCTGACCTTTGAGGGCCTTCTAAGTTTCCTTCACATGGAGGATGCCGCTATATGATGACTATTATTGATGATTTTTCTCGCAAGGTTTGGGTTTATTTTTTGCGGCATAAAAATGAAACTTTCTCCACTTTCAAAAAGTGGAAAACTCTTGTTGAAACCCAAACAGGGAAAAAGGTGAAAAAGCTCAGAACAGACAATGGGTTAGAGTTCTGTAATGGTGAATTTAATGAGTTCTGCACAAATCATGGTATTGCTAGACACAAAACCATTCCAAGGAATCCCAGCAAAATGGTGTTGCAGAACGAATGAACAGAACTCTACTCGAGAGAGCTCGTTGTATGCTCTCAAATGTTGAGTTATGGCATCGGCGTGAACTTTGGGCTGAGGCAGCATCTACTGCTTGTTACTTGGTCAACCGTTCTCCACATTCGGCACTTGACTTCAAAGTTCCAGAAGAAATTTGGTCAGGTAATCCCATTGATTATTCTAATTTAAGAATATTTGGATGTCCTGCTTATGCACATGTTAATAATGGTAAATTAGCTCCAAGAGTTGTTGAGTGCATATTTCTTGGTTATGCATCTGAGTCTAAGGGATATCGCTTATGGTGTTCCGATTCAAAGTCACGGAAATTAATTCTTAGTAGAGATGTGACTTTTAACGAGGATGCACTATTATCTTCTGGAAAACAATCTGTTGTGTCTTCTTCTACTATTACAGGTAATCTGCAGGGGACTAGCGAGAATGTGGAGTTGATAGTAAAGCCTGCAGCTCCTAACGTTGATGTTCCATCTTCCTCTACAAATGAATCAACCATTAATGATCATTATATTGATTGTGATGATAGTACCACTTCTCCTATTCATCAACAAGAAGATGATTATTGTCTTGCCCAAGACAGAATTAGAAGACAAATTAAAAGGCCAGCTAGGTACACTGATGGTGATAATTTAATTGCTTATGCATTGTCTGTAGCACAAGAGGTAAATGATGCTGTTGAACCTGCCAGCTATAGAGAAGCTGTTTCTTGTGTTGATTCTTCACAGTGGCTAATGGCTATGAATGAAGAAATGGAAAGTCTTCATAAGAATGGTACTTGGGCTTTGACAGAGCTTCCCAAAGGCAAACGACCATTGAGATGTAAATGGGTCTATAACAAGAAAGATGACATTCCTGGGGTTGAAGATCCAAGATGCAAAGCAAGACTAGTTGTTAAAGGCTTCAATCAAAAGGAAGGTATTGACTTTAATGAGATATTCTCACCCGTTGTTCGTCATACTTCCATTCGTGTTTTGCTTGCTTTTGTTGCTCTATTTGATTTGGAATTGGAGCAACTTGATGTTAAGACAGCTTTTCTACATGGAGAATTAGAAGAAGAAATATACATGGAACAACCCGAGGGATTTATTGTTCCAGATAAGGAGCATCTTGTCTGTCGATTGAAGAAATCTTTATATGGCCTTAAACAAGCTCCAAGGCAGTGGTATAAAAGGTTTGATTCTTTTATGATTGGGCAAGGATATTGCAGGAGTCAATTTGATGACTGTATTTATTTTCAAAAATTTCCAGATGGATCCTTCATATACTTGTTACTTTATGTTGATGATATGTTAATTGCTTCACGTGACAAGTCTTTGATCAGGAAATTGAAAACTCAACTCAATAATGAGTTTGACATGAAGGAGTTAGGTGCAGCCAAGAAAATTCTTGGTATGGAGATTCACAGAGACCGTCAAGCTAGTAAACTATTCTTATCTCAACAGAAGTATATTGAGAGAGTGCTTGAAAGGTTTAATATGAATGATTGCAAACCTGTTTCTACTCCACTTGCTGCACATTTCAAGTTATCCTCAGATCTTTGCCCACATACAGAGGAGGAGGTGGAGCGTATGTCACATGTTCCTTACGCCAGTGCAGTTGGTAGTCTTATGTACGCTATGGTCTGCACTAGACCAGATTTAGCATATGCTGCTAGCATGGTGAGTCGATATATGCATAATCCTGGCAAGGATCACTGGAGTGCTGTAAAGTGGATTTTTCGGTATCTAAAAGGTACTTTTGACATTGGTTTGGTATTTGACAGAAGCAAGGCTACAACCGATGATGTTGTAGGTTATGTTGATTCAGATTATGCTGGTGACAATGATAGAAGGAGATCTCTTTCTGGTTACATCTTTACTCTCTGTAATAGTGCTATCAGCTGGAAAGCTACTCTTCAGTCCATTGCTGCATTATCTACGACTGAAGCAGAATATATCTCAACAACAGAGGGTGTAAAGGAAGCTATTTGGCTCCGAGGTTTGGTAAATGAACTTGGTTTAGCACAAGGTGTTCTTAAAGTATTTTGTGATAATCAAAGTGCTATTCATTTGACCAAGAATAATCGTTATCACGACAAGACCAAACACATTGATGTGAAACGTCACTTTATCCGAGATATTGTTACTGTTGGTAAAATAATAGTGGTTAAGATTCACACATCAGAGAATCCAGCAGATATGCTTACCAAGCCACTTCCAAATACCAAGTTCCAACTCTGTCTGGACTTGGTTGGTCTCTACATCATTTGAGTGCCCTTCGGGGTTTTATTTGGCGATGAGCAACTTACCGAATTCAAGCCAAGGTGGAGATTGTTGAATATATGGCTTGAATTTTGGCCACATATCCCTTTCCTTTTTTGTGGCCAAAATCAATTCTTGTTTGCTAAGTTTTGTCAGGCTAAAGGCTAAAGGCTAAAGGCTAAAGGCTAAAGGCTAAAGGCTAAAGGCTAAAAGTAGCTCCTAGAAGACTTCCTAATTAAGAATGCATGGAGTGATTTTTTTTTGTCGAGATTTGCCTATAAATAACATTTGTTACACAATCACAAAAGCATTGATTTCAAAACAAAACAGAGAGCATAACAACTTAGCTTTAGAATTCTTTTATATACACAAGTGTATTTTGGTGAGAATTCTTGTTCCATTTGAGAGAGTATTTGTGAGAGAAAATATTGTTCTTTATCCTCACTACTATAAGAGGATTTGTTGTACTCTCCTTTTTACATAGTGGAATTTTGCTCTTGAGCGCCCGTGGTTTTTTAACTCTCACATTGAGGGGGTTTTTCCACGTTAAATCTTTTGTGTTATTTTCTTGCTCCTTTATTTACTTCTCTTTAGTTCTCAATTGATCTGATCTTGTGCTTTCGCATTGCGCTCTATTCCTAACACTTATTGTAGCCTATCTTGGTACATCACTTCCACCTTCTGAAATCTTCAAAAATGTCATGCCAAATATAAGATATAAGACACTAACCAGTAGGCTTATAGTCTTGACCAACTTAAACTAACTCTATTTAAGGCAAGAGGGTTACATGATTCATAAACATTCTTAATTAAAAGTGCTCATGAAAATGGTATTGAGAATAAATTTCTACAATATTTTGTGAAGAAAAAATTACTATATTAGCGTTAATGAAGAGAAAATGGTGATTAATTAAATTGATAACAAATAGAAAGTCATAGAGGATTAATTAATAAAAGCCATTGTAGCTAATTTATTTTATTGAATTCATTAATTGTTCATATATAAAAATGAGATATAATCAACCATTTTTGGCACAATCCTCTCCCAAACTGCAATGTTTTATCCTTGATATTAAATATAAACTTGAAGTTAACTTGTTCAAATGCCCCTAAAATGTTCAACTTAAATGTAGCCGGAAGAATCCCTAGACAGAAGAGTTCTTTTCTTCCTAACAAATCTTGTCTCCTACATTCAACTTGTTGAATTCTCCTTTATGTTTCGAGAAGTGCTCATCCAATTTTCTCACGACGATGTCATATGCTCCTTGACTTAGGTATGATATCGAAGATCCTGAGTCAACGATTAAGCCTTTAGTAGTTATGTTGTTTGAATAAAGTATTCCTTTATCAATATGAAGCCGTTGCCCATTTACTCCAAGATCTACCATATTCATAGCATATAACGTAGAGGAGTTAAGTAAATTTTTTGTGGTAGAACGTCGTGGTGGCTTAATGTTGGATCCAAACCTAAGGTACATCGGTGGAGGATTCTGCATGTCATTGCGTATGAAACAATATGAGAATCTTCCATGACTTTGTGTTTCTATTTGGCTTATAAAGGACGTTCCACAACCAAAAGCAATGTTTGACATTTTTAAACGTGAAAATAATAAAAAAGAAGATGAGAAAGTGAAAGTTTCTTTCGCGTAAAACCCAGAAGAGTTAGAACCATCCCCGTATCTTATAGTATAAGGTAATGGAGGGTTGAATGGGATGTAAGATTTGGATTTGGAATTTGGAAAGTAGTCTTCCTTTTGAGGGTAGCAATGTCCACTAGAACTGAGATGACATTCCTCACACTAGGTCCATATGAATTTACTCCCAGTGTCCATAACCAACAAGTATGATTTGTAAGAATCATTATTGAAGGTGCCAATTCCAACCTCCACAAGCATGTGTGAGGTGGGTATTCGCTTTATAACGGGCATCAGAGTCGTGTTATCTAGTACGGAATATTCTGAAAAATTAAGATAAAGTGTTGATGAAAGCATGTGAGATAAATGTTGGACACGATCATGAGATTGTTGTACCAATATTTGCATTCTCTCCTCAAACGTAAGATTAGGAATGAATAGAGGTGATTTTGGAGAGTGAGGAAGAATGAGTTATAGTTTTAAATCATGAGAAGAACTATAACAAGAATAAGCAAAACTCAGTGAAAACAAGACAAAAATAAGACACATCATTTGAATTGAAGCCATGAGAGAATTTAGATAAACAAGACTACTATGTGTATGGAAAATATTTGAGTCCTTTTGTAGTAGAGTTTAAGGAAACATACAATGAAGATGTAATACATGGGTATCATATTAAATAAGAAAAAAATATTTATTTTTTTATAATTTTAGAAATTAAATAAGGAAA
Organism: Lupinus albus; assembly: GCA_009771035.1. NCBI lineage: Eukaryota > Viridiplantae > Streptophyta > Magnoliopsida > Fabales > Fabaceae > Lupinus > Lupinus albus. The sequence continues at coordinate 12,058,390 of CM019999.1, forward strand.
ATTTTATATTTATTTAATTTTGTCATTCATTATTTATCATTAATGAAAATATTTATTATTATTATTGTTATTATTATCTCAAATATTTAACAACTATTTTTTCATTATTAATAATTATTTATCTTATCAAAATATGCTTTTGGTTATTTTATTTTTAATTTATTGAATTAAACTTTAACGAGAAGAAGAAACATATGAGAATAAGGATGTCAATGTGTACCCGGATCCGTGAGTACCCGCAATGGGTCGGATCTGGATCCTTGTTTTGGACCCCTAGATAATTGAGATCCACAATTTTAAAACCTACTATTAGACGGGTCTGAGTTCGGGTAATAAGGTGCCCAAAGCCGTGGATACCAAGACCCACTATTTCTTCCTAAATATATATATATAACAATAATATCATATTAATCTAATTGTAATATCATATTAATCCATAATTATAATATCACATTAATTCATAATTGTGATTATTATGTTGTTAAACTGTGATGTTATATTGTTAAGCAATGATATTATATTGTTAATTCATATGTATAATGTAATGTTATGTTAATCGAAGAGTTCTTACTAAATGAATTTTTTATCATAGTGTTGAAATTGTTTCTAATGTTTGTTTGAGTAAAATGAGTTGTGATTAATAATCAAATTACGTTGTACTTAAAACTTTAAATTAAGTTTTATAATTTTTCTTTTGTTGACCGTCTAAATAACAATAAGATCATAGGAAATAAATACACAAGTGCATAAATTACTTGCAATTATTTTTAATATTTTTTGAATTTATGGGTACCTATAGATCCGTTGGGTACCCAATGACTCGCGGGTAGTATACCCAACAGGTATTAACATGAGTTTGGGGCGGGTCTAAGTCTAAAAATGAGGTAGCGAGACGGGTCTGAGTAATACACTACTTGGACCCATCCAGACCTATTACTATCCCTATATGAGAATCATTCAAATCATAAAATGAAGATGTAATACCTGAGAATCATTTTAGATAAGAAAAATATATACTTTTAATATTTTTAGAAATTAAATAAGAATAAATACATATTTATTTAATATGACATTCATTATTTATGATCAAATAAAATATGTATTATTATTAGTGTTATTATCTCAAATATTTTACAACTATTTTTACATTATTAATAATTATTTATCATATCAAAATATTTTTTTATTTTACTTTTAATTTATTGAGGATTAAATTTTAACAAGAAGAAGAGACGAATGAGAAGATGATCTCAAGAAAGAAGTGATATCACCACCATTCCTTCTCCTTTATATTATAATTTATTTTGAAATATTAATAATTAAATATGATCAAAACATTCTTAATTTTAACAAAATAAAAATTAATTATTTTATTATTATTTATTATTTTATTAATACTTTTTATTAAACAAATAAAGTAAGTATTAGAAAATGAATCAGGGAATAATTAAAAACAATTGAATGAATAATGTAACAAAAAAATAAAAAAATAATAATACAAGTAAGATAAATTAAAAGAGCCGGAGGAAAAGGACCAAACAAACAAATGAATAAAGATGACAAAAATACCCGAACACATGGATACCCATCAAAATACTCGTAATTGGTACTCACAAAAATAGTTCATGGGTGGGAACGAGTATCATGATACTCGCGTATATATTTTAATTAAATATTTTATACTTAATTATTATTAATTTAACATTATATTTGTCTAATTTATTATTATTTCATAATAAAATTTAGAGATAAGACTATAATCATAAAATTATCATATACATATCATATTATTTAAATAATAATTTTTTTAATATATTAATTAATGTATAATATATAAAAATATAATTAAAATTGAAAACTCGTTGGGTACTCGTGAATATCTACTACCCACAAATTGTGCAGGTATGGGCACGGATATGGACTACCTATGTCCGCCCGACCCCATTGTCATCTCTTTATGTTAACAATAGAAAGAAGCAGATGACATATGTTTTCTTACTTATTCATTGATAAATCAAACAACTTATAAATAGGCTAATACATAACCGAAATCATAATGACAATAATCATTATGTAACGTGCAAATAAAAGCTATTAACTATGAAACATAATTGTTATCACAACACCATAACAATCATCATGCTCCGCTTTCCATGCTACTTCTTCGACAAACGTGGCCTTACCCACACCACTCATCTCATGCACCTTAATCATGTACAAGTTGTCATCCTTCAATTCTTGCATAATTTGATTAATGATCAAGGTTCTTAATTTCACTACTGTGTTAGACTTCATTTACTACTATGGAGAAATATCATCTATAAAGTGTTTTGCAGGCCTAATAAAGGGAATACTCGAAAAAAGCTAAGTTTTGGACCAACACTTAATAAGATTGAGCACAAGGATCATATTGAGCGGACCAGACATCATCTGAGTCCCATGATACACGCTAGGGCCACGCCCAGTGTAGGAAGGCCCTTGCTTAGAGTAAGATCTACGTTGAACGCATGAATTGAATAATTAAAGAGTTTACGTACTCTAACTCGCACGCTAACGGACGGAAATTGCACTGAGCGCATTAGGTGGTGTGCCCAACGCGAAAGAGACACTTAGTACAGGCTAGTGTGGTGAAAGGTTGTGCCTAGCTAGTTGGATCCCACACTCATGTTTAAAATTTTCAAAGCATATAAATGATCTAACCACGCAATGTCGTTCTCTTCCTTGTAATGACAACTCACTAAATTTCAGACCCAAGCAATCTGCTAGTTGGTCCTGTATTTTTCTGACATCTTCTTCTTGACCTTGTATTCCTTTCACATATGCAGAGTTGGAAACAGTGGCCTTAATCACAACAACATAACAATCATCATGCTCCGCTTTCCATGCTACTTCTTCGACCAACGTGGTCTTACCCACACCACTCATCTCGTGCACCCCAATCATGTACAAGTTGTCATCCTTCAATTCTTGCATAATTTGATTCATGATCAAGGTTCTTAATTTTACTACTGTGTTAGACTTCATTTACTACTATGGAGAAATATCATCTATAAAGTGTTTTGCAGGCCTAGTAAAGGGAATACTCGAAAAAAGCTAAGTTTTGGACCAACACTTAATAAGATTGAGCACAAGGATCATATTGAGCGGACCAGACATCATCTGAGTCCCATGTTACACGCTAGGGCCACGCCCAGTGTAGGAAGGCCCTTGCTTAGAGTAAGATCTACGTTGAACGCATGAACTGAATAATTAAAGAGTTTACGTACTCTAACTCGCACGCTAACGCACAGAAATTGCACTGAGCGCACTAGGTGGTGTGCCCAACGCGATAGAGGCACTTAGTACAGGCTAGTGTGGTGAAAGGTTGTGCCTAGCTAGTTGGATCCCACACTCATGTTTAAAATTTTCAAAGCATATAAATGTTCTTCGTTTTTCAAAGCCTTCCCAACCGTTACTAACAAAAGTGGCAATCCTTTCAAGCTTCTGCTACTTCAGATGTTGTAGTTTGTATAAGGTATTCTTTAAAGACATCGCTTGCATCCTTCTAGAACAAGCTCCAACCCTCTTCTTTAGATAAGGTTACAAGTCTAAAATTGTGTTGAGTAACCATCCCTTTGCTCAATACATTAAGATCTCTGGATGTCAGCAATAACTTGTAGCCTTTGTGTTGATCACCAAAGGGAACTCCTACTTCCTTTAAATCAATTTTTCTCCCAACGTCGTCCATAATAATAAGAACTTTATCCTCTTTTATGATCTTACCACGCAATGTCGTTCTCTTCCTTGTAATGACAACTCACTAAATTTCAGACCCAAGCAATCTGCTAGTTGGTCCTGTATTTTTCTGACATCTTCTTCTTGACCTTGTATTCCTTTCAAATATGCAGAGTTGGAAACAGTGGCCTTAATCACAACAACATAACAATCATCATGCTCCGCTTTCCATGCTACTTCTTCGACCAACGTGGTCTTACCCACACCACTCATCTCGTGCACCCCAATCATGTACAAGTTGTCATCCTTCAATTCTTGCATAATTTGATTCATGATCAAGGTTCTTAATTTTACTACTGTGTTAGACTTCATTTACTACTATGGAGAAATATCATCTATAAAGTGTTTTGCAGGCCTAGTAAAGGGAATACTCGAAAAAAGCTAAGTTTTGGACCAACACTTAATAAGATTGAGCACAAGGATCATATTGAGCGGACCAGACATCATCTGAGTCCCATGTTACACGCTAGGGCCACGCCCAGTGTAGGAAGGCCCTTGCTTAGAGTAAGATCTACGTTGAACGCATGAACTGAATAATTAAAGAGTTTACGTACTCTAACTCGCACGCTAACGCACAGAAATTGCACTGAGCGCACTAGGTGGTGTGCCCAACGCGATAGAGGCACTTAGTACAGGCTAGTGTGGTGAAAGGTTGTGCCTAGCTAGTTGGATCCCACACTCATGTTTAAAATTTTCAAAGCATATAAATGTTCTTCGTTTTTCAAAGCCTTCCCAACCGTTACTAACAAAAGTGGCAATCCTTTCAAGCTTCTGCTACTTCAGATGTTGTAGTTTGTATAAGGTATTCTTTAAAGACATCGCTTGCATCCTTCTAGAACAAGCTCCAACCCTCTTCTTTAGATAAGGTTACAAGTCTAAAATTGTGTTGAGTAACCATCCCTTTGCTCAATACATTAAGATCTCTGGATGTCAGCAATAACTTGTAGCCTTTGTGTTGATCACCAAAGGGAACTCCTACTTCCTTTAAATCAATTTTTCTCCCAACGTCGTCCATAATAATAAGAACTTTATCCTCTTTTATGATCTTACCACGCAATGTCGTTCTCTTCCTTGTAATGACAACTCACTAAATTTCAGACCCAAGCAATCTGCTAGTTGGTCCTGTATTTTTCTGACATCTTCTTCTTGACCTTGTATTCCTTTCAAATATGCAGAGTTGGAAACAGTGGCCTTAATCACAACAACATAACAATCATCATGCTCCGCTTTCCATGCTACTTCTTCGACCAACGTGGTCTTACCCACACCACTCATCTCGTGCACCCCAATCATGTACAAGTTGTCATCCTTCAATTCTTGCATAATTTGATTCATGATCAAGGTTCTTAATTTTACTACTGTGTTAGACTTCATTTACTACTATGGAGAAATATCATCTATAAAGTGTTTTGCAGGCCTAGTAAAGGGAATACTCGAAAAAAGCTAAGTTTTGGACCAACACTTAATAAGATTGAGCACAAGGATCATATTGAGCGGACCAGACATCATCTGAGTCCCATGTTACACGCTAGGGCCACGCCCAGTGTAGGAAGGCCCTTGCTTAGAGTAAGATCTACGTTGAACGCATGAACTGAATAATTAAAGAGTTTACGTACTCTAACTCGCACGCTAACGCACAGAAATTGCACTGAGCGCACTAGGTGGTGTGCCCAACGCGATAGAGGCACTTAGTACAGGCTAGTGTGGTGAAAGGTTGTGCCTAGCTAGTTGGATCCCACACTCATGTTTAAAATTTTCAAAGCATATAAATGTTCTTCGTTTTTCAAAGCCTTCCCAACCGTTACTAACAAAAGTGGCAATCCTTTCAAGCTTCTGCTACTTCAGATGTTGTAGTTTGTATAAGGTATTCTTTAAAGACATCGCTTGCATCCTTCTAGAACAAGCTCCAACCCTCTTCTTTAGATAAGGTTACAAGTCTAAAATTGTGTTGAGTAACCATCCCTTTGCTCAATACATTAAGATCTCTGGATGTCAGCAATAACTTGTAGCCTTTGTGTTGATCACCAAAGGGAACTCCTACTTCCTTTAAATCAATTTTTCTCCCAACGTCGTCCATAATAATAAGAACTTTATCCTCTTTTATGATCTTACCACGCAATGTCGTTCTCTTCCTTGTAATGACAACTCACTAAATTTCAGACCCAAGCAATCTGCTAGTTGGTCCTGTATTTTTCTGACATCTTCTTCTTGACCTTGTATTCCTTTCAAATATGCAGAGTTGGAAACAGTGGCCTTAATCACAACAACATAACAATCATCATGCTCCGCTTTCCATGCTACTTCTTCGACCAACGTGGTCTTACCCACACCACTCATCTCGTGCACCCCAATCATGTACAAGTTGTCATCCTTCAATTCTTGCATAATTTGATTCATGATCAAGGTTCTTAATTTTACTACTGTGTTAGACTTCATTTACTACTATGGAGAAATATCATCTATAAAGTGTTTTGCAGGCCTAGTAAAGGGAATACTCGAAAAAAGCTAAGTTTTGGACCAACACTTAATAAGATTGAGCACAAGGATCATATTGAGCGGACCAGACATCATCTGAGTCCCATGTTACACGCTAGGGCCACGCCCAGTGTAGGAAGGCCCTTGCTTAGAGTAAGATCTACGTTGAACGCATGAACTGAATAATTAAAGAGTTTACGTACTCTAACTCGCACGCTAACGCACAGAAATTGCACTGAGCGCACTAGGTGGTGTGCCCAACGCGATAGAGGCACTTAGTACAGGCTAGTGTGGTGAAAGGTTGTGCCTAGCTAGTTGGATCCCACACTCATGTTTAAAATTTTCAAAGCATATAAATGTTCTTCGTTTTTCAAAGCCTTCCCAACCGTTACTAACAAAAGTGGCAATCCTTTCAAGCTTCTGCTACTTCAGATGTTGTAGTGTGTATAAGGTATTCTTTAAAGACATCGCTTGCATCCTTCTAGAACAAGCTCCAACCCTCTTCTTTAGATAAGGTTACAAGTCTAAAATTGTGTTGAGTAACCATCCCTTTGCTCAATACATTAAGATCTCTGGATGTCAGCAATAACTTGTAGCCTTTGTGTTGATCACCAAAGGGAACTCCTACTTCCTTTAAATCAATTTTTCTCCCAACGTCGTCCATAATAATAAGAACTTTATCCTCTTTTATGATCTTACCACGCAATGTCGTTCTCTTCCTTGTAATGACAACTCACTAAATTTCAGACCCAAGCAATCTGCTAGTTGGTCCTGTATTTTTCTGACATCTTCTTCTTGACCTTGTATTCCTTTCAAATATGCAGAGTTGGAAACAGTGGCCTTAATCACAACAACATAACAATCATCATGCTCCGCTTTCCATGCTACTTCTTCGACCAACGTGGTCTTACCCACACCACTCATCTCGTGCACCCCAATCATGTACAAGTTGTCATCCTTCAATTCTTGCATAATTTGATTCATGATCAAGGTTCTTAATTTTACTACTGTGTTAGACTTCATTTACTACTATGGAGAAATATCATCTATAAAGTGTTTTGCAGGCCTAGTAAAGGGAATACTCGAAAAAAGCTAAGTTTTGGACCAACACTTAATAAGATTGAGCACAAGGATCATATTGAGCGGACCAGACATCATCTGAGTCCCATGTTACACGCTAGGGCCACGCCCAGTGTAGGAAGGCCCTTGCTTAGAGTAAGATCTACGTTGAACGCATGAACTGAATAATTAAAGAGTTTACGTACTCTAACTCGCACGCTAACGCACAGAAATTGCACTGAGCGCACTAGGTGGTGTGCCCAACGCGATAGAGGCACTTAGTACAGGCTAGTGTGGTGAAAGGTTGTGCCTAGCTAGTTGGATCCCACACTCATGTTTAAAATTTTCAAAGCATATAAATGTTCTTCGTTTTTCAAAGCCTTCCCAACCGTTACTAACAAAAGTGGCAATCCTTTCAAGCTTCTGCTACTTCAGATGTTGTAGTTTGTATAAGGTATTCTTTAAAGACATCGCTTGCATCCTTCTAGAACAAGCTCCAACCCTCTTCTTTAGATAAGGTTACAAGTCTAAAATTGTGTTGAGTAACCATCCCTTTGCTCAATACATTAAGATCTCTGGATGTCAGCAATAACTTGTAGCCTTTGTGTTGATCACCAAAGGGAACTCCTACTTCCTTTAAATCAATTTTTCTCCCAACGTCGTCCATAATAATAAGAACTTTATCCTCTTTTATGATCTTACCACGCAATGTCGTTCTCTTCCTTGTAATGACAACTCACTAAATTTCAGACCCAAGCAATCTGCTAGTTGGTCCTGTATTTTTCTGACATCTTCTTCTTGACCTTGTATTCCTTTCAAATATGCAGAGTTGGAAACAGTGGCCTTAATCACAACAACATAACAATCATCATGCTCCGCTTTCCATGCTACTTCTTCGACCAACGTGGTCTTACCCACACCACTCATCTCGTGCACCCCAATCATGTACAAGTTGTCATCCTTCAATTCTTGCATAATTTGATTCATGATCAAGGTTCTTAATTTTACTACTGTGTTAGACTTCATTTACTACTATGGAGAAATATCATCTATAAAGTGTTTTGCAGGCCTAGTAAAGGGAATACTCGAAAAAAGCTAAGTTTTGGACCAACACTTAATAAGATTGAGCACAAGGATCATATTGAGCGGACTAGACATCATCTGAGTCCCATTATACACGCTAGAGCCACGCCCAATGTAGGAAGGCCCTTGCTTAGAGTAAGATCTACGTTGAACGCATGAATTGAATAATTAAAGTGTTTACGTACTCTAACTCGCACGCTAACGCACAGAAATTGCACTGAGCGCACTAGGTGGTGTGCCCAACGCGAAAGAGGCACTTAGTACAGGCTAGTGTGGTGAAAGGTTGTGCCTAGCTAGTTGGATCCCACACTCATGTTTAAAATTTTCAAAGCATATATTATCACTTTGGTTTATAGTAATGATAGTATAGAATCAAATTCATAATGAATTCTATGTGTCGAAGTATAACCACCGTCATAATATTTCTTTATTTTGTGTATGGATATCTTTGTATGCTCTTTACCAACACTTTTATTGTGAACTATTATGTTAAATTTGGTTGTGTGGAGTTATCTATGTTAAACAATTAAGTTGTCTTCCAGTTTCGTTGTAAACATTATTTTCTTTATCATAAGTATGGTTTGTAATTAGTGAATTCATTTAGTAGGGTTTATTGTTGTAAAGTTATGGTGATGGAAAAATTCTCTACTCTTTGTTCTATTTCAGTTGATGAACAAGTGCATGATTCACAAATAACTATATAAGAAACCAAAATACAATATCCCTCCTCTCAACAAAAAATTAGTCTATTAGCCTCTTAACTTAAGTACTACATTTTCCATAATTACAATAAATTCAACACAATTGTAACAACAATTTAAAGTATTGAGGAGTTGTGGTGTGGATAATTATACAAGTCTACGCCATCTCACATATATGAAAGAACTAAATTTGCTAGAACCATAAACTTTTGTTTCAGTGCAAATGGGTCCATGTTTGTAAAAAAGTTTTACAAATTGGTGTTTTTATGTTCATCCTTCAACAATCCTTGAAGAGGGAAATTCATAAACTATTTTATATAATATATACAACAACGCTCATTTTAATTAAAGTTGTCGTATATGGTTAATATAACAGTGTTCCAAATGCATGACACTCTGATTTAGTAACATTTTAGTTTCACAACTTGCTTCCTAGTGAAGCTACGAACTATCCTCCTTACATCTCTTCTAATAGTGAAGAATGCTGAAAGTAGAGCAATATACATAGCTGGATATATTTGTATAGTTTTTGCATTAATACTAAAACCAGTTCTTGCCATAATAATCTCTCTAATTAGACCCCACATTAGAAGAAGTGTTCCAAAAAGACTCATCCTCCCTTGTTTTATCCAACATGTAATTGCTCCTGCCACAGTTAAGTAGCTTCCTGCTACAACCTGCATCAGGTATTATATTTTGATTGACACGGAACAACGTATGAGATAGGATATCAGGTATTATATTTTGATTGACACGGAACAACGTATGAGATAGGATATGAGACAACATATCTCGAGTGTGAGTTATCAAAGTGTAACCAAATGATGAATATATTTAGGAATTGTTTTATGAACCTCTAGGTTTTGGAGATGTGATGTGGCAGAGATTCCCTTAGCATTGTATTTGTGCAGATTTGAATAGGTTAAGGTACCTTTGTTCTTGTAAATAGCATTTGAAGGATAGAGAAGAATCTTCACTATAAAATGAGGGAAAACCTCACTTGCAATAAACTCAGAAGTTGTTACTTCTAATGGTGTCTTACATATTCCAATTCTACATGGAACACTAGCAAACAAAATATGAAACAAACTGAGAAGAATCTTTTATATTGTTTTCTTTTGTTCCAGCTTAATCAATTTGTGCTATCAATAATTGACAAAGAATGAAGAATTAATTAAATAACAATAAAGATTGAAACTTGAAAGGAAATGATATACCTGAAAATGGGAACTTGAAAAATGATGATAAAAAAGTATATAAAAAAAGCAATGGAAGATATGAGGCTAGCCCATCTCTTAGATGATGAAGCCATAGATATAAAGCTTTGAAAGGAACATCTAAAACTATAAGCTTCCCAATCATGAAAGTGATATCATATTGATGTGCCAAACAGATTTCACAAAGTTACATTTATAAATATTAATGAATAAAAATGCTTAAATAAGTTGGTTGGTGATAGGTTGAGCTTATTTGGAGGACTTTTGTCCCTAAAAGGTTGGTTTCTTTTTCTGACTTATATAGGGCATAATGCTGTAATGTGTTTTGTTATCGTGTTTGAGTAATGCTATATCATCCTACTCATCCTCCTACCCACAAAAAAGTGACATATGTCAGTGATTGATTTACAAGTGACATATGCCACTTTCTTGTGGATAGGAGGATAAGTAGAAAGATTTAGTAGGAGGATATATCATTTTCCTTAACTGTTATCAACGTTCACTTTAATCTTTGCCTTGAATCAAAGACAATAGGGAGTATTGTTTAATGCATCAACCATCAATCCATATGATTCATTTCATTCTTTGTTGAGTGATTCCTTTATAATCCATTTTTCATTTGTAAAATTTCAGTTATCTGTTTTAAGTCTCTCTTAATCTATAAATAAATATCACCATAACTATGTATAAACAGAGGATTCAGAATGAAGTTTTGCATCAAGAAAATGAACTTCTATACCATTTTCATTCAATAGATTGACAAGGTTGGAAGAAAATGTCATGTTTACACCAAAAGATTGGAAGTAAATGTCACTCATAAGCGTCATGTTTACACAAAAAGATAACTGAAGACCATTAACATATCCTGCCGCATATGCCATTTTGGGAACTCCGGCCATGTACATACACCGACAAATTAGGGCTGCTCAGTGCATGATGCTACCAACTAGTCAGATCTGGGGAGGGTAAATGTATGCAACTTTAGTCTCTCAAGTGGAGAGACTGTCTCTAAGATTTGAATATGTGACTTCCAAGTCACAAGACAATAACCTTACAATAACCTTAATTTAACAAATTTAATATGATCTGATCAGAATTTTTTCAAATCCAGTTAGTGATTAAACAGATGACCAACAATGAATAGTTAATCAAAGGGTTATAAAGGTAGGTGTCCAAAATTATGTTAGGAGAATATGTATACTTATTCCTTTTCCTTTCTATACTAAATCTAAGACATTGGTCTAGTGGGATAAGACTTCACTTATCTTCGTATAAGCCTGAAATGTCAAAGATTCAATTGCTGAGAGCGACACTTGTTAAGATAAACAATCACACACCTCAAAATAAATTAATTCATTAGAGGATAATGTTAAAATATATTTTGATATTTTAGATTAATATTAATTAGTTTAAAAATCACTTCCTTTTTTATTTTTGTTCATCAGTTAGTTTTAGTCCTTAGGTTAATTAGTTTTTATTCCTAAGCATTTCTTAACTTTCTAATTCATTCTATTCATTGAGTTCATTCAATCAATGAAGATACACATTATTTATTTGCTCCTTGATTTCTAATAGATACCCTTTTGTCACACCACCAAAAAAATATTTCTCTAAACATGTTATTTATTTTTCATTAGAAAAGGAGAAAACATTCATTGAAACAATGTATTAATTGAGCAGTGTAAAACTTTAAACACTTAATTTACAGATTATGGAAAAAACTTAGGATACCCTTCCATTAAAATAAGCACTTAATGCCATCAGGGTGATGAATTAGCTTTTGAAATCAGAAGAAAAACATTCTCAAAGCATCAACAACTTTTTCAGGCCTGTAACAAAAATAAAAGCACTTTTTTTAAGTGATTGCATAAAACATTATAGTATATTATTTACTATGATGCACTTGAATGAGTCCTAAGTTGAAATTACTCACCAATCTTCTTGTGGCATATGACCAGCTCCTTCTATCAATTTAAGCTTGATTTGTGTTGGATTTCCCTTCTGAAATTCCTCTGCTATAGACTGAGGAAGGTACTTGTCTGATAATCCCCAAGCTAGAATTATTGGTTTATCCCATCTGAAATACAAATTACAAAACTCATTTATTGGTTGAGTTCTGTGTTTTAAATTGCGGTTGCGATAACAGTTACGGCTACTACGATTGCGGTCATTACGGCCATTGCGATGCGAATTGCAGCCATTGCGGTGTGAATTATTTTGTTATTAAAACAATATTTTTGAATTCGATGCGCCCTGATGTGGTCTGGTGCGGTCCGATGTGCCATGATGCAGTCCAAATGTTGTCTGATGCGGTTGCGTTGCGGCCCGATGCGGCCGCATCATTGTGATTCGGAATCACACCACAATTGCGGTGTGATGCAGTTGTGGCGGTCACCACAACTACAATATTGTGGCTGCATCAGGTGATGCGGTCTGCAATTTAAATCACCGGTTAATGTTAAAGTTATGAGCATGTTTCCAATTGCAGACCACATAGTCATATAATGTGGTTGTGGAATGCTATTGTATCATCACCCCAAAATTTTGGTATAGCTCCAAATTACATTGATCTGGTCGCATCAGTACCACATCAAGTTCCTAAACAAATACTCAGCCACAAAATATTTCACACCCCAATGCCCACAATCGCAACGACATCATGCAATGTGATACTTTTGTTAAATCAAATGTTCAACATTAGGAGTAAAAATGTTCCAAATGAGAGTTACTTACCTTTTAGGTGGTTAGTTCCCCACCCATATCTATTTAGCACAACTTATCAATTTCATTTCATGAATTTTTTGAGTTTTTTAGGCTCAAACTGAGTAAATATACCTCTCAGTAGAAAATCCTTCAGCTATTTCTCTGAAAGTACCTTTGAAATTAGCTTTTCTTGCAGCTTCAAGTAGAGCTGAAAGCCAACGACATGAATTAGTTTTTTTTGTATAACTAAAGATATCCCCTACCATATGAATAAGGAACTAATCTATTTCGGGGTGCTGACTGTCCCTCCCAATAAGTGTCGTTTCCAGAAATCAAACTTTTGACCTTACATAAATTTATCATAGTAAACTAAAGATTTTCTAGTGATGGGACTGGATACATAAAACATGATTTCATGAGGCTTAGCTGAGGCCTAGTTTGCATAGAATACCATAGGTTCTCTCAACAAATTGTTTTATTATAATTTGAAAGTGAACAAATAAATGCAGAAATAGTAAAGAACCAGAAGCATGGAACTAACCAAATCCAGGTCCACCACTCGACAAATAAGGTAGTCGATACACATCGGCTTTTTCATTTTTCAAGACATAACTGCAAAATAATGTACTATTAGAGCCAACATACAAAAAGTTGAAATTTGAGAAGGTATTGATTGTCTCATGTCTAAACATGTTTTAATGCTTTGACATGAAAATTTCCAATGAGATACTGAGAACAACAATGACTACGAGAGATTTTGACGCAATGGCCGAAACTCGACAATTGAAGTGCATTGGACAGTTTTCCACCGGTTTAGACGAGATAAAAAAAAAATTAGTTTTGTGCTGTTTTGTCTGGGTTGTCACTAATGAATTTTTCGGTTGCTCCATGCACTCATTGGTGATTTCACTATTCCATGCATTCCATGCATAGTCATTGTTGCTCCATTTCTGTTCTTGCTATTCCATGCACTCCATGAAAATCGAGGGTTGCTCGAAAAATACTGTGTGTTATATGGTGCATACTTCATGCGCTCCATACTCATACAAAAGTTATACTCATTATATTTTTATTGATGATGTTATATTTTTATCGAAAAGTCGCAGCTAGAGAAAAACATCTAAGTTTCATCCTTCTATAATGAAATAGGAAGGACTATAGAGATGCAGAATTGTTAATTTAATCACCTAAGCTAATTAAATTGTTTACTTTAATCTAAATTTCAAAGCTATAATAGAACTTAATGCAGTGAAAGTGACAGTATAAGTTGCAGGTTACAACTTCAATTCATAAAATTACCAGACAATTGTGAAATACACTTTTGGATACATACGGGCTACCTGCTTCAATAAACCGCTCAGCCTCGATCGCATTCTGACATGTAAACTCGCCAAATAGAGGAATTCTGAAAAGGAGAGGAAATTAACCAATAGAGTGAATATAATACAATGATCAAGATCAAACAGCTAATATAAACCAAAAGACAAAGAAGGATTAAATTAAGTTGTGAAGTGACATGTAGAGCATAATTAATGGCCACCACACACCTTAAATTGCTTAACTTCATAGCTAAAGCAATGTCACGGAACATTCTTATAAAATTTCAAAACATGATATATTTGCTTAAACTATCAAGCTTCCATTGGTGATGGCATCAAAATACGATGCAGACACTATCAAGTTTGTGCATATAAGATACAATAGAATTGAAGAAATCACATCTTCAGTTGAAGGAATTCTTTAGTGAAGGATTTATAGTGATTTCAATGCAAACACGATCGAGGGCATTCATTAGTTGAGGCCTTGAGGGAATATACAGTAACAGAAGGACTCATGTTCTTCAAGAAAATGGTTAGTTAAAATCTTTGTTGGAAGTGAACATGGGGTGCTTGTATTACGTTTTGAGATTAATAAAATCAAGAGATACAACAAGGAAACTATAAGTTCGGCAATAATTCATCGGTAATATAACGACCAAACCTTAGCTTCTGAAAAAGTCCAGGAACGGCAGACGAATCTGTTAGTGGACTGTTCAATATTGCTAGCTTCGATATCTTGCTTGAGTTCTTCAGAGCCCAAGTTAGTCCATATGAACCTACAAGAAATCCCTTAAGGAGAGGTGTGACCATATGTTAGACACGTTGTATGGGTTGTTCGTGAATTGGTTTTCGGAGAACTAAGAGAAACGGAAGGCTTCAGAAAAAACCAACTCGCAAACACATCCTAAGAAGTTCACGAAACTTAGATGCAACTAGAGTCTATACACCTCTTTCTAAATTGACCATCCCATCCCGGTTATGCATAAATAACTATATTACATTATTTCAGTCAATTTCACTGAATTTTCGATACGAGAAATGCTACCACATATCGTACTCTTCATGCTTTTGATACCTGAACAACTAGAAATAGGGGAGATTCGATCCGTAACACATCAAGCAGTTTATCCAACGCATCATGAAACTCCTTTTCTGTAAGAATTGAAAGAACATTTACAAGTTATGAGGTTTATGGAGTAAAAACTGGTCACATGATATAAGATTATTCGTAATATAACCTGTGTAGTTAAAACCGTATCCTGGCTGCGGTTTGTCACTGAAACCAAATCCTATCCAGTCAGGTGCAAAGCAGTGGAACCCGGCATCTCCCAACTGTTTAAGGGAAAGAACATTAAGATAAAAATTAATAGCTAACAAAAAAATGCAAAACCAAACTCGAAATAGTAACTCCCGAAACCATGCTGCATCGGTTATTAGATATCCCAAGACATGTAATTAATGAAGGTAAAGTAACAATGTAAGGCCACAAAGGATGTCTACAAGTTTATTAGTGAAACTTTTTTTGGTTAGTTGATTATGTGAAGAAAGAAGGGGACAAAATGTCATCTAAGATATTAACAACAGATCATTATTCGGCTACTCGTGAGGTTACGGGCCTCGAGAATTGGCTTTGTTAGACAGTCGATGTCATTTCGTCATCCCGAAAGATCATGTGTGAAATGTAAAGTAATTGGTTAAGAGGGTCTTTTATTCCATAGATTGTATGACTCTTTCTCTCTTGTCCTGATTTTCACTTTTGTTTCTAGGCCAAAAGTTGTAGTATCTGACTCCAATATCACTTGTTTGATCGAGCGCTTACTACCAAACCAAAAACGATAGCTCGTGATGAAGAAGCAACTTTATTTCCTTAAAAATTCTCGTAATAGTATCAAACCAAAAGCTATAGCTCATGATGTTAAGTGCATCGAATTCTAAGGGCGATGTTGATCAAACAAAGGCAATCTCTAAAACAAAAGGAGAACCAATGTAGTAAGATAACCTCAGACATAACAACTCGGTAGCTAAAAGATTGCGTTGGTGCTCCGTGAAGGAAGAGAATCGTTCCGCGTCTGCTTTCAGCCGATCCTGCAAACAATGAGAACGAAAGGAATATATACTTGTCTAGCAATTTCATAAACTTGACGACAACTGAAAGCATATTTTTCAGCAGATACTACCAGTTTCCCTCACAAACCATCTTAATTTCCCAGATTTAATGTATGACCCGAATTCCTTGCCCTTGTCTTCTGTCCTCTACGAACACCGATACACAAATCACCAAAGTATTACAACATGTCCATGAATAAATATATCATCATTTATCCAAATTCAGGAATAACAAAGTAAACTATATAGTATATACATATGGTGCATATCTAGTGAGAGGAATGTGTACTTTAAGAAAGTGAGAAGAACAAATCTTAAACAACAATTATACTCAAGATTAAAAAGTCATGTGACTACTTTAAAAAAAGCGTATGCGCTTTTGTAATGTTAATCATTCAAATAAAATTCAATGATCAAGATATACCGATATCACCTCTCGTATTGAAAAAGTAGTCTTGGCTTGTATGGTTCATATAGATTACCAAGCAAGGGTGCTTACACCATTAATTCGATAAAGTGTACTTTAGTCCCTCCATTTTGAGTCGATGTTTGTCATCGACTTTATCTTGGATGAAAAATGTTAAGGTGGAGGAACTAAATACTTTAAAAAAAACATAGGAATTAATGCAATTTTTCTCCCTATATTTATAGGTTGAAATGATTTTAGTCCTACATTGTTTCTTTCTTTTAAGTATTTAGTCCTCATATAAGCATTTTCCATCTAAAGTTAACGACTAAGACAAACATCAATACTGATTTAAAATGGAGGGAATAAATACTTAAAATAAACAACAAGAATCAAGTCTTTATCTCAATAGGTGAGGTCGGCCACATGGATCGAACAACACATAAATACTTAAAATAAATAACAACAATAACAATCAAGCCTTTATCTCAGTAGGAAAAGCTCAAACTATATGGATCGAACCACGTCATAATGCATAAAGAACACAAGGTCTTAACATTGAAGATTAAAAAGAAGAAAGAAAAAGAAAGGTTACATAGAGCATTTGGCCAACATTGCCATCCTCAGCAGGACTTTGAGGGAGTTGAATAGCACTACGGCTTGAAGGGTTATCAGTGACAAATCCAAAAGGGTTGAAATCAGTGGAATTTTTGTCATTGTTTTCACTGTTATTATTATCTGTTGAACTAGCTTTAACTGTAACTACTCTACTTGTAGTTAATGGTAGTTTTATTCTATAAGAGTAAGTAATGGAAAAGTTGAAAGTGGAAGAGAACATAGAACAAAATGCCATTGATCAACAAAGAAGGCTTCAATGGTTCAAACTTCAACATAACAAACAAAAACTAGCCACTCATTTTCATTTATAGATTGTGTTTCATGTGGTCCCTACCTAACTCAATGTTGTCCTCAAATATTTCTAACTAACTTGTGGCCATAAATACATAACACATAATCTACATTAGACTAATATTTATCTCATATCATTTATATTACTATATTTAATATTTAATGATGTGTAATAATGATATATAATAAAAAACTTTTATACTATAAGTACATACATTTTATCAATATATACTATTGAAAACAATTTTTTTATGCTAAAAGGAAATCAATTAAGAAGACTATATACTTATTAGAGTGATTAATGAAGAAATATCTAAAAGCTAGAGAGAAGAAATGAGTTGAGCTACTTAAAACCATAGTTATAAAAATCATTTTGTGCCGACCGGTTAAAGCGGTGAATCGATTTCAATACTAGTGTGGTACAACAATTATATCAATCATGCAATTATGCAGCTCAAAACCAGCCAAAACCGAGCCGATTTTCAATTAAAAAGTATTGGTCATACGATTGATTTTTATTTAAACTTAATTTTTTAATAAAAAATAAAAATAATTATTGATTTTTCAACATTAATGTGAATATATTATATATGTATATCCAACTTCACTAGAATACAATTTAATTAGTGAACCAACAATTGAACATTATATTAGTATGTCTAACAGTTTGATGACCGGTACAATATTAATAATACTAGCTTAAAGAAAGTTTATTTTTTCACCCATGAATGAGGGAAAATTAACACATAAATAAAATGACAATATAAGTTTTACTTCCTAAAATCAATGTTATTAAAACCGTACTGGTTATCAAACCGGTTAGGCTACTGGTATAGTGGTATAATGGTTCAACCGGTGTTTTAGTAATTAAACCATATGTCGGTTAAACCGGACATACCTGCTTATATATATATATGTAAACCTATAACAAAAAATTTCAAATAAGTATGTATTCAAATTTATAATTCATATTCATAATCTACTCCAAATTCACACAAACAACATTCTTTAACAAAATCAAAGTCTAAAGTACAAAACATATATCAATCAAAAATTATCACTTAACAAACGCAAAATACAAATAAATGACACAAGTATCAATCCTTAAAGTTGAAGAATTGGTGAAGAATTAAAAATTTGAAATGTGAGGCAGTGTATTTTCACTTTTCATGGTTGAAGGAGACCATTTCCCCTAAATGACGTCGTTTAGGGGATGAAATTAATATATATATATACAAACCGACCGGTTTTAACCGGTTCACTGGTTTTCACCGGTTCTATTGCATATGCGGTATAACATACATACCGTACCAGTTAGGGGTCCGGTTCACCAGTTTTCTAGTTGAACCGGCCAGTACATTACGGTTTTATAACATTGCCTAAAATAATTAGACTATTCTCAAATTAGTTTAAGAATAACCAATTTGGTAGGATTTTTAAACTTGCATGAATTCAATTAATACATTATTTATTTATTTGAGAACTAGGTTGGTGACATGTGTATTATTGAAGAACAAAATAACTGAACTTTTTAAGTATAACTACCGAGATATCCGTGCGGATGTATGGGGTAGCATTTTTTCTTGTATGGTTAAAAATACACGTTTTATATATACATTCATATAGTTAAAACATACATGTTACTTGTGTATTTGTATGAATAAAAATACATATGGTACTCGTGCATTCGTATTGTTGAGAAGACACTGTTACTTGTGTATTCACATGATTAAAAACACATGTTACGCATGCATTCGTATTACTAAGAACACATATGTGACTCATATATTTTAATGGTTAAAAACAAACATGTTACTCTTACATTCACAAATCACACATGTTATCCGTACATTAACATTTTTAAAAGGACACATGTGTTATTCGCATTCGTATAGTTAATGCAAACATGTACTATATTTGCATTTATATAGTTAAAAATACACATGTTACTTGTGTATTCACATGATTAAAAACACATATGTTATATGATTAAGAACAAACATGTTACTATATTTGCATTCATATAGCTAAAAACAAACATGTTACCCGTAAATTTGCACGATACGTTATTTTTTTGTCATATGATTAAGAACACACATTACATGTACCTCCATGGCTCCATATGGTTAAGAACACATGTTATTCGTGTACATCCATATGGTAGTTGATGGTAATGATAGTTAATGGTTATTAGTATTAAATTTTGTAAATGAAAATTCAATTTTGAGTTATAAGAATTGATTTAAGAAAATTAATTGTTGGATATAATTTTAAACATATGTACTTGGTGATTAATAAAAATTAGAGTAAATTACACTCACCCCCTGAGTTTTAATGAAATTACACAAACCGCATCTCCCTTCTTTGTCATTACACCAATCACTCTTCTCTCCTACACAAATCACCCCTAGATTTATACATACATTACACATACTACCCCGCATGTTATAAAAGTGTAATATTTTAAAGAAAAAACGTGTGATGAATGTAATTAAGTTAAACAAAATATTGTATATTGTGTAACGCTTCAAATAGTACAAAAGCGAATGTTTCTTTATTATTTTTGTGTCAGTAAAAAATACATTAATAATTTCAAATAAATGTTTAAATAACACTTATATTATTTTATAACGAGCCAAATAATGAAGACGCATTGACTCTTATATTATTTGAATTTTTCTACATAATATACAATATTTTTTTTAATTAATTACACACATCATACGTTTTTTGTTTAAAATGTTACACTTTTATATTATGCAGGGGTAGTCAGTGTAACATATGTACAAAGTTAGGGGTGGTTCGTGTAAGGACAAAAAAGTGAGGGGTGATTTGTGTAATTTCACTAAAACTCATGGGGTGTGAGTGTAATTTACTCTAAAAATTAATATAAATGAATATATAAAAAATGTGGATAATAATAAGATAATATGATTGCTAATCATAGTATAAGATATTAATATAATTGTTTTTACAATATTATAAGGAATGTGCATAATAGGATAATATGATTGCTAATCAGAATATGAGTTTAGGGAAAATTATATCATATAAGAGTTGATTTAGGGAAATAAAGGAAGATTTTTTGAGTGAAAAATAATATGAGAATAAATGTGTATAATAATATTTTTATGAAATCATTAATGACCATTAGGTATAATAATTATATTCATTCTAATTGAATTATTCATGAATATTGCGGTATGATAATGGTGATGAATGATGATTAATTGTTGAGTATAATTTTAAAGATATGTACCTGATGATTAATATAAATTAATATATAATAAATGTGCATAATAATAAGATAATATGATTGTTAATCAGAGTATGAGACATTAATAGGATTGCTTTCACAATATTATAAGAATTTAAAGCACCACTTATAAGAATTGATTTAGGGAGAAATATATAAGGAATGTTGATAATATGATAATAGGATTGCTAATTAGAATATGAAATATCAATAAGATTGCTTTCACGGTATTATAAGAATTTAAAGCTCCATTTATACTAAGAATTGATTTAGAGAAATTAATTGTTGGGTATAGTTTTAAACATATGTAGCTGATGATTAATAGAAATTAATATAAATAAATATATATGAAATGTGTATAATAATATTGATAAGAATTGATTTAGGGGGAAGTATATAAGAAATGTGTATAATAGGATTGTTAATCAGAGTATGAAATATTAATAGCGTTGTTTTCAGAATATTATACGAATTTAAAGCCTCACTTATAAGAATTGATTTAGGAGAAATATATAATGAATGTGCATAATAGGATAATAGAATTGCTAATCAATAGAATGTGCACAATATTATAAGAATTGAGAAATATAAGAATTGATTTAGGGAAATAAAAAAATATTTTTTGTGAGAAAAAGAATATAAGAATAAATGTGTATAATGATTTTTTTATGAAATCATGAATGATCATTAAGTATAATAATTATATTCATTTTAATTGAATTAATTATGAATATTTCATAATGGTAATGGTGATGAATGTTAGATTTTAAACATATGTACATGGTGATTAATAAAAATTAATATATAAAAAATGTGCATAATAATAAGATAATAGAATTGCTAATCAGAGTATGAGATATTTATAAAATTGCTTTCACACCACATCATAACACCGATATTTTACAATTATTACCAATACTCTTTGCTTACAATATCATCATTCTTTTTCTTCTTATTAGATAATATTACATCATACTTTGATTTTCTTTATTTCTCATTCTAAGTTTTTTAATATTCTGACTTTGTGATTTTTGTTAGTGAGAGTTCATCATTTTCGGGATAATGTGGATGAAAATTTAAAGAATTATTTTTGTTTTTACATAATCAAACCGCAATTTCCTGTAGGTAACGGTAATTGCATACGTGCATAATAAAAAAATCTTACAATCTCATCATTCTCTTTCTTCTTCTTAGGTAACATTATATTACATCATGCTTTACTTTTTTTCATTTCTCATTCAAAGCTTTTCATTATTATGACTTTGTGATTTTTGTTACAGATAGTTCATCATTTTCGGGATAATGTGGATGAGAATTTAAAGAATTATTTTTGTTTTTACCTAATCAAACAACATAATAGGATAATGTGTCATTTTGATATATGAAATGAACGTAGAGGATAATGATATAATGTGAGATTATTCATGGTAGTTGATGGTTTGATGTATGATATGAATGTAGATAATAATGATACAATGTGAGATAATGCATGATAGTTGGTGGGAGTGTTTGAGTGAGAAAACTTTGCATGAGAAGACTAATAATAGAAAACATTTTTTCTTTTAGTATAATAGATGTCGTGAACTCGATATGTTGTATTTACATATTAGTCTTAAATACGATATAGATAATAATGAGATAACTTATAAGAGAGTTATTTAATGCCTACATATGCTCAAATATTAAACTATGTTAACTTTGCACAGTTAATGACATTTTTTATTAAATAAAATTAATCAAACAAATTATTAAATTGAAAATTCCTATTATATATGTTATATGTCAAATTTCATAAAAAAATCTAAAATTGTTTAATATTCCAATAGTATATATTAACTAACATAATATATATTTTCGAAATACATTAAAATCGAAGGTATTTAATTTTATTTTTTAAAGTCAATGACTTAGATGATATATAATAATTAATCTACATTTCCAACTCACCTTAATATTGAGACGTGAAGGAATAGGAAGTAAGGAAATATATTTTAATTATGATTTTTATTACTGCAGCACAATTTCTTTCCCACAAATTGTATCATTGCATGTATCAATTATTATGATTGATTAAAAAATATCTAATCATTAAATTTTTAACCTAAATATATTTTCCAACCAATCATATCAAATAACATACTTTTTGGGACAACAGATATACTCCAAAAAAAATTACTATCATATTATAAATTTTTCTTTGTATCATCTCTCCAATCAAATAAGGGGAGAAAAGAAAATTAATTATTTTTCCTCCCTTCTCTTCTATAACAAAACCAACCAGGAAAAAATATTTCCCTTCTTTCCTTCACTCCCTTAAATGTATTATTAAAACTTGTCCAATTATATTCATTATGGTTGGCCTAAAAAAGATTCATGTGTAGATGAGGATTGGATAGGGGAGGCTTATGATGTCGATCTTAAACTCTTTCAAACATGCTTATTCGGATCGTGCATGACAATACTAGAGAAGGCGATAGTGGACATGTTGACGATGGTGAAAGTTTTTCGAAGGGTCAGAACACATTTTAACAATAATCAAACCTTAATCCCACTCTGTAGGATCGGGGATAGGAGGAGCTTATGCTACCCTGTTAGCTCGCCAAGAGTACTCTATCTCTCTTATCTTGGCCATAAATCATGTCCTAAACAAAGTAAATGCAAAAAATTATGACACAATGAAGAATAAGTACATAAAAAAAGAATATCAGATATTATAAAGTCAAATTCTATAGCAGGTTGATAAAGATAGAATCACCCTTGAAACTACAAAAACAGAAACTATGTCTTGACCATCAGAGAAGCCAAGCAAACTCTACAACATTGTCTCATCTTTTTTTTTTGGGATGAAAAACAAAGTACAAATTCATTAACCTGATGAAGCTATTTGCTGCTTTTATTACTAGAATCTACACGTTGATTTCATTAGAAGACATCAGGGGGGAAATGCCCATGAAAGGTGTTGTTGCTTTGTTGAGCCCTCTCCAAATACATTGCCAAAGTATACTTATTCATCTGTCAACAAACCATAGATGCAGAATTTATCAGTATGCATAAAAAAACAATTTTTTATAGTTCAAAAAATTCAATATTAGATTATTATCTTTCATCCAACATTTACCTAATAATATGTTTGTCTAAATTTATTGATGGACCAACTTTAGTATGTAAAGAAGTTTTTTATGCTAAGTGATTGCAATAATTAAAGCAATGACCCATCCCCTTTTAAATTAAAGTGGTGTTGGGAGTAAATAACCAAAGAATGGAAACTTCCAATGCTAACTTTTAAAACTGGAGATAAATGCTACTAGCAACAATGTGCTTATGAACAAAATTGAGTCATTTCTACAATTTATGCAGTCATCATTTTTTCTTCTTTTATATGGCACTTTACTGAAGGGCCGGATTTAAAAGTTAAGTGTACTATATTTGAATTTCCAATTTTCAGTTGTTAATTTATAAAACCAAATATGTGAAGAATTAAATTCATTCACTAAAGGTGAAAACACAGGGATAAAGTTGATTCAGACCTCAAGAGTTCTGATCTGCTCCTGGTATTGAGTCACCGATTGCTTCAAATGCTGCAACTCCTGGTTCTTATCCTCATAATCGGAAAAGCGCTCAAGCTGGATTCTAAAAGCATTCTTAAAAGAATTTTTCTCCTTCATCAACACTTCAATTTGCTGCTTCAGCATCAAGTTCTCCTGAAAATGGAGACATCTTAGGACAATTTATTATACAAGCTCAATCAACGGAAATGGAGAGGATAGTCGACACAATTATTCTCGAATCAGTAAGTATTATACATATATACAAACGTCAACTGTGCATCCAGATATCATGGGCCAGCTTATATCTGGTTCTATTATAATCAGGCACTAAGGCCCTCCAATGCATTACAAAATACAAACATGTCTATTCAAATCTTGGAGATCCATAGAAAAGAACGTCTAGGCACAGTAAGTTTCACCCCCGCCTCCACATATTATCTTACAATATAAGCAGGTGAAACTAAAAGATACATACAATCGGAATATGTTGTGTTAAGGGATTAAATCCTGTTACCCATTATTAAAGTTTGATTGCCTTTCCTTTTATGTTTTTATTCCTTCCGTATCAAGTAGTAAGTGTTTCGGAAATTAGTGTTTAATTTCTTTCCTTTTTCCAGTTCCTGGCATCTCGCTTCCCTGGCTGGCTTGAGGTATTAAAAACTGTTCCCTTAGTAGAATAATAAAACACAGAATTATTCTCCAAAACATGTTGTCAATTATAATAAATAACCATGACGGAACAACCTAAGTTTAAGTCTAAGTACACCCTTACACAAACTATCCAATCTTGAGAGATCCAAAATCGCCCAACTGCTACTTCAATAATCCCTTGCCAATAGCATACAGCGTGCAATTATGTTACTCCTTAGAAAGGACATTCACTCAGTGACATGCAAGACATTAGATACTGGTTAAGTAACATGAAATATTAAATGATTCTAGCGTGAATACCTTTTGAAGAAGATCAATTGCATCGGCATTTGCACGTGCACTGATAGATTTCTCTAGAACCTCCAGCATTCTAGCAGTACGGCTTCTAGCATCGCCAACACTAGTAGCAGTAGACATTTCTGTAACGAAAAATTCAACCCATTCTGCTCCATTTGCAGGAAGGTGGTTCATAGCAGGCTGATTCTCAGAAGCAGAAGCATTCCCATCATTTTCCAATTTAGCTGCAAAATTTCTCAGAAACACGTCATTTTCTAAGTTGGTTTCATTATTAAAACATGTTGACAACTTATTCAACTCAGTTCCCCATTCTCTAGCCCTTGTCCAGGTCACAGGGGAAGAGTATCACTATGCATCATAAGGTGAATGGAACAACAGTAAAAATATCCTATTGGAGAATAGGTATAAGCAGAACTTCTTCGCATAAACATCTTTACTGTACAAAAACATCTAACTGCGTATCTCAGTCATACATACCTGTATAGACATTAACCTCAGCCTCTGATCCTTCGGCAGTTCCAGAATTTCCATCTGCAGTTCCCAAGCAAAGCTCATTCAGCCTCTTGATGGCACCCTCTAGATCATAGCCAGATTCTTGCAGAGCTCTCTCATAAAGCTGAAATGTAAAATATCAGCTAATAAGGGAAAACATTTAGCAGAAGGAAATCATCTATCAATTACGCAATCCATATGCAACTTTTGGTGAGCGTCAACCAATAATAACATAACAAATAAATGATTGAGTTGTTTAAAGATAAAGTTACAAATTCAACCTATGAATTTATAAACACACGTCATATACTCATATAATTTTAATCCCTGAAATCCTAAGGACCACTCGCCCTATATCTGGAACCTATTTAACTGATGGATTATAATATTAAGAACTAATATAAGCACAGCTTATAACATCAGGGACAAAAATGATGATTACTAAAGACTAAGGATTAATATGACGTATTTACAAAAGTCAACTCAGTTGGTAGATGTGTGGGACATAAAGTGTGAGCCCGTGGGTTCAAACACCAGAAGCTGCACAATTTCTCCCTTATTTGTTCATGTCAACATCTTCGCCTATAAAAAATGACGTATTCACAAACTAAAACCATAAAGGTGGGTTTTTCTTATTTAAATGAGCAATTTCTCGTGCTTTGTTTGGATAATTCCATTATTACTTTTTCCGGTACTTAAAAATTTAGGATTAAGAGTGGCTTCCCCATCCTGTGATCAGGCCATCTTCAAGGCTCAACAAACGCTTACCGATGTAACCACCAACAATGAATCCTAGCAAAATTTAAACCCAACCAATTTAATCAACATGTCGCTGATGAATTATTTATACAACTAGAATTGACATCTTCTCACATCCACACATGATAGATTAACTCTACCTCGAAGTATGACATATCTCAATATTCACACACACCCGCATCAATATATGATGCCTAACCACAAGTTGAACCTAGTTGTAGAGAAAAGCATTTTCCTTGTTCGACAAAAACAAACAAATCCTGGAAATACATAAACCTCAAATCAAAATAAAGAAGGCAAAAATCAATCGAGCCGCCATAAAAATTAAAATAATTGCATTTCCTCTCTTACATTTGCACAGACATGTCTACTTTACCTTGGAAGACAGCATACCTCGGTACTCACCCACCCTCATCTAACCAGGTGTTAGATCCAAAAGAAAAAAAATTAGGCTGGGGGGGGGGGGGGCATATATACATGTTATTTTAGTTGTTTTTTATTATAAAAGTAATACATATATAATTAATTTTAAAAAATATACTGACAGGTGATTGGTCCTAATCCAGATGCCAAAAAACATTTTCCTTGTTTTTACTAGGAAAAAATCCTGGAAATACATTAATCTCAAATCAAAATAAACCAGACATTAAACGATTAGATCACCACGAAAAATAAAAATGAGCTACATTTTCTATTCTAGTTAAACTTAAAACAGAAAAACAAAAATTAGCGGATATAACACTTGGGAATACATAAATCTTAAATCAAAATAAGGCAGACAATGAACAACTAAATCACCACAATTTTTTATAAATACATCACATTTTCGATTTAGTTGAAGTTAACACACACAAAAGAACACTTTTTTGGAATTGTCAATATAATGGAATGATAGGATTCAATCATAAGGATCTTTTCATTTTCCACCTTCTATAATTCCATAGAATATTTTGAATCATTGTTAAAATTCAGTAGATAAATTTCTATTTCACACTAAAGTAAGGCACGAAAGAAAAAAGATAATCAATCCTGAAGTCGGGGTAAGAAAAGGTATAAGCAAATTATTGATTTTTTTTCCCAATAAGAATTTGGTTGTGGAAGCAGGACAAATTGAGTCCATTTCTATGAAATATTTGAATATGTGGGTATATGTAGTAGTATGTATTAATCAAATGAATTCCGTTATGACTGTGACATCAATTCAAATCGGTTTTGAAATAATTCATTACATCAATTGATCCATATTTATAAAATTCGATATCAATAAACCCAAATATTCATTTGATTGAAGACTAATAATTTCCATAGAACACAAACTAGACACTACAACAGAATTCCAAAAATGCATATATATATAAACTTTATCAAGGATTTAATCTACACTAATTAAATACATTTTAATTCATTTCAGAACTAGTTATAAAACAAAACAACTCATACACTTTGATTCCTTAAATCAATAAATAGTACCGTTAGAGTCTATTTCTTCCCCAGTGTAAAAACTATAGCCCAAGCAACAATTATTATATCCATGGAAATTGAAATAAAGCCCAGAATACACAAATCAAAACAAAAACCAACCCAACAATGAAATCACAATAAAAAACAATAATTTTCTATTTGAAGTTGAAAAGAAAAAAGAAATACTGACAGGGTGATCCAGATGAGGAAAAAGATTGCGAAGTTGTTCGATGAGAGAATGATGATGAGGTGAAATTCGAATTGGTGAAGTTGAAGAAGAACAACGAAGCCTCTTGGAGATTGGAGGAGATTGAGGAATTTCTTCGAATAAAGCTCTCTTGCTTCCACACACAGCAGCAGACATCGTTCAATTCAATTAAATTCGATTCGATTCGATTGGGATTTGATAAGTTAGGTTTAGGGTTTGAAATTGGGAATTTGGATATGAAAGAAGGGTTTCAAATTTAGTTATGAATAAAAGTGTAGAATGATGAAGATCCTTTATTTATGTGTTTGTTGAATGATGAAGTATATATATATATATATCTCACGTGCTTTCACGCGCGTTCGTTACAGTCATTTTCTGACTCAGTTGACTATAATTGCTGTCAAAATTACAAATATGTCATAATCAGTTGGAAAAGAGAGAGAACTTTGTAGTATGAAAAAAAGATAATGAAGTCGTAGATAGGAGGGTGAAAACACTTAAACAGAATATTAATAATCCAACATTAATTAAAAAAAAATTATTTCACATCATAGTTATTTATTTTTTGAAAAATACAATTGTTTGAATTAGTAGATATATCTAATTCATTGGATTTTCGAAAAATAAATGAAAAGTGACTTTAGTACGATTTAATATAACTAAGGGTACAAAAATATTAACCTTAGCTTGAGGGTGGATTTGCCCCGAGATATAAATTATGACTAAACTCATTAATGGACACTAATATTAATATAACCAAATGACATAGATTAATCATGAAATGTGCGGTATGAAAATCAGATGAATGTGATCTTTTTATGAGTAATGCTATATCCTCCTACTAAATCCTCCTACCCACAAAAAAATGACATATGTCACAAAGTGATACTTTATTTGTTAGTGATTGATTTACAAGTGACATATGTCACTTTCTTGTGGGTAGGAAAATTAGTAGGAGAATTTAATATGAGGATATAGCAGTTTCCTCTTTTTATTTTCAACTCGTAGATAATTTGATGGTAAAATTGAACCACGAGCTTTCTTAGGCAGGAAAATTATATCCATAAATATGTTTATATCAAAAGAATATTCAAATACAAACTTTTATTGAACTAGATATTAAATGGTGTAATACCAACATGAGCAATATGTACATAAAAGATCTTACGTGATAAACATTTATTTATTTCAATTTTCATGGATATAATGAAATCTGAGCCGATAAGAAAAAAAAAGATAATCAATTTATCTACGTAATATATAACATCTTCTGATTTAATGTTCACCTTATCGGCTCAGATTTTATGGACACATTTGATTCATTTTAAATTATTGTTTCACCACTTTGATTAGAGTGATACTACCAACAAAATTATCTTAATGGAGCTAGATTGCAAAGTGAAGCTAACAAATCTTTCAAGAAAATATTGACAATTCTTAATACAAAACACTATGTTCAACAACACAGTAATTCACAATGGTGAAACATGACATAGAATCTCAAACTTACAACCCCATGAGGGGGAAAAAACACTATACAAAACATACAAAACACTCATAAATCCATGCATGCATCAAACATTCCCATGCTTCTATAACAAATATGCATCAACAATTGCTGAAAACTTCATAACCTGTCCTTTTTTAGTTTAATCTTAATGCAGAGTTTTAAAGTTTTTTACATTATCAACCTATTATACGTCACCACATGTGTGACTTTTGATGCAGTTATTTCAAAAGTCGCATATTCTTAATGACATGATAATAACGGTTGATAACGTAAAAAAATCTTTACACTATCGATACATCGTAATTAAATCATTTAATGTCGGTATCGTTAGTATTCTCTTCCAAGTCATGTTTGTATTCTTTTTCTGCTGAGATGAAATCTGAACTATCTTCAGCCATTGATGCACCATCATTGTATTCTGCAACAAGAGTGTTTCTGAACATTTCACTATTCTCTATCTGAGAAAGTTTCTCTTTAGATTCTCCCTTCAATAACTCTACCACATCAAGCATGGTAGGTCTTTTCTCAGGTTGAGTTTGAGCACATATCATTGCAACAAAAACAACTCTTTTAAGCTCTTCTTCCACATATTCACCATTTAGTTTTGAATCAACAAGTTCGCTAAATTTCTTCTCGCAAACCAGTGGCAATGCCCAATCAACTATTGATCGCTTCACCGTGGAACTAACCTTTTCGATTGGTTTTCGGCCACAGGCAAGTTCTAGAAGGAGAATGCCAAAACTAAACACATCACAACTCTCGTTTGCTTTACCTAACATCGCATATTCGGGTGCAAGGTAGCCAAGAGTGCCCTTAACTTTTGTAGTCACATGTGTTGCCCCGTCAGGGATCAGCTTAGCGAAACCGAAATCAGCAACGTGGGCCTGGAAATCTGAATCCAGCAATACATTGCTTCCCTTAATATCTCTGTGGATGATATGCGGTGTTGTTTGGTGGTGAAGATACCTGAAAGTATAGGAATGCTGTAATGATAGTGGCTAGTACCCCAAAAAATTATCTAAATAAGTTTTTGGTCCCCATATTTCCCATTCATTTAGGTTATAGTCCCTATAGTTTTTATAGGGATGTCAATCCTTATATCTTCACTCATTCGTATCGGTTATCAAACCGGTCAGGGTAATGGTATATTGGTATAGCAGTTTAACCGATGGTTTACTAATTAAATCACATACCGGTTAAATTAGATATGCATATATAATATATTAACATTAATATTGAAAAATCAATAAAAAACAATAATTTTTTATTTTTATTAAAAATTAATTTTAAATAAAAAATCGGCCGATATGATCAGTACGGTTCAATTGAAAACAGACCGGTATGACCGATATGATTGCGTAACCGGTTTTGGCTGTTTTTGACCGATATGATTGCATAACCGGTATAATTGTTGTACCGTACTGGTATTGGGACCGGTTTAGCGGTTGAACCGGCCGACATTAATCGATTTTCATAACACTGATACGAAACATCCTTCATTAAAAAATAGGGTCCAACACCTTAATGGATGATAACTATAGGAACCTAAAATCAGATTAGTGAAAAATATCGGGGCCCGAAAACTTTTGTAGTAGGGACCAAAACCCAAATAAACGAAAATATAGGGACTGACATCCAAAGAAAAATAGTATAAAGACTAAAACCCAAACAGGCAAAAACTATAAGGAAGCAGTAAAAGCTTATATAAACAATAAAAGAAAGAATTAATAATAGTGGCAAAAGTTGACAAGGAATGTCAGGTAAGTACTCACACAATTCCCTCAGCAGACCCGATTGCAATATTCATCCGTCGATTCCAGTCGAGAAGGCATTCGGCTGCGTGCTGTCCATGAAGATGAGATTGCAGGCTCAAATTTGGCATATAGTCATATACAATTAATCGTTCCTGTCCTTCGGCACAATAGCCACGCAGACTTAGAAGATTTTTGTGTCGCACTCTTGCCAATATTTCAACTTCGACGCCAAATTCCATATCTGCTTTGTTACTCCAAGCTTTCAATCTTTTCACTGCAATCTGCACGCGTGCACGGATTAAAATGGCCTCTAATATTTGTTTTTCGGTGTTAATACCATCAACATGTTTTCGCTAGTTTCAATTCTCAAGCATTATCTAAAATGTTTTGAATAGATGTTTTTGCAGCATAAGCACCTGAAACTTCTGATAATATTCTTTAGAAATCACATTACAAGGTCAAATCAAATCCTACAAGTATAAGGAACCATTCAATCAATGGCCATCTCATTCCAATGCTAAGACTAGGAATGAAACATAAAAATGCTTATCAACAGCGATCATCGTGTTATTTAGGCTCACTCACAAATCATAAGAAGAAAACAAGTTACTCATATTGAAGGATTGCAAGCACGGATATGACACGAGACACAAATACGATAGGACACGAGACACAAATACGATATGACACATACACATGAATACAGCCGATTGTAAAAATTATAGGAAATGACACATCTATGATACTTAACATAAGATTAACATAAAAGCACCAATCTTCAATTGAAAAAAAATAGAGAAATAATGTTTTAAGAGTTGACATGAATCTTGGTAAATATTATAAAATGTTAACATTCATCTAATTATTGTGGCATTTCCATCTATGTCTGTATAAAAATTCAAAAAGTAAAAGAAAAGTTATAGAATACGGAATGCTCATATTGCAGCAACGGAAGTTATAAGAAGCAACCTCGGGGAGGGGGCGATGCTACCCAAGAATTTACTTAAAATATACAAAACAATGACTCTTTAGTAAATAGAATATCTACTATAATAGTTACTTTTCTGCATAAGGGGTAATCAGATTCTGCTTATCTTCCTTCAACCCTAGTCTGAGTGAAAGAAAAATGATCTTCTACACGGAGTCCTCACAATGTAATCCTTTGCAACATCAATTGAAGAATCGCCACTACTAATTGCATGTAAGATTGAGAAAGATATTGGAAATTTTATGAGATGTTTCAAACTATCCAAGCAGATCCTATAAAGCCATTAAGTATGAGAAATGGCTATGACATTTGACAAAGAGAAAGTGGCATTACCCAATCTTTTACTAGTGCTACATACGAACAACACTGTTAATGTACTCTATTCTAGAATATATATATAAGCAAGCCACAAACTTCAGGGGTATTTTTTTTGTTATCAGCAGATATGTTTTCACCAATAATTACAGAAGTAGCACCTCATTTTTACTTTGCTTCTTTTTTCAATAAATCAAATGAAAACATTGTGGCAATTTTGTAATTTAAAATGAAAATGTATCAAGTGAAAAAGATGATAGTAAACAAACCAAACACCACCCTATTGTGCTTAAGACTGAAGTATCAATGCTTTCTAGTTTATACCTTTTGAGAACATATTTACAATATTAATCATGATTGTTTCTTTGCATACAGATTGTTAAGTAAAAACACTTTCAACATGAAAGAGGAATCAATAAGAAGATATTGTGTCATCAAAGTAGGTAATAGGAAATGATAGTGACATGAAACTGCTACTTCGATAGCGCGTATGTCAAATGAATTTCAATCTTCAAGTCTAGCATGGTGGAGATTTGAGAGATTATTAAAAATGGAAATAATCATGTGATGGTACTAGTTGAAAAAAGCCACTAATATGTTCAATCATTTCTGGAATATGATTGTTGGACCCGTCCGCGACTGGGGAGCTCCAACCACCGGGGAGTCTCATTATTACAGGGCATGGGAAGAGTGAAGAGTCATAGATAAGCGAGACACAACATCTTCAACCAAAACCTTAAGGCAATTTAAGCTCCTTCGACGTACAAATAAATCACTGAGTTCGCATGAAAGAAATACAACAAGGATGATCTGAATTTTTGATGAGCAGCATCCAATTATTTCATAAACGATTAATCCAATTTACTCCACCTGCATGAAATTTGACCGATTTGTCTTAACGGGCTAACACAATTCCTATATTGCACATATTTGTGTGGAATTACTGGGTATCTCAGAATATCTTATGACATTTCTATTCCAATCTGACTGAAACTCATGGTGAAGAAAGAAAGAGCATCCATCGTCTTTGAAAATCGAAATTTATTAACAGAAAATTGAATCGATAAGATCTATAAGGCTAATAGGAATATGTGAAACATGAACTAGCAACCAAACTAGAATGATCATAATAATATTTAATAACAACAACGACAATAATAATAAAAAAGGAAGTGTAGCCCTACTTGTGATCCATCCCAAAGTTGGCCCCAGTACACGCTGCCGAAGCCGCCTTCTCCAAGCTTGTTATCATAGTTGAAGTTATTTGTGGCAGAGTGTAATTCCTTCAAAGAAAACACCCGCCATGTAGCTTGCGCTTTTCCCCGTTTTTTGCTGCACAAATATAGACTCTAGTATTAGTTATCCATTGTGGAAGCTAAATGCCTGATTGCGGCAATAGTTTGAATCTAAAATATGTATTCTAAGAAACCTTCAGATGTATATAAGATCAATGTTACAGGCACATTGGTATGCCCATAATCAGAACAGTTAATAAGTTGTCAATTTAACACTCAAATCTTGTCTCTTGATGAGTCGCACATGACAAATTAATCCTTAATAGCTTCTTCTTAGGTCTTACTAATTTGACTCAAGAAATCGAGAATCAAGTTACGATTTTTCATATGAATCTACCTAGGGACAAAATTAGGAGGTGTTTTTTTTTATGTAACAGTTGTTACACCTACCTAGAGGGTGAGTTTGGCATAACAATAGGATTATTGCTTACTGACCATGAGGTCATTCATGGTTCAAAACCTAGAAACAACCTCTCCGTTTGTTGGGTAAGGCTACTTACATCTATCTTCCTCATACTCCACTAAGTGAGAACCTCCTGCAGTGCACTCGGCACGTAAGATTTTTATTGAAAAACAACACTACAAGCATCTATGCAACAACACCTTCTCTATATCTAAAAAACACTAAAAAAACATTGAAGTCATACTATATATCAGTGATTTAAATTACGGACTGCATCACCTGATCCAGCTACAATGTTACGGTGGCCGGCAACCACATCACACCGCAATTATGGTGCGACTCTGAATCATAATGGTGCGGTTGCATCGGGCCGCATTTGGATCACATCAGGCCGCATCGGATTTAAAAATATTGTTTTAGTAACAAATAATTCACACTGTAACTGCCGTAATCCGCATCGCAACGACTACAATAACAGTAACCGCATTAAACGCAACCATTACAGTAATCGTGACAGCAACCACAGTTTAAAACACTGCTACACAAATATTTGATCCTAAAAACAAGAATAACAAAACAAGAGAAACAGACAACAATTGGACAGTTAAATATAAACTACAGATTCATAAATTATTTGTCATACCGATCAGAATTTCCAAAACACAACCAAAAAGCCATAACCTTCTTCTTCTATTTCTCTCTCTAACTTCTGAATGAACCAATCCTAGAAAAAGTGAACAAAATCAAAACTTGAAATCGACCCACTAAATGAAATTGTTAGTCCACTCTGAAAGTTGTTTCTTTTGGGTATTATCTTTCTGAGATGGGAAATGAAAGCATGGTTTAGCAGAAGCTAATGTTATGAATATTTGATGTTATAGATGAAGAGAATCTTCTGCTTTATTGTCAACTTCATCATCAACTACAGCTATTTCCAATTTTCAAACATGATGGGTCCATTTCTCTCAATTTATTATAATATTTTGGGATTATCATATTATTATAGTGTGGGTCCTGCTTTCAATTTCACACTTCAAGAAAAAATTCTAAATCTAAATTTGGGGAGAGTCTCAAAAAAAGTACTAAAAAATATTAATTTCATCCCCATTTAATAAATTTAAATTCTTTAGAGAATAAATTGGCACACATAAAGTTTGTGGATTAAGATGGGATATTAATATTGATTTAAAAACTCAAAAGTTGTAGATTTTAAAATAAATTATATTAATGATGAATGATATTATATTATTTATATTTAAAATTAAAAACTAAAAATAATTTAATATGAATGGTAAATGATACTAAATGTAAAGTTCTTCATCCCAAGTAAATATACTTTTTCTATTTTTTAAAATTATAGAACCATATGTTCAAAGCATTTCCTAGTTTAACCATACAAAAGTAAATAAAAAATAAATGAAAAGAACGAGGGTGAAACTTGTGTATCGAATCTAAAGATACTAATCGGTCATGAATTATAACAATCTGTCCAAATTATAGTGTTATCATAAATATGTTAGACTAAAGTTTTTTAAAAAATACGTTTAGACAAGTTAAACCTAAGTCGTCTACAAGGCATTTCAAGTCTAAAAGGTCCACATATTTAATTAAATTATAATAATATTTATATTATACTGAATATAATAAATTATTATAGATGAAATTTAAATAATAATAAAACATATATAAAAAATATAATTTAGTTGATGATGTTATATATGTCTTTTTAAAAGCTAAATTTAAAAGCAAATGTGTTAACCTATTTAAGGTCTCATAGAATATGCTTACAAGTTACCTTGAAGAATCTCAAGGCTTTAGCTTATCTATATGTAGCTTTTTGGACGGATTTCTCACACTTTTAGATAAATATGATTAGAGATGGCAAAATGTGTCGACCGACTATTTTGTTTGTGCCACATTAAGCATGTAAAACTTAAGCGAGTGTAGGCATGCCCGAAATGCTTAATTCATAAAATCACATGTCCTGCCCATTTTAAAACGAACATGTGGGGTGCCATAAGCATATAGTTATTTACATTAAAAAAACATATACGTGGACCGTTATTTATACTAAAAACAAGGTTGTTACACTAAAATAGATCTATTGCTATTTACACTAAAAAAACATATCATATTGCTTCTGTTTTTTTTTAGTATTATATGTAAGTTAAGGCGGTGTCTTATATGCGAACCCATATTTAGTTCGCATGCATGCGAACTATTGTGATTGTCGTTGGATTAGAAAAATCAGATCTGGACCGTTGATGGGATTACCGGTTAAGGTCAAGATAGAAAGTCAGTTTGGGCCGGGTTGACGTCGGATAATGTGAAAGTCGATATGAGCCTTTTTTACGTCCATCCTCATAGAAGTCGGTTTACATGTGTGTAACATATGGCTGTTCAGAAGTCGGTAATGTGCCGACCGACTTCTGTGAGTAGTGTTTGGTGGATTTTTTTTTTTGTGTATGGGTCGAGTTAATTTTTTTTGTTGTATGTTTTTTTTATGTATGTGTCCCAAACCATTAGTTTAGTGGGCCGAGTGATTTTGTTGTTGTTGATGTATGTAATTTGTGTAAAAAAACTATATTAAAAGTGAAATTCAAAATGTAATATAAGATATTTATAAATAAATGATATTAAAAAATGTATTAAATAAGTTATTTACAAATAAATGAATTTTTTTTACAAATTCCCTAAATGACCATCTGTTCCACACCTAGGACGTCTTGACCTCCCTCTATGTTCAACCGTTGGAGGGTCTTCAGTCGTATCTGTCTGCCCCGTTGGGAAAATATTATCATTAACCATGAAAGAACTTGGTCCAACACCATCGTGATTGAAGTTGAAGTCGATATGATTAAGATGCATGTTTGTCGACTCAGGTGTACCGAGTAAAGTAGTGAAGAAGTCATTATGGTCGGTAGAAAATGAGTGGCGTTGAGGTATCAAATCATCAACTCGATCGCAATGGTGTTGAGATGATTCATAATGAAAATACATTCTCCCTGGTTGAATATTGTAAGATGAAGACGATGGTTGAGACATTAGAAGTTGTGACGTCATAGGTTGGTTCATCATAGGTTGGTACATTGGTGTTTGATTTGTGGGAGTTTGTAAATTTATTTGGCGTGAGTCTCGGAGTTGTGTTTCGAAAGATAAGAATAGTTTAGAATTTATTCTATACCAAATATTATATTCTTGTGTGTGAATAGGATATTGGATTTCAGGTCCTCGTAGGACTTGATGCCTATGTTGACTCCAATATTCAATCCAGTGTGCATGTTTGGTAGCCCAATTTGCATCTTGATTACCCCGTTTGACAACTCTATGTATGACATCAAGATTCTTTGGTTCTTGTGGTATATCTTGGACTAATCCAAATTGCAGTCTTACATGATCTGTTTGATGTCATTCTACAATGGAGAAACAAATTAAAGCTGTGCATGCACTCCACACCCTCTTATCTTGTTGGACTTGACATGGGAGATTGTTGATATAAGTCTGATAAAGGAGCCATTTAAACTGCAAATTTAAGAATAAATATTGTTAGGAAATTGATTGTTGTGTTAATTGTTATTGATAAAAAGTTTAAGATGATTTACATCGTTGGCTTCCATATGATCCAAGAGTGACCTATAACCCGTCAAGTCTCCACGTGGAATTCCTTGAAAGATTAATTGTGTTTCACTCCACCTTCAAATAAAGAATTATTGATTATATATTTAAAAAGTAAGAAATATTGTAAGTAATTGTTAATGTATAATTAAGAATTTATATTACCTTTTAACAAATGGATAAGTTGGTAGGCCATCTAATCTGGGTGCTATATAAGGCAGTCGATACCATGCCCAAGATTGTAGAAGCATCAAACACCCACCCATGGCCTTTGCATTTGGTTTTGTTGCCCGACACAACTCCTTATACAAGTTTGCCAAACAAGCTGAACCCCAGCTATATCGGTTAACTCTTGATGGGTCTCAAAGTAAATGTAAGTACATTAGATGTACTCTACTGTTGGATTTGTCGGGCAACAATTCGCCTCCTATAATATATAGGATACATGCCCTACAATACTGTTGTAATTGTATTTGTGTAGGGTTAGGAGGGAGTTGACTAAAGTTATCAGCTAGCCAAGCTAACTTTAACTCACACCCCCTCATATCTTCTTCAACTATTGGGACTTTTCCCAATAGTTCTCCACACATCTCATCCCAATCAAAATATGTAGGTCCTGTTACCGGCCGACCGTTAACATTCACTCCTAGTTGTAGTGAAACATCTTCTAGTGTGATTGTACATTCACCACATGGAAGATGAAATGTGTGTGTCTCTGGCCTCCATCTTTCAACTAGAGCAGTTATTAAAGATGGGTCTATGTTGAAACATCGGAGGCTAGACAAGTTAGAAAACCCAGCAAGCTGCATTAATTCATCTAGTAATGGTTCTTCTTCGAACAAATTTGCATGTCTCATTCTAAGAACATCTTTTGAGGGTTCCTGTAAAAAATATTTAAGTAGTTATCATTTATTAACTTAAAAATCCCAAACCGACATGCATGAGTAAAGTTCTTTTAAAAAATTTAGTTAAGAAGTCAACTATTGGGCCAGAAGTTAAACTGACCCAAAGCGATATGCATGAATGATAGAAATTTTGTACAGAAGTCAGTTTATTTGGATGCTACAACTATTGGGCTAGAAGTTAAACTGGTCTAAACCGACATGCATGAATGAAATAGAAATTGAGTTGAGAAGTCGGTGTGTTTTGATGCTACACCTATTGGGCCAAAAGTTAAACTGGCCCAAACCGACATTCATAGATGTACAAATTTTGTAGTGAAGTCGATATCTTTTGATGCTACACCTACTGGGCCAGAAGTTAAAATGGCCCAAACCGACATGCATAAATGAAAATCGTTGATGTAGAAATTTAGTTGAAAAGTCGGTGTGTTTTGATGCTAACCTACTGGGCCAGAAGTTAAACTGGCCCAAACCGACATGCATGAATGAAATAGAAATTTAGTTGAGAAGTCGGTGTGTTTTGATGCTACACCTATTGAGCCAGAAGTTAATCTGGCCCAAACCGACATGCATGAAGGAAAACCGTTAATGTAGAAATCTGGGCCAAAAACATATATGCCAAAAAAAACATATATTACAATAGTTATAAAAAACATATATTCACATATTTTAAACAAGTTTTCCAGGGATATTTTATTTTCTAATTGGGAAGTCGGTCTGGGTAGGAATTACATCCGAATGGGCCAGACGTTGACGCGGCCCAGACCGACTTATGTGCTTTATTTATTTCTATTATTAATATTTACGTTTTATAGATTTTTAATTTTTTAAAAATAATGTTAAGAAGTCGGTCCAGCTTAGAAATACATTGTAGTGGGTTTCAGAAAAATTAGCCCAAACCGACTTCCTCGAGGTCTTTTTAGGTTTTAAGCTTTTCAGCTTTGCAGCTTTGCAGCTTTTATTTATTTTAGCCTTTTTAGGTTTTCAGCTTTACGGGTTTGCAGGTTTTGTTTTATTTTTTATTTTCCCCTTAAGAAGTCGGTTTTCAAGCCAATTACATCATTATGGGCCTCATGTTGTTGAGGTCCAAAATGACTTCTCTTCACTATTACGACCTCCGCTATTTTAAAACTCCGTTATAAAATTACTATGCACATTTCTTACTCTCCGTAATAAATCTCTCTCCGTAATAAATCCTTCTCCATTCCTTACTAAAAGTATTCACCGTAACCATGGATTTTAATGCTGAAGAACACACGGTAAGAATTTTTGTTTATTTATTACTCATTACATTATCATTTGCTAATTAATTTGTTAAAAATAATATGCAGGTCTACTCCAATAATGTTATAACAGATAAAAGTGAAACTTTATTGGTTGAGGTACTCCAATGCATATATATATATATATATATAAATGTCATTAATTATATATATGAATGTCATTCATTGTCATATTTGTTATGTCATTAGTAGATAATATATTCATTGTGATATATGTTATATAATGCATATAAATAAAGTATGCATGTTAATATATAAATATGCATACATGAATAATGTACTTATTATATATAAACATGCATACAGATTAATATTTAATGTTAATATTATTATATCAATGTTAATATAAAATATGAATGTTACTGTTAATATGGATGAATGTTGATATATAAAATATGTGAATGTTACTAGTTGTAATGTATAATATATTCTATTAATATATAATGTTATTATTTACTATCTAAGATCAATTAATATACTTTTATTATTTTTAATATATGATATTATATATGTTTTCATAATTGTTATAATATATGTTTGTATAATATATGTAGTAAATTTTATATGCGGTAACTATAAAACCTATAATTTTAACATACGATATTATATATTCTGTTAATATATAATGTTACTATAAGTTAATGAAATAAATATATTATAATTGTTACCGTAATATATGTAGTACAACCTATAATATACTGTTAATATATTTTGTTGTTACTACAGCTGTTGATTGAACGTGTGGAATTGTTGGAGCAAGATGTTAGAAACCTAAAAGTACAAGTAAATGATCTTACAACTGGACGACAACAAATTAAAAATATGAATTTAACACCCGCTAACAATATCGTCACTATATCTGATGATGAGGATAATATCGATAAAAGAATTACTACTACTTCAAGAAGTCCATATCAAAGGAATGAGAAGGTAATATTTATTTGTAAAATTTAAAACAAATTATAAGTTAATAATTATATGATAATTAAGTATTCATTCATGTAGGGTAAATCTGTCATCAACGAGGGTAATGAATTAGTGAAGTCAGAAAAAAGATTATTTAATACACCACCGTCGGCCCAAAAACCAATTAAAAAGAGTAGGGCATCAAGTTCTGTTTACCCTACTGTGAAAAAATACTGTAAGAAAATTATGACTAAGACATCCAAGCCTAGAGGTCATACTATCCCAAAGGTATTTATTATTTCTCATTCACCATTGAAATTTAAGTAAACTTTTTTAAAATTTCT
Organism: Lupinus albus; assembly: GCA_009771035.1. Taxonomy (NCBI): domain Eukaryota; kingdom Viridiplantae; phylum Streptophyta; class Magnoliopsida; order Fabales; family Fabaceae; genus Lupinus; species Lupinus albus. Next base: position 12,100,129 of record CM019999.1, read on the forward strand.
AATTTTATTACTTCTTTCATAGGAAGTGAAATCATGTTTTAGACCTTCGCCTGTTATGGATCTGACTTGGGAGGAATCCCGACTATCTTCCTATATCTTCAATGACCAACTTGACCTAAAGTAAGAAATTATATAATTTATTTTAAGTTGATATTTTGTTCTTATTAACTAACATTTTATTTTTTGTTATTTGACTAGTGAGAATTTATTCATGATTGGTGATGAAACTGTTACTCGGCGTGAATTTCTTTCTCTTGCTATCAGGAGAGATATCAATAATAAAGTAAATTTCACACCCTTTATAATTAACTTAGGATTTATAAACTTATAAACTTATTAATTTTATACTATAATAGATTTTCATACTCCTCGTCAAACTACGAACACATATACAAAGGCATGTTGATTCTGCAATAACAACTTGGTACTTACCTCCAACATTTTCGGTAAGTAATTTTGAACAAATAATATATGAATTTGTGGAACAACTAAATTTATTAAAATAACTATATTAATTAATACATTTGTTTAGGTTGAAGTCCTTCTTGGAAAATGTGAAGAAGACATCATTACATCTTACATGAATTTGTGGATACCCCCTTCTCGTGATCTGAAATATGTAATAATTTAATATTCTCATTTTACTAAATTATATGTGATTAACTATAAAACCTATAATTTTAACATTTTTTAATTTTTTAAAAGATCTACGTGCCCATAGTTGAAGACAATATGCATTGGTATTTAATGGTAGTGGATATTGATGACTATGCAATTTATAAAATGGACACCTGGGATATGAAAACTTTCAGACACCGACGTCATTCTGATATAACAAAACTGGTTTGTACTATTTTAAATTGTGTTATCATTTAATCATTATATTATAATTGTATAGTAATAAGCATTTAATATGTACAATTTCCTCACATTTTAGGCTTTCATCTTCGATAAGGTTCTTGACCAACCACAATATGAAATGGAAATGAAATATTTCCCTAAAAAATTGTCTTTGTGGGAAATAAAAAATGGAGATGGTATTCCAAACTTATGGAACAGGTAATGAATTTTACAAATTAATAATTTTATTTATCTATAATTGTATAACAATATGACATTTTCTAATTTATCGTAGTCGGAATTCTGCCACATGGGTTATCCAATGGCTCGAGATGGAGGATTCGTTCATGTCAACGGTTATTGGGGAGATATAAATAAATGAATAATTTTAATGTAATTGTATTATTAACAACCTCGAACTAATGATTTCTTTAATTGAAGTTACACGATGAAACGGTACGCATGAAGACTGCTAAAAAATTGGTTATGTACGACATGAACAAGATGAAGAAAGAAGTAAAGACCCAAACTACGTTGATGTGGTCAAAATTACCCTTCATCTAAAGACAACATCCATTATTTTTTGTTTTTTTGAAAGTTATGTTATGTTATTAACTTTTTGAAAATCATGTTTTGTTATGTAAGCTTGATATGGCCGTGTAAGTGTTTTTTGATTTATCTGAATTATATTGGATCATGAAATTTTGATTATTAATTGATCTGCAATTAATGCACTTATATATATGTTTATATATATATATATATATATATATATATATATATATATATATATATATATATATATATATATATATATATATATGTTTCAATAAATTAATGGAATAATTAATCTAATATAATTCATTAGCTACATTGTCATCCATCTTATTATTAACAACATCATTTTTTGTTTATTACTCATCAAATGATTGTTAAATTAATTGTTATTAATAAAAAATTACTGAATATTTTTTGTTTATTATTCTTATGTAATAATTAAATCATTAGCAACGAATGAATGAGTAAAGAAAAATTAATTGGGGATTCCACCTTATTTACCATGACACAAAAAAGAGAAAAAATATTACATAAAATTATACGTTAGAAAGTACTACAATCATTCTTCATCGAAATCATTATCAAAAGTACGACTACAACTACCAACAACATTTGGACAACTTGCCCTATTGTGGCCAATTTCTCGACATATACCACATTGATTACCTCGCTTGGGCCTTGAGGTAATCTCCGATACTCTCCCTTTAGCACGCACTCGAACTAGGTCTCTTACTTGATCTCCAGTGGCATTGTCAACATTTTTCATCGCACTAGAGTGTTGTTTTGATCGGAGTCAACTACATTCGTTATAAACTTTTTCCAGCATCTCAGTAAAGTCTTCCTCCGTTTTGCAAGCAAGATTACATAACACCCTACAACCATCACTCAAAGCTCCATGTCTACCTTGAACATCTTTCGCTTAATTCGCATTGTTGGAAATTGACACCTTGAACATCATTCGCTTTCTTTGTCCATCTTTCAAGAACCAAACAAGATGGCAATTGTGATATGTCCAAAATTAGTAAGACAAAAACACTATGACTACATGACATCCCAAAAGATTTCATTCTTTTACACAAGCATTTAATGTCCACGATACTACCATTGTCATAATGTGATACATGTCATTTCTTGTTCGGACTGTAATGCTTCACAATCTTGTATATTACATGAGTCGAGGTTTGTTGGGTAGAAATAATCCTTAATTTTGCAGCTTCCAATAAAACTTCACGGAATTCTTTGAAAACAACCCTAGTATATATCGAAGCAACATGACCCTCTAAAATTATGATAAGGAGTTTGTAACAACTCATCACCATATGAAGATTTAAAATCTTTCATCGCCTCATTGTTCCTCATGTGACTTAGCCATCGTTGAAAGTGATGTAGAAATTCAGTAACGATTATACACAGACCTCCCCATTTGTGAGTGTAATCCCTCACAACGTGATGTAGTATGCAAACCAGCATAGAACTTTTCCCGAATGTAAGACCTCACCCACATACTTCTGCAATCAAAAATCTGAGCGGCCCATGCATTGTTATGAAGTCCATGCTTAGCAATAAGTCCCCCCACATCATATTAAAATCATCAATATCAACATCAGCATACATAACTTTTTGGAAATCCTTATGAAAGTTATTTTTCTTTATATTTTTTCCAGCATTGTTACATATATGCCAAGCACATAGTCTATGGTGTGCTTCGGGAAAAACTCTTTTGATTGCATTCTTCATCAACAAGTCACAATCAGTGATAACACACTTGGGTTGTTTCCCATTCATTGCCTCCAAAAATTTCTCCAAAAGCCAAACGTATGTTTCCTCTGTCTCATTTGACACAACGGCGGCGCCAAACACAGTCGTTTGCTTGTGATGATTCACACCAAAAAAAAAATACAACTGAGAACTTGTATTTGTTTCGACCATAAGTTGCATCAAAAGTAAGAACATATCCAAAAATTGAGTAGTCAAAAATGTTGCATCCATCAGCCCAAAATAATTGTTGTAACTTACCTTTTCATCTACAGTATGTCACCAATACATTGCACAATCTGATTTTGATTGGTCCTTCAAGTATTGTAATGTTGATTCTGTGTCACCATTTCCTATTATTCTTTGCTTCTGAATTTGATTATACATGTCCTTCTTAGAGAACCCAATATACCGATATCCACCACATTGACCGGCAAACGAACCAAATATTTTTCCTGTCCCAATGCCCACTTCTCTCATTGTGTTCATCTGAGCCACGTCTGTCTCTGTCATTCTTCGGTTAGAGGCTATCATTGCACCGTAATGTTCACCCACCAATTCATGATTATGTTCATTAATAAAATAACTAACATACCAATCTCCTTTTTCATTGTCAATGTGGATTTTCATTCTTGCTAAACAACCACATCTAGTCTCTTTTCTCGGCGCCCTCTTCCGAACCAATTCATTTTTCTTATCTCTAAATCATTCCCTATCACAAAAAAATGATTGCCATAAAATTTCACCATCTTGTCTCGCCGAGTATGATATTTTCTAATGCCAAATCATTTCTTCATGCCATACATCTTATAAAATTTGTAAGCGACATCATTGTTTAAAAACCTATATTTCTTCACTTCATCTTCATTTAATAATCGAAAATTAATCTCTTCAAAATCTAACCACTCTACTTCATTCACATTTTCATCTTCACTACCATTAAATTCATCTAAACCCTAAAATCATAATAAACAAAAACTTAAATTCAATATCAAAAATAATAATGAACATTAATAATAAATAAGAAGCATATACAAAATTTCATATCTCTGCTTCTGAGTGAGTTTCATTATTCTTGTTCATTTCTTCTTCCATCTAACAAAACAAAATGTAAAAGCTATAAATTTAAAATCACAAATATATAACATTAATGAATAAATATAAACAAAAATTTTAAATTCAAACTCACCTCAAAAATCAGTTTGTAGAAAAAAATTAGAAAGTTACACTGTCTCTCTTTCTCTCTGTAAATTGTTTTCGCAGTGAACCAACCCTGTGAAAAGTTTATTTATAATACATGTTCTAGGAAGTTATTGTGCATCACACCAACTTCTACAAGGAAGTGGTGGGTTTCTAGTCAAACTGACTTCACTTCACACCTATAGGAAGTTATAGTGCACCACACCGACTTCTATAAGGCACAAAAACCGACTCTAGGAAGTTATAGTGAACCACACCGACTTCTACAAGGAAGTGGTGGGTTTCTATCCAAACCGACTTCATTTCACACAGAAGTCGGTTTGCACAAATAATGCATCCGATCCTTCTGAAGTTACCAAATGTGAGACCGACTTCTGTACATGGTATGGGAAGTCCTTCACGGAAGTCAGCATCTCTTACAGCAAATTCTTGTCCTACTGAAGATACCACCAGCCAGACCGACTTCTAAGCTAAACAATTTCTCCGGTAGCCGGTTAAACACATTTTAAATCCAACGGTTATTATTTAGTTCGCATGCATACGAACTAATGTTATATTCGGCCCTAAGTTAATTCTATGCAAGTATGTACAATTATTGCATGTTTGGTTAATGGTTTTGTTTACACCGTTATTTCTTCTGTATTGCTTCTTGTTTGCCTTAAATCTATGACTAAGAGCAGATACACAATTATTGCTTCTTTTTTGGTTATTTCCTATTTGTTTGTCACCTTTCGTGAATTAAAACTATTTCCAAACAAAATAAGATTCAACAAATATTAAAGAAAAACAAAAAGGGTATGTAAAAAAGGAAGAGCGAGAAAGGATCTATGGATGCATCTTGCATGAAAGGATATTTGCATTATCTTTTAATTGGAGAAAACAACACATAAGCCAAACTAGATATATGCTCATATGTTTTATCTTTAGTTTTTAATGTACTATTCCATTTTTTTTGATAATTTTTTTAAGAGTGTGATATTTTATTTACTATGACTATACATATATTAGTTGTATTATTCATCATTTATTTCAATTATTTATATTTAAACTAAATCATAATTAAATATAAATAGTAAATAATGTAATAATAGAATAAAAAATTTTAAACCGTTCATACATTCATTGTTTTCTTCTTTTCAATACATTCGTAGAATTGAGATGAAAAGACTTTATACCTTTCGATAAATGTAATACTCCCTCTTAGTAATTCTTCTCCTTATTAAATTATTTGTCTTCTCCTTAATAATTTTTGTTCTGACCATTGTTTTAAATTGTGGTTGCAATCATGATCACGATAACGGTTATGATTATGGTAATTATGGTCATTGCGATATAGATTATGGTTGTTGTGGTATGAATAATCTTGTTATTAGAACAATATTTTTTGAATTCGATACGACCTGATACAGTCTGATGCAGCCTAATTCGGTCTAATGTGATTGTGTTGTGCCCGATGCGAACGTATTAATATGATTCAAAATCACAACACAATTTTATTGTGTGATATGGTTGCGGCCGTCACTACACCCTCAATATTACAGTGCATCAGCGGTCTACAATTTAAAACAACACTTCATATTATAAAAAAAAATGTATGAAACGATTAATACAAATATTTTAGTGAAATTTCTTCAATTTTTCTACCTATTGAAAAACTTTTATTAAATGTGTAAATATAAGTTTTTTCTCCTTCCAAATTTTCCCCTATAGCGAAATTTAATAAGACAAAACTTAAGTAAATTTTTATTAGATTTACGATCAAATATTTTTTGAACTTAAAATTAAATAAAAAGATCAAAAAGATTCACATGTCATTTTCTAATAAACTACATATACCACTAGTACATATCATATTTAAAAAACATGTGAATATACTAATCCCCATTCCATTCCCAACGTAACTATCCCTATCCTTTGGAAACTCCGTCACTTCCAATTTATATAAAAAATTCTACTTTTCATGCATTCCACACTCTCTTTCTCTCTCCTCCGTCATGAACGGCGGCGCCACCGCTCTCACTGACTCCACCGTTAAGCGCCGTCGAAACCCTCTAACAGAACCCATTAACGCCGTTAACAACACAACCTCCATGGCTAAGAAATCTCTTCACTACTCTCAAGCTTCCTTCTTGAAATGGACTTTTGCTGATGCTGTATACGTGGCCACGCATCATTGGGTACCGTGCATTTTCGCCTTTGGGCTTTTGTTTTTCATGGGCGTGGAGTACACGCTCCGCATGGTGCCGTCATCGTCTCCTCCGTTTGATTTGGGTTTCGTTGTCACGCGCTCTCTTAATCGCGTGCTTCAGTCGTCGCCGAATCTTAATACTCTTTTGGCTTTCCTTAATACGGTACGTTGTTTTTCGAATTTTTCAGATCTGAATCAAGAAAAAGGAGTGGGTTTTGAATTTCTGGGTTTTTTGTTTTTGGGATTTAATTTTTATGAAGGAAGTGGAAATGGGTTTGTGTCAAAATCTCATCCTCTTAATCCGAATCGAAAAAAATGATAAAATGTAGATTTGAAAAAAAATGTGAATGTACTTTTATTTTCTGTGCTTGTTTGTTTGTAGGTAATTATGAAATCGAATGTTTTTTATGGAAATGGAAATCGGTTTGTGTCAAAATTCGATCTTTTTATCTTAATTAAGGAAAGGGTGGGATCCACTTAATCCTACTAATTCAAACCATTGGATTTCCCTATAATTAATGGGTGAAATAAGTTTTTTTGTCTCGGAGTGAATGGATCCCTCTCTTAAGTAAATATAAGAAACAAAATGTTATTTTTAACATTTTTGTGTTAGTTTTGAAAAAATGGGAGCTGGTTTTGAATTTATGGGCTTCTTTGTTTGTGAGTAATTGATGAATGGAATGTATTTTAAGGAAATGGAAATGGGTTGGTGTCAAAATTTGATCTTTTTATCTTAATTAAGAAAATAGAAGGGGGGAAATGTTATTTTTGACATTTTTGTGTTGGTTTTGAAAAAATGGGAGCTGATTTTGATTTTCTAGGCTTCTTTGTTTGTGAATAATTGATGAATGGAATGTTGTTTAAGGAAATGGATTTGGGTTGGTGTCAAAATTTGATATTTGATAGCCAAACTTACATATATGGGTTTGTGAGTTTGATAGGTGTTTGTGGGAATGCAAACTAGTTATATCTTATGGACATGGCTGTTTGAAGGACGCCCAAGAGCCACAATCTCATCATTCTTCATGTTCACTTGTCGTGGTATTTTAGGTTACTCTACCCAGCTTCCATTGCCTCAGGTATTTCATTTGATTTTTATACTAATCTTTCAAATTGTCCCTATCAGTTATATGATGGTACTGTTTGGTAAACAACTTAGTAATTTAGTGCTTATGGAATATAAGCTATTTTGAAATAGAGTTTATTTTACCAACAAGACGTTGGTCTAGTTGTGTAAGACCCCATTAGATCCTCGGGATGACCAAAAGGTATGAGTTCGGTTCCTGGGATAGACACGCCCCGAACGTTGATTTAGTTGTGTAATACTCTTGGTACTATCTTGGAGAGACATTTTATTATTGAGTAAGTTACCCTGATTTCCTACAGGTCTGTTTGCGAGTTTTGTTTTGGAGGGGGAAAGGGAACGCTTCAGAGTCATGAAATACACTTGTGACATGACTCCGAGGTCTTTTCCTTCCTCTCCCCCTCCAAAACTCAACTCGCAAACGAATAAGAGATTTAGTGAAATTATACAAACCACTCTTTTCCTTCTACTCTTACACAAACCACCTCTAATTTATATATATATACATTACACTTGATACACCTAATTATACCGACCTCCGGTAATTGTCTATTTGCGAGTTAGGTTTTAGAGATGAAGAAAAGGAAAAAAAGGCTTCAGAGCTATGAAACACACTTGTGAGATGACTTTGAAGCATTTCCTTTTCATTTCTTCCCTTCGAAAACCCAACTCGCAAACAAACTATAAGTATAATGTTTTAAATAGGAGTGGCGGTGAGTGCAATTAAGATAATCCGCAGAAGATGTCAGTGTAATTTACTCTTTATTGGTGACGTATTTGTTGAGCTTACTAGGATCTTTAATTGTCTATTCACAATCATAATTACAATTGGGCAATGAAGAATACTATTAGAATACTTGAAGTAGAATACATTGTCCTTAACATTGTGAATTTGATTTGATGATGAATATTACTATTGCAGGAGTTTCTAGGTTCAGGTGCAGACTTCCCAGTTGGGAATGTTTCGTTCTTTCTATTCTATTCCGGTCACGTAGCCGGATCAATGATTGCATCACTCGACATGAGAAGAATGCAAAGATGGAAGCTAGCATGGACTTTCGATGTTCTTAATGTGTTACAAGCAGTGAGATTGCTTGGCACAAGAGGCCATTACACTATTGATTTAGCTGTTGGTGTAGGTGCTGGAATTCTATTTGATTCTCTTGCTGGAAAATATGAAGATAGCAAAAAGAAAGTACCTAGTGTCAATGGTTTTGGTCACATAACTACTAGTAATGGTTCATCCATAAAACAACCTTTGACACAATGAAGAAAAAATGGACATAGCAAAAAAGGGATATGATAGACAACATGTGTTATTCTAGGACAAGGAAAAGTTTATGTTTTTCAATGAATTGTGAATTTGGGGCTTCTTAAGTTAATGGGGTTGTTGTTTTTGGTGAAGTTGGGTTGAATCTATTTCTATGCTACTTATTCATTGATACATATATTTATGAGAGCTATACACACTTTTGTGTATGGCAGTGTTTGTTAAAAGAAGTTCATAGTAATAAATTCAGTTGTTTAATTTTATTAAGTGAAATGCTAGGTTTGTAGTTGGAAATGAAATGATGTAATGATAAAAAAAATTGTAATGATGTAATGTTAAGCTTCAATGTTCTATTACTTATATGGCAATGAATTTTAGAGGATAAAATGTCAACAAAAGAATAGATAATAGATTTCATGTAATAGAATGATAGAATCATGCAGTCGGTGGTTTGAGAATGTGTGGATAATATTGGTAGAATCTCGAGAAAGAAAAGTAAATCAAATGAAAACTAATTCAATTCTTACGACATTGTATTTTTAGTTATTACTAGTAGAGAAATTTGGTTGAACATTTTTAGTACTAATAATTCTTTATCAATTAGATGATGGATATTTTATTTTCACATAGCTTCATTTGTAAAATCACATCTCCAACAAATTGTGTCCACATCAATTAATATATTTTATTACTTGAGAGACAAGTATCGCATGGTAACAATTAAAAGACAATATGAATCATTATTTTATCCTTTTATGTACTATGAACTTATATTTTTGTCGTTGAAAACATGAGGAGAAACAAATATTCATCTCTCCATAGGATTTTGGTTGGTGCATATCACTATAACTATGATGTTATTGGCCATGCAAGTCATTGAATGTTTGTTGAATCTTACATTTAATTCCTTTGAATTCCAAGCTTGTCAAGTGATTGCAACATCATAATAATACCTAAACATGTGTAGCTAACCATTATAGGTAGTTATATATAACTTCGTTAGTAAATCTTAGTTTCAAGAGAGTTATAGTAAAAGCAAGATGTTATGTGGAACTTTAGACATGTCATTGTTATTGTTACAAAAATGGATGATTTATATTTGCATCTACAACACTTGATAACTCTATTAGAATGTGTAGTGTTAAAGAACAAAGACCACATTTCTAAAACAAATATTAGATCTCTATATATTTAACCAATCAAACTTCAATAAATAATATAAAAATGTTAATTTATGTTTTTATAACTTTTTTTATGAATTATTACTTTTTAATTAGATGAGACATCTATTGAGATATACGTGACTCTCATTTTATATGCATTCCATTCTTACTTCAGAAGCTTTTTCATTTGGCTTCTTCTCCAAGCTTAGAACATTTGGCCTCCAAGTACTAAAACTTGATGCCCAAGCATTGCAATTTCTTCAATCATATTTGCCTATAAAAGGCCATACGGATAGCTCTTCCAATCACCAACACACATCACAAATTCAACAATATTTGCATCACATCAACATAAACAAAACACAATTACTTCGTATTTTGAGTGTTTGTTTTATTGTGTGAGTGTATTGTGGTGAGAATTTTTGTTCCATTTGAGAGAGTATTTGTGAGAGAAAATATTACTCTTTGTCTTTATCATTATAAGAAGATTTGTTGTACTCTTCTTTTTACATAGTGGAATTTTGTTCGTGAGCGCCCGTGGTTTTTTACCTTTCACACTGAGGGGGTTTTTCCACGTTAAATATTGTGTGTTATTTTCTTGTTATTTTATTCATTCTCTTTTGTTCTCAATTGAGTCGATCTTGTGCTTCCGCATTGCGCTCTATCCCTAACAACATCAAATAAAACATATGATTAGGGATGACAATGAGTCTGGATGGGTCCGGGTATTGCATTACACATATTTGCCCCGTTGCTTCATTTTTGGACCCAGACCCGCCTCAGACTCGTGCTAATACCCAACGGGATTATCACAGTTTAGTAACATAAATCACACTTATGAAGTAATATGATATTATAATTATGGTTTAATATGATATTACAATATATATTAACATTATATTACAATTATGTTGCTATATATATATATGGGTCTGGATAGCTCATTACCCAAACCCAAACCCATCTAACAACAGGTCATAAAATCGCGAGTCTCAACTACCCACGGGTCCAAAACATAGATCCAAGCCCGATTCGTTGCGGGTATTTTTTGCGGGTACCCATTGTCATCTTTACGTATGTTCTCGATTGAGGGTTAAAAATAGGGAATTTGACACATGTGATAATAATTCTTAATATGTGACTTAGTATGAAGAAGAAAGGAATGTTGAAAGGAGTTCACTTGCTCCTACAAAATTAGAAGATGATGATTTTATGGATCAAATGATAATGAGGTCGATGGTAAATAGAAATATATGAGAGTTATTGATTTATGTATTATTGATGAATATTTTTTATAATACATTAACACTATTTATGATATTGAGCTTTTCATTCATATTTTTTTATGAAATTTAACATAAAAAATTTGAGCATTTAAAAAAACATGAAACTACCAAACAAATTTTAGTTCATAATAAGCTTTCCAGTTAGACAATATATGAATTGTCAAACAAGTTTAACTTTTATTTTAAAAGATCTAATTTCTAACTATCCTTGATAAATAAAATTTAGTAGAGAAAAAGTATAGCCAAATGCATCCTTAATTTGTGGATGATTAAAGATTAAAAAAGTGAAGCAGGTCTGAGAATGATAAATATACACAATTTTATTATTTGAAGTAAGCAAATAAATTGTTTTTAAGATTTGGAGCTCATAGGGTGATAAATACTCTTAATTATACGGAAAAATTATATATTTTGAAGGTAAAATATCATTATGCGTTTTCAAGGTAAAGATTCACTCTCATTTACAAACTTAATTATTTGTCTGATTTAATTCCTAATTATTTTTTTGATTCATTACAACTTCTTCACTTTGTTTAGCTAATCAGAATAATGTATTTCGTAGTATAAGGAGATAAGTTATCTCCTCCAGCCACTAAAATTGTGACATGTGTACTATTTAATCATTTTCTACAAAAACATTTTAAAACTAAACAAAACAATACACATGAAATTCTTTTACTGGCTGTAGGAGATAAATTATCTCATAGTATGAAGAGATGGATTATTCTCTTAGCTAATAACTTAATTACTTTGTTAAAACTTATGAACGTGTACATTTCATCTAAAAAGTGGAAACATTAAAATGAGACAAATAATAAGTTAAGGGATCAAATTTAGTTTTCTCCTTATTTTTAATTAACATATATTTTCAAGGGTAATATATAGTTCTCAAATAAATTAATATCTAATTGTGAGTTGAATAACTCAATAACACCTCAGTCTTAAAAAAAACAATAACACGTTAAAAACATGCAAATGCAAATTGAAAGAGATTGAAGAGGTCAAAGGGTGAATTTATTGAATTGAATAGTGAATGGAGCATAGAATGACATGTGTTATGCATGTTTAGTAATATGTTTTTCTCTTTCAAAAAAGGGTGATTATCTTTTTGTGGTATCACAATGAATAGAAAAGCAATGATTTGGAAAGAAAAACTTTTACGGTTTAATATTTATATAATGTTAGTGTGTAAAAAATTATATATATTTAACTTATTATCTATCATTGTATTATTTTTTGAAAAGTCAATAATAATTAAATATAAATAATGTTGATGATTTAATGATAATATATAAAACTCATATACTATTAATATATACATCTTCGTCTAATATTTTTATGGTCCTATGTTTTTATCTCTTCGGTGGAAATGAATGTAAAGAAATAATTTTTGTGAATCACATCATATATTTACATATATTTTTATCCATTTACTTACATTTTCACTCTTTTCTTTCACAAAAACAAGCCAGAGAAGAAAATCTAGATTTGGATGATACAAAATAAGAGAGCAATACCTTTGAATTTTCTCACTATCTCTTTTAATTATATATTTTTTTCTTTCCATTAATGTTCCAAAGGGATGATTAGTGTACATTAACAAAGCTTTGCAGTTGGAATTATAATGTTTAGATATTGTAGGAGAAAAATTAATGTTAAAAATAGTAAATTAGATTAATAAATGATGATGTGATACAAAAAATATAATACTAACCTATTTATACCAATTTTAAAATCTTAATCACTTCATAAAACAAATCATAAAAGATAAGATAACGTTATCTCAATTCTAAGATATAGTCTTGGATACTATAAACTAATCAAATATATAATAATAATATTATCTAGATATCCAAATTTTTTGTAGATATTCTCTATAACCTTTTTAAAATATTCTTTGACATATTCTAATACATGTTTTACATACTTATATTGACCCTTCTTTGTGCACTTGCTTCCTACCAAACCGACCAAAGTATCAAGAAGGAACAAACCTAATAGTAATAGGGGAAAAGAGTAAATACACATGGTAACAATAACATTATTAACACTAGGTTTTTAATATACTTAACCAAAAAATAATGAACAACACTAATATGTTTCATATTATATGACATCTACACCATTTTATCATTTCATTATAAGTTAGTATAGAATACGTAAAATGAACATTTATCATTAGGATCTGCATCTTGGAATAAGATTTAGATCGTAACAATTATACTCACATCCCTTGGTTTGACAAATTACCAATCATATGACATTTGATTATAACTATATTTGTGTTTGAAAAGATTGCTTGATCACAATTATTACTCACATCCCTTATTTACTCAGTTCCTATGCCAGGCCCTACAACAACAGTACCACACCAATTCAATACTTGTCTAATTTTAAAATCAAATCTGAAGTTTTATTTGATTGTTTGTTCCCCACACTACATAACTATTGGATCACTATATAACATTTCATAATTTTACTTTTTTTTTTTGTAAAACTAATGGGTATTCTCTTACATTATGAGTAAGTATTACCATTTCGGGGTGTATAATTGTTCATCCAATAAGTATCATTATGAGGAATCAGACCTTGATTTTTTGGTCATTCTAAGAATTTAAGTGGACCTTACATGGTTACACCATTAAAACAGCGTTGGTTTTCATAATTTAACTTTATAATTAATTAAATTTACCGTTCTTTAAAATCTATAAATTAATATTTCATTCAAATTTAGTATCACAGAAGGTTTTTTATTAAATTCAAACAATTATTTTTTTTACCCGGAATTTATTAGATTGAACCTTGCATATATTATATCTCCCAATCACAATGCTAAATGGATATATGATGACATAAATATTTAAAAATAACTAACTCACTTGTAGTGAATATTGAGACAAATACATAATACAAAATTTCTTCCAATTTCTATTTTTTTTTGTTATTAACTTATTTTGGGACAGATAGAATCAATGATATTAATATAATATTATTAAATAGTATAAAGTTTACTTAATGAATCATTCGTCGGTTGAACGAATTGATTCAATTCATATTAAATGAATATAATAAATTCATAATATAATATTATTTAATAATTCTTTATACCAATATAAAATACATCATGACAAGAGTATTTGATTAAACCATTAATGAATATTTTATTATAGGAAAATATCATAAATAATAAATTGAAAATATTAACAAACAAAAAATATAGTTGTACACTTTAATTACTATAGAAAGCACACAAAAAAGTTTTATACCTCATTTCTCCCCTCAAATGTTTTAACTTTAGATGGAGTCGAACCGGCTAAATCTTCAATTTTATGTTTAAACTGGTCGAATCGAAGTCATTTATATCGATTTTGATACATATCGATTTAGTTCTCAATCAAATTCGACGGACCGGCCACTCCAAACCTAGTTTTATGGATAAAATAAAACTGCATTCAAGGATGCAATATATTAAAAATAAAATAAATGTGTACAATTATATCAGGCTGTTGGAAATGATGTAAGAAAGGGTGCACGCATACATAAGCATGGTTGCATGGAATATGCAAAAATTGATGTATCTATGTATCACACTTGTTATGCCTGCTTTGCTTTTTTACCAACTTTAATTTCTTTATTGTGTTAAACTTCAATATAATAAGTGAATATGTTTATAGTAATGTTTGATATTTTTTCATTGAAGTGTTTGGAAATGTGATAAGTGACAACTAAAAATATCTTAAATGAAAGTCGAATGAGGATAATTTATGATAATTCATAGAGTGTAATATCTATGTACTGTTAGTGTAAAAATTTATATATAATCACTTTATTATTCATCATTCATTTGAATTAATTTTTTGAAGAATTAATGATTATTAAATATAAATAGTAAAATAATTAATGAATATTTAATACAAATATCATACCCAATTGTAGGGATGGCAAAAATACCCGGACCCGTGGGTACCGTCAAAATACCCGCAATGGGTACCCGCAAAAATAGCTCATGGGTGGGAACGGGTATCATGATACCCGCCCCGCGGGTACCCGCGTATATATTTTAATTAAATATTTTATATTTAGTTATTATTAATTTAACATTATATTTGTTTATTTTATTATTACTTCATAATAAAATTTAGTAATGAGTCTATAATCATAAAATTATCATATACATGTCATATTATTTAAGTAAAAATTATTTTTATAGATCGATTATTGTAAAATATATAAAAATATAATTAGAATGAGAAACCCGTTGGGTACCCTCTACCCGCACGGGTACCCGTAAATAGTGCGGGTACGGGCACGGGTATGCACTACCCGTGCCCGCCCGTGCCCGTTGCCATCCCTACGGCCAACTGTATAGCATAACTTAAAAAGAAGGGTAGAATGGAAAGAATAAGAAAAGAATTGCATTTCTACCTATTTGTGAATTGGATTTTTTCTTTTATTTTTCAAATGGTACTTTTGAGCTCATTTATTTAAGTTTTTCTCTTATAAAAAAAATCACCTCCCATATTTATAAGCTAGTATAGTTAGCTTTCAGTAAAAACATTTATCTCCAGAAAAAACTGAAATTGAGAAGCTAAGGTGCTAAACACACAAAAAAATGATTTTGTTATTTTTTTTAATAATGACTTTTGTTTTTTTAATAATAATTTATAAACAATCAGACTCTTTATATATGAGTCATACAATATTTTCATTATCTTGTTTTAGACGGAAAAAGAATAGAGTAGAGAATGTTTTGTGACTCTAAATTTCTTTTTGTTGTATATACTATTATTTATAAATTTGAAAATAAAAATAAAAGAAACTTTATCTTAGCATTGAAAAACATGTTGATTTTATTGGGTGAATCTCATTCCAAAGGCCAATAGTACCCTTCACCATGACAACATCGCCTTATCTTCTCATTTATTGTTTTCTTGGTTTACACTTTTAAGCCCTTTAACTTCACCCAAATGAAATTTATTTCACATCTTAGTCATTTATTTTGAAAAATTTAATGATTTATATGTATTTACTAATTCAAACCATTAGTTTTTCCCCAATAATGAAGTACTATATTATGGACTAAATTTTTTTCACTTACTATTGAAGTACGTAGATCTCTTCTCTAATAATATATCCAATGATACTTATAAATGGACTATTAATAAACAAAATATCAGTTAGAAAAAAAATCAATACTAATATAACATTTTCAGAAACTTTAGATTTGAACAAGTATATAACAATTTTCTACTCGAAATAAATGTTACTCTTATAATAATGATTCAAATTGTGGACCACAAAATGTAATGTTGTCACGATAACACTATAATTACAATGTAACGTTAATCATAATGATGTAACTATATCAAGTCTCAACGTAATCACGTTAAATTCGAATTTATTCTTTTAATACGACCACAATCACACTAATTATAATCTCAGATTATAATTTTCTTTATAAGTGGCACAAACTGTGTGCTACCTACCCCACCACATAAAACCAGAAACCCAAACCCATTTCAATGCCTCAATTCAGTTCCCAATCCACAACTTCAGATATTAACTTACATTTCATGGAGGAGATTATTTAAGATTTTTAAATTTACTTTACTACATATTGGTCATTAATTTTAGGAAAATCCAATGGTTTGAATTAGTGAGTAGATCTAAACATGAGATTTCCTTAAAAGTGATGGTTAAGATATAAAGTAAGTTTAAAAAACTTAGTTGAGTAAATGAATGGATCATTATCTTTTATTGCCTTATAAAAAAGGAGAAACAAAAACAAAAATACTAAACAGAATCTTTTATTCCCTTCCATGGCCCTTATAACCTCTCAGCCAAAAAACCCAATTCTCAATCACTTTACCACCTTTCACAGTGCAATTCCAAGGTTGAATAAATCTGTTATTGGTCTTGGATCATTCTCTAACAATGCAAAACTCATCAAAGTTTCAAACTTTAACTCAAACTCAACCAAATTCTCCATAAAAAACAACCCATTTAGCCTTAAAGTCATAGCCACCAATGCAGAATTTTCAGAAACTTTTGAGCCACAAAAACAAGATAGGAATAATAATTTAAAGAAACCCAGAAAGATTTTGTTCTCTGATGTGGAAATTAGAAGAGAAAAAGAAGTGTTCTTTGGAAGAAAATGGAGTACAAAGGAGATTGGAACTTGTGTTATTGTGTTATCAATGCATGTACTTAGTCTTTTTGCACCATTTTATTTCAATTGGTCAGCATTTTGGGTTGCTGTGTCACTTTATGTTGTGACTGGTCTTCTTGGTATAACACTTTCTTTTCATAGGAATCTGTCTCATAAGAGTTTTAAGGTTCCTAAGTGGCTTGAATATTTCTTTGCCTATTGTGGAGTTCTTGCTCTTCAGGTACATTTTGTTCTTTCAAATCAATTCTTTCATTCTTAATTTTCATCTGAGGTTGGGTATTTAATCATAACCAAAATCTTCTCTATTAATGGAGTGACAAATACTTGATTTTACTTTTATTTTTAATTACAAAAATCTTATTTCATTGTATATAAAAGGATAAACATATTTTACCATGTTATTGTTTCAGGTGAAATAATCAATTGTGGTCATGTTTAGGGTCACATTTTGGTCATTCTAGCCATTGTGATATTGAATCTGACTACTATGATGTAAATTATTTTCTGAATTAAAAAATATTTTTGATATGAAACATTTCGACATCAATGTGATTCAGTATCACACCACAATTATAATGTATTACAGTAGTCAATTTAAATCACACCAGAAAGAATATGTAATGTAGTGTTTAATAGATTGAAGGATAATACTAACGTTTCACAATAGTTGTAGTGTTAGTCTTTTATGTGTACTATTACATATATGGATATTCATGATTATATTCTATATCATTTTATATTTCTTTTTCCATATTTGGTATTGGTGCTTCCTTGGTAAAGTGTTATTAATTTCATTAAATTTTAAATAATCCAAATAATGGAACATAACATAATATTGTTTAATTTTGCTCAATTGCATATATTTTCATTAATTCTAAATTACCTTTAGTTTTGATTTTCATTTTATGGCCTCCTTTTCATGGGTTTCTCTTTGGTTTTTTGGCTGAATGAAATGAAATAAAAAATATATGTTTATATGTTAAAGATCCTCTCCGTTAATATATTATTTCATTATATATAAAATGATAAAAAAATTCTTATCGCATTATGTTTTCATTTGTTTTTTTTTTAGTACTTTGTCCTTACTCATTTTTGTGAAATGCAGGGGAACCCAATTGATTGGGTGAGCACACATAGGTATCACCACCAGTTTTGTGACTCTGATAGAGACCCACATACCCCTACTGAAGGATTCTGGTACAGCCATATCACTTGGCTCTTTGATACCAATTCTGTGGTCCAAAAGGTATCATACCCTTATCTTATTCTTCTTATTATTACTAGGATGTATTCACCTACTCGAATGTTAAATTTAAAAACTTATTCCACATTTTATCTATTAATTTTTAGAAAATTCAATATTTGAAATTAGTAATTAGATCTAAACTATTAGATTTTACTACAATTGATAGCTAAAATGTGGAGTAACTGTTTTAAATATATTATTAAAACCGTCCGGTCAGAGTATTGGTATAGTGATACATTGTTCAATCAGTAGTTTAGTAATTAAACTGCATGCCGGTTAAATCGAATATATCTGCTTATATTTATATATGCAAACCTATAACAAACAACAATTTCATTATTCCTAAACATAAAAATATGAGTAACGATATCAGATAACCAATTCCATTATTACAAAGCATAGACAATTCCATTCCATTATTCAAAACATTAAACATTTCAAAATAATCAATACCAGTAAGAGAACATAACAATAACATAATAGAGACAATAACCAATAACACCCATACCGTACCAGTTAGGGGTCCGGTTCACCGGTTTTCCTGTTGAACCAGTCGATACAGTACAGTTTTTATAACCATGGTTTAAAATTTACTCTTCGAGTAAGCTGATCTATTTTCTATTATTATTATTATTATTTGTTTTGGTTATGCATTTTTGTTGTTTATAGAGGCTAATAATATTAGTTTATTTGTAAACAAATATGTAGTGTGGAGAAGCAAACAATGTTGGTGATTTAGAGAATCAATTGTTCTATAGATTTATGAGAAGCAGTTATATTTTCCATCCACTTGCTTTGGGAGCACTTCTATATGCTATTGGAGGATTTCCTTTTCTTGTTTGGGGAGTGGTATGAAAATTTCTTCATTTTTCTTTTTTTCTTTTTAACATAAAGTCTATACTTTTAATGCATAATTTAAGGTTTTATTTGCAATCCCTATATTGTGATTTTGACAATCTCTGCATTTATAAATTATAAAAAGGGAGGGGATTCACTTAGTCGAGAGTAACTTTTTTAAACTTATTTCACATATTAGCCATCAATTTTAGGAAAATCAAATTGTTTAAATCAGTGTTTAGATCTAAATCATTGGATTTCCCTAAAATTGATGACTAAGATATAAAATAAGTTTAAAAAAATTATTCTTTGAGTAAATGGATCTCATCTCATAAAAAAAAACATAATTGTAACTATTATTAGGCTCATAATTTAAAACTTTAGTGGAGTTAGATTAATCAGAATTAGAGTTTGTGAAAGATTTTACTTTCTAATGAGTTTATTCCTTGTTTTGAGTATGATTTATAAATTTTCTTTCACCGTACTTTTGTTTTTTTGAGTAAATATTCAATTTGATTAAGGAAAAATGCACCCGTAATTTTGAAAAATGATTCAGTGACTTTGGTTCAATAACCTTGGTGATTCAAATAAGTTGAATGAAGATTGAATGACTTATACTTCAAATATGATTTTCATATAAGTTGTTCGATCTTCATCCAATTGCCAAAATCACTGAACCAAAGTCAATGAATGATTTCCCCTAATTTTGTGAAAATAGTCTCTAGTAATATTGTGACCAATATGCCCAACAAGTTTCTCATAAAAAAACCCCATTGAAATTTTCAACTCGCATCTAAGTTTTTTTAAAGAACCTGATTGAGATTTTCATTTGGGGTGCATTTTTTAGGGATGACTTTATATATTTATGATACTTTTTTTACTTTTAAAATGATGTCAATAAACAATTTCACTTTCTTGATTCATTGGAAATAGAACTTAGCATAGAAAAGGAACAAATAATTAAGGTCAAAATTTAAAGCCAAACCATGTACATTTTTTATATACTAAAGTATATAGTTTTACCTTACCCTATATGAATGCAGGGTGTGAGGATTGTTTGGGTATACCATATAACTTGGCTGGTAAATTCAGTTTGCCATGTTTGGGGTACTCAATCTTGGAACACAGGGGACTTATCAAGAAATAATTGGTATTTCACATTTAAATTCTTCATGGTTTTTATAAAAAGTATAATATTCATGCACCGACATTATAGATATTTATATATAATCAGTGCATCATCTACCATTAATTTGTATTACTTTTATTTAAGGGTAGAGATGTCAATGAAAACCGAATCTGTGGGTACAGCTTGAACCCAACCCGAATTTAACGAGAAAAACCTAATGTAATTGGGTTTGTTATAATTGATATTTTGTCCTGAACCCGATTAATATATGTAAATTTATAAAATTATACATTTATATATATATAGAAATTTTTGGGTGGGTTTTCATCGGGTTCGGGATGATATCATTGTTTTTAAATTCGCTTAATTCAGATTCGGTTTTTGGATTGCGGGTTCGAGTTGGGTAAACACAAGCCCGACCCTAACCTGCCCCGTCGCTATTCCTATTAAAGAGTCGATGATGATTGGAAATGAACGATTGATGATGTAATGACAATTTAAAAAATCTTACATTGTGTGCATACATATTTTTCTCTAGTTAAGTTCATATATATTATTGTTGGACTAACTAAAATATGAAATATATGAATTATAGGTGGGTGTCATTATTTGCATTTGGAGAAGGTTGGCACAATAATCACCATGCTTTTGAGTATTCAGCAAGACATGGCTTAGAGTGGTGGGAATTAGACATGACTTGGTATGTAGTGAGATTTCTTCAAGCTATTGGGTTAGCCACTGAGGTTAAGTTACCTACTCAAAATCACAAGCAAAGAATGGCATTCAATAATGGTGCAATAGCTACATGAATCACAATTCTTTTCTTCAAAACCATTATTTTTATAAGAGGATTTGAGAGGTGCATTTGTTAATGATATAAGGGTTTTTGGTAGTTCAATTTATAAGTCTTCTCATCATCATTATGAATAATTAGTATTTGATTTGGCTATATATATTTGGACTATAATTCTATATAGATAAAAGTTTCATAAGAATAAATTTGGCCTATTAAAAAAAGGTCATTGATGTAGCAAATTCTAAAGAAGTCAAATATCTAAACTGAACTTATTAAAAATATTTTAGAAGTTCTCTGATAAATTGGTTGGTGGTTAAGAAGTTAATAGTTATGTTTGTATTAGTTGTTTGATTTATAAGTTTTATTTTTCTCATTTTCTCTTGTATAAATAAGTCATGATAGGTTTCACTTCTAATCAATGAGAATAATATAGATTTTTAAATTTTTTTCTTGTTTTTTTATTTCTAATAGAAGTTCAAATGACAATATTAAAAACCACATGACAAAGTCAACAAATAGTTCTTAAAAATATTATATTATAAATATTTAAGTATATTTTAAAATTGTAAAAAAATATTTATTTTTTGAAAATATAATCTTAATATAACTATAATTAAAATAATATAATTTAAAAGTATTGATAATTGAAAGAGATTAGTTTCATGCTTATAAAAAAGATTTAGTTTGTACTCAATACTTCTATAAAGCTTAGTAGTAAAAGGAACCACAATTTCACTATAACACTTGTGACTAACATTGTAAATTAGAAAATGAAGCCACTAATATTGGGATGATATTGAGTTGTTTGAGAAATTACATTAAATTATAATTTTAATCCTCACTGGTTTCATTATATAGCTGCTTTTCTTCCACTACTAATCAATGTGAGTGAAATGAAGTAACACAAAGTTAAAATAAGTTATAACGATTGTGATAGAAAGGCCCAAACTTGGAAAATGGGAGAGCCCATAAAACACAAAAATCATATCATGATAATTTGCTAAGTTGAAAAATCCAAGAGATACATAGAATCATTGAACCCCATATGTCCATGTACAAATTCTAAACCTATAGGTTCAATTTTCTAAATCATTCTTTATATTTTATTATTTTAGATTTTTTTTTGTTCAAAAACTACTATTATTTTACTACTTTCATTTCATATATTTTGTTATTTAAAGTTAATATTACATAAATTTAGACATCATTAACAAATATATTAGGTTTCCCAATATCTTAAAGTTTTAATTCCAGATGTGTTATCTAACTTATGACTCTACACTCTTCTTATATCACATGATAACAAGACTTTATATTGATTGTAGACTCTCCGGTAATGGGCAGGACAAAATATATAATATACATGGAGACCATATGGAGCAACCCTAAGCCTAGTTTTCTACTTTCTGAATGTCCATTGTACATGAGAAATAGACTAGATGCATTTGTTCAAACTCTGGCCTAGTTAATTGTTAATACAATTATATAAAGAGTAAATTCCACTCACAACCAGAGTTTTAGTGAAATTACACAAACTACTTATCCTTTTTTTGTCCTTACACGAACCACCCCTAGTTTTATATATATTACACTCACTACCCATGCATGTTATAAAAGTGTAATATTTGAAACAAAATATTATATATTGTGTAACATTTCAAATAATACAAAAGTCGATGTTTGTTTATTATTTTTATGTCATTACAAAATACATAAATAATTCCACACATATTTTTAAATAAATCTTATAATATTTTGTAACGAGCCAAATAATGAAGACGCATCGACTCTCATATTATTTGAATTTTTCTACACAATATACAATATTATATTTAACTTAATTACGCACTACACATTTTTGTTTAAAATATTACACTTTTATATTATGCAGAGGTAGTCAGTGTAACACATGCACAAAATTAGGGGTGGTCCGTGTAAAGACAAAAAATGGAGGGGTGATTTGTGTAATTTCACTAAAACTCATAGGGTGTGAGTGTAATTTACTCTTATATAAATAATCCATTCTTTTTTTAAATCTACATAAATCACCTCTAATTATATACATATATTATATTGATTATCCATGTGAGAGAGATAAGTGTAATTTCTTAAACAAAAAATGACGACGAGTGCAATTAAGTTAAATAAAATATAGTAAAGATAAATCCAAATAGTATATGAGTCAATGTCTATTCATTATTTTGGTTAGTTACAATATAGTATAAGAGTGATTTAAATATTTCTTTACATTCACCACCATTTTTTGTTTAAGAAATTACATTTATTTCTTCTACACAGGTAGTGAGTGTAATTTATGTAAATTTGTGTAGTTTGAAAAAATAGAATTGTGATTTATGTAATTTCATTAAAACTCATAGCGTGTCATCTAATATATACATAAGGAAAAAAAATCTTGACTCATCATCATGGACACATGTCAACTTCTCCTTGATTTTTTTGCCTCCAAAATTGGTCCATATTTTTATTATGTACCCTCACACATTGTATTAAATCTATATAAAAAAACTTCAAAACAATTAATTATCATTGGACACCTCCATCATCTACCATGGACATGCATACGGTGAATCATTTGAAAAATACAAAATTCATTTATTCTAAACTTTTGATTTCACTTCATTTGATCATTGTTTTTCAAACTCTCATTTCTTTTGGTTTCACTCCTGCTCTCTCCTCATCATTGATTTCATCTTCTCCACAACACAATTTCAAAGTAACTCTCAGTAACTCCTTTTTTAATTTATTTTGGTTTCAAATGATTGGAAATGTTAAGAAATTCAGCCTATTGTAATATCAATTACTTTTCATAACGACTTTGAATATTGTACACAACTTATCAATGATTATCTATATATTTCATTTTATTTTATCAAATTATTACACAATGTTACTAATATATATCTTTAATAAGATTGATAATTATGTGGTTTCAAATATATGTCAAAATCAATCTGTCACATATGAATGTACGGGTAATATGTGTTCTTAACCATACGACAAAAAGTATGGTTAAGAAGAACCTCTCACACAGGATAAAGACACACCACTTTATACAACTTCTCCCACAAGATAAAAATACATTCATATTCATTGTTTATTACCCAATATATTATTTAATAAGATATAATAATAACATTTAATATATATATACTATATATAAGAAGAAGAAAAATCATCAATATTCATTTTCACATGTGTCACAACCACATTCATTTTTTACCCTCCAAAATTCATAGGCGAACATAATAACAGAGAGAAACTAGTAATTAAAATGAATATCATATGCTTGACACTTGGATTTTTCAAGGGCAACTTTACCATTATATAATGACTTGTAATGTAAATTGTATGTTATATTTTTATACGTATACATTTAATATTGTTGGGGATACTTTAGTCATTTCCTCTCTATTTCATTCATCTAATTTATGAGTAACATGTTTGTTCTTAACAATATGAATGCACATGTAACATGTATATTTTTAACCATGTGAATGTATAAGTAACATGTATATTTTTAATCATGTGAATGTATGAGTAACATATGTGTTATTGATCATGTAGCAAAAAATATCGTCCTGTGCATATGCACGAGTAACTTGACAGTGTATGTATATAATTAGGGGTTGAAAAAAAATGGAAAAATGAAGTGTAATTTAATATATAAGTATATATCTATATTTGATCACATATTAATAATAATAACAATTTGTCTAATACCGCATTATCATGTGTCTGGCACTACATGCAGATGCACTCTTGCTCTCACTTCGCACTGCCACAGCCGGAAATAGCTTCTGACTTTGGCTTCAATTTGTTGTACTTTTGCTCAACAATTTGGCAATGCTAATATCAATGTGCATCAGCTCAAAAAATAATCACTTGTCTCTGTATGGTAACATAAAAAAGCTGTTTTCACTATTTAAGTTTGTTTAACAACTAAGTTTTTTAATACTTTAATATCGATATCATCAAAATGACCACTTATCAAAGTGCATCAACTTAAAGTTTGTTTGTTTATCTTATCTTTTAGGTGTAACAATTCAATCAGAGCACAACACTTGAAACTTAGACTTGAATTATGGTAGAAAACAAAATTTAATCATGTTGGTCTACTTAAAACTTTTAGATCTTTAATTTGATTTTTCGAATCAATAATGGTATCTCTTTACCCTATAAGTATGAAGCTAATTTTATTCGATGTGTGTGACTACCCCTTTCAATAAATATCGTTCATATGAATCGAACTTTTAATTTTTTTTATCATATATAAGGATTTAGTGATACCTTATATCATTAGATACGTTAGAACTTTAGTTTTAGTTATTTAACTATGTAAAACTTGAACTTAGTCGTTTTTATCTCTTTTATGATTTGGTTAACTTATTCATTAATTATTTTTGTTTTATGTTTTGAGATAAAATAAATAGTAAAGATCTAAGTTGGTCCCTATGATTTTCGGCCGTATATAACCATGGTCCCTAAAGTTATGGAAAATACAATTTAGTTCAAAAAAAAATTATTTTGACTCATGTTAGTCCTTTGTTCTTAAAACTCTGTTTAAGTTAATAAAAATATATAAACAATTTTTCTTATACTCAATTTAGTCCCTTTAATAATTTTTCTTGACTCATGTTAGTCCTTTTACTCATTTTTCACAAGCAAAGTGGACTCATGTTCTTTCATAACAACATCAAAAAACTACAAACAACTAATCATCATCCAATAGAACAATAGTTTAGAACAAGTATCCTCTTTATTAATGGAAATACAAATACTTGATTTTATTTTTATTTTCAATGACAAAAATGTTATTTCATTATATATAAAAAGATAAAAATATCTTAGCATATTATTGTTTCATTTGTTTTTTTTTTATAATATTTGTCTCTTCATTAATAGAGAGAATCCTTATCGGTAACTGAATGATATGAGGGTGGGATGAAAAGAACAATAGGATGTACTTATCATTGGCATGGAATCATCCTTAGATGACATTCATGTGACTTATAGTTCAATAAGGTTAACATTAAGATTTCCTTAATTATTGTAGGTCATTACAATAATAGTTATAATTTCATATAGTTCTAAAGTCTTTTATTTCCTTCCATTTTTTTCTCTTTTTGAAACTTAACTCACAAATGAACTCTTATCAAAATTAAATTATTGGTGTTAAATATTATACTCACTAGTAGTAACTATTGTTTGTTAAATATAATAATTTCACTATTGTTTGTTAAATATACTTGAAATTCTTACATAACCATGTGGATGATATTGAATAATATATAAGAGTAATTAACCATAACAATCTCGAGCATTGAAAACCACCAAATTTTCATCATTATCTTTAATTATAACATAATCAACATACCTTAATGACCTCATAGTTGTATCGATTACATGAAAAAGTATAGAATAAAATAATAGCATTATTTCAACTTTAGCCTACTACCCAATAAGAATAAGGTAACGAATATCATTTATCCCATTTTTTATGTTTCAAATGTGTCATAATCCAATTAAAATTTATCACCTAGTTAAAAATAAAATTAAAAAACAGAAAATAACTTTTTTTACATTACCTAGTGCATAATTAATTAGTTTGGGACATGAAAACTGAAATTTTTTAGGACAGATAATTAATTATTGTTGTCTATGTTAATATTTATTTGGAATTCCTAAGCCATAACAAGGGGAATGAAACATTAATCATATGAACACAGAAAAGGCATTGCATGCTGGAATTGAATAATAGTCACTGTATATAAGCATGGGAGAGTGAAAGTTATGATTGTGAATTCGATGACTATGATTATTATTTATTTCATCAATCAAGGTTTAATTAACTTTTGTTATAATAACTTTTTATTTGTTAATAATAATATTTTTGCATTGATCTCTACTACACATATCTCAAAAAATTCAACAACTTAAAGTTATCATAATTTAATTGTAAAAATAATATTGCTATTGCCTATTTTAATTTAAATTAAAAACATTGGTAAGATCGCCTTCAAACATGCTGGTTGTAAATTAAGCAAATATATATTTATTTATTAGTAGGCAGTTAGTTACCTCAACACAAAGCATGCATTTATTAATGAAGCATTAGATATATAAAATTTCATTAGATCATTATATATTATATTACACCAAAAATTTAATTCATGAAAATAAGTAATTATTAATGAGGCAATAAAATACGTCATACATATAAATTATAATGCTATAATAACTTACATATATAGATAGTACTATGATTGTAACCTTCTTGCAGAAAAGACAACTTCAGCCTTGGTATTCAAAAGCTAATTATTCTACCAAAATATATTTATAATAGTTTAATATTTATTTACTAAGATTAGTTTATTTTTATTTTGTTTCATTTATGATGTACTAAAAAAAATTATATTATCCTATATTACTCAATATTCATATGATAATTATTATTTAGTCTTTTTGGGTCAAATTAGTCACTAGTGTTACAAAATATGCTAAAAATGACAAATTTGACTAACATTTAAAACTTTTGGTGACCATTTTAGATTTTTCATTTTTTGAGGTCCAAACTATTAAGGTCGAAAAACATGATAGACTGAAACGAATATTTACTCTATAAGAAAATAACATGTAATTCTTATTTTGATTAATTAAACTACTTATATTAAAGTACTAGGTAATTAAACTACTTGAGTTAGTTACTGACAAGACGTCGATCTAGTGATGTAAGACTTCACTAAATTGACTCATAAAATAATCAAGAAGTTAATTATTCGATTTCTGTGAGCAACACTTGTTGGGAGAGACAATTAGATACCCGATAGGAATTACTTCTTCACCTAATTGATTCCCTAGGTAGTGTAGTACCCAAAAAAAAAGGTGAGTACATATAGTACTCCAAAAAACTATTTGAGTTAAAGAATTATGTAAACCATGACCTAGCTAGATTGCTATGCTTTCACACTTGTGTCCGGTTAAAGTGTATATTTAACGGTTGCATGCGTAAATAAATAATTTTTAATTGCTTAGATAAAACATATTATTTAAATGAAAGAATGAATGGAAAAGTGAGTGATAAGAGTGAAAGTTAATTTTGCTCTCATTCAATATTCAAAACCTAACTTTGGAAATATTCTCTAGTGATTTTGCTTAAAGGTAAAATGATTTACTCAAGATTCATAACTAAGCATACATAATATTACCAAAATTTTGAAATAATAATGTAAAATAATACTAATAAAGTAGACAGTTTTAAGATTTGAACTCATAAGTAGACATTTACCATTTCATATTTTAATTATATGCATCAATAGAAGCCCATTGGTATTAAATTCTTCATAAAATGATTGTTTTAAGATTTGAACTTTTAACTTTTAGATAATCACAAATCTTCATTATGACCCAACCATTCAACTATTATCATAAAATTATGGTGTCTTCATGTTGTAGACATTAATACTTCTTCCACTCATATTAATTATAACACAACTATTTTCGTTACGAGGAATGATGAATTTATTTTAAGAGTAAGTTTTTTAAACTTATTTCACATTTTAGTCATCAACTCGAGGGAAATCAAATGATTTAGATATACTCACTAATTTAAACTATTGGATTTTCCTAAAATTGATGATTAAGATGTGGAGTAATTTTAAAAAACTTATTATTGGAATAAATGTATCTCATTAAGTGTAATTTTTATGTAATATTATTATAAAGATTTTTACATAGTGAATACATTATTTATTGTTCATTTGAATTATTTTTATATGATTAAATATGAATGACTGATGATAAAATAAAAATATATAAAACTCATATATTGTCGGTGATTAAGTGAATATATTATTAAAATTTGAGACATTCCTTACCCATACAAGAGCACGTGACCATGATGGCTTAAACTTTTCACCACCACTAACACCTGACACTTATGTTCAATGGGTCTTACCTTACCCATCTTTTGTGACCTGACTCCAATGCACCTTCCCAGTTCCTAAGTTGTAAGAAACAATTTTTTTACTTTACCATCACTTTTTTGGGAAAGTGGAAAAGACTACAGAAAAAAAATAGAGTAATATTTGACAACAACTTTATGTGTTTTTGTTTTTTAATGCAATTTTTTCGACAATAACCTTGTAACATTCCACCACATCAGTATGATAAAGCTAGGTGGAAGAAAGTTGGAATTAGGTCTCACGTAATGTTATTAGATTACAACTGGGGAGTCTCCAACTATCGGGGAGTTCCATTGTTACTGGGGTAGGGGAAGAGTGGAGAGCCACACGTAATGCATCACGTCTTGAACCAAAACTTTAATATATTAGTTTCATGGACGGGAGTCCTAAGATAATCTGGTGGTTAAGTTGGAAGACTTAAGGAATAGGGTGAATGAGGTTGTGTGTTCGAGTCTTATTCATAGCAAAAAAAATTTCTTAATAAAATAATAATGCACCATAATGGTACATTTGGTGATATGGTCATTAAATTTAAAAGACTTATTTATAAAAATTAAATATTTTATAAATTGATTTTTTTTAAATAGCCTATATATGTTTTTTTAAATATTATTGTGTATTTGTTTTAATTTTATATCAAGTTGTATAATTTCAATTAGTGTAATGTCAAATTTTATGGAATTTAATTTATAAATAAAATTCATATGGATATATAATTAAGAATAAAATGTTATTCTTAATTATATTATTGGGAAAAATTAAGAGTAAAATATTTAAAAATTGAATGTTTATATCTATTCACTAATTCAAACCATTAGATTTCTCGAGAATTGATGACTAAGATATGAAGTAAGTTTTGGAGTAAGTGGATCCCTCCCAAATATTAAATATGGATATGACATGAACTATTCTAACTAACATTCACAATCTTCAAACTTTGCATTTTTTTGGTAATGGATTAATCTTTTTCCGGATGTATGGTTGCTCATTCCAACACGTGTCGCTCTCATAAATTGAATATCCTGGAAATCTAAGAGAGCTTTACATCACTAAACTACTCCGTATTGGTATTAAATTGGAACTTTGAAGAATTAGTTTGAATAATAAAGGAGTGATACATAACAAATAAATTATAATTTGATGAAGCCATATAACCTAGTTTTATTATGCAGCTATAGTAATTAAAATCATATAAATTTTAGGTGAAGCATATATATATATATATATATATATATGCAGAGATTTCAAAGTTCATATTAAGTTTTAATTGAATAAGGAGAAAAGTGTGGGGTGTAACTGACAAGTCACCGGCTGCAGGGAGTTGTCGGGTGGAAGCTGAAGCAGGCTGCAAAGGACAGGCGCATGCGAAGTGACCGGTGACTGGAACAGCAGGTCACAAACTTCTCTAACTGTCTGGTAGATAAGTCACATTTACCTCGATTAACCCATAAATCCTGCACGCTACTACATTCCATTAAATAACATAATCTTTTTTTTTTTTATAAGAAAATAGTCTATCTAATTTTGTACTAATGTAAATTAGATTGATATCCCATAAATTTTAATGAAAATGTATAAATCATTCATCATTTTTCACACTCTACAATCCCTAATTTATATACATACATTATAATGAATATCGCTGCATGAGAGATTTGTGTAATCTTTTAAACAAAAAATGATGATAAATATAACAAAAAATATTAAATATACATTGACTCTCTATTTGAATTTGTCTCCATAATATAATATATTTGTTTTAACTTACTTATAAGCATAACCTAATTTATTTAAAATTACACTTACTTATTGTTGAAAGATAGTTAGTATAATATATGTAGATGAATATGTACCTAAAAAAATTGTATAACTCTACTAAAACTTATAAGGTATTAATATAAACAAATAAACACATCGAATTCTATAGTAAATCCCTAAAAGCTTTATAATCTTGACATCGTGAGAATTGAGATACTTTAGAAGTAAATGGAAAAAACATATTACACATTTTAGTTATCAATTTTATAAAAATATAATAATTCATGTTATTTAAATTTGTCATTAAATCTAAAACATTAGGTTTTCATATAATAAGGAACTAAAATATGCAGTATATTTTTTCCATTTGATCTCCCTTACTTCACTTCACCAACGTTAAACTAATTCTTTTAAAAATTTTGAAGATGGTAACATTGTGAAAAACTATCAAATCTATGTTTTTTCTATACTAAGTGAGTTAAACATTTTTATTTTGACAATTTTTTCAATTATTTTATTATTATAGAATTATTATTTCCTCCATCCATTTTACTATAATAATTTTTCAGAAAAAAATTATACTATGAGGGTAGAAAGAGTAATTAACAAAAAGTAATTAATACTACCTTAGGATTTTAAAGCCACGAATAATAGAAACATAACTTGAAAAGTACAATTAAAAAAAGATAAAAATGAATAGAGTATTTTCTCCTTTTTTAGGTAATGTGGTAAATTAAAAAAAAACATTGTATATTTATATGATATATGATTAAAAATATAATATGTTATCTTTAAAATATATAAAAAATAAACATTCTTTTGTTGAATAAGTAAAATGAATTGTATAAAGATATAATATTTCTAGAAAATAAATATAAATATACAAGAAAAGTGTCAAAAAATTGGTACAAAGGAAAGAAAAGAAAACAAAAGCTAAGATAAAGGAGAAAGTTCTAGGTCAAAATAAGTCTGATAATCTATTGGGACAAAAGTCCACACTTAACATATGAATGAAAAGTGAGAACCTAGTTTAGCCATGAATTTTGTCACTTTATTAATCTCCCAAACAACAAACTTGATATCCATGAAGCACACATTAGAAACAACAAGCTTTATCTTGTTAATGCAAATATGAACTCCCTCATAAACAAGTATTGTAGTTTTAAGACAATCACTTTCACTACCACATTTTTTACTTTCAACAACGGCTGAAAACTGTTGCCAAAGTAAAAAAAACGTTCTCCTTGTTATAGGCAACAATTAAGCAAATGTGATGGTCTAAGGCGTAGCCTTTTGTTTAGGCCATAGTTTTTTGGTTTTCGGCAACAGTTTAAAAAAATCGTTGTCTAATACATATTATAGGCAATAGTTTTCTTCAAACCCAAGTATTAAGTCATTTCCAATAACCGTTCCATAACCACCAGTTCTGCTAATATGGAAGAGCCCTTTCCGAAGTTGGAAGAGAACCTCCCGTTATGATCTCAAAGAGCACCACCCCCTTCTATTATACTTGAACCACTGATATAATTACCATCAACATTAAGTTTGAACTCTCCACCCATAGGGAAACACCAATGGACATCGGTTTGGTCAACCTCTGTCAACATTCTTCTCCAACACCAATAATTAAACATCACCCTTCACTAACTATTTCTAGTGATTTAATGTTTCATTAGATTCCAAAAAATGAACAAAAGGTCAAAAGATTTTTTATTCATGAGAGTAACATTTATTGGGATGGGCAATTATGCCCCAAAAAGGATTAGTTATTCACTCTTAGAATAAGGGATACTTTTAGTATTACAAAAAAATTGAATCGAATCTTGAAGTCACTATAAAATTAATTTCAACTATATTCCATATTCACCAAAATTTTGAC
This sequence comes from Lupinus albus, assembly GCA_009771035.1. Lineage (NCBI taxonomy): Eukaryota > Viridiplantae > Streptophyta > Magnoliopsida > Fabales > Fabaceae > Lupinus > Lupinus albus. The sequence goes on from CM019999.1 coordinate 12,133,269, forward strand.
ATCATTTCGGGTACCCTATAAATTTATTTTTATCTCTCATATTCTTTTTATCTTGTTTGTATCTGCATTTTCATATTTTCATAAAATACATTGGAAAAATATTCAACATTGTATAGATGTCAACAAAAACATTTTCCTTTTAAGATATTAACTCGTCTTTTTATTTAAGGCATGCATGTCAATACTCTTCATGGTACTTCATATTGGACCTTTTGTGAACTTTGTTTTGATCATTTTTATAAGTTCCTACCCAAATTATTTACTTTATTGATTATTGTTTTCTTAGAAAAATAATATAATTTAAACATTATAAAATCATTAACTGATTGAAAAGAAAAATATAAGGAGCTTTAATAATTGTATGGGTAAAGTATAAAGAATGCTCTTTTGGGAGGTGTTAATAAATTACCAAATGTACTAGTTAAGGAATACAAATTTAATGTGCACCATAAAGTATAATATTTTAATTTTGAAGGCGCATACATCATTTTTCAATACACATTTTTTAGTTTAGTTTGAACACCTAACGATGCAATAGAAGAATTCATTAATATTTTCCTCTAAAAAAATACCAAGGAAAAAAATGTATTTACTAAATACTAATAGTGTAAAATTTTTATATATTGTCACGGTTAGACTATCATTCATAATTTATTTTTAATCATTATTCACTATTCAAAAAGTAATAAAATAAATGATGGATAATATATTGACTATATATACATCTTTACATATTACAAAAAGGGAAGTTCTTCAAAGAAGAGAAATTTTTTTTTTTTTTATTATGATTAAATGTGTAATCTCAATATAATTAACAAGAATATAAGTGTCATTTCATTTTGTATTTTCTTTGTTTTTTCACGCAACTTCTCTCTATATTAGTGAAGATGAGTCTCACTGAAATGATTGAACAATGATATATAAAATCTAGATTGACAAAGATTACAAGCTTCATTAAAACTAAATGAGGAAACATAATCTTCCTCTTCAACTTCTCTCCATCAATTTCTCCCTTATTTATATTATACCTCACAATAATAAAAGCTAGAACATGAGAGTTACGTTAAAAAATATTATATATATATATATATATATATATATATATATATATATATATATATATTTATTGAGTGTCTTAAGTTAGGAAACTTTTCCTATGAATATTAAATCTAAATCATACCATTATAAAAGTTATTTGATTAATTAATCATTTAAAAAAGTCACTTATATTTATTTTCTAAGATTGACAATTCAGATAAATTTCAATTATTCATATTAACTATTCCCAATGCTTACATTAATAAATTTTCTGAGTTGAATCACTTCTCATTTAAATTATTACAATAAATTGTTTGATACAATCATATATAAATAATTAAAATTAAAAGTTAATTAATAATGATAACATATACATTTATCTTTTTAGTATTCTCCTGATTTCTGATGTAAGAAAACTATATATAACCCCATTGCTAGTATGAAAATGATGGTTGATTGGTTGCAACTCTAATATCAAGAGTTAGAGTGAAGAAAGAGTATAGGGTAGAGTGAAGGGTAGGTGTGTCCTTAAATCAGTCAAAACGGGTCTCCCAGTGTGGATGCTTGGGTTAGGTGCAGACCTCTTGTGGGTCGACATGAACCGTCTTCTCTCATTCCTCTTCCATCAGGTACAACACTAACTAACTAACTAACTATATATCAACATGTTTTAACGTTAATTTACTATGTTCCTTTCTAACCTTATATACACATATACATATATATAGGGAGTGTTGGATGAACAATTCTTGCAGCTTCAACAGCTTCAAGATGAAACATCTCCTAACTTTGTCACTGAGGTTGTTAACATTTATTTTCATGAGTCTGAGAAGCTTCTCAAGAATCTCAGAGAATTGTTGTACGTATTATTCATTTTCTTCATCTTACTTGTATGAATCTTTATTGAATAATGATGAGAAAGAATGAGTGTAGGATGGAAAAGGAGTTATCAGAGTACAAGAGAATAGGAATGCATTTGAATCAGTTCATTGGAAGCAGTTCCAGCATTGGCGCTAAGAGAGTTACAAATGTTTGCATTGCATTTCGAGCCGCTACTGATCAGAACAACCGTCCTGGGTGGGTGCCATCCTCATCCTAACAAATGTCGTTCATAAAAATCGAATATTTAACTTTTGAACTTATTTGAGAATCTAGTAGAATCTTATACTACTCATCTCTTCTTTATGGAAACAATATATATCTTAACCTTTGTCATCTGGTGTATTATTCATTTTGATTAGTTGACTAAATTTAATAAATTAATTTAAGAATTTATATTTTACCATCAATCAATAAATATACATGGAGTATAAGTGTAGAAGTTTCCCCTTTCTATATAAAAACTTTATATTATGAATTCCTTTTCATGTTTATCATTTATCTCAACAAATATTCAATTACTTGATATATATATATTATGAATGGGCACAAATATATGTAGTAAAAATATTTTATTTGTATTTATCATATTTAAATGTCTCATTTTTAATAACCTTTACCTAATTGTAGATGCTTGCGAGCGTTGGAGATGTTAGAACATGAATATTGCTATCTCAAGAACAAGTTACATGAACTATTCCAAGTAATGTTTCATTGCACCTTACTTAGTATAATGAAGTTTTATTAAATGATTATTGTTAGAGTTAATTAGACTCACATTCCCTGAGAATTTATTGAAATTATACAAATTATTCCTCATTTTTGTACTTACACGAATCATTCATTCCTCTTACATGAATCACCCTTAATTTTGTATATGTATTACGTACATTAATGACCTTGCATGAGATATAAATGTAATATTTTAAACAAAAAATGTGTGATGTGTGTAATTAAGTTAAAAATAAATATTGTATATTATGTAGACAAATTCAAATAATATAAGAGTTAACACGTCTTCATTATTTGGTTTATTAAAAAAACAATATAAAAGTTATATAAACATCTCCTTAGAATTAATAATGTATTTTGTAATGAAACAAAAATAATAAAGAAACACTCAGTCTTGTACTATTTGGAATTGTATACACAATATATATAATATTTTGTTTAAATTAATTACGGACACCACATGTTTTTTTTTGTTTAAAAGATTACCCTTTTATCTAAGTGTATTCAATGTAATGTATTTACAAAATTATGGGTGATCCTGATTCAGGTAAAGACAAAACATGGACAATTTTTTTAATTTGACTAAAACTGGTTGGATGTAGGAAATTAATTATTATTATTATTATTATTATTATTATTATTAAAACTTAGGAGTGAATTTATGATACCTTATGTGTGTATATATTATTACTATATGGTAATTAATGTGCAGATAGAGCAGCAACGTGCTTTGGCAGCAAGAGTGAGGTACCCAATGCAGAATCAATAAAGAAAAATGAAATTATGAAATATGAAATATGAAATATATATCTAAGATTTTATTTTTGTTCTTTTAAATTCCTTTCCCGTTTTGTGAGGTTGAAGCACGCTTTTCCAATTATAGAGAAACCAAGTTAGTCACAACTTTTGTACTTAGTTGTGAAGGGAATAGGAAAAAAGAGATCAAAGTCTTTGGAATTTTGGAATCTATAATGTACGAATGATATTATGATCTTTCTTTCTTGCACTGTGCTTCGATGTATGATGCATCTTAACTTTTTCAACAAAAGTGGATCAAATCTATTGAAAGTTGTTAATGTTTTGATGTTTACTACTCATAGAAATTATGCTTCATGTGTTTGTATTTTAGCTATGGAGAAAGAAATTTAATTGAAAAGAATAATTATATGGAAGTTAAGGAGTTATGGTATATAGTTTTTTTTATTTATTTAATAGAAAGAAAACAAAATAATTAAACAGATTTAATGAAGTGTGACCATGAATTTATTGGATAAATAATCTTAACCATTTGTTTTTGTTTTGAAAGGAATTATTACTTTTATTTTTTAGGTGCAATCCAAAGTTTTAAAATTATGCACTTGTTTCGGTTTAGTTTGAATTGAGATTATGCAGGAGAGAAAAGTGTGCTTTAATAATTAAACATATTTAATAGATAATTAACATTTTAATTATCTACTCACATTTCTCATAAAAAAACAAAATCATGACTAAATTGAATGGAAAATAAAATCTATTTTATTTTAAATAGGGAAAAGTGTGCTTTTAAACTATATGCTTTTTACAAATAGTCACTATAAACTACTTTTTCTTCATAATTATCTCTTAAACTCTAACCATTCAATGAATATCATCCTTTTATAAATATATTGTTAAAAAGTTCTAATAGACCAACAAGGAAATCATTGTAATTAGACTCACAATAATAGCGATGCAACAAAATAATTCAAATTAACCAACAATAATATTGAGAGGAAGCCATCATCAAGATACAAAATTGATTGATAAAAATATGATAATATAGTTATATATATAAATAGTAACCATCTCACACTTATTGAAGTTAAAACAAAATGTCGGGTTAGAAATTTTCATTATTATTAATTTAACATTATTTTTATATAGGAACCAAATTCACCAATAACTAAAATTTAAGAGATAATTAGGAATAAAAAATAATTCATAATAACTATTTGCAAAAGACATAAAATTTAGGGTGTTTTAATATTATAGAATATTCCATTTTAATAAGAATTAAAAATTAAATTGTGCATCAATACCTTCTCCACTATTTTATACCTCATTATCACTATTTTATGTTTTCTAACATTAACAAAACAAGATTTAACATGTAAAGGTATTATTATTCCAATACAAAATATGACATAGTTAAATTTTGGAAATTGGAATAATGTTTCATATATAGAAAGTGAAAATTTTCATAAAAGAATCTTACATCTCTTACCATGTAAAAGAAGTCTTACAAGAAGGTCCAAAACTGAGTCATGTCAATCAATCTAATCGTGTGAAGTTTGAAAAAGATACCCTTAGAACCAAGGAAATAGAATCCCTTTCCCTTTCTTTCTGATCTCATATAAGAGGGTACAAGTACCAAATAATATATAAGGTTGCATGCATTACACCATTTTCCAAAGCTTTCCCTTCTACTAAATAATCCATAGGGTTGAAATCCTCTCTTCTACTTTTCAATAATTGAATGAGGTAAACGCAGGAATCATAAAAATAAGGCCATTGATGCGAACTAATAATTAGTTTGCATTGATGCGAACTAATACAGAAGTCGGTTTGGACATTGTTAACTTTGGCCCGTATAGAAGTTGGTTTGGGCCTCACCGACTTCTATATAGAAGAAGTGTTTTCTGGAACCGACTTCTATATAAAAGTCGTTTTAGGCAATGTTAACATTAACACTGCAACACATCTAGTAAGTTAAGCAGATTTTATAGTCTTCAAAAAATAATATGTTTTGTGAAAAATGTTAATAGTGAGATTCAAACCTATTCCACAAATTACAAAATGTGCTTAACTTACCAGATATGCTGCAGTGTTAATATTAATATTACCTAAAACGACTTCTATATAGAAGTCGGTTCCAGAAAACACTTCTTCTATATAGAAGTCGGTGAGACCCAAACCAACTTTTATATGGGCCAAAGTTAACAATGCCCAAACCGACTTTTGTATTAGTTCGCATCTTAGACATGGCCTAAAAATAACATATAATTACAGTATGATCTCTTAGTTTTATTGAAATTATATAAATCATCTTCCATTTTTTGTTCTTACCTAAACCATTTTTCTTTCTTACACGAATTACCCCTAATTATGTACGTATATTACATTGATTACTTATATATATAAGTGTAATTTTTTAAACAAAAAATGTGTGGTGATGTAATTAAGTTAAACAAAATATTATATATTATGTAGACAATTCCAAATAGTACAAGACTGAGTATTCATTTATATAACTCTTATACTAACCAAATAATGATGACGCATTGACTCTTATATTATTTGGATTTGTCTACATAATATACATTATTTTGTTTAACTTAATTACACACATCACACATTTTTTGTTTAAAATAATACACTTATATCTCATGTAGTAGTGGTGTAATATATGTACAAAATAAGGGTTGAGTCATGTAAGAGAGATGAGTGATTCTTGTAAGGAAAAAAAGGAGGAATAATTTATATAATTTCACTAAAACTTAAAAGTATAAGTGCAATTAATTCTAAAAATAATTTAAAATCTGAATGGTTAAAAATAATTTTATGTCACTAGATGTCACCATATTCATTCAGTATTGGACTCTTTTGTAATGAAGAAAATGAGAGTTCAATAACAAAGTGTGACTTGTTAATTAGGAGAATCTATGTATCTATATAGGTCAAAAATGTTCAGAGTGATTGCACTGTAGTATCATCTGCAAATATTATTCAAAATTTAAACAAGGGACTATAGCTATAGATATTGTGACATATTTATATATATAGCTACAGATATTGTGACATATTTATTCATTCATTCATATCACATGTAATGGTCTATTCTAGTTTTCAGCACTTGCTATAATCACACATGAAATAACATGTATCAGTAAACTTTGACCAAAAAAATCATTAGAACATGTACACAGAAAATTGATTATTTTAAGATGGGTCATTTTTGATGTTGCTATAGTCAAATTATATTGTTGACCTTAAAGTACAAGAACAATTGAAGCAAAAGGTAGAGTCTATTTCTGGGTAGGTCAGTGTAAAGAGAGGGAAACACACAATAATGCAGTAAAGACTGAAGAAAGTTGTGTAGTCTATTTCTCATGTACAGTGAACATTCCGTAGGTATGGAACTTGGGTTAGCATAGCTCCATGAATTGGACCATTCGGTTTTGTCCGATTATAATTGAACCTGAATATATTCGGGTTTCATCTTATCTCGATTTGAGTTCAAAAATTAAATTTGATTAATATTTAAGGTCAGATAAGGAACAAATATGATAGAACGTGAATCGTCTCGTGGTCACCCGTGTCTCCTATTTATATACGTGCATATTCAATTGTTTAAGAAGTAATTATATCTCATTATCTCTTTAGCCAAAATAGATAATGCATTTTTCATTCAACAACTTATCTATTAGTATAATTTCATATTTATTAAGGATAATTATTTAAGACACTTTTGTACAAATGATTTAGTGTCACAATGTGTATATCATTTCATATGTCATTGATTCTCTAATATTTTCATCATATAATGATTAACAAAATATTTGCATATATATCATTACATATTCATAATAGTAAGTAATAATAATGATAATATTTTATCTAAAATGTGAATATATTATATTTAATCGGGTTTAGGACTAATTTCGATTTCAAAAGCTAACTCAAATGATATTTAGGGTCAAATTAATTTCAGTTTTAAAAATAGTCCAATTCGAATAAGGATAAACCTAACTCAATCAAACCCAAACCATGTTCACTCCTAATAATGGTTGTGGACGGAGTGGCTTTGAAATATATTTTAATTTTAGTAGGCAGAATGAAATTACCCTCAAATTACAAATTACATTGTGCTGTTTTATTAAGTGGAATTTTAAAGATGAAAATGAACAAATTGAATAAAAAAAGCTGGAAAAAATTGGCATTCAAAACCTTAATTTCAACAAATTTAAAATAAATAAAAACAAAATCAGAAACTAATTTACCAAATTCACACCTAAATCAACTCTGATTCTTGCATGCATGTGGTTGTTGTGATGAAATGATCCAATACCCTTACATGCAATGCAATGAAAAGATCAATTAAATGAGAAAGTGAGAGATTAGAATTAGTGTATGGGTGGAATATAATCAAATAGAACCACTTCGAGGGATTAAATGATTAAAAGAAGTGAGGGTAAAAAATCGAGAATGGATATTGTGATACATGACACAAATCAATTTTTAACATACGTAATTGTAAATTATTTTTCAATAAAAAATTTAAAATAAAGAAAATTATTTTTCTCCTCATATTCAAAATACGAGAATCCTGTACCGAAGATCAGATGAATTGAATTCAGTAATGGGTGTGGATATTTTATGGGTTAAGGTTATTGAAGTTAGGTATGGTATTTATTCATAGTTCATATATACAACCATAAATTTGCTTTAACTATGCAAATTGATCTAATGTTGCTTTGAATAAAATAAAGGTTGAGGCTTCAACACATTGTTTTTGTGTTGGAATGGGTGTGAGAGCTTTAAGTAGCATTTTCATAGCCTGTTTTATGTGTCAATAGATGAAAAAAAAACTTTTCTATTTAAAGTTTTTATAATTTATTATTTTTATTTAAAAATTAATGATAATTAGTAAATGAATGAAAATTTAAAAACTTTTAGAAAGACAAATATTAAACTCAAAACATATGCTTGCGGTAAAGTTTTTGATTGGGTTGCCATTAGATTGGTTTTGCCTTCAGCAATGACTGAGTTGTGTTTGGGGATCAAATTTTTTTTTTTTATGGGGAAAATAAAATAATAAGAAAGTGTGTGATTATATTGATAAAAGTTATTTTAAGGAATATCAATAAGACATTGGTCTAGTAGTGTAAGGTTCTATTAAATTCTTAGTTATCATAGCTTAATGGTAGTGACTCATGAGAATAATGACTATTTGTCTCTAAGGTTATGTGTTCGAGTCGCGAGAGGCTCTCATTTATGGGGGGAATGAAATATTGTAGGGAGTATTTAAGCTTAAGCTAGTAGATAACATGCTCAATGTATCCATGAATCTGAGTCGCATGTCAAGACTAATGTGTTACATTTAGAAAGACTAAAAAGTCAACAGTTTGATTTTTGAAAACAATACTGATAGAGAAAGACAATCATGAATCTTAAAATATAATAATTCATTAAGCATAGGATGAGAGAATATTAAGCATAGGATGAGAGAATATTATTAGCCGAGTAAAAAAAATATTGATGGATATTTTAGATTTGATAAAGATAGTTTTGGGGTTTGGTCACAACTACAACAAAGGGAAAATCTCATGTGTCCTTTTTTTAGATTGGTGTAAGAGCCCTCTTCATATTTTGAGGCTAATCTCTCTTTGACAATCTTCAATAATTCGTTTGTGGATTGTACCCTTTTTTATTTAGTAATAATATTTTTTGTGGCAGATAAAAATGAAGAAGTATTTCGGAAAAGGGTTTAACCGAATAAATCGTAGCTTAAAAGTTCGTTACTACATAAATAGTATAGGTACTACATAGTTTATAAGTTAGGGGTAATATATATTTTTCTTCTGTTTCAGCCTCCTTTTAACACAATTAAATACCAGTTAATCATTGGTCTAGTGGTGTAAGATTCCATTAGATTCTTAGGATGACCAAAAAGTCAAAAGTTTGATTCTTGTGAGTAACACTTGTTACGAAAGACAGTCATGCACCCTGGAAGAGGTTAGTTTCTTACTCAAAAAAGTAAAAGAATACAGTTAATAGTACCCAAAAAAATTACTTTAAAGGTTAATTATAAACTAGGAGTCTTTGAGAAGAGATTCACTTACTTTAAATTTAGTCCACATCTTAGCTATAAATTTTAAAAAAAATTAATGATTTAGATATATTCACTAATTGAAACTCTTAGATTTCCCTAGAATTAATGACTAAAATATTCTCCCTTTTATATAACCCACTAATAAAACTCTCTTACTCTATCTCTCTTCTCAACATGGCCACAATAAAGGAAAATGACATAAAAGATCCATAATGCAATGACTGTTACTGAGGAATAATAACAGAAGCACCCAAATGACAAAATTTAACTTTTGTCCAATCTTACACTTAACAAGAAGACAACAAATAATAATTAAAATTAAAACCCCACATCTAATTTTTCTTTAAACATCTTAAAAGAGTTCAAAGATGGGTCAAGAAGTACCTGCACAAATGTGTCACAAAAGTCTACATAGCTGCACTATGCAAAATCAGAAGACCTAATCTATAAGGAGATACATGTTTAATTTCCTAATACAACATAAGTCTTAGAGTAAGGTTACCATGAGTTCAAAAAGTAAGTAAATAACTTGAGTAGCATCACAAAAGTTAAGGGCACTACTATGGATTAGTAAATTATATTTCAGAAGTTTATACTTTCATTTGATGAAGTTCCAAATACTATTGTCAACTAGCTTTTCCATTTTCTTGATTTACTCTTCAGGTTGAGTGGTGTTTTCTCCATCAGTTATTGGGATTTCTTTCACAACATATGTCTCTTCCACAGATGAAGGTGGCACAGCAGTGGAATTCTCTTTCTCAGCTACCCCATTTGCCTCAATAATCACAGCATCTGATTTTTCCGGCTTATTTTCGACACTGCCATTTTCTTTTGCTGTTTCAATTGGTGCTTCAACTTGAGGATTTTCAGTGACCACGGCATTCAAAGCTTTCTCGGATTCATTTTCCCCTTCTAATTCAATTGGCGTCTCACCTTGAGGTTTTTCAATGACCACATCATTCAAAGCTTTTTCGGCATTTTCCTCCACCGTTTCTGCTACCAATTTAGGCTCTTCGGAAATAACATTTTCCACTTCCACATTACCATTCTTAATTTCCTCTAAACCAGCTTTATTATTATCGGTGTCATTCGGAGCAGTTACTTCTGTAACTATTACATCAGACTCCTTGGTTTGTTCAGTTTGTTGTCCATCATCTCCACCCTCAGGTTGCTGCGTCTCCTCAGAAATATTTTCACCTTTATTGACATCTACGCTTCCCTCGTCAGCTTTTTCCACATCTTTCATCTCAATATCCTCAGCATTCTTCGGTTCTTCAGCAGCTGACTTAGCCTTGCCATCTTCCATCACGGGTTCAGTTATATTGTCATCTTTCTTCTTTGAACCTGAAGATTTTCGAGATCGCTTCTTTGGAGACTCGCTCTCAGCTGGTGAAGTTGATTTGACCTTCTCAGTAATCCTTGCTGATCGCCTTGGGGTCTCACCAGTTCCCCAGTCAAACTCTGATACGGCAGGATTCCCAGGATGTGCCTTTAGGTACTTCTCTAATTGTCTTTTGGAACTGATCTGCTCGCCGGTTGGAGCAATGAATATGATCTCACTTTTTCTCGGCGTTCCTTTCTTCTTCGGGTAGAACTGCAGAGTGAAACCAAAAAATGCATTAGAAAACAATTTCTATACAGCATAAAACTTGTAATAGAGTAAGGTTTATCAATCTCATATGTGAAGATCAACAATGCAGTCTTATTATTATATTCAAAAACAGTGAAACCTAAACATTTATCCACACTTTCTCCTTCCAAGCCGCGTTCCGGTAAATCATGTGCGTGAAAGAGAAAAATGAAAATGTGAACTACATAAAATTAAGTTTTTTGTATGATAGCCAATATGGTTTCGTTTGCAGTGGAAGTTACCGAAGCATTTACGGCAACTGCAGACAATAACATAAAATACCAAAACTGTAACTATCCTAATTGCAGTTGTGGACCACAATTTAAAATGATGACAGCTAATTAAACAACATCAGAAGGACCAGAACATAAAAATTCACTAAGCACTGGTTCACAAGATTTTATCAATCCTAATTGGTCAGAGAGCATTTTCAATGAATATTCTTAATCAATCAATATTGTCATTATGCATTGGTACTTCTCCCAAAATTTAAGAGTTTCCATAGCATATCTCATATCAATTTTATCAGGTTGAAAATGGGATGCTGCAATCCAGAAACAAGACTATCAGAGTATCATATAGGTCAACGAAAAAGCGCAGAAGTCGATAGCAGGGTCGTGGGCTAAATATCAATTCATAATAGAAGGGTGCAATAGTGGATTATAATCCTGCCCCGAAGTTTTCTAAATCCCTTACAACAATCAAGCCTTTCAGGGGTCGGATACATGGAAACACTTGTTAGCAAAACATAGCTGTGCAACTTAAAGCAAAAAAAAACTATAAAAACAGCGTCAAATCCATGGAAACATAGTATGGAGTATAGAAACAACCTCATTTTCTAGTTACAAGCATGTCATGACCAGAATTTTCTAGTACTTACATGAAAAATATTCCCATAGAACCTTCACATTTACTTAGAGGAGAGATTACAAGGTATTAATAACCCCAATTGATTACAGGAATAGAACGACGTCATAATGCTATGTTATAAATCTTTTTCATTGATAAAGTTGATCTCTAAATTTTCCTAATCGTTTCACCTAAGGTCTTAATCTAGAAATCGGACTAACCTCCATTTGATATGATTTCAGGAACAACAATGACAATTCCCAAAACATAGGGTACTCATATGATGAGTGCTTACAGATGAGTTTAATATATATGCACGACAAATATAATATGTATGTATCGATAATGTAAGTGTTTAATATGTATGCTTTCGGTGTAAAACATTCTTACACGGAGTGCAAAAATATTAAACTTTCTTACAATTTGAGGTACTAATATTGTTATTCTATCAAGTAGTACCAGTTTAAGAAAAGAAAAAAAAAACAAAGGTTACTTCAATTTGCAAGGTTATCCCTTTGAGGAAAAACCCTAGAAACAAAAATTACCCCCAAATTCTGCAAAAATTACCATCAAATTCCCCAAATTCTGCAAAAACTACTTCCCTAACAAAATGACAATTTAGTTCAGAAAAGAAAAAAAAAACAGAGGGTTCTTCAATTTCCAATGCAACCCCTTTCAGGAAAACCCTATAAACAAAAATTAGTACCAAATTCTACAAAAAAAATTCAAACTAAAAAACAATAAATAAACAAATAAACATAAAATTAAAGTCAGAATCAGTATTAGTAACTGAACTAAACAAACAAAATATAAAAAAAAAACATGAAAAATAGATTAAAATTAAAAAAATATAAAAAAAAGGAATGATTAAGAGAGACCAATTTCTTCCAAGAAGGAGGAGCTGGAAGTTCAAGAGAAAAGATTTCATCTTTGGCACCAATTTCAGGTTCCTTCTCCATTTTTGTTTTGTTATGAGTTTATGACAATATAATATAAAACCGTTGCAAATGTAAAAGGCTACGAATTAGGGTAATGGTTTTTCTTTTTCTTTTCTTTCTCAAACTAAACTGTTATTAGTTTGAATTCTAGATCTAGTTTTCATAACCTTACCTCTTTGGTTTTCTCATGTGAAACAGACCAATCAGAATTTGACTTTTGTCTTGCTCATACTACTTTCTCTTTTAAATATTTTACTTAAATAGTGAATGGAAAAAACCTACTCCACATCATTGATGGTTTGAATTAATGATTAAATTTAAATCATTTGATTTCTCAACAATGAATGTCTATGATGTGATGATGTGGAGTATGTTTTTTTCTGGATCCCTCCCATTAGATATTTTATGAATTATTATGAGAAAAAATATACACTTACAATTATTATTAACTCTTAAATATACACTTTCTGGGTCCCTCCCCTTGTACTACTCGTTATTCTTTTTTAATTATTATTAACTCTTAAATAAAAATAATATAAATGTATGCTAGATAATTTACTAACTGTGTATAAATATTTACATTGTCTATGTATACTTATTACACTCTTTTTTATATCATACTCATCATAATAATGCATTTTTCAAATATAGCATAGGGTTTTAGTAATATTATCTTTGAGGGTGATTGATAAGAGAAGATACAATACAAATCATTTATGGGGTTCAATAGTTAGAATATAGAAGCTTTCACAAAGTTGTGTTGTCTTAGTTTGATTTTCCATGGAGATTTACACTTTAGCTTATTATATGACAAAAATTGATACACAATCCATAATTAACATTTACTATTAATGGGAGCTTATACTTGTTGGCGCGACTCAAAATTTAGATAAAGAACTTTTAGGTAGGGATGGCAACTGGCACGGGTGATCACGGGTAGTGCATACATGTACTTATATTCGTACTATTTATGGGTATCCGTGCGGGTAGCGGGTACCCAACGAGTTTCCAATTTTAATTATATTTTTATATAGTTTATAATAGTTAATAAATAAAAATATTAATTCCTTGAATAATATGATATGTATATGATAATTTTATGATTATAGTCTCATTACTCAATTTTATTATAAGGTAATAATAAAATAAACCTATATAATGTTAAATTAATAATAACTAAATATAAAATATTTAATTAAAATATATATGCGGGTACCCACGGGGCGAGTATTATGATACCCGTTCCCACCCATGAACTATTTTTACGGGTATCCATTGCGGGTATTTTTACAGATCCTCACAGGTCCGAGTATTTTTGTTATCTTTACTTTTAAGTTAGTTTTTCTTTTCTTTTCTAATTTGCGAAAAAAATATCGAGTTTATAGTTGCATATCATAAAATAGATATTTGTTAATATTAAATCTTTAACCAACCTAATTTTAAAAATATATATTTCTTATGAGGATTAATTTCTTTCAATTATGTTATTTTCTTTCTCTAGTTATTAGTATCAACACGAAGATTGTGAAAGGAAAAAAAATAAAATGATTTAATGACGGGTTAATATAATAAAAAATTTATACCCATATCTCCCTTTTATAGATTACATATATAATCCTAAAAAAGAAGTAATGAAAGAGGGTTCTTAAATAACATACTTTTTTTGTATTTACCAACATGACGTTGGTTTGGTGGTGTTAGAGTCCCTATATTCGCAGAAAGATTACAAAGTTAATTATTCGATTCATGTGAATTTGTTTGAAGGGATAATTACGAAATCCGAAAAATATTAATTTCATACTCAAAACACTAGAGATATAGTAATAATTTTTTTTTAAGTAAATTAAGTTTTAAGAGCTCTTTAAAAAACTCACAAAACTTCATGAGAATTTATGTATTCATTAAAGAGAATCTTAACATCTAGACTAAGATTCAAGTTCACATCAGTGTATACACAAGCTAAAGTCTTCATTCCATTTGAATAAATTATTGTTGGACACTTCAATTAATTTTAAATTTAATAATTATGTATTATTTAATGTAATTTTATATTCAATTATTATCATTTGTATACATTATTTATTTAAGAAATAATAATTAACACATCATATTAAATGTTACACTTCAATTATTAAAAAAAACTATAACATCTTTTATCTATTATTCTCTTAGTTTATATTATCCATATAAGGTTCTATATATTCACGTGTGCCAAGAAAAAAGCAACTCACACTAAAGTTTATGTCACCAACACATGGGTTTGCTTTCATCTTTTCCATTACAAAAATAATATTTCTCAATATACTATCTAATATTTGTTTGAATTATTTTTTTGAAGAATCAATTATGATTAAATTTGAATAGTGAATAATGTAATGACAATATATAAAATTCTTAATATATGCACTTTTTCTCTATTTTTTATGCAATTTTTACTATTGGGTTTTCTCATTCTCATTTTAAAGTTTAAACCATAGAAACTTTGATTAATATATGTGAGAAAATAATCCTGAAATTTGGTTGATATTATAAATAAAATGGAACATTTAAAAGGTGCAAAATGTGTGACTAAAGTTGGGAATGGTGGATTTAAGTAAATTAAAATGTGCGTTGAGGTACGAAACTCACCCACTCAATTGGAATATCATAATTGGAATCTAGTTCGAATGTTCTTTTATTCATTTCCACCCTTCATTTATCTTATTCATTCACTATGCATTTTGTGTGCTACTATATTGTATTTTAATGCCTCGTTGTTTGTTTCAAATATTTGTGATACATTTATAACATTCAAGATAAGATTATCTCATCAGGAAACAAATTTAATTAAGTGAAAAGAAACGTATTTATTTCCTGCCAGTGCATCATATATTTATATTTAATGGTTATTAACAAAAAATAAATAATAGGAATGAATAATAGATTATATTAGGGGTGAGCATGAGTTGGGTTGGGACGGGTTAAAGTTTGTCCTTACCCGACCCTAAATGTTGTTCGGATCATTTTTCTGAATCTGGATTGACCTTAGACTCGGAGTTAACCTAACCCTAAATATTCACAGGGTCAACATTTAAACCCGGACCCGACCCTAGGCCCGATTAAATATAATGTATAATTATTTTTCATAAAGTCTTATAAATATTATTTATTATTGTGAATATGTAATTTGACATATAAAATAATATATGTGTATATATTATTAAATATGTATATATGATAAAAAATTAGATAATTAATGATATTTTTGACCAAAAAAATATTATTACTCTGTATATATTTGAACATAGACACGTACAAACCATGAGTGAGTGACCATGAGACGGGTTGGGACGGGTCATGTTTGGTCCATACCAAACCCTAAATATTGTCCGAGTCTAATTTTTGAACCCGAACACAACCCTAAACCTGATGAGACCCGACCATTTTCAGACCTAATCATGATTGGACCATACTAGGTGAGCAAGTAGGGTCGAGTCCTGCTCACTCCTAAATTATGTATTAATTGTGTATACATCTTTACATTGACAATAAATGAATATTACACATTTTTCAGGACCAAAAAGTTAAAGGTTCGATTTTTGGAAGCAATACTTGTTAGGATGGACATCCACATACTCAAAAGAGAATAATTTCTTTCTCATAGGATGAAGATATACTTTCATGTACAAAAAAAAATGCTTCCTCAACCCTATTTGATAGCAACTATTGGCTGTTATGTTTAGTTTTATGTAAGAATTAGTTTGCAAGTTTAATTTTAAAGAGAAATATATAAAAAAGAAAACTTCATGTTATCTCATAATTCATTGCTCTCAGAGATGTTTCTTTTAATTTGTTACCTTTCAAAAAACAAACAACTCGTAAATAAACTATTAATGAATATTTTTTATCAAAAAAAGATTACACATATTTTCTGTACTGCTGTAGTATGTTTTAGCTTTTAAAAGTATATAGCATTTGTTAGGTTATGTAGTTATTAATGTTTTTCATTTTTTATTATTTAAATATAAATATAAATATTGTTTTTAAAATAGTTGTTATTTATTTGCTAAGTGTAAAATATAATTAAGACTAATTTGAATAAATAAATTAATAAACCATTCATATAGTATTAATATAGATAATGTGGTGAAAAAGAATAACTTTTAGTAGATTAACCAAGCCAAATTAAAGTTAGTGATATTTTACAAAAGAATCAGTTTTTATGAAGTATCTACACTCTTTTCCCAATAATAGGATTAATATTTTGAATTTTTGACAAATAAGAAATCAGTCTAGTATTGTAAGATAAGATTAAATGTTAATATTTTATATTCAAAACCCAACTATACATTCTAAAATATTATTAAATATTAATATTTGATAGTTGAGAATGATACTTCTTAAGACACATAACCATATATTCCAAAAAATATTATTTTTCTTACCCTAAAATGTTGGTATTATAATGACTAACATAAAAGAAAAATCTTCATGGGAGGGAAAAATCAAGTCATAGGACCTATACGTATTATTCTTTACTTAAAATGATTCTTGTAAACAAAAGGGGTAAGGAAACTTTTGATGATAAAACAAATATATATATATATATATATATAAACCGTTTACATATTGATCAAGTTGTGGCCAAATGATATGATACTATATAATTCTAATAAACTCCAATAGCCTATACCAATAAAAAATTAGAAAGCAAGGAAAGTCATACATACAATATGGATATCATCTTCTGTTATATAATATATGTCTATGAAATTTGATTAATTGAAAATATTATTTGTGTTACAATTTTAATTATTAAGTAATTTTCTAATCAATTATAGAAGAGGTGTTTCCTATACAATTACAATAAATGGGATAGAAAATGTTGCACTAGGCAAATAGACTACAATAATTATTAAAGGAGACATATGTTTCCACATTCATGTCCCTCTTACATTTAGAGCCATAGGTTTATATTATTGGAAACTATCACCTTTATTCACCAAAAGAAAGAAAAATAATAATTACCATTAAGAATATATGAATGATTTTATGATGTGGATGTTTGTCTATGGCTCTATGTTAATGCTCCAATCCTTATGATTTTAAAAGTGATTAACAAGTTATGTTGGATTATTTTAAAACATGTAATTTTGTACCATAGGCTAAAATTTGATTGACAAGCTAAGTTGGTACTTTTTAATCTTTATGATTGAATATAGGGATAATAAAAATACCCGAACCCGTGGGTACTAGTCAAAATATCCACAACGGGTATCCGCAAAAATAGTTCATGGTATGTATCATGATACTCGCCCCACGGGTACCTGCATATATATTTTAATTAAATATTTTATATTTAGTTGTTATTAATTTAACATTATATTTGTTTATTTTATTATTAATTCGTAATAAAATTTAGTAATGAGACTATAATCATAAAATTATCTTATACATATCATATTATTTAAGTAAAAATTATTTTTATAGATGAATTATTATAAAATATAATTAAAGTTGAAAATTCATTCGATACCCGCTACCCGCACGGGTACCCACAAATAATGTGGGTACGCCATCCCTAATTGAATGATATTTTGAAGAAGTTCATGACACTTTTAATTTGTTGTCATACCTAGGAGGCTAGGACCAAGATATTTTACATTAATATAATGTATTGCCAGTGTTGAAACTTGTAATAATTTAATGTATTTTTATTTCTTTAAATATTTTTTTGTCCTTATACAAAGTTTGATCAAAGTCTATATCTTTATTTTCTGTTGTTAGTTAGGACTTAGTTAAGTATTAATATGACAAATACCAAATTTAAAACTTAAATATACAAGGACCAAATTAAAAAATCCAGTATATTATAAGGACTAAATTTAACACATCAACACAATATAAAATCAAAATGATAAATATTAAAAAAACATTAATATGTAAAATCAAAATTATATAACTTATACTAATAAGGCATAAGTCTATTGTTGTAAGACTCTACTAGATTCCTAGATAGACAAAAAGGTCAAATGTTTGATTTCTAAGAGCGACACTTGTTAGGAGAGACAATCATGCACTCCGAAAATGATAAATTCTTTACGTATAGGCCACACAAAAATTATATAGCTCATTTTCATTTAAAAAATCATTAATAACTCTTTTTGATATAATTGAGAATTTGAGATAAAGATTCCACCAAGATAAAGTGAATGGTTTAATGAAATATAAAAACTAAATCAGAAATTACATATCTCTGCCATTGACCATTTCTCCTACACAATTGAAAGCCAAAAAACAAGTCAAAGTTGAAGCTATAATTTCAACAAAGGAAGGAGTTTTTTTTTCTCCAAAACTTGTCTCTTTAGATTTTAATCAATTAAATAAAGTATAATACAATTATCTCATACCCTACTAAGAGAAATTTTCATCTAATGTGACAAATTTGATATATAAACTTTAGAGTATGTACAATCCTCCTCTTCTTATAGAAATCAAGAACTATAATTATTTCAGGAATCTAACCAAACAGCACTTAAATCTTCAAGCCTTTCAATGTCTCAGTCATATAGACCCTCTTGTTCCCAGATGTCCACAAGAAAATCTACCATTTCCTATCAATATTAATATAAGCAAACAATCAGATAATCGATTTCTACCGACAAGACATTGGTCTAGTGGTGTAAGGCCCACAGGATACCCAGATAGACCAGAAGGTCAAAAGTTCGATTTTTGGGAGCGATATTTGTTGGGATGGGTAGCCACGCATTCCGAAAGAGATTAGCTCCTTAACGAAAGGTGAGGGAATGTCGTTGGTTATACCAAAAGAAGATAATCATTTTCTATCTCAAGGGCATGCTTGGTTAGGCTTTTTTGACACAAAAAGTGATTTTGGATTTTGATGAATAAAAAAATCACTTGGAATTTACATGCTTGTTTGACACTTCAACTTTTACTAAAAAAGGCTGAAAGAATTTGAAATCTAGCTTTTTTAAAAAAGGTATGCTTTTCAGCTTCTAAAAAATCACTTCTATGCAGTATCTTGGGTCACTTTTTTTAAAAGTCAAAACAAACAGGTCCTAAAACTCCATGATGGATTAGAAGTGGATGCTTACAGAAAGAGGAATAGGCTGTCGAAAAGGCTTGTTGCTCCCAAGTAAACTTTCATATGTTGCATTCCAACTGCAAAGCCAAAACAATTTTGGCACATTAAGTTCTGACATGAAATAAGCTAGAATTCATAAAATAAGTTTGTAAATAAGCTAGAATTCATAAAAGAGGAATAGTTTGCTGTATGCGATACAAATACGAAAGGACATAGCATGCTAGTATTGACGATGCCAACAATACGAAAATAAGCTAAGCCCCTTATGACATGGCAGTCGTAATCCATGTAGCCGCAAGGGTGTAGTTAAATTATGCCATAACTTTCAATTTACAAGATTCATTTACAAACTTCTGTCCTTCCAAGGACACAATTGGATTTCTAATTATTTAGCTATGAGTTTTAGATCAGTGTTATAAATTGCGATTGTGGTCGCGATTGCGGTAACAGTTGCGGTTACTGCGATTGCAGTCATTGAGGCCGTTGCGATGCAGATTGCGGTTGTTGCGGTGTGAATTATTTTGTGTTTAAAAAATATTTTTGAATCCGATGCGGCCTGACGCGGTCCAAATGCGGTTGCGTTGCAGTCCGATGCAGCCGCATCATTGTGATTCGGAGTCACACCACAATTGCGGTTTGATGCGGTTGCAGCGGTCACAACAATCGTAATATTGTGGCCGCATCAGGTGATGCGGTCCACAATTTTAATCATTCTTTTAGACCATGCTGATTATTTTCGGATCGATGGGAAAGTAAGGCAGAAAAGTAGACTTCTTCCACTATTATTATCATTCAGAAAAATGTATAACATGTTAACTTACCCAAGTTTGATACGAAAATCAGACAAGGAGAAAGAAGCAATAAACCTAATAGACAAATGGATTCAAAGTTTGCACAAATAAGAAGCTATCTGTAACCAACAATGTAGTTTACCTCAATTTAGGTTCTCGCAATTGTTGTGTTCGGGTCTCTGGCTTTTTATTTCCAACCCAATGTTGCCGATTCTGATTCCAGAGAATAAGACCTGCAACCAAAAGTAGTTTACATAAATGCAGTTGCAAGTAAAGTAATGAATGATGCACTACTAACTTATCTTCCGAAATATCACGAGTAGCTACAACTACAGCAATAGATAGTTAACTAGATATAAATAAAGATACACACAAGCATGTTCAGTAACAAAAGGATAATCTATATCATAACAGAAATAAAATTCAACATGCAAAATGAAAAGTAAAGGAATATGTAGAAGTGTTTCAAAAATGAGAAGTACATGGTGCAAAAGAGAACTGTGTGAACAGCACTATTGAAACCTTAAAAATATATTCTTTGATAATTCAAACAACGTAAACAGTAATTTAACACAACCTAGGAATAATCGTCGATTCAGTTAAACCACATTTCATATATGACCAGCAACATGCATCAGATATATCTTGTCTTCAAACCATGAAACGATTGTTTAGTAAAATATATGCACAACAAAAGCAATGAAGAATACCATGATTTACGAATTCAGTATGGGAGCCGGTTTTGCAAGAACCATCATGAGGAGCCGCAGGTTGGTTCGTTTGACTGGTTGATGAGATGCTTCCCTGTGATTGAACCGCATTGTTGTCCATATCACGTGTGCTCGTCGTCCAGAAATCCTCCGATGTGCTTGGTTTCTTCACTGCCTTATCTTGTTTTATCGAAACCTTTGACGCCACACCCGATTCAGTATTTAGTGTGGGTTCTCTATAGCATCCAACACAACCACTGCTCTGTTACAATCATATTCTTTTCTGTTATGGACCACATTATAATCATTTGGATTTGATTTTATAACACCCGATTTTGTCCGGACCATAAAAAACCCGACAAGCGGCCACCATATTGAAACACATTCAATTCAATAGCTGTTAATTGATTTACATACACTGCAATCTAGTCACTTTAATTCAAAAAAAATTAAAATCCTACAAAATTAATTACTAAGTTTATCCAAAATTAACATATCCTCATACTTTATTTCCTAAACAGAAATATTGGAATCCATCAAATTTTCTCTATCAAGAGGGAAAAAAGGAAAAAAATATCCAAGTCATGATTATCAATCAATATAAGGAAAAAAGTTCATACCCATTAAGGCAAAAAAGTTAATTGAAAGAAAAAAAGACAAAAGAATTAAACTTTCTAAAGTTTTGGTTGGATTCAGAAAAACATACCCCATATGCATGTAGCTTCTTAAACACACAAAAGCTTGGTTAGATCACAAGGATTTTGCAGAGAAAGGATTAAGAATAAATCTGATTCAAGAGCAATCCTAGCAATAAACAAAACAAAACCATAATTGTCAAATTAAGAGAGAGAAAAATGGTTGAAAAATATATACAGAGAGAAAAAAAGAAGAGAGAGAGAGATTAGATGAAAAAAAGAACCTTTTTTTATGTGAGAATTGGATTGTCTTGATTTCTTATACAGAAATCAAGAGCAATCCCTTCTGATGTGAAAACAAAACACAGAGATGAGATAGCTTTTGAATTCTTCCTTGTTGTTCTTCCTCCTCTTTGTCTCCTATGATGCAAAACTACAAAAACAATGTTAAAATAATGAAAAGAATGGATAATTATATTTGGAGTTAAGTGGAAAAAAATCACTGTTATCTATTTTTGGAAACTCAATATTTACATCTATTTAGTAATTCAAATTATTAGATTTTTCATTCCAATTATGAACGATAATGAGCTGGAGTACGTGTTTTCCACTTAATCTTGGAGTAATTTCTTCCTATTATATTTATATGTATCAATATTATAAGGCAAAACTATTTTTCTATTTAAATTTATTTTCTAGAATTTAGTCACCTCATTATTTTCATTTTAGTCCCTCCATTTGAATTATGCTAATGGGTTAGTTATTCTTTGATTCAATTTATTTGTAATAGAGTATATGTTAGGGGTGAGCAGGATCCGACTCTACCTGCTCATTTGGTATGGCTCGATCGTGGTCGTGTCTGAAAAGGGTCGGGTCTCATCGGGTCTAGGGTTGTGTTCGGGTTCAAAAATTAGACTCAGTCAATATTTAGGGTCGGGTAAGGACCAAACAGGACTCGTCCCGACCCGTCCCATTTTCACTTTCTCATGATGTTTGTATGTGTATCTGTTCAAATATATACATAGTAATGATACTTTTTGGTCGAAAATATCATTGATTCTCTAATTTTTAATCATATATACATGTTTAATAATATATATACACATATATTATTTTATATGTCAAATTACATATTCACAATAATAAATAATATTTAGAAGACTTTATGTAAAATGAGTATACCTTATATTTAATCGGGTTTAGTGTCATATACGGGTTTAAAGGCTGACCCTGTGAATATTTAGGGTCGGTTATCTTCAGGTCTAGGGTCGGGTCTGAGTTCAGAAAAATGATTCGAACAACATTTAGGACCGGATAAGGACAAGCTTTAACCCGACCCATGCTCACCCCTAGTATCTGTCGACCCACATTCTTATTTCAGTGTATTAAATATTCAATTTTTATATATTTTATTTTATAGAATTATAATGTTTTTATATTGAGAGTAATTTATGTTAAATTTTGTATTTATTATAATGTTCAATTTAAGGTGAGATATGAAATTAATGTGGTAATGATAGTTACCTAGGATTATATGATTTTGTTTGTAGAAATTAAAAAATGTAATAGCAAAATAGGAAAATAGAAATTACATCATGTGATAGTTACACTATGTTTTGATTTATATATATAGTGCGAATATGTTGCAAAATGATATAGTTATGCCTTATTCTTATCTTTAACATCACCTCTACTATAAGTCCGGTTGAAAAGTTACCATCCCTCTAACGACTATAATAAAATAAAATAATTAGAGAAAATTTATAATTGAAGCAAATACTATACTAAAAATGTAAAATGGAAGCTTTTGGAATATATTCTTTGTCAGACAACTTGAAATTCAAAAAGCATAAAGGAAATTAATTATCTTTTTAAATTTTCTAATTTAATTGTACTTTACATCATAGGTTTTCAAGCTTGTTGAATACATAATAATAGGTTTTCAAGCTTGTTGAATACATAATCATAAGACTTTAACCAATCTTTATCCATGAATCAACCCAAGTTTTATAAATAAGGCACCATGTGATTATATGAAGATCAATGATAGCTTTTAGGCATTGGATTCCCCATTGGCAATTGGGGAAGGATTCCACTCCAGTACTGGCCTCTCCAATACTGGAAGTGTGAGAGAGTAAATTTTAAAAAAAAAATAGAAAAAATTAAAAAATCTGGACTATTTAAATTTTAATTTTATCACGTGTCACCATCATAAGTGTGTACTGCCCTCTAATTTTTTGAAACATACCGTGTAATGGAGAAGATTCCGACTCTAGCCATTGGTATAGTTGTTTGAAACATACCGTGTAATCACATGACAAACATCAATCTTATTATCATGTATAAATGACCTTACTCTTCTTCATTCTCCTTATCAAAATCAGCCTATCGGTATAGTTGTACCACACATACCATACAATCAAATCACATGGTATAAACCAACATGATTAATATATATATAATATGACAATAGAATTTAAGAAGTCATAACATTCTTAAACAATGGGGTTAATGAATTACACACCCTTTCCATCCAAATAATTATCTCAAATGTTGAATTTGATCGGTAACCTCTTAAGTACTAGAAAGTCTAGTATTGGACTCAAATTTTAACAGTAGCAAAAAAATAATGAATTAGATGTTTTGATTTTTTCAATTAAGAAAATTAAAATTTTAAAAGTTTAATCATACACTCATATTTGGACACTTAAAGATTGAGTAGTGGAATTCCACCAACACATGATTTCACATCCAAAAATGGCTTACTAAAGAAACACCTTGGTCATTAAGTATTTTTAAAAAGTCATCTTCATGGTGTGGCTTTTATTGTCACACTTGGCTTAGTAATCATATATACTTAATAGTATTCTTCATTGTCTTGTATCTTATCAAAACAACTTCAGTTACAAATTGTTTAAAGACTTATTGAAAATAAAGGTTTGACTTAAATATAGAGAAATATAGTTTAGAATACAACTTTATTTCATAATCTTTTCGGGAATTTAAATAAACTTAAAAATGTTAAAATCAAATATATAAAAAATAGCTTAGAAGACACCATTGTCTTATAAAGTATAATGTTTCAAGAATTTAAGCAAAACTTACATATAATAGGTTTTCACAACCATGTCTTAAATTTGAAAAGTATTTATCTTATAAGAAGAATTATTGTTTTATAAAGTCCATCACTCTCCTGATATTTATAATGCAATCTCAATGTTAACATGATATGGTACACAATATGCCTCATCGTGACAATTGTTAAGGCTTGTCTTTTTATATTTCGATTTGAGTTTGAAATTTCTCGTGTTCTTATCTAATCGTGTGAATAACATGTTATTTGATTGTATATTATGATAATTGACGTGTAAGTCCTACTTGAAAAACTCAAATATATATTTGAAAAACTTCATCTTAGACTCTTGTTTGAGAATAACCAAGGTTCTAAGTTTGCCAAAGTCTTTTTGAAATATATTTCAGGCTCAATATCATTAGGAAAATGTTATATCCCTCTATTAATCCTCCTACTTACAAGAAAATGACATTGTCACTTGTAAACCAATCACTAATAAATAAAGTATCACTTTGTGACATATGTCATTTTTTTGTGTGAGTAGAAAGATTAACAGGAGAATTTAGTAGGATAATATATCATTACTCATATCATTAACAGAAGATGAGAAGTTATTTTATTATGTTAGTTGATCATTTTTAACAAGTTATGAGTTTTCTATATTAAAGTGTAGTTCTTCTTTGTAATTTATCAATTCATTCAATATATTTATTTAATGAATGAAATCCACCTTCCTTTCTTACTATTTAATTTCTAATATGGTATCGGTCCAAAATAATTATACCTTCCATTTTCTTGTCTCCGCATACCTTTCTACTTATGCTTTCTTCACCCAAATGTTAGCCATATCTTTTTTCTAATATTTTAAATTACTTTTTTTATTGAGTCCTTCAATTTAAGTGTCTATTTTCTACACCTATATAATATAAGAATTAAGATTATGTTGTCATTTTGGGGCCTTGTTATTATAGTATATTTGTTTAGTGGTAGTTTTTTGTTTTTTATGGTTTGGTTTGGTAAAATGTCAAATCTTAATTCTTACATTATATATGTGTAGAAAATAGACATTGAAATTGAATGACTCAATAAAAAAGTAATTTAAAATATTAGAAAAAAGATATGACTAACATTCTCCTATCCCAAGAATCTTCTTAATTAGTTCCTATATATTAAATATATTACTTCATATATTGTTTATAGTTTAAATTTTAAAGCATAGATACATAGATCACCAACTGATTATTGTAGTTGTTATTTAGTATTATCTTAAAATACTCAATCTTAAAAAATATTGAGACTTAATTCTTTAATTAATTCATGATGTAGAAGAATTAATAGCTACTTATTTAATGAGGGTAAACTGAAAAATATAATTGACTAAAACTTGAAAAGAGTTTTGAAATTAAAAAAAAAACGTTAAACTATAGAATATTAGAAATGGAGGGAATATTGAATAATAATATTAAAAAATATTAAAAACGTAAAGTTATAATTTAGAGAGTTTGTCTGTACCTAATTATAAATCTATTTATAATGTTTAGGTAATATTACTATCAAATATATTTTCATAATTGCATTCTATATTTATTACACCCTACATATTCCAATAAACATTTTACTTTTTCATAAATGAATGGAGTAAATTAGGAATGACAACGGGACGAGTCGGGTCAGATTTGTGTTTACTCAATCCCGAACCTGAATTAAGCGGGGTTGGAAATAATGATATCATACCCGAATCTGTCGGGTTTTGGGTAACCCGAACCTAAAAAAAACTCGAAAGAAACATATATTTATATATACTTATATATATGTGTGAAATTTATGTATATAACTTTTATATATGTATTTATGTGTAATTTTATAATTTTATATATATTAATCAGGTTTGTGGTAGGGTATTAACAATATCAAACCCGAACCCGAATCCGAATTTTGAACTTGGTTAAAACCCGAGCCCAATTACATCGTATTTTCCCTGTTATATCCGGGTTGGGTTCGGACGGGTACCCACGAGTTCGGTTTTTATTGTTATTTCTAGAGTAAATGGTTCTGGAAAGTTATTATATTATTTGGATAATTACATATATTTTTACTAACTTTTTAGAATATTGAACTAATTATTAGTGCCTTATATATATTAGACACATAGTATCCTAATACACACCGAGCTTTATTGAATAAATAATTAAATTTATATATAATAAAATTAAAATTTATGTATCTCATGGGAAAATAACTAGTTATGAATATTTTTTTATAATAAAATAATGTGTCATACTTATTTAAATTTATATTTTTTACATAAAATTGTTTAAATTTTCTTAAGGTTGTAGTTGAAATAGAATAAAATTAAATTCTTGAAATATTAATTATTTTATATTTTATAATAAAGTTTATTTTAATTGAATTTATCACTTGCTAGTTGCTACCTTCTTAACTAGCTTTGATAATTTAGGTAGTATAATGTCCACTTAAATGTAGGCATGAACATGTCCGATTTGTGAAAATGATATAAAAATCATGTCATGTATGCTTTAATTATAAAAAAAAGGGTGGGCTTGGGGGTCGCCCGCTATACAAATATACAATTTAAAAGATAAAATAAAAATACTAAAAAGTACACAAAACCAAATAAAAATAAACATATAATGTTATGTCTGTATCACATTTATTAAATTGCAAATGACAATATACTAGTTCAAACAATTTAACATTATATATCTTTCATATACAATGAAAAATCAAAACATAATAATTAAGGTCATAATGCCTGCAGGCGTTGCCCTGCCCCACCCGTTAGAAAAACATGTGAGCGAAGTAGACATTTTGAGCTAATAAACCGATATTCCATACACTATTACCCACCTAATAAGTGCGAGTGGGCCATGGGTATAGCCAAATTGCCATTCATGTTTCCAAGTTCCAACCTTGTATGTAGCTTTTATAAGATAGCCAAAGCCAACAAGGAAATCTAGATGTTCACACCTATCCTCATATATTGTTTCATTTAATTTAAACTATCATTTATTTTCATTGAAACGTTTCATACATTCACACACCTTTCCATTCAATATTTATATATTTTCTTTCTTCTTACATAGTCAACATAATAATTCCTATGTTTCTCTCTCATTCTTTTCACAAAAACACAACAACGTTGTTCTTTGTTCTTACAACATAACATGGCTTCTTCAATCTCAAATGGTCTTGTCTTCACCATAGCTATGGTTGTTCCTACCACTTTGCTTTACCTTGCTTTCTCTAACCAAAACTCTCAAATTTTCAACAAACAAATCTTACCCTCTTGCTTATATTCAAGTAAGTCTTTTATATATTTATTGCATTCTTTTTCTTAGTTAATTTAATTCTTCTAAAGTTTTGTTACCCATGTGTTTATATTGCATTTATTATACTTATAATTATAAATATCGTGAATAATTATGTCTCACGTGTATATTGTGAATTACAATTTGATATTTTGACTAATTTTATGGGAAATAATTCACTTAATTTAATAGTTTGAATTGATGAGTACATCTAATGACTAAAATATGAATTATGTTTTTTTTCCACTTATTTTTAGATTAAGTAGACCTCCTCCCAAATTTTATTGAGGAAATTTTGTGTGTATTAAGCTTTGAATTGTTTAATCTTATTTTTTAGAGGAAAAGAGAAAGGAAAGGAAGAAGAAAAGAGTGAAGTTTGCACAAAATGTGATGGTGAAGGAAGAAAAAGATAACACTATGAAAATGAAGGAAAAACAAAACAAAGTATTATCAAGAAGCAAGTGCAAAAATGGAAGCATGGAAAATAGTGGAATGAGAGAAAATAGAGTTGTTCTATACAAAGGGATGTTAAGGGATAGAGGGCAAAGAATGGCATGTTGTCATTGATGATCAACTTTAGGGAAACATACACACTGAAAGCAGAGAATAATCAGAGGAAGAGAAACATGGCTTAGCATTCTGAGTAATTCAAAAGGCCATTACAACCATAAATGGGGGACGAACACCACTAGTAAACAGAGAATCACACACACACAAATTAATTAGTGGACTTTATTTTCTATCAACTAATAAACAATGATCATATGATTTTTACATTAACATAAAGATTAGTCAAAATATATCCTTTAAAAATAATAACTCAATGAATTTTTAAACAGATTCTGATAGTCCGGTCGATGACCCATGTCGTTTCTACCTTTTCGTCCTAAAGATGGAAAGTCGGTGTACGGCCAGTGTTGTCTCTTTACTCTCAACTCTAGTTTTATAAAAACAATTACTTCTAAAAATCTTTTTTCTAAATTAAGTGTTTCTTAATGATTTCAAAAAGAGTCTGATAGTCCGGTCGACGACCCGTGTCGTTTCTACCTTTCCGTCCTAAAGATAGAAAGTCGGTGTACGACCAATGTTGTCTCTTTACTATCAACTCTAGTCTTATAAAAACAAGTACTTCTAAAAAATCTATTTTCTAAATTAAGTGTTCCTTAATGATTTTCAAAAAGAGTTTGATAATCTGGTCGACAACCCGTGTCGTTACGGAAAGTCGGTGTATGACCAATGCCGTCTCTTTACTATTATCTCTAGTTTTATAAAACAAGTTAATTCTAAATACTTTTAAATACACCCTTTTACATGAAATATTTCCAAATGTCTTTGAAACTCAAGTATTTTTAAATTAATAGTCTGGTCCACGGCCCGTGTCGTGTCTTCCTTTCTGCTTTAAAAGCGAAAAAAACGGTCTACAACCAGTGCTGTCTCTTTACTATTAATCCTATTTCATAAAATTATAAAAATTATTTCAACGACGAGTGTTATAATTCCAATTCAACCAAATCGATATTTTCAAATCAACCAAACCAATTTATCAACTTTCGAAGTAGAACTATGTAGCCTTGATTTTCCTATTGCACCTAGGGATACGTAGGAGCAAGACGAACTCTTGTCAGACACAACAATAAAAAATAAAATATTTTGCTTTTATTACTGAATTTCAATAAATAAATTTAAGAGTATAAAAGTCCATGTTATTAGCAAGGGTACCGTTTTAATACGGGTGGATGAAGTGTTAATATCTTCCCCGATCCGTAATCGACTCCCAAGCTCAGAATCTCTGATTAAAGACCAAATTATCCTACATATAAAAAATATATTTGCCTTCTCACATCTCCTTCAACGAAGCTTTATATTTTAGGTTCATGGAAGAAAATGATATATAAAATAAAAAGAAACAATTTGGTGGGGAGAGAATGGTGAAAAAAATAATGGATTTAAAAAGTTGTTTGGTAGGAGAAAAAATATCAAAGAAAGCAAAAATATATATTTATTCACATCAACACAATAATGAGTTATAAATGAAAAGTAAAAATTATTTAATTGAATAACGCATAATCAATGATTATAAGTGTGTATGAGACTATTAGTCTTAAAACCGCACATTAATTTCTCAAGGTGGGAATGAAGTGAATGAGAAAAGTCTAGAACTTTAAATCAAGTTATTGAATGAATTTTGTAAACCTCTTTCCCAAACCAAAACATTGGTTGATTTATTTGAGAGCCTTATCCCAATATCATATGTCTCAATTTTGGTGTCTTAATCCAATTAAATACTGTCACTTAACTGAAAAGAAAATAAAAAAATAAAAAATAAGTTTTTTACATTACTTAGTGTAATGTGATTGATTTGAAACATTGAGACATGATTTTTTGGGATGGATAATCCTTGTTCAAATATAATAATTGACCCAAAGAGAAAGAAATTTATGCATTGACATATAGATCACAAAACAAATATAGATCGCAAAACAAATCGCCCTACCGGTTTGACCCGTGCCCGTAAAAAGCCTACAAATTTTAAGTGGGCATGAACATACCCACTTTACCTTAATGGACAAATCTTCATGCTCTCTTTTCGTTTTTAAATGGGCTAACGAATATGTGGGTGATCGGAGTAAAAATGGTTGGAAAATAACATTCTACACTATACACTATTTAATGTGCTGGGTTGTTGAACCTATTACTTGATGCCATAATTAACAACATAACATATATAGAATAAACAACGTAACAACCAAAAATACAACATAATACATTGGAACACAACTTGCCAAACTTGATTTATAAAGAAGGTCAACAAATATTCATCTCAGAATTTCAATATTCTATTAAACAGAACCATACCTTTGTTAGAAGCCGAAAATGATAAAAGTGCTTCCCTTATAACTTGAAAGTTATGAGTTCAAATTCTAAAAATAATCTCTTCATTTGAGAAGATAAGATTACATGTATTTACCCTCTCATACTACACCAGGTGGAATCCTTATACACCAAACTGTTGGGTTTATTCAAGTGTGAAGTCTCATATTAGATATACAGGGAATAGTAAAAAAGTTTATAAGTAGAAAATGTCCATGAAATTAATGTCTTAAGGTTTTGGTTCAAGACGTAGTACACCGTTTGTGGATTTGCACTCTTCCCATACACCAATAACAATGAAACTTTATGGTGGTTGGAGGCTTCCTGGTCACAGTCTGGTCCAATACAAACCACCTTTTTATTTACATTATTACTTGTTTCTAAGTAATGCTTGCTCAAAATAATTTAAATTAAAAAGCAGAATGAAAAGCAACAATTACATTGTGGCAAAAAAGAAACCATGATCTGAAACCAGTTATATCCATTATGCAACTCCAACATAAAATCACATACTATATTAACATTATTATTAAGTATTAACCGCACTTCAAATAGTATCAAAAACAAATATTAAGATGTAAGCAATCACATTTTTCTAAACAGAAGTACAAAATCAAACATCACCTCACTAAAATCTAACACTGTCATCTTCACAAAAATAAAAACAATCATATTAAGATGTAAGCAGTCACATTTTAAGAACACAACAACAAGCCTCGGTCCCATTAGGTGGGGTCAGCTACATGGATCGAACGACGTCATATTACATTTTCAAAACAAATGTTTAAAATCAAACTAAGTGGTAAGGATTGGTGGCAAGTAGTCAACTTTGCCTCCGAGAATGCGAGCCTTGGTGTCAGGAAAGAACTCGAATCCCGGCAGTTCTGTAATATCACCTTCACTGGCAACCCCGATAGGATAGCGGAGCAGGTGGCCGGGAAGGTCATGCTCAAGTGACTCACTAGAATAGAGATCCCAGTACTTTTCAGCAATCTGGTTCACCTTACTAATACATTCTTCACTTTCGGGATGGTCGAAGGACTCGTGAAGCATGCCAAGGTGCTCATACCACAACGACATACGGAAACCGTGGATTTGACCGCGTGCCGGCTGCCTAGCAGCCAAATGAAATGGCTGATATGCGCCCATGGCAATCTCAGAGTCCCTAGCACCATCCATTGATCTCTGGTTGATGTTGGCAGATCCAATAATTATGTATTCATCATCAACTATAAGAAAATAAAAATGTAATTATGATACTAATGATTAAAAAAATGATCCTTAATTATGGCTTCAAAATTCAAATGACTTATAAATAAAATTGCTTTCACAAACTATGCTAGTTTAGTTTTATGACTTACCTATCATCATCTTGGCATGGACATAAATCATGAAGCGTCGCGCCTCTTGGGCTCTATGATAATCTGAATCCTCTTCGGGTTTTTCTGAAGGCTCATACTCACCCTGTTTCTCCACTTCACGATTTCCAAGGCAGAAGAATGTCAAATAGTTCCTAGGATCTTCCTCACTTCCCTTAGCCTTGAGTGCTTGAACAACATCCTTGTACATCATCTCTAGTGTTCTCCTTTGCCAGTCCAATATTGCCTGAACTGATCCACTTTCTGGAACACCCTCTGGCCACATTGGGACGACAACATACACAGTGAACCTTTCCCCGGCTTCAATCTTACTAACAATCTTAAGTGAAAGTTCCTTCGGGATTAGATGCAAAGCACCGATGTCTTCAGGCTTAATATCATCAGCAGCCCAGGCAAAGGAGCTTCCGAGGAAATACTGATTTTCGATATAGATGAAGTTCTTTGCACGCCGAATAGCATTAATATAACCATCTTGAATACTGCGATCAATGATATTATCCTTCCCACTAACCAATCCGGCTTTGGCAGCATCTTCAGGAGTCTCCGGGAAACCAAAAGCAGCACCACCATCAATAGATCTAAATAACTGAACATTCCATGTCTCATGATCCTCGGGAAATGTCACCGGGGATGGGGGAATAATGATATCTTCGAGCTCTCTCAGCGAAACGAGTATATCCTTCCCACCTTGCTTCCGCCATCTCTGCTCGAAGTTAAACAAAACATCCCAAGCTATTGGTCCTTCGAGCCGGGAGTGGATATCATGCCATGGTTCCCTCGGACCACCTTTTTTTATATCAGCGCCAGGAAAGTTAGGTTGATGGAAATCATCATGGTGTGCCGTGTCAAGGGTTCGGAAAAGTGAGTGGAAGGCTGTATCATATCTTCCATCACATAGGTCAATACCCCCAACAAAACTCACAATTCTTCGCTTATCTGACCCTCCATTAGGCAACTCACTATCCACCACCACAATCTTCTGATGATGAGTAAACATGGTAGAGATTTCTAAATCCTGAACAATGCTACCACCATCATCGGGATTGCGTGGGCACAAGACACAATGCACATCGGTGCCATGGAAGAACTGCTCGGTTTCTTCGTCATGAGTAGCCATTAGTCCATCTTTTTTCAACAAATTGACTGATGTTCTGTCATCCCAAACAAGCATCAGAACCCTGATGCCTTCACTAGCTTTTTTCTTGAGAAGCTCGCCAAGTGTTATGTCACCCCCGGGCTTTGGCCTCCTAGAATCCCTTATCAACGAAATCTCCGTATACACAGACCAACCAGTAATGTATATTAAGTGTTTTGCATTGGTGATTGCATCAAAAATATCCTCCCAACACCGATGAGGCTCATAAGTCTTGCCTCCAGAAAGTGGTATTTTAGGGACAAAATTATCAGGCACATGAGCATCTTGGTAAAGAGTAACCTTGCATCCTTGTCTTTGCGTGAAGAAAGTATAGGGAACTCCGGGAAATTTAGCACTTCTAATGCCTCGATCCCAGTTGCGATCTTTTGCGATATCGAAATATTGCAGCTTCACATGGATCTTCGAACCCTCCTGTATTGGATTTTTATCCTTGTCCAAGAGTTCGACCCATCGATCTATTTCCTCACCATCCAATACATCCTCGACAGGAACATATCCTCTTCCGATTAAAGTTGCCCCAATAGGATTATCATTTTTCACAGTGAATATAATGTTTGAAGCCAAGTGGCCACAATAAATGTGAAAAGACTCATACCATTTAGGATTATTTTCTTCATTTTCAATAATTCTAGTCCTTCCAACTCTTGCCTTCTCCAGATCAATAGTTGCATAAAGTTTAGTATCTCCTTTTCCGATACCAACTTTGTCCCCGATGTTTTCAATGATCTGTAGTAGAATAATGTATAAGGAATTAGCACTAAATGAGTCATTAATAATGAATAAGGAAAGTAAAGGAACAAAAGTGAAGTAATTGAATATTCTCTTTTCATCTTATGCATGTTAATATGCTTGAATAATCCACAATTGAATAGATATGACTTGTCAAAAAAGTAATTTATGGATAGAATTCACACCAAAGATTATAATCAAATGGTAGTACTTGAAAGAATATAGCTTATGGCTAGTTGGCTACAAATGTTTACCAAATTCAACCAAAATATTTATGTTAGAAATCCAATCCAATCCCATCAATATTTTGTGTTTGACCATACATGTGAATCCTAAGATCAAACCCGAGACCATGTGTTTAACGACTCGAACTCCTTCCACTTTGGCCGACACACATTTTTTTGACAACCAAACCTTAATCCCACTAGGTGGGGTCAGTGTCCTCCCTACATGTCCATTAAGATCGCCTCCATAGAAAAACATTTCCCCTAAAGCTATTGTCTCGTATATGCCTTCCAAATCCTCCAAATTTTATACTCCGATGTTCCTTCAACCTACTTGTTGCGATGTATAAGTACTAATCACATTAAAGTTATCTTCCTTTAGTAGAAACTTTTGGAAAAGTATCATACCTCATATAAATCATAGAATCACAATTTTTAGTAACATGTAATTAAAGGAATCCCTTATTCATCAAAGGAAGAAACAAGGCCCCACTTTGTTGATAATTGAATGCATCAAATTTCTTCAATCTAAAGAGATTTCAACATAAATATAAACACATACATACAATTCAAAATAGAAAATATCACAACTTAGTTTCCACAATTGAATCTCCAGATTCAACATAGGTCCAAATAGTCAAAGATCATAATTTTGTTTACCTTGCTCAAAAAATTGCCGCCGCCGCCGCCGCCACCACCATCCTTGAGTTTATCCACCTCAAAGATAGTAGCATGGAGATTTCCATGAAGCAAAATTTGTGCCATATATCACCTAAAATGAAAGGAAAAAAACCATTTTAAATCAGATCAAATAAAACAATCAAAAATCACAGAAAGATTCAAACTTTAAAAAATAAAGAAGTTAGATAGGATCACAGAGTGTTTATAATTGAATTAAGAGCATATCAAACAAAAGGGTGTGGAAAATTGAGAGAAGGGAAATATACTAACTTGATTGAAGAATCTGAAGAATAAGATAAAAATAGAAAAAGGGTATGAGAGATATTCAAGATAGGAGCATTAACTGTGGAAATATACTAACATGCAATATTTATATATATATATTAGTTTTGGGTTTACTTTTGATTAAATAAGTATACAATAGTTGAATTGAATATTTCAATATAGTATCCCACTCCTTGAAGAACGTGGCAAATCCGCGTGGGAATTTGATTTTTCTGTAAGTTGTAAATGTGGTTGATATGTGATTGAAAAAGAAGAGTATATCTAATTGATATGACATAGATATTAAGATAACAATGTTAATAACAGCAACCGCAGAATACTATAAGAAATATTGCACTTTGACTTATAGTGGTTGTACCTGTAATATTCATGTTAATGTTTCATCTCAAAACCAATTGGCTATGAGAGGATTAACCTAATAGTATTTAAACAATTCCTCAGACAATGAGGTAGGTGATGTGGGACTCACTCATCTTCATTTTCATATATTCTTTAAGTCCTTCAAATTTAGGGATGACAATGAAAACCGTATCCGCGAGTACCTGCCCGAACCCAATCCGAATTTAACGTGAAAACCCCGATGTGATTGAGTTTTAGTTCGGGTTTTACCCGAGTTCAACTTTCAAGTTTAGGTTTTGTATTGTTGATACTTTACCCCGAACCCCGATTAATATATATATAAAAGTAGACATAAAGACATATATATAAAGTTATGTATATATAAATATATGTTTCGGACATGTTGTTCTTGGATTTGGGTTTTGAATTTCGGGTTTTACTTCCTTCTCTGATCTTTGAGCACCAGTGAATACAACTTCATATGTTATCTCTCGTACTCCAAATTCTATAATGTTCTGGTATTCCTTAAACCTCAAGAAATTTTACATAAAAAACTATCCTTTAACCATAAGGATAAATTCTCCTAACTTATCTAGAAACAAATGTTTTCCATAAAAAAATAGGTATGAGAAAAGTTTCATCTCTTTACACTAGTCTTCTTAATTTAAATTAGTTGGAGTATAACCTAGAATATGATTAAAAACAAGAAATAGATAATGTAATTAAATCATACGTAAGAAAATGTAACTACTATATTTGTTCTAAAAAAGTTTGAGGATAAATAAATACAATTAGATAAGTAGAGAAAAAAAAGGCTAAATGACATAACTAGTGAAAAAAATTCATTTAAGGGTTAGTTTAGAATAACAACATTAATTATTAAAGAGATAAATTCACTTACTTTAAGAGAGATGAAATTTAAAAAACTTAAAATGAAATCTAATGATTTAAATATACACATTAATTCAAACCATTGAACTTTTGTAGAATTGATGACTATGATATGAAGTAAGTTTTTTAAACTTACTCTTGGAGTAAGTGAATTCCTTCCCATTATTTTATATATCAACTAATTACATAACATGATTAATCAAATCATTTATTTCATAACTAAATAATCTTGAGGTTGTTGTATCTTCCAGATCAACAAAACTTGACCCAAATGGTAATAAGTTAGTTTATAGTCTACAATATTGTAAATTCGAATTATGTTATCTTTCGAATCTAAATTTTTTGTCGTTGAATAATCTGAATGAGCATTTTTATAATCTCTTTGAAAAATAAGAAATTCCTATCCTTATCAAGGTATTAAATTATAACGTGGAGG
This sequence comes from Lupinus albus, assembly GCA_009771035.1. NCBI lineage: Eukaryota > Viridiplantae > Streptophyta > Magnoliopsida > Fabales > Fabaceae > Lupinus > Lupinus albus. The sequence goes on from CM019999.1 coordinate 12,170,798, forward strand.
CTACGATGCTAAAAAGAATGGAGTAAAGTTTAAATAGGTCAAAAGATAGACACGTAAGGTTTCCTACATGAAATATTCTAGAAGAATGAAAGATGAGTCATTACCCACCATTTACAAAAAAAAAAAAAAAAAATACATTTAAGATTATATTATATTTAATCATTATTGACTTTTATAAAAAATAACTTAATTAAATGATAATAATATAATAATTGCATATAAATTTTTACATTAATAGTCAGTGTTAAATTATTATTTGGGTGGATTAGTAATAATTTATACATAAACTAAACACGTTCATCATCCATTGGTTGATGATATAGACTTATCATTTATAATCATTTTGAGGAAACACGTGTGTAAATTTGTGGTTTTTCATATAATATGATAATCCTTATATACTTCTACTCATGAATTTTCAATTCAAAGTTAAAATACTAGTGGTTTTTTTGTGCGTATATTGGTAAGGAAAAGAGATTTATTGACTTTAAGAGTAAAAATTTTAAACTTACTTCATATTTCAGTTATCAATTCTAGAGAAATTCAATAGTTTGAATTAGTGAGTAAATCTAAACCATTGAATTTCCCTAGAATTGGAGACTAAAATGTGAACTAAGTTTAAATTTTTTTACAATTGAAGGTCCATTTTTGCAATTTTTCAATAATCTAACATGTTTTGTTTTCGGATTGGGTTTTTATTGAACCTGAAACTGAAAGTGAGTACTGTTGTGACAATCAAACAAGATGACAATTAAGTTGGAAATATATTTTGAAACATAGCACTCACATAGTATGGATTTAAATACCCAAAAGTTTTGATTGATGTGCAATAATTTGTTATTTTATATCAACTGAAAATGGTAAAGCTTATTGCTCTTAAAAAAACATATTAGTAAGTTGTGCTAAGATAACTTATGTACAATATCAAACTTTTTGTTTCCTAATTTTTAGTTTCATGTTGATACTTTAATTAATTGAGAAAAGCAAGGGTAACAAAAGCATATTATTTTTGTTTGATTAACTCATCTATCTTATCTTACGATTTGTGTAAAGATAATCTATGAAGAACACAGTCAATCCTAGATAACACCAAAAAACATAAATGCAAGTATTTATCTCTAAATATAACATGTTGGATACATCTCTACGAGTTTTTCTCTTCTACACATATTATAAAAATGATATTTTTCAGCAATAATGAAATTAAAATAAGATTACTTAATAAGATGGATGATTAATTTCTTGTAGACAATATAATAATTTATATTTAAAAAAAAGTAACTAAAAGTTTTAAGTATGATTCAATCATAAGTTAGTTTAAGTGTATTAAATGAGTGTACAATTTTCTTTAATATGTTCTATTATTAATCATTGTTATTGTTATTTCTAGTATGATCATCATTAAAGGTTACGAAATATGTATTTCCTCCAATTGAATCTACCTCAAAGGGACCACACACATCACTATAGACTAACTCAAGAGGTTCCATTGTTCTTGAAGGAACATTTGAAGCAAATGAGTTTCTTATTTGCTTGTTGATTACACATTCTTCACATAATGACTGAGGTACTCTTATGTATGGTAATCATGAAATCTGATATGCTGCTACTTTAAGGCACTTATGCTCACTAATATGTATCTGAGTTTTGAATGTTCTGTTTGATGAGAATGGTGCCTTTAGGATCTTGTGTTTGTCCCTATCAAACACATTCAAAACTCGATTATGCACCTTTTCTCCAATAGTTGCCCAAGACTTATTAGATTGTCTTTCAGTTGAGACTAAACTGAAATCGACAAATTTTACCTTATTCTTCATTGTTTCATTAAGAGTTGTGAATCACTATTTCCTACCAGTCATATGATTTTGAGCACCCAATATCTAAGTACTAGAAATCATCACATTCATTATTTTCAACATTCACTTGATCACTCTTTGTTGTTACCATCAACAGAAAATGATCTTCATCATAATCATATGAGCTTTCCTCGTGTGTCAACCTAGCTTCATCTTCCTTTCATTTTGCCATCTGTTGAGTTTGCAATAAGATGCAACATGATCAGTCCTCTATCTAGTGTTTTGTCCCCTCTCTTTATTTAACTTGCTCTAATTGTAACACCCTACCCTAGTCCTGATATGCGACTTCTCACGGTTCATGAATATATTGAGTGTGTTATCCAACAGCTTAAATAACCCTGTGGTATTTTATTCCCCACAAAGGGGAGCCTCATGCGAATCGACCCCGTAACTTCAGGGACAAATAGTCACTATTACCATGAGTCGATATCATCTAGCTTAATTACATATGATGTATATGATGGTCGATAACTATACTGTAATGTTAGTCTTTATCTAATCAAGTTTTTTCAATATGATTCTACTATTTTGACTATATTGTAATGTTAGTCCTTATGTAATCAAGTTTTTGACGAAGTTATCGACCATCATATGCATCTACTATTTTGATGGTGTTGCATGATGATGACATTGTTTTCTATATCTAGTCAAAATAGTAGAATCATATTAAAAAAACTTGATTAGATAATGACCAACATTACAATACAGTCAAAATTGGAGAATCAAAGTGGAAAAAAAGGGTTAAAGAGTTAGATTAAAAAAATAAAATAAGTTAGTGAACAAAAATATCAAACTTTCCTTAAGTTTAACATTAATAGGGTTATAACTTGTAATTGTATTCAGTGATGTCATCGAAATGTGATGAAAGGGCAATTTCGTCCATCCAATAGATATCACACACTATATTTTCTCCGCTCCACGTGTTTTTTATTTCTCTTTCACTCTTTCAGTGTTTTTTTCTCCTTCTAAAACCAAGATCTAGGGTTTTATTTTCAATTTCAATTTTCAATTCCATTGAATCCCTAAATCTACGCGTTCTCTTAAGGTCAGTTATTCTCTCTATCTCTCTTAAACCCAATTCAGTTCTTCTTAATCTTCGATTCGCTAAATTTAACTGTGAAAAAACCCTAACCCTAAAACGACGGCGTTGCTTATAGGATGGGTGAATTGAAGGACACTGAAGCTTACGAGGAAGAGCTCATCGATTACGAAGAGGAGGATGAAAAAACCCTTGATTCTTCTAAACTCACTGCTGAATCTGGCAAAAAGTTAGCAGCTTTTTTTCCTCTTTTATCTTATCAACTTTTTCGGTGGAAATTTGTTGTTGTTATTTGATTTTTTTTTTCATTTTCTTAGTCACTGTAAGGAGCATGACTGAAAAAAAATCTCTTTTACATGTTTGTGAACAAATTTATTTTGGGTATTCATTTATTGGCATGTATGTTTAGGATTAAAGTGAGTTGTTTAGTCTTACAAAAGTGATTTTTTTGGAGAAAATTAGCTTCTCTAAAAAGCTTTTTTTACACCTTCTACTTTTTATATGAGAAAGTGTTAAAGTGATTTTTTATTTATCAAAAATTCAAAAAAATCGTTGTTGTGGTTGTTAAAAACCTTTAAAGAAATGAGACCTCGAACTTTTAGAGAGCAAAGGCATATCCTATGTACTGTGTATGTATGATATAAGGATAAGGATATAATATGATTTCGTAGTTTTTATAATTTATGAAACATGGTATAATTCCATTTATAATTAGTATGTTACTGTATCTATAAACCGATACATGTAGCACTGCTTCATAGTTATAACTGCCATCCTCAGTTGTCATGTGGAATTTTGTGAGAAAAAGTGTTTTATTTGCTGAGTATTGAAAAGGGTTTTGCATACTATATATGTTTATATGTTCATTAATGCTTGATGTAAGGTTCTTTTGATGTATCGACATATTCTGTTTATAACTAAAAAAATAGTTTGATTTGGTTATCAAGTTAAGCTTTGAGGTGACCAACTCCTCATTTATTGTATATATTTTCTTCGTGATGCAGGGGTTATGTTGGGATCCATAGTTCGGGATTTAGAGACTTCCTGTTGAAACCTGAGCTTCTTCGAGCCATTGTGGATTCTGGATTCGAGCATCCATCTGAAGGCAAGTTTTCATCTATGCTATCATTGTATGACTCAGTATAGATATACCACAAAAACAACTATATTCTATATCTTGGCATGTTTTAGGCTAAGATTAATCTGTTTTTTATTTATTTATTTCTAGTATACTACATTACTTGCCTATTGGATCCAGATCTGGTGGCTTCGTCATTGTTGACTTTGGTGACTATATTAAATCTGTGTTGTTGGGTGAATATTTTTCGACTTAAATTTTAGATTATGTTTTACTGTAATCAAAATCTGAACCGTCTAATCTTCATCTAATGGCCAGATTTAGTGAAGTCACTGGATCGAAATCCCTGCTTATTTGTGCTCTTCAAGTCCCGCCAATGATATTGCTCCTGATGTTTTGTACTTTTCAGTTCTCTTTCTGAAGATATTTTAAAATATGTTGAGTTCAATAGACTAATTTTTCACTAGTTTCTTAAGGTTATCATTATTTTCTATGCTTGGGGTGACCTATTTTGACCATTGTACAAGTGCATTGAGTCTCCTGTATCCCAGTTTCCATTTCATTACTAAGATGCTTGTCTAATATGTTCTTTTTTTGAATTTGTTTATCAGGTAATAACTACTACATATTTTGAATACATCACAAAAATTGGTTGGTAAACCTTTCCCATTAAAAAGGATCTGGCAGATCATATATACTGATTGAGGATTCGTCCACTACAATTTTGTTTGATTCTTCATTAGTGCAACACGAATGTATCCCTCAAGCAATTCTAGGAATGGATGTCATCTGCCAAGCAAAATCTGGGATGGGAAAGACTGCTGTTTTTGTTCTCTCAACACTTCAGCAAATTGATCCTATTCCTGGTCAAGTTGCTGCTCTTGTTCTGTGCCACACAAGAGAACTAGCATATCAGGTATGTCTGCTTTGATTTGACATGATTCAGTGAGGTGGAATCATCTGAACTGTTTTTCTGGAATCATGCATTTGCTAATCTCTTCACTCAATATATGAAGGAATTAAGTGTGTTTCAAATTCACACTAACTTCCAAACATAGTATCCAAGTCTATTCATAACAAAAGTTTAATTTATTTTCTGAACTTGTCCAGATTTGCCACGAATTTGAGAGATTCAGCACATATGTTCCTGATATAAAAGTTGCTGTTTTTTATGGTGGTGTCAACATCAAGGTTCACAAAGAGTTACTCAATAATGAATGTCCTCATATTGTTGTTGGAACTCCTGGGAGGATTCTTGCTCTGGCTAGAGATAAGGACCTTGGTTTGAAGAATGTGAGGCATTTTATACTTGATGAGTGTGACAAGATGCTCGAATCACTTGGTTTATCTCTTCCTCCTCTTCTCTAAATTTTCATGTGTTTGTGCACGGGTAGTGATGAATTTACATGTTTTTTTAATTCATAACTTATCTGCTGTTTGACCTTTGCAGACATGAGAAGAGATGTGCAAGAGATTTTTAAATTAACTCCTCATGATAAGCAAGTTATGATGTTTTCAGCTACACTCAGCAAAGAGATCCGACCTGTTTGCAAGAAATTTATGCAAGATGTAATGTTCTATTGATGTGGCATTTTTTGGCTGGATATGGATGATGTTTTGCTTCATTTTCTTATTGCTCATGTTGCTGTAATATTACTTGCATCACATTCTTGCCATTTTTTGTTGAGTGGCATCAAAATCATTATTGAGTTTTTGTTTTTTTGTCTGGTTATATCCATGATAAATTTGAATTTTTGATCATTTTTTAACGTTCATGTTTTATAAAGCAAAACAATTGAAATCGTAATAAAAGTATTAATTATGAGTCATAATAATATTGTTTACAGAATGCAGGGTCGATTAATGCGTTGTCTTGATTAAATCATTTATAAATCGAAGTATTCTGTTTTCGAATGATGCCTTGTCTTTATCATTTTATTGATTATCTTTTCTTTCAGCCGATGGAAATTTATGTAGATGATGAGGCCAAATTGACTCTCCATGGTCTCGTGCAGGTGTTTTGTTGTCTTCCTTTTTTCTTCTTTAAACTTGTTTGTAATTGATTTTTTTACTTCCCCCAGCCTACCAGCTTATTTCTGGTCATTTGTCAACTTTTTCAGCACTACATTAAATTACAAGAGTCAGAGAAGAATCGTAAGTTAAATGATCTTCTTGATGCTCTGGACTTTAACCAAGTAGTTATCTTTGTCAAAAGTGTCAGCAGAGCAGCTGAGTTGAATAAGTTGCTCGTGGAGTGCAACTTCCCATCAATCTGCATACATTCTGGAATGTCACAGGAAGAAAGGTATGTATTGCTTCTTTCAAAGCTAATAGCACACTTCAATTTTTTTATAATGTTTTTTGGTGGATGTCTTATTGTTCAAGGGTAGTGGGGGTTGTTTATCATTTTTTGTTTGACATTAGTAAAATGGTGTTAAGAGGGTGAGCTTGGCGCTACTGTAAGGTTGTTGCTTATGTCATTTTTGGGACTATACTTGAGAAGATGGAGGGAAAGGGGTTACTGAAGTAGGAGTTAGGAAATGAGAGAAGAGATGTTGAGGATCGAGAATGATAGTATATTTGGAAAATCAAATTAAAGAAAAAGAAAGGAATGGTGTAGTTAACAAATAACGTAAAAAAATGATAGTATATCTGGAAAATCAAATTAACGAAAAAGAAAGGAATGGTGTAGTTAACAAAATAACATAGTAAAAAACATTCACCTGCTTTCTGTCATACATCTGACCAAATCAATTACTTTCTCGCTGGCCCAATATGATCATTATTATGTTTACATCCCACAAAATGGCCAGATTTGCATTGGATTTTATTCATTCCATTGTATTAAGATATCACTAAATCACTTGAAATTTTTTGTGGGGATGTGGACTTTAATAAAGTATTAGTCATAATTTTTCCTGACAAGATGACATTTGTGTCTTTCAGATTGAAACGGTACAAGGGCTTCAAAGAAGGGAAGCAAAGAATTCTTGTAGCAACAGATTTAGTAGGAAGGGGGATTGACATAGAACGTGTTAATATAGTAATCAACTATGACATGCCTGATTCTGCTGATACCTACCTTCACAGGGTAATTGTTCGATCTGTGTCATTGGATTATTATTGTTGTTATTATTATTTTATTAACCTCAGCACTAGAGGTTAAAAACAGGTAAATTTGTGTCGAGAAATGACGAATTTACTATAACGAAAGCAGTGGACTTGGTTTCCCAATACACACTTGGCCTCTATTTATAAACGCTTTATTTACATTTGATTCATTAGGTGGGAAGAGCTGGTAGATTCGGCACCAAGGGGCTTGCAATTACTTTTGTTTCTTCTGCCTCTGACTCTGAAGTTCTCAATCAGGTTAGCACTTCAATGGTGATTTGGGAACTTCTCTGAAGTTCTAAATTGAGGGAAGAATAGAGGGAGCTTTCCTTCATACAGTGCTTTTATTAACAAAATAAGAACTCTGATTTCAGGTGCAATCAAGGTTTGAGGTTGATATAAAGGAGCTTCCTGAGCAAATTGACACTTCCACATATAGTAAGATGACCTTTCCTTAGTCTTCTTATTAGTTTATGACTTGAACCATTTTGTCTATTATCGGGTGAGCTTGGGCGCAACCGTAACGTTGCTTTCCTTGTGGCCTGGAGGTCACGAGTTCCGATCCTAGAAATTGTCTTTTTGATTGTGAGGGTAAGATTGCGTACATAAATGAAACTGAAGCACAACGTTTTGAGTTGATTAATTAATACCTTGCAAATGGGGTGTGTTTTTTTTTCTTGCAAGTTTTATATATTGATAAATGCAAATCTATTTTGTTCTCTGCAGTGCCAAACTGAGAATCAATTAGGAGGGTGGATTTGATCTGAATATGGATTTGTCTGCTGCATTGAGTGTTTCGAGAAAGAATATTTAATATGGATATATCATTTTCCTTTAAATTCTCTTTTTTTTGTTTCTGCATTTTCTATTTAGATACAGAAATTTAACATAGTCTGCATAGCTTATGAATGTACTATTAAATCATTAGCTTGTTGAACCTTTTCATTTATCAGTGGTCTCCAACTTGCTACTGTTTTAAATTTTGAATTCAATAGATTAATTGGTTATCTTGAATTAAAATGGTATGCATTACACTCTCATAAATTAATATTTGAGTAAATTATATCTAGTTTAATTACATCCACTATCCTTCATGTTTAAATTATTACACAATCATCTCTCTTATGGGGAGATTAGTTTAAGATGGATGATTTGTCTAGGCTATTTCCAATTTGACCATAGTATTATCTTCAAAATAAATATTTTCTAATGAGGAAAATTTATTCACACATCTTAGCCATTAATTCTAGGGAAATCTAATGGTTTAAATTAATGAGTAGATATAAACCATTGAATTAGAATTGATGACTAAAATATGAAGTAAGTCTAAAAAATCTACTATTGGAGTAAATAGATCATTGCTCATTTTTTTGATACATGAAACTTAATTCTCTACCTTATTTATTTACTGGGAAGTAATCCTTTCAAGTTTCAACCATTCATGGCATTTAATGATTTAGATTAATATTCCCTTTTATGATTGTCCATATAGTGTAAGAAATTATTAAATGTTTTAAAAATTGGGTTCAGTTTGATTAAAATGATCTCATATTTAAAACTATGTTAGTAGAAATTGAGAAATCGGGGTTGAGAAACAATAATTTATAAATAAGAGTATAGTTGAAAATAAAATATAAATATATACACAATTTCCAAAACATAAAATGGTTTGGAAAACATGAACATTTGAATGAATTAGTATATACTTTAATTTAGAATAGCATAGTAAAGACATCACACCTAATTTATGAATAATAATATACCTCGAAAATAAATAATGATATAATTGAAAAGTAAAGCACCAATAAGCAAGTCGTTCGATTTCTTGAAGTGACACATATTGGGAGATGAATATACATCTCAAAATTTAGTTGTTCCTTACCAAAAAAGGTGAGAGAATAACCCTTTCTAATACAAAAAAGAATATAAATCATAAAACTTTTTAAAATATCAACAAAAATTGAAAAAACATAAAAATGTTAAAATATCATGTTGAATATGAAAATATTAATGAGTGTGATATTTATGTACCAATATTACAAATATTTATATAAAATATTATAATACCATTTATTTGTATTTTTTAAAAGTCAATGATCATTAAACATTAATGTTGAATGATACACTGATAATGTAAACTTATATACTGAAAGTATATATATATATATTTTTTCTAATTTAATTTAGAGGAGCATAATAGAGATATCACACCTTTTCCTTTTTATGGTTTATATTGCTTATTCCATCAAAATTATTAATTTACTTCACTCCAAAATATGAAATAACTACTATTATGGTGTAATTTCTATTTTCTTATTTTGCCCTTACATTTTTTAATTTCTACAAAAAAATCATATAATCCTAAATAACTACTATTAGCACATTAACCACTTATCTCACCTTAAATGAATTATAATAAATACATTTTTAACATAAAATACTCTTAATACAAAAATTGTGTAAAATAAAATATATAAAAATTGAATACTTAATATAATAAAATAAGAATGCGAGTCGGCATACAGGAAGTGTCTGTCGACACGCTAGTATATATAAATGTAAAATATGATGTAACTATCGTTGCTGTATAATTTTCATTTTCTTATTTTGCCTTAATATTATTTAATTTTTACAAAAAAATAATATAATCATCATCAATATATTAACCACCTCTCTTCCTTTAAATTAAGCATTATTATAAATAAAAAATTATAACATAAAATACTTTGAACAAAAAAAATACATTTTAATTTTCCATAATGAAATATATAGAAATTAAATAATTAAAGACAAATTAGTTTAAATAATACTAAAACATTATAATTTTACCCTTATTTAATATTATATTGTTATTGGCATTCTTATCCCTTTTAATTGTTTTTCTTGGTGGGAATTGTTCTTCTCTAATTCTCTTTCTAGTATGAATAGTTAATAAGAGAGACAATGAGTGAAATGCGGTCATTATAATTATTATAATGAGGGTAAATGGTAAATTAGAGAAATATGAACATAAATTTAATCAATAGACATTGTAATATAATTCTTAATACAAACTTAAGAGACAATTAAAAATAAATGGATGAGTAATTGATATTCTTAAACAATTTTTTTAAATTGAATCCCACTATATATATAGGCTATTAATAAATCTATAAGAATTAGAGATTTGAAGATTTTAATAAGAGAAAATAATAGTAATAATAATAATGCTATACAGAATTTGAAATAAAGCACATTATAAAAAAGAGACTTTCAAAAACCTTATAGATGATGCATTGTAATATGGATTCCAGTGAGTATTACTTAATATTTTAATAATATATACAAACTAAGGTAATTATTGAAATTATTAACTATAAGGTAAAATAATGTATTTTGACTAAAATATATTTAATAATATTTTGAAAATAGAAATATTGTTCCTTATTTGGAAAGAAAAAGTCCGAATAATTAATGCATAATAATATAAAACAAAATACGAAAAACAAGAAAAAATATAGTTTTTTCGGTAAACATATAAAATAGCTAATTCTTAATGATTTTCTAAAATAATGAATAATATGAAGAAAAAAATGGATACTAGAATAACAACTAAGATGAGAGGAGATTCTGAAATAAATCATTAATAGAAAAAAATGAATACATTCTTTTCTAACGCAATTATTCAATTTCATGCAAAATGAATAATTCAAAGAGCTTAAAATTTATATATTTATAACATAAAAGTTTTATATACACTCAGTCATTAAAAATGAATTATGTATAATATAATTACGGTATAATTTTTTTTACATTGTCGGTGTATACATATTTTTCACTAATTCAAAACATGTGGTCAAATAGTAAGAGCAAATAACTTAAAAGCGAACTAATAAGGAGTTTGAAGTTTCAAATTCCACCTGCAACAAAAATATTAAAATATAATATTAAAAAAATAAAAAAATAAATAAAATTATTGAAGTTTAGAGAGAAACCTATTGCATTAGCATCAGAGGTAGGTAGCAGAAAAAACAGAGCAAGAAGAAGAAGAAGAAATGGGTTGGATCAGTGAGAATGTGGAATCCCTCAAATCCATTCAGATCAGACAATTCCTTACACAGGCTGTTAGTCTAGGTTCGTAATTTTCTCTATTCCCTTTCTCCTTTTAATTCTCAAGGTTTTAAATCTGGGTATTTGATACCGATATATTAAGGTTTTGAGAGTCACTGAAACTATATCTATTACAATCATAATTGTGACCGCATCGGCCACTTAGAGTCCGTTTGCGAGTTAAGTTTTAGAGGGAAATAAAGGGAAATGTGAAACCTCAGAGTCATCTCACAACTATATTTTAGGGTACTCAAGCCTTCAATTTCTCTTTATTCTTCTTCAAAACTCAACTCGCATATAGACCCTTATTGCACGCAAAAATATAAATAATAAAAATAATGACTTTAAATCTTGATGGCACTATTCCATCACCCAAAAATATAAATAATAAAATTATGACTTTAAAATTGTCTAAGCCTTGTTTAGGAGATATAATGATTTGGGTCATTTCTCATATTTATCAAAAATGTGTTTGTGGAATAAAAATCTAAACTTTTTGTTGTTTGACAACATGTTTACAAGTTTGTAGTTGTAATGATTTTCTTTGAATTTGTGGCTCATGGGTTTATCTGAGACTTGTGAATTATGGTGATTTCGTTTGTTCATTGCTCTCTTTTTAATGTAATATTGGAAAATGGCTTAGGCTCAAACTCAATGCTGAAGTTTGAATTTTTTGACATAGTTATTATTTATGAAGAGTTCTCTTGTACATGAGATAAATAGAGGTGATACAAATCGTATAGATATTGGTACAATTACAACAACCATTTTGATTTTTGAAGTATAAATGCTACATAGGTTGGTGATTTCAAATTGTGATTGATAATTACTCCAAAGAGACCCTATTTATTATGGTATAAGAAAATATCTTTTGGCCTTTATTCCGTATTCAAAAGTGTTTGTCACTTGGTTCTACCCTGATGATTATATTTGTTGTTACTGCAAAAAAATTGGTGATCTGATCTTTTGATAACCATTTCATACTCTAATGTTGTGGCTGTTTATGTGATTTAGTTTGAGATTATTCTGCTTTGTAATTGTTGTTCTGACTGGTGCCTTTGCTTAGTGAATAATTTCTCAACTAATCTGTTGGTTGTGTAAACTATAGAGTGGTATTTTGGTGCTGCAGAACTTCCAAAACGCAACTCATTAGAAACAACAGCAAAGTTGTTGCTTAGTGACCATGAGGTCACGAGTTCAAATCCTGGAAACAGTCTCTCCGCTTGCTAGGGTAAGGCTGTGTATATCTGCCATCCACAGACCCCACTAAACGGGAGTATCGTGCACTTGGCCGCCCTTTTAGAACTTCCACAAGGCAGATGAGACTGTGTTCCTTGTCTACAGTTTTGCTTCATACCTATTCTTAAAATGTTGCTTTTAAGCTCAAATGCATTTGTGGTGTTCTCATTCCTTATCCGTATCGCATCCATTCACTCAAGTACTATTTGTTCTGCCTCAGGCTTGATTGTGACATCCGCGCTTATTATATGGAAGGCATTGATGTGCATCACTGGCAGTGAATCTCCTGTTGTCGTTGTTCTTTCTGGAAGCATGGAACCAGGATTCAAGAGGGTAAGTCAATCTGATGCATGAATGCTTCGGTAATTGTGTATGCAATATTTTCTTCAATGAACAGTGTTCCCTATGTTTTGTAGTCCTCATTTCAGATTCATGTTAACAAACTCTCCGTACAATTTCACATTTTCTTTGTTCAGTTAACAAATATCGTCTTTCATGTAAATTGAAGGGGGACATCTTATTCTTACGCCTGAATAAAGATCCAATTCGTGCCGGGGAGATTGTTGTGTTCAATGTGGATGTAAGATCTCTCTTAGTTATAGCTTTTATGTCAGCATATTCTATCGTAAAATATATATGCCAGTATAGTTATGCATGGATTCTTTTTGTATAAAAAAGTTTTGTTCATTGCTAATCTTCTTAATTTATAGTTCTTTTAATTTCTCCGTATTCAGTATCACAGCCTCACCTTGGTTTTCTTAAAACCTACTCATAGCTGCAATCATTGATAAGATAGATAGATGCCAATTGGACGTAGCTTTATGTTTTCAAATGGAAGGTGATATTGGAGAGCTCTGCGAATCTGATCTTTTTGGGGAAATGTTAAAATAGCAGAAATCGAGATAATTGTTTAGTCAATGCTGAGAAACAAGTATTATATGATAATATGATACCTGTGAAATCTGTCCATCTTTAAGTATAACATAACCTTAATTCTCTTTTATCTCGTCTATTTATTATCCCTCTAAAAGAGATTGGTTTAGGCCTTATTCATGCTCGTTTTCAAGTGTTCATCTTCTCTTATCCCCATGCAATGTTGAGGATGGTCCTATTACGTTTATCTAATTTTTTTGGCTTTATGCTTACACAATTTTTATATTTGCTTTAACCTTTTAGCTGTAGCGTTTATCCAACATGTTTATGTAATTTTTTATGTCTGCTTTAGATAAAAGTTATTTTTGCTTGACTAGTGTGTTGTGTGTGAAATCTGTTGTACTTGTTAATAATATATTTATTCTCTGCTTTTTCATATTTACTTCACTACTTTCTGACTGATGTATTTTATTGGTACTTGTTTTTATTAGGGCCGTGAGATTCCTATTGTTCATCGTGTAATTAAGGTAAGCAAAACATCCTCGCTGTATCTGGTACATTGATTCCAAACATTTGCATTTTGACTGAATGTGACTCTGAGATTAAGTGTTTTGGATCCTCTCATGTGATAAGATAGATGGACACATAAAACCGTGTATGAAACCCGCAACATGTAAATAGCAGTCTTTTTCAACTCCCCCTCTCTCTATGAAGGAATAGGAAATGAACACAGCCGGAACAAGTTGAAACTAACTCCTAGCCTATTCAATTACTAAGTGCTAAAATAATTACAATTGATCTACAATAAAAAACACAGCACGAGCCAACAATCGAGGTGACAGTGTGTGCTGAATGGTTCTTATTTTTTTATACATAGATGTTTGTATGGGTCATAATTCATGTATATGACCTCATTCGGATAGGGTTAGGGAAAATATTTTGATCTGTTTATGAGACTACTTATATTAATGCCTGTAGGATAATAGTGATATTGTCCTTCGGTTTAGCAACTAAGTAGTTTCACTCATTTTATTGACTAGAGTATGTCAAGAATCTGAAGATACTGGATAATAATGATATTGTATTACCCGAACTAATCCTTCATTATAAAGAGAAAGGTCCTGGTTCTTTCAACCATAACTATTTATGCAGTTTAAACATTGTTTTTGTGCTTACTGAAATCTCCATCTATTATCCTACAGATTTCCCTATGGAAGAGTCATAAATTGTTTATTATTTTGTAGGTACATGAACGGCAAGATACAGGGGAAGTTGAAATTCTCACCAAAGGTAATGACTTATACCATGACTAGATTATGTTAATGCTGAATACAGGTCCTCCATTATACAAAATCTAACTTTATTTGCATCTTTGAAATTCGTTCTTTTCTCCGATACTTTGTTTCGTAATTTTTGTTGTTTCGGTTGTCAGTTCAATTTGTGTTAATGCTCCTTTCGTGTATGTTGTTGTCTCTCACAGGTGATAATAACTACGGGGATGACAGGCTACTGTATGCTCATGGTCAGCTTTGGCTGCAAAGGCACCACATTATGGGTAGAGCTGTTGGGTATAGCATTTCTATTAGCTAAACATGTTCCGCTTTGATTTTTAATAGGCCATTGTTTGCAAGTCGTAGTAACTATGTTATGTTTAGGATTCTCGAAAAAGTGACTCTCAAAATATTTTTCGGTAGAAATATTTTTATGCATGAAAGCTGAGTTTAAAGCTTCTTTGTTTCCTTCTAGATAGACATTTTTAGTCAAGAACGGTTAGCCTTTACGTAATAGTAAGGTTGTTGCCTTGTGATCTAGACGTCACTAGTTCAAATCCGCTGAACATCCTCTCAGCTTGCATGGGTACAATTGCTTGCATCTATCTTCCTCAGGCCCTACTAAGTGAGAGTCTTGTGCACCGAGTCGATGTTTTAAAGCATATAAATGTCATCTAAGAAAAAAGCCTAGTGAAATAGGCCCTTAATGTATGATTTTTTTGGCTATCCCTGTAAATATTTGAACACCTCTTAGGCCTTTGAGCATGTTGTACAGGACTTTAGGTACTATTCCCAGGGTTAATCCTAGTTTAGCTTATGGTGATAACTATTATCAAGGGTTGAGGTTTTCTAAAAATACGAAGCATGTTTTGATTGAAATATACAACAACAACCAAGCCTTAATCCCACTAAGTGGGGTCGGCTACATGGATTGAACAATGTCATAATGCTCTATCATAAATAATGTTCATTGACAAACCATTGATCTTTACGTAGTAGGAAGATATTTTTGCTATTATATCCAATTGTTGTAATCATTGTTGTATTTGTCAATGACAGGTTCTTACCTTATGTTGGATGGGTTACAATTATTATGACTGAAAAACCTATCATCAAGGTTTGTTTTGGTGTGCCATTTCCATAGCTTTATCACATGTTTTACTGTGGAATAATAACATTTTACATTCCTTGCAGTACATTCTCATTGGTGCTTTGGGGTTGCTGGTGATTACTTCCAAAGAATAAATGATAAAATCCAAATCAAGTTCTGTATAACTTCCAGGAATAGAAGAAGTTGCCATATCTTTTTGTAGTTGTCATGTTGTACCATCTTTACTGTGGTGGACAAATTAATGTTAAAGAATTAATCCAGTTAGAGTTTCATATATTTTTTAACCTCTTTTCTATTATGCCTTGATGAGTTTGCTATATCATATTTTGAACTTTCATGATCATGCAAATACTCTTTCACAAATCATGTTTTAGAGCTTGGCAAATATGTGTGGGAGGTGTTGGGACGGGTTTTGCTTAACCCAAATTCGACATGATTTTATGTTGGAAACGACTTGAACCTGACACGAACATGATCCATTAATGTTCGGCATGGAATCGAGTCAATCTAACATTTGATATCATCATTTTTTGGTTCTGAAGAAAAATGAATAGTTTTTTTTGTTACCAAAAGATTCCCTCACTTTATGGATAAACAACTTATAATTTGCCATTGTAGTGAAAAAAAGTGCTTATAATTTGCCCTCATGAGTTGCACCCACCATTAGGGGATACTCTTAATACAGAAAGAACAAGACACTATAAATCACTTTTGTTCAACCAAAATTTGGATTATAACAAGATTTCTATTTCCTTGTACAACACTCATCTCAATTCACTAAAACATTGATTAGTGGAAAATTACATAACATCAATACAAAAGAATAGACAAGGAGATAGAAGCTAAGTAGTGCCTTCTTAAAAAGTGAAACACTATATTACACATGCAACCAAACTAAATAAATATGCCAAAAAGTGAATGAATAAAAAATCCATAATCCATAATCACAACTTGAATTCACAAAAACATTCAGATAGAGCAGAACCTCTTCCCATGACAAAATCATCTCTGTGAAGCATCCACAAGGCTTGCATCAATTCCTTTCCCTTCAAACCCTGTGAGGTTAATTCTGCAAAACCTCTCCTACTCAAAAATAGTGTCTTATACAACCCTTTGAAGGCTCTCATTGCTGCAACCATCTTATCCATGTTCCCAAAATATGTAGCAATATATGAATCACTATTGATAGATACATAATAGTCCAAAGCAGCTTTTGTATTACCATGCATGCTTGTGAACTCTTCACCACTGAGAAGACTAGACTTTGTGAATATGTTTGAGTAGGTATACGTTAACCCTTCGATTTCCATCAAACCATCTCCGGCCGCAAGGTATATGTTTGTGGTTGACGAAACGGAAAGAGCTTGGAGTATTAAAGCTGTCTCGTTAGGTGTAAGGGGACATTTCCCTCGTTGTCTCCAAATGCGAGCTACCTCTCCGGTCCATGGTTTTCTCTCCGCCATTAGTTGCCCATGTGCCACTTCTACGGCTTTCATGGAGGCTGGAGAAAGGCCAGGGTACTCGCACTGGCTGTAAGCAACCATGTCAGGCTCGAAACGAAGATGAAGAGACAAAAAGGGTTTAGGTATTGCATCTAGAAGCTTTGATGCTTTCATTTCCAAGGATCTTTTTAGACGTAAAGCCTTGTAACAAGCTTGACATAGAGCAGCTTTTGCATACAAAGGATATCTGCAAAGTTAGCAGAATTACAACAGTGAATGAAATGTGTGAAAAGGCAGAGGGCATGGATAAATATTGACTCGGTTGCCCTTTTCTTCAGAAGTTTATTCTTTGTGGATATTGCATAACAATGCTTTTATTTTGTTCTCTAAATTACACTACTTTGGTTTAATTAAGATTTTAGTTACTTGCATTGACATCAATCACATGAGAAATGAAATATTACAAGTCAATTGAATTATTCTCACCAGCATTAAACATGAAATATTAGACATGAGCGGTGGACAAAACCTTTCGGATAAGCTCATAGTTAACATATATGCTACATACCATTGTTGACAATTTGGATAATGGATCATGACAAAGGATTTCAGGAACAAACTGACTTTTACTAAACAAAATACTAATATTTTATTTACCCATTATAAGCATTGGCATAATAAAGTAAAATCCCGTATCAAAGCTGGGAAAGGAAAAAGGGAATATATGGAAGCAAAACAATAGTCAACGTGAAATTCTTTATATCAACAATATCCAAGGTGTTTTTATTTTAAGAGCAATTAATTTATGGTTTTAGAACTAAAAGGGAGTGAGTTAATGAGTTATAAGTTATAACACCGTATAGTAGATAGAAGTGAGATGCATAATCATACCGGTCTCGTCTTTGGGACATTGCTGGTGTGATTGAAATGTATTTGTGTTCTAAAAGAGATGGAAGAATACTTTCAACATAATCAAATTGGCCTTTTCGTTTGCTACAGTCCACTCGGACAGGTTCTTTTGATGCAATCTCTGGTGGTAACTCTTTGACAACTTTGACGAAGCCATTCATATTTTGAATAAAGTAGTCTACGTCATATACATCTGCAAAACCACTGTAATGAAATCAAATATTCAGAAGTACTTTAGAACTATAACATTATTACACGAATCGAAAGATAAATTACCTTGTTTCATTCCAATATGTAGCTACTTCAAACTTTGGCAGCACAAGGGTTGCATTTAACAGACGTGCAATGCCCACACCATCACAAAACTGCAACCATTAGGAATTTATCTCAAATTTTACAAAAAATTATAAAAACAGTATTGAACATTTTCAAAGGTTCTCGAGTTGAAATTCAATAGTTTTCTTCAACCACTCACATCTCTTCGCATCTGGTTGAGGCCTCCATAACAATCCACTCTGATATATCCATTTGGTTCTAACGGCAGAGCTGCAGCATTTCAAGAACAAAACTATAAAAAAACGAAAGCAATTGTCTGCAATGAAAGCCAATTAAAGTTGACACAGAAAATAAAATGCAAATCGGAAACCCTCACCCTAACACAACTTGACCTCATCTCATTGCAATTGTATTATCAAAATTCAGAATTCTTGAGTTACACACTTGCACTTCTAAGTTCCAATAACAATGAAAAGCCGAACGACCCAAACCTATGCCCTAAACTCCAATTATTTACCGAGTTTGTGAAATCCAAGTATGCCATTGACATTCTATATAATCTCCAAAACTTAAGGGTCTTTCAGAATCAATAAAAAACAAGTTTTATTTTCATAAATTTGATAAGCTTACTGAAGTAATCTAAAAATGAGCTTATAGAAAGGTCATAAACTATTTTAGTAAGCCTATTTTCATAAGCTATTATTATAAGCTCTACCAAACACACACTAAATACTCTACTTCTTGGCACCATTTACCAAAACAAAATCTTGCCTTATTTAATTCCTTACTTAATTACCATGAACAATTATAGTTATCCCTATGAGACACTAAATGAATATATAAGTAACCAAAAAAAGAACAAATTTTGAACCTCCAAAGCATAAATGTTGGAAGAACAAATATGATAAAATTGTAAGAAACATGTACCTTTTTTATGACCTTGGAGCCACCAATTGCAAGGTTTCCATTCCACAAGTCTCTTCACACTCCATATATCAACTTCCCCTCTTCACACACACCAAATTCATATATTAGTAAAATTCAAAAATTGAAGATACCCAATTCCCAAAATCAAAACTTTTTTGGTAGATTCAAACAAAGTAAAGGAAAAATATGATGGGAAATGAAGTTGAGAACTTACAGTGAAGGTTGTTGATTTTGTGAGAAAGGGGAAGAAGGAAGGAATAGAAATGCGAGAAAGAGGAGAATAGAAAGAGGGATGATGAGAAAAGTGAAGAAAGGTCTCACAGAGAAAAGGATCATTTGAATTTCCACAGAAATTGTGATGATTGATTGATGAAGATGATCACTTTCTATTTGTGATTTGGATTTGGAAGGAATGAGTGTAAAAATATTATGTAAGATAGATCTTGGATTCTTAATTAAATTTAATTACACTGATACCTCTTGAGTTTTACTGAAATAGACTACCCTTCCATTTTTATCCTTATAAAAAACCCTTGATTTTTGTACTAACGTTACACTGACCACCCTTGCATGTATGATTTTTACGTAAAAATGGATGATAATTGTAATGAAATTAAACAAAATATGATATATTATACAAACAAATCAATATAGTATACGAATCAATATATTTTCATTATTTTTGGTTCATAACAAAATGCATAAATAATTATATAGATATATTATTTAAATTACTTTTATACGATGTTATAAGGAACAAAAAAATAATGAAAATGTATTGACTAATAAACTATTTTGACTTGTCTCTATAATATATCATATTTTGTTTAGTTTCATTACACTTATCATTTTTTTATGTAAAAAATCACACTTATTTTACATACAGAGGTGATTAGTGTAATGTAAGTACAAAAATCAGAGATTTTTTGTAGGGGTAAAAAATGGAGGAGAAGTCTGTGTAATTTCACTAAAACTCAAGGGTGTCAGTGTAATTTACTCTTAAAATTAACATAAACTTTATGAAGAGATTTGAATCCAATTTAATTGTAGATATAATAAATAAGAGAAAATTATAATCACATTCCCTTATTTTAGTAAAATTAAACAAATTATATTTTTTTGTTTTTACACGGATCATCCCTAATTTTGTATATATTACACTAAATATTCTTACATGAGATATAAGTGTAATATTTTAAATTATACAAAATATTATATATTGTGTATACAATTCAAAATAGTCCAAGACTGAGTGTCTCTATATTTTTTATGTTTTATTACAACAACATTAATAATTTTAAGGAGATGATTATATAACTCTTATATTATTTTATAAAAATCAAATAAAGAAGACGCACTGACTCTTATATTATTTGGATTAGTCTACACAAATTAAATATACAATATTTTGTTTAACTTAAGTACACACAGTACACGTTTTTTGTTTAAAATTTTACACTTATATCTCATGCATATGATGTTAGTGTAATATATATATAAAATTAGGGATGATTCATGTAAGATGGAAAGATAGTTCGTGTAAGGACGAAAAATGAAGAAATAATTTGTGTAATTTCACTAAAACTCAGGGAATATAAGTATAATTAACTAGTAACTAGAATTAAATAATTTGAGTTTTGGATCACTTCTTTTCTCTCATGTTTTTAACACTAATAAAACTTCCTATTTATTTTCTTATAGCCGGGTAAACAAGGAAATTTAGACTTGAAAAAAAGAACTTTAAAATTTAATGTTTTTCTTTTTTAAATTTTTTAATATAGTCTAGCGTAGTTTTAAGAGTAAATTATATTCATACCTCTCAGTTTTACTGAAACTATATAAATCACATCTTTTTTTTACATACATTATACTAACTATCATGGTAGAAAAGATAAATCTAATATTTTAAACAAAAAGAACGATACATGTAATTAAATTAAATAATGATATATCATTGAGACAAATCCAAATAGTATATGAGTTAATATATCTTTATTATTTTTTATTGTTTACAATATAATATTGATTTAAACAATATATTTTTAGAATTATTGATGCATTTGTAAAAAACCAAAATTTTGAAGATACATTGACTCTTATACTATTTAAACTTGTCTCTACAATATAACATATTTTGTTTAACTTAATTATACACATTACCATTTTTGTTTAAAAGATCATACGTATTTATCGTGCAAAGGTAGTTAGTGTAATGCAAAGTGGGCACTTACAGAAACAACAATCAGATAAATAGAACAAAAAATAGTAAAAGAATGACAATAAAAATTTTAACGTGGAAAAAACGTCCACAAAGTAAGAAAGAAACAATCACGAGACCTAATCCTGAAAATATATCTATTATAGAAAGTATGATTACATTATTTGACTCTCTCACACTAAGAGGATATCACTCAATCTCGCTGAAAAATGATGGAATACAAACCCTATCTAGTATCTTGCTAGGAATACAAGTCTACACTAAGGTAGATATATAAATTCTCTCACTTTATCTCTGTGTTGCTCTTTCTAACTTGTTTGTTGTTGTCTTCCTCACAAGTTCCATTTATATAATGAAGGGAAGGAAAACTTCTTCATAAAGACATGGTAAAATATTAACTCTAGTCAAACTTTCAAGACACCTTGAAAATGGTACTCAAATTTCTAAGATGGACTTGATAGTCTAGAGTCAAGAATTAATTCCAAGACTTTGGAATAGTCATAATTGAATGCATTCAATGGGTCATCTACCGATGTTCTTTCGTCATGTTTCTCCATTAATTAAGAAGAATTCTCAACAAATGTCAATATCGCATATGTAGTATGTAGGGTGATGATCATCTCAAGTACTGAAGAGAACATTACATAAAAAAAAAAACTAATATGATAGGACATTTTATATCATTTAAATATAATGAATTGACACTTTTATCTTTAAGATTAAAAATAAAGATAACAAAATCTCTCACCTATACTCAAGAGGATTTTGAATTCAAATACAAAACGTATGTTTTTAATGACAAATTGAAGCTCTTAACCAATTAAAGATACAAAGTTCATAAAGTTTAATTCCACTTATTCAAGTAACCCCTTTTGGGTAAATAGTAGATGAAGAATCCTTAAGTTGAGGCTTTAATTCGTGTAACCATGGTTGGCTAGTTTCAATTCCACTTCAACATTGGGGGTATTTGGTGCAAGAAATATTTTTAAGCACATTTGTGCCAATATGATGATTGGAAATATGATCCCATGTAAGTTTCATTCCCATGGCTAATTACCTTATTTGCTTGTTATTGAACAGTCATATGTACAATTGTGACATTCTTATGGGAATCCAACATTCTTAACTACCATATAAAAAAGTAGAAATCCAATTATCCCAATTGATCCACAAACTTATATGATTAGTAATTGTTCAACCTCGGTCAAATGGATACCCGTTGATCATATTGGACTACTCAACATTGGTTGAGTTAGAGCACTTGGCAAAGCTGTGAGTCACTAGGACTTGCTAGGCCAACCGATCAACTTGGATCGCCAGAGAAATCGTTGCCATGTGTAAGAACCTAACATTCTACCCTTGAAATTTTTTCCTTATTTTAATCCAATTTCATGCAATTTCCTGTAACTTACATTTACAATTTGCATAACCTTATTTTAAAATCTCATATTCCACCTCACTCAATCTATGAACTAATAACGACATACATATTCATTTGACAGAAAATCATAATTCATATTAATGCAGCTTAGTAACTACCGCATACAACTAGTTACGAGTTTCCAAAATACCCATAGCTACAAATATCCATAGTTACCATTATTCATGGTCCCTAATGTAACACCCTTTTCCTAGCGTTAAAACAATTACATACGAGACCGTCGTTTACGATCTTGGTTAATTATATTTTTGTTTTTGAAAAAAAATAGCGTATGAATTTTTTTTTCTTTTTCTTTTATAACGTATGAACATATGGTTCTCTCAGAACTCACCACTTAAACTATAAAATAAACAACAATATAACATAGGAAACATACATATGTCTATATATATATATATATATCTTTAGTTCAAAAAGCGTCATAGTCCAAAAAGAGTACATCATCCAAGTCATGCCATCCACATATACACTCTAGCATAATAGGATATATATACATAAATATACACACGAAAAAGATCCTATGGCTGGGTGTACACTGAACTCACAACAACTGCACCAAAAGAAAATTATACAGTCGCACCATGCACAAACAGATCGTCAGAATTTCGACCCAACATCCTCCTGCTACTGTCCCTCAGAACTACCCTCCTCAGGGTCTTCCTCTGGATCCTCCTCATCACTAGAAATATATATAATATCATTCCTAACCATAGACTCGGCTGGCGCAGGGGAATATGATGGTGGAGGAGATAGTCGGGCCCTCCTCACCGGGCCACGAATATCAACCCCGTCATCCTCAATCTTCCCACGTACCCCGTGAGAAGAGGATTCGGGAGCAAACTCCAGATTCTCTCTCACAGCAATAGCGGGTGAATCCATATGACTCTCCCGTACAGAAAAACACCGGGTACATCGACAAGTCTGAACTCCCCGAGTCGACTCAGTACGACTAGCTGGGGTCACAAGTGGTCCCCCAGCAGAACGTCTCGCCGAGGCTCTAGGTGTACACCAGAATGGCGCAACCCTACGTGTCCGAGCATGATAGGATCCAGAAGATAGGTCAAGAGGAGCAGTAGGAGACAGAATATACCTGGCGGGAGCAAGAGGAGGTGTGCGTCGTAACTCATAACCGTCTGGTAGGTGCATGATATAGACCGCTGGAACGGTGGAGCGGTGGGGGAGTATCACTCTATGCCTATCCGAGTACGAACACCATATTTCTATGTCTCCCCTAAACACCGCCCTGGACCGGTCCACCTCAACCACCCCGACGGGAGAGGTATGATCTCTACTAGACAAGGAGGAACCACAAAAGAAGCCTCTGAGTCCATCACTACCTGTAATGTGAGATTGGAGAGTAAGCATCTCTATATAAGATAAGCAATCAACAATTTATAAAGTCATAACATAAAACATATCATACATGTATTAATATAACGATTTAATCACATGTATGAGCATGATGTCATGATGTGTCATGATGAATGCACTCGTTAATCTAGTGAGACCAACTATTTTGTAGAGGAATGCATGGAGAAAACGTCTCCTAACTGGCCCCTAACAATACATCAACAGCAATGGTACCGACTGATCGAGCCCGACCAGCCATTTGCTGTTCTTAGGAAGCGAACAGGACAAGTACAATGCCATGCCAACCATTGGTAACCAAAAGGCATATAACTATCGTGCACTCAATAGCGCTGGAAATACCCTCCGGTCGGCAAAGATAACCGCTGCATCATCCTGAGCACGATACCTTCAAGGGGGTGTCAGAGGTCGCTGTAGTTACTGCGAAGAGTTCTGTCGGCTCAAGGGAGCTATCTTATTCCTGACAAATCAATCTCCACCCATAATGTCCCCTAAACCAAGTCACACAGACAAGGTACCCCTCTGGGTTCTCAACACAATCTCAGTGTCATATCTTCCCGCAGACTATGTTACAAACGGTAAACATAGTGACATGAATCTTCCGATTCACACAAAGCATAGTTTTTATCCTTTTAAAAGAAGAATCAGGGGAAAACTTTTTAGGGTAATAACAAAACATTTTTCGTTGAAACTCAGTTATAACATATTTTCAAGTTCTAACTCACTGGCTTATTAATCAAAAGGATTTTCTAATAACTGTAAAAATACGCCAGTTCTGATAACATTCTTAAAAAAATATTTCCCCTTCATCCTTTATCAAATCTTTCATAAGCAAAACTGTCATTCTTTAAGTTTCATCAAGAATGCTCATATGCTATGCCATGAGAATGTTTGATGACAGTTCAATAGTCAACTCAATAATATGTCACAGTTCAAAATTCAACAAAATATTCAGTTAAATCAGTACTTTCATAATCAAACTTTCAGTCATAATCATCATTCACATCAACAAACATAATCATTCAATTCCATTGAAGAACTTCAACCAAACATATCCATCATAATTTAGAGTTAAATTAATTTACGAACAACTAAGTCTCGCTACTCAATTGTTCGCGGCGACAGAATTAATATTCGACTATATCCGCGCATGGCCTAGCTTAGAGATGCATGAATATCTTTGGCATCATTTCTAAGCACCTATATAAAGACACTTCTCTCCATACCTTTACCCTTACTGAACTTAATGTTCCTTTGTTGCCGTTTGCCCAAGTGCCGAGTACCTGGTTAGGTCGTAAACAGTTAATTTCGATATCACTAAGTTTATTCGGATTGTAAATAAAACACCTTAGTGGGGTTCTAGACATTAGAACATTCCCAAATATTTAATTTGGACATAACTAAGATCTCGATTAGGCACAAAGAGATTTTCAGAGACATTGTTGGTTTAAAACTCAGAATTTGACGTAGGAAGCTCGTATTCGCTTTAGAAAAATCTCAGAATTTATAAACCATAAGGCAATTTGAAATATAAGCTAACATATAGTCAAAAATTAGATAGTTTGGAGTGCCAACTAGGGACTGTTTTCGTGTTTCCCTTTAAACAGTGAGGATTTCGAATTTTTTTTTGTTGTCCCTGAAAGAATGATATTTAGCTAGGAATTTAAAATATGAACAAATGCATATATTATACGCAAAATTTGGACGTTAGGAACTCAAGTTATCAAGGAATTAAGGTATTAGGGTTTCCTGAACTCTTGAACACTTGGGACCGAATTTGCATGGCTTCTTAGCCTTCAACATTTTCGAGTTCTAACCTTTGGAATGAGTTAAAAATCATGAGTTCAATGTGTTAAACAAAGCTTATAACACATGCAAGAGTTTTTCAATCCTAAACACCCTAGAACAAACACAACACCTAAAACACTCTTTATAACCTAA
The DNA here is from genome assembly GCA_009771035.1 of Lupinus albus. Taxonomy (NCBI): domain Eukaryota; kingdom Viridiplantae; phylum Streptophyta; class Magnoliopsida; order Fabales; family Fabaceae; genus Lupinus; species Lupinus albus. The sequence goes on from CM019999.1 coordinate 12,196,987, forward strand.
GAACAACTTAAGGAAGTGGGTTAGAGTTTAGGGACCCTTAATCCACATTTTTCAGCAGCTCCAACCTGCAAACAGAAAGCTCTCCAACATGCAATGACAATTTAGCATAGCCACAACCGGTTTTAGCTCAATTGGAAGCCTAGAACTCAACTACAACATCTAACAACAACAATCTAGCATCATTTCACTAACTACACTTAGAGCAGAATTTTTGTAACCCCCAAAACAGTGTTTGCATGACATATTTTCTACAATCAAAGATCAAAAATGGATTCCTCATACCTTGAAATGGTTGACTACCTCCTTGGATGAAAATCTAGAGAAGAAAATAGAACAAAGTTACAAACAACTCATTCTAGAATTTCACCTAGGTCATTGGTGATCAAGAGGAGAAATAACCTATAAAGAACCTAGAGATTGAATAAATGAGAACATAAACATGATCACTATACCTTGGGGAAGAGATTTGGTGGCTTGCATGTGAGTTTTGGTGGAGAAGAAGAGAAGGCGAGTGAAGGTGGTGTTGGTGAGGAGGTGTGAGAGTGAGAGTGTGACAATTTCAACCCCCACCCCTTAAGGCTATATATATAAGTGTTAGGGATGAGTTAGTGGGGGAAAATATTTTGGGTTGGGGTGTCATTAAGAATTAAACAAGGATTAGGCATTTAGCAAAATTTTAAGTGTATGGTGTGGCATTTGGTTTGGGCAATTGGTGTAGTGCATGGATGTGTTTTTCTTGTGCTCTAAGACACCCTAATACGATCTTAAACAATGTCTATGAGAGTCTAGATGATAGTTCAAGCACTCAAAGAACTGATAAAAAGATTACGGGCACTCTCGGGCAATCCAGTTCAAAGGTACATTAACACTACCACTTTTCTAAATTTTTTAACTAAGTTATTTATCATAGTATAACACTAAGATAATAACTTTCTATCCTCAAAACTCAACATCAATAAAGCATTATAAAATCTAATAGGTTAGGTGGTCACTTAGACCAATTCTAATTAAAATTCTAAGACGATACATTATCCGATCACAGCTAGACTTTAAACTTGGACAGCTTGAAACTAACTAGATTAACTTGTTTTCAAAGAAATTATTAAACATATAGCATTCTAATATCAATAAAAATATAATCACACATATATATAAGCACATGAATACACATACACACATATATATATATATATATACAATCCTATGTCTACCTAAGCAAGGTGCTGAAAGGAGGGATGTTACACCTAACATATACAAAAATCAGGCCCATGATTACAAATAGTCAGTTCAGAATACAATCAGTTAGGTTACAAAAGAATGGAAATAAGGACTTCAAAAATAAAAGCCTATAAGCTCCAAAATCAAAACATCCTTACATCTTCCACCTACCTGCAATGGGATTAACATTGACCATACACAAAAAACACAAAGGAGTAAGTCATTAACTCAATAAATATCAATGTACGTTAATCCATGTTTTAATAGGGTTAAGTAAACAATTTAAAAGTCATAAATACTTAAAACCGATACAACCATTTATATCTTTAAAACACATGCTACATAGCTTGAGCCAAAGTTTGCTACATCGCTTGAGCCAAAGCCGCTACATCACTTAAAGGTAGCTAAAAACAGATTTCCCTTTTCTTTTGGAAAACATGCTACATAACTTGAGTCAAAGTTTGCTACATTGCTTGAGCCAAAGCTTGCTACATCGCTTGAGGCAAAGCTTGCTACATCGCTTGAGCCAAAGCTTGCTACATCGCTTGAGCCAAAGCTTGCTACATCGTTTGAGCCAAAGCTTGCTACATCGCTTGAGCCAAAACTTGCTACATCGCTTGAGGCAAAGCTTGCTACATTACTTGAGCCAAAGTCGCTAACGAATCATGGTCGGCTAAAAACGAGTTTTCTTTTCATTGACACTCCATCAATTCATAAACAGTAAATCCACTCCATCATTATTACAAACATACCCATATATGTTTATAATAAATAAGTGGTTCACAACTCAATTCATTATCATCAACCAGAAAATCCACGCATTTTCTAATACAATGCATAAGTTAAAGACTTATCCTTACCTTAGTGAGTGTTGGGTTTGGTTCTTGGAAACTTCGCAAGTTCCACCGACACCGCCTCCAACTTTAAGATCTTTCCTCATTCCCACCATATAACACAATGTTAGTCATTTATTCCAAATATCACATAAACAACTTATATTGCATTATTTAACCATACAATATATTCATCATATTTTCAATGTTTCTGAACTACTTTCATCATAAGTTTACAAACATCTAAAACATACATATTCATCTCATATTTCAACATTAGAAGGCTTAATCATCTTCTACCTATAGCATTTTATCCATTTCCCCCTTTAATCACATTTTCTCTTTAGGGTTATGAGGTTTCCATGAATCAAACCACAAACCATTTCCATTATTGAAATACCAACTCTAAACCAAGAGTTTATAAGAGAAAAACAACATAAAACGAACCATAACTCAAAAGGGCGAGTTTCCATGGTTTCTCACATTTTCAGAAGAGATCCAACATACCCAAAACAAGTTTCAAATGGAAGAAGAGAGTTAGAATCAAGAGTTTTACCTCTTCTCGAGCTTTTAGATGAGTATCAAAGCTCCTTGCCCTTGGAAAAACTCTCTTCTCTCACCTCTCTTCAATTTCTAACCCTAAAATGTGTTTGGGGTTTCTCATTTAATGCAAACTCGTCGGGTTCTCGCTTAAGCGAGCCCATTCTCGCTCAAGCGAGAAAATTCCGCCCATTTTAAAAACTCAAATCTGACCCTCTCGCCTAGGTGAGGGAACTCTCGCTCAGGCGAGGCAGCTCTTGTAAGGACCAGAAATCTACCCTTGAAATATTTTCGTTTATTTAAAATCTTTCCTTACATACATTCATTATTTTACTGAAAAACATTCATGAGTCATTCTTTGACACTAATCTTCTAACTTATTATTTTATCATGCAATTCATGTTGCGGAAAAACATAATTCATTCATTTAGTAATTACCACCTACAACCAGTATGGGTTTCCTAAAAGTTATAACCTCCATAACTACATATCTCAGTATTGTCCTAATCAGATTTACATTCATCCCAAAAATGTTATCAAATCAACTACAATGTCAAGTAGCAATAAAGACAATCAAGATAATAAACACATAAGCTTCCTAAGTGAACATCCTCCTCAAATCCTTCATTTACCTACAATGGGATTATCATAAACAAACACAAAACAAGGGAGTAAGTCATTAGTTCAAAAACTAACATTACATGATAATCCACATTTCAAACACGATTAAGCATTAATATAAATGATAACCACGATTGCGTAAATGTAAACATTCATATATTCTTTCGTTCATTTCCACGTTATTCATATTCATCCTATAGCGTATATATTCCATAATATATATTCTATAACATGCATATTACATTCATTCGAAAACATCGTTCTTCTCATCATTCATATCCACCCTATAGAACATATATCCCATAATATATATTCTATAGCATGTATATTACTTTCATTCTTAACATCTTCATTTCCATCGTTCATATTCACCCTATAGTATATATATCTCATAATATATATCCTATAGCATGCATATTACGTTCATTCGAAAACATCGTTCTTCTCATCATTCATATCCACCCTATAGAACATATATCCCATAATATATATTCTATAGCATGTATATTACTTTCATTCTTAACATCTTCATTTCCATCGTTCATATTCACCCTATAGTATATATATCCCATAATATATATCCTATAGCATGCATATTACGTTCATTCAAAAACATCGTTCTTCTCATCATTCATATCCACCCTATAGAACATATATCCCATAATATATATTCTATAGCATGTATATTACTTTCATTCTTAACATCTTCATTTTTCCTCTGTCGAATTCACCCTTAATCGTATTCATCGTGTTCTTTCACCAAGATAATCCTCTACCAATCGGGTAGGTTTAGTTGCTTCTCCATACCACGTCGGGTAGGTCTAGTTTATCCTCCATACCACATCGGGTAGGTCTAGTTCATTCCCCATACCACATCGGGCAGGTCTAGTTAATTATCCATACCACATCGGGCAGGTCTAGTTTATCATCCATACCACATCAGGCAGGTCTAGTTTATCATCCATACCACATCGGGCAGGTCTAGTTTATCATCCATACCACATCGAGCAGGTCTAGTTATTCTCCATATCACATCGGGCAGGTCTAGTTCATAATAATCCACTACCACTCCGGGTAGGACAGCCACAATAATCCACTACCACTCCGGGTAGGATAGCCACGATAATCCACTACCACTCCGGGTAGGATAGCCACAGTAAACCACTACCACTCCAGGTAGGGTATCAACAGTAAACCACTACCACTTCGGGTAGGGTATCAACAATATTCTTATAAACACATTACCTCTTTCACATACCTCATTCACATCAGCGAGTATGATTTAGAGACACTTATCCCTTACCTTGGTGAGTGTTGGGGATCGGTTCCGAGTAACTTTAAAAGTCTCCTCCGCGATTTCCTCCAACCTTAGGATCTTTCCTCATTTTCACAAATAACAACAATGTCAGTCATTTATTCAAAATAACACATAAACAACTCGTATTTCATCATCAAACATACAAGAGATTCACATATTTTCAAGATTTCCAAAACTACTTCAATACAAGTTTCCAAACATCTAAACATACATGTTCATCTCATATATCAACATTTAACATTTCATCCATTTCTCTTTTTACTCATATTCTCATTTTAGGGAGTTTTTGGGGTTTTCATGAATAACCCACAAAACCTTTCCATTCATCAAATACCAACTCTAAACCAAGAGTTTACAAGAGAAAAACAACATAAAACGAACCATAACTCTAAAGGATGAGTTTCCATGGTTTCTCATGTTTTGAAAATCGATCTAACATACCCAAAACAAGTTAGAGAGGAAGAAGAAGAGTTAGAAACAAGAGGTTTACCTCTTCTCAAGCTCTAAGATGAGTCCTAAGGCTCTTTGCTCTTGAAAATCTATTCTCTCTCTCTTCTCTTCAAAGTTTTAACCCTAAAATGTGTTTGGGGTTTCTATTTTAAAGATGAGTCATCGGGTTCTCGCTCAAGCGAGCCCATTCTCGCTCAGGCGAGAAAATCCTGCCTTTTTAAAATTTCAGATCTGACGCTCTCGCTCAAGCGAGAATCTCACAGTCCCAACAGGCTTCCTCTCGCTCAAGCGACCCATTCCTCGGTTTGCCGAGACTCCCAAATTTTTTAATATCAAAACACTGATCCTCTCGCTTGGGCGAGGTCCTCTCGCTCAAGCGAGAATCTGGCAATATGCCCCATTCCTCAGGATTGTTACCCAATTTCCATGAGGATAAATTTGGGGTGTTACAGCTCTCGCTCAAGCGAGGATCTTACAGCCTCGACATGTCCAAAATGTCAATTTTCTCGCCCAGGCGAGACAACTCTCACTCAGGCGAGACCACTCTCGCTCAAGCGAGAATCCTTCAGTATAGCCCAAGATTTCACCCTCCCAGGTGAGCCTCTCTCACCCAGGCGACAATCCCTCGCTCAAGCGAGAATCCCAGGACTGATACTATAATTTTAAAGACTTAAATTAAGGGTGTCACACCCTGCCTCACGCCGCTTGCAACTCTCACCCAATAGAGATAGGCTATCAAAGGCTATAAGTCAACTATACACAAAGTACAGCCTCACTAAGCCGTTTGACATACATAAAGCAACCTCCTGCTCTGCCAGAGACAATGTAACACCCCAAATTTTAAGTCTTTAAAATTATAGTATCAGTCCTCGTATTCTCGCTTGAGCGAGAGATTCTCGCTTGAGCGAGAGAGGTGCATCTGGGAGGGTGAAATCTTGGGCTATACTGGAGGATTCTCGCCTGAGCGAGAGTTGTATCGCCTGGACGAGAAATGGCAATTGTGGACAGTGTAATCGATTACACAATCCATGTAATCGATTACATGCTGATAAAAGCATCAGATATGTGCATTTTACACGATGTAATCGATTACACAATCCATGTAATCGATTACATGCTGATAAAAGCATCAGATGTGCATTTTACATGATGTAATCGATTACACAATCCATGTAATCGATTACATGCTGATAAAAGCATTAGATATGTGCATTTTACATGATGTAATCGATTACATAATCCATGTAATCGATTACATCTATGCGTTGAGCGAAAATTGCTCACTGTGAGATTCTCGCTTGAGCGAGAATGGGCTCGCTTGAGAGAGAATGGGCTCGCTTAAGCGAGAACCCGACGCTGTTACATTAAATAGGGGACCCCAAACACATTTATTAGGGTTAACCAAAAGAGAAGTGAGAGGAAAGAGTATTTTCAAGAGCAAGGAGGCTTTTGAGTCATTAGAAGCTTGAGAAGAGGTAGATCTCTTGATTTTTAACTCTCTTTTTCCCTTTGAAACTTGTTTTGAGGTATGTTGGATCTCTTCTCAAAATGAGGGAAACCATGAAAACTCATCTTTTCGAGTTATGGTTCGTTTTATGTTGTTTCTATCTTGTAAACTCTTGGTTTAGAGTTAGTATTTCAAGAATGGAAAGGTTTTGGGGTTGATTCATGAAAAACCCAAAACCCTAAAGTGAAAATGAGGTTAAAGAGGAAAATGAGTAAAATGCTAGAGGTAGAAGATGAATAAGCTTTCTAATGTTGAAATATGAGATGAATATGTATGTTTTAAATATTGTAAACTTATGATGAAAGTAGTTTAGCGACATTGAAAATATGATGAATATCTTGTATGGCTAAATGATGCAATCTAAGTTGTTTATGAAATATTTGGGATAAATGACTAACATTGTGTTGTATGGTGGAATGAGGAAAGATCCTAGAGTTGGCGGCGGTATCGGCGGAGCTAGTGCAGCTACCAAGAACCCAACCCAACATTCACCAAAGTAAGGATAAGTCTTTAATTTATGCATTATGTGGAAAATGCGTGGACCTTCTGTTATAGGTGATGGATAAGATGTGAATCATTTAATCATTATGAACATATAGGGGTATGTTGATAATGATTAGAGGAACATTCACGAAATCATTTATTTGGGGGAGTCCCAATGGAAATAAGACTCAGAATCATTTATTTGGGGGAGTCCCAATGGAAATAAGACTCAGAATCATTTATTTGAGGGAGTCCCAATGAAAATAAGACTCAGAATCATTTATTTGGGGGAGTCCCAATGGAAATAAGACTCAGAAATCAATTATTTGGGGGAGTCCCAATGGAAATAAGACTCAGAATCAATTATTTGGGGGAGTCCCAATGGAAATAAGACTCAGAAGTATAATGACGTAAATGGTAAACCACTTAGTCACTACAAATATATATTGGAATGTTTGTAGTGATGATAAGTGTATTTATGGTTTATGTATTGGTGGAGTGCCAATGAAAATAAAACTATTTTAGCCGACCAGAATGAGTTAGCGACTCTAGCTCGAGTTATGTAGCATGGTTTTTCCAAAGTATAGATGATTAAACAGGTTTTTAATAGTATTTAAATTATATCACTGCGAAAAACTATTAAATATGGATTAACTGACCTTGAGTTTTATTGAATTAATGACTTATTCCTTTGTGTTGTTTGTGTATGGTAAATGTTAATCCCATTGCAGGTAGGTGGACGGAAAAAGATGATTTTGAGTAGGGGATTGGAGACTTTTGTTTTTGATGTCTCTTTATCCAGTTTTTTTGTGTGATTTAAATTGATTGTAATTGAAGTAACTGATGGTACTATGAATACTATATTTTCGTACATGAGATCGATCATGAGAACTAGTAACTCATGATATATGTAGCTATGGGTGTTTTGGAAACCCATAGCTAATTGTATGCGGTGGTTACCAGGTCATACTAATGAATTATGTTTTTCTGCATATCGGATGTTAAGTGCTATTTTTGAGTTCATAAACAGGGTGTGAGGGAGAAGTGAGACGTGTAAATAAAGTTAATCACTCAGTAATTTTGATTGATTGTTAAATGTATGAAATTGGATGAAATAAAAAAAGAAAATTCAAGGGAAGAATTTCGGGTTGTCACAGACAAGCCGACAGGTTCAAATGGTCAGTCATACCAACATCCTCCAATAGAGAACTATTTATCTACATCCATTATAAATATGGGTTTCTCCCCTAAAAAAAAGATACAAGTGAAATAGTCCAAAAAAATTGCACATTTCACAAAAGTCCTAAACATCATGCCTTGGATAACCCTTATGCAGCTAACGCATGTTTCACAAAGGGCCTGCACATCATGCCTCATATGAGGCCAATAAAAATGTTCCTGAATAATGTCTAGGGTTTATTGGACCCCAAAGTGTCTTATGAGTTCCCCTTCATGGGACTCCCTCACAAAAAATTCCTTAGTTGACCCCTTAGGCATACATATTTTCTTTCCTTTGAACAAAAGTTCTTCATGCCTATAATATTCCCCTTGGGCTGAATGTGAGCACTCTTTAAAAAGTGCAGCAAAGGCATGGTCATGCTTATACAACCCTTTAATATATTCAAGACCAAACAACTTGGTCTCAAGCGTGGCTAGCAATGTGTGCCTTCTTGACAAGGCATCAACCACTATATTGGCTTTTTCCTTTTTGTGTTTAACCACGTAATGGAATTGCTGAAATTCAATCTATTAGGCATGCCTCTTGTTAAACTTGCCTTGACCCTTTAAGTATTTGAGCGACTCGTGGTCACTGTGAATGACAAATTCCTTGGGCAAAAGGTAATGTTGCTACATTTGTAGGCATTGACCAAATCATACAATTCCTTGTCATAGGTGGAATAATTTCTCTTAAGTGTTTGATGTATCTCACTCTTTTGCTCTCGGTTCCTCCTTGATTCTTGAAAGATTTAAATAATCAATTTTGATGCCAATTACTTGTGATTAGATCTGCAAACTTACCAAAAATATTGTAGATGTGTTTTTGGCTTCGGTTTGGTTGGGGTGTTGATTTGGTTTTGCCTTGGTGTTGATTTGGTTAGCTTTAGCTAGAGTGGTGTTGATTCGATTGGCTTTGGTTGCCCTTGGTTGGGTTGGTGTTGATTCGGTTGGCTTTGGTTGGAGGGGTGTTGATTTGGTTGGCTTTGGTTGGAGTGGTGTTAATTCGGTTGGCTTAGGTTGGAGTGGTGTTGGTGTTGATTTTGGCCTTTGTTTGAATTGGTGGCCTTTTTTTTTGCCTTTGCTTTTTTGGCTTTCAAGCAAAGACTAAATCTGATGACAACCTCTAGAGATGATTGTTTTTTTATGTTAAACTTTTCTTTGATTGCTTGATAGGATTATGTCTTGATTGAAAGTACTCTTTCTCATTGTTTACTTTTGTCTTGATTGAAAGAACTTCTTTATTGTTTCCATAAGGATTATAATTGAATAGGTTGTATGTCATTGAGTGTGGAATTGGTGTATGGGAATTTGGTTAATGGATGTATGGAATTGTGGGCACGTGTTGGGTGATTTAGTAGGGATTGAGTGTGTAAGTGTGGTCTCGGGTAGATGAGATGGAGGTGTATGTAACGGAGCTCGGTTGCTTAGTTAAGTGTTTAGAGAAGAAGGTAGGCAAAGATATGAAGGTGATGGTGCCACAAACACTACGTGTTTGATAAGCTTACAAAATTCACCACAAAAAATTGGTTTTCTTGATAAGAACGGCCTTTGAAATGTTTTTTTAAACTAAATGCATCCATATACAACAAATGATATAGAATGATTCTACACTAGAAAATATAAGTTTTGTATAAAGCCAAAATAGACTATTCTATTTAAATCTGAAAAATTAAACAAATTCAATGTAAAAATATTTTGGTGTGTGAATAATCTCATAATTATTATTGTATAAGCCAATGAAAAGAAATGTTGAATGACTTGGTTTGAGTTCCATTTCTTTACAGAGAAAACTCTAGTGTGTGTTCACTCATTTAGAAGGTAAAAAATCGCATAATAAAATTTTTATTATGTATATTGAAGCATATACCTCAAACAAAAAGCTAGAGAAGAAAAGAAAAACACATAATAGGAAAATAAACTATTTTTGTGAAGGATAATCACCACCAAATTGTGATTGAAGAAATAGTTTATATAAATGAACAATTTTATAAAGTCATTACTCAATGAGTAATGATTAATGTATATGTTATTTTAATTTACTCCATTATCTCAAAGCTAGTTAGTGAAAATAATTTTATTAGTATTTCTATATAAATGAATATAAGACATGTTTAAAGCTCATCAAAAATTAAAATGAAAGATTCATGAGTATCAAATGATCCAAATAACATGAGAATGATAAGTTTTCCAAGTAAACTGAATAACTAAAAATTTTAAATTATAAAAAAAAATTCAAAGAATATGATCCAAAACTAAGATTCAACCATTTTTCAGACGGCACGTATGATGTTTCAAATATTTTAACTTTTTCTATATAAATAGTTCATTTCTATATAAATAATTATATAAACAAATAATTTTATAAAATCATTATTCATTGAGTAATGACTAATGTATATGTCAGTTTAATTTACTCCACTATCTCAAAGCAATTGAGTTAGTAGAAATAATTTTATTAGATTTCTATATAAATGAAAATAAGACATGTTTAAAGCTCATCAAAAATGAAAATGAAATATTGATGAGTATCGAATGATACAAATAGCATGACAATGGTAAGTTTTCTAAGTAAAATGAATAATTAAAATTTTCTAAATTATAAAAAACAATTCAAAGAATATGTTCCAAAATTAAGATTCAGCCCTTTTTAGAGGGTGTATAATGCTTCAAATATTTTTAATTTTTCTATATAAATAGTTCATTTCTATATAAATAATCACATAGACAAATAATTTTATAAAATCACTATTCATTGAGTAATGACTAATGTGTATGTCATTTTAATTTACTCCACTATCTCAAAGAAATTAAGTTTGTAGAAATAATTTTATTAGTATTTCTATATAAATGAAAATAAGATATGTTTAAAGCTTATCAAAAATAAAAATGAAAGATGAGTCTATTGTTTAAATATGGAATTCACAAAGAGTACGTGTTAATAACTTGTGAAAAAAGATATGAGAACTTTTCATGAGTATCAAATAATCCAAATAGATGAGAATGGTAAATTTTCCATGGAAAATGAATAATTAAAATTTTCTCAATTATAAAAAAAATTCAAAGAATATGTTCAAAAATTAACATCAACCCTTGTACGATGCTTCAAATATATTTAGTTTTTCTATATAAATAATTATATAAACAAATAATTATAAAATCACTATTTATTGAGTAATGACTAATGTATATGTTATTTTAATTTAATCCATTGTCTCAAAGCAATTAAGTTAGTAGAAATAATTTTATTAGTATTTTTGTATAAATGAAAATAAGACATGTTTAAAGCTCATCAAAAATGAAAATGAAAGATGAGTCTATTGTTTAAATAAGGAATTGACACAAAGTATATATGTTGATAACTTGTGAAAAAAATAAATGAGGATTTTTCATGAGTATCAAATAATCTAAATAGCATGAGAATGGTAACTTTTCCAAGTAAAATGAATAATTAAAATTTTCTAAATTATAATTTTTTTTAAAGAATATGTTCCAAAATTAAGATTCAACCCTTTTTAGAGGGCAAATATGATGCTTCAAATATTTGTAGCTTTTCTATATAAATAGTTCATTTCTATATAAATAATTATATAAAAAAACAATTTTATAAAGTCACTATTCATTTTAGTAATGACGAATGTATATGTCATTGTAATTTACTCCACTATCTCAAAGAAATTAAGTTTGTAGAAATAATTTTATTAGTATTTCTATATAAATGAAAATAAGACATGTTTAAAGCTCATCAAAAATGAAAATGAAAGATAAGTCTGTTGTTTAAATACGGAATTGACATAAAGTATATGTATTAATAACTTGTGAAAAAAAATACATGAGGACTTTTCATGAGTATCACATGATCCAAGCATGAGAATGATAAGTTTTCCAAGGAAAATGGATAATTAAAATTTTCTAAATTAAAAAAAATCAAAGAATATATTCCAAAATTAAGATTCAGCCCTTTTTAGAGGGCATGTATGATGCTTCAAATATTTTTACTTTTTCTATATTAATTTTTAATTTCTATATAAATAATTATAGAAACAAACAATTTTATAAAGTCACTATTCAAGTAATGACTAATGTATATCTCATTTTAATTTATTCCACTATCTCAAAGCAATTAAGTTAGTAGAAATAATTATATTAGTATTTTTATATAAATGGAAACAATGAAGAATGAAATATGAGTATATTGTTTAAATAAGGAATAAATACAAAGTATATATGTGTAAAATAACTTGTAAAAAAATATATTAGGACTTTTCTTGAGTATCAAATGATCCAAATATAATTAGAATGCTCAGTTTTCTAAGTATAATGAATAATTAAAATGTGGCAAAGTATAAAAAATTCTCAAAAAGCGTTTTGAAATTAAGACTGAGTTGCTTGAGAGGGTAATATCATGCTTCAAATATTTTAATTTTCTACTATATAAATAGTTCAATTCATTTCTATATAAATAATTTATATGGAGGACAATTTTCTAAAGTCACTACTCATTGATTAATGTATGTCATTTTAATTTATTTCACTATCAAAGTAATGGAGAATGAAAGATGACACTATTCTTTAAATAAGGAATTGAGACAAAGTATATATGTGTGAATAACATTCCAAATCCCTTTTAAAGATTATCGTATTTGTTTACCACCTTTTCTAAGACACGATATCAACAATAGATGTCCTCATTAGGAGAGGAGTCCCCTTCCAACAATGTTGTGACCCTCTTTATAAACTATTGAACATAAGCCAAAAATGGCCCAAACAAGCAGAAGAAGCATCGTGATCAAGGGACCAAGCACCATAAGTACAATGGATCTATTGCACAATGATGACAACTTAGTTGTGTGTATTCATTAATCGATTAACATATTTTTTAGTCAATAGTTAATCGATTAAATGTTCAATTATTTCAGTTAGATGGTTGTTTCAATTAGTTGAACTGAGCTGCATGCGATAATCGATTATCATATAAGTTAATCGATTATCTGTTTAACTGTTTTTAAGTTTCTTTAAGTAGAAGTTTGTTTGAGTTGTGAATTAAGAATGAAGATCATGTTTTTTCCAATTTAGCAACATAGTATCATAGCATTAATTATGCCTTTAGTGGCTTCTTCTTATGCTTTTATTCCTACAATTCATCCATTAGTCCAAACTCATTCCCAAAGTTTTTGTTGTACTATTACAAAGAGAGAGAAAAGTTGATCCCAAGAAGCAACATCTCAGACCAAAGAAGAACAATAACCTTGTTTCATGCCTTAAGAGAAATCTTCAAATCACTTATCTTCATTGTCTAGTCCTTAAGAAGATCAACAAAATTTTTCTCAGCTTACCAAAATCAATAAAGGGATTCTCCATTGGCATTTGAACAAAATAATGGTGCTAGAATATTTTTTTCAACATTTGTTTTTCAGAAACTCCAAGAATTCACTAACTTGCTCCATTTTAATCCTACTCTACTTCTTATCCTTCTCTTTCACACACAACATAATCATATAGTGTGTATTTTACAACCATGAAACTTCAACAATGTAGAACTATGAGATTAATTCATTCCATGGAAATATGATTAAGATTTCTGACCAAGAACATAACTAAGTGATTGAGAATCCAATAACATTAGGATCAAAATTCCAATTCATCACCTTGTTTTGCCTTCAAATCGAGAATTCAAGTTGGAGTCATTAACATTTACTCTCCAACTTGGGGGAGGCTATTGGAAGTATTTCAGGACACATGGTTGTGTTACGACTGTGTCCTTTTCAATTTCAGCGACATGAGCATCCTCAGCCAGGTCATGCCCCACGACACGGGCTATGTGTATTAGATAATTTGTTGAGAATTGGTTATGTAAGTTTTCTAGTTTTCCATATTAAGCCTTTCTTCTTCTTATATATAAATACCATCATTGTATTCATCTTTCAGTATCAATAATAATAATGAGAAGTAACATTCATGTAACAAAACTTTGATTCTCATTCTTTATTCTTTCTCATTTTTTCTTTTTCAAGCTTTTCTTTCTTATCTTTCTTGGGTTCTAGAAGTATTTCCATGGCTGCTACCTTTTGTAACATAAACTTTGTGATGATCATTATGAATCTTCATAACATTTGTTTTCTTCTTGGAGGTTCACTTATTTTGACTGACAATCAGTCTACAATTTATTCGGGTTCAGCATTGTTCTCGGTGAGAACTTATATTATCATTTCTACCATGACATGGGTTTACCTATTAACCCAAAATATAGGAAGCACTTGAACACTATTTCCATGACAACCATGTGTTCCATTTGGACAACTAGAAGTAATATTATTTTCAATTTTAAGGAGACTTTTAACAAGGATATTATGGACTCAATAAAGGTGAAGACGTGACCTTGAATCAATAGAAAATCGCTATATTTTATGGCGACGGGAAACACATTTTTTTTCAGGATATTTATTAGTTTCATTTTCTTTTTTTCTTTTGTTTATGTGTAACTTTATACCACCTTATACCTTAATTATTAATAATAAAAAATTGCTAATAAAAAACATATTTGTGTGAATAACTGCAAATGAAAGTGACATATATAAAATGGAATGAGGTTTTAAATGTTTTCAAGTAATTCTTGCCATCATTACTTTCATTATTTGCATCTAACGTGCACCAATTTGAAGTGAAGTAATTGAATGCGTTATTACAAGTCGGTTAAAATTAAAAGTAAACAACTATATTGAAAATAAACATTCCCACAACTTATTTAAAATCGAAGATGGACGTGACAAGTTGTATAATTTTTTGTATATTAATTTGACAAGTTATATTAACACGATATATGTTTAAAATTTTGGGCATACACACAATGTTTAAATATATATTAAGGTTATTATTTT
Source organism: Lupinus albus (assembly GCA_009771035.1). NCBI lineage: Eukaryota > Viridiplantae > Streptophyta > Magnoliopsida > Fabales > Fabaceae > Lupinus > Lupinus albus. The sequence continues at coordinate 12,212,050 of CM019999.1, forward strand.
AATTAATTAGTTAAATTAAAGTGATGTGATAGTAGGGATGACAACGGGCACGGGTAGACATGAGTACTGCATACTTGTGCCCATATCCACACTATTTGGCGGTACCCTATGGTAGCGGGTATATGTGGGTACCCAACAAGTTTCCAATTTTAATTATATTTTTATACATTTTACAATAACTAATCTATAAATTAATTTTTACTTACATAATATGATATGTATGTCGCGCCCCGATTTTCGGCTGCACGACTTTGTTAGAGTCGCCACTACATTTTATTGTAAAAAATGTAGAAAAATCTGTTTGTCCGATTACATTAGGCCTTGGATTTTGATATCCAGGTTCGGGAGTCGGTTACGGACTAGGGAAGGTATTAGCACCCTATCCGCCCATTTTAAATGGTACTCTCACTAAATTGCATGGCTTAACTTATACTTTAAAGTTATTTGGTTATTTAATTAATTATTAAAAAGAACAAAATTTTATTTTATTTTTGTTGTGTCTGACAAGATGTGATCTTGCTCCTACGTATCTCTATAAAGATAAGGAATCAAGACTACGTAGTTCTTTAGGTATAAAAAGTTTGTTGGTTGAGTTGATTTTATTATTATTATTTTTAGAAAATGTGATGTTTAATCTTAACTAATTTTATATTAAAATGAGTGAAGTACAACCCTTGTATCCGATACCACATCTCATATTTAAATATTAGTTAAGATATTCATCACCTTTGTATTTAAAAGATATTTATAAAAAAAATGTTAGTGTATTTACCCATCAATTCTAAGAAAGTGAAGTGCATAATATACCCCTTAATTCTTTTTTTACTAAAATTATATGCACATGGAATTAGGATAAAGCAAATAAATAACATAACAATGTGTGAATAAAGAAATATGATTAGATTAAATGACAAGATGAGGGCATTGTAGTAAAATAGAATGAGTGTGATTAATTAAAAGGGGGTTCCTCTTCCGATGGTGATTCGCCATGGTTCTCATCGAATGAACTTTCCTATTTCATAGTTGCTCGAAAACAAAGGTAAACACTTTCCTTATTTTATCTTCTATTTTCTTATACTCCCATATTCATACCCTACCCCTAAATCTACTCAGCTTCACTACTGTTAAGGTTGAATCGTAACCCAACTTTTAAGGATTAGGCATTTCATGCATTTTTAGACTGTATCTTTTTTAGTGTTTCTTAATTTGATGTGTCGTTGACTCCTCCCTTATATTAATCTTGAATAAAATCGCTCTATTATGCAATAATCAGGGGTGAAATCCGATTCAAACTATTATAGATGATAGATTATAGCATGCTGAGAGTTTGTTAAAAGAACGACTCAATTATAGAATCTTAACTGCAATAATCAAATCATTTTAATATTTCAGTGTCAAAATGTATTTGATATGTACATGGGCTTTTACTGTTGGATACATGTTAGGCAAAGGAAACTACATACTTTGATATGAAATGAACACAATACCTTTTTGATGCTTACCTGTTGATTTCTTTTGCAGATCTTGGGGTCCTTGGATTTGCTATGCACTTGAGTACTTACGAGAATTAGGAATTTGCAACTTCAGGTTTGGATTCTTCAGGAAGATGGTGTTTATCTCCTCTGATTCACTATGTAACACCCCAAATTTTGAGTCTTTAAAATTATAGTACCAGTCATCGGATCCTCGCTTAAGCGAGAGGGGTTTGTAATGACCCAAATTCTACCATTGAAAATTTTTCTCATTTTAATTCAATTCCATTCAATCACTCATAACTCACATTACCATTTTAATATCCTTACTTCAAAATCTTATTTCTCCTCCTCACACTCAATTCATGAATCAATAACCACATACATAATCATTTTACCTAGAAGTTCTCATGAATCATTCCTGGAACTAATCTTATAACCTATTATATTATCATACAATTAATCTTGCAGAAAAACATAATTCATTCATATAATTCCCTATGAGTACTAAGACCCCAAAGGTTCTGATCCTCCAAAATAACATTACGCATGGTTACAAATATCCAAATAATGGTTAGCCATGATTACAATCATTTAAATCCGCAAGTAATCATTTAGAATACGAAAAACATAAATAGTGAATCCAAAGTTTAAAGCTCCTAAAGCTCCCGACCTGGCATACTTCATTCGTCTATTTACCTGCAATGAAATTATCAATGACAAAAATACAAAACACACAAAGGAGTAAGTCATTAATTCAATAAATGTCATTATAAGATAATCCACATTAGAAAAAGGGGTTAGTAAACCATTTCGAAATTCATTTTGTCTTGCTGCATAACTTGAGCCAAAGTCGCTACATCCCTTAGGGTTAACTAAAAGCAGATTCTCCTTTCTTTTAAAACAAATACGCTTCTATACTCAAGCTAGAGTTTACGCTTCTATACTCAAGCCAGAGTGTATGCTTCTATACTCAAGCTAGAGTTTACGCTTCTATACTCAAGCCAGAGTGTATGCTTCTATACTCAAGCCAGAGTGTATGCTTCTATACTCAAGCCAGAGTGTACGCTTCTATACTCAAGCCAGAGTGTATGCTTCTATACTCAAGCCAGAGTCGCTAACCATTCATGGTCGGCTAAAACATATTTTCTTTCATCAACCTCCTCATAAATCATTTTCATGCTTCTATACTCAAGCCAGAGTGTATGCTTCTATACTCAAGCCAGAGTCGCTAACCATTCATGGTCGGCTAAAACATATTTTCTTTCATCAATTTCCTCATAAATCATTTTCATGCTTCTATACTCAAGCCAGAGTGTATGCTTCTATACTCAAGCCAGAGTCGCTAACCATTCATGGTCGACTAAAACATATTTCCTTTCATCAATCTCCTCATAAATCATTTTCATGCTTCTATACTCAAGCCAGAGTGTATGCTTCTATACTCAAGCCAGAGTCGCTAACCATTCACGGTCGGCTAAAACATATTTTCTTTCATCAATCTCCTCAATCATTTTCATGCTTCTATACTCAAGCCAGAGTGTATGCTTCTATACTCAAGCAAGAGTCGCTAACCATTCATGGTCGGCTAAAACATATTTCCTTTCATCAATCTCATCATAAATCATTTTCATGCTTCTATACTCAAGCCAGAGTCGCTAACCATTCATGGTTGGCTAAAACATATTTTCCTTCCATCGATTTCCTCATAAATCATTTCCGTAAATCCACGCCAACATTAGTATAAACACACCCATATATATTTATACTAAACTACGTGATTCACCACTTAATTATGGCACAACCAGAAAATACCGTAAATCTACGCTTACTTCAATATAAACACACCCATATATGTTTATACTAAATGCGTAATTTACAACTCAATCATTGCATCTTTAGAAAATACACCTTTTCCATTTCAAATGCACAATTAAAGACTTATCCTTACCTCGGTGAGTGTTGGGTTTGGTTCTTGGCAACTTCTCAAGTTCCACCGACACCGCCTCCAACTTTAGGATCTTTCCTCATCCCACCATATAACACAATGTTAGTCATTTATTCCAAATATCCCATAAACAACTTATATTGCATTATTTAATCATACAAGATATTCATCACATGTTCGATGTTTCTAAACTACTTTCATCATAAGTATTCAACCATCTAAAACATGCATATTCATCTCATATTCCAACATTTGGAGGTAAACTCATCTTCTACCTCTAGCATTTTACTCACTCTCTCTTTTTACCCCATTTTTACTTTAGGGTTTTGGGGTTTTCATGACTCAACCCACAACCCTTTCCATTCTTGAAATATTAACTCTAAACCAAGAGTTTACAAGGTAAAAATGACATAAAACGAACCATAACTCCAAAGGATGAGTTTCCATGGTTTCTCACATTTGGAGAAGAGATCCAACATACCCAAAATGAGTTTAAGAGAGAAGAAGAGAGTTAGAATCAAGAGTTTTACCACTTCTCAAGCCTTTGGGTGAGTATCAAAACTCCTTGCCCTTGGAAAAGCTCTCTTCTCTCACTTCCTTTCAAAGTTTTTAACCCTAAAATGTGTTTGGTTTTCTGTTTTAAAGAGGTGTCGTCGGGTTGTAATCGATTACTAACATGGTGTAATCGATTACAACGTGAAAAATGCGCATATCTGATGCTTTTAATACGATGTAATCGATTACCAGGAGTGTGTAATCAATTACACTGTGTCAGATGCACATGTCTGATTAGTTTATCAGCATGTAATCGATTACCAGGAGTGTGTAATCGATTACACTATGTCAACTGTAACACCCCAAATTTTAATCTTTAAAATTATAGTATCAGTCCTGGAAGCCTCGCTTGATCGAGAGATTCTCGCCTGAGCGAGAAAGGATCACCTGGGAGGGTGAAATCCTGGACTATACTGGAGGATTCTCGCCTGAGCGAGAGTTATCTCGCCTAGGCGAGAAATGGCAATTTTGGGCTGTTGACACAGTGTAATCGATTACACACTCCTGGTAATCGATTACATGCTGATAAACTAATCAGACCTGTGCATCTGACACAGTGTAATCGATTACACAGTCCTGGTAATCGATTACACAGTCCTGGTAATCGATTACACATTCCTGGTAATCGATTACACATTCCTGGTAATCGATTACATGATGATTAAAAGCATCAGATATGTACATCTGACACAATGTAATCGATTACACCATGTTGGTAATCGATTACATCGCGACGATGCCTTTGTAATTTACACTATGTAATCGATTACACACTTATGGTAATCAATTACATCGTATTAATGTAATCGATTACACCATGTTGGTAATCGATTACATAGCGACGATGCCTCTATAATTTACACAGTGTAATCAATTACACTATACTTGTAATCGATTACACTTATCGCAGTGTCTATAAAATAGAAACCCAAAACATATTTTAGGGTTAGAACTTCGAAGAGAAGAGAGAGAGGAGAGCTTTTCAAGAGCAAGGAGCCTTAAGACTCATCTTGGAGCTTGAGAAGAGGTAAACCTCTTGTTACTAACTCTTCTTCTTCCTCTCTAACTTGTTTTGGGTATGTTGGATTCATTTTCAAAACATGAGAAACCATGGAAACTCATCCTTTAGAGTTATGGTTCGTTTTATGTTGTTTTTATCTTGTAAACTCTTGGTTTAGAGTTAGTATTTGATGAATGGAAAGTTTTATGGGTTATTCATGAAAAAACCCCCCAAAAACCCCCAAAATGAGAATATGAGTATAAAGAGAAAGAGATGAAATGTTAGATGTGGATAATGAGTAGTGCTTTAATGTTGTTATATGAGATGAACATGTATGCTTTGATATTTAGAAACTTGTATTGAAGTAGTTTTGGAAATATTGAAATATGAGATGTTATGCATGTTTTAGATGGTTCAATATTGATGATGAATATTTTGTATGATTAAATGATGCAAAATAAGTTGTTTATGTGATATTTGGAATAAATGACTAACATTGTTGTTATTGGTGGAAATGAGGAAAGATCCTAAGGTTGGAGGAAATCGCGGAGGAGACTTTTAAAGTTACTCGGAACCGATCCCCAAAACTCACTGAGGTAAGGGATAAGTGGCTCTAATTCATACTCACTAATGTGAATGAGGTATGTGAAAGAGGTAATGTGTTGTAAGTTTGATTGTTGTTACCCTACCCGAATAGGTAGTGGTTTATTGTGGTTACCCTACTCGAAGAGGTAGTGGTTGACTGTTATTGTGTCCTACCCGGAGTGGTGGTGAACTGTTTGCTGTGTCCTACCCGGAGTGGTAGTGAACTGTTTGTTGTGTCCTACCCGAAGTGGTAGTAGACTGTTATTGTGTCCTACCTTAAATGGTAGCGAACTGTTATCGTGTCCTACCCGGAGTGGTAGCGGACTGTTGTTGTGTCCTACCCGGAGTGGTAGTGGACTGTTATTGTTATCCTACTGGGAATGGTAGTGAAGAATTGTGAACTAGACCTACCCGATGTGGTATGGATTATAACTAGACCTACCCGATGTGGTATGGAGTATAACACTAGACCTACCCGATGTGGTATGGAGTATAACTAGACCTGCCCGATGTGGTATGGAGTATAACTAGACCTGCCCGATGTGGTATGGAGTATAACTAGATCTGCCCGATGTGGTATGGAGTATAACTAGACCTACCCGATGTGGTATGGAATATAACAGTAGACCTGCCCGATGTGGTATGGATGATGAACTAGACCTGCCCGATGTGGTATGGATGATGAACTAGACCTGCCCGATGTGGTATGAATGATGAACTAGACCTGCCCGATGTGGTATGGATGATGAACTAGACCTGCCCGATGTGGTATGGATGATGAACTAGACCTGCCCGATGTGGTATGGATGATGAACTAAACCTGCCCGACGTGGTATGGATGATGAACTAGACCTGCCCGATGTGGTATGGAGATGTAATTGGATCTACCCGAGGTGGTAGGAGATTATAGTTGTGAAAGAACTCGGTGAATACGATTAAGGATGAATACGACATATGAGAAACGAGGACGTTAAGAGCGAAAGTCATATGCATGTTATAGGATATATATTATGGGATATATATACTATAGGGTGAATATGAATGTTGGAAATGAAGACGTTAAGGATAAAAGTAATATACATGCTATAAGATATATAGTATGTGATATATATATACTATAGTGTGGATATGAATAATGAGAAGAACGATGCTTCGAATGAACATAATATGCATGCTATAGAATATATATTATGAGATATGTATTCTATAGGATGAATATGGATAACGTAGAAATGAACGAAAGAAGAGATGAATGTTTGCATTTACGTAATTGCGTTTATAATTTATATTAAAGTTTAATCGTATTTGAAATGTGGATTATCGTGTGATGTTAGTTTTGAACTAATGACTTACTCCCTTTTGTTTTGTGTGTTGTTTATGATAATCTCATTGTAGGTAAATGAAGGATTTTGAGGATGAAGCTCAATTAGGAAGCTTTTGTGTTTATTTACTCGATTGTCTTTATTTCTATTTGATATTGTAGTTGATTTGATAGTATTTTGGGATAAATGTAATCTGATTAGGATAATATGGTGACATGTAGTTATGGACGTTATAACTCTGGAAAACCCAAAACTGAACGTATGTGATAAAGGCTATCTGAATGAATTATGTTTTTCCACAACATAAATTTGTATGATAATATAATAGGGTAAAGAGTATTTTCAAAGAGAGATACTTGAGAGTTTTTAATGAAGGTGACGATTGTATGTAAGAAAGGATTAAAATAAATGAAAAAATTTCAAGGGTAGAATTTGGGTCCTTACATCAACAGCCCAAAATTTGCCATTTCTCGCCCAGGCGAGACAACTCTCGCTCAAGCGAGGCTTCCAGGACTGTTACTATAATCTTGAAGACTTAAATTTAGGGTGTTACAAGGTTCACATGGGAGGGTGAAATCCTGGGCTATACTGGAGGATTCTCGCCTGAGCGAGAGATGTCTCGCCTGAGCGAGAGATGTCTCGGCTGGGCGAGAAATGACATTTGGGACTGGTTGACACTGTGAGATTCTCGCTTGAGCGAGAGGGTCAGAGTTGAGTTTTTAAAATGGGCGGGATTTTCTCGCTTGAGCGAGAGAAAGCTCGCTTAAGCGAGAACCCGACGAGGACATTAAATGAGGGAAACCCCCAAACACATTTTAGGTGAAGAAATGAAGAGAGATGAGAGAAGAGAGCATTCCCAAGGTCTAGGAGCTTTGATTCTTGTTCAAGAGCTTGAGAAGAGGTAAAACTCTCTATCCTAACTCTCTTCTTCCCTTGAGGACCCATTTTTGATATTATGGATCTCTTCTCAAAATGTGTAAAACCATGGAAACTCTCTCTTTCGAGTTATGGTTCTTTTTATGTCGTTTGTACCTTGTAAACTCTTGGTTTTGAGTTAGTATTCCAAGAATGGAAAGGAGTTTGTGGGTTGACTCATGGAAACCCAAAACCCTAGAGAGAAAATGAGATGATATGTATATTTTAGATGTTAGAAAACTCTTAATGAAAGTAGTATGGAACCATTGAGAATATGATAAATATCTTGTGTGTTTAAATGATGCAATATAAGTTATTTATTTGTTATCTGGAATGAATGACTGACATTGTGTTATGTGGTGGGAATGAGGAAAGATCCTAAGTTTGGAGGTGGTGCCGGTGGAACTTGCGAAGTCACCAAAAACCAAACCCAACACTCACCGACGTAAGGATAAGTCTTTAATTTATGCATTATGTGGAAAATGCGTGGACTTTCTGTTATGGATGATGAATAAAATGTGAATCACTTAATCATTATGAACATATATGGGTATGTTGATAATGGTTAGAAGTGAGTCTAAGAATTAAATATTATTGGGGGAGTACCAATGGAAATAAGACTCAAATGAATTAGATATTATTGGGGGTACCAAGGGAAATAAGACTCAAATGAATTAAATATTATTGGGGGAGTACCAATGGAAATAAGACTCAAATGAATTAGATATTATTGGGGGAGTACCAATGGAAATAAGACTCAAATAAATTAAATATTATTGAGGGAGTACCAATGGAAATAAGACTCAAATGAAATAAATATTATTGGGGGAGTACCAATGGAAATAAGACTCAAATTAAATAAATATTATTGCGTGAGTACCAATGGAAAGAAGACTCAAATTAAATAATTATTATTGGGGAGTACCAATGGAAATAAGACTCAAATGAATTAAATATTATTGGGGGAGTACCAATGAAAATAAGACTCAAATGAATTAAATATTATTGGGGGAGTACCAATAGAAATAAGACTCAAATGAATTAAATATTATTTGGGGAGTACCAATGGAAATAAGACTCAAATGAATTAAATATTATTGGGGGAGTACCAATGGAAATAAGACTCAAATGAAATAATTATTATTGGGGAAGTACCAATGGAAATAAGACTCGACACTTATTGGGGGAGTACCAATGGAAATAAGACTCGAATTATAATGACATAAATGATAAATCACTTAGTCACTACAAATATATATGGGTATGTTTGTAGTGATAATGAGGGTATTTATGGTTTATGTATTGGTGGAGTGCTAATGAAAATAAAACTCGTTTTAGCCGACCAGAATGGGTTAGCGACTCTAGCTCGAGTTATGTAGCCTGGTTTTTCAAAAGTATAGATGACGAAAAAGGTTTCTAAGAGTATTTAAATTATATCATTGTGAAAAACTATTAAATGTGGATTAACTGACATTGAGTTTTATTGAATTAATGACTTATTCCTTTGTGTTGTTTGTGCATTGTAAATGTTAATCCCATTGCAGGTAGGTGGACGGAGAATGATGATTTTGAGTAGGGGATTAGAGATTTTTGTTTTTGATGTCTCTTTATCCATTCTTTTGTAACTTTAATTGATTGTAATTGAAGTGACTAATGGTACTATGAATACTACTTTTGTACATGATATTGATCATGATAATTAGTAACTCGGGATATATGTAGCGATGGGTGTTTTGGAAACTCATAGCTAATTGTATGTGGGGTTACTAGGTTATATTAATGAATTATGTTTTTCTGCTATCGAATGTTGTATGTTCCTTATGGTTCAAAGACAGGGTGTGAGAGTAGAGTGAGACTTTAAAAATAAATTTAATCACTCGATAATTATGGTTGATTGTTAAACGTATGGAATTGGATTAAATAAATGAAAAATTTTCAAGAGTAGAATTTCGGGTCGTCACAATATGGTATCAGAGCATAGTTAATCCTACGACCTACGGTATGGCCTTGCATGCTTCTTTGTATCCTTATGTGTTGTAGTTATTTGAATGATGTTAAATGTTAAGTGTTGTGTGCACTATATTTATATCATTCACTTACTAACAATTGAGTGAGTACAGGTGATCATGGCAGGAAGAGGAAGAGGAAGAGGGGCGAGTCAGAACGTCCCGAATGATTTGTTAGCTCAAATGGTGGCGGCGCTACAATAGGTCAATGCGAACTTACACAATCTAAACCAGAACCCGACACCGAGTCCGAGTTCACATCCACTAGTTCCACCAGGACCGGCGGAATATCGGGGCTTAGATGAGTTATGTAGGAGGAAACCCACTCAGTTCCCAGGGGGATTTGCTCCTAAAGTTGCCATCGAGTGGATCCAAGGGTTAGATCGGATCTTCAGAGCCATGAACTGCACTGAGGCTAAGAAAATCACCTATGCTACTTACATGCTAGTGGCCGAGGCTGAGAATTGGTGGGAATATACTCGGCGGTAGATGGAAGCCGAAGGTCGACTGATCTCATGGGGTACCTTCAAGAAGAAGTTCCTACACAAGTACTTTCCTGCTGATTTGAAGAGGAAGAGGGAGATGGAATTCCTGAAGCTGGAATAGGGGAACATGTCAGTCGGAGACTATGCGGCCAAGTTTGAGAAGTTGGCCCGGTTTTGCCCCTACGCCGAGTTGGAAATGGGCGGAAGGTCCAAATGTGCCAAGTTCGAATCGGGTTTGAGGCCCAAGTTGAAAAGTATGTTTGGGCACCAAGAGATTGCTGATTTCCCTACCTTGGTGAACAAGTGTAGGGTTACGAAGATGACTTGGGAGCTGATGAAGCGGCGACATCTAAGGTGGTTCCTCCCAAACACTTTGGACCTCAACGAAACTTCCCACACGGAAAAGGAAAAGGGAAGGTGTTTCATGAGGAGAGGAAGCCTTATTTTCCTCCGACGAGTAATCGGAGTTATCATTCGCATGGGTCGAGGACTCATCACACTGCTGGAGGGTCCCGGTTGAACGCTCCCTCTCTGTGCAACAAATGTGGCTGAGTGCATATCGGCGACTCGTGCCCCGGAATGGCGCTCACTTGTTTTCATTGCAAGGAAGTGGGACATGTTCGAAGAAATTGTCCTAAGCTACCGCAGAGCGTGAATACTGTGACGGTTGAACGATCTCGATCCACAGGCAGAGTGTTCACCATGAGTGGGGCAGAGACATCAAGCGTTGATGGCCTGATTAAAGGTAATTGCATGGTGTCAGGTATTCCTCTTTTAGTGTTGTTTGATTCGGGAGCGACACACTCATTTGTATCCATTGACTGCGTGGACCGACTGAATTTACAAACTGAGTCGTTGCCTTACGACTTGGTCGTATCCACCCCAACTGATGTGCCTATGGTGGTGTCGATAGTTGTGTCTCGGTGTCCAGTTGTGGTAAACGGTAGGGATTTTACCGTGGATTTAATCTGCTTACCACTATTCCAATTAGATTTTATTTTGGGGATGGACTGGTTGTCAGAAAATCATGTGGTGCTTAATTGTGCTGATAAGACCGTGACGTTTGGAAATCCAGATGGGATTTCGGAGGGAGTCAGTGGTTTAGGGCCGATGTCGGCAAAAGAAGTCAAGACTTCCTGTAAGGAGGGAGGGACCGTGTTCATGTTGTTGGCGTCTCTGGAAGGTATTGAGAAGTCCAAGGTTGAGGACATTCCCAGAGTTCGTGAGTTTCCGGAAGTCTTTCCTGGTGATATTCCGGAATTACCTCCCATGAGAGAAGTTGAATTCTCCATTGATTTAGTGCCTGGAACGGGACCCATGTCTATAGCTCCTTATAGAATGGTTCCGTTAGAGTTAACGGAGCTGAAAAAGCAGATTGAGGAATTGTTAGCTAAGAAATTTATTCGTCCAAGTGTCTCGCCGTGGGGCGCACCTCTTTTGCTAGTTAAGAAAAAGGACGCTAGTATGCGATTGTGTACCGACTACAGGCAGTTGAACAAGGTTACGATTAAGAACAAATATCCATTACCTCGGATTGATGACTTGATGGATCAGTTGAGAGGGGCAGTAGTGTTTTCTAAGATTGATCTTCGATCGGGCTACCATCAACTTCGGGTGAAAACCGATGACATCCCAAAGACTGCCTTTAGGACAAGGTATGGACATTTCGAGTATTTGGTCATGCCTTTTGGTGTAACAAATGCTCCAGCAATATTTACCGACTACATGAATCGGATTTTCCATCCGTATTTGGATTCATTTGTAGTGGTATTTATTGATGACATTTTGGTTTACTCCAAAAGCCGAGAGGAACATGCAGAGCACCTGAGGATTGTTCTAGAACTCCTGAGTAAGAACCAGTTGTATGCGAAATTGTCTAAGTGTGATTTCTGGTTGGAGTCGGTGAATTTTCTTGGGCACGTGATAACCAAGGAAGGGGTAGCTGTGGATCCTTCAAATGTGGAAGCGGTTATGGAATGGGCTGTGCCCAAATCGGTTACTGAAATACGTAGTTTCCTGGGTTTGGCAGGCTATTATCGGAAATTCATAGAGGGATTTTCGAAGTTGGCACTACCATTGACTAAGCTCACTAGGAAAGGAGAACCGTTTGTGTGGACACTTCGTTGCGAAGAAAGCTTTCACGAGTTGAAACGAAGGTTGACTACGGCGTCCGTGTTGGTTCTTCCGTGTACGGATAAGGATTTCAGTGTGTACTGTGATGCTTCCAAGCAAGGTTTGGGTTGTGTCCTGATGCAAGAGGGAAAGGTGGTTGCCTATGCTTCTCGTCAGTTGAGAACACACGAGTAGAACTACCCTACGCATGATTTAGAATTGGCAGCAGTGGTATTAGCTTTGAAAATTTGGAGACACCATCTTTATGGTATAAGGTTTGTGGTGTACAGCGACCACAAGAGTTTGAGGTATATGTTCGATCAAAAAGAGCTGAATATGAGACAGAGGAGATGTATGAAATTTTTAAAGGACTACGATTTTGGATTGCATTACCACCCAGGGAAGGCTAATGTAGTAGCCGATGCACTCAGTCGGAAATCTTTGCACATGTCAGCTTTGATGATTAAGGAAGGGAAGCTGATAGAAGAGTTCAGGGATATGTACCTAGACGTCCAGATGAGACCCCACGGTATGATATTGGGTATGTTGACTGTCACGAATGAACTCTTTGATCAGATCCGAGTACTGCAAGTTGGAGATATTGAGTTGATGGACACACGGGATTTGATGATGAGTGGAAAGGAGACCGACTTTGTTACGGACTCTAGTGGGATGATGCGTTACAAGGGGAGAGTGTGTGTGCCTCGTGATGAAGGGCTACGGAAAAGTATTTTGGAGGAGTCCCATAAGAGTAAGATGAGCTTTCACCCAGGAACAACGAAAATGTATCAAGACTTGAAGAAATTATTTTGGTGGTCTGGATTGAAGAGAGACGTGGCGTCATATGTTTCGAGTTGTCTAATATGCCAGAAAGCAAAAATTGAACATCAACGACCAGCGGGGGAGTTGCAAACCCTAGAAATTCCCATTTTGAAGTGAGATAGTATATCCATGGATTTTGTGTCTGGTTTTCCGAAGACTCAGAAGGGATATGATTCGATATGGGTGATTGTGGATCAGTTAACTAAATCTGCTCACTTTCTTCCTATGAACATGAGGTACTCTTTGGAGAGGTTGGCAGAATTGTATATCCGGGAAATTGTTCGCTTGCATGGAATACCGTCAAGCATTGTGTCGGATAGGGACCCCCGTTTCACTTCGAACTTTTGGACTAGTTTGCAAACCGCTTTGGGGACTAAGTTGAAGCTGAGTTCAGCTTATCATCCACAAACGGACGGTCAATCGGAAAGGACGATACAGTCATTGGAAGACCTTTTAAGAGCATGCGTCTTAGAACAACCAGGGAGTTGGGATATCATGTTGCCTTTGATCGAATTTACCTACAACAATAACTTTCATTCGAGTGTCGGGATGGCACCTTATGAGGCGTTGTATGGTAGGAAGTGCCGAACTCTAGTGAGTTGGTTTGAAATTGGGGAGAACTTGATATTGGGACCCGAAGTGGTCCAGGAGACGACGAATGCGATCAAGACAATCCGGGAGCATATGAGAATCGCCTAAAGTCGACAGAAGAGCTATTATGATAAGAGACGGAAACCTCTTGAATTTAACGAGGGAGATCACGTTTTCATGAGGGTTGTTCCGACTACCGGTATCGGAAGGGTTTTGAAATCTCGTAAGCTGACTCCTCGATTTATTGGGCCTTATCAGATATTGAAGAGAATTGGGCCGGTAGCGTATCGTAATGCTTTACCTCCGTTGTTGTCCAATCTTCATAATGTATTTCATGTGTCTTAGTTGAGGAAATATGTTGGAGATCCATCTCATGTGATTGAGTCTGATCAGATAGAGTTGAAGGATAATTTGACCTTTGCGACGTTGCCCGTGAGAGTCATGGATACCAGTATAAAGAGATTGATATGCAAGGAGATTGCCCTGGTAAAGGTGTTGTGGAGCCAAGTGGACGAAGGAGACACTACTTGGGAAGTTGAGCAAGAGATGAGGGAGGATTACCCTCATTTGTTCGAATTAAGGTATGTTTAATTTTCGGGGACGAAAATTCTTTTAAGAGGGGGAGGATTGTAACACCCCAAATTTTGAGTCCTTAAAATTATAGTATCAGTCCTCGGATCCTCGCTTGAGCGAGAGATTCTCGCTTGAGCGAGAGAGGTTCACATGGGATGGTGAAATCCTAGGCTATAAAAGCTTTTATATATATATAGCTTATATATATATATACTGGAGAATTCTCGCCTGAGCGAGAGATGTCTCGCCTGGGCGTAGGGATGGCAATGAAAACCGAACCCGCGGGTACCCGCCCGAACCCAACCCGAATTTAACGGGGAAAACCCGATGTGATTGGGTTCGGGTTTTACCCGGGTTCAAATTTCGGGTTCGGGTTTGGTATTGTTAATACCCTACCCCGAACCCGCCCCGAACCCGATTAATATATATATAATTATAAAATTACACAAAAATACATATATAAAAGCTATATATATATATAAATTTCTCACACATATATATATAAATTGCACACATATGACATTAAATGAGTGAAACCCCCAAACACATTTTAGGTGAAGAATTGAAGAGAGGTGAGAGAAGATAGCATTACCAAGGTCTATGAGCTTTGATTCTTGTTCAAGAGCTTGAGAAGAGGTAAAACTCTCTATCCTAACTCCCTTCTTCCCTTGAGGACCCATTTTTGATATTATGGATCTCTTCTCAAAATGTGTAAAACAATGGAAACTCTCTCTTTCGAGTTATGGTTCTTTTTATGTCGTTTGTACCTTGTAAACTCTTGGTTTTGAGTTAGTATTCCAAGAATGGAAAGGGGTTTGTGGGTTGACTCATGGAAACCCAAAACCCTAGAGAGAGAAAATGAGGTTAGAGAGGAAAGATGGGTAAAATGCTAGAGGTAGAAGATGAGTTGCTTTACAATGTTGAAAATATGAGATGATATGTATATTTTAGATGGTTGAAAACTCTTAAGGAAAGTAGTATGGAACCATTGAGAATATGATAAATATCTTGTGTGTTTAAATGATGCAATATAAGTTATTTATCTGTAATGAATGACTGACATTGTGTTATGTGGTTGGAATGAGGAAAGATCCTAAGTTTGGAGGTGGTGCCGGTGGAACTTGCGAAGTCACCAAAAACCAAACCCAACACTCACCGAGGTAAGGATAAGTCTTTAATTTATGCATTATGTGGAAAATGCGTGGACTTTCTGTGATGGATGATGAATAAAATGTGAATCACTTAATCATTATGAACATATATGGGTATGTTGATAATGGTTAGAAGTGAGTCTAAGAATTAAATATTATTGGGGGAGTACCAATGGAAATAAGACTCAAATGAATTAGATATTATTGGGGGAGTATCAATGAAAATAAGACTCAAATGAATTAAATATTATTGGGGGAGTACCAATGGAAATAAGACTCAAATGAATTAGATATTATTGGGGGAATACCAATGGAAATAAGACTCAAATGAATTAAATATTATTGGGAGAGTACCAATGGAAATAAGACTCAAATAAAATAATTATTATTGGGGGAGTACCAATGGAAATAAGACTCAAATGAATTAAATATTATTGGGGGAGTACCAATGGAAATAAGACTCAGATGAATTAAATATTATTGGGGGAGTACCAATGGAAATAAGACTCAAATGAAATAAATATTATTGGGGGAGTACCAATGGAAATAAGACTCGACACTTATTGGGGGAGTACCAATTGAAATAAGACTCGAATTATAATGACATAAATGATAAATCACTTAGTCACTACAAATATATATGGGTATGTTTGTAGTGATGATGGGGGTATTTATGGTTTATGTATTGGTGGAGTGCCAATGAAAATAAAACTCGTTTTAGCCGACCAGAATGGGTTAGCGACTCTAGCTCGAGTTATGTAGCCTGGTTTTTCAAAAGTATAAATGACAAAAAAGGTTTCTAAGAGTATTTAAATTATATCATTGTGAAAAACTATTAAATGTGGATTAAGTGACATTGAGTTTTATTGAATTAATGACTTATTCCTTTGTGTTGTTTGTGCATTGTAAATGTTATTCCTTTGATGTCTCTTTATCCATTCTTTTGTAACTTTAATTGATTGTAGTTGAAGTGACTAATGGTACTATGAATACTACTCTTGTACATGATATTGATCATGATAACTAGTAACTCGGGATATATGTAGCGATGGGTGTTTTGGAAACCCATAGCTAATTGTATGTGGGGGTTACTAGGTTATATTAATGAATTATGTTTTTCTGCTATCGAATGTTGTATGTTCCTTATGGTTCAAAGACAGGGTGTGAGAGTAGAGTGAGACTTTAAAAATAAATTTAATCACTCGATAATTATGGTTGATTGTTAAACGTATGGAATTGGATTAAATAAATGAAAATTTTTCAAGGTAGAATTTTGGGTCATCACACACTACCAACTCTTACTCTTTTATCCTAATGTAATGCTCTCAATGTATAATTTTTAATTCCCTGCTGCCAATAATCTTCATTTTCCCTTTCTGAATTCCCCTCTAGTATGCTTGTTTTCTTTTCTTGCTGAATTATTTTCTTCTCCCTCTGCAGTGATTGAATGCAGTCTATACTTATAGAAAGGAAGGGAGGGCACATGCACAATAATGAGAAGATTCTCCCATTAAAGCGTTGGAGGAAGTTAAGGGGAATATGTTTTTCCTTTTTAAGTGATTGAATGTACCATCTTTTAAGGTCAAATACAATAATGCTTAGGTGCTGCTATAAATTCAAATGTATTTATTGCTTGATTTAAGCACATGTAATTGCTTTGCATTATTTCAATGGTTCCAATTATTGTAGTGTTAATTCAAATGCTCAATCACTATTTAAATTAAGCATATGACCAACAGCCTGAGTTATTGTACCGTACTACAAATTTTGTTGTAATTTATTGTCAAACGATATACAATCAATTGATGTCTTTGATTCTAGCACATGGCCAAAGTTGTAACAAATCTAACACTCAAAAACTTGTGTAATCGAGACATTGAATCCATTAAGTTTCTTTAACAAAACATTTTTATATTTGTGTTATTTTTTTATTATATTTGGGAAAGGTATTTTGGGCCGGACAAAATTGAGTACTCACAATGTATATGATAATTTTATAATTATAGTCTCATCACTAAATTTTATTATGAAGTAATAATAAAATAAACAAATATAATATTAAATTAATAATAACCGGGATTAAAAAATATACGCGGGTACGTGTGGGGCAGGTTTCATGATACTCGTTCCCATTCATAAGAAATTTTTGTGGGTATCCATTGCGGATATTTTGATGGATACCCATAGGTCCGGGTATTTTTGTCATCCCTATCTGATAGTAACATTTATGATTATGATATTAAGTAAACAATTTTTATATATTTCATTTTACAGAATTAGAATATATTTTTATATTGTATCTACTTTATATTATAATTTTATGTATTGATTGTACATTATATAATAATTTTTTGTCTTTATTAGAATGTATAACTTACAATTAATGTCTTGAGAGTGCTTACCTAGGATTATATGATTTCTTGTAGAATTAGAAAATGTCTAGGGCATAATAGGAAAATATAAATTACACCATGGTGGTGGTTACACCATGTTTTGACTTTATATATAGTATATATATATATAGTATAGATATAAATATAGATAATAGTATAGATATAGATATTATAATTTTTTGTCTTTATTAGATTGTCCCATGACCCGAGCCAAGCCTAAAAGGGCTAAATTAGCCCCTGAAAGACTCGTGGGCAGAACCCTTGAATCAGGCCAAGAGGCCAGCACCAATGCTAGGCCCATTCACTTCATAGTCCAAGATAAGGACTTGGGAGGCCACGGCCTCAAGGCAGCTACCTAGCTTGCCTTTACATGCTTTCAATAAGTGGGCCATTACTTGACCCACATAGGATTAGGTTTATTTTATGCTTGTTTATTTTATTTCCAAGTATTTTATTTGTGTTGCTTAAAATATGGAAGAAGGTGAGTGTTTGTTAAGTGTTTCAGGGATAGGCCCAAAAGCCCAAGCAAAGACCAAGCCAGGACTAGAATGCTAAGTCAAATGGAGGGAACTCAAAGGCACAAAGGAGGGAGATTGAAATTCCAAAACTTTAAATTCAAATTTGAATTCAAATTGGGATAGAGATGAGATTATCATGGCCAAGTCTTATGGGCCAAAGGAGCCACGTGTATCATCAAAGGAACCTCACCAAAATAAGGATTCCTTGAATTTAGGCCAAGTTAAAGGAGGATCCCTTAAATTTCGGCCAGGCTCAAGTACAACTCAAACTTCCCAAAAGCCAAGCCTAGTTTTGTGGAGAAGATATCATCCCAAAAATTCAGCACAAATCAAGCTAGAGGAGGACTCTCCTTGATTCTCGGCCAAGCCAGCACAAAAGGAGGACTCTCCTTGATTCTCGGCCAAGCCAGCACAAAAGGAGGCTACAAGATCACAAGGTCAGCTTGACCTAGTTGTGCCGCCAACCCTTTCAAGGCAAGGATTGACAAATTCAACCTATTGCACACGTGGCCTACTATGAAGCTAATAAGGAACAAGTCTAGAATATTCCATTCAAGAACTTATCCCTAATCTGCCTAGGTCAAGCAGCCAGCAAACATTGACTTAGTTAGGTGCAATTGAATTTAGCCTATTTTCTAGCTAGGATTAACTAAGTTTCGGATTTGAGGCCCAACTTGTGGAACCCTAATCCTAAATTGCCACTTCTATATGTATTTTCATTTAGTCATTAATAAAATTCAGAGTTGATTTTCGGATTAAGTCCCTTGTGTTAGTGAGTGAGTCTCCTAGCAATCTTGGCCAAGCCAAGGACCCGTTCTTATCAAGTTACCTAGGTGGCTTGTGGCGAACTTCGTAGGCTTATCAAACACTTAGTGTTTGTGGCGCCCTTACCATCTCATATCCCCTTTCCACATTCTGCCCTAGCCCTTAAACACTTAACCAATCCAAAGCCAAAGTTAACACTTCCGCAAACAAAAGCCCTAAATCAATTGCAAAGTTCAAAACAAAGTGTGAGAGTTCCAAGCAAGAAACGGTCCAAGCAATTCTCTCAAAGGGAGACTTGTCAAAAAGGCAATCACCCCCCTAAGATTGTCATCAGATATAAATATAGATAATAGTATAGATATAGATATTATAATTTTTTGTCTTTATTAGATTGTCTAACTTACAATTAATGTCTTGAGAGTGTTTACTTTGGATTATATGATTTTTTTCTAAAATTAGAAAATGTTAAGGGCAAAATAGAAAAATATAAATTACATCATGGTGGTGGTTATACCGTGTTTTGGTTTTATATAGTACTAGCGTATTGACAAGCACTGTCGTGCATATCAACCCGCTTTCCTATCATTTGTAATGTATATTCTACATGCAATAAATGTATGTCTAATGTAATAAATTGTGTTAGATATTGTAACTTGTACTTGAATATATTCGATTGAGTTAATTGTTCAATCTTGAATAAAGGGATAGTTTGAGGCCGATTTTTTTTTTACTTTACGCAACTCTACAAAATCGGTTGTTTTGCTTAGATTTTATGATAGATGAAATGTAAGTGCCATAAATTTTTTAGAGAAAATGTGAAAACTTAAGTCATGGAGTTGTGAGAGGAAATAAGTATTTTTTGTTATTAAGGTATAGTTATTAGAAATGACAATATGAGAAATTAAAAATTACACCATCTTAGCTGTTATAACATGTTTTTCCTTTATATTAGTATAGATATTGATATATAGATAGATAATTGTCATAAAAACTATTTTTGCACATATCAAAAGTCTTATTTATATTTTTATGATAAACAAAATTAGAAATAAAAAAGAATGAATGGTTATAAACTTTTCATGAAAGAGAGTGACCTCAAATGGACACTAGTCTTAATGAAAAAGTATAAATTTCTTATAAATACAGAGTTATAATTATCAATGTTAGATATATAAAACAAATCAATTCTATTTGTCCCATTGACTTTATTTTCTTAAGAAGACTTTGTGTATTTTACATATACACTTTCTTTCTATATTTATTTTTGATAATTTGACATGAATAAATTTAAACAATATAAATTATACATATTTTTTGAATAGGTAACTTTTAAATTATATTTCAAATATGTTTCTATATATTTATAATTATCATCAAGAACATCTCACATCAATGGTGAGATTCAATCCACATTATAAGATAAGTCATTTTTATTAAATAGACAAACATTCATCCCATATTCATTATTTCTCGATTAATATAATGTTAGTTACTAATACATTGATACGAAAATAATCAATGTTTTTCTTATTAAAAAAATAAGTCAATTTTATATTTTGACACTTTCACAAGATAAGCACTCACAATCCATAACAATGCATGTTGACGAGGATGTTAAAGCATTCACGCTTCACTTTCAAGAACCACCAAACAAAAACGTAACCTTCTTTCTGAGTCATTTTTTGCTACCCAAACATCATATATGATGTTGATTTGGTTTCTTGCAAGCTAAACATTACACATCTTTAAATTAAAAAAACTTACTTCACATCTTAATCATTTATTTAATAAAAATTTAATGATTCAGATCTATTAACTAATTCAAATCATATGAATTATTAAAATTTCATATAATGAATAACTAAAATGTGAAGTTTAAAATTTGGAACTCTACAAAAGTAAATGATAGCCACCTAAATATATATAAAGTTGTTTTATATGAGCATGATATTAAATTAGGCAACTTGATTTTCTAAATCAATCATATACTTTGAAAATGAAATGACCCTTTATAAGTTACTTTTTAATTACAAACTATCTCAAAAGAGTTCATTAATCTACTAATTATATGATTAATAAAATAGAACAAAGCTGTAAATGAAAGTGAAGGGATTTGACTATTCTATCACTTTTTTAAACATAGATCAATATAATATTAATATTAATTAATGCATAAAGTAGTAATGTTTTTGCTGGTTTGAACTTGAATATTTATATTATTTTCAATTTGCCTATGCAGTCATATACATTAATGCTTTCCAGTTATTATTTCTTTAATTATAAGTCTTTTGAGGGTCCATGCAATTTCAATGCTCACTTGGTTACTAGTTAAATAATGCATATGATATTTTATAAGGGGTAACTATAGTCACAAATTTTTCATATATACTTCAATATGATCCCCTCTACTACAATGCACATAAAAGGAAGGAATAATTGATGAGAACAATATGATTAATTTTTTGAAGAATAGAAGTATTCCCTATACTCCTCTTTTCTGTATAAAGAAGAAAAAAAATTGCATTATAACTTTATATACATTGTTATTGTATCATTTACTATTCATATTTAATTATTATTGATTTTTCAAAAAAATGTAATTCAAATAAATGGTAGATGACATAATAATTGTGCATAAATTTTTACTCCGAATTAGATATTGCAGTTTTTTATGAAATGTTTGCCTTATATATTTAAAATATGACAACTAAGTTGAAACTCAATGTTTTGGATTCTATATTAAAATATGGAGAATAATAGTTTATATTATCAAAGGTTGAATCTTGAATTTGCACGCTACCTATCCCCTCAACTAACACGTAGGAAAAAGAGTGAAGATTCTAGGGGCAGTGAAATAAACTCATAAAACATCGTTTACTTTCATTTTTCTTCCAATTCTACATAAAGATTACCTATTTTATTTTTTATATAATATGAGTGTTTCAATCCAATTAAAGATTATCATTTAATTAAAATTAAAAAACTTAAAATAGAAGATATTTTTATATATTATTTAATGAAATATAATTGACACGAGATATGAATTTTTTGGAACATACGATTTTTCGGATGAAAATCATACTAGATGGTTGAAATATGCTTTAGAACCATAATAATGAAAATAAAAATAATGAAGGAGTCAACCTATTTTGATTATGGGAGCATATCTTCTGTCTAAAAAATGTATTACTTCATTATCGTTTAATTGTAAATAGTCAAAAAAATACATTTAAGTTAAAAATTTAATAATTAAATATTTTTCAGACCAATCACAAGTAATAACACATAGAGCGACACATTTTTTGGACAAAAGGTCCCCTTTTATTATATATTGTCATTGTATCATCTATCATTTATATTTAATTATCATTGACTCTTTAAAAAAGTAATTCAAATAAATGATAATGATGTAGTAAATATGAATAAATCTTTATACTAATATTACACTCTTTTCTATTTTAGTTATTGCCTCAATTTGTTCAAAGAGATGTTGTTAAACTCCTAATGAAACATCTGTAAGTATCAGAGTGCAACTAAGAGGGGGGTGAATTAGTTATCTTAAAATAATGGCCACTTTTTCTGCAAAACAAAAGATTAAAGTGCAGCCGAAAATATATGCAGAAAATAATAATGAAAGAGATAAGGGAGAAAAGAATACATAGGGATTTTTATACTGGTTCACCTTCTTGTCCACCGAAGGCTACGTCCAGTACTCTTGCCACACAAGAGATTTTTCCACTAAGAATTATGAGTTGTAATTACAATATCTCACCCCGAGATTTCTATGTACCTTACACACTCCCTAATTCTTATTCACTCTTGGAAAACACATTTCCAAGTGATTCTATTCCCCTTTCGTTTCACACCCCGTGAAAGAAAGTATTCTTGCACAAATGAAGAATGTATAACAATAGCAGATTGCTTTTACAAGTATGAAATTTGTATAACTTGCAATCCAATCAACTCTGAATATATATACCAAGATAATAATGCTCTTTATATGAAAATCTTTGAAACACTTGAACTAAAGCAACTTTGAAAACCAATATCCCCCTCACCAACTAGAACCTAATCCTCTCACCAACCAGAACCTAATCCTACTGCACCACAATCTCCCCCTTTTTTGATGATGACAAACCAATATCTTCTTGACAGTGTATTTTTCTGAATTTCTTTGAGAGTAGCATACTTTCTGATATATCTTGACTTGTTTTGAGTATGCTCCCCCTATCTTGTATGCTCCCCCTTTAATTTGGAGTTAAGTGCCTGGAAAATATTTTGACAAAAGAAAATACACTCCCCAACTTTTCTCCCCCTTTTGACTTCATCAAAAAGTGGAAAAGTCAAGGGTCCAACACATATATATAACATATATATAGCATACATGATTTATATCATAACAGATATAGCAGTTATAGCACAATGAATATATCAGTTATAGTAGTGCATATCAGAATAATGAAACATGTTTAAACATAAGCAAATCATAGCAGTTTTAGATGTTCAAACATAGTAATAGCAAACATAAAGACATATGTTCAGAAAATTTCAAATATACAACCAGACAATAAAATAAATCCTAGACATTCTAAGACTCCGGCTCAGAACTATTGTGAGTTCTGAAAAATGCAATTTTATATAAATACCTGCACAGAGTAATCGGTTACTCAAGCTTGAGTAATCGGTTACTCTAATTCAAAATGTGAAATTTTGAAACAGCAGGTTTGGGTAACCGGTTACTCACTTGAGTAATCGGTTACTGAAACTTTCTGTTTCACCCTGTAACCGGTTACACTCCAGAGTAATCGGTTACTGACTCTAGAAAAATCAATTTTTATGCAATTTAAAGCTTATGAAAATGATTTTAACCCAAAATTTAAAACATATAAACATAAATAAACACTTTTAAGTTCAAGTAGGCATGAGATAACATGGTGAAGCATACATATAATCATATATAAGAATTTAGGACAAGTAAGCTTCATCAAGAATGCCTAGTTCACGTCTAATTTTGTAAAAAGGTTCTTTTGCCAAGGGCTTAGTGAAAATATCTGCTAGTTGGTTATGAGTATCAACAAATTCTACAGATACATCTTTCTTTTGAACATGGTCCCTTAGGAAGTGATGCCTTATATCTATGTGTTTGGTTCTTGAATGCATAATAGGATTCTTTGTGAGGTTTATAGCACTAGTATTATCACATTTCAGCGGAGTGCAGCCTGAGACTAAGCCATAGTCTCGTAATTATTGCTTAAGTCACAACACTTGGGCACAACAACTACCAGCTGCTATATATTCAGCCTCAGCAGTGCTTAGAGCTACACATGCATGTTTCTTGCAAGACCAATAGACTAAGGCATTGCCTAAAATGTGACAAGTACCACTTGTACTTTTCCTCTCGGATTTGCATCCAGCAAAATCTGAATCTGAATATCCAACCAAATCATATATGCTTCATTTAGGGTACCACAGTCCAACTTCAGTTGTACCTTTGAGATATTTCATGATTCTCTTAACAACAACTAGATGTGATTCTTTTGGTTTAGATTGATATCGTCCACACAGACATACACTAAACATTATATCAGGTCTACTAGCAGTTAAGTATAAAAGAGATCCGATCATACCTCGGTATTTAGATATTTCAATGCATTTACCGAGTTCATCTGTGTCAATGTATGTTCCAGATCCCATAGGAGTAGCTATTGGCTTGCAGTTATCCATATCAAATCTTTTTAACAGATCTTTGCAGTATTTGGATTGACTCACGAAGATGCCATTATCAAGTTGTTTTATTTGAAGTCCAAGAAAGTAATTCAACTTTCCCATCATGGACATTTCAAATTCTCCTTGCATCATTTTGCCAAAGTCACTACACAAACTTTCATTAGTAGAACCGAAAATAATATCATCTACATAGATTTGAACTAATAAAGTGTGATGATTTATTTTCTTAATAAATAAAGTAGTGTCGACCTTCCCTTTTGTAAAACCTTTTTCTGTCAGAAAATTCGTTAGACGATCATACCACGCTCGTGGTGCTTGCTTTAGGCCATAGAGGGCTTTCTTTAACTTGTAGACATGAGAAGGATGTTTGTAATCTTCAAAGCCAGGAGGTTCCTCTACAAACACTTCTTCTTGAATGTAGCCGTTGAGAAATGTGCTCTTGACGTCCATTTGATATAGCTGAAAATTAAGAGAACAAGCATATGCAAGTAATAGCCTAATAGCTTCAAGTCTAGCAATCGGAGCGAAGGTTTCATCAAAATCAATACATTCTTCCTGGTTGTATCCTTGGGCTACTAGTCTAGCTTTATTTCTAACAATAACACCATTTTCATCAGATTTATTTCTAAATACCCAACGAGTTCCTATTACATGTCTATTCTTTGGTCTAGGAACAAGTTCCCAAACCTGATTTCTCTCAAACTTGTTTAATTCTTCTTGCATAGCAAGAATCCAGTGTTCATCCTCGATTGCATCATCAATCTTGGAGGGTTTTATTTGAGAGACAAAGGCCATGTTTAGACAAGCATCAAGCATTCTACGAGTAGTTATACCTTTGCTTATATCACTGATGATGTTGTCAATAGGATGATTTCGATGGGTCCTCCATTCTTTTGGTAAGTCAGAGTGGATATGCTCTTCTTGAGAAGATAGATCATCATCCATACTCAATTCCTCAGTATTAGTTGTAATGTCTTCGATAGAATTACCTTTAGCAGGGGAACTTGGCAAGTCATCGTCATCGCAAGAAATCACATCCTTTACCATAGGATTAGTTTCATCAAAAGATACATGAATGGATTCTTCCATGGCTAGAGTTCTTTTATTAAAGACTCTGTAAGCTTTACTCGTGAGAGAATAGCCAAGGAAAATCACTTCATCCGCTTTTGCATCAAACTTGCCCAAGTTGTCCTTACCATTGTTTAGAATAAAACATTTACAACCGAATACATGAAGATGAGAGATGTTTGGTTTTCTACCTTTGAAGAGTTCATAGGGGGTTTTCTTAAGAATTGGCCTTATAAGAACTCGATTTGAAACATAACAAGCAGTGCTAACTGCATCAGCCCAGAAATATTTTGGGAGGTTAGTTTCGTTTAACATTGTTCGAGCCAGTTCTTCTAAGGACCGATTCTTTCTCTCTACAACACCATTTTGTTGTGGTGTTCTAGGAGTAGAAAAATTGTGATTGATCCCGAGATCATCACAGAATTCTTCAAAAGAAGAGTTTTGAAATTCTCCCCCATGATCACTTCTTATAGCAGCGATTTTTAGAGATTTTTCATTTTGGACTCTTTTAGCATAAATGCTAAAGGCTTTGAATGCCTCATTCTTATGAACTAAGAAGAGAGTCCAAGTGTATCTAGAAAAATCATCTACTATAACAAGAGCATAATAATTACCACCAAAACTTTTTGTCCTGGAGGGACCAAATAAGTCCATGTGAAGTAATTGCAATGGTCTATCAGAAGAAACTATATGCTTTGGTTTGAAAGAAGTTTTTGTTTGTTTACCCATTTGACAAGCACTACATAGTTTGTCTTTAACAAACTTCATTTTGGGTAAACCAACAACCAAATCTTTCTTAATAAGTTTATTCAAATGTTCCATGTGAATATGCGCTATTCTTCTATGCCAAAGCCATGCATCATGATTATCATTAGCTACTAAACATGTTATAGGTAAAGCAGAATCTATGTCAATCATATATATATTATTTATTCTCTTACCAACAAGTTTAGAGTTATTGGAATCCTTACTTTCGATGATGCATTTATCAGGGTAGAATGCCACTTGAAATCCTTTGTCGCATAATTGACTTATGCTTAGAAGGTTGTGCTTGAGTCCTTCAACATATAATACACCTTCTATAGTAGTTGAGGGTGGCTTGCCAATTCTACCAACTCCAAGTATTTTTCCTTTGTTGTTATCACCATATGTGATGTATCCTTTGTCCCTTGGAGTCAGGACAGAGAATTTACTTTTATCGCCCGTCATGTGTTTTGAGCAGCCGTTATCCAAGTACCATAAGTTGTTGGCGGCTCTCAAATTTTCCTACAAAACAGATTAAGTTTTATTAGGTATCCAATATTCCTTGGATCCTAAATGGTTAGTTCCTTTCTCAACCCACTTATATGTTCCTAAGGGTACACCATACTTTCTAATCATGCAAGTGTTTGGTGTATGCCCATGAATATTACAATATGTGCATATGGGTTGATGAGCATGTATCCTAGAATTTTTAAAGGTATGGATACTTTCTTTTTGAAAGATAATTTTCTTTTGAGCACTTGATTTCTTGAAACCATGACCTTTTGAAAAGCCTAGACCCCTTCAGTCTGATGTGTGTCTCTGATCATTAATTATCTTTTCTAAACTTTTGCTACTCTTGTTTGAATCATTAAGTTCAAAACTTAATGTTGAAACTTTATTTTCAAGAGTAATGCATTTTTGACATGAAGAGGATGATGATGATTTATTTCTAAACATTTCTAATTCAGTTTTCTGTTTTAGAAATAATTTTGTAACTTTGACATATTCATCATGCAATTCATTAAATGCTAATTGTAATTCAGAAGAAGAAAAAGGTTTAGTTTCACTTATCTCTTCATCATCAGAATGATGAGATACCAATAGCGAGAGATGAACTTGTTCGCCATTTTCTGATTCAGATGTAGAACAAGTATTGTTGAGCATTGACCTTTTATCTTCCTCCGTTCCTTCATGCATAATCTCTAGAGTATCTCATATTTATTTGGCTGAGTTGCAATTTGATATTTTGAAAAGTTCATCATTGCCAAGTGATGAAATGAGGATGTTTTTCGCTTTAAGATCATACTGCACCTTCTTCTTGTCGTCATCGTTCCAAGAGGATTTAGGCTTTATTTCTTTTACACCATTGACTACCGTGATGGGCACATAAGGTCTTTCCTCTATAGCATTCCAGATATCCAAATCTTGTGATTAAATGAAGATTCTCATTCTGATCTTCCAGAAGTCGTAGCACTCTCCAACAAAGCTTGGAGGGCGGTTGATGTTAGAACCTTCTCCTAGGAAAGATCTTCCGGCCATCTTGGTTAGGATCAAACTTTGAGAGTAAATTACCCAAGTATAGCTCTGGTGCCAATTGTAAGTATCAGAGTGCAACTAAGAGGGGGGGGGGGTGAATTAGTTGTCTTAAAATAATGGCCATTTTTTCTGCAAAACAAAAGATTAAAGTGCAGCGGAAAATATATGCAGAAAATAATAATGAAAGAGATAAGGGAGAAAAGAATACACAGGGATTTTTATACTGGTTCACCTTCTTGTCCATCGAAGGCTACGTCCAGTACTCTTGCCACACAAGAGATTTTTCCACTAAGAATTATGAGTTGTAATTACAATATCTCACCCCGAGATTTCTATGTACCTTACACACTCCCTAATTCTTATTCACTCTTGGAAAACACATTTCCAAGTGATTCTATTCCCCTTTCGTTTCACACCCCGTGAAAGAAAGTATTCTTGCACAAATGAAGAATGTATAACAATGGCAGATTGCTTTTACAAGTATGAAATTTGTATAACTTGCAATCCAATCAACTCTGAATATATATACCAAGATAATAATGCTCTTTATATGAGAATCTTTGAAACACTTGAACTAAAGCAACTTTGAAAAATTACTTTGAAAGTTTAAGAACTAGTTGCCAAAAGTTCAAAGAAATATTTTCAGAATAAGTGTAAGAGCTTTTCAGAGTTGTGACAAAATTGTATGAAAATTGTTATATGTTTGTGTGTGTGTGAGTTTAGAGCCTTTATATAGACTTCCAAAACACCCTAGGTGTCTTTCTGAAAGCGTATGAGTTGTTTGGAGTGAAGGGGTTTCGTTTGGATTGAAACCTTTTCACTTTGAAATCTGAAAACTCTTCCAACAGCTCTCAGTAATCGATTACTGACTTGGGTAATCTATTACCCAACAATCATGTTAACAATTATTTTTAAAATTTACACAGTGTAATCGATTACTGGATTAGAGTAATCGATTACTCAACAACACTGTTTGACAGTTTTGTTAATTTTCCTTCGTGTAATCGATTACACTACTTTGGTAATCGATTACCCTGTTTTCTAAACATGGTAATCTGTTACTCCAAATTCTGTAATGGATTACTCATAGTTGTTAGAGGTTTGAAAACTCTTTTCTCACACATGTAACCTGTTACTTAAAAGAAGTAACCTGTTACACACTATTTTTGAAAATTGTTTTAACAAATTCTAAAGTGTTTCAACTTTTCTTTAAATGGTTTGAGCATTATAACTTTGTATATACTAAGAGTTTTAGGATAGAAGTACCTATAAAGACTTAGTCTATTGTCTTGAAGCTTTGATCTTCTTTCTCTTCATAAGTAGTCTTCCTTTTCTTCTTTTTGGTGATGTTGGTGTCTTCATCAAAACCATGCCAAGGTCAAAAGCAGAGATCTTCTTCACAACATCTTCTATTCTATAAAATGTGTTGCCTCATATATCACTACTTGTGATTGATCAGAAAAATAATTAATTATTAAATCTATTATAGTATAAGAAAAAAAGGTTCTCCATTATTAGTCTTAGACACATGTCATCTTCTCATGTAAATTTTTCCCACCCAAATACTCGCATCAACTATCATGCATAATTCCACATTGTACCATTACCATCTACATTCATATCATACATCAAACCATCAACTACCATGCATAGTCACACATTGTATAATTACTCTCTACATTCATATCATACATCAAAATGACACATGCATGTCACTTCTCATATCATACATCAAAATGATACATGCATGTCACATTTATTAATCATTCATTTTTTCTACCAAACACTTAATCATGTTCACATATTCTCATATTCATTTTCCATCCAAAAATCTTTCTTCATTTTCACTAAATCAATTCTTATATTTGTTCATTTTCCCTAAAATCATATTCTGATTAGCAATTCTATTATACTATTATCCACATTCATTATAATATTCTCATATTAATTTATATTAAAGATATATGAGTTTAGGGAAACAAAAATAATTCTTATCCTATTATGTTGTTTGATTATGTAAAAACAAAAATAATTCTTTAAATTCTCATCCACATTATCCCGAAAATGATGAACTCTTTGTAACAAAAATCACAAAGTCAGAATAATGAAAAGCTTTGAATGAGAAATGAAGAAAATTAAAGTATGATGTAATATGATGTTACCTAAGAAGAAGAAAAAGAATCATGAGATTATAAGATTATCCTATTACGCACATATGCAATTTCATTACCTACAAGAAATTGCGGTTTGATTATGTAAAAACAAAAATAATTCTTTAAATTCTCATCCACATTATCCCGAAAATAATGAACTCTCTCTAACAAAAATTACAAAGTCAGAATATTAAAATACTTAGAATAAGAAATGAAGAAAATTAAAGTATAATGTAATGTTACCTAAGAAGAAGAAAAAGAATCATGAGATTGTAAGCAAAGAGTGATGGTAATAATTGATGAACTATGTAAAAACAAAAATAATTCTTTAAATTCTCATTCACATTATCCCGAAAATGATGAATTCTCTCTAACAAAAATCACAAAGTCAGAATATTAAAAAACTTAGAATGAGAAATGAAGAAAATTAAAGTACAGTATAATGTTACCTAAGAAGAAGAAAAAGAATCATAAAATCGTAAGCAAAAAGTGTTGGTAATAATTGTAAAATATTGGTGTTATGATGTGGTGTGAAAACAATTCTATAAATATCTCATACTCTCATTAGCAATTTTATTATCTTATTATTATGCATATTTCTTATATATTAATTTCTATTAATCATGTACATATGTTTAAAATAAACATTCATCACCATTATCATTCTGGAATATTCATGAATAATTCAATTAGAATGAATATAATTATTATACTTAATGATCATTCATGATTTCATAAAAAAAATCATTATACACATTTATTCTTATATTCTTTTTCCCACCAAAAATCTTTCTTTATTTCCCTAAATCAATTCTTATATTTCTCCATTCTTATAATATTGTGCACATTCTATTGATATCTCATAATCTCATTAGCAATTCTATTATCATATTATGCACATTTATTATATATTTCTCCTAAATCAATTCTTATAAGTTGAGCTTTAAATTCGTATAATATTCTGAAAGCAATCATATTAATATTTCATACTCTGATTAGCAATCATATTATACACATTTCTTATATATTTCCCCTTAAATCAAATATTATCAATATTATTATACACATTCCATATATATTTATATATATT
Source organism: Lupinus albus (assembly GCA_009771035.1). Taxonomy (NCBI): domain Eukaryota; kingdom Viridiplantae; phylum Streptophyta; class Magnoliopsida; order Fabales; family Fabaceae; genus Lupinus; species Lupinus albus. Next base: position 12,243,581 of record CM019999.1, read on the forward strand.
AATTTCTATTAATCATCAGCTATATATGTTTAAAATTATACCCACCAATTAATTTCTCTAAATCAATTATTATTATAAGTGAAGTCTTAAATTCTTATAATATTGTTAAAACAATCTTATTGATATCTCATATTCTGATTAGCAATCTTATTATCTTATTATCCACATTCCTTATATATTCCTCCCTAAATCAATTCTTATTTTTCTTCATTTTCCCAAAATCAATTCTTATAAGTAGGGTTTTAAATTCTTATAATATTGTAAAAGCAATCCTATTAATGTCTCATACTCTTATTAACAATCATATTATCTTATTATTATGCATATTTATTATATATTCATTTATATTAATTTATATTAATCATCAGGTACATATCTTTAAAATTATACTCAACAATTAATCATCATTCATCACCATTACATACCGTAAAATTCTTGAATAATTCAATTAGAATAAATATAATTATTATACTTAATGGCCATTCATGATTTCATAAAAATATTATTATACACATTTATTCTCATATTCTTTTTCCCTCGAAAAATCTTCATTTATTTCCCTAAATCAACTCTTATATGACTTAATTTTCCTTAAACTCATATTCTGATTAGCAATCATATTATGCACATTCCTTATAATATTGCGAAAACAATTATATTAATATCTCATACTCTGATTAGTAATCATATTATCTTATTATTATCCACATTTTTATATATTCATTTATATTAAGTTAAAGCAATGAGATTGTACGGGTAACATATGTGTTTTAAACCATGTGAATGCATGGTTCACATATGTTGTAACGACCCGATTTTCTACCCTTGAAAATTTTTCATTTATTTTAATCCTTTCTTACATACAGTCGTCACCTTCATTGAAAACTCTCAAGTATCACTCTTTGAAAATACCTTTTACCCTATTATATTATCATACACATTTATGTTGCGGAAAAACATAATTCATTTAGATAACATTTACCACCTACATCCAGTTACGGGTTTTCCAAGGTTATAACGTCCATAATTACATGTCACCATATTATCCTAATCAGATTACATTTATCCCAAAATGTTATCAAATCAACTACAACGTCGAATAGCAATAAAGACAATCGAGTAAATAAACACAAAAGCTTCTTAATTGAGCTTCATCCTCAAAATCCTTCATTTACCTACAATGGGATTATCATAAACAACACACAAAACAAAAGGGAGTAAGTCATTAGTTCAAAACTAACATCACACGATAATCCACATTTCCAATACAATTAAGCTTTAATATAATTCGTAAACACACATACGGAATTGTAAACATTCATAATCATCTTCCTTTAATTGTCACTTTACTCATATTCATCCTATAGTATATACATATCCAATAATATATATTCTATAGTATGCATATTACGTTCGTTTCGAAACATCATCTGTATCGTTATTCATATCCACCCTATAACATATATATCCCATAATATATACTCTATAGCATGTATATTACTTTCTTTCTCAACATCCTCTTTTTATCGCTCATATTCACCCTATAGAATATATATCCCATACTATATATCCTATAGCATGCATACGACATTCATGTGACATTCACATTTCCCATCATTCATAGTCACCCTATAGAATATATATCTCATACTATATATCCTATAGCATGCATACGACATTCATTTGACATTCACATTTCTCATCATTCATATTCACCCTATAGAATATATATCTCATACTATATATCCTATAGCATGCATACGACATTCATTTGACATTCACATTTCTCATCATTCATATTCACCCTATAGAATATATATCTCATACTATATATCCTATAGCATGCATACGACATTCATTTGACATTCACATTTCTCATCATTCATATTCACCCTATAGAATATATATCTCATACTATATATCCTATAGCATGCATACGACATTAATTTGACATTCACATTTCTCATCATTCATATTCACCCTATAGAATATATATCTCATACTATATATCCTATAGCATGCATACGACATTCATTTGACATTCACATTTCTCATCATTCATATTCACCCTATAGAATATATATCCCATACTATATATCCTATAGCATGCATACGACATTCATTTGAGTCATATTTCCTTTGGTACTCCCCCAAAAAGATTAAATTCGTTTTGAGTATTATTTCCTTTGGTACTCCCCAAATAGATTGAATTCGTTTTGAGTCTTATTTCCTTTGGTACTCCCCCAAATATATTGAATTCGTTTTGAGTCTTATTTCCTTTGGTACTCCCCCAAATAAATTGAATTCGTTTTGAGTCTTATTTCCTTTGGTACTCCCCCAAATAAAATGAATTCGTTTTGAGTCTTATTTCCTTTGGTACTCCCCCAAATAAAATGAATTCGTTTTGAGTCTTATTTCCTTTAGTACTCCCCCAAATAAATTGAATTCGTTTTGAGTCTTATTTCCTTTGGTACTCCCCCAAATAAATTGAATTCGTTTTGAGTCTTATTTCCTTTGGTACTCCCCCAAATAAATTGAATTCGTTTTGAGTCTTATTTCCTTTGGTACTCCCCCAAATAAATTGAATTCGTTTTGAGTCTTATTTCCTTTGGTACTCCCCCAAATAAATTGTTTCCTTCTTTTTCCATAACAGTAAAATCACGCATTTTCCAACATAATGCATAAATTACAGACGTATTGTTTTAAATCATTACCTCTTTCACATACCTCATTCATATCAGCCAATATGATTTAGAAAACACTTATCCCTTACCTTGGCGAGTGTTGGGGATCGGTTCCGAGTAACTTTAAAAGTCTCCTCCGCGATTTCCTCCAACCTTAGGATCTTTCCTCATTTCCACCAATAACAACAATGTTAGTCATTTATTCCAAATATCACATAAACAACTTACTTTGCATCATTTAATCATACAAAATATTCATCATTAATATTCAACCATCTAAAACATGCATAACATCTCATATTTCAATATTTCCAAAACTACTTCAATTACAAGTTTCTAAATATCAAAGCATGCATGTTCATCTCATATAACAACATCAAAGCACTACTCATTATCCACATCTAACATTTCATCTCTTTCTCTTTATACTCCTATTCTCATTTTGGGGGTTTTTCATGAATAACCCATAAAACTTTCCATTCATCAAATACCAACTCTAAACCATGAGTTTACAAGATAAAAACAACATAAAACGAACCATAACTCTAAAGAATGAGTTTCCATGGTTTCTCATGTTTTGAAAATAAATCCAACATACCCAAAACAAGTTAGAGAGGAAGAAAAAGAGTTAGTAACAAGAGGTTTACCTCTTCTCAAGCTCCAAGATGAGTTCTAAGGCTCCTTGCTCTTGAAAAGCTCTCATTTCTCTCTTCTCTTCGAAGTTCTAACCCAAAAATGTGTTTGGGTTTCTGTTTTAAAGAGGTGTCGTCGGGTTGTAATCGATTACCAACATGGTGTAATCGATTACAACGTGAAAAATGCGCATATCTGATGCTTTTAATACGATGTAATCGATTACCAGCAATGTGTAATCGATTACCAGAAATGTGTAATCGATTACCAGAAATGTGTAATCGATTACCAGCAATGTGTAATCGATTACCAGCAATGTGTAATCGATTACCAGAAATGTGTAATCGATTACACTGTGTCAGATGCACATATTTAATGCTTTTAATACGATGTAATCGATTACCAGCAGAGTGTAATCGATTACCATCAGTGTGTAATCGATTACCAGCAGAGTGTAATCGATTACACTGTGTCAACAGCCCAAAATTGCCATTTCTCGCCCAGGCGAGAATCCTCCGGTATAGTCCCCCTCCCAGCTGATCCTTTTTCGCTCAGGCGAGAATCTCTCGATCAAGCGAGGCTTCCAGGACTGATACTATATCTTTAAAGATTAAAATTTGGGGTGTTACATATGTGTTCTTAACACTATAAATACACATGGAACATGTCTTTTAACTATGTGAATGTACGTGTAACATATATATTTTTAACTATATGAATACTCATATAATATTTGTATTCTTAATCATACGACAAGAAAGTAGTGTCTCTTGCATGTGCACAAGTAATTTGCTAGTTTATAATATAAATACATTTTTCTTCAACCAATCACAGTGACATAAATATAACTTCTACGATAACAAATATGTTAGGATATAATAATAATAATAAATATATGGTCTTTTAAGTTTTTGGTTAAGAATATAATAATAATAATAAATGATTTTAGTTATGGAGTGTTATAAATACATTATTTAATGAACAAAATGAGTTAGTTAGTAATAGAAATCATAGTCTGTTTCTCTCGATTTTATGTTTTTTTTAAGTTCTTTTACTTCCTTAAATAATAGACACTTATTAACAAAATATTCTCATTCTATATAATTATCATGTGTTTTTAAAATCTTCCTCTACCACAAGGCATTGATATAATAAAATAAGACTCTGTTAGATATTCATAATAAACATAAGGTTAAAAGTTTGATTCATGTAAACGACACTTATTAGGAGAAATAACCACACACTATAAAAGTGATTAGTTCTTTACTATAAGTAAGAGAATATAAGTAACAAAAATAAATCGTACCCTTTTCTTCTTTTTGACTAGCTATCTATTTGTTCCTATTGTGCAATAAAGTGATAAACAATTGTATATAGCATAGGTGTATAAAACCACAATCATCTTGTAGCTGTGTCGTTAACTATAACTAGAAAGGGAACTTTTTTATTTTGGTGTAAACTTTTAATTTCAAATTATTATTATTATTTGAAAAATTTAAAATAATATATTAAGAGGATAAAATTAAATAATATCTTATAGTAAACTCAAAGTCATGAAGTATTTTCAATTGGGACTTGGGAAATATGACAAAGCTTAATTTTACCTTGGCTCAAAGAAAAGTTTAGTATAAGTTGTAAACAAATTCTTGGTAACTTTTGTTTTCTTTTATTTATTTATTTTCTGACAAAGATAGCCTTAGCATTTACTATCACATGCATCAAATCTCTGCCACTCGATACTGAAATCTTTGGTCTAAATGGACCACACTAATACACTATGATAATTGATAAGGATGCTAATAGATCTGAATTTGGACCCACTTGCTTTATTCATATTTAGATTTGTCCTAGTTTCAGACCACCTTGGGTATTCCACACACATATATATATATATATATATATATACTCCTGCATGTACTACTTGTTGAGATGCTTGAAATATGTTATTAGATTAGTCTCACATCGCCTAGTATTAGAATATAATAGAGTAACCAATGTTATATATTGGACTCAGGTCCATTGTTGTAATATGCACCAGAGATAAGCATGAAACACCTCATGACAGTTGGGCCCATGGGTGTGATAGGGTTTCTAATCTTTATTCTTTAATAATATATTGGTAGCCGCTCAGCGCTCCCGGGGACGTGGGCACAATTGGCCAAAATCCGTTACCAAATTCTTTGTTTCTTCTCTTCTATTTATTCTATGCATTATTTGATTGCTTTGTGACCAATGTTGCGCAACGATCGCTTCCGCTACACCAACACTACTCACAAGTATCAGCGAGTCCAAATACTTATTATCATCAGTATACTAGATACATTTGAGATTATTTGATTTAGATATTGTATACTCAATGTTATGATTGTTGAGATAGGTTAATTTATGTATTTATATTGGTGTTCTAAATTGTGATATACAATTGTAGGTAAATTTGGGTAATGACATCACAAATGTGGGAAAATGCAATCACTACTATAATTGTGATGTTGTTATGAAGACTTCAAACTTTAATATTAAAACTTGAATTATAGTTGTTGAAATAAATTTTAAAAGATTGAGTGAATAATTGTATCCTATATTATTTTTCTAAAGTGGAAAAATGGATATTCAATTATTGAGAACTTGGTCAGGATTTATTGAAAATGTTTCTCAACCACCCTCCATAGATTATTTTCTATTTTTATTTTCAAGGAAATTAGAAAATGATCGGTGAAAATATAATTATATTATTGGTTTCATTTCATATTTTAGTAAACATGAGCTTCATCTTCAGAATTTCTGAAAATGAGAAAATGTCATTTTCAGGAATGAAACATTGGGAGTTTATAAAATTTGTATCACTTTTGTTACTCCATCAATTCCATATGTTTTGATGCTTTAACATTCCCATATTATTCAAAAAAAATAATATTTTGGAAACTTAGTTTACATTTATATTTACTTTACAACTATACCATTATTTAGTAGTACTCATCTTTTTCACATCATATTTCTTCATTTTTTTTTATTTCAGTTTTCAATATGCATTAAATGTGGTTATTTTACTATTTTATATAATTCAATAATTTTTTAAATTATATGCATAACCTTAAATATCAAAAGATTGTGACAGAAGAATAATATTTTTAAATTACTCTTTCCACTAATCAACAAAATAACCACATTTAATGGTATTCGTAAAATAGTTCGATAATAAGTGCGGTAATATATTACTTTAGGATTAAAATTGTTGCCCTTATTGTAACATGAATTAAGTAAGAGCATTTATATTTTATTAATTTATTTCAACTTTAACCTTTTGGAGATCTTATAACATTCCACATATTTTTATGGTAGCTAATGACTATATCTATCAATTAAAGATTTCAGTGTATTGTTTACATATAACTTTGGAAAATAAAACACAAGTATCAAAATACAAGGGCATCCTATGAAATCAGTAGTTTGATTAATTTAGTGTTTAAAATTTTGAATTGAATTATTTACAAATATAAATGTCATGGTTTGTAAAATTTAAAATGAAAGGTTTTAAAAACAATAATAATAAACATGTTTTGAGAAAATCAAAACATGGAAACGAAAAAAGAAAATACAATACAAAATATTTCTTGGAATCAAACATACCCTAACTCAGGAGTATAATTGAAAAATAAATAACATACTAAAAGAATCATATTAGAAAGAAATCGTGGTTATGGAAAAGAGTATTTTTATCTGGGTATTGTATTTACTTTCCTTATATATAAAAACATTCCTCAACTGCGAGAACAATAAATATGAGTCTTATAATCATATATGAATATTTGAGATTAAAAGTTAGTTATTGGTTATATAATAATCATGTGCATACATCTTTTATTCTTAATCGTTCAAATAAAATCTAATAGTACATATTAATTATTCACATTTCTTACAAAAACAACTATTCTCATCTAACTATATATATATATGTCTCATCTAAGTGTATATATATCTATACTACTTAATAAAGAGAAAACACAAATTAACTACTCACCCATGGTGTAATTTAAGTACATATTCTACCTTTGATAATTTAGAATTTAATGTTTATAAATAAACTTTGAGCATACAATTAATAAATTTCCATAAACTTCCATATTTACATTAATAAACTTACATAAATTTCCATGTAATTATGTAGGTACACCATGTTATTTATGCAAGATGAATATGAGAGAAATATTCAATGTAAATATGGAAAGATAATTGATAATTTAACTTTTTTACTATTTTTTTGTACATAAGTTATTTGGAATATGAGTAATCGTGAAGAGAACATATTATAAAAAATGTAATAAAAGTATACAAATTATTTACAATCCACTTACTAATGTTTTTATAGCTGATTATTTCCACATAAATTTTTAACAAAGTGGTGGAATGCAACAACACCCCAAATTCATTGAACAAGAAGATTTGATATAAGATTCATAGCATAGGTTTATTGGTTTTTTGTTTTCAATGAGAAGAGAAAATATAATTAATGCATAAATATCTTTTATTAGAAATAGGAAAGGGGAATTATGGTCAAATATTTGATTCATCACGCTAAGTCAATATACATTTTATTAGAAAAAGATCAAATATTTAATCCATCAATTCAATATTTTGTTCTTCAATATAAAATAGAACATATAACACAAAATTAACTGAATCAACACATCAACATAGAACATGTTCATCTCGATAACAACTTAGCCACAATTGGACGTGATATCTATACATTTTGTGCTCAGGGTTCAATTTATCACAACATTGGGGTAATTGTTCATTGTTAAGTAGTAAAGAATTGGAGTGCAAGACATCATTCATTCATTAACATTGAACAATTACATCAATCGAATATATTCAACTGCAAATTATAATAACTAACACAAGTTACTACATTAGATATTTATTGCATGTAGACTACACATTACAAACGATAAGAAAGCGGGTTAACAAGCCGTCAACACATTAGTATATAATATATTAAAAAAATATTATAAATGATCTTGATGATTTGGTCAATAAACCAATTAAATAGTTGATTTGACCTACCTATTAGATTAAATTAATTGAAGTATTTACATCCTGATCTTATTTAATAAAAATCTATTAATTTTAGATATTATTATATTCATTTAATTACAATTTTATAATATAGTAATAATTTAAATAATTTTTATAGATATGTTAAGGAATTTTCTCAGTGTTACACATCATCACCAACCAAATCTACATAGGAGATGGTCAAACACTAGGCAAATATGAGTTGACTTATATAGTTGTCAATTATGAACACATAACCAACTTAGTCGGATAAAGGACAACAATGGTAGAACAATGCCTAGTCAACAACGTAAAGAACCATATACCTTTGTTGTAGGACTGTCACATCATCTGCACAACATAAACCTATGCTACAGAGTTGAGTACGTTGTTTGCACCATGTACCACCCTATGTCATGCGACGATTACTTGCCTAATATACGACTTTGATAATTAGGACAAGCTACAAAATGACCACCCTGGATGAAACATTGTAGTAGTTAGGATCCAGACATGTCATGATCGCACGACACATATAAAGTAGTACATGCTTGTCTAAGACAGGCCCGACCGAACAGAACGATCTGTCATGCCAACAACATTTACCAGAGAATATTTCATGCTCATTTCCTCTATAAATAGTAGTGGAGATCTCTCATAAGAAAGTTAAGACCCAACCCAATACTCTCTCGTATATTCGTACCTTATTCTCTCCATACATTTCCTCATATACCGACTTAAGCGTCGAAATATCTTTTGAGGTACTCAATAAGACACTTCTAGACCGCATTTAGACAAACATTTTACCTAGAATCCAGAGTTCCAACCACACTTCAGCCATCACAAATTAGGGATGACAACGGGTACGGGCGGACACAGGTAGTGCATACATGTGCCCGTACCCGCACTATTTACGGGTACCCGTGGGTACTCAACGAGTTTCTAATTCTAATTATATTTTTATATATTTTACAATAATTAATATATAAAAATAATTTTTACTTAAACAATATGACATGTATATGATAATTTTATGATTATAGTCTCATTGCTAAATTTTATTATGAAATAATAATAAAATAAACAAATATAATGTTAAATTAATAATAACTAAATATAAAATATTTAATTAAAATATATATGCGGGTTATCATGATACCCGTTCTCACCCATGATCTATTATTACGGGTACACATTGCAGATATTTTGATGGGTACCCACGAGTCAGAGTATTTTTGTCATCCCTATCACAAATTAACATTTTGTATACTTTCCTTGTAATCTCTCCATGTTAATTTTTCACACATAAATTTTTCCTTCATCCAAGAACCTTATGTATGTCATTCAATTTTATCATTTTAAATTATTCAATAAGTTATTTTTTATTTTATACATTTGTATTATAATAATTTGACTTTAATACTACAGTGCTAGTAAAATAAGTGAAAATGATGGGAACGTTAGAATGAAAACATTCTACTTCTCATACAAAATTGTAATATCTTATAGGTCATATTTATGGAAAAAATGTAGAGTCCTATTTCTAAAATAGCTTTTAAGCTAAGATTGAGAACATAAAATAGGATTTATTTCCTGAAAATCACAGCCACACAATAAATATAGAACCTGCAAGATGACGTGTCCCGGCCCCATACAAAATTTGGTTTGATGTTAATCCAATATTCCAATGTAATTAATGAGAAAGACAGATTCTCATATCATGTCTGTTACGTGGTGCAGGAATGAAAATATTTTATGTAAATTAAAATTTTAAATTATTATTATTATTGTTTTGCATTATTATTAGGGTGTTGATAGACATTTCGTGTTTGCAGACCCACATTCTTATTTTATTATATTAAGTATTCAATTTCTATATATTTTATTTTATATAATTAGAATGTTTTTGTATTGAGAGTACTTTATATTTAAAATGTATTTATTATAATTCATTTAAGGTGAAATATGTTGTTAATGTGCTAATGGTAGTTATTTAAGATTATATGGTTTTTTTTTTGTAGAAATTAAAAAATGTAAGGGAAAAATAGGAAAATAGAAGTTATACCATTGCGGTAATTATTTGGCTTTATATATAGTATAGATTTAGGTGAGAAATTATATGAAGCATCATTTTAGATAACAGATATACATGAGTTAATATTACAGAGAAAATACGTATGTGACACGTACAATAATACGGACACGTGTCACACGCTAACCACTTCTTGGCCTCTATATAGATCAGCACCTCAATGTCTTTGTAGTTCATATTTCCGTGACCTCTTTCACTTTCATCTTTCTTTTCACATTATTTTTTTTAATCTAAAGTTTCAATTTTGGTCTTTGGATTTTCATTTTCATTTTCTTCTTGTTAAATTTGGTGGGTTGATTAATTTTTTGTGTAGAAAAATGAAGGAAAGTGTGGGAAACCCTTTGCACCTTAAGTCTGTGAACCACATCTCCCTTATATGTAGATCAGTTGAAGAATCTATTGATTTCTACCAAAATGTTCTTGGTTTTTTCCCAATTAGGAGGCCTGGTTCTTTTAATTTTGATGGGGCATGGTAATTTCATATACTTGATTATAATAATTTGCATACTATATCCCTATGAATTTTTATTTTTTCCGATTGAAAATAGGAAGATGATCCGCTTACTCCAATAGTAAACTATTTGATTTTCTTAGAATCGATGACTAAGACGTGGAATAAGTGGATATCTCCTGTTGAAAATATATAGTGGTAGTTAAAGTGGGATTTCATGATTAGGAAAGCACATAAACATGCTTCAATATTAATTTGATATTTTAATTTTTTTTCTTCCTAAGTAGTGGATTTGATGTTTTTCTTAATTTGTTGTAAACTTTGTAGGCTATTTGGGTATGGAATTGGAATTCATTTGCTAGAAGCAGAACACCCAGAGAACTTGCCTGTGAAGAAGGAAATTAACCCAAAAGATAATCACATCTCTTTTCAGGTAAGATTTTCATAATATGTTTATTTTTGTATATTCCATATGATAATTTTATTAGCAAGTTTTGAAATTTAAACATTAATTTGTTCTGAGTTAATCATCTCTATGTAATTTTTAATTTTTTAATTTTCACGATTTAAATAAGATTATATAATTTATATTAAATGTTCTTTATTTATTACAATATTACGTTATTCTCACTTGAGTCATTCATAATAACATATATTTTTGTCCAAAATCATATCTCAAATTCTATCTCCCAGCAATGGAGAAAATATGTCATGTTAATAAAAAAAAATTAAACATCATTATTGTTTTTCGATTTTTGGTTCATTATCATTAATGTTGGACAACATACATATTCTTATTTATATGTATACGTATATGTGCATATGTTGAAAATATGCATTCTTTTTAATCTCTTTACTATAGGACTTCATTTTAAATGCTGTTTCAGTTTGGATGATAGAAGCTTTAGTGAATAAATCCAAAGTAATAAAGAGATTCTCTTCTCAACTAAGCTACCAACTCAATAGAAGTTTATTCAAATTGGTAAAAAAATAACAACTTTTTTGAGATAGGATCAAATAGCTGGAAACAACATTGATGATGTCAAAGTATAATAAATGTAATATTAAATAAAATGTTTTTAAATAACAAACACATTAATACAATAACATTGAACCTAGGTGCCACAAGAAAAATCCATATAGTTTAAAAACAAATGAGGGCATGTTCATCAATATTTACATTAGTGTTATAAGACTTGGCTAGGGATGCAATAGAAGTAGGTGAGCACGTGGAGTGTATACCTATGTCCATACCCATATTATTTATGGGTACACATACAAGTAGTGGGTATCGGCGAGTACCCAACGAATTTTTCAATTATAATTATATTTTTATATATTTTAAAATAATTAATATATAAAACATATGAATGTTTTATGATTATATTTTCATAAATAAATTTTATAAATTTCATTATAAATATTATAATAATAATAATTAAGTATAAAATATTTAATTAAAATATATATGTAGTGCGAATATCATGATATTTGTTCTCATGTATGTCTTATTTTAAAGATTGATCAAGATATATTCAAAAAAATGTGACATCAACAATTGACAAAGTTGTTGGCATTATCACTTAAGGATTAATTATTTCAATTGTTTCTTTCATGACTTTGGACAAAACGACAAACATACGCATGAAACTTGTTGTACACATGTTTTGCACTTGTACAAATATTATTAGTAAATAGATACTTTGCATATGATGAATCAACATTGTTTTTATAGATACAAAAAATGCTAGCAAATGTAGATATACAACTTTATATAGTGATAAGTAGACACTCTTTTAATTCTACATAAAAAAAAATATATGCACTCATAATATAAGAATTTTATACATTGTCAGTGCATCATTCACCTTTCATATTTGATTTAATTTTTTTAATGCAAATGAATAATGGATGATGTACTCACTATATATAAATTTTTATGATTAATAATACATAATTATTACACTCTTAATTCTATAGGTAATAATAAAATAATGAGACCCCACTAAATTTATGGAATCATGTTGTATAGTTGTTGTGTAGGGTGATCTTTTTATGGAATGACTTTAAAGTTAGTGCAAGTATTGTGGTATTTGTTAGGGTCCTATGGAGAGACAAGTTGCTATTTTTATATTAAATTTGTGATTGCGATAACGGTTGAAGTTATTGCGATTGCGATCATTGCAATGCGAATTGTGACTATTGCGGTATGAATTATTTTATGAGCAAAACAATATTTTTGAATCTGATGCGGTATGATACAGTCAAAAACACTTTGATGCGGCCACATCATCGTGATTCAGAAGGACACCACAATTGTGGTGTGACGTTGTTGCAGCGGTCACCACAAACGCAATATTGCGACTACATTATGTGGTGCACTCTACAATATAAATGATTTGGTTAGAAGTGTTGTAGCATTATATTTAAAGGATAAAAATGTTAAATTTGTACCTTTTTTATGTTGTTTTCTATGTATCTATCTTTATGTTACCTCATTATTTGTGTATGCATTTGTTGTTTATTGGTTTGAGGAAAGTGTGAGAGTATGGGAGCAGTGGAAAAGAAGCTGAAAGAGATGAAAATCGATTATGTGAGAGCAACAGTTGAAGAAGGTGGAATCCAAGTGGATCAGCTTTTTTTCCATGACCCAGATGGTTTCATGATTGAGATATGTAACTGTGATAGTCTTCCAGTGATTCCCTTAGTTGGTGAAGTTGCAAGAGCATGCTCACGCGTGAATCTTAAGATGATGCAGAATCAGAATCAGATTCAGATGGTTAAGCACTTATGAAGTGACACTTATTTTCTGTTATGTGGTGGTGGAACTTGAAGAGTTATTAGATGTATCTCCTATTTTAATGATGTTTAGCTTTTAAGGTATCATTGGTGTTGGATTTTCATTGTCATAATAAAAAATTCACCAAATGTTACTAATAAAAAAACTGTGTTGTCTTTTTGCAACATTTTGGTGTTTGTTTTTGTGGCTGTCTCACTTTAATTCAGGGGCTCAGCACTTTGGTAACCTTTTGAGTCCAAATGAACCATTACTAATATTATTATATGAAATTTTAGAGAATAGATCATTTTTTTAAGTTTAAAAAACTTACTTCATATTTTAGCCATCAATTCTAGGTAAATTTAATAGTATAGATCTATTCATTAATTCAAACCATTAAGTTTCCTTAAAATAGATGACTAAGATGTGGAATAAGTTTTTTAATTTACTTTCCCTCTCGAAATTTTAATATAAAAATATAATATAATTATAGGGATCAGATATGGATGGACCTAGTTAAAAATATGTTTATTAACATGTTTAAACTCATATTTAAGTTATTTCAAGATTTTATAGCATAACAAAATTTTAACATGCAAACAAATCAGACTAACAAGACTAATGGGTGTGGCTTCTTGTGGAAGGAATGAAGAAGGAACTTGAGTTGTGAAAGGAGTTATTTAAGTATTGAGATTTTGATTCAATCTATTGGAGAAGATTTTATTTAAATGTCTAATCACGTGCCTATATATATTGTGAACAAGTAAATTGCAAATTATAAAACATTGTATTAGAACAAGATGATATACATATCAAGAATAGATAAAAAAAATCCTTAAGGCAATATCAAGTTCAAACTATATTGATTAATTAGTGTTCATATATCTAGATTCATATTATACTAATTAATATATAATTATTTTCTACCCTTTTATTGTGTTTTTATACCGTTCTATGCTAAATTACTTACTTACTAATTGTTTACTGATTTCATATGACATTAAAGGGTCATGTTGAACTTGACTTAATTTAGTTTAATTCGTTAAAAATTAGTTCAAATCAAGTTTAATACAAACCATTTTTTTAATTTAAAACTATCTAAATTAAAGTTCGTGAAATTTGAAGTATGTTAATTGAACAAATTTTTGTTCTTCATAACTTAAAATTATCGTTAGTATACATACATATATTAGTATAACATGACAATATTAAAAAATGAGAATTGTAAATGATTTGCAAGTAAATTATGAATATTATACTCATATAATAATAAATATTATACTCATATATTAATAAACAAAGTACATTTATATAATAATTATAAAATATATATTTATGTATGATTTATATATTTAATATTTATAAATTTAAATATTTTGCATATTTATATACATTCATGTTTAAATATATAAGTCTAATCAACTCACAAAAATAATGTCTTAAACTCTAATTGAATCAAATTTAACTCATGTAGTTAATTAAGAAGTTATATAATAGGAGAGAAATCCACTTACTCTAATAGTAAATTTTTAAATTTTATTCCAGATTACCATAAATCCAATGTTTGAATTAGTGAGTAGATCTAAACTATTAAATTTCCTAAAATTAATGACTAAAATGTGTAGTAAGTACTCTTAGAGTAAGTGAATTTCTAGTTTAAAGTTATAAGTTAAATGAAGAGCTTATACAATTGGGTCTATGAATACAATAAACTCAACCCAACACATGGCACATTCAATCACATTAAGATCAGATTTTATATGATAACAATATGCATATTTCAAAGCATAAAAAAAAAGCTTGAAATCTAAGCCCATGGAAGCTTTGCACTTGCACCATCCACTTCCAAATCCAATTCCCACACATGTTTCTAAAAATTCAATCTTTATTCCATTATCCATAGTTTCAAATACAAGGCCACCATTGTACTTCAACAACAACAACAACAACAACAACGTTATCAATCACAAAACATTGACTTTGAGAAGAGCAGGGTGGTTTCTTGGTCTTACAGATAATAACAACAAAAAGATGAAGAAGTTGCCTGAAACTGTGAAAGCTGGTGACCCAGTTTTGCATGAACCTGCTCAAGAAATTGACCCAAATGAGATAAAGTCTGAGAGAGTTCAGAAGATTATTGATGATATGGTTAGTGTTATGAGGAATGCTCCTGGAGTTGGTCTTGCTGCTCCTCAGATTGGTCTTCCTTTGAGGGTCAGTGTCTCACTTTATTTCATTAATCATTGTTTTGTGGTAATATCGGTATTTTAAATTGTGATTGCGGTTATGGTTGCAGTTAATACGATTGCAGTCATTGTGACTGATGTGATGCCGATTGTGGATGTTGTGGTTTGACTTTTTTGTGATTAAAAAAATATTTTTCAATTTGACGCGGTCCAATGTGGCCCAAATGCGGTTGGATGCGGTTGCACTATGGTCTGATGCAACCTCAACATTGTTAGTCAATGTCACACCACAATCGCGATGTGATGTGGTGCGACGGTCATTATTAGTGAGGTGATCATGATTTTGTAAAACTCCTTTTTAGTTTGTGTCTAACACTAGGATATATTCCCCTTAATTTCACTTCATTGTTTGAGGGTGAGCCTCACTGCAACTATAAGGCTGTTCCTTAGGATCTAGATGCCATGAATTCAACTCCTGAAAACAAACTTTGTGCTTGCGGGTAAGGATGCTTATGACCGTCCCCAAACCCTATTGGCGAGAGCCTCATGCACTGAGCTGTCTTTTTGTTGTTGGTCACTTTTATATGTTAGTAGAGGAAGAAAAGCAGTTGCACAATGAAATATGTGTAAATATCAGTGGCCAAGCACGAGGCTCCTACTTAGCGCTGTCTGGGGAGGGTAATGTACGCAACATTATCCCTGCAAGTGTAACTAGATTATTCAAATGTTTAATAACATGTTTTTAATATTAGTAAGAAGCAAAAAGGGTGAAGGAGTTACACATAAACTGAAGTTCTAATAGATTTAGGGATCTACTTACTTTGAATAAGGGAGAGAATTTGGAGTGGAACTACTCATTCTTTCAATTTGGTGGCTGAATGTACAGTATATGTTGTACATTTAAAGCATTGAGGTTTATTATGGTAAATATTCGCATTTTAATGTATGCAGATAATTGTTTTGGAAGATACAAAAGAATATATTAGTTATGCCCCAAAGGAAGAGATTAAAGTTCAAGATAGACGCCCTTTCGATCTTTTGGTATGTCCATATGCACAGAAAAGGACAGCAGTGAAATAAATCCGTAATTTTGTTCTTAAGTGTGTTACTTTGACGCATAAATTCATGAATTCTCTTGCGACAGGTGATTCTGAATCCCAAGCTAGAGAAGAAGAGCAAGAAAACTGCACTGTTTTTTGAAGGTTGCTTAAGGTATGGCATTAATTGACTTTTCCCTTCTCCGTTACCATGCTTT
Source organism: Lupinus albus (assembly GCA_009771035.1). Classification (NCBI taxonomy): domain Eukaryota; kingdom Viridiplantae; phylum Streptophyta; class Magnoliopsida; order Fabales; family Fabaceae; genus Lupinus; species Lupinus albus. Next base: position 12,260,716 of record CM019999.1, read on the forward strand.
GCTAACAATTCAGTTTCTGAGATGAGAAGTTTAAGCTTTTGCATACCTCTTATTACCGTTCGAAATCTGTGCATTTGTTAATTTCAACATATTGTTTTGTCTCTCAATAGGTTGTTGGTCCTTCCATGAGTAATGGCTAAATTTCCTCTAAAATTTCGTATGTGCCGAAGATAATACATCAAGTTTTATCAACCAGTTTAAAATAATGAAGAAGATATAATAGGAAGGTGCAGCCATTGAAACAACCAATCCGTCATTATCTATTAATTTTCTTTTAACATGTTCCACTAAGTGCATATATAAGTGCATATATGCCTCAATTTAAACAATTCCTTTAGACCGATGTGCTATGGAGTTACTATTGTTTGCTTAATGGATAAAGAGCGAAGAAGCGCAAATACTTAGTTCGGCACACATATGATATGAAGAATATGGGGTATGAGGAGTTTTTGAAGTTCAAGATATGTTAACAAAACATATTTTATATAGTTGCATAATATTTGTAAAGAGACATTGATATTTTCTCAATAATAATACATACCCGTGATGGATGGCGAGTCTTCGCGCAATGGTAAGATTATTGTCTTGTGACTTGGACGTCACATATTCAAATCTTAGAGATAGTCTCTCTGCTTGAGGGACTAAAGTTGCATACATTTACCTTCCCCGGCTCTGACTAGGTGTTAGCATCATGCACTGAGCAGCCTTAATTTGTCGGTGTATTTACATGGCCGAAGTTCCCAAAATGGCATATGCGACAGCATATGTTAATGGTCTTCGGTTATCTTTTTGTGTAAACATGACACTTATGAGTGACATTTTCTTCCAACCTTTTAGAACTCAAATGATTTTTCTGGATTATTGACTTAGTTAAAAGCTTTTTGAATATAATAATGTCAGCATCAGAAAAAAAACAATAGTCTCATCTTGCTTAATATTTTGTCAATATTGTGTGATACAACATGCGTTCATTCCTTTAATCCTGGGTGCCATTAACATCTTTGATTGTTAACATTTTGCAGCGTTGATGGATTTAGAGCAGCAGTGGAACGACATCTTGATGTCGAGGTTACGGGTTTGGATCGAAATGGCGAGCCGATCAAAATAACTGCTTCTGGTTGGCAGGCTCGGATTTTACAACATGAGTGTGATCACCTGGATGGAACTCTGTATGTTGATAGGATGGTACCTAAAACTTTCAGAACTGTAGAGAACCTGGTCCTGCCTCTAGCCCAAGGATGCCCCAAACTCGGCCCTCGCTAACCTATGTTCCAGTGCCACAGTCGTCTCCGATAAGGCCATCAGCACAGGTTAGCGGAAATTTGACATTTGTGGATACAATATTTTAGAAATAACTCTAATTTGAGAGTTAAGTAAATTTCCTACAATTTTCAATATGATCACTTTGACAAGATTATCATTGCAGTATTCTATTTTTCTGATTAATTTCTTCGTCTAAGTTCCAATATTATCATAGCTCATAAAAAGGGAGGCTCAATGCATGAGGCTCCCACTTGGTAGGGTCTGAGGAAGGTAGATGTAAACAGCCTTATCCCGCAAGCGGAGAAGTTATTTCTAGGATTTGAACCCATAACGTTATGTAACTTCATTTTTCAGCTCTAATTCAAAAACTCATACCAATCATGCATAGATCTTGGTTATTTTATCCTACAAAATTTGAGGGAGTATTTGTCAATCTATTGAATGAAAATGGTATAGAAGTTCATTTTCTTGATGCAAAACTTCATTCTGAATCCTCTGTTTATACATAGTTATGGTGATATTTATTTATAGATTAAGAGAGACTTAAAACAGATAACTGAAATTTTACAAATGAAAAATGGATTATAAAGGAATCACTCAACAAAGAATGAAATGAATCATATGGATTGATGGTTGATGCATTAAACAATACTCCCTATTGTCTTTGATTCAAGGCAAAGATTAAAGTGAACGTTGATAACAGTTAAGGAAAATGATATATCCTCCTACTAAATCTTTCTACTTATCCTCCTATCCACAAGAAAGTGGCATATGTCACTTGTAAATCAATCACTGACATATGTCACTTTTTTGTGGGTAGGAGGATGAGTAGGATGATATAGCATTACTCAAACACGATAACAAAACACATTACAGCATTATGCCCTATATAAGTCAGAAAAAGAAACCAACCTTTTAGGGACAAAAGTCCTCCAAATAAGCTCAACCTATCACCAACCAACTTATTTAAGCATTTTTATTCATTAATATTTATAAATGTAACTTTGTGAAATCTGTTTGGCACATCAATATGATATCACTTTCATGATTGGGAAGCTTATAGTTTTAGATGTTCCTTTCAAAGCTTTATATCTATGGCTTCATCATCTAAGAGATGGGCTAGCCTCATATCTTCCATTGCTTTTTTTATATACTTTTTTATCATCATTTTTCAAGTTCCCATTTTCAGGTATATCATTTCCTTTCAAGTTTCAATCTTTATTGTTATTTAATTAATTCTTCATTCTTTGTCAATTATTGATAGCACAAATTGATTAAGCTGGAACAAAAGAAAACAATATAAAAGATTCTTCTCAGTTTGTTTCATATTTTGTTTGCTAGTGTTCCATGTAGAATTGGAATATGTAAGACACCATTAGAAGTAACAACTTCTGAGTTTATTGCAAGTGAGGTTTTCCCTCATTTTATAGTGAAGATTCTTCTCTATCCTTCAAATGCTATTTACAAGAACAAAGGTACCTTAACCTATTCAAATCTGCACAAATACAATGCTAAGGGAATCTCTGCCACATCACATCTCCAAAACCTAGAGGTTCATAAAACAATTCCTAAATATATTCATCATTTGGTTACACTTTGATAACTCACACTCGAGATATGTTGTCTCATATCCTATCTCATACGTTGTTCCGTGTCAATCAAAATATAATACCTGATATCCTATCTCATACGTTGTTCCGTGTCAATCAAAATATAATACCTGATGCAGGTTGTAGCAGGAAGCTACTTAACTGTGGCAGGAGCAATTACATGTTGGATAAAACAAGGGAGGATGAGTCTTTTTGGAACACTTCTTCTAATGTGGGGTCTAATTAGAGAGATTATTATGGCAAGAACTGGTTTTAGTATTAATGCAAAAACTATACAAATATATCCAGCTATGTATATTGCTCTACTTTCAGCATTCTTCACTATTAGAAGAGATGTAAGAAGGATAGTTCGTAGCTTCACTAGGAAGCAAGTTGTGAAACTAAAATGTTACTAAATCAGAGTGTCATGCATTTGGAACACTGTTATATTAACCATATACGACAACTTTAATTAAAATGAGCGTTGTTGTATATATTATATAAAATAGTTTATGAATTTCCCTCTTCAAGGATTGTTGAAGGATGAACATAAAAACACCAATTTGTAAAACTTTTTTACAAACATGGACCCATTTGCACTGAAACAAAAGTTTATGGTTCTAGCAAATTTAGTTCTTTCATATATGTGAGATGGCGTAGACTTGTATAATTATCCACACCACAACTCCTCAATACTTTAAATTGTTGTTACAATTGTGTTGAATTTATTGTAATTATGGAAAATGTAGTACTTAAGTTAAAAGGCTCTATCACGCACCTAATAGACTAATTTTTTGTTGAGAGGAGAGATATTGTATTTTGGTTTCTTATATAGTTATTTGTGAATCATAAACTTGTTCATCAACTGAAATAGAATAGAGAAATTTTCCATCACCATAACTTTACAACAATAGAATATCAACCCTACTAAATGAATTCACTAATTACAAACCATACTTTATGATATCATCTCTTAAATATTCTTTTCTCTTTATTCTCCTCCAAAAAAAATCAATTTGCAAATAAGACCTTTAGTTTTTGTATATCTGATACTTGTTAGCATAAAAAAAACAATGAAAACAATACTATTTCTATAAAGTTTGTAATGTGCACCACAAAATTAAATCATACTAATTTAAAAAACTCAAATTAAAATATATTGAACTAATTTCATATATTATGGATAATTGCGAACAAGATACTACTCTAATCCTACCCATCCATATATATTGCAAATAATTTGAAAATCTCGTTTTTAAAACTGGTCGGTATTTATTTGTGACTTGTACCCGTATCCTTATGAATTTTACCCACTGACACTCATAAATCCTGGTTTTTTGTCTCTTAGTATCATTATATTATGATTATCATCATCCAACCAAGGACAACTTGGCAAAATTCTATAGGCTCATTCCCCTAATCCAAATCTATCACCATTTTCAAACAAGTACGTAACCATGGTTATATAAATTGTAATGTACTGGTCGGTTCAACCAGAAAACTGGTGAATTGGACCCCTAATTGGTACGGCACGAATGTTATACCGCATAAGCAATAAAACCAGTTTGATCATACAGTTCATAAGACCGGATCCTCACTGGACCATCACACCTAAATAATCTCTTAATACTTCTTGACGAATCACCACCATTATGCACCACATCCAAATCTGTAATCATATTTCTACCGCATATAGCCATAATGATTCAATTGGTGTAAAGTCAATACACATATCCGTATTAATCTAAACGGATTTACAGTCATCCCATAATGTTATCAAATTAACTACAACGTCAATTGGCAAATAAAGACAAATAGATTAATAACCACAAAAGCTTCCTAAGTGAGTTTCCTTCTCAAAATCCTTCCTTTATCTACAATGGGATTATCACAAACAACACACAAAACAAAAGGGAGTAAGCCATTTGTTCAAAAACATACATTTTATGATAATCCACATTTCAAATACTATTTAACTTTAATATAGTTTATAAACATTGTTACATAAATGTGAGTATTCATTACTTACTACGTTCACTTCCACGTTATTCATATTCGCCCTATAGTATATATATCTCATAATATATATTCTATAGCACACATATTACGTCATTTCGAAATGTCTTACTTCTCTTTATTCGTATCCACCCTATAGAACATATATTCCATAATATATCTCCTATAGCATGTATATCACTTTTATTCTTAACATCTTTCTTCTCATCATTCATATTCACCCTATAGAATATATATCTCATACTATATATCCTATAGCATGCATATGACTTTCATTGTGACAATCTCATTTCTCATCAGTCCTATTTGTTAGACTTGTAATTCAATCTTAATGTTTGTTAAGTGACTTTCTATTTCTGTTTTTAGTTGTTAGTTAAGTGCATTGTCTATAAATAGAATATTGAAGTGTTTCAATAAGATGAGGAATTATCTTTTCTGCAACATATAACATACACTTCATAAGCATCTCAATCTTCTTTAATATTCTTCTTCTTCTCTATTCTGTTGGTCCTATTCTTTTCTGGTTAGTTAAGTCTGCAACATAGCCCATCACAGAAGCTTAAAGTGCAGTGTGTGAAACTGGTTTTAGTAGCTGTGGTTTTGGCTTTGGTTCAATAGTGGTATCAAGAGCAAAGGTTGTTCAAGATTTCTGTGTGGATCTTGGGCAGTGAAGGTGGAGGGGAAGAACACGAATTCTCCATTGAAGCAAGAAGAAAGATTGCAAACAGTGAAGAAGAAAGATGGCTAATGGCAATGGATTTGCTATAAATCTACCAGTTCTTGAATCCAAGAATTATGATAGATGGAGAATCCAAATGAAGACTATCTTTGGATTTCAAGAAGTGCTTGAAGTGGTGCAGAATGGGTACCAAGAAATTGGAGGAAATGCAAGTGATGCTCAAAGAGCTATCTACAAAGAATCCAAGAAGAAAGATTTGCAAAGCTTTGTTCTTAATCCATCAATGTGTAGATGGTGCAAACTTTGAGAAGATAGCTAATGCCAAGAGTGCAAAAGAAGCATGGGAAAGCTTGGAAAAGAGCTATGAAGGGGCTGCAAAGATCAAGAAAGTGAAGCTCCAGACATTGAGAAGAAAGTATGAGCTTCTTCAAATGGAAGAAGGTGAGCTGATTGCTGATTACTTCACTAAAGTCCACATACTCATAAATCAGATGAAAGCATGTGGAAAGGAGATGAATGAGCAATCTGTGATTGAAAAAATACTTAGGACTCTAACACCTAAGTATGATCACATTGTAGTGGCTATAGAAGAGTCTAAAAAGCTTGAAGATTATAAGCTTGAAGAACTGCAAAGCTCTCTTGAAGCTTATGAGCAGAGACTTAAAGGGAGGAACCAAGACAAGGGTGAAGATCATGCACTTCAAGCTCAATCTTTCAAGAAGTCCCAAGTGCAGTGGAACAAGAACAAGAAGAAGGAAAAGTGGAACAAGAATGGGCAAACTTCTTAATTTCAAAGATCAAACAATTCAAATTCTGGTGAGTTTGATCAAAGAAAAGGTCCAATGAAGGATACAATTGCAGAGGCTATGGACACTATGCAGCTGAATGCAAGTCCAAAAGAATGCAAGGGAGAAATGAGGAAGAAGCAAAACTAGCCCAAGATGGATCACTTGATGATGAAGAGCAATACCTGTTGATGGCAACTGTTAAAGACAATGATGAGAGTGGTGAGTTTTGGTATCTTGATACTGGATGCTCCAACCACATGACAGGCAATAGGGAGTGGTTCACATCTCTTGATGAGTCAAGCAAAAGCAAAGTTAAGTTTGCTGATCATAGTGCAGTGAATGCAGAAGGGATTGGTAAAGTAATGATTCAAAGAAGAGATGGAAAGAAAGCCTACATCTCTAATGTGCTCTATGTCCCTAAGATGAAAAACAACTTGCTTAGTCTTGGGCAACTACTAGAAAAAGGCTACACAATGGAGATGAAGGATGGCATGATGAAGGTGTTTGATAGAAACAAAAACAACATCTTGAAGGCTCCTTTTTCAGCAAACAGAACCTTCAAGATAGGCATACAAATCAGTGAGCAAAGGTGTATGCAATCCACAACAGTGAAAGACACTTGGCTATGGCACAAGAGGTATGGTCACCTAAATTTCAAGAGCCTAGAATTGCTTCAAAAAAGTAGGAATGGTGAATGGTTTACCGCACACAAAAGCACCAGATCAGCTATGTGAAGAGTGCTTGTCAAGTAAGCAGACCAGAAACTCTTTTGCTTCTAATGTTCCATCAAAGTCAGTTAAAGCATTGGAGGTAGTTTATTCAGATGTGTGTGGCCCCTTTGAAGAAGAGTCAATTGGTGGAAACAAATATTTTGTGACTTTTATAGATGATCATACTAGAAAAGTATGGATCTATCTATTGAAGAAGAAGAGTGAAGTTTTAGACATCTTCAAGAGGTTTAAAGCTCAAGCAGAGAGGCAAAGTGAAGCCAAGTTGAAGTTGTTGAGGTCTGATGGTGGAGGAGAGTATGTCTCAGTTGAATTCAATGAGTTTTGCAACAAAGAAGGCATCATTCATGAGGTTATAGCTCCATACACACCTCAACATAATGGTACTGCAGAAAGAGCAAACAGAACCATACTCAACATGGCCAGAAGCATGATGAAGACTAAGCACTTGCCTAAGATATTTTGGGGGGAAGCTGCTTCAACTGCAGTTTACTTGATCAATAGATGTCCCACTAAGAGGCTTGAAGACAAAACTCCTGAAGAAGCTTGGACAGGGCTCAAACCAGATGTGAGACACTTGAAGGTTTTTGGTTCAATATGCTATAGGCATGTACCTGAAGCAAGGAGGAGAAAGTTGGATGATAGGGGTGAAAAACTCATCTTCTTGGGCTACCACTCAACTGGTGCTTATAGAATCTTTGACCCAACAAAGAGTGTTCTAATGTTAAGCAGAGACCTCAAGTTTGATGAAGATAAAGGCTGGAATTGGAATTCAACTTGGTATGATAGAAACTCAAAAACCTTGCTGCAATTTGAGGATAATAGTGAAGTTAGAATAGAAGAGAATTCAATCACTCCAGCTATTGAGCCTAGTGTTGTTGTGAATCCTCAAACAACTCATAGAATCAGACAACCATCTTCAAGACTAAGTGACTATGAAGTGTTCTCTGATGCATCAATCAATGCAGAAGGTGACTTTGTGCATATGGCACTGCTTGCAGAAATGGAACCAATAGATGTGGAAGATGCTTTGAGCCAAACACATTGGGTTGATGCAATGAAGGAGGAGTTGAGATCCATAGAAAGGAATAATACATGGAGTCTAACTCAAATGCCAAGAGGAAAGAAAGCCATAGCAGTGAAGTGGGTATTCAAGACCAAGCTGAATCCTAATGGTGAGATCTCAAAGTACAAAGCCAGATTAGTGGCAAAGGGCTTTCTACAAAAGCAGGGTCTTGATTATGAGGAAGTCTTTGCTCCAATAGCTAGACTTGAGACAGTAAGGCTAGTGATTGCAATAACTAGCTTTAAAGCATGGGAGATTCATCAAATGGATGTGAAATCTGCATTTTTGAATGGACCTCTAGATAGAGAAGTCTATGTAACACAACCACCAGAGTTTGAGACAAAAGGCAAAGAAGAGCTAGTGTACAAACTACATAAAGCCTTGTATGGGCTTAAGCAAGCATCAAGGGCATGGAACAAGAGAATTGATGCTTTCCTATTGCAGCTTGGGCTTGAGAAGTGCAAATCAGAACATGGTGTCTATGTAAAGTGTCATCATAAGGCAGAATTGCTAATAGTATGTGTCTATGTGGATGATTTGTTGATCACAGGAGAGAATACTAAGGATATCTCAATATTCAAGCAACAGATGCAAGCTGAATTTGAGATGACAGACCTTGGTGAGTTAGCATACTTCCTAGACATTGAATTCAAGAAGACAAGCAGTGGAACTTTCATGCATCAAAGCAAGTATATTGTTGATGTGCTAAAGAGGTTTCATATGATGGAAAGTAACTCAGTCACAACCCCTGCTGAAGCTAGAAACAATGAGGATCAAGTTGAGGAGGATAAACAGGTTGATAAGACCTTGTTTAGGCAAATGATTGGCTCCCTAAGATACATATGCAACACTAGACCAGACATAGCTTATGGTGTTGGTATAGTGAGTAGATTCATGGAATCACCTCAACATATTCATCTCATTGCAGTGAAGAGGTTGCTAAGGTATTTGAAGGGAACAATAGGCTATGGAATAACTTTTCCAACAGCTCAAAACAGCAGAAACAATTTGAAGTTGGTTGGCTTCTCTGATGCAGATTGGTGTGGTGACAAGATGGATAGAAAAAGCACATCAGGCTACCTGTTCAACTATGGTGATGCTCCTATTAGTTGGTTTTCTAAGAAGCAGGATGTGATGGCTTTATCTTCATGTGAAGCTGAATACATAGCAGCTTGTATGTGCTCTTGTCAAGCTGTTTGGATGAAAGCATTGTTAGAGGAACTAAAGACGAAAACAGAGGGTGGAATCCTATTGAAAGTGGACAACAAATCTGCAATAAACCTTGCTCTGAATCCAGTTGCTCATGGTAGAAGCAAGCATATAAAAACCAGGTTCCACTACATAAGAGATTAAGTGAGCAAAGGCAATGTGAAGCTAGAATTCTGCTCATCTGAAAATCAGTTGGCTGATGTGTTTACCAAGCCTTTGAAGAAGGAAAGGTTTGAGAAGTTGAAATGAAGATGGGCATAGTTAATGTTCAATGAAGACTGAATTAAGGAGGAGTGTTAGACTTGTAATTCAATCTTAATGTTTGTTAAGTGACTTTCTATTTTTGTTTTTAGTTGTTAGTTAAGTGCATTGTCTATAAATAGAATATTGAAGTGTTTCAATAAGATGAGGAATTATCTTTTCTGCAACATATAACATACACTTCATAAGCATCTCAATCTTCTTTAATATTCTTCTTCTTCTCTATTCTGTTGGTGCTATTCTTTTCTGGTTAGTTAAGTCTGCAACATAGCCCATCACAGAAGCTTAAAGTGCAGTGTGTGAAACTGGTTTTAGTAGCTGTGGTTTTGGCTTTGGTTCAACACTATTCACTCTATAGAATATACATCCCATAATATATATCCTATAGCATGCATATAACTTTCATTACTCCGAGTTTTATTTCCATTGGTACTCCCCAAATAAATAGTCAATAAATGCACCCGACATCATTATAACATAGTGTATATGTCTGTAACTACAAAGTGACTTACAATTTATTGATTTCATTTTGAGTCTTATTTCCATTGGTACTCCCCCAATAAATAGTCAATAAATGCACCCGACATCATTACAACATATTGTATATGTCTGTAACTACAAAGTGACTTACAATTTATTGATTTCATTTTGAGTCTTATTTCCATTGGTACTCCCCCCAATAAATAGTCAATAAATGCACCCGACATCATTACAGCATAATGTATATGCCTGTAACTACAAAGTGACTTACAATTTATTGATTTCATTTTGAGTTTTATTTCCATTGGTACTCCCCCAATAAATAGTCAATAAATGCACCTGACATCATTACAGCATAGTGTATATGCCTGTAACTACAAAGTGACTTACAATTTATTGATTTCATTTTGAGTCTTATTTCCATTGGTACTCCCCCAATAAATAGTCAATAAATGCACCCGACATCATTACAGCATAGTGTATATGCCTGTAACTACAAAGTGACTTACAATTTATTGATTTCATTTTGAGTCTTATTTCCATTGGTACTCCCCCAATAAATAGTCCGTAAATCCACTTCTCACCATTATCAACATACCCATATATGTTCATAATGACAAAGGGATTCACCTTTGATTCATTATCCATAATAGAAAAGCCACGCATTTTCCAACATAATGCATAAATTAAAGACTTATCCTTACAAACACTTTACCTCTTTCACATACCTCATTCATATCAGCAAGTATGATTTAGAGACACTTATCCCTTACCTTGGTGAGTGTTGGGGATCGGTTCCGAGTAACTTTAAAAGTCTCCTCCGCGATTTACTCCAATCTTAAGATCTTTCCTCATTTCCACCAATAATAACAATGTCAGTCATTTATTCAAAATAACACATAAATAACTCGTATTTCATCATCCAACATACAAGGGATTCACATATTTTCAATATTTCCAAAACTACTGCAATACAAGTTTCTAAATATTAAAACATACATGTTTATCTCATATATCAACATCCAAGCACAAACTCATCATCCACAAAACCTTTCCATTCATCAAATATCAACTCTAAACCAAGAGTTTACAAGAGAAAAACAACATAAAACGAACCATAACTCTAAAGGATGAGTTTCCATGGTTTCTCATATTTTGAAAATAGATCCAACATACCCAAAACAAGTTAGAGAGGAAGAAGAAGAGTTAGAAACAAGAGGTTTACCTCTTCTCAAGCTCTAAGATGAGTCCTAAGACTCTTTGCTCTTGAAAAGCTCTCTCCTCTCTCTTCTCTTCAAAGTTCTAACCTTAAAATGTGTTTGAGGTTTCTATTTTAAAGAGAAGTCGTCGGGTTCTCGCTCAAGCGAGCCCATTCTCGCTCAGGCGAGAAAATCCCGCCTTTTTAAAATTTCAGATCTGACGCTCTCGCTCAAGCGAGAATCTCATAGTGTCAATAGCCCCAGTTTACCATTTTTTCGGCCAGGCGAGACAATTCTCGCTCAAGCGAGAATCCTCCAGTATAGCCCAGGATTTCACCCTCCCAGGGAATCCTTTCTCGCTCAGGTGAGAATCTCTCGCTCAAGCGAGACTTCCAGGACTGATACTATAATTTTAAAGACTCAAAATTAGGGTGTTATAGAAACCATATCCCTTTGTCATTAGTATCTACAATTTCAGCATGGGCCATTAGGAGCAGCTCCTCTTCCTCATCAAACTCAGCATAGTTTGCTTCCTTTTCTAGATTTGGACACTCAAATTGGTAGTGTCCTAGCTTTTGACATCGATAGCATATAATAGAATTTTTGTTTACAAATGTTCTGGCTCTTCCTCGTCCCCTCACGTGGCTGCTACTTCCTCTTTGAAAGTTGTTTCTTCCTCTTCCACGTCCATTCCAAGTGCCATGCTGAACTTGCAACACCTGTTCTTCACTCATTTTCTCTCTTACTTTTTTCTCATGAACTAGTAGTGAACTTTGCAGCTCATCCACAGTTAGGAGATCAATGTCCTTAGACTCTTCAATTGAGCATACAACAAAATTGAAGTTGTTTGTGAGAGATCTAAGTATTTTCTCAACGATTTTTACATCGTTCATATCTTCGCCACAATTCCTCATTTCATTTGTTGTTTCCATCACTCTTCCAAAATAATCATTCACTGATTCACCTGTCTTCATCTAAGGTTTCGAATGTCCGTCGAAACCTCTGCAGTTGTGCACGTTTCACCCTAGCACTTCCTTGGTACTTGACTTTCATGGATTCCCATAGTTGTTTGGTTGTTTCTTTCTGTATAATAGTTTTGAGTATGGATTTATCAATGGCCTGAAATAGATAGTTCTTTGCTTTCAGATATTTGAGCTTCGTTTCATCCAATTCCTCCTGTTTTGCTGCACTTAACTGCTCATTCTCCTTTGGTTCCTTGATTCCAGATTCAATAACACTCCAATACTCCTTTGATCGAAGTAGATTTTCCATGATCAAACTCCAGTGATCATAATCTCCATTAAATTTGGGTATACATGGTGTGGTGAAATTGCTAGATTCTACCATGTCACTTCACTCACTCTAGTGTTTTTCCTCTCAAACACTCCTTTTTAACTCACTCTAGTGTTTTTCCTCTCAAACACGTTTAGCTCACTCACTCACTCTATCAGGCCCCGTGGTAGAGCTCTGATACCAAATGTAAAACAGTAATAAGAATTTCTAATGCAATGGATAAACTGTGTTGTTTTCTCTCTTATTATTCAAAATTAAAGCAGCTGGCTTTAAATAAGCCTTACAAGTAAACAACCGCAGTAAAACTAGGAATAACAATCCTAAAAAACTAGAATAATTAAAAAAAAATGCTTATTCAGCTCCTAGAAAACAGCTTATTAACTGCAACAATAGTAACAAACCTATCTAAAAGCAAAGACTAATTCCTAGTCCAGATTCCAACAATACTAAGTCATAAGATTGTTTTTGCAAAATTTTATGATTCTATTTTTTAGTTCGAATTGATTATATGTGTCTCTATGGAAAAAAAATGAAAATGTTAATGATATACTATTTACCATGTAGAAATTTTGTTTACTAAGGATATAAATGTTTCCATCGGTAATTTTTTATTTTTTCCTTACTCTTTTATCTTATGGAACTTCTTTTGTCTAATTTTTACTTACTATTTTATTTACTATTTCATTTGCTAGTTAAAGAAGAACCATAGATAAACTGTATTAAAATATATTTCAAAATCCAAAAATCCAGGACAAGTAAGAAAAACAAAAAATTATTTTTATTCTTCACATCCTGAATTGCGTTCAGGGTTATTAGGTAGGAATTTAAGATGCAAAGAGTATAACTATTAGGGGTGAGCGTGGGCCGGGTTGAGATGAGTTAAGGCTTGTCCTACCCGGTCCTAAATGTTGTTCGAGTCATTTTTCTGAACACATACCTGACTCTAGACTCGGAGTTAACCTGACCCTAAATATTCATAGGGTCAGCCTTTAAACCCGGACCCGACCCTAGACCCGATTAAATATAACGTATACTCATTTTACATAAAGTCTTCTATATATTATTTATTATTGTGAATATGTAATTTGACATATAAAATAATATATGTGTATATATATTATTAAACATGTATATATGGTGAAAAATTAGAGAAGCAATGATATTTCCGGCTAAAAAAGTATCATTACTCTGTATATATTTGAACAGATACACATACAAACATCATGAGAAAGTGAAAATGAGACAGGTCAGGACGGGTCCTGTTTGGTCCCTACCCGACCTTAAATATTGATTGGGTCTAATTTTTGAACCCGAACTCGGCCCTAGACCCGATGAGACCCGACTCTTTTCAGGTCGGACCACGATCGGGCCATACCGGATGAGCGGGTAGGGACCAGTCCTTCACCCCTAATAACTATCATTAAAGAAATAGTTTTAGATTTAGAGTAAGCATTACAAAATATCCAACAATAATTTGAAAAAACTCCAAAGAATGAGAATAGATTCTCTTATATTTACATTAAGTTTCTTCTGAGACAAAAAATGGAGTGTTTTTGAGGAAATAAAAAAAATTAAAAAAAATTTGTTGTAAGAGTCCATCCTTTTATTATTATTACAAAAAATATTTATTTCATGTCCACAATCTAAGTGTTAGTGGTAGACTACAATCAATATTTGAATGGAAGATTCAACCTTGTAAGTCTTCTTTGTTCTTAGTAATTCTTTAAATATTTAAAATCTAGTTTTCAAATTAAAGATACAATAAAAAAAATATATAGCAACTTTGTAACACCCTAAATTTTAAGTCTTTAAAATTATAGTATCAGTCCTGGGATCCTCGTTTGAGCGAGAGATTCTCGCTTGGGCGAGAGAAAGGCTCATATGGGAGGGTGAAATCCTGTGCTATACTGGAGAATCCCTCGCTTGAGCGAGAGATTCTCGCCTGGGCGAGAAAGGCTCACGTGGGAGGGTGAAATCCTGGGTTATACTGGAGGATTCTCGCCTGAGCGAGAGTAGTCTCGCCTGAGCGAGGAAGGACATTTTGGACTGTTGACACTGTGAGATTTTTGCTTGAGCGAGAGGGTCAGATATGAGTTTTTAAAATGGGCGGGATTTTCTCACTTGAGCGAGAATAAGCTCGCTTAAGCAAGAACCCGACGAGACAACATTTAATGTGAAACCCTAAACACATTTTAGGGTTAAGAATTAAAGAGAGGTGAGAGAAGAGAGTTTTTCCAAGGTCAAGGAGCTTTGATACTCACCCAAGAGCTTGAGAAGAGGTAAAACTCTTGATTTTAACTCTCTTCTTCTCTTTAGAACTCATTTTGGGTATGATGGATCTCTTCTCAAAATGTGGAAAACCATGGAAACTCATCCTTTGGAGTTATGGTTTGTTTTATGTGGTTTTTCTTTCGTAAACTCATGGTTTAGAATTAGTATTTCGAAAATGGAAAGAGTTGGTGGATTGGGTCATAAAAACCCCAAAACCCTAAAGTGAAAATGTGGTAAAGGGAGAAAATGAGTAAAATGATAGAGGTAGAAGATGAGTTTACCTTCTAATGTTGAAGTATGAAATGAATATGCATGTTTTGGATGGTTGTATACTTATGATGAAAGTAATTTAGAAACATCTAAAATATGATGAATATCTTATAAGGTTAAATAATGCATTATAAGTTGTTTATGTGACATTTGGAATAAAGGGCTAACGTTGTGTTATGTGGTGGGATGAGGAAAGATCCTAAAGTTGGAGGCGGTGTCGGTGGAACTTGAGAAGTTGCCAAGAACCAAACCCAATACTCACTAAGGTAAGGATAAGTCTTTATTTGTACAGTTGGAATAGAAAATGTGTATTTTCTGGTATTGCAATGACTGAGTTGTAAATTTCGCATTTAGTATAAACATATATGGGTGTGTTTATACTAAAGTAGGAGTAGATTTACGGAAAAGGAAAATATGTGTATTTCCTAGTTATGCAAGGATTGAGTTGTGAATTACGCATTTAGTATAAACATATATGGGTGTGTTTATACTAAAGTAGGCGTAGATTTACGGAAAAGGAAAATATGTGTATTTCCTAGTTATGCAAGGATTGAGTTGTGAATTACGCATTTAGTATAAACATATATGGGTGTGTTTATTTTAAAGTAGGCGTAGATTTACGGAAAAGGAAAATGGTTTATGTGGAAATTGATGAAAGGAAAAATATGTTTTAGTCGACCATGAATGGTTAGCGACTCTGGCTTGAGTATAGAAGCGTACACTCTGACTTGAGTATAGAAGCAAACACTCTGGCTTGAGTATAGAAGCATACACTCTGGCTTGAGTATAGAAGCAAACACTCTGACTTGAGTATAGAAGCAAACACTCTAGCTTGAGTATAGATGCAAACACTTTGGCTTGAGTATAGAAGCAAACACTTTGGCTTGAGTATATAAGCAAACACTCTGACTTGAGTATAGAAGCAAACACTCTGACTTGAGTATAGAAGCATACACTCCGGCTTGAGTATATAAGCGTGATTTGTTTTAAGAAAAATGGGAATCTGCTTTTAGCTAACCCTAAGGGGTGTAGCGATTTTGGCTCAAGTTATGCAGCAAGACAAAAATGAATTTCGAAAATGGTTTACTAACTCTTTTCTAATGTGGATTATCTTATAATGACGTTTATTGAATAAATGACTTACTCCTTTATGTGTTTGTGTTCTTGTCATTGATGATCCCATTGCAGATAGACAGGTGACATGAGGGGGACTCATTTTTTGGGGGACGTAGGGAGCGTATATTTTGGATTCATTCATTAGCACTATCTTGTAAATGAGTGCATTGTGATAGATTTAAACATTCTGTAATTACGATTATATGACAACTGATATGAGATGTAACCCTGGATATATATAGCTATGAGTAATTTTGGAAACTCATAGCTGGTTATATGCGGTGGTTACCAATTATGTTGAATGAATTGTGATTTTATGCTAAGTGGGGTATATAAAAGTAAGAAGATGTGGAATGAATTTGAATATGAATATGTAAATGAGATTTAAATGAAGGGAATGTATGGGGAAGGAGTAATTAAGGAAAAAAAAATTCAGGATAAAATTTCGGTCTTTACAAACTTTAGAACACAAGCTAAGAGAAAACATAATAGAGGTAAAACTATATATTGTTTCAAAAAGAAAATTTCATCTAAGAAGCAAAACTTAAATTGTAAGGTCAACAATATAAAAAACTAAATCATATATGAGTTAACTAATTTGTGATCTACAATCATATACTTCTGATAGTTTAATAGTTAGCTCAAGAGTTTGATAAATATGAATGGCAATACAAAAAATGATATTATACAAAATTATATTAATTATATATTATTTTTAACATTTGATTACAATAATTCCACTTAAAATAAGTTTAATTACTTCCTAATAAAAGCTCAGTGGAAAATAAAATAAGTTAACATAATTTTTATTACAATATATAATTCATGAATATTTGTTCTTTAGCTCCTTGTACTCATCTCTATTAGGGATCTCAACCAAAACTTAACAACATCTTGAAAAAATGTCCACTAAAAAATTAATAAAATCTCAATCAATATATATTGTTACGTGTACCAAATCAAATCTAAGAATCAAAATCTTAGTATCAAATTTATAATTCATATTTATAATCTACTTTAAATTCACACAAACAAATAATCTTAAGTCTTTAACAAAATCAAAGTACAAAACATATATTAATCCAAATTATTACTTAATAAACACAAAATATAAATAAATAACATAATAAGTTACACAAGTTACTACTTTTTTTAACATAATAAGTTATGTTAGTATTTGTTATGAACAAGACTCGAACCATCAACCCACCTTATAACTCCTTTTTTTTGAAAATTTGCTATGGATGAGACTCGAACCCACAACCTTCTTCACCTTATTCCTTAAATCTTCCACCTTAACCACCAGACCACCTTATGACTCAAGGTCCTCAACTTCACCTCTTCTCTTTAATCATCAACCCACCTTATAACTCCTTTTTTTGAAAATTTGCTATGGATGAGACTCGAACCCAAAACCTTTTCGCCATATTCCTTTAATCTTCCACCTTAATCACCAAACCACCTTATGACTCCCCCATTTCATTATCTAATCTGTTGTTAAAGAACTGCCTTTACAAAAAACTACCATTACTTATACTAATCTATTGTTAATGAACTGCCATTATAAAAAACTATCATTACTTATACTAATCTATATTCCATTTCATAATCAATTTATTGTTAATGAACTACAATTACAAAAAGAAACAGTACCTCATAAAATAGTATTTCATAATGAGAGAGAATCCACTCACTCATATTCTAACTATCAATTATAGGGAAATTCAATGATTTGAATTAGTTAGTAAATCTAAATATTGGAGTAAATGGATTCATCCTCTTTTATAATCTATTGTTAACTTTAAAGTTTTGAGTTTTGAAGTATTTGAGAAAGAAACAATATCTGATAACATTCTGCAAGTTTTTAGCTACCATGCCCCATATTCTACAAGGAAAATTACTAGTTGGCACTAGCAAATTATCATATATCTATTACCTACATAATAAAATGATATTCTTTGACATATTCATCTGCCACATGTCAACTTCTCATGTTCTGCCACGTGTCAGCTTCTCATGCAATATTTTCTTCTTCATTCTCCTACCATACATCCAACTCTTCATTTTCATTTACAATTTTCCTTTAATATCTCATTATCCCAAAAATTAGGCTTTATTATTATCCCAATTATTATTCTTTATTATTATTATCCCTTCTCCATTCTCCAACAACTCTTCATTTCCAATCCCAATTCTTCATTTCCATTTACAATTTTCATTTAATATCTCATTATCCCAAAAAATTAGGCTTTATTATTATCTCAATTATTATCATTTATTATTATTATTATTATTATATTATTATTATTATTATTATTATCTCTTCTCAATTCTTCAACAATTCTTCATTTCCAATCTCAACTCTTCATTTCCATTTACAATTTTCCTTTAATATCTCATTATCCCAAAAATTATGTTTTATTATTATCCTAAATATTATTCTTTATTATTATTATTATTATTATTATCCATTCTACATTCTCCAACAACTCTTCATTTCCAATCCCAACTCTTCATTTTCATCTACAATTTTCCTTTAATAGATTTTATTATCTACCTTTTCCTTTCAAAATCTCCCCATTTCACCATTTTATTCCACTCTCTAAAAAGGTAAATTTTTACTTTTGGTTTTATTTTTTGTGATACTAAAAATTTAAAGTTTCACTTTGTTATTATTTGCTTTTTCAATATCTTTGTTTGATTTTATATAACTGTTTGTTGTTGTTTTTTATTTAAGTTTATTATTTCATATTAGAAAACTAACCTTTGACTTTGTTCTTATTTGTTTTTTTTTTCTATTTCTTGATTGTTTTTATAAAATGTTTTGACGTTGTTTGTTATTTCTGTTTCTTTTATGGGTCAGTGTTTTTTCATTTAGATTGTTTGTCTTTAATCACAAGCCATTGTGATTGTTGACGTTTGAATGAAGTTTTATGTTTTATTAAGCTAAGTTTATTCAGTTCTTAATCTCTTCCATATTATTTATACTTCATTATTAACAAAAGAAATATTAATGGGTGATTAATATATTTATGAAGTCGGCATGGCGCGTCGAGCTAATTTCATTGAAGAAATCAATTCTTCAAAGGATACTTGGAAATGATCTTTATGGATCAAAAGGTACTCTATTACTTTTACTCCATTTCTTTTGTATAACATATAATAACCTTTTAATGTATTGATTAGGGGATAAAATACAAGTTGTTGTGAAGAATTATCACATCTCTCAATAGGAATCTGAACTAAGAGAATGTTGTACTTATATTGGTCAGAATTTTGATGTCGTTATGAACGAGGGACAATATAGAGGTTGTAATCATGTTTACGAATTAATCTTTCAAAAAGGAACCATAATGAAAGCAAAAGAACTTAAGGAAATTCCTCCATACATTTATCATTTCAGTACATTTGAATATATTTTGAATGTGATTGTTGCTAGTGATGTCTTAGGAGGTAGTTATTTCTCTCACTGTCATTCTCAGTTTATTGATTTTTTTAATTGACAAATAAGTATTGTGATGTTTCTATTTCAATGTTGTACATCAGATGTCATTGGTGAGATATTTGACATTGAAATGATTCAGCCTGGTTCTAACCCAAGGAAAGTTGTCTTCAGCATGAGGGACCAAAGGTCATTTTTACTGCGTGAAATATTTTGTAATTATCACTAATAACTTCATTTTGTCTTAGTTATTAGTATACTTTAGTAATGTTTAATTCTAATATAATAGTTCCAATAGTGTCAGTTGTACTCTCTAGGGCCAATTTGCATCACATTTGATAACATATGAAGCAAACCACAAGGATTATTGGTTTATTAACGATCAATATACGTGTTATTTCAGACTCTCAATTTTTGTTAGCATTAAATCTATTTCTCTGCTATTTGGTTGACTTTAGGCAACGATACTAAATTTTGGTATTCAATTGTTTAGAGAATGATCATTATGGATATAAGTTTATAATCAATTATTAGCTGATTCTAAAATATGATAAATTTTAGAATAATTTTTGATTCTAGAATAACTCGAAATAAATATAATTTAAATTGTATACAATAATATGAAACTATACCAACACATTCCCAAAATACTTATATAACAAATCAATTATGGATATAAGGAATGACTAATAATAATTCATACAATTATACTTATAACAAATCAATATTGATATTAATTCCCAACATAATAATAATAATAATGGTATTAGGTATAGCAAAGATTCATTAACTATTACTTATAACAAATAATGGTATTAGGTATAGCAACATTATTACTTATAACAAATTTGAACCAATCAACGTTTCAGATTCACCATTGAACCAACATTGTTTTAACTAAGCGAATGCACGGGTAACATGTGTGTTTTAAACCATGCAAATGCATGGTTCACATGTGTGTTTTTAATAATACAAATACACATAGAACATATATTTTTTTAACCATGTGAATGTACATGTAATATATATAATTTTGATTATATTAATGATCATATAATATCCGTGTTCTTAATCACATGACAAAAAGTATTGCCTCGTGCGTATGCACGGGTACCTTTTGCAAAATATATGTATAACCGGCCGGTTTTGATGAAAACCGGCCGGTTTTAATCGGTTTTGTTGCTTGTCCGGTATAATACCAATGCCGTACCGGTTAGGGGTCCAATTCACTGGTTTTTCGGTCGAACTGGCCGGTACGGTACGGTTTTTTTTTTGGATTGAACCTAAGCTACCTTGGAGACAAGACCAACATTAGCACCATAGGAAAAAGTAAAGATTTTATCCCTATGAATATTACAAAAAAAACAAGGTATGTTCTTCTTATTCTGATAAGTGAGAATCACATAACATTGAGTTCTTAAGGCATTTTTTCCTTTTTGAGTTTGCAACTTGCTTCATTCCCTTTTCATTGCTAATCATGTATACACTGTTTCTGGATCTGATTTATTACATTCACTGTTTCCTTCTATTTAACAGAATTTGAGTGCTGGTTTCCATCTTCTTCATATTCTTATTCCTATATGTTTTATTATATATTCTATTTCTCTTACAAAAATAGAATATATAAAAATAATAATATTATATGCAATTATATTAATTAAATATTATTTTTAACAATTGATTACAATAATTCCGCAGTCTTATAAAAACTGGGAGGAAACTAAAATAAGTTAACATAATTTTTTATTTGCACTTTAACTCCTTGTTCCATTATGGATCTCTGATTTGAATACAGAGAAAGTCTATACATATTATAATAAGAGTAAATTACACTCACACTCCCTGAGTTTTAGTGAAATTACACAAACCACCCCTCACTTTTTTGTTCTTACACGAACCACCCCTAATTTTGTACATATGTTACACTGACTACCCCTACATAATATAAAAGTATAATATTTTAAACAAAAAACGTATGATGTGTGTAATTAATTAAACAAAATATTGTATATTATGTAGAAAAATTCAAATAATATAAGAGTCAATGTGTCTTCATTATTTGGTTCGTTATAAAATAATATAAGAGTTATTTAAACATTTATTTGAAATTATTAATGTATTTTTTAATGACACAAAAATAATAAAGAAACATTCGCTTTTGTACTATTTGAAGTGTTACACAATATACAATATTTTGTTTAACTTAATTACATTCATCACACATTTTTTCTTTAAAATATTACACTTTTATAACATGCAGGAGTAGTCTGTGTAATGTATGTATAAATCTAGGGGTGATTTGTGTAAGAGGGAGGGGTGATTTGTGTAATGACAAAGAAGAGATGAGTGATTTGTGTAATTTCACTAAAACTCAGGGGTGTGAGTGTAATTTACTCTAATTATAACAAAAATTTAACAATTTGAAAAAATGTCTACTAAAAAATTAATTAATTTTTTTTTGACAAAACTATTAGAAATGAAGTATTTTGGAGGAAATATAAAAAAATTGAAATTATATTTTGGTGTAAGAGCCAATCCCTTCACTATTATTACAAAAATATTTACTTTATATCCACAATTGGACTATAATCAATATTTTATCTGATTTTAGTTTAAAACATTTTAATTATAGTTTTCCTATAAATTTATAAATTTCAGGACATTATTCAAATTAAAGATCTAATAAAAAACTTATAGCATCTAGCATCTTGCATAACAATAGCTAAGATAAAAAAAAATAGAGGTAAAATTATATATTGTTACAGGAAGAAAATTTAATCTAAGTAGCAAAATTTAAATTTTATGAATGATCTCATAAACCTTGCCGGCCAAAATGATAATTTATTAATTTTAATAGAGTTTATTTGTATATAGCAAAACTAAATCATAGTTTTTTTATTTAGTTTTTTTTTACATGTTATAAAAATAATTTATAAATATATAATAACATTAGATAGGTCGGCCTGTTAGACTTAATAGGCTTTTTAAAAGGCCTAAGTCTGACCTATTTCAGTTAAATATGCTTTTGGAGATGCCTAAGTCTGACATGTTTACTAAAAAGGTTTGACTGATCTGTTATAAGCCAGATAATAGGCTTCTGATAGGCGGTCTAACCTGTTTCCACATTGTACTGTCGGTATTTACCAAAAAAAAATGAGCAATGACAGCGAAAGAATAGTGCAATGAGCAATAAAATAGTAAAATAGTAATTAAAATAAAATGAAATAATTTGTTTCTATGTCAAAGGAACATCACGGGATTTAAAGATAAACAGTAAGAAACTAAAAACGAATGGTGCCAATGAAGATTTACTATGAACAATGAATAGAAAATTAATTTATTATAAGAATGGATTAAGTGAAAATTTTGGTTGATGGAATATATCACATGATTCTGACACTTTTTTTGGCCCATGCACACGTAATTTTATTCTGTATTGTCCTTATTTACATTTTTATGTACAACCACATAAACTGTTCAAACAACGTCTCTTTTGTTTTAGTTCCTAATTAATTGGCCAAAGCTGACAATCTAATTAAATAATACAACTTTTCCAGTCACAATTGCTAATATAATATTGAGTTTTACAAATGCAGTTTTCAACCTCATCTTTATAGATGACAATGAAAATCGAACCCACCGGTATCCGCCCGAACCCAACCTGAATTTAACGAGGAAAACCCGATGTAATTGAGTTCGAGTTTTACCCGGGTTCAAATTTCGGGTTCGGGTTTGGTATTGATAATACCCTACCCCGAACCCGCCCCGAACCCGCCCGAACCCGATTAATATATATATAATTATAAAATTACACATAAATACGTATACATATATAAATATATAAAAGCTATATATATATGTTTTGGTTCGGGTTTTTTCGGGTTCAGGTTACCCGAAACCCGACGGGTTCGGGGATGGTATTGTTATTTCTAACCCACTTAATTCGGATTCGGGTTCGGGTTTTGAATTTCGGGTTCGGGGTTGGGTAAGCACAAACCCGACCCCGACCCGCCCCGTTGTCATTCCTACTCATCTTATTATGGCTTGAATATGGAATAGAATATTTTCTATTTTATCATATCAAGTTAAGAAAGAAATCTGCCACTTAAAAAAACACTTAATCATCTCTAATTTAGAAATAAGATTTAGAAAGTGATTACAATTATAAATATAATATCTATACACTGTTGGTATAAAAATTTATATACATTTACTACATAATTCAAAATTCATTTGTATTCCTTTTTTAAAATTCTATAGTGATTAAATGAATGATATATGATTCACTACATTATTCACCATCCATTATGAGTATATTTTCATAACTAAAACCTTATGGTATATTCTCTTAACAATTATTTTTGTTTGCGGGTAAATAATATTAAAGTTTCAACTCAAAACCAATTGTCAATGAGAGAATTATCCCAACAAATATTTAAATCATTTTCGAGATAATACGGTAGGCAATGTGAGACTTACTTCCTAACACGCCCCCTCCATATAAGGTTGTCGGGTCAGGCGAAGAGTTACATTTGACTCATAACTAAAGGGCATCTTTTGGTCCGTGATAACCAGAAAGAAGTTGGGTCCTGACTATGATATCATGTTAATGTTTCATCTCAAAACCAATTAACAATGAGAAGAGTAGTCCAACATGTATTTAAACCATTCATGAAATATTAAAGTCCAATATTTTATTAGGACCTTAAAAGTAGATGTTTAGAAATTTATTTTTTTTGGAAAATAATAAAGAGACAACACTTGTGGTCGTACACCAACTTTTCGTGTGAAAACGTAAAAATGACCTGACCCAAAGGCCGGACTAACAAACTTCTTTTAAAGATCTTTTGATTTCTCACGTATTCATGAGGTGAGGGGAGTCAAAATCCCTAACCCCTCTTTCTCTTCTCCCTTATCTCTCTCACACCATGGCCTTCTTCTCCTTCTCCTTCTTCTTCATCCATTTTTCTTCCATTTGCTTCTCCTTCTCCAGCAATGACGGCAGAGAAGGTCGTCAGTGACTTAGATGGTGGTGATTTCTGGCCAATGAAGAGGCTACGAACGTATTGCAGGTTTCCTTTCCTCCCATTACAACATGGTGATTTCTGGCCATGAGTGAGAAAGCCTCTAACTCATGACACTTTTCCACTAATAGTTCTTCCACTATTAGGTGAAGATGATATTGTACTACATGAAACTTTTATATTTTGAATTTAATCTGCTCATTATCTTCACACTCTTCTTCTTGCTCAACAATTACATTTGTCAAGAATTTGCAATTATAAATGTCTATATGAAGAAGTTTGGTTAGGTCTCTTGCCATGGAAAACGAGGAAAGATTTGCAATTATCGGAAATTGACCACAACATATTTTCTCCAAATTAATAAGATGACAGATTAGTAGAGTCTCCAAGCATAGGAAGGAGCGAGAGGGAAGAAGACACTTTGTTGAGTCAATGATGTACAATATTTCGTCACAATTTTCAACGAGGAGATGCTTCAATAGTGGAAAACCTTCTCCATTGAGTTCTGGAAACACATTTCTAACACCCTTCACTTCAGCTAAGGACAAATCTTCAACTCCCTCCAATAACATTTTGATTCCAACATCTAAAGAAGTTGTTGTCGTCGAACTCGGCTTGAACTTAAGTGTTCTTGAAGTTTCAGAATACTCTGTCCATCCATCACCTACCATAATCTTGTATCTTTGAAGCTTCCCATATATGAGCAAGTCACTTGGCATATTAGAAATATCATCAATCTACAAATGTAATGATTTTAGATGATCTAGATGCCTTAGCTCACCTAGACTTGCATTATTGCAATGTTTGCTTCCTTCAACCTTCCATTCAATACTGCAGCAATTGCCCATACAGAGCTTTCTAATCTTGTCAAGCTTGATATAAGATTTGCACGAATTAGTCTAAGCTTTTCGCAGTTGTCCAAATGCAGCTTGCGCAAAAGAATTAGTTTCTTTATTTCATTTGGAACTCTTTAATATCACTATCTTCAAGACTAAGAATCTCTAAACCTATTAGTTTAGAAACTAAAGTTTTGTTTTTCAACATGCATCAATCTAGAACCAATACTTTAAGTTTTTTCAATAGACTGAGTGATGGAGAAAGGGAGGGAGTACACATCATTCCTCCTAAATCTAAATATTTTAGATCTCTTATCCTAGAGAAAAAGTCATCGGATATTTTCATATAGTTGTTTTTATCCCATATAATAAGTAATTCCAACTTTTGGCAATCCAAACATTCTGGAAGTGAAGAAATACAACATCAAGGTAATATAATTTTTTTGCAATTTCTAAGTTCTTCCATCTCTGGCCCTTCTTTTAATTCACTAAGTTCGTCATGATAGAAAAAAAGGCTGATCCCTACATGCAATTTTGTCAGCTCCCTCACGAATAACATCATGCATTGCAACAAATTCTCTTTCTTCATCAAGTATTAAAGAAGAAGCCTTCAGGTCATTAATTAATTTGGGGAGTTTGTTCCTTGCATCTTCCAACATATCGACTTTTTTAAATAGACCCAAACCCCAAACTCCATTAAATATATCTTCAATGTAGTAACGTCTTTGTCTGAATGAACCAATCAGCAAGAATATGGACTTGTGTTGATCACTTGATAAATACTTGTAACTCAACTCTAGAGTTTTACCAAGTGATCAATACAAGTCCATATTCTTGCTAATTGGTTCATTTGGACAAAGACGTTGCTACATTGAACATTTATTTAATAGAGTTTGGGGTTTGGGTCTATTTAGAAAAGTCGATACGTTGGAAGATGCAAGGAACAAACTCCACAAAATAATTGATGACTTGAAGGCTTCTTCTTTAATACTTGATAAAGAAAGAAACTTTGTTACAGTGCATGATGTTATTCGTGAGGTAGCTGACAAAATTGCTTGTAGGGATCAACCTTTTTTTTGTCTGGAAGAAGGTATTGAATTAAAAGAATGGTCAGAGATGGACGAACTTAAAATTTGCAAAATAATTATATTATCTAGGTGTTATATTAATTAACTTCCAAAATGTTTGGATTGCCCAAAGTTGGAATTACTTATTCTATTTAGTAAAGAGAACTATTTGAAAACATCCGATGAATTTTTCTCTAGTATGAGAGATCTAAAATATTTAGATTTAGGAGGAATGGCGTGTACTCCCTTCCTTCCTCCATCACCCAGTCTCTTGAAAAAACTTAAAGTATTGTATCTACATAGATGCGTGTTGGAAAACATAATTTTAGTTTCTGAACTAATAGGTTTAGAGATTCTTAGTCTTGAAGATTTTGATAATGAAGAGTTGCCTAAAAAGATAGGGAAACTAATTCATTAGCGCAAGCTGGATTTGGACAATTGCGAAAAGATTAGACTAATTCCTGCAAATCTTATATCAAGCTTCACAAGACTAGAAGAGCTCCATATGGGGAATTGTTGTTGTATTGAATGAGAGGCTGAAGGAAGTAAACAGTGTAGTAATGCAAGTCTAGGTGAGCTAAGGCAATTAGATCATCTAAAATCATTACATTTGCAGATTAATGATATTTCTTATATGCCAAGGGACTTGCTAATATTTGGAAAGCTTCAAAGATACAAGATTATGGTAGGTCATGGATGGCCATGTCCTTGGTATTATTTCTTGACTTGTGAAACTTCAAGAATACTTAAGTTCAAGCCGAGTTCGACAACAACAACTTCTTTAGATGTTGGAATCAAAATGTTATTGGATGAAGTTGAAGATTTGTCCTTAGCTGAAGTGAAGGGTGTTAGAGATGTCCTTCCAGAACTCAATGGAGAAGGTTTTCGACGGTTGAAGCATCTCCACGTTGAAAATTGTGTCGAAATGTTGTACATCATTGACTCAACGAAGTGTCTTCTTTCCCCTCACTCCTTTCAACGTTTGGATACTCTAGTTATCTGCCATCTTATTAATTTGGAGAAACTATGTTGTGGTCAATTTCTGAAACATATCTTTACCAAATTGCAAGACATCAAAGTTGAAGGCTATGAACAGTTGAAAAATCTTTTCTCGTTTTCCATGGCAAGAAACCTAACCAAACTTCTTCGTATAAACATTTATGATTGCAAATTCATGAGAAATGTATTTGTTGAGCAAGAAGAAGAAGAGAGTGAAGATAATGAGCAAATTAACTTAAAAATAAAAAAGTTTCATGTAGTACAATATTATCTTCACTTTTCACCACCATGCCTCTGTGTCCACTTGTGTTAGCTTTGGTGCGCTATAGAAGATAGTAGGTGAGAAAGCCTCTAACTCATGACACTTTTCCCCTATAGTTCTTCCACTATTAGGTGAAGATGATATTATACTACATGAAACTTTTATATTTTTAAGTTAATCTGCTCATTATCTTCACACTCTTCTTCTTGCTCAACAATTACATTTGTCAAGAATTTGCAATTATAAATGTCTATATGAAGAAGTTTGGTTAGGTCTCTTGCCATGGAAAACGAGAAAATATTTTTCAACTGTTCACAGCCTTCAACTTCGATTTTTTTGCAGTTTGGTAAAGATATTTATCGGAAATTGACCACAACATATTTTCTCCAAATTAATAAGATGACAGATTAGTAGAGTCTCCAAGCATAGGTAGGAGCGAGAGGGAAGAAGACACTTTGTTGAGTCAATGATGTACAATATTTCGTCACAATTTTCAACGAGGAGATGCTTCAACAGTGGAAAATGTAACACCCTAAATTTAAGTCTTTAAAATTATAGTATCAGTCGTAGAAGTCTCTCTTGAGTGAGAGATTTTCGCCTGGGTGAGAAAGGCTTACCTGGGAGGGTGAAATCCTGGGCTATACTGGAGGATTCTCGCCTGGGCGAGAAATGGCATTTTGGGACTGTTGAGACTGTGAGATTCTTGCTTGAGCGAGAATCCCTCGCTTGAGCAAGAGGGTCAGATCTGAGTTTTAAAATAGGCGGGATTTTCTCGCTTGAGCGAGAAAGGGCTCGCTTAAGCGAGAACCCGACGCTGTTACATTAAATAGGGGACCCCAAACACATTTATGAGGGTTAACGTAGAGAGAAGTGAGAGAAGGGAGCATTTTCAACAGCAAGAAGGCTTGTGAGTCATTTAGAAGCTTGAGAAGAGGTAGATTTCTTGATTCTAACTCTTTTCTTCCCTTTGAAACTTGTTTTGGGTATGTTGGATCTCTTCTCAAAATGAGAGAAACCCTGGAAACTCACCCTTTTGAGTTATGGTTCGTTTTATGTTATTTTATCTTGTAAACTCTTGGTATAGAGTTTGTATTTCTAGAAAGGAGAGGGTTTGTGGGTTTAGTCATGAAAACCCCAAAACCCTAAAAGGAAAATGGTAAAGTGCTAGAGGTAGAAGATGAATAAGCTTTCTAATGTTGAAATATGAGATGAATATGTATGTTTTAGATGTTGTAAACTTTTGATGAAAGTAGTTTGGCAACGTGGAACATGTGTTAAATATCTTGTGTGGTTAAATAATGCAATATGAGTTGTTTATGTGATATTTGGAATAAATGACTAACATTGTGTTGTATGGTGAGAATGAGAAAGATCCTAGAGTTGGCGGCGGTGTCGGTGGAACTAGTGCAGTTACCAAGAATCCAACCCAACACTCACCAAGGTAAGGAGGAGTCTTTAAATAACATATGGAAATGGATAATATGTGGATTTTCTGATTGTGTATAATGATAAAGTGATGAATCGCTTAGTTATGGTAAACATATATGGGTATGTTTATGATAATGGAATGCGTGAATTTACTGTTTACGGATTGATGATGTATCGATGAAAAGAAAATATGTTTTTAGCCGACCATAATTGGTTAGCGACTTTGGCTCAAGTTATGTAGCGATGCTTTGGCTCAAGCTATGTAGCAAAACTTTGGCTCAAGTTATGTAGCGATGCTTTGGCTGCTTTGGCTCAAGCTATGTAGCAAAACTTTGGCTCAAGTTATGTAGCGATGCTTTGGCTGCTTTGGCTCAAGCTATGTAGCAAAACTTTGGCTCAAGTTATGTAGCGATGCTTTGGCTCAAGCTATGTAGCAAAACTTTGGCTCAAGTTATGTAGCGATACTTTGGCTCAAGTTATGTAGCAAAACTTTGGCTCAAGTTATGTAGCGATGCTTTGGCTTAAGCTATGTAGCAAAACTTTGGCTCAAGTTATGTAGCGATACTTTGGCTCAAGTTATGTAGCAAAACTTTGGCTCAAGTTATGTAGCGATGCTTTGTATCAAGCTATGTAGCAAAACTTTGGCTCAAGTTATGTAGCGATGCTTTGGTTCAAGCTATGTAGCAAAACTTTGGCTCAAGTTACGTAGCGATGCTTTGGCTCAAGCTTTGTAGCAAAACTTTGGCTCAAGTTATGTAGCGATACTTTGACTCAAGTTATGTACCGATGATTTGGCTCAAGCTATGTAGCAAAACTTTGGCTCAAGTAATGTAGCATAAATGAATTTATAAAACAAATGGTTTACTAACCCCTTTAAAATGTGGATTATCTTATAATGGTGTTTATTGTTTTGATGACTTACTCATTTGTATGTTGTGTGTATTTGCCATTGATAATCCCATTGTAGGTAAACAGGGTAGTTGAGGATGCTTGGTTCGAGGCTTTAGGAGTTTAGGACTTGGATCCTCTATTTTTGCTTTTTGTGTTGTAAAATTATTATTTGGATGATTGTATTCGTAACCATTTAACTTACTAACATTTTTGTGTAATGCTGGATATTAGTAACTATGGGTATTTTGGAAACCCATAGTTAAACATATGCGGTAATTACCGATGAAAGTTATATATGAATTATGTTTTCCGCAATATGAGGTATATGTTAACATCATGTACTATAAAGGTAGTTTTACGAAGTGATTATGAGGGAAATTAGAGTAAGATATGGAATGTATGTATAAAAGGATTGAAATAAAGGAAAAAAATTCAAGGGTAGAATTTGGGTCCTTACAATATTGTATCAGAGCATAGTTAATTCTGCGGCTTAGGGTATGGCCTTACATGCTTCTTTGTGATCTGTATGTGCTTGAATTGCTTAGTTGACATTGATTATTGTGTGCTTATGTGACACTTACCTTATTAGAAAAGTGTTTACTGACAAGTAGTTGAGTATAGGTACCTGTGGCAGGAAGAGGAAGAGGAGCGAGTCAGAATGTTCCGAACGACCTGTTGGCACAGATGGTGGCGGCATTACAACAGATTAACGAGAACTTGCACAATCTGAACCAGAACCCCGCGTCAAGTCCTAGCTCACAACCTTTAGTTCCACTGGGATCGGCCATGTACTGTGGGTTGAATGAGTTCCGCAAGCACAATCATAGCCATTTCCAAGGTGGGTTCGCTCCTGATGCGGCGAACGAGTGGATTCAAGACTTGGAACGCATATTCCGAGCCATGGGTTGTAGTGACGTTTAGAAGGTGACATATGCTTCTTATATGTTGATGAAGGAGGCTGAAAATTGGTGGGAATTTACTCGGCGGCAGATGGAAACTGAGGGGCGAGTGATTACATGGACTACCTTCAAGGAGAAATTCCTTTAGAAATATTTTCCTGCTGATCTGAAGAGGAAGAAGGAAATGAAGTTTCTAAGGTTGGAGCATGGTAACATGTCTGTGGGAGAGTATGCGGCCAAGTTTGAGGAATTGGCCCGATTTTGTCCATATGCTGAGTTGAAAGTAGACGGAAGGTCCAAATGTTCTAAGTTTGAATCGGGCCTGAAGCCCAAGCGAAAAAGAATGTTTAGGCATCAAGAAATCGCAGATTTTGCCACCCTGGTAAACAAGTGCAGGATGTTTGAGGACGACCTAACTAAAGATGAAGTGGTGACTCCTCGAACCAATTCTCCGAAACACTTTGGGCCTCAAAGGAGTTATGGAAAAGGGAAGGGTAAGGTTTTCTGAGAGGAACAAAAACCATACTCCCTTACTGCTGGGAATTGGGGAAATAGTTCGCATGGGCCGAGGCCACATGTTAAGGCGGGTGGATCACAAGTTCAATCTCCGTCCTTTTGCAACAAGTGTGGCAAGAATCATATTGGTGAGTTGTGCCCTGGGATGACACTTAGCTGCTTCCACTACAAGGAAGTTGGGCACATTAAACGATATTGTCCTAAGCTACTGCAGGGCGTGAATGATGTGAGGGCTGAACGACCTAGAACCACTAGTAGAGTGTTAACCATGAGTGGTGCAGAGACATCGGGTGTAGATGGCCTGATAAAAGGTAATTGCATGGTGGAAGGTATCCCTCTTTTAGTGTTGTTTGATTCAGGAGTGACACACTCCTTTGTATATATTGAATGTGTGGATAGACTAAAATTGCAAACTGAGTCGTTGCCTTTCGACTTGGTCGTATCCACCCCAACTGACGTGCCTGTGGTGGTGTCGACAGTTGTGTCTCGATGTCCGGTAGTGGTAAACGGTAGGACATTTACCGTGGATTTGATCTGCTTACCACTGTCTCAGTTAGATCTAATTCTGGGTATGGACTGGTTGTCGGCGAATCATGTGGTGCTTAATTGTGCTGACAAGACCGTGATATTCGGAGATCCAGCTGGGATTTCTGATGAGGTTAGTTATATGAAGTCGTTGTCGGCAAAGGAAGTCAGGACTTCCTGTAAAGAGGGAGGAGTTGTATTTATGTTGTTGGCATCCTTGGAGGGTATTGAGAAACCCAAGGTTGAGGATGTTCTGATAGTTCGTGAGTTTCCTGAGGTATTTCCTGGCGATATTCCGGAATTGCCTCTAGTGAGAGAAGTTGAATTCTCTATTGACTTGGTACTTGGAATGGGACCCATCTCTATAGCTCCTTATAGGATGGCACTGTTAGAATTGACTGAGTTGAAAAAGCAGGTTGAGGACTTATTGGCTAAGAAGTTTATTCGTCCTAGTGTCTCGCCGTGGGGTGCGCCTGTTTTGTTGGTTAAGAAGAAAGATGGTAGTATGCAGTTGTGTATTGACTACAGGCAATTGAACAAGGTTACAATCAAGAATAAGTATTTGTTGCCTAGAATTGATGACTTAATGGATCAGTTGAGAGGAGCGGTGTTGTTTTCAAAGATTGACATTCGGTCGGGTTACCACCAACTTCGTGTGAAGGCAGAGGACATTCCTAAAATAGCTTTTAGGACAAGGTATGGACATTTCGAATATTTGGTCATGCCTTTTGGCGTAACGAATGCCCCAACAATATTTACCGACTACATGATTCAGATTTTTCATCCGTATTTGGATTCATTCGTAGTGGTATTTATTGATGACATTCTTGTTTACTCCAAAAGCCGAGAGGAACATGCAGAGCACTTGAGGATTGTTCTAGAACTCTTGAGTAAAAATCAGTTGTATGCTAAATTGTCTAAATGTGATTTCTGGTTGGAATCGGTGAACTTTCTTGGACATGTAATATCCAAGGAAGGGGTGGATGTCGATCCTTCAAAGGTTTAAGCGATTATGGAATGGGTAGTGCCCAAGTCGGTTACTGAAATCTGGAGTTTTCTGGGCTTGGCTGGTTATTATCGGAAATTCATTGAGGGATTTTCGAAGTTGGCACTGTCATTGACTAAGCTCACTAGAAAAGGGGAACCGTATGTGTGGACACTTCGATGTGAAGAAAGTTTTCAAGAGTTGAAACAAAGGTTGACTACGGCGCCAGTTTTGGTTCTTCCTTGTACTGATCAGGATTTCAGTGTTTATTGTGATGCATCCAAGAAAGGTTTGGGTTGTGTGATGATGCAAGAAGGGAAGGTTGTTGCATATACTTCTCGATTATTGAAGATGCACGAGCAAAACTACCCTACCCATGACTTGGAATTAGCTGTAGTGGTCTTTGCCTTAAAAATCTAGAGACACCACCTTTATGGCGTGAGATTTGAGGTATACAGCGTCCAGAAGAGTTCCTTAAGGATTTGAGGAATTGAATATGAGACAAAGACGGTGGATGGATTTCCTTAAGGATTATGATTTTGGGCTGCAGTACCATCCGGGAAAGGCCAATATGGTAGTTGATGCTCTAAGTCGGAAATCTTTACATATGTCGGCGTTGATGGTTCGAGAAGGGAAACTGATTGAAGAGTTCAGGGATATGAACTTGGAAGTTTAGATAAAACCTCATAGTATGATTCTCGGGATGCTTAAAGTCACAAATGAACTGTTCGATCAAATCCGGATAATGCAAATGGAGGATATTGAGCTAATAGCTAAACGGGATTTGATGCTAAGTGGTAAGGAAACTGATTTTGCATCGGACCCTAGTGGACTGTTGCGTTACAAAGGGAGAGTTTGTGTGCCTTATGATGTGGAATTGCGAAAGAGTATTTGTGTGCCTCATGATGTGGAATTGCGAAAGAGTATTTTAGAGGAGGCACACAAGAGTAAAATGAGTTTTCACCCGGGGACTACAAAGATGTACTAGGATTTGAAAAAGTTGTTTTGGTTGTCTGGGTTGAAAAGGGATGTGGCTTTGTTTGTCTCGAGTTGTCTTGTCTGTCAGAAAGCCAAGATTGAGCATCAACGGCCAGCGGGAGAACTGCAATCCCTAGAAATTCCTGTTTGGAAGTGGGATAGTATCTCCATGGATTTCATATTGGGTTTTCCAAGGACTCAGAAAGGCTATGATTCAATATGGGTGACAGCGGATCGGTTAACTAAATCTGCACACTTTCTGCCTATAAACATGAGATACTCTTTGGAGCGATTGGCGGAACTGTATATCTGAGAAATAGTTTGTTTGAATGGGATACCGTCGAGCATTATATCATACAAGGATCCCCGTTTTACTTCCAATTTTTGGACTAGTTTGCAGTCCGCATTGGGAACTAAGTTGAAGTTAAGTTCGGCTTATCATCCACAAACGGAGTTCTTTTACTCAATTCATCAAGTCTTTTCCGCCGGACGACGGTCAATCGGAAAGAACTATACAGTCATTGGAAGATATTCTGAGGGCTTGTGTCTTGGAACAACCGAGGAGTTGGGATGGCATGTTGCCTCTGATTGAATTTACTTACAACAATAGCTTCCATTCGAGTAATGGAATGACACCTTATGAGGCGTTGTATGGTAAGAAGTATCGAACTCCAGTGAGTTGGTTTGAGACTGGGGAGAACTTGATATTGGGGCCCGAGCTGGTCCAAGAGACTACGGATAAGATCAAGAAAATCCGGGAGAACATGAGGATCGCATAGAGTCGACAGAAAAGCTATTACGATAAGAGGCGGAAACCTCTTAAGTTCAAAGTGGGAGATCATGTTTTCATGAGAGTAGTCCCGACTACCGGAATTGGTAGGGTGTTGAAGTCTCGCAAGCTGACTCCGAGATTTATTGAGCCGTATCAAGTATTGAAAAGGATTGGGCCGGTGACATATCGGATTGCTTTGCCTCCGTTGTTGTCGAGCCTTCATAATATGTTTCATGTGTCTAAGTTAAGGAAGTATGTTGGAGATCCATCTCATATGGTAGAATCTGATCAGATAGAGTTGAAGGATAACTTGACCTTTTCGACATTGCCCGAGAGGATCATGTATACTAGTGTCAAGAGACTAAGAGGTAAGGAGGTTCCGCTGGTGAAAGTACTTTGGAGCCAAGTAGACGAAGGGGATGCTACTTGGGAGATGGAACGTGACATGAGGGATGATTACCCTCATTTGTTCGAATCGAGGTATGTTTAATTTTCGGGGACGAAAATTCTTATAAGAGGGGGAGGATTGTAACACCATAAATTTAAGTCTTTAAAATTATAGTATCAGTCCTAGAAGTCTCGCTTGAGCGAGAGATTCTCGCTTTGGCGAGAAAGGCTCACCTAGGAGGGTGAAATCCTGGGCTATACTAGAGGATTCTCGCCTGAGCGAGAGCTGTCTCGCCTGGGCGAGAAATGGCATTTTGGGACTATTGAGACTGTGAGATTCTCGCTTGAGCGAGAATCCCTCGCTTGAGCGAGAGGGTCATATCTGAGTTTTTAAAATAGGCGGTAGGGGAAGAGGAACTAGTCAGAATGTCTCAAATGATCTTTTAGCTCAGATGGTAGCTGTGTTGCAACAAGTTAATGAGAATTTGCAGAGTCTGAATCAGAACGCAGCACATAGTCCGAGTTCACACCCCTTAGTCCCACCCGGACCGGCCGAGTACCAGGGATTGGATGAGTTCTTTAAATAGAAGCCTAAATAGTTCCAAGGGGGATTCGCTCCGGATGCTGCGAATGAATGAGTTCAAAGCTTGGAGAGGATATTCCGATCCATGGGTTGCAACGATGTTCAAAAGGTAACCTATGCTTCATATATGCTGGCAAATGAAGCTAAAAACTAGTGGGAGATGACACGGCACCAAATGGAAACAGAGGGCCAAGTGATTGTCTGGGGTACCTTCAAAGATAAGTTCCTTTAGAAATATTTTCCCTCTGATCTAAAAAGAAAGAAAAATATGGAATTTCTGAGGTTGGAACAAGGAGACATGTCGGTGGGGGAATATGCGGCTAAGTTCGAGGAATTGGCCCGTTTTTGTCCCTACTCTGAGTTGGAAGTGGACGGACGGTCCAAGTGCTCTAAATTTGAATCAGGCTTAAGGCCCAAGCTGAAAAGGATGTTCGGGCATCAAGAGATTGCTGATTTTGCTACTTTGGTCAACAAGTGTAGGATGTACGAGGATGACCTGAAGGCGGATGAGGTGGCGACACCCAAATCAATTCCTCCCCGGAACTATGGACCTCAACGCAACCATATGCAGGGGAGAGGTAAAGAGAGAATGGATGATGACCGACGACCTTATGCTCCACCAAACGATCGTTCTAACCGTGGTTACCAAGGGTCGAAGCCTACTATTGGAGGATTCCAGCCCGACTCCTATCCTTTGTGTAGTAAGTGTGGGAGGAAACACATGGGGACCATCTGTCCCAACACTGGAAATGGTTGCTTTCACTGCAAGGAGCCAGGGAATATAAAGAAGTTTTGTCCGAAGTTGAATCGGATTGTGAATGTTGCGAAGGCTGAGAGGTCTAGGACCGCAGGGAGAGTGTTCACCATGAGTGGTGCGGAGGCGTCCGCTGTTGACGGTTTGAACCAAGGTAATTGCATGGTGACAGATATTCCTCGTTTAGTGTTGTTGATTCGGGAGCGACACACTCCTTGATATTTATTTAATGTGTAGACCGACTTGAGTACAAATTGAGTCGTTGTCTTTCGACTAGGTCGTATCCACCCCAATGAATGTGCTGGTGGGAAGATGATCTGGCTCCTTGACCGAGGCTGAGTTTTGATGAAGACAAATGCACATCACCAAAAGAAAGAAGAAAAGCTATTGAAGATCAAAGACTTAAAGAACTTGAAGTATATTTTATTTTTATAAGAGTCTTAGTCTTTTAGTAGCAAATATTTCAAACTCATAAGAAATCACAATGCCTTAAGAATAAAGATCTTAATCTAGGTTAATATAAGAGTTCCTAAGAAAAACCAAGTTATTTTTGAAAAGTTGGAAAAAGGCAAAAATAACTAGGTAATCGATTACCCTGTAGTAGTAATCGATTACCACTTACTGTTGAAAGTTAAATCCAAAATTTAATTGAGGTATTTAAACATTTTTAGATTCATATAAAAACCAAACAACTATTAAGTATGAATAAAACTTCTAACTGAAAAGAAAATGTAGGATTTATTACAGATTTTCAATCTGAAGTTTTAAATCAAAAAAAATTTTTTTATGTCTACAGAATAAGCGAAAAGACTTGTAAATAAAAAAGTCAAATATTCAAGGATAGTAATGAAGAACAAGTAGTAAGAAACCTAAAGCAAAAATATGAGTCAATGAATTAAATTAAGTGAGAGTTTAATAAAAATAGATTGGATCATTGTACTTGACTTGATAGACGAAATCAGCATTCAAACATAATAGTTAAGAAGAGGGAAAATTAAAGTAGACAAATATTCCCATCAGATTGGTAAATAAGCTGCGACGTAAATGTGAAAAATAATTTTTAAGAGGATACCAGCAGTTGATTCAGAAACAATACTGTACGTGAATAGTCAGGTCAGAAAAACGTTTATTTTTAAAAGATCAATAGCTGGATGTAACAATACATCTGGAATGAATGTTGATTTTTAAAATTTAGGCCGAAAAATTCTATTATTATTATAAACGATCCGTGTGGAAAAGTTATTAGTGTAAAGGTACACACTAAGGGATTCAAAGGATAATTACTGGAACATGGAGATTGAAGAAATTGACCTCAAACACTATTTATACATGTGGGGGTGAATAGACGAAAGAATGTATCCTCTGGATAGGAAAGTTTGTGATACACAAAAAATTAAATCAAGGATTTTACCACTAAGTCAAGTATTTGATAGACTAATATGAGAGTAAATTATAAGTCACAGGAGTAGTTGAGATAAGAAATGTTGATAAATTTGCAGGATAATGTTCGGAAAAAGTATAATCTAAAAACGGGATTACGAGCATGAACTATAGTTTAAGAATTAGGGAAGAATATAACTATCATAACGTAACATCAGTCTTGCGACTCAATATAACAACTGTGAAACAAAACTCAAGTTAAGTGATACATAATCGATTACCAGGGTAAGTAATCGATTACCATAACTCTCGGCATTTCTGGGAAATGAAATTTCAACTAGGGTAATCGATTACCGAGGTAATCGATTACCACAAGCAAAAATCTTCAGTATCAGTTATTTTTCAACTGGTAATCGATTACCACGGATAAGTAATCCATTACCACGTACTGTTACTGCGAAAATCTAACTTTTAAATTGAACCATTGTGTTCCAACTTGGTTCAACTTTTCCCAAACGACTTATACCTTTTGAAAGTGATTCTAAACACATTTTGGAACTCTATATAAACCTTGTAGGATCTCAGAATTAAAACATAACTTTTATACTCAAAAATCCAAGTTTTTGATACAAATTTCTTAGTTTTTATTCAAGAACACTTTGAAGTTTTTCAGAAAAACTTTCACATTCTTTGGAATTCTGAAAACTTCATAAGGAATTAAGATACATTGTGAGTTTGTAATTAAGCCATTTATTATCTTCATACTTGTACTCAAGTAATCACCATAAGGATTGGTGAGACATTGTAAAACAAGGATAGTGGTGTACTATCTTGTTGAAGTGAGTGAGTGATACAACATAGGGGGAGTCTAGGTGTGACTTTGCTTGTAAGTTAAACTCATTCAATAGTGGAAATATCTTGTGGTTTTTCAAGAGGACTGGACGTAGCCTTCAGTTGTAGAAGGTGAACCAGTATAATTTTCTGGTGTGATTTTTCTCATCCTTACAGTTTTTGTTTTATGCACTTCTTCTTCTTCTACTAAACTTTCTTCCGCTACAACTCTGTTAATTTGCACTTAAGTAGAAAAAGCTGAAAAGTTCCTAGTGATTTTTTAAAACAACTAATTCACCCCCCTCTTAGTTGGCCATCTATTCCTCCCAGCCGGTAGTGGTGTTGATGATGTGCCCCAATGTCGAGTGGTGGTAAACGGTAGAACATTCACCGAGAACTTAATTCGCTTGCCATAGTCCCGATTAGATTTAATTCGGGGAATGAATATGTGTATCTTGAAATATTCCTGCATATGAAATTACTTCCAATACATGAAGGTCTAGAAAGTTAAATGAAGTGAGGGATAAGCGTCTCCATTATATATATGAGATGATGTGAACATGGTATATGTATGAATTAACATGTTTGTGAGAAATGTGTTGTGGTCCTACCCGAAGTGGTAGTGGATTATCGTGTGTTGTGGGCCTACCCAAAGTGATAGTGGATTATCGTGTGTTGTGGGCCTACCCGAAGTGGTAGTGGATTATCCTTGCGAGGTAAACTGGCCGGATGTGGTCAAGAGCAAATTTAAGGTTGATTGTCCTAAGGGAAATAAAAATGCTTTGGAATGAATGAATATGCATGCTATAGAATATATATTATGAGATATATATACTATAGGGTGAAATAACTCTTTGAGATTAGTTGTTAATATCTGGTGATTTGTTTCGTGACGTGTGAATTATAGAAGCAAATGTCAACTGTCTCGGTGATGACTTGAATAATAATGTGAATGATTTCTTATAAGTGCATAGATCTGGGCTTTGATGATGCACGAGGAAGTTGTGTGGTTTAAGTTTTAGCGGGATAATCGATAAACGCAAATTTTGTTCTATGCGTACGTGGAAAGTGGTATCGGGACAACAAAGTTATTTTGACTTTTTGTACGTGAAACTTTTGGTCTATGATGATCGATCCTTTTGTAGTAGATCATTGGCAATGCACGATATAGTGGTGATGTACACCCATTTATCTGCTTTGATGTTGTACTGACAAAACTTGTTTCTGTTTCATTTGCGTCAGTAATTACTATGCATGATTGTAGTGTAATCGCATGAGAAAAAGGGTTTTTGAGTTATGATGAAATGATTATGTAAACATTGTTTTCATGACATGATTGCCATGAATTGTATGTTCAAACCATTTTCGAAAATCATTCTTGAGTGAAACGTAGCTTATGGCTAAACATTGATTTAGTATCATGTTGGAGAATAAAATTTTTTAGCAATCGTATCTTGATAAATATGAGGTTGTTAAAAACTTGGTGATACGATTATGCCCATGTGTTTCTAGACGTGCTGCAAGTGGAGTACTAAATATATATTTGCAAGTGTAATTGGGGTATCCATACCTAACGTATGTTATGGGACTGAGTGTTTGTAAATTTTCACTTGTCGATTGATATCGAAATATCTAGTTTTGGGTGAATCAATGGTTTCGTGTGTCCAATTGAGTCTAGAAATTGGTAATTCCCCTCT
Organism: Lupinus albus; assembly: GCA_009771035.1. Classification (NCBI taxonomy): domain Eukaryota; kingdom Viridiplantae; phylum Streptophyta; class Magnoliopsida; order Fabales; family Fabaceae; genus Lupinus; species Lupinus albus. Next base: position 12,301,200 of record CM019999.1, read on the forward strand.
ACTGTATTGTATGGTGGTGGAAATGTTTGATGTAATTGTATAATTATTGGATAGTTTGATTGCGTACACAAGGAGAGACTCTAAAAGTCTTAGTTGTTTAGATGCTTTTGTTGAGTGACTACCTTTTTTCTATGTAGTAGTGCATGCAATGTTGGGAATGCTATGGTAAATTTTGAGCAAATATTGATTATATTTCATGAGTGGGATGAATTGATGTTATTTCCTTGAGTGGATGTTGAATTATCTATTGCATGTTGGATGTTAAATGATGCATTGTGGTAGATGAGGGGATAAGGAGTTCCCCATTCCCTTGGTTTCGGAGGTGTTATTGTGATTCTCATAGTATGTAATGATCGTCTTGAACGATTGTTAGCTTGATAGGTCAGAGAGACTTATGATTCTTGATGAATATTGGGGAATCTTTATTCCGGTTACGGCTTCGTTCTCTTAGTTGTTCGAGTAGCTCGAGGTTGGGATCTTAATATTTGGACATTGATGAGTTAGTTCATGAATTGGTTTTGTGATATCACGGTTAAGTGGAGTGTTCCCTTGGTGGTCTTTTAAGTAATCGTAATGGATTAGATGATCGAGTATGAATTTGGTTGAGTTTATCTTATATCTAGTGTCGAGGCGATGATAGAATCTTCCTGAGAGTAACCTAATAAAAATTTTGGGACAAAATTTCTTTTAGGGGGGAAGGATTGTGACTCCCTAAATTTAAAGTCATTAAATTATAGTATCAGTCTGGGGACTCTCGCTTGAGTGAGAAAGGTGTCGCCTGGGTGAGAGTAACTCACCTGGGTGAGTGAAATACTGGGCTATACTGAAGGATTCTCGCCTGAGCGAGAATTGTCTCGCTTAAGCGAGAGCTGTCTTGCCTGAGCGAGAGTTTCCTCGCCTGGGCGAGAAGTGGCATTTTGGGTCTGTCGAGGCTGTGAGATTCTCGCTTGAGCGAGAGCATCAGATCTGAAATTTTAAAAATGCGGGATTTTCTCGCCTGAGCGAGAACCCAACGATTTCACTTTAAAATAGAAACCCTTAAACACTTCTAGGGTTAGAAATTGAGAGAGAAAAGAGGAGAAAGTGATTTTGAGAGCAAGAACTCGTGGGAATCATCTAGAAGCTTGAGAAGAGATCCTAAGGTTGGAGGAGGTAGCGAAGGAAACTTGTAAAGTTACCCAAGAACCGACCCCAACTCTCACCAAGGTAAGGATAATTCTTTAACTTGCGCATTGTAATGGAAAATGTGTGGAATTTTCTGGTTGTGGATAATAATCAAGTTACGAATCACTTATTTATTATAAACATATATGGGTATGTTTGAAATAATGGTTGCGTGGATTTACTGTTTATGAATTAATGGTGTATTAATGGAAAGAAAACAAGTTTTTAGCCGACCATGATGGGTTAGCGACTTTGACTCAAGTAATGTAGCAAACTTTGGCTCAAGTGATGTAGCAATGTATTAGCTGCCTTATGGTAACGGCTATTCGTAGCAATGTATGAGTTGCCTTGTAGTAACGGCTAGTCGTAGTAATGTATGAGTTGCCTTGTGGTAACGGCTATTCGTAGCAATGAATGAGTTGCCTTGTGGTAGCGACTATTCGTAGCAATGTATGAGTTGCCTTGTGGTAATGGCTATTCGTAGCAATGAATGAGTTGCCTTGTGGTAACGACTATTCGTAGCAATGTATGAGTTGCCTTGTGGTAACGGCTATTCGTAGCAATGTATGAATTGCCTTTGTCGTATTGGCTATTCGTAGCAATGTATGACTTGACCTTGTGATATTGACTATTCGTAGCAACGTCTAATTTGTTCCTGGTGGTAGGATAAATGGTTTGAGATTAACATAAATGGGATAGTTAAATATAAAAAAAAAGGATGAAATTATGTATAGATATAAGGAAGGGATATCGATGAGTTCAAGTAACATGCAAAATGATAAAGATAACAAGGTGGAATATATATATAACAAAGTATTATTTATATGTCATGATTAAACTGTTTATCTAACCTCATTGAAATGTGGATTAACATATGATTATGTTGAGTTTAAAACTTACTCATTTGTGTGTTTTGTGTATTTGTTATTGATAATCCCATTGCAAGTAAACCGTGAATTAAGGATGCTTGGTTTGGAGCCTTAGGAGCTTTAGACTCTGGATTCAATTATTTGCGTTTTTGTACTCTAACCGACTACTTGCAGATTTGAAATGATTGTAACTATGGTCATTATTTATTTGGATACTTGTAACCATACGGGCTGCTATTTTTGGGAACAATACTTTTGGGGCTCTTAGTACCCATGGGGATATTATTAATATGAATTATGTTTTTCTGCTTTATGAATGTATGTATGGATATTGCATGATAAATGGTCAGAAGTTAATTAAGGTAACTAATGTAACATACCTTAGGTTACTAATCACAAGACATAAGGAAAATGACTGTCGGCATGAGTTAAAATAATAAAAAAAATTCAGGGTAGAATTTGGGTCCTTACATCATATGTAAGGACCCAATTTTGTAACCCAAAATTTTTGAAACTTTATTCATGAATTCAAGTGATTACTTTTGAAATATATTACTTAAACGATTTGAAAAACCTGTGAGCATACAAATATCACTTATGTTCATGATTCAAATGCGGAAATAATCAAAACTATCCATTCACTAAAAACATACCATTACACTTTCTTTATCATACATATTATATACAATTATCCTTTCTCAAATAATACATCCATTTAACCTCATCAAAATAACCTCATTATACATGTAGGAGAAAGTAACTCATTCATAAATTCACTTTAACATGTTCTTTATATTACATGTCTTATTAAATTTCAATGTCGTGTATATAAAGTAACTACACTAATCGGTACTTTCTCCTCGAGCATCCAATGCACTATAGTCGCCACCTGAATTCCAATACATAACACATACAAGCAATACAAAAGGGAGTAAGAACCAACTACGACGACCGTAGCGTGGAATTACATGGAGTAATAACATTAAAGTATTACAACCTATAAAACATCTAAAATCAATCATATTAAACATATACCAATCAATACATTATACCACATAATGTTCATATATCCAATTAGCATTATCTTTATATCTCATTTAGACAATTCAATCGAATCAGTACAACATACCATAGGACATTTACTCCTTCAATTAACATCCTTTACAATTTACATACACAATTTATCCAATTCCATCTTCATCAAAATTCATATTACCATAGTTACTCGCAGATACCCAACAACAATCCCATACCTAAAGGCGGTACACTAATTTTCAAACAAATACAACACTTCTAAAGCAATACAATACTTGCTACGAATAGCCAATACCACGAAGGGCAAGTCAGTCATTTCCCAACGAGCGAATACCACGAAGGGCAAGTCAGTCATTGCTACGAATAGCCAATACCACGAAGGACAAGTCAATCATTGTTGTAACGACCCGATTTTCTACCCTTGAAATTTTTTTTCGTTTAATTTAATTTCATTCAATCACTCATAACTCACATTACCATTTTAATATCCTTACTTCAAAATCTTATTTCCCCTCCTCACACTCAATCCATGAATCAATAACCATATACATAATCATTTTACCTAGAACTTCTCATGAATCATTCTTGGAACTAATCTTATAACCTATTATATTATCATACAATTAATCTTGTAGAAAAACATAATTCATTCATATCATTCCCTATGAGTACTAAGACCTCAAAGGTTCTGATCCTCCAAAATAACATTACACATGGTTACAAATATCCATATAATGGTTAGTCATGATTACAATCATTTAAATCCGCAGGTAATCATTTAGAATACGAAAAACATAAATAGTGAATCCAAAGTCTAAAGCTCCTAAAGCTCCCGACCTGGCATACTTCATTCGTCTATTTACCTGCAATGGGATTATCAATGACAAAAGTACAAAACACACAAAGGAGTAAGTCATTAATTCAATAAACGTCATTATAAGATAATCCACATTAGAAAAAGGAGTTAATAAACCATTTTTTTTATAAATTCATTTTGTGCTACATTACTTGAGCCAAAGTTTTGCTACATAGCTTGAGCCAAAACGTTGCTACATAACTTGAGCCAAAGTATTGCTACATAACTTGAGCCAAAGTTTTGCTACATAGCTTGAGCCAAAGCATTGCTACATAACTTGAGCCAAAGTTTTGCTACATAGCTTGAGCCAAAGCATTGCTACATAACTTGAGACAAAGTATTGCTACATAGCTTGAGCCAAAGCATTGCTACATAACTTGAGCCAAAGCATTGCTTCATAACTTGAGCCAAAGTGTTGCTACATAACTTGAGCCAAAGTATTGCTTCATAACTTGAGCCAAAGTATTGCTTCATAACTTGAGCCAAAGTGTTGCTACATAACTTGAGCCAAAGTATTGCTTCATAACTTGAGCCAAAGTGTTACTACATAGCTTGAGCCAAAGCATTGCTACATAACTTGAGCCAAAGTGTTGCTACATAACTTGAGCCAAAGTCGCTAACCATCTATGGTCGGCTAAAAATATGTTTCCTTTTCATTGATTTCACTATCAACTATTTCCTGTAAATCCACGTCATCTTTAGTATAAACACACCCATATATGTTTATACTAAACACGTGATTCACAATATAATTATTGCATGATCAGAAATACACACGTTTTCCATCTTCCGTAAATCTACGCATACTTTAGTATAAACACACCCATATATGTTTATACTAAATGCGTAATTCACAACTCAATCATTGCATAACCAGAAAATACTTACATTTTCTATTCCAAATGCACAATTAAAGACTTATCCTTACCTTGGTGAGTATTGGGGTTCGGTTCTTGGCAACTTCTCGAATTCTACCAACACCACCTCCAACCTTAGGATCTCTCTTCTCATCCCACCACATAACACAATGTTAGTTATTTATTCCAAATATTACATAAACAACTTATTTTGCATCATTTAATCATACAAAATATTCATCATCAATATTCAACCATCTAAAACATGCATAACATCTCATATTTCAATATTTGGGGGTAAACTCATCTTCTACCTCTAACATTTTACTCATTCTCTCCTTTTACCACATTTTCACTTTTAGGGTTTTTGGGGTTTTCATGAATCAACCCACAACTTTTTCCATTCTTGAGATACTATCTCTAAACCAAGAGTTTACAAGATAAAAACAACATAAAACGAACCATAACTCTAACGGATGAGTTTCCATAATTTCTCATGTTATGAAAATAAATCCAACATACCCAAAACAAGTTAGAGAGGAAGAAGAAGAGTTAGGAACAAGAGGTTTACCTCTTCTCAAGCTCTAAGATGAGTCCTAAGGCTCCTTGCTCTTGAAAACCTCCCTTTTCTCTCTTCTCTTCAAGTTCTAACCCTAAAATGTGTTTGGGGTTTCTATTTTTAAAGAGCAGTCGTCGGGTTCTCGCTCAAGCGAGCCCATTCTCGCTCAAGCAGAATCTCACAGTAGCAATTTTCGCTTAACGCATAGATGTAATCGATTACATGGATTGTGTAATCGATTACATCGTGTAAAATGCACATATCTGATGCTTTTATCTGCATGTAATCGATTACATGTATTGTGTAATCGATTACATCATGTAAAATGCACATATCTGATGCTTTTATCTGCATGTAATCGATTACATGTATTGTGTAATCGATTACATCATGTAAAATGCATATCTGATGCTTTTATCTGCATGTAATCGATTACATGGACTGTGTAATCGATTACACTGCCCAAAATTGCCATTTCTCGCTCGGGTGATACAACTCTCGCTCAGGCGAGAATCCTCCAGTATAGCCCAAGATTTCACCCTCCCAGATGCACCTCTCTCGCTCAAGCGAGAATCTCTGGATCAAGCGAGGCTTCCAGGACTGATACTCTAATTTTTAAAGACTAAAATTCGGGGTGTTACAATTGCTCAACGCCAATACCACAAAGGGCAAGTCAGTTATTGCTCAACGAGCCAATACCACAAAGGGCAAGTCAGTCATTGCTACAAATAGCCAATACCACGAAGGGCAAGTCAGTCATTGCTCAACGAGCCAATACCACAAAGGGCAAGTCAATCATTGCTCAACGAGCCAATACCACAAAAGGCAAGTCAGTCATTGCAACGAATAGCCAATACCACGAATGGCAAGTCAGTCATTGCTCAAACGAGCCAATACCACAAAGAGTAAGTCAATTGTAACACCTCAAATTATCAACACGGAAAAATTCAATTCTTTTCTAACACAATATACTATTCATATATAAATCCTCCATTTAGGATTCAGTTCAATAAAAACCACTCTAATAGTATGGATACCAATAATAGAAAAACACCATACAGTAATTCCACAAACTAGTCTTTTAATCTATTAAAAGAACATTAAGACATGGGTGAAGAATTCCCATAAACGGAAAGGACACATGTCACAATCTCAACCTGTACTGGACCCTCCAGTACAGGAGAGGATCCGTTTTCGTTAAAATCTTAATTATGCATTGCTCTCTCCTGTAATGGAGAGGATACAGACTCCCAATAAATATACTTACACATTACATTAATAAGCACAATACACATAAAAAAAACTAAATATTTCAGAAATAAGAGTGAGACTCATCTCCATTAATGGAAAAGAAAGTATTATCAAATATCAAAAGAAAAATAATATGCATTAACATTTGTACCATTTTTATCTAAAGTTAGATTACACTTTTACCCTTAAAACTTAAAGAAAATAACTTTTTCACTCTTCATTAATGGAGAGAAGTCTCATTCCATAAATACTAGATAAGAGTTTGTAGCTAGGTATTTGACCAAATATGATTATCCAGTTCTTACAAAACCTATCACTAAAATATCTCATCATTTATTTGTATTATTTTTATTGAAAAATTGATAATGTTTTACATCTAAACGATGAATAATGATGTCCTTAATGTATAAAAACACTTACAATATCAGTGATTCAAGAGTCATTCCTTCATAGTACATGTAAATTCAAGACAAAGATTTCCACCACTTGTTAGGAGTCATACATTTCACTAACTTGGTTTTCATGTCCATAGGAGTGTTCATTCCAAACCAAACTTCTCCTTCATCATTTTCATCAATTTTCTCCACCATACCCAACCCTTTGGTAAATGCACTAGGCATAACAATTTTCTTCCATTTGAACAAACTACCCTTCTTTTTCTCCACCATCTGCACTTGCATTACATTGTATTGTTTTTTAAGCCTATGCATATCTTCCTTTAGCTTCCTTATCTCAACTTGTTGATCGTTTATTTCACGCTTCGAAAGACACCTTGTTGGTGCATTTTCAAACCCTCCACCATTATTTGGACTCGATCTTGTGCCACTGAATAAGGATCCACTCCGATACTGGAACCGATTTTGCTTGGTTTGTTCTGAGAGGAGTATATAGTGGATGTTGAAAAACACATTAACAAGTAGCAGCATTGGTTCATATGAGGCTAACAAATTATGACCAACATTTTCATTAGGGTTGACAATAAAATGAATAACTTGATATTTGTTTAAAACTCTACTGGTTATTTAGTTCGATAAATTTGGTTCATGAATCAAAAGAGTTGAATTTGAACTAAAAATAAAATACAATCCAATTATATATATACACACACACGATGATGATCATGCAAGAGCAATTTATCATATAAACTTTATTAGAATAAATCAATGTGATACAAATATATATAGATAATTAAGATTTAAAGTTAATTGATGAACATATGACCACTTAAAAAAGTAATGTGTGCTTATATTTTAATTTTAATGTTTAATTCAAATATCATTTAATGATATATTAACTATTCTAAATTTTTATATTAAAATTTCTTTTAACTCTAGCATTATATATATACATTCTTTATTATGTAAAATTTAATTTATAATTGCATTTATTATTAACATTTGTAAACTTCATGTCACGTTCAAATTTATGCTAATCATTGATATAAATTTTAATTTAGCCAAACATAAACTAAAAAAATAATTTAACATTAACCTTGGTTTGGTTTGAAAAACTGAAGTAAACCAAATTGGACTTATACTTTTATATTGAACAATAACATCTCACAGCAAAATCTAAAATAATTATCTCAATATCATAATGTTTTCCTATTTTATCTTTATTATCTTCTAATTTCTACCAAAAACCATATAACCTAATAATATAATTTTCTAATTTAAATTTAGCCTTCATGGTAACCTCTATCAAAAACTCTTAAACTGTTTCTCTCATGTTCTCTCTAATCATTTTTCTCATCATTGTAACACCTCAAATTTGTAAAGCGGAAAAATTCAATCATATTCTAATATAATAAAATTTCATACAATTTAAAATTTCTCTTCAACCAGGAATACTCTAATAATATAGATAAAACTATGAAAGGAAAGACAACACAATGATTCCACAACACTAGTTTTTACACCTTTTAGTCTATTAAACCAAACATCTAAAACATAATGAAACTCCCATAAACGGGTCCAATATCAACACATATCGTCTTTGAATAATCATAAAAACTCATGCTAAATTCCAAATGCAAGCTAATTCACTTCAAGACTTGGATGTATCTTATTCCTTGGCTCCACCTACAATCCGATTGCCACGAATCGAGTAAACAAGACAACATAGAGAGAGTCAGTCATTAAATAAATGCAATATATAACATGGTGGATTTAAATAGAATTATAACATTAGAACATAGCAAAACAGGAACCACGCATCATTACAGCACAACACATCCATAAATTACAATGAACCCTTAATGATAACCATACCATCCATCTATAATATAACAAACTCGCAACCATCCGAACCACAATAAAAAATCCAAACTACAAGTGCATACCCAAAATCCATACCACGAAGGCAGGTCAAAATCCATACCACTAAGGCAGGTCAAAATCCATACCACGAAGGCAGGTCAAAATCCATACCACGAAGGCAGGTCAAAATCCATACCACGAAGGCAGGTCAAATTTCATACCACGAAGGCAGGTCAAAATCCACACCACGAAGGCAGGTCAAACTCCATACCACGAAGGCAGGTCAAAATCCATACCACGAAGGCAGGTCAAAATCCATACCACAAAGGCAGGTCAAATTCCATACCACGAAGGCAGGTCAAACTCCTTACCATAGTCAAACAAGCCATTCACAACAATGGGACTAACGCGGTTAAATAGGAAACTCATGAGATTTCCCGTTTAATCGTGTTAACCAAATGAAGTCCTCCAACTAGTGAGTGTCGTTGGAGTTTCCAATGTCATGATTCTAATACCACAAGGTTTAATACTGCTCCCTCACTTGAGTAGTCACTAATGCTTTGCACTAAAGCTCAGTTGCGTTCTCCGCCGTTTCCTCCAACCTTAGGGTCTTTCAACCCAACACAACAACAATTACAACATATCAAGTTACACTTCAAAACACTAGCAATACTAACCAATACTCCTACAACACAAGAAAACATTATCCATTCATTTCATCTTCAACAAAAAGGTTTCCGTAATGATGCCATGACTCTACGGTTTTGAAAACAACTTCTCACACACCCATTTTGAAAAACAACTCATACACTATGAGTTTTACAAGGTTTTCCAAAGCAAAACGGACCAAAATGCAAAGAGAGGATTTATGGGGTTTTATCCCAAAACATGGAGAAGAAACCCCATTCATAATGATGATATTCAACCATAAGAGAGGCTAGGCTAAACGATTTACCTCTTCTCCGGTCTCTTCCTTCACTCTAAGGGTGCACAACTCCTCAAACTGTTCCTCTTCTCTTTGTTTTTCGAAAAATAATACCCAATTCTCACTTGGGACGTCTATTTTAGGTTTTAGGATTTTAGACTCTCGCTCAAGCGAGGTTAGGCTCGTTTGGGCGAGAACCCACGACTCTTCGCATCATTCAGGAACTGATGCTCTCGCTCGGGCGAAAGTTTCTCGCCCAGGCGAGATTTATCCAGTAGCAACACCACTCTCACGCTTGAGCGAGCTCCATCTCGCTAAGGCGAGATTCCCAGGAAAATACCTGGGAACAACACTGAGTCCCTCGCTTGGACGAGCTCCTCTCGCTCAAGCGAGAATCACCCAGTAACTTCCAGACTTCCTGCTATCCACTATATTAAAAAATTGCAAATTTTGGGATGTTACATCAGTCATTGCTCAACGAGCCAATACCACAAAGGGCAAGTCAGTCATTGCTCAACGAGCCAATACCACGAAGGGCAAGTCAGTCATTGTTACGAATAGCCAATACCACGAAGGGCAAGTTAGTTATTGCTCAACGAGCCAATACCACAAAGGGCAAGTCAGTCATTACTCAACGAGCCAATACCACGAAGGGAAAGTCAGTCATTGGTCAACCTGTAACACCCTGAATTTTAGTCTTTAAAATTATAGTATCAGTCCTGGAAGTCTCGCTTGAGCGAGAGATTCTTGCCTGAGCGAGAAAGGATCACATGGGAGGGTGAAATCCTGCGCTATACTGGAAGATTCTCGCCTGAGCGAGAGTTGCCTCGCCTGGGCGAGAAATGGCAAACTGGGGCTGTTGACACTGTGAGATTCTTTTTTTAAAAAAAAACAGTGTAATCGATTACACAATCCTGGTAATCGATTACATGCTGATAAACTAACCAGACCTGTGTATTTTACATGATGTAATCGATTACACTATACTCGTAATCGATTACAACATATTAAAAGCAGCAGATATGTGCATTTTTAACTGATGTAATCGATTACACCATATGGTAATCGATTACATTTATTCGCTGAGCGAGAATTGCTCACTATGAGATTTTCGCTTGAGCGAGAATGGGCTCGCTTGAGCGAGAACCCGACGACTGCTCTTTAAAAATAGAAACCCCACACACATTTTAGGGTTAGAACTTGAAGAGAAGAGAGAGAAAGGAGCTTTTCAAGAGCAAGGAGCCTTAGGACTCATCTTAGAGCTTGAGAAGAGGTAAACCTCTTGTTTCTAACTCTTCTTCTTCCTCTCTAACTTGTTTTGGGTATGTTAGATCTATTTTCAAAACATGAGAAACCATGGAAGCTCACCCTTTAGAGTTATGGTTCGTTTTATATTATTTTTCTCTTGTAAACTCTTGGTTTAGAGTTGTATTTGATGAATGGAAAGGTTATGTGGGTTATTCATGAAAACCCCTAAAACCCCCAAAATGAGAATATGAGTAAAAAGAGAAATAGATGAAATGTTAGATGTGGATGATGAGTTTGTGATTTAATCTTGATATATGAGATAAACATGTGTGTTAAATGTTTGGAAACTTGTATAGAAGTAGTTTTGGGGATCTTGAAAATATGTGAATCCATTGTATGTTGGATGATGAAATATGAGTCGTTATGTATTATTTTGAATAAATGACTGACATTGTTGTTATTGATGGGAATAAGATCCTAAGGTTGGAGGAGATCGTGGAGGAAACTGGTAAAGTTACTCACCAACTGAACCCCAATACTCACCGAGGTAAGGATAAGTCTTTAATTTTGCATTTGAAATAGAAAATGTGTATTTTCTGGATATGCAAAGACTAAGTTGTAAATTACGCATTTAGTATAAACATATATGGGTATGTTTATATTAAAGAAGGCGTAGATTTACGGAAAAGGAAAATGTGGGTATTTTCTGGTTATGAAATGATTGAGTTGTAAATTATGCATTTAGTATAAACATATATGGGTGTGTTTATATTAAAGCAGGCGTAAGGTTACGGAAATGGAAAATGTGTGTATTTACTAGTTATGCCATAATTATATTGTGAATTACGTATTTAGTATAAACATATATGAAGTGTTTATACTAAAGATGGCGTGGATTTACGGGAAATGATTGATGGCAAATCGATGAAAGGAAAAAAATATTTTTAGTCGACCATGAATGATTAGCGACTCTGGCTTGAATATAGAAGCATACACTCTGGCTTGAGTATAGAAGCATACACTCTGGCTTGAGTATAGAAGCATACACTCTGACTTGAGTATAGAAGCATACACTCTGGCTTGAGTATAGAAGCATACACTCTGGCTTGAGTATAGAAGCATACACTCTAGCTTGAGTATAGAAGCATACACTCTGGCTTGAGTATAGAAGCATACACTCTAGCTTGAGTATAGAAGCATACACTCTGGCTTGAGTATAGAAGCATACACTCTGACTTGAGTATAGAAGCATACACTCTGACTTGAGTATAGAAGCATAAACTCTGGCTTGAGTATAGAATAGCTTGAGTATATAAGCGCGATTTGTGTTAAGAAAAATGAGAATCTGCTTTTAGCTAACCCTAAGGGGTGTAGCGACTTTGGCTCAAGTTATGCATCAAGACAAAATGAATTTCGAAAATGGTTTACTATCCCCTTTTCTAATGTGGATTATCTTATAATGACGTTTATTGAATTAACGACTTACTCCTTTGTGTGTTTTGTACTTTTGTCATTGATAATCCCATTGCAGGTAAATAGATGAATGGAGTATGCTAGGTCGGGAGCTTTAGGAGCTTTAGACTTTGGATTCACTATTTACGTTTTTGTACTTTAAATGACTACTTGCGGATTTGAATGATTGTAACCATGGTTAACATTTATTTGGGTATTCGTAACCATGTGTACTGTTATTTTTGGAGGGTTATAACTTTTGGGCTCTTAGGACCCATGGGGAATAATAATGGATGAATTATGTTTTTCTGCAATATTAATTGTATGATAATATAATAGGTTAAAAGATTTGTTCAAGTAATGATTCATGAGGATTTCTAAGTAAAATGAATATGTATGTCGCCATTGATTCATGGATTGAGTATGAGGAGGGAAATAAGAGTTTGAAGTAAGGATATTAAATTGGTAATGTGAGTTATGAGTGATTGCATGGAATTGAATTAAAATGAGAAAAAATTTCAAGGGTAGAATTTGGGTCCTTACACAACCTCTTAAGGGAGCTAAAATAGATTTTCTTCCCATTGTTTCACAATCATATACAACAAGAAAATCCACGCATTTTATAACATCATATATAATTTAAATACTTCCCTTACGTCACATTTCACCATAATACCCACCACTACAACCATGTCATAATATTCATATTCATCCCATACTTTTCTACATATAAACAACTCACAACATAATCATTATCACACAACATATTCATGTCAATTTATTGCCATTAAACAACTCATCACACAATCATTATTACAAACATACCCATATATATTTATAACAAATAAGTGACTCACAACTTAGCCATTATCATAAATATACTCATATCTTTTTAACACAATAAACAACTCATAACATATTTATCATGTAACGACCCGATTTTCTACCCTTGAAAATTTTTCATTTATTTTAATCCTTTCTTACATACAGTCGTCACCTTCATTGAAAACTCTCAAGTATCACTCTTTGAAAATACCCTTTACCCTATTATATTATCATACACATTTATGTTGCGGAAAAACATAATTCATTTAGATAACATTTACCACCTACATCCAGTTACGGGTTTTCCAAGGTTATAACGTCCATAACTACATGTCACCATATTATCCTAATCATATTACATTTATCCCAAAATGCTATCAAATCAACTACAACGTCGAATAGCAATAAAGACACTCAAGTAAATAGACACAAAGACTTCCTATTTGAGCTTCATCCTCAAAATCCTTCATTTACCTACAATGAGATTATCATAAACAACACGCAAAACAAAAGGGAGTAAGTCATTAGTTCAAACTAACATCACATGATAATCCACATTCAAATACAATCAAGCTTTGATGTAATTCATAAACACACATACCAAATTATAAACATTCAAATCATCTTCCTTTAATTTCCACTTTACTCATATTCATCCTATAGTATATATATCTCATAATATATATTCTATAGTATGCATATTACGTTCGTTCGAAACATCATCGGTCTCGTTCTTCATACCCACCCTATAACATATATATCCCATAATATATATCTTATAGCATGTATATTACTTTCTTTCTCAACATCTTCCTTTTTATCGCTCATATTCACCCTATAGAATATATATCCAATACTATATATCCTATAACATGCATACAGCATTCATGTCATTTCTCGTCATTCATATTCACACTATAGAATATATATCCCATACTATATACCCTATAGCATGCATATGACTTTCATGTGACATTCACGTTTCTCATCATTCATATTCACCCTATAGAATATATATCCCATACTATATATCCTATAGCATGCATATGACTTTCATTTTGACATTCAGTTCTCATCCTTCCTATTCACCTTATAGAATATATATCCCATACTATATATCCTATAACATGCATATGACTTTCATTACTCCGAGTCATCTTTTCATTGGGCCTCCCCCAACAATGTTACTTTCAATTGAGTCATCTTTTCATTGGGCCTCCCCCAACAATGTTACTTTCATCGGAGTCATCTTCTCATTGGGCCTCCCCCAACAATGTTACTTTCATCGAGTCATCTTTTCATTGGGCCTCCCCAACAATGTTACTTTCATCAGAGTCATCTTTTCATTGGGCCTCCCCCAACAATGTTACTTTCATCGGAGTCATCTTTTCATTGGGCCTCCCCCAACAATGTTACTTTCATCGAGTCATCTTTTCATTGGGCCTCCCCCAACAATGTTACTTTCATCGGAGTCATCTTTTCATTGGGCCTCCCCCAACAATGTTACTTTCATCTGAGTCATCTTTTCATTGGGCCTCCCCCAACAATGTTACTTTCATCGAGTCATCTTTTCATTGGGCCTCCCCCAACAATGTTACTTTCATCGAGTCATCTTTTCATTGGGCCTCCCCCAACAATGTTACTTTTATCGGAGTCATCTTTTCATTGGGCCTCCCCCAACAATGTTACTTTCATTTATAACAGAAAAGTCACGCATTTTCCAACATAATGCATAAATTACAGACGTATCATTTTAAATCATTACCTCTTTCACATACCTCATTCATATCAGTAAGTATGATTTAGAGCCACTTATCCCTTACCTTGGTGAGTGTTGGGGATCGGTTCCGAGTAACTTTAAAAGTCTCCTCCGCGATTTCCTCCAACCTTAGGATCTTTCCTCATTTCCACCAATAACAAGAATGTTAGTCATTTATTCCAAATATCACATAAACAACTTACTTTGCATCATTTAATCATACAAAATATCCATCATCAATATTCAACCATCTAAAACATGCATAACATCTCATATTTCAATATTTCCAAAACTACTTCAATACAAGTTTCTAAATATCAAAGCATACATGTTCATCTCATATAACAACATCAAAGCACTACTCATTATCCACATCTAACATTTCATCTCTTTCTCTTTATACTCCTATTCTCATTTTGGGGGGTTTTTGGGGGTTTTTCATGAATAACCCATAAAACTTTCCATTCATCAAATACCAACTCTAAACCATGAGTTTACAAGATAAAAACAACATAAAACGAACCATAACTCAAAAGAATGAGTTTCCATGGTTTCTCATGTTTTGAAAATAAATCCAACATACCCAAAACAAGTTAGAGAGGAAGAAGAAGAGTTAGTAACAAGAGGTTTACCTCTTCTCAAGCTCCAAGATGAGTCCTAAGGCTCCTTGCTCTTGAAAAGCTCTCTTCTCTCCCTTCTCTTCGAAGTTCTAACCCTAAAATGTGTTTTGGGTTTCTATTTTATAGACACTGCGATAAGTGTAATCGATTACAAGCATAGTGTAATCGATTACACTGTGTAAATTATACAGGCATCGTCGCTATGTAATCGATTACCAACATGGTGTAATCGATTACCAACATGGTGTAATCGATTACATTATACGATGTAATCGATTACCATAAGTGTGTAATCGATTACACAGTGTAAATTACAAAGGCATCGTCGCGATGTAACCGATTACCAACATGGTGTAATCGATTACATTGTGTCAGATGTACATATCTGATGCTTTTAATCATCATGTAATCGATTACCAGGACTGTGTAATCGATTACCAGGACTGTGTAATCGATTACACTGTGTCAGATGCACAGGTCTGATTAGTTTATCAGCATGTAATCGATTACCAGCAATGTGTAATCGATTACACTGTGTCAACAGCCCAAAATTGCCATTTCTCGCCTAGGCGAGACAACTCTCACTCAAGCGAGAATCCTCCAGTATAGTCCAGGATTTCATCCTCCCAGGTGATCCTTTCTCGCTCAGGCGAGAATCTTTCGATCAAGCGAGGCTTCCAGGACTGATACTATAATTTTAAAGATTAAAATTTGGGGTGTTACAATCCTCCCCCTCTTATAAGAATTTTCGTCCCCGAAAATTAAACACACCTCGGAAAATAAAATCATCACCTAGACCTTAGGCACAAGAATGTTCAACCAAAATCACAATTCGATTCTCTAATCCATTAAGATTACTTAATCAGTCACTAAGGGCATACACCACTAAACCATGATATCACCAAACCAATTCATGAACTAACTCCTCAATGTCCAAATATTAAGATTCTAGCCTCGAACAACATTGAATACCATGAGAACTAAACCGTAATTCAGACTAAAGATCTTTTCTACATTTTTCAAGAACCATAGGTATCCATCACATATCCATCTATAAATCCTAACATACGTTAAGAATCCCGATAACACTCTCGAATTTCAGCGAATGGGGAACCCCTTATCCCACATCTATCTAAATGCATCTTTTAACATCCGTCATACACTAACTAGTTTCATCTCCACTCGAGAATCTAGCACAATTTCATTTTACTCGATCAACAAAATACCTACACAAAAGTCTCTTAATGCCTCATCTATTGTACACAATCAAACTATCCACTAATTGTGTAATTACATCGAATATTTCTACCATCAAATCTTATCGTCTAAAGAAATTACCAATTTCTAGCCTCCACTGAAACCATAAAACCATTGATTCACGCCAAAACTAGATATTATGTCCTCAATCGGCCAGCACAAGTCGACCAATACTCAAACCTACAACTTGCGTTCGGTTTGGTCATCCCAATTCCGTTAGCAAAGATAAACTTATTAACTCACTCGTTATATGTCCAGAAATACATGGGCGTCTCATATCACTAAACTTTTAACAACCTCATACTTATTCCGATATGGTTGCTAAAATTTCGGAATTCTCCCACATGATACTAAATCACTATTTAGCCTCAAGCTATGTCTCACCAAATAATAGTTTTCGAAAGCGTTTTGAATCCACGACTCATGGCGACCACGTCGTAAAACACAGTTTGCATAATCGTTTCTACATACCCAAAACCTTTTCTCATATATACCATGGTTCCTTACTTCGAAAGGGTACAAATATCTAAATCTCATATTTTTAGATACTTTTTCAGACCTATTGCCGATACTAAGTAGCAGTGCAATTACTGACGTTCACGAAACAGCAACAACTTTTGCCGGTACAACATTCCATGCAAACAATTTAGGTACGCCACCACTATTCCATGCATTTCCAATGTCCTACCGCAAAAGAACCGATCATTTGATTCAAAAGTTTCACTGCTAATAAAATGTATTCATTTCATCGACGGGGTAAGTAACTCGACTAGCCTCTTTTCTCGACCATCAGTATAAATCTTACCCCCTTAGCATACACATACATATCAATGCATACTAAATTTAAATATTCACCTCAACAATTACACAGAGTTAAACATAACACGATTTTGCTGACCGCTAGTCCATTTCCAGGATTAAATCCAACTGGGACATTATCGCGCATATCAACACTATAGTAAACGTTCTACCATTTACCCCAACCGTACACTGAGACACTCCCGATCCAAAATAAGTTTTTGAGGTTCAACATCCTCGCACATAGCTTGGTGTTCAATACCAATATACATTTGTTACGGCGGGTACTCATCTTTTACAAAAAAAAAAAAAAATTTCATAGACCAGAAGCTTCATACACAAGAATCAAAAATAACTTTTTCATACTTAATCGATTTTGGGGTACCAACCATAGGTCACCTCAAAATGATAATACATCTGATTAGTCAACGTCCCTGTAAACACATTAGTCGCAAGGACCTTTAGGTAATTTATCCAACCTCTATTTCATTTTCGAAATATGAGTTTCACCTCTTAGCGTGCGCATACACACTAAGGCCAACAAAGGGAATTAACCTTTAACAACTCATAAGAGAAAACAAGCATCCCCGACTTAAACATTTTTCTTGTCAGTATACTTATTATAAAAGTCAATCATTCATAGACGAAAGTCCCCTTTCCAAGACAAAATAAATAGTTCTTTCAAATTTTAACATCTCGAAATACTAACGAGTTCTTAAATACCCTC
This sequence comes from Lupinus albus, assembly GCA_009771035.1. NCBI lineage: Eukaryota > Viridiplantae > Streptophyta > Magnoliopsida > Fabales > Fabaceae > Lupinus > Lupinus albus. The sequence continues at coordinate 12,319,660 of CM019999.1, forward strand.
TCGTGACATTTACTGAATAAACACCGATCCCTTTTTCGAATGAGAGTCCTGACTCTCTTAGCCGACATTGGCCCCATACCACTAGCCTGGTCAGAGACCTTGCATAGATCCCCAACTGCTACAACCCTGTCAGCGCTATTCAATCATAACATGATTTGCCGACAATCAGTCAAATCCCAGAATTATATCTAACTGGGATAACGACAAGCAGACTGAGTCTATGGTAAATATCACACCATTTACCACAACCGGACTCTAGAACATAAACGTCGACACCACCACCAGCACAAAGATTGGGGTCGACGCGACCAAGTCGGAAGCAATGACTCAGTTTACAATCTCAGCCGGTTTTCACATTTAACATATATAAGGGAGTGTGTCGCTCCCGAATCAACAACACTAAACAAGGAATACCTGTCACCATGCGTTTACCTCTCGCCGGATCATCAACACCCGATGTCCCTGCGCCACTTGGGGTAACCATCCGACCGTGGTCCCTTGCCTCCCCAGCATGCATGACATTAGGTCTCCGATCCAGCTTGGGAGCCACGCTCCGATTCAAATTTCGTAAGTTTTCATTCATGCCCTGAAGCACTTCTAACATCTGTGCCAAGAGATCTTCGGAAGTATTCTGGCTCGTTTCTCTTCCTCTTTCAGCCATGCGTACCTGCACTCACGTACTTGTCAGTAGACTAATTTTATAACCAGACAAACATCACATAAACACACAACCGTCAATGCTAACCAAGCAGTTCAAGCACATAAAGATCACAAAGAAGCATGTAAGGCCATATCCTAGGCCGCAGGATTAACTATCCTCTAATACCATATTGTAACGACCCGATTTTCTACCCTTGAAAATTTTTCATTTATTTTAATCCTTTCTTACATACAGTCGTCACCTTCATTGAAAACTCTCAAGTATCACTCTTTGAAAATACCCTTTACCCTATTATATTATCATACACATTTATGTTGCGGAAAAACATAATTCATTTAGATAACATTTACCACCTACATCCAGTTACGGGTTTTCCAAGGTTATAACGTCCATAACTACATGTCACCATATTATCCTAATCAGATTACATTTATCCCAAAATGCTATCAAATCAACTACAACGGCGAATAGCAATAAAGACACTCAAGTAAATAGACACAAAGACTTCCTATTTGAGCTTCATCCTCAAAATCCTTCATTTACCTACAATGAGATTATCATAAACAACACGCAAAACAAAAGGGAGTAAGTCATTAGTTCAAACTAACATCACATGATAATCCACATTCAAATACAATCAAGCTTTGATGTAATTCATAAACACACATACGAAATTATAAACATTCAAATCATCTTCCTTTAATTTCCACTTTACTCATATTCATCCTATAGTATATATATCTCATAATATATATTCTATAGTATGCATATTACGTTCGTTCGAAACATCATCGGTCTCGTTCTTCATACCCACCCTATAACATATATATCCCATAATATATATCTTATAGCATGTATATTACTTTCTTTCTCAACATCTTCCTTTTTATCGCTCATATTCACCCTATAGAATATATATCCAATACTATATATCCTATAACATGCATACAGCATTCATGTCATTTCTCGTCATTCATATTCACACTATAGAATATATATCCCATACTATATACCCTATAGCATGCATATGACTTTCATGTGACATTCACGTTTCTCATCATTCATATTCACCCTATAGAATATATATCCCATACTATATATCCTATAGCATGCATATGACTTTCATTTTGACATTCAGTTCTCATCCTTCATATTCACCTTATAGAATATATATCCCATACTATATATCCTATAACATGCATATGACTTTCATTACTCCGAGTCATCTTTTCATTGGGCCTCCCCCAACAATGTTACTTTCAATTGAGTCATCTTTTCATTGGGCCTCCCCCAACAATGTTACTTTCATCGGAGTCATCTTTTCATTGGGCCTCCCCCAACAATGTTACTTTCATCGGAGTCATCTTTTCATTGGGCCTCCCCCAACAATGTTACTTTCATCGAGTCATCTTTTCATTGGGCCTCCCCCAACAATGTTACTTTCATCAGAGTCATCTTTTCATTGGGCCTCCCCCAACAATGTTACTTTCATCGGAGTCATCTTTTCATTGGGCCTCCCCCAACAATGTTACTTTCATCGAGTCATCTTTTCATTGGACCTCCCCCAACAATGTTACTTTCATCGGAGTCATCTTTTCATTGGGCCTCCCCCAACAATGTTACTTTCATCGGAGTCATCTTTTCATTGGGCCTCCCCCAACAATGTTACTTTCATCGAGTCATCTTTTCATTGGGCCTCCCCCAACAATGTTACTTTCATCGAGTCATCTTTTCATTGGGCCTCCCCCAACAATGTTACTTTTATCGGAGTCATCTTTTCATTGGGCCTCCCCCAACAATGTTACTTTCAATTATAACAGAAAAGTCACGCATTTTCCAACATAATGCATAAATTACAGACGTATCATTTTAAATCATTACCTCTTTCACATACCTCATTCATATCAGTAAGTATTATTTAGAGCCACTTATCCCTTACCTTGGTGAGTGTTGGGGATCGGTTCCGAGTAACTTTAAAAGTCTCCTCCGCGATTTCCTCCAACCTTAGGATCTTTCCTCATTTCCACCAATAACAACAATGTTAGTCATTTATTCCAAATATCACATAAACAACTTACTTTGCATCATTTAATCATACAAAATATTCATCATCAATATTCAACCATCTAAAACATGCATAACATCTCATATTTCAATATTTCCAAAACTACTTCAATACAAGTTTCTAAATATCAAAGCATACATGTTCATCTCATATAACAACATCAAAGCACTACTCATTATCCACATCTAACATTTCATCTCTTTCTCTTTATACTCATATTCTCATTTTGGGGGGTTTTTGGGGGTTTTTCATGAATAACCCATAAAACTTTCCATTCATCAAATACCAACTCTAAACCATGAGTTTACAAGATAAAAACAACATAAAACGAACCATAACTCAAAAGAATGAGTTTCCATGGTTTCTCATGTTTTGAAAATAAATCCAACATACCCAAAACAAGTTAGAGAGGAAGAAGAAGAGTTAGTAACAAGAGGTTTACCTCTTCTCAAGCTCCAAGATGAGTCCTAAGGCTCCTTGCTCTTGAAAAGCTCTCTTCTCTCCCTTCTCTTCGAAGTTCTAACCCTAAAATGTGTTTTGGGTTTCTATTTTATAGACACTGCGATAAGTGTAATCGATTACAAGCATAGTGTAATCGATTACACTGTGTAAATTATACAGGCATCGTCGCTATGTAATCGATTACCAACATGGTGTAATCGATTACCAACATGGTGTAATCGATTACATTATACGATGTAATCGATTACCATAAGTGTGTAATCGATTACACAGTGTAAATTACAAAGGCATCGTCGCGATGTAATCGATTACCAACATGGTGTAATCGATTACATTGTGTCAGATGTACATATCTGATGCTTTTAATCATCATGTAATCGATTACCAGGACTGTGTAATCGATTACCAGGACTGTGTAATCGATTACCAGGACTGTGTAATCGATTACACTGTGTCAGATGCACAGGTCTGATTAGTTTATCAGCATGTAATCGATTACCAGCAGTGTGTAATCGATTACACTGTGTCAACAGCCTAAAATTGCCATTTCTCGCCTAGGCGAGACAACTCTCACTCAGGCGAGAATCCTCCAGTATAGTCCAGGATTTCACCCTCCCATGTGATCCTTTCTCGCTCAGGCGAGAATCTTTCGATCAAGCGAGGCTTCCAGGACTGATACTATAATTTTAAAGATTAAAATTTGGGGTGTTACATATCATCATACAACATATTAACGATAGAACCATTTCTTATGACGATGTGTTACCATAAATGAGCATATTGCATTTTAATTAAATAAAACGATTTTTACGACTCATATATCTCTACATTTATGGCTAATACCTCTTCATGGAAAATAAAGACTCTAACATGGACCACAAACTTCCAAGAGAGTTTTTATTCGTTAATATTCTCCGTTTCTTGAGGGAAATCGGAGAAGATGACTCTAATGAAATACTCTATGATCACAATGATCTTCTCCCTCACCTTAGGTTGCGTAAGCTCCGTTGCTCCGCAAAAGAGCCACATCTCCCTCCATTTTCTCCAAATCTCCATCGTTCCATTTTTCACATCCAAGATTTTCCAAATGTGCCACCAAGAAGTAATAGAAAGAGGTTTTGATGTTTAGTGGGGGGGAAATGGTTCATTTGGGTGTAGCCGCCGTTGGGAGAGAAAAGGGAAGAGAGAAAATGAATATTAGGGTTTTTAGATCCTTTTTTTCACTTTTATATCTGCGTAGCCTCGCTCGGGCGAGAATGGCTCGCTTGGGCGAGAATTTCGCCGTTTTTAACTTTTCAACTATAACGCTCTCGCCCAGGCGCGAATTTCTCGCTCGGGCGAGAATCGGGAAGTATCCTAAGGCCCCTCTCTAGCCTGGGCGAAAATTCTAGCTCGAGCTAGAATTTCACATCTTTGCCCAGATTTCTCTTTCGCTCAAACGACCACTCCTTCGCTTGGGCGAGGTTCCCATAATTCTCAAACTTAAAACGTTGAGTCTCTCGCTTAGGCGTGACCCTCTCGTCCAAGCGAGAATTTTCAAGTATACACCTCAACACTCTAAGTTTTTCAATCATTCCGAAAACAAAATTTGAGCTGTTACATCATATATGTAAGAGTTTTGGAGTGATTCAAAGCATGTAAATGATTAAATAAACATTGCCCAATAAAAAAGTATCCAAAGAAACAAACAAATTAACAAAATACATACATGTTATCACATGTGTAGAGAATCCATACTATCAAAAGTTCACTCATTGATGCAAAAAATCAGCAAAAATTATTCGTGCATTCGCACGGGGCAGTATTTATTGCCGCATGATAAGAACACACATGTTACCCGTGTATTCGAATTGTTAAGAATACACATATTAAACATACATTCGTATGGTTAATAACACATATTACACATGCATTAACATGATTACCACACATGTTATGCATGTATTTTTAAGGTTAAAAACACACATGTTACCCATTCATTCACATGGTTAAGATGCATATGTTATCCGTGCATTTTCATGGTTAAGATTGTTCATGTTACTCATGCATTCGCATGATTAAGAACACACATGGTACTCGTGCATTCACATGGTTAAGAACACATATGTTATCGTGTATTCACATGGTTTAAAACGAACATGTTACTCGTACATTCGCATGAGACAAATTTATACAAATGGAGAATATGAGTAAAATGTATGAGGCCAACAAATGAGATGAATAAGCAGAACCTAACAATAAGTAAATGTAAAATTTGCAAAATCATCATCCGCACCTATTTTGCAGACATATCTTAACATCTCAAATGAAGACCATAATGGCCAATAAACGAAGACTATGTTGTCCACTTCCAACCTCATTCAAAATAAACATTGACAAACAAAATAATTCACAAAAAAAATGGTCAATACATGAAATCTCACAAGTTAAAGTGACACTTTTTTCACTTCCACTTAAACTATGGTGCTAAGACCATAAAAATATCTTCAAAATCAACATTAATCTAATTCTACAAAAGAAATTATTAGTTAAATAAAAGTTATGAATGAACGTCTGGAAAAGGCGGTGCATCAAAAATGTTGAAGGAATTGTGAGTCACTATCCATAAATAATTGTTGAATGACAAATCGTTCACCTGCATATTCCAAAAGGGAAAGTTGCAAAAATAAAAAACATTAACATAGCACAAAATTCGCATATTGAACTAAAATTAGGCATAAATGAAATTTTTTCTTTTGAACTTTAATTGAAGTGATGAGACAACTTTAATTTAAAAATAGACAATATAGACTACTCTTTCTAGTCTTTGGGAGAGAACCAAAACATCATAATGATGAAGATTTCAAAATGGGTGATTGATGGAAACGAAAGGTCTAGAAGAAATGAGTGTGTTGTCTTGGAGAATGAAATTTTAAAATATGATATTATGACATGAACATTGTAAGTGTGTGAACCACTTTAAGCGGGAAAACTTTTGTTGAGAGTGTGACACGTGTACTATGTGTGTTGTCTTGTTTTTTATTTAAGTTTATTATCTGTAATTTATTGACCTTTGTACTTCTTTATTAACAAATGAAGTATTAATGGTTGAATAATCAATGCCATATATCTTCTTCTTTTTTACTTGTGTTCTCTTTTATAATTATTATTATTATTATGTCAATTGAGATTTGAAAAGTGAAAGTGTGCATGTCAAGAGGAACACTTTGGAAAGCTCTCTTTATGTGTCATGGTTTTGATGAGGACAACTTGTGCTAATAAGAGCTTGAAGATCATCAACAAATCAACGTGCTTAAGTCTTCTGATTGGTACTTAGCTTAGACTAGATTAGTTTAGGTTGAGTCTAAGGCTTAAGTCACCTAATAATATCTCATTTGCATAAATCTTTTAAATCTTTTTCATCTTGAGATATGTCATTCATAATATGTTCATGCATCATATAAATACATGTACATGTGCATTCTAGGCATAAACTAAGTGTTAAACATGTATGAATTAAAGTGCATAACATATTTGAGCTTTTACACATAAAAAAATGCTGTTAATCGATTACAGCATAGGTTAATCGATTAATCTAACTGTTTGCACAGTGTAATCGATTACAACAAAGGTTAATCGATTAATCTAACAATTTTGTACAGTTTAATCGATTAAAGATGTCGTTAATCGATTAACTGGGCTATAAAATCAATTCTTTATAAACTGCGTTTTTCAGAATTGATCTCATAAGTTGCATGTTAAATTTTTAGAGAGTTAGAGCATTTTTTCGTGTTAATTGTTGCATCTAGTTGTAAATGCATTTGTGAGTTTAGAAAAGAGATAATTCTATGCTTTAGGATTGAGTGCATTACATGATACATTTCTCATCTTTTCATATCACATGTTCCTGCATTTTATTGATGATTATTGATTAGATGTTCACATACTATGCATTCTGTTTTTCAAACTAATACATTTTCATACTGCATGAGTTTGTATTAGGTGATTAGAGTAAAGTCTTATCCTGTTGGATATAAGTCTTGTAATAGCTTAAGTTTACTCTTTTTTGTTTTGATTGAAAAAGTGTTGTAATTTTGGGAATCTCAAGGTTTCGTATCGCCAAGAGATTGAGGGTATCTTCACTGAGTGTTAGACTTAGGGATAAGTAAAGAACAGAGGTTCTTGGCTGGGGCTACACCGAAAGAAAGGTTTTCTTTGTCGGTAGGAAGGGAGTCAAACCATAGAATAGGATCTTTATTATCTTGTAAGTGTCTAAGTGTTGTAATTGGATAGTGTGTATGTAATAAACATTGATTCAATTATAGTGAAGAAAAATCTCCCAAATCAGCCGGGAGGCCTGGATGTAGTTTGCGGTGGACAAGCAAATGAACCAGGATAAAATTCGTGTTGCAGGATTTTTCTATCCCTTTCTCTCTTTATTGCATTTGATCGATTAATTTGTATAGTAGATTTAATTGATAATCTGTTTTTGTACTATACTGATTACACTCTGATAATTCTGTAAGCTCTGTATACTCGCTTCGTTATCAATTAATTGTCGCGCAAGAAATTGTATCTGCATTAGCTTACTGTCACAGTTTAATCGATTAAGTGTAGTGTGTTAATCGATTACATTAGTTCTGTTAATCGATTAAGAGGACTGTGTTGAATGTGTTAATCGATTACCCTGTTTCGTTAATTGATTAATTAGGTGTATTTCAGCATTAAGTGTTGTTTTTCGAAAAGCGGATATTCTAACCGCTACACCTATTCAACCCCCCCCCCCCCCCCCTTCTAGGTGTATTGTAACCACTGATACCTAACAAAAAGAAGAGTTTGATTTGAAATGATTTGAAACGAAATAGTTGGATAATGAAGAGTTGCTTATGATTTTTTGGATAATACCCACCATCATATTATACAGCCACGTGGATGTAAGGAAGAGTTGGAAAATGAAGAGTTGCTTGATTTTTGGGATAATACACATATCTATTTACTATATATGGCTATTTGGATGTGGTTGGAGATAATTGAGAATTAACGGTGGATTTTGTGTGTGGAAGTTATAGTGTGTGACAACCTGTAAATGTGTAGTAGTAGACATTTTTAGCGGAAAATATTTTCTATGTGGAAATAGTTGTAACACCCTAAATTTTAAGTCTTTAAAATTATAGTATCAGTCCTGAGACCCTCGCTTGAGCGAGAGAGAGAGACTCACCTAGAAGGGTGAAATATTGGGCTATACTAGAGGATCCTCGCTTGAGCGAGAGATTCACGCCTAGGCGAGAGATTCTCGCCTGGGCGAGAGAGACTCGCCTAGAAGGGTGAAATCTTGGAGTATACTGGAAGGTTCTCGCCTGAGCGAGAAATATCATTTTAGGGCTGTTGCCACTGTGAGATTCTCGCTTGAGCGAGAGGGTCAGATTTGAGTTTTTAAAATAGACGGGATTTTCTCGCTTGAGCGAGAAAGGGCTCGCTTAAGCGAGAACCCGACGCTGTTACATTAAATAGGGGACCCCAAACACATTTATGAGGGTTAACCTAAAGAGAAGTGAGAGAATAGAGCATTTTCAAGAGCAAGAAGGCTTTTGAGTCATTTAGAAGCTTGAGAAGAGGTAGATCTCTTGATTCTAACTCTCTTCTTCCCTTTGAAACTTGTTTTGAGGTATGTGGGATCTCTTCTCAACATGAGAGAAACCATGGAAACTCACCCTTTTGAGTTATGGTTCGTTTTATGTGATTTTATCGTGTAAACTCTTGGTATAGAGTTAATATTTCGAGAAAGGAGAGGGTTGGTGGGTTGATTCATGAAAAATCCCAAAACCCTAAAAACAATGGAAATGAGTAAAATGCTAGAGGTAGAAGATGATTTTACTTTCTAATAATGAAGTATGAGATGAATATGTAGGTTTTAGATGTTGTAAACTCATGATGAAAGTAGTTTAGCAACATTGAAAATATGATGAATATCTTGTATGGTTAAATGATGCAATATAAGTTGGTTATGAAATATTTGGAATAAATGACTAACATTTTGTTGTATGGTGGGAATGAGGAAAGATCCTAGAGTTGGCGGCGGTGTCGGTGGAACCAGTGCAGTTACCAAGAACCCAACCCAACACTCACCAAGGTAAGGATAAGTCTTTAATTTGCACATTTGAAATGGAAAATGTGTGTATTTTATGGTTGTGCAAGGATTAATTGGTGAATCGGGTATTTATTATAAACATATATGGGTATGTTTGTAATAAGGATTATTCACTGGGTACGATTGATAGTGAAATCAATGAAAAGGAAACGTATTTTTAGCCGACCATAAATGGTTAGCGACTTCGGTTCGAGTTTATGTAGCAACACTTCGGCCCGAGTTTATGTGGCAACATTTCGGCTCGAGTTTATGTAGCAACACTTCGGCCCGAGTTTATGCGGCAACACTTCGACCCGAGTTTATGTAGTAACACTTCGGCCCGAGTTTATGTAGCAACACTTCGGCTCGAGTTTATGTAGCAACACTTCGGCCCGAGTTTATGTAGCAACACTTCGGCTCGAGTTTATGTAGCAACACTTCGGCCCGAGTTTATGCGGCATGTTTTCTTATAAAAGAGATGAGAAATTGTTTTTAGCTAACCCTAAAGGGTGTAGCGACTTCGACTCGAGTTTATGTAGCAACACTTCGGCCCGAGTTTATGCGGCATGTTTTCTTATAAAAGAGATGAGAAATTGTTTTTAGCTAACCCTAAAGGGTGTAGCGACTTCAACTCGAGTTTATGTAGCAACACTTCGGCCCGAGTTTATGTGGCATGTTTTATTGGTAAAAAGGATGAGAAATCGCTTTTAGCTAACCCTAAGGGGTGTAGTGACTTTGGCTCAAGTGATGTAGCACGAAAAATGAATTTCAAAGTGATTTACTAACTTTTTCTAAATGTGGATTATCTTAAAATGACGTTTATTGAATTAATGACTTACTCCTTTATGTGTTTGTGTTTCGTCATTGATAATCCCATTGCAGATGAACAGGTAACCTGAAGTGGTCTTATTTTTGGAGGCTTAGGAGCTTTATATTTTTGGATTTCAATTTTTAGCACTATTTTGTACATGAGTGCTTATTGAATTACTTGGAATATTTTGTAACTATGGATATATGACTTATACGATTGATTGTAATTCCGCATATACGTAGCTATGAGTATTTTGGAAACCCATAGCTAGTTGTATGCGGTAGACACTAGGGTTTAATTGAATGAATTATGTTTTTCCGCAATATAAATTGTATGGTAATATCTTATGTTAAAAAGTGTTTTAAGGAGTGATAATTGAGAAATCAAAGTAGTATGATGACTGTATGCATGAAAGGATTAAAATAAAAGAAAAATTTTCAAGGGTAGAATTTGGGTCTTTACAATCGTGACATTGTCATTATTATTAGTTATGATTGATTGATTTTAGGAGAAATAAATCAAAAAGATAAACATTAAAGTCATTATACATCATCATTACGAAATCTTTTTTTTTCTCAATCATCATTTTTTTCACTTATTATGATTTTCTTTATGATTTTAAACCCTATCAATTGAGACATTGACATTTGTATCACTATTTAATATTACCATTTTGTAATTCCCCAAAAAGAGATACAATCAAAATACAAAAAATAATTACAATAATAAGGACACGGTCCGGATGAAGCAATATTATTTAAACAAAGTATTCAAAAAAATTACAATAATAATTACAAAAAATTACAAATAATTACAATAATAATTAGAATAATTACAACTTCTTTAAACAATATTATTTTAAACAAAGTATTCAAAAAAAATTAAGAACACGGTCCGGATGAAGCAGAACAATATAAAGTGAGAATATGATTATGAATATTAATATGTGAAAAATAAATTTGACATTAACTGTTATGACAATGTAAAATTAAATCAAAGTTGTGATTTTTATAAGATCTTAGTTAGATCTACACTTAAAGAAGTGATTTTTATAACATTAAAAAAAATCACGACAATGAAATTCCATTAGAGACAATAGTTAGTAAAGAAAAATATATAAAAAATGATTAATACAAAGAAAAATATAAAGAAAAAATAATGAATATGTTTACTTTGAAGAAGATGATAAGTCAGATCTACACTTAATACATGGAGTTCAAATGAAGACCATAGTTAATAAAGAAAAATATAAAGAAAAAAGAATGAATATTTTTACATTGAAGAAAATGATATGTCAGATCTACATTTAATATCATAGTTACTAAATAAAAATGATGAATAGAAAAAAATATATAAATGAAAAATGATGAATATGTTTACCTTGAAGAAAATGATAAGTCAGATCTACACTTAATACATGAAGTTCAAATGGAGATTAAAATGAGTAAAGAAAAATGATGAATACAAAGAAAAATATAAAGGAAAAATGATGAATACATTTACCTTGAAGAAGATGATCTAAAGATTTGAACAGTATGAAAAGGGAAAATAGAGAATATAATATAGAGAGGAAATATGAAGAAGAATAAAGAAAAACTTTCTTTGGAGAATAAACCTAAGTTTGTATTTTGAAATATTGAGATAATGAAGTGTTGGAGAAATTAGGGATTTTGGTGAGATGAAGTAAAATGAAGAATTTGAAGTATTGGGGATGAGAAAAGTTAGATGAAGTTTGAAGAATTGGGGATGAAAGAAGTTAGATGAAATGAAATTACGGTAAACGAAGAATTTGGTGGATTTGGGTATAATGAAAAGTTTAGAGAATTGTGGATAAAATACACATGGATGAACAGAAATAACGGTTAGGATGGGAGTATGTGTACAGGCGTGGGAAAATGCATGAGGAGCTGACACGTGGACATTAAATAGTGCATTGGAATATCATTTTCTTATATAGTAAATAGATTTGACCTTACTATTTAAGTTTTGCTACTTAGATTAAATTATTTTTGTAACAATATATAGTTTTACTTCTAATACGATTTCTCTTAGCTTGTGTTCTGCAAGTTGCTATAAGTTTTTAATTATATCTTTTAATTCGAATAATATCCTAAAGTTTATGAATTTAAATTATTAGAAAACTAGATTTGAAATACTTTCAAGAATTATTAAGAGAAGTCTTACAACTTAATCCTTCATTTACATATTGATTATAGTCCACCTCTAATACTTAGATTGTGGACATGAAATTAATATTTTAGTAATAATAATAAAAGGATCGACTCTTACCACAACAAAAATTTCTAATTTTTTCTATTTCCTCAAAAACACTTCATTTCTTATCTTAGATGAAACTTAATATACAATACAAGAGAATCTATTCTCCTTCTCTACAGTTTTTTAAATTATTCTCGGAGATTTTGTAATGTTTACTCTAAAACTATATATTTCTATGATGGTTATGCTCTTTGTTTCTTTATGCATCTTCAATTCCTACCTAATGACCTGGACTCAATTCAGGATGTGAAGAATAAAAATTATTTGTTATTAATTTTCTTGCTTGTTCTGTATTTTTGGATTTTGAAATATAGTTTGATATGGTTTTATCTATTGTACATAATAGATTGATTATGACCCATAAATTGGGTAATAATATAACATTAACATTTTCATTTTTTTCCCATAGAGACAAAAATAACATGAATGAATTGGGAGAAGGTATGTAGGCAGAAGGATGAGGGTGAGATTGATATTAAAAAATTGAACATTTTTAATTCGTATTTATTAAGCAAGTGGATGAAAATAGACCCTTTGGCTAAGAGTATCAGTTTCTAGATATGTGAATTTTAGGAGTGAACATACTTTTATTCTGTCATTTGTTCTTTTGTTCTGTCTTGTTGAGGATGTCTTAAGTAGGGGTATTATGAAGCTTGTTGAGGAGCATAAACTTAGTACTATCAATGGTCCTAACAGATCCTTTATACTTTTAGTGGCACGTTCAATATACGTCCAAGTCAGATCCTTGAGAACTTTGGGTGTTCAATAAACTATAGTAAATTTTTATTCATGCCCGACAATGTGCTCAATGTCCTAGGCATAAAACTCATATCCTAATATTATATCTGTTAGGATATATGGCCACCTAAGAGGGGGGTGAATTAGGTGTAGAGACTTAAACTGAATTTTTCTACTTTTATTATAAAACTTTGCAAGTTAAAGAGAGTGTTTATGAACGAAAGTAGTGAACAAAATATTTGAATAAAAGTAGAAGATAATTGCAAAATGTAAAAAGTTAAGGGAAGAGAAGATCACACCAAAATGTATACTGGTTCACCTTCAATTTGAAGGCTACGTCCAGTCCTTCTTGTTACCAAGAAGATTTCTCCACTATTGCAAGAACCAATGATACACCTTCTTCGTCTTCTTCCAAGACTGCACTTCACCACACTTGGTGAAATGTTTACAAGACACTAACTTGTATTCTTAAGATGGTTTTTACAAGGCTTTTTAATAAGTGACTCTCTAATAGTAATTGAAGCCTTATGGATTGAATCACTCACTAAATGATCACTTAATTTAGAATCAAATAACTTGGACAAAGGCTTTTGTTTGTGCTTAAGACTTTGAATAATTTCCAGAATAGGAAAGATAAGAAAATTGATATCAAAGTCTTAACACTTATGAATGAATGAGAGAAATTATGAGAACTTTGTGACTTTGTGAGTATGAAAGTTGTATTCAAAATTGTGTTTGAAAACAAGTCATGGAACACCTATTTATAGTGTTTAATTCGTGCACATGAACCAATGTGAGTTTGTGAAAAGTTAAGAGCTACAACAGTTCAATCAAAACAGAACAGTATACTGTTCTGATAAGTGTAACCGATTACCATATGGTGTAATCGATTACACCAGTTAAAAATTTAAAAGAATTATGTAATCGATTACCAAGTGTAGTGTAATCGATTACATTATGAAAAATGCACATATCTGGTGCTTTTAATATGTTGTAATCGATTACGAGTATAGTGTAATCGATTACATTATGTAAAATGCACAGGTCTGATTAGTTTATCAGCATGTAATCGATTACTAGGATTGTGTAATCGATTACACTGTTTAAAAAACAAAACACTTGTGCTTTAGTGCAAATGATCTTAGTTTCATGCATGAGTTTTTCAAAGATCAGCCTTTATCGTATAGTTAAGAGATTTTAAGTTCAAGTATCGTTTTACCTAAAAGACTTATACTACACATATGAGCTTCTTTGACTTTTGATTTGCTAGTCTTCTTTTTGCATTTGATGACATAGTGAGCATCATCAAAACCTTAGCCATAGGTTAGGAAAGATCATCATCTTCACAATATAAGAGTCAATGCGTCTTCATTATTTGGCTCGTTATAAAATAATATAAGAGTTATTTAAACATTTATTTGAAATTATTAATGTATTTTTTAATGACACAAAAATAATAAAGAAACATTTGCTTTTGTACTATTTGAAGTGTTATACAATATACAATATTTTGTTTAACTTAATTACATTCATCACACGTTTTTTCTTTAAAATATTACACTTTTATAACATGCAGGGGTAGTATGTGTAATGTATGTATAAATCTAGGGGTGGTTTGTGTAGGATGGAGGGGTGGATGGTGTAATGACAAAGAAGGGAGGAGTGGTTTGTGTAATTTCATTAAAACTCAGGGAGTGTGAGTGTAATTTACTCTTGATTTTAATTTCCTTTTTTATCTTTTCTTTTGTCTGGATTATGTATATGAACAAACTTGTTGAAGTAAGAATATCCATGGATAGAAATATAGATAAAAATAACTTAGCTGGTGTATAATTAAGTATTGGTCCTTGTTGAGATTATTGGCTCTAATATAAGAAAAACTCTTTAGTGTTTTTGAATTGGTTTTTGTATAGGTTATATTATAAGAAAAATAATTATGGATGATTCTTATTACACTTATGATGTTTTTATAATTATGGTAGATAATATGAAATATTTTTGCATTTTGAACTTGGTAGTTGAAAAGCTTTAAATTTACTCAGATTTTTTAACATAATAAGTTTAACTTTCTTTACACTGTTCCCATATTTTCAATAATAAAGTAATAAGTTCTTAGTGGCAAAAGCTTATTTCTATAGAAATAGCAAAGTTTAAGTAATGACGCTTATATTTAAATCCATCATGCAAAAAATGTTGTGTGAACCAAAAAATTGGAGTAGGAAACTGAATCAATGATTCTATTTATTTACCAATGACTTTGGAGTAGGAAACTGAAATATGTGATTTTAATGGCAATAGAGTTCATCCTATATGATTTTGCACTATGAAACAAAGTTTACTGTGTTGCCAAAGTTTCCATGGAGGACTTGAAGTAAGCTTGGTATAATGATTAACCAATTGACATCCATTCACTAAAATGATAAATTGTAAGAATTCATATAAAGATCCATATAAGTCAAATAAAAGTTAATCTAATTCAAAAATGGAAAGAAAGGTTAAGAATATACTGAAATTCATATAACAATGTCAGCTAAAAATCATTACACCCACATTTTAAAGAAAAATAAAAACATAGTAACAACCTTAAAATCAGTCCTCACTGAATACATGTTCCAAAATTATAAAAAGAACTAGAACAAGAAAAGACCATAATAAAACATATCACTTATTTCATATACAGAAACAAATCAAATATAAGTTTCATCACCTCAAGCATTATTTTAAACACATAATCAAATATACCAGTGTTATTAACTTCCCAAATCATATTTATTACTCAAAGCATCTTCTATGTGAAAAATGTAGATTACCTGTTTTTCATGTAGAAGGTAACAGATCCATACTTTTCATTGAAGATGTGGCATTCTCACATTCCTATCAACATAGAAAACAAAACAAAAATGTTAGGTTGACAACATTCATATGACAAATTTGTAATCAATTAAAGGATGAAAAATAAATGCATGATTAATGTTGCAAGAAAAAATGTAGAATTTAAATTTTTTTTTAAATAAACTTAGCTATCCATGAAAATATATTCTTTAAAAATAAAAAAAATTCATATAGCTATTATGTTCACCTTTCACCACCAATTCTCAAATTTCATTTGTGACTTCACTTGAGTTAGCTTTGGTGCGCTATAGAAGATAATAGGTGAGAAAGCCTCTAACTCAGGACACTTTTCCACTAATAGTCTTTCCAGTAATGGAAGCTTAAAGATGAAATTCTCCTTACAAAACCTTGTTAGCCTTGGTAAGTTACTCAATATCAATTTCTTCAATTTCATAAAAGCAATCTCACCTATTCCATCACTATCATTCTCACATTCCACAATTTCCTCTAACATTTCACAATCACTTATCCACAAATAGCTTAGATTAACTAAACTTCTAGCCGTTGAAGATGTCATAATGTTCACAATCCCAGAACAACCATGTATCCACAGGTCAACTAAGTTTTGGAATAGCACTGAGGATGGAAATATATTCATCAACATGGGACACTCAGAGATTTTAACAGTTTCAATATTGTGAAGAATTGGTTGCATCTCATACTTTTCTTTGCATAAATATTCATCCTCATCTTGGACAAATATATGCTCCATCATACAGCAGTCCCTAATATCAAGCTTTTCCAATTTTACAAGTGTTTTAACCAATGAGGATGAGAACAAATATTTGAAGTTATGACAAGATTTAACTTTCAATGTTTCAAGGTTGGGCATTGCAATCTGTTCACATAAATAATTTTGTTAGAATATCATTATACATATTAATTAATTTAATTGATGGCAGAAGAAGAAAAAGAAGAACCAGAAAAAAATATGGTGATGATAGTTAATATACATACCTTCTCATCAAATAATGCTATTGGATGAGACAAGTTATCACTATCCTTTGTAATGTTGCTTTTCTTGGAAGAGAAGGTAACAAGATTTGGCAATTTCATCAGTGTAATTGAAAGTAACTTTGAGAAGTTAATCTGCTCATTATCTTCACACTCTTCTTCTTGCTCAACAATTACATTTCTCATGAATTCGCAATCAGAAATTTCTATACGAAAAAGTTTGGTTAGGTTTCTTGCCATGGAAAATGAGAAAATATTTTTCAGTTGTTCACAGCCTACAACTTCGATTTTTTGCAGTTTAGTAAAGATATGTTTCGGAAATTGACCACAACATATTTTCTCCAAATTAATAAGATCATGGATAATTAGAGTCTCCAAGCATAGGAAGGAGTGAGGGGGAAGAAGACACTTTGTTGAGTCAATGATGTACAATATTTCGACACAATTTTTAACCAGAAGATGCTTCAATAGTGGAAAACCTTCTCCAGTGAGTTCTGGAAGGACATTTCTAACACCCTTCACTTCAGCTAAGGACAAATCTTCAACTCCACCCAATAACATTTTTATTCCATCATCTAAAGAAGTTGTTGTCGTCGAACTCAGCTTTAACTTAAGTGTTCTTGAAGTTTCAGAATACCAAGACTGTCTCCATCCATGACCTACCAGAATCTTGTATCTTTGAAGCTTCCCAAATATGAGCAAGTCCCTTGGCATATTAGAAATATCACCAATCTGCAAATGTAATGATTTTAGGTGATCTAGATGCCTTAGCTCACCTAGACTTGCATTACTGCATTGTTTGCTTCCTTCAACCTCCCATTGAATACAGAAGCAATTCCCCATATGGAGCTCTTCTAGTCTTGTCAAGCTTGATATAAGATTTGCAGGAATTAGTCTAAGCTTTGTGCAGTTGTCCAAATTCAACTTGCGCAAATGAATTAGTTTCCCTATTTCTTTAGGCAACTCTTCAATATCAGTATATTCAAGGCTAAGAATCTCTAAACCTGTTAATTCAGAAATTAAAGTTATGTTTTCCAACATGCATCTCTTTAGATAAAACACTTTAAGTTTTTTCAAGAGACTGAGTGATGGAGGAAGGGAGGGACTGCACATCATTCTTCCTAAATTTAAATATTTTAGATCTCTCATCCTAGAGAAAAAGTCATCGGATATTTTCAAATACTTGTTTTTACCACATAGAATAAGTAATTCCAACTTTGGGCAATCGAAACATTCTGGAAGTGAAGAAATATAACACCAAGATAATATAATTCTTTTGCAATTTCTAAGTTCGTCCATCTCTTTTAATTCAGTACCTTCTTCCAGAAAGAAAAAAGGTTGATCCCTACTTGCAATTTTTGCAGCTCCCTCGCGAATAACATCATGCATTGTAACATAGTTTCCTTCTTTATCAAGTATTAAAGAAGAAGCCTTCAGATCATCAATTATTTTGTGGAGTTTGTTCCTTGCATCTTCCAACGTATCGACTTTTCTAAATAGACCCAAACCCCAAACCCACATTAATAAATCTTCAATGTGGCAAAATCTTTGTCCAAATGAACCAATTAGCAAGAATATGGACTTGTGTCGATCACTTGCTAAATACTTGTAACTCAAATCTAGAGCTTTATTTGTTATAGAAGATAATCCATCATCATCATGTGTGGTTAACTGCTTAAAGGCGTCAATCCAAGCATATAAATGTTCTTCGTTTTTCAAGGCCTTCGCAACCGCTACTAACAAGAGTGGCAATCCCTTACAAGCTTCAGCTACTTCAGATGCTATAGTTTGTATATGGTATTGTTTAACGACATTACCTACTTCCTTCTCGAACAAGTTCCAACCCTCTTCTTTAGATAAGGTTACAAGTCTAAAATTTTGTTGAGTGCCCATCTCTTTGCTCAATACATTAAGATCTCTGGATGTCAGCAATAACTTACAGCCTTTGTGTTGATCACCAAAGGGAACTCCTACTTCCTTTAAATCAATTTTTCTCCAAAGATCGTCCATAATAACAAGAACTTTATCCTCTTTTATGATCTTATCCCGCAATCGTCGTGCTCTTCCTTGTAATGACGGCTCACTAAATTTCAGACCCAAGCAATCTGCTAGTTGATCCTGTATTTGTCTGACATCTTCTTCTTGACCTTGTATTCCTTTCACATTTGCAGAGTTGGAAACAATAGCCTTAATCACAACACCATAACAATCATCAAGCTCCGCTTGCCATGCTACTTCTTCGACCAGCGTGGTCTTACCCACACCACCCATCCCGTGCACCCCAATCATGTACAAGCTGTCATCCTTCAATTCTTGCATAATTTGATTCAGGATCAAGGTTCTTGATTGCAGGGCCTCATAACCTCTAGTAGATGGACAAAGTGAAACATTCAAACGAGGTAGAGAAGATATTGTATCCATCTTTAAGGCCTCATTTAATTGTGTTTTGATTTCAGATATTGTATTCACCATATCACTGCTTTTCTTGCCTAGTTGGTGCATTCTGCATAGGCTTGTTAAGGGCCAATTGAGACACCCAACTCTTGCATGGTCTTCATCGACCAGAAAATTGTTGGCATCACCAATACTCACATTTGCTTTCTCCAAGCTGTTTTTGACATTGATGAAAATCTCTTCACCGTTTCTTATAGCAGCATTAACACGTTGTTGCAGAGAATCATTGGCTGCTACCAAACTTTGAAGTTGGGTATCGAGTTTCTCAACATTGTTCTTGTAGAAGATTATATACCCAATGTGTGACCATGCAGATCCAGCTGCATACGGCATAATCTTAGAAACAATTGATTCAACAATGTCCATAGCCATCTCTTGCTTCCACAACTTCTGCTCAATTGATTCCACAAGCATGTCAAACAATGTATGAGAGTAATTGCAAAGAAGAACATGGTAAACAAATATTATTTAGCTAATACACTTGGTTTATGAACCAATACATTTAAACTTGATGTAAAAGTTAAGCCGGTTAAATAAATGAACCGAACTTAAGCCAAATATAATTTGACTTGGTAGGAGATTGGCTTGATTATATTTATTGGATGTTTGAATGGTAATCCAGAGAAATTGTGCATCGCTTTCTAAATCATATAGTCATGAGTGTACTGTGTTGTCACTCTCACTCTTATTTTGTTTTATTAATCAAATTTTTGTAGTGAGAGTATCATTTTAATACAGATGAACGGAATGTTAATATATTCCCCGATCATAATCGATCCGTGGAATAGCGAAACACAAGAAAAGTAGAATACATAATAAGACATATAGGAATAAGAATATGAAGAAGATACCTTTGGTTGGTTTGCTTTGAGATTGAAGGTAGAGATGGAAAGCAGCACTCAAATTCTGTTAAATTGAAGGAAACAAAGAATGTAATAAATCAGATCCAGAAACAGTGTATAAATGATTAGCAATGAAAAAGGAATGAAGCAAGTTGCAAACTCAAAAAGGAAAAAATACCTTAAAAACTCAATGTTGTGTGATTCTCACTTATCAGAATATGAAGAACATAACTTTTGTTACTTTAATTGCTTTGATTCTGGAGGTAGAGATTGAAGCTGCCACTACTGAACTTTGACTCGTTAATAATCAGTCCGAGTTAAATTTCAAATTGATTTTAATATCAAACTATTTTTTAATTTTACTTCGGTTAAATTAAAATCTACAAACTCTCAAGCCGGTTAATGAGCTTAAATTTATATCAATTATCAATACATATAAATTTAAACAGTGTACTCAAGTGGTGTAATTAATGAGCCCAAACTGAAACTATAACACTTGGATTTTTGTCTTTTTTAATGTTTATAATAAAACTTGATTTACTTTATGTATTTGTCTAAAATTAAATATTTTAGATTATCTATTGGATGTTTGAATGATAATCCAAAGAAAGGAAATTGTGCATCGCTGTCTAAAAACATATTTTCCATCTTCCGTGTGGAAAAAATGAGCCTGACAATTATGTGCTCAAATGATATTGTTAAATTATTGGACCTTCATTGACTAAACCTTATCTTTTTTTCCTATGGGAATATACTACCTTTTTTAATAGTTTTTCTATTATCTTTTACTACTAGCATGAGTATCTACGACCAGTATTGTTATTTTATTGTATTAAGTATCTAATTTTTATATATTTTATTTTATAGAATTAGAATCTTTTTGTATTGAGAGTATTTATGTTAAAAAATTGTATTTATTATAATGTGCAATTTAAGATGAGATAAATGGTTAATGTGCTAATGGTAGTAACAGAGGATTATATGATTTTTTGTAGAAATTAAAAAATGTAAGAGCAAAATAGGAAATTAGAAATTACACAATGATGGTAGTTATATCATGTTTTGGCTTTATATATAACTAGCGTTTTAACAGATATTGTCATCCGATTTCCTATCAGTTGTAAAGTGTAGTCTACATACAATAAATATGTAATGTAATGTAATAAATTGTATTATATATTGTAATTTGCATATATTCAATTGAAGTAGTTATTCAATATTAATGAAATGATGCATATTCATCAGGAATATAATAAAACATTGGTGCATAATAACTTTATATTTTTATAGGTTCAATCATGTTCAAAATTTAGTTATTCATAAGAAAAACTGCAATATGTCATATTCTCAAATATAAAAATTGCATCATATAAAAATTGTTATAATAATGTTCACATCATCTCTACTCTGCAGTAAAATTTGTTATATTACAATATAAAAAATTGTAATATAAAAACAACATCACTTAGCAGTTTATAGATGAAGGAATAATGTACATATATTAAGTTATAAATTCTGAATGGTAAAATAGGTATTTAAAAATTATACCATGAGAAGTTATCTTTAAGTTTTCCCTTTATTAAGTAGTATAGATAAATAATAAATAAATATAATAATATAACTAATGTGTTGATAGGAACTGTTGTGTCCGTCAACCCGCTTTTCTATCGTTTGTAATATGTATTCTACATGCAATAAATGAATTGTGTTATATATTATAATTTGCAGTTAAATATATTTGATTGAGGTAATTGTTCAATCTTAATAAATGAATTGATCGTAAAGAATATGATTGTAACATCCCAAAATTTACAATCTTTGAATTTAGTAGATATCAGAAAGTCTGGGAGCTACAGGGGATTCTCGCTTGAGCGAGAGAGTAGTGTTGCCACTGGACAAATCTCGCCTGAGCGAGAAAATGTCGCTCGAGCGAGAGCATCAGTTCCTGAGTGATGCGAAGAGTTGTGGATTCTCGCCCAGGCGAGCCTAGCCTCGCTTGAGCGAGAGTTCAGAATCTGAAAACCTAAAATAGACGTCCCAAGTGAGAATTGGGGTTTATTTTCGAAAAACAAAGAGAAGAGGAACACTTTGAGGAGTAAAGCACCCTTAGAGTCAAAAAGAGACTAGAGAAGAGGTAAATCGCTTAGCCTAGCCTCTCTTAAGGTTGAATGTCATCACTAGGAATGGGGTTTCTTCTCCATGTTTTGGGATAAAACCCCATAAACCCTCTCTTTGCATTTTGGTTCGTTTTGCTTTGGAAAACCTTGTAAAACTCATAGAGTCATGGCAACATTAGGGAAACCTTTTTGTTGAAGATGAAATGAATGGATATATTTTCTTGTGTTGTAGGATTATTGGTTAGTATTATTAGTGTTTTGATGTGTAAATTGATATGTTGTAATTGTATTGTGTTGGGTTGAAAGACCCTAAGGTTGGAGGAGACGGGGGAGAATGCAACTAAGCTTTAGTGCAAGCATTAGCGACTACTCAGGTGAGGGAGCAGCATTAAACCTTGTGGTATTAGAATCATGACATTGGAAACTCCAACGACACTCACTAGTTGGAGGATTTCAATTAGTTAACACGATTAAACGGGAAATCTCATGAGTTTCCTATTTAATCGCGTTAGTTCCATTGTTGTGAATGGTTTGTTTGACCTGCTTTCGTAGTATGGATTTTGACCTGCCTTCGTGGTATAGATTTTTACCTGCCTTCGTGGTATGGATTTTGACCTGCCTTCGTGGTATGGATTTTGACCTGCCTTCGTGGTATGGATTTTGACCTGCCTTCGTGGTATGGATTTTGACCTGCCTTCGTGGTATGGATTTTGACCTGCCTTAGTGGTATGGATTTTAACCTGCCTTCGTGGTATGGATTTTTGACCTGCCTTAATGGTATGGATTTTGACCTGCCTTCGTGGTATGGATTTTGGGTATGCACTTGTAGTTTGGATTTTTTATTGTGGTTCGGATGGTTGCGAGTTGGTTATATTATAGATGGATGGTATGGTTATCATTAAGGGTTCGTTGTAATTTATGGATGTGTTGTGCTGTAATGATGCGTGGTTCCTGTTTTGCTATGTTCTAATGTTATAATTCTATTTAAATCCACAATGTTATATATTGCATTTATTTAATGACTGACTCTCTCTATGTTGTCTTGTTTACTCGATCCGTGGTAATCGGATTGTAGGTGGAGCCAAGGAATAAGATACATCCGAGTCTTGAAGTGAATTAGCTTGCATTTGGAATTTAGCATGAGTTTTTATGATTATTCAAAGACTATATGTGTTGATATTGAACCCGTTTATGAGAGTTTCATTATGTTTTAGATGTTTGGTTTAATAGACTAAAAGGTGTAAAAACTAGTGTTGTGGAATCACTGTGTTGTCTTTCCTTTCATGGTTTTATCTATACTATTAGAGTATTCCTGGTTGAAGGGAAAATTTAAATGGTATGAAATTTTATTATATTAGAATATGATTGAATTTTTCCGCATTACAAATTTGAGGTGTTACAATGATGAGAAAAATGATTAGAGAGAACATGAGAGAAACAGTTTAAGAGTTTTTGATAGAGGTTACCATGAAGACTAAATTTAAATTAGAAAATTATATTATTAGGTTATATGGTTTTTGGTTGAAATCAGAAGATAATAAAGATAAAATAGGAAAACATTATGATATTGAGATAATTATTTTAGGTTTTGCTGTTAGATGTTATTGTTCAATATAAAAGTATAAGTCCAATTTGGTTTACTTCAGTTTTTCAAACCAAACCAAGGTTAATGTTAAATTATTTTTTTAGTTTATGTTTGGCTAAATTAAAATTTATATCAATGATTAGCATAAATTTGAACGAGACATGAAGTTTACAAATGTTAATAATAAATGCAATTATAAATTAAAGTTTATATAATAAAGAATGTATATATATAATGCTAGAGTTAAAAGAAATTTTAATATAAAAAATTAGAATAGTTAATATATCATTAAATCATATTTGAATTAAACATTAAGATTAAAATATAAGCACACATGACTTTTTTAAGTGGTCATATGTTCATCAATTAACTTTAAATCTTAATCATCTATATATATTTGTATCACATTGATTTATTCTAATAAAGTTTATATGATAAATTGCTCTTGCATGATCATCATCGTGTGTGTATATATATATAATTGGATTGTATTTTATTTTTAGTTCAAATTCAACTCTTTTGATTCATGAACCAAATTTATCGAACTAAATAACCAGTAGAGTTTTAAACAATATCAAGTTATTCATTTTATTGTCAACCCTAATGAAAATGTTGGTCATAATTTGTTAGCCTCATATGAACCAATGCTGCTACTTGTTAATGTGTTTTTCAACATCCACTATATACTCCTCTCAGAACAAACCAAGCAAAATCGGTTCCAGTATCGGAGTGGATCCTTATTCAGTGGCACAAGATCGAGTCCAAATAATGGTGGAGGGTTTGAAAATGCACCAACAAGGTGTCTTTCGAAGCGTGAAATAAACGATCAACAAGTTGAGATAAGGAAGCTAAAGGAAGATATGCATAGGCTTAAAAAACAATACAATGTAATGCAAGTGCAGATGGTGGAGAAAAAGAAGGGTAGTTTGTTCAAATGGAAGAAAATTGTTATGCCTAGTGCATTTACCAAAGGGTTGGGTATGGTGGAGAAAATTGATGAAAATGATGAAGGAGAAGTTTGGTTTGGAATGAACACTCCTATGGACATGAAAACCAAGTTAGTGAAATGTATGACTCCTAACAAGTGGTGGAAATCTTTGTCTTGAATTTACATGTACTATGAAGGAATGACTCTTGAATCACTGATATTGTAAGTGTTTTTATACATTAAGGACATCATTATTCATCGTTTAGATGTAAAACATTATCAATTTTTCAATAAAAATAATACAAATAAATGATGAGATATTTTAGTGATAGGTTTTGTAAGAACTGGATAATCATATTTGGTCAAATACCTAGCTACAAACTCTTATCTAGTATTTATGGAATGAGACTTCTCTCCATTAATGAAGAGTGAAAAAGTTATTTTCTTTAAGTTTTAAGGGTAAAAGTGTAATCTAACTTTAGATAAAAATGGTACAAATGTTAATGCATATTATTTTTCTTTTGATATTTGATAATACTTTCTTCTCCATTAATGGAGATGAGTCTCACTCTTATTTCTGAAATATTTAGTTTTTTTTTATGTGTATTGTGCTTATTAATGTAATGTGTAAGTATATTTATTGGGAGTCTGTATCCTCTCCATTACAGGAGAGAGCAGTGCATAATTAAGATTTTAACGAAAACGGATCCTCTCCTGTACTGGAGGGTCCAGTACAGGTTGAGATTGTGACATGTGTCCTTTCACATTTTTTAATGGTATAGATTTAAAGTTATTTTTAATTAAAAAATAAGTTTTAATCTTTAAAGCAATTTGGGCCTCATATTCCAGTACTGGACCATCCCAATTTTAAAATATGTCAAAAACAAAATTTAAATGATCTAGATTTTTTATATTTTTTTAAATTAAATTTTTTAAATAACCACCCCTTTCACATTTATTGGCGTTAGAGTGGGAAGTGATGTAAGTTCAATTCTGTTTCATTTGGGATAAATTTCAATAGGGATATAACTGTATGTGCACACTAGGGAGAGGTGTAATCTTATACACTCATTTAAAAGAAATTTTGTTTCTATGATTTAAGAGGATAGAAAGTTAAATAAAAATTTATGAGAAAGACTATCACATCATATATATTATTTATAAATTATTAGTAATATTTTTTATTGAGTTAATTACAATATCAATTCTTGAGTTTTAATGAAATTATACAAATCACTTCTCCATTTTTACCCATACAAAAAACCTTGATTTTTGTATGTACATTACACCGACTACCTCTGCATGTAAAATGTGATTTTTTACATAAAAATGATGATAAATATAATGAAGTTAAACAAAATATGATATATTATAGAGAAATCTCTTTTACCGTATCTTTTGAAACATTTAGAAAATTTTTTGTTCTTTCATTTAAAACTATTAGAACTAAAAATTTAACTTTTTTAAGTCAAAATAGTATACGAGTCAACATATTTTTATTATTTTTTGGTTCATTACAAAATCCATCAATAATTATACGGAAATATTATTTAAATCACTTCTATACAATATTATACCGAACAAAAAATAATGAAAGTGTGTCGACTCGTATACTATTTGGACTTATTTTCACATTATAACATATTTTGTTTAACTTAATTATATTTATCATCTTTTTTTATTTAAAAGATCATATTTGTTTCTCGTGCAGAGGTAGTTTGTAACACCCTTGATTTCATTCTATAAAATTATAGTATCAGTCCTGGGATTCTCACTTGAGCGAGGGATTCTCGCATGAGCGAGAAAGGCTCACCTGGGAGGGTGAAATCCTGAGCTATACTGGAGGATTCTCGCCTGAGCGAGAGTTGGCTCGCTTGAGCGAGGGTGGTCTCGCCTGAGCGAGAGTTGGCTCGCCTGGGCGAGAGAAATGACATTTTGGACCTGTCGAGGCTGTAAGATCCTCGCTTGAGCGAGAGGATCCTCGCTTGAGCGAGAGTTCCCTCGCCTGGGCGAGATGATCAGATCTGAGTTTTTAAAATAGGCGGGATTTTCTCGCTTAAGCGAGAATGGACTCGCTTAAGTGAGAACCCGACGACTACATTAAATGAGAGAAACCTTAAATACATTTTTAGGTTAAGATTTGAAGAGAGGTGAGAGAAAAGAGCATTTCCAAGGTCTAGGAGCTTTGATTCTCGTCCAAGAGCTTGAGAAGAGGTAAAACTCTTGATTCTAACTTTCTTCTTCTCTTTGAAACCCATTTTTGGTATGTTGGATCTCTTCTCAAAATATGAGAAACCATGGAAACTCACCCTTTTGGGTTATGGTTCGTTTTATGTGTTTTTCTCTTGTAAACTCTTGGTTTAGAGTTATTATTTCGAGAATGGAAAGAGATTGTGGGTTGAATCAAGAAAACCCAAAAACCCTAAAGAGGAAATGTGGTTAGAGTGGAAAATGGGTAAATGCTAGAGGTAGAAGATGAGTTTACTCTCTAATATTGAAATATGAGATGATTATGTATGTTTTAGATGGTTGTAAACTTATGATGAAAGTAGTTTATAAACATTGAAAATATGATGAATATCTTGTATGGTTAAATAATGCAATATAAGTTGTTTATGTGATATTTGGAATGAATGACTAACATTGTGTTATATGGTGGGAATGAGGAAAGATCCTAAAGTTGGCGGCGGTATCGGCGGAACTTGCGAAGTTGCCAAGAACCAAACCCAACACTCATCAAGGTAAGGATAAGTCTTTAACTTATGCATTGTGTTAGAAAATGCGTGGATTTTGCTAGTTGAGGATAATTGATTGAGTTGTGAACCACTTATTTATTATAAATATATATGGGTATGTTTGTAATAATGATGGCGTGGATTTACTGTTTATGAATTGATGGAGTGTAAATGAAAAGAAAACTCGTTTTTAGCCGACTATGATTGGTTAGCGACTTTGGCTCAAGTAATGTAGCAAGCTTTGGCTCAAGCGTTGTAGCAAACTTTTGCTCAAGTAATGTAGCAAGCTTTTGGCTCAAGCGATGTAGCAAGCTTTGGCTCAAGCGATGTAGCAAACTTTGGCTCAAGCGATGTAGCAAGTTTTGGCTCAAGCGATGTAGCAAGCTTTGGCTCAAGCGATGTAGCAAACTTTGGCTCAAGTTATGTAGCACGTTTTCAAATGAAAAGGTAAATCTGTTTTAGCTAACCCTAAGTGGTGTAACGGCTTTGGCTCAAGCGATGTAGGAAACTTGGCTCAAGTTATGTAGCATGGTTTTCAAAAGTATAAACGATGAAAATGGTTTTAAGTACATTTGATTTTAAATTGTTTACTTAACTTTATTAAAATATGGATTAACGGATATTGACTTTTATTGAGTTGACGACTTATTCCTTTGTGTTTTCTGTGTATGGTCAATGTTAATCCCATTGCAAGTAGGCGGAAGATGTAAAGATGGTTTGGTTAGGAGCTTAGAGACTTTTGCTTTTTGGAGTTTTCTTGCCTATTCTTTTTGTAATCTATTGATTGTATTTTGAAACTGAATATTTGTAACTATGAGTATGATTTTTGTACATGATGGTAACTCTGGATATTTGTAGCTATGGGTGTTTTGGAAACCCATAGCTAGTTGTATGTAGTAGTTACTGAGTTGCATTAATATGAATTATGTTTTTCTGTCAAACCAATGTGTATGTCGTTATTGGGTTATGGTGTGGGTGTAAAGAGGAGATTGCGATTTTAGAATAAAGATGTGTAATTGACAAAGGTGATTTATAGGAAGAATGCATAAAACTTGATTAAAATAAGGAAACAATTTAAAGGGTAGAATTTGGGTCCTACATGGTGAGTGTAATGTTTGCTTATAAATTAGGATGAGTTTTGTAGGTGTTAAAATATAGAGGTAATTTATATAATTTTATTAAAGTTGCCTTTGGTTTATGAGAAAGAGAAGGGGTAGAGAGAAGTTAGAGAGAAAGTGTGTATTTCTTCCATTTGGTTAAGGAGAAGAAAAATTGTTATTAATATTGTACCGGTCATCAAACCGGTAGATGTACTGGTATAGTGGTATAGTGCTTCCCTAATTAAACCACATACCAGTGAAATTAAATATACATATATAATATATTAACATTAATGTTGAAAAATCAATAAAAAACATTAATTATTTTTATTTTCATTAAAAATTTAATTTTAAATAAAAATTGATTGGTATGACCAGTACGGTTCGATTGAAAACTGACCGGTATGATCAGTTTTGACAAGTTTTAGCTGGTTTTAACCGGTTTAATTGCATGACCGATATAATTGTTGTACTGTACGAATCGATTTTTATAACTATAAGAAGGAATGAGAAGAAATAATAAAAAATGTGGTGGGGCCCTGAAAATGAATGAAGAGTTGTGATTTTTTAAAGCATCAAAGTATCTCTCACAATAAAATCTTATTATATTTATTGGTATATACACAACAATATAGAATTTTACCATAGTACTACATATAACAATCTCTATATTATAATAATCAGATTTCATTAGTTAAATTTTTATGATTGAATAAAATTAGTTAACAATAAAAATGTATTTATTAAAAATATATACACACACATAAATATATAATATATTATAAATTATTAAAATAAAAAATGATTAACAATATGAATACTATTTATTTCTTTTCTCTTCACATTAAAATGATATTTTTGTCCTTAAGAAAATAATGATATTTATTTATTCTAACTTTTCATCCTACCAAACAAAAAACAATACATCCCTTTCTCTTCATTCTCTTTCATCTTTCTATTATACCAAACAACATAAAATTTCACTCATTTTCTCACATTTTCCTATCTTGTTACTCTTCTTCTCACTTAATTCTCTCTTCTCACTTTCTCATCCTCAACCAAACAAAACATAAAATTCAGAGGGTGTTAACGTAATTTAATCTTTTTTTATTAGATGTTTCCTCAATTCCTCGGAGTATATTTTGTTTAAAAGTGTACAAAATAAACTATTAATATAATGAATGGTTTGGATCATTTTATCTGATTAGTGAATTTTATTCATAACTTTGTTCATATTTTTTTACACTATATATTATATATTCTTTTTATTAAGTTCTATATCAACCCTGTAATGACCCGATTTTTTAGCCTTGAAAATTTTTCTCATTTTAATTCAATTCCATGCAATCACTCATAACTCACATTACCAATTTAATATCCTTACTCCAAAATCTTATTTCTCTCCTCACACTCAATACATGAATCAATAATGTCATACATAATCATTTTAATTAGAAGTCCTCATGAATCATTCCTCAAACAAATCTTTTAACCTATTATTTATCATCCAATTCATATTGCAAAAAAACATAATTCATTCATATCATTCCCTATGAGTACTAAGACCTCAAAGGTTCTGATCCTCCAAAATAACATTACGCATGGTTACAAATATTCAACTAATAGTTAGCCATGATTACAAACATTTAAATCCACAAGTAGTCATTTAGAATACGAAACATAAATAGTGAATCTGAAGTCTAAAGCTCCTAAAGCTCCCGACCTAGCATACTCCATTCATCTATTTACCTGCAATGGGATTATTAATGACAAAAGTACAAAACACACAAAGGAGTAAGTCGTTAATTCAATAAACGTCATTATAAGATAATCCACATTAGAAAAAGGGGTTAGTAAACCATTTGTTTTATAAATTCATTTTGTGCTACATTACTTGAGTCAAAGTTTTGCTACATAGCTTGAGCCAAAGCGTTGCTACATAACTTGAGCCAAAGTATTGCTACATAACTTGAGACAAAGTTTTGCTACATAACTTGAGCCGAAGTATTGCTACATAGCTTGAGCCAAAGCATTGCTACATAACTTGAGCCAAAGTATTGCTACATAGCTTGAGACAAAGCATTGCTACATAACTTGAGCCAAAGTATTGCTTCATAACTTGAGCCAAAATGTTGCTACATAACTTGAGCCAAAGCATTGCTACATAACTTGAGCCAAAATATTGCTTCATAACTTGAGCCAAAGTATTGCTTCATAACTTGAGCCAAAGTGTTGCTACATAGCTTGAGACAAAGCATTGCTACATAACTTGAGCCAAAGTATTGCTACATAGCTTGAGCCAAAGCATTGCTACATAACTTGAGCCAAAGAATTGCTACATAGCTTGAGCCAAAGCATTGCTACATAACTTGAGCCAAAGTATTGCTTCATAACTTGAGCCAAAGTATTGCTACATAGCTTGAGCCAAAGCATTGCTACATAACTTGAGTCAAAGCATTGCTACATAACTTGAGTCAAAGCATTGCTACATAACTTGAGTCAAAGTATTGCTTCATAGCTTGAGCCAAAGTGTTGCTACATAGCTTGAGCCAAAACATTGCTACATAACTTGAGCCAAAGTGTTGCTACATAGCTTGAGCCAAAGCATTGCTACATAACTTGAGCCAAAGTATTGCTACATAGCTTGAGCCAAAGCATTGCTACATAACTTGAGCCAAAGTCGCTAACCATTCATGGTCGGCTAAAAATATATTTTCTTTCCATCGAATTCACCATCAATCATTCCCTGTAAATCCACGCCATCTTTAGTATAAACATACTCATATATGTTTATGCTAAACACGTGATTTACAATATAATTATAGCATAACCCGTAA
Organism: Lupinus albus; assembly: GCA_009771035.1. NCBI lineage: Eukaryota > Viridiplantae > Streptophyta > Magnoliopsida > Fabales > Fabaceae > Lupinus > Lupinus albus. The sequence goes on from CM019999.1 coordinate 12,351,224, forward strand.
ACACACATTTTCCTTTTTAAATGCAAAATTAAAGACTTATCCTTACCTTGGTGAGTATTGGGGTTCGGTTCTTGGCAACTTCTCGAGTTCTACTGACACCACCTTCAACCTTAGGATCTTTCCTCATCCCACCACATAACACAATGCTAGTCATTTATTCCAAATATTACATAAACAACTTATTTTGCATCATTTAATCATACAAAATATTCATCATCAATATTCAACCATCTAAAACATGCATAACATCTCATATTTCAATATTTGGGGGTAAACTCATCTTTTAACTCTAACATTTTACTCATTCTCTCCTTTTACCACATTTTCACTTTTAGGGTTTTTGGGGTTTTCATGAATCAACCTACACCCCTTTCTATTCTTGAGATACTATCTCTAAACCAAGAGTTTGCAAGATAAAAATAACATAAAACGAACCATAACTCTAAAGGATGAGTTTCCATGGTTTCTCATGTTTTAAAAATAAAGGAACAAGAGGTTTACCTCTTCTCAAGCTCTAAGATGAGTCCTAAGGCTCCTTGCTCTTGAAAAGCTCTCCTCTCTCTTCTCTTCGAAGTTCTCACCCTAAAATGTGTTTTGGGTTTCTATTTTATAGACACAGCGATAAGTGTAATCGATTACAAGTATAGTGTAATCGATTACACTCGCGATGTAATCGATTACGAACATGGTGTAATCGATTACATTAATACGATGTAATCGATTACCAGCAGCTTGTAATCGATTACACAGTGTAAATTACAAAGGCATCGTCGCGATGTAATCGATTACCAACATGGTGTAATCGATTACATTGTGTCAGATGTACATATCTGATGCTTTTAATATGTTGTAATCGATTACGAGTGTAGTGTAATCGATTACATAATGTAAAATACATATCTGATGCTTTTATCAGCATGTAATCGATTACCGGGACTGTGTAATCGATTACACTGCCCAAAATTGCCATTTCTCGCCGAGGCGAGACAACTCTCGCTCAAGCGAGAATCCTCAAGTATAGCCCAGGATTTCACCCTCCCAGGTGATCCTTTCTCGCTTAGGCGAGAATCTCTTGCTCAAGCGAGACTTCCAGGACTGATACTCTAATTTTTAAAGACTAAAATTCGGGATGTTACAAACCCTATCATATTCTTAATGATCTTTGGTTAAAAGATAAAAACTTCATTGGAAAAATAATTTGAGTTTAAAATTGTTAATGGATATTATGAAAAACTTTTAATATTTTATATATATATACACTAAAAATAATGTAATAAAAACTTTAAATTTAAATATATCCTTCCTTTTCATAAAAAATTACATAACCTAATTTTAGTATATTAAATAAATAATAAAATATACTACATGAAAATGGTAAACCTTTTTTGTTTTTGTTGCCAACTTCTCATTTTCAAATCAGGTTTGCTAATGAGGTATTAATCAACTAATATAAGGTTTCATTAGATTATATTAAACAAAAAAGTTTGATTCTTGTAAACGATATTTGGTGAGAGAGCTGATACACATCATAAAAAGATGGGAAATGTGCATAAAGTGAGGAACTTTATGTTTTTTGTAACTATTTTTTTTTTCTAATTGTCCCTTAAACTTTATCAGTTGGTGAAAATAATCTCTTTATAAATATATTGTTAAATTGTTATTAAGTCAAGAAAGAAATAATTGCAATCACATTCACTATAGTAACAATGCAACAATGTATGTTTTTCAGATTTGATATCCACATTAAATCACCATCAAAATATAAAATTAATTGAGACTAAGATGATAAGTAAATATGAGAGTTAAAAATTATTAACGCAATAATATTGATATATATATAAAAATAAGATTAAATAATAAAAAATCTAAATGAAATTCATGACAAAAAATTTCATTGTTATTAATTTCAACATTATTTTTATGCATGGACCAACTTCATTAACAATTAAAGTTTAAGAGCTAATTATGAAAAATAAAATAATTATTGATGGAGAATAATGTATCTCCTCATACCAGGAGATAACTTATCTCCTCCAGCCAATAAAAGAATGACATGTGTATTGTTTTGTTTTGTTTTAGAAATATTTTTGTAGAAAATGATTAAATAGTACACATGTCACGATTTTAGTGGTTCGAGGAGATAACTTATCTCCTTATATCAGGAGATACATTATTCTCTTATTGATGACTACTTACCCAAAAAAAACAATAAGTATAGGATATTTTTACATAGTTTTCTCTGAGACTAATTACTTATCATTATCGGGGTTAAAGAATACTTTTGCATTTAAAAAAAATCATAATTTGAGTTTAAAATTGCTATTGGATATTATGAATGGCTTTTAAATATAGACACCATAAAAATAAAAATAATGTAATCAAAACTGTAGATTTAAATATATACTTCCGTTTCATGAAAAATTACATAACCTGGTTTTACTATATTAAATAAATAATAAAATATACAACATGAAAAAGGACCAATTTGTCATTTTTAAATCAAGTCTATCAATTGAGTGTTGATCTAGTCTGCTAAGATCTAGATGTGTCAAAACGGGTTGGGAGTGAGTCCGTCAAAGCCTGAAAATGTAGGTACGAGTCGGGCTTATCCATTTAGATTTGGGTCATTATAAAAAATTTGGTATATGGATAAGAATTTAGATATCTTCTTTGATTGAGCCATCATATATTTTCTTATCTACTAAACATTAATTCCCCACTCTTTGGCTTTCCCTTTTTCCTTCTATGGTAAATACTCCCAGTACTTTCTATGTAATAAGATGTCAAACCTAATTCTTAGTGTTATTTTTACATGAATTTCAAACATTGTACAATAAAATGAAAAAAAATGGGAAATAGTAATAAATACAATAATATAAAATTTGAAGGTGAAAACAAACACTACATGCCAAAATGTGTGAAAGCAAACACTATAACGCAATATGAAAACAGAAATTGTAAAGGCAAAATGAAAGCAAACACTGAACGACAAAGTGATAAAAGATAACTTAGCAGAATTACTTTGTAGCGGAATAAAAAATATTTTAGCAAAATTGTTTTTTATTTTATTTTTCATTTTGTATTAAAAAATTCACTTCCATTGTTATCCAGGTCGGGCCGCCACACTCCGCAATCCATTTTAGGCAGATTTGGATACAATTTAAAAGACATAAAGTCTAATCGGGTTTTTTAGCTTAACTTCCTTTAGCATGAACAAAAATGAGCTAGTCTAAACCCGTTCATATAGCTCGTTTTAACATGTCTATTCATAGTTATTAAAACCGTTTCGTGTTGGCCGGTTTAACCGGTAAACCAGTAAACCTGTTCCAATATCGGCACGATACAATAATTATACTAGTCATACAATTATTCCGATAAAAACTGGCCAAAATCGGTAAAAATCGGTCATACCGGCCGGTTTTTAATTGAACCGTACTGGTCATATCAGTCGTTTTTTATTTAAAATTAATTTTTTAATGAAAATGAAAATAATTATTGTTTTTATTGATTTTTCAACATTAATGTTAATATATATTATATATATATATCAAACTTTACTGCTATGTAGTTTAATTAGTGAATCACCGGTTAAATCATTATATCAATGTACCAGTACCCCTATTGGTTTGATGATCAGTATGGTATTAATAACATTGAGTTTATTAAGATCTTGTTAGATCATTATATGTATTTTGGGTATTACCAAATGACATTCCTCACCCTTCTGGGTAAGTAACTATTAACTAATCCATTTTAGGGTGTAGTTGTTTCTCCCAACAAGTTTCGCTCTCAGCAATTGACCCGTTGACCTTTTGACCATCATGAAAATCTAGTAGAGTCTTATACCACTAGCGGGGACCTTATATATATTATATTAAACCAAAAGTTATGTTAGCAATATTTGTTGATGGAATTTATTGCGTTAAAGAGTACTCTTCTTTATAATAAAAATAAAAAGAGTGAGGATCTACTTACTTCAAGAGTAAGTTATTTTTTAACTTATTCCACATCTTCACCATCAATTCTAAGAAAATCAAATAATTTAGATCTATCAATTAATTTAAACCATTGCATTTCTATAGAATTCATGGCTAAGATGTGAAATAAGTTTAAAAAAAACTTAATATTAGAGTCAATAAATCCCTAAATTTACATGAAAGATTTAACAAATAAAAGATAGTTAAGTGTGTTATAGTACATTAAAATGAAGATAACTTGTCCTACTTTTTATTATTCATTATGTCCTAATTCAATTAAAAAGTTTTGAAATACTTAAAAATAAAAAATAACTTTTTCATATTATGTAATTAATTATGGGAAAGAGTAGAAAATATGCTTACTAAGGACATAAACATAAGAGAACACACATGTTGTAGATAAGATAGAAGAAGTGTTCTCTCTCTCTCTCTCTCACTACCTTCATCTTCTCTTTTACCTTTAAACTTCATGCTCTATAAACTTCAATGGCTTCCTTTCCTAAATTCTCTCAAATCCATTCCCAAAGAGATGCCAATCTTATTCTTCCAACTTCAACCAATTCAAAGATCAAAACTTTCACTTTTTCTCATAACTTTCAAACCCTCCAAACCCAACCCAATCTCAGAAAATGTAAACAAACTTTGCTCTCAAATTCTGTTACCACCAACCCCATTACTAGCCAAAACCCAAATTCTGATATTTGTCAACTATGCCTTGTTGGGAACCTAGACACTGCAATGAGTTACTTAAACTCAATGCAAACCCATCAAATTTTTGTTCATGAAGATGCTTATATTGCTTTATTAAGGTTATGTGAGTGGAAGAGGGCAAGGAAAGAAGGGTCTCAAGTTTACTCTTTTATTTCAAATTCTATGACCCTTTTGAGTCTTCAGCTTGGGAATGTTCTTTTAAGCATGTTTGTGAGGTTTGGGAATTTGATTGATGCTTGGTATGTGTTTGGTAAAATGGAAGAGAGAGACTTGTTCTCTTGGAATGTTTTGGTTGGTGGGTATGCTAAAGCTGGATTCTTTGATGAGGCTTTGAACCTTTATCATAGAATGTTGTGGATTGGTGTTAAGCCTGATGTTTATACTTTTCCTTGTGTTTTGAGGACTTGTGGTGGCATGTCTGATTTTTTGAGGGGAAGAGAAGTTCATGTTCATGTTCTAAGATATGGGTATGAATCTGATGTGGATGTGGTTAATGCATTGATAACAATGTATGTGAAATGTGGGTATGTTGATACTGCTAGGTTGGTGTTTGATAAAATGCCTTCTAGAGATAGGATTTCTTGGAATGCCATGATTTCTGGGTATTTTGAAAATGGAAAGTGTTTAGAGGGACTGAGGTTGTTTTTTATGATGCTTGAATGTCCCGTTGATCCAGATTTGATGACCATGACCAGTGTGATTACGGCATGTGAGACTCTGGGTGATAAGAAACTAGGGAAGGAGATTCATGGTTATGTTCTCAGAACTGAGTTCTGGAGAGAACCTTCTGTTTATAATTCATTGATTCAGATGTATTCATCTGTTGGACTTATTGACGAAGCTGAAAAGGTTTTCTCTAGAACTGAATATAGGGATGTGGTGTCATGGACTGCAATGATATCGGGTTATGAGAATAGTTTGTTGCCTCAGAAAGCTTTGGAGACGTATAAAATGATGGAATTGGAAGGTGTAATGCCCGATGAAATCACCGTAGCAAGTGTACTAGGTGCTTGTTCTTGTTTAGGCTGTTTAGATATCGGAATGGACCTTCATGAGATGGTCAAGCAGAGAGAGCTTATCTCTGATGTTATGGTTGCAAACACACTCATTGACATGTATAGTAAGTGTAAACGCATCGACAAGGCTTTAGAAGTTTTCCACTCTACTTCCAACAAGAATATAATATCTTGGGCATCTATCATTTTTGGTCTTAGGATCAATAACCGGAGTTTTGAAGCTTTGTTGTCCTTCAGGGAGATGATGCTTAAACTAAAGCCGAACTCTGTTACTCTAGTTTCCGTCTTATCTGCGTGTGGTAGAATAGGAGCTATGACATGTGGAAAAGAGATCCATGCCTATGCATTGAGAACTGGAGTAAGTCTTGATGGTTTTCTGCCGAATGCAATTTTGGACATGTATGTAAGGTGTGGAAGAATGGAATATGCATGGAAACAATTTTTCTCCGGAGATCAAAACATTGCCGCATGGAACATTTTGCTAACAGGATATGCTGAGCGTGGGAAAGGAGCACTTGCTGTTGAGCTTTTTCAGAAAATGCTAGAGTCGAATATTTATCCGGATCAGATCACATTTATCTCCATATTATGTGCTTGCAGCCGATCCGGTATGGTGGCAGAAGGCTTGGAATATTTTAACAGCATGAAATATAAATACTCAATTACACCTAATCTGAAGCATTATGCATGTGTGGTCGATTTACTGGGTCGTGCTGGGAAACTGGAGGATGCTTATGAGTTCATACAGAAAATGCCGATGAAACCAGATCCAGCAGTTTGGGGAGCTTTATTAAATGCCTGCAGGATTCACCATCATATTGAGCTTGGGGAACTTGCTGCAGAGAATATCTTTCGAGATGATACAACAAGTGTTGGATATTACATTCTTCTTTCTAATCTATATGCCGATATCCATAAATGGGACAAAGTTGCAGAAGTAAGAAAAATGATGAGGCAGAACGGACTAATAGTCGATCCTGGATGCAGCTGGGTGGAAGTAAAGGGCACGGTGCATGCTTTTCTCAGTGATGATAACCTTCACCCTCAAATAAAGGAATTGAATGCAGTTTTGGAGCGATTTTACGAGAAGATGAAGGAAGATGGTATTCGAGGGCCGGAGAGCGATGATATGGACATAATGGAAGCTTCTAAAGCCGATATATTTTGTGGACACAGTGAGAGACAGGCCATTGCCTTTGGTCTTCTTAATACTGCCCCTGGAATGCCTATTTGGGTAACAAAGAATCTGTATATGTGCCAAAGTTGTCACAACACTGTCAAATTCATCTCGAAGGAAGTTCGCAGAGAGATTTCGGTAAGGGATACCGAACATTTTCACCATTTCAAGGGAGGCGTCTGTTCTTGCATGGACGAAGGTTATTTGAGTCGGAATGTTTAGCAAGAAAACTGTAAGATATGTAGCATCATATTAGAAAGTTAGAATGTTAGAAATTACAACTTTGAGATCCTGCACAGAAGTCATTAATGAATCTGTGAATCACTTAGACCGAAAAAGAACATTTTTTTTGTTTAGTCTGTTACTTGTGGTCATAGGTTATTTGTTGTCTCACAATTTGGGTTGTATCAGTTTTGAACAAAATGTTATAAATATCAATTTGGATTGGTTTGGGTTGATCTCTTGAAAAAATACTACATTTTGGTTTAAACTTTTGTACCCGTAATTTAGAGGGTGAGTTTGGCGCAACTATAAGGTCACGAGTTCAAATATTAGAAACAGCTTCTCTGGTTGCGGGTAAGGCTGCGTATCATTTCCTTCCCTTATGCAAGAAACTTCATTGTAATTCTTGTGTCCTGTCCAAATGATACTTTTTGTCTTGAACTAGTTGCAGATCCACCTCTTTATAGTCATAATCTGTCACTTTTTGAGATCTTCAGTTCCTTTTGATGGTGTTTCTGTTTCATTATTTCTAAATTCTTATTAATTTCACCTTCATTTGTATCTTGTGGATCCTTGTCTTCATGACTATTCTCAGTTTATCTTCCACAGTTTCTGTTTCTTGAACAATTTCACGGATTTCCAGCTTATGAAACTTGTGGTTTTCAATTGATTTTTCTTCCTCCAAGCCATCAAATAATCTCATGAATATAATTGCACTGTAGCTAAATAATTTGTACTGTTCTGACAAAAAGTGTATCACTCCATGTGTCTCTGCTATACATTAGTTAGAAAAATAATTAATCATTAAATTTATAACTTAAATACATTTTTTCAATCAATCATTAAGAATGACACACTTTGTGGGATAACATATGTGTTCCCGAATGATACGTATTAAAAATCCAACAAGACTAGTTCAATTTCTTTACATTGTCATTACATAATTCATCATCCATATTTAACTATTGACTCTTTTAAATATAAGTAATACAAATAATTGATAAATATTGTACTGAGTGTATAAATCTTTACCCTGTATATAAATTAAATTAGAGAAAATGGGTTCAGAAACTATTCCAATGGTTCCAACCATTGACATGACTTCACTAAGGCACTAGTTGAATATGGTTGCTTTGAACCAAAATTTGATAAAATTCCCAAAGACCCTTGCAAAAGAAATATTTGCTTCACTAAAAACAAAGAGTCAAGCTCCTCTCTAGTAATGGAGAGACCATTTATCTAAAAATACATAAAAAATTCAAAAGTTATGGATAGTTTTATCCTTTCAATTTATATTATTATTATATTTTTATCCCTAAACATACATTACTGGAGAGGAGTCAGACTCAGAAAAAGGTACTCAACGTGTCTAAGAAACAACATTATGGTTATGTTGGACTTTATGAGAACATGGCCATTCATGATGCAAATGTCTATCACAAGATATGTGTTAATTAAAGTTAAAAAAAAAATTTAATTTTTTTATAATCCAAAATGTTGGATTTTTATTTATTCATCACAACATCCAACAATTTTTTATTTTTGTAAGCTATTTTTTATTAAAAGATTTGACACATTTGATATAGTCTTCTGCTCACACCGGTTATGACTTAAGTTTGAATCCTAATTTCAATCATTAATAAAATATTTTATAAATTTCTTTACAGATTTTTACTTAGGTCATGATATTCTCATCTTTTATGGTGTGTCTTCCCCTCCGGTGATTTAAATTGCATACCAAATCACGTTATATAATCATAATATTGCAATTATGGTGACAGCAACAACTGCATCACACTGACAATTATAGTGTGACACTAATGGCAATGATGCATCCGCATCGTGCCGCAGTACGACTGTATCAGACCACTAAAATCGATGTGGATCTCAGACATTTTAGCTCATTAGAATATTGGTAGTAGGCTAGCAAAGTGTCATGATCAATGACTTTTTTTAAAAATTGAAAAAGTTATATGAAATGATTGATTACTTAGTATACAGAGAAATGAAAAATTAAGAGAAAATAATTATTTAAGGACTTGATCTGCAAAACACAAACAAGCAAGGTTCTAAATTACAGTTGCAATCACTGCATTTCATATAAACAAGGACAAAATGCAACTGGCAAAAACAAGTAGAAACGGTTTCTTTGAATAATAAAATGAAGTAACCATATGATACCATGAATATTATCACTTCATATAAGTGAATTAAATTGCGGACCACAGCAATAATGCGGTGACTGTCGTAACCACATTACACTGCAATTGTAATTGTGGTTTGACTCCGAATCACATGATGTGGCCGCATCGGGTCGCAACGCAACTGCATCAGACCGTATTTGGACCGCATTAGGCCGCATCGAATTCAAAAATATTGTTTTAATCACAAAATAATTCACAACACAACGGCCGCAAGGACGTAACCGCAATCGTGATCGCAACCGCAATTTAGAAAAGAGATGACGCTACAAGTATATCATCTTACAACTCTAGAACATTCTAGAAATAACAATGTAATATCAATTATTTAATTAAATCTAAATAATCAATCATAATATTCTATCATATTTCATTTCTAATAAATTTCATAACACATAACCGGCCTACATTAGTTTTAATATATTTTGGTTTCAGAGTCTCTCACTGGAAAACAAATGCATGGATAATAAGCCATATGGTACAAAAATGACAATTTTCCTAATGGATATCCATGTTACTTTTATATGTAATGGTGTAATACCCCAAAATATTATACTAAATTTAGTAACAAAATAAACTTTATTTTTTTTTGCAAAGCAAGTAAAACAACTTTTTTCCTTGAAATATGAATGAGGACATTTTTTGTTGAAAGGTAATGTATGCATGAACTAAAAATGTAGATTTATTCAAAAATATATTTGATATACAACAAGATAAGAAAAAAGAAGTGGCAAAGACAATGAGAGTGACATGATCATGAAGGTGTAAGAGTGGAAACTATAAATCATGAAAACTCCCTCTATGTGCATGATGTTTAAGTTAAAAGTTTAATTATTTTTTATTAATAATAAGTAGTGATAAATGTAGTAATACACGAACAATATGATTTCATGTGTTAGTAAAAAAATATAATTTCATGTATTATTTTATGTGATTTATTGAAAAATATATATTTAAGTTAAAATTTTATTAATTAAATATTTTTATATCCAATCATATAAAATGATACATTTATTGGACAATGAATGTGTTCCTACTTCTAGTTGCCATGACATATGCTAGTTGGTGATTATCAAAAGAGAAATCAAAAGAAACCCCTCATTTTTTTTTCAAAGTTCCTTATTTTTATATTTTTTCTCATAAAAAATAGGTACACAATATTTTTAGTAGAGTTTACGAGTTGAGATGTTTGGCCCAGCCTCTCTTTTTTAAGTAGGAGAGAAGCTGAAAATAAATTGGGTCAAATAATATGTAACGTAAGGAGAGATTGATTGACAAGAGTAAGTTCTTACTCCACATTTTAGCCATCAGTTTTAGGGAAATCTAACGGTTTAGATTCATTCACTAATTCAAACCATTAGATTTCCCTAAAATTGATGGTTAAAATGTGAAGTAAAATTTTTTACTCTTGGAGTAAGTAGATCCCCTCACAATAAGAAAGAAATTAAAAATATACACCATTATTACTTAACATTCAAACTTCCACACTCCACCAACAAGTACTTGGTAGCCGTAGGTGTCATTAAATCCATATATGATCAAAATGTCAAATGTTCGATTCATACGAATGACACTTGTTAAAAATAATACACACTTGTTAAAAATGATACACACGTATCCCTAATTTCTTTCCCAAAAAAAATTCAAACTCCATACTCATTAGTCTAAAATCTTTTTAGAAGAAGATAAATGGAAAGATAGTGTAAAAAATTTATGCACTTTCAATTTATCATCGATCATTAATTTTCAATTATCATTTATTCTTCAAAAAAGTAATACAAATAAATAGCTATAATATATTGAATATATATAAATCTTTACACTGACACTACATATATATTACATTTTACTACATAGATATTACATTTTTGTATATTGCATAGTTCTTGGGAAAAATACTTCTTATTGCATGATTGAATAGGAATTTAGTTATTCCTTGTAACTAATGAAATACTTTAGTAGGAATTTAATAACTTAAATTACATCGTGCTCAGATATATAAAATAAGTTCTATCACCATATTATGTTTGTTAAAACTTAAAAATAACCACATAAACTATAACATGCAATAGAGTAACTTTATAAGGAAAATTAATTAGTAAAAACATTTATAAAATTGTCACTGAGCCAAATGTCAAATTCCATTAACAAAAAGGGAAGTTTTCAAAACAAATAAACACTCACCCCAGAGGTTGAAAAAATAACACCATAAAAATCTTATATAGGCTTGATCTTGAAGTGAAGTGAAGTGAAATCAGAGAGAAGACAAAGCATTTCAAATACTGCATACATATAAATTGATAATTAAGAATATAAGTAAAACATAAGGATTTAAAAAATACAAGTGAAACAAAATAATAACATACCAAGGAGGATACACTAATCACTATCCCTAAAGCATGATGTAAAAGTGAAGAAAGCTATAAGATAGCTATATGGATCAAATTCTGAACGGCCCAATATACGAGGCTCTCACTTAGTGGAATCTAAGGAAGGGCCGACCTTGGCAAGCGGAGTGATTGTTTCCTAGATTTGGAGTCGTGACCTCATGGTCACTAAACAACAACCTTAACATTGATCCAAGCTCACCCTCTAGCTATATGGACCAAATAATGTAATAATATTCTATCATAAGACATGTCTATAAATATATCATTTGAAACTAAATTCTTAATAGTTTCACCTATAGTTTTAACAACAACAATCCCCTAGTGGATAGAGTTAGATACATGGATCAAATCAATGCACAATATCTAGTTGTAAATCATACTTTTAGACAAACCATTTAAAGATAAAAACCATTTTCAATGGCTTCCTCTTTTGTTGTTTTTGTCTCCTTCAACCTCTAACTATTGAGCCATCCTCTATCTTAACTACTCTAGTTATTAGAGTCATAGTTACGTGGAATGTGACACAGGTATGTGGTTCACTTTGGTATGCACTTCGTCACTTTTACATTAATTTATGAGACCTTTATGACGAACCCAGTATTGGTACGTGGTACAGGGAACTCGGTACATTATAGTAAAGTAAATGAGAGAATTATGTAACTATTAGTACCGCTTCTATAGATCTTCAAATATGTCTAAACTACCTAAGATGAGATCCTACCATATCTTATACAGTATGTGTTAGCACAACTTTCTCAAAAGCATTCGTTTCTAATCATATCTTGTCTAGCGTGTCCACTCACCCAATACATTGTTCTCGTCTGTACTACATCGAGTCTACTCTCATGTTTGCTTTTAAGGTTTTATCGCCTAATGATTCAATCTCATGTGATGTTAGAGGTCTTATAATGACAACTGATGCTCTGACACTATCACCCTACTACTATTAAGAGGCACAAATCATGGTTTTTTGTTGCTTCCAAGTAAAACTACTTTTGGGCTTAAGTACACAAAAGAAGTAATCTTTCGGAGAAGGGATTCCAACTGTGGAAAGCCGAAGTTTGCAAAACCTGGCTCCGATTTTCTTCCATTCTCATTTGTAACATTTCAGTCCTGACATACGACTCCTCCCTCTCCCGGTCCATGAATACATTGAGCATATTATCCAACAGCTTAAATACCCCTGCAATATTTTATTCCCACAAAGGGGAGCCTCCGCGAGTCGAACCCGTGACCTCAGGGACAAATAGGGGTATTTAAGCTGTTGGATAATACGCTGTGTATTCATGGGCCCGAGAGAGGAAGGGGTCGCATGTCAGGACTGAGGTGTTACATCATTTCTCTCAAATATTCTTCTATTTCTTCTAATGCCTATTAACAATGCACTGTGTGAAATGAACTTTCAATTATACAAGAAATAGGAACGAAAATATTTGCAGGATGTAGAACATATTCTTCATTTCAGTTAACTGCTCAGATAACTATCATATTCTAATGCCTATGATACTCGTATAAGGAAATAGAAAATTAAAGCAAAGGAATATGAATAACTATCATATTCTAGGAATTTCTCATGCAACTGCAATATAGTTTCTGAAATATTTATCAAAAAACAGAATCCATAGAAAGCATTTATGAATCAGCTGACCTGAACAAGATAGTAAAAGATGCGAAGACCTTCAGGATCTGCACTATTTTGAACATCCATTAGAGATCCAATCTTTGATGTTGTGAAGGAGATGTGTTCGTTCCCCATGACAATCTCAAGTTCCTGTCGTCCAACTCGATCGGGTTCTGGCCAGTTGTTATCATCTTCCTTCATGATCTGAAAAAAGACATACACCAATTAATGAGAAATCAGAATAAAGAAATAACAGGCATTCAAGAACTGTATGAAATATTCAACAAAGAAGCCGGAGGTCATGAGTTCAAATACTGGAAACAGTCTCCTGTGACCCAGAGGTCAAGGTCATAGGTTCGAATACCGGAGATATTCATTAGTTCAAATACTAGAGACAGCCGGAGGCCATGAGTTTGAGTACTGGAGACAGTCTCTTGTAACCCGGAGGTCATGGTCGTTGGTTCCAATACCAGAGACATTCATGAGTTCCAACACTGGAGACAGTCTGGAGGTCATGATTCCAAATACGGGAGACAGTCTAGAGGCCATTTGTTCAAATACTGGAGACAGTCTTTTCGATAGTCTCTTATGATCCGGGGTCATGGTCATCAGTTCGAATACCGGAGACATTCATGAGTTCAAATACTGGAGACAGTTCGGAGGTCATGAGTTCAAATATTGGAGATAGTATCTTCGATAGTCACTTGTGACCCGGAGGTCATGGTCATCCGTTCGAATACCAGAGACATTCATAAGTTCAAATACTGAACACAGTCCGAAGGTCATGAGTTCAAATAGTAGAAACAGTCACTCTGATATTAGTCACTCTGATATTCATGAGTTCAAATACCGGAGACAATCCGAATGTCATAAGTTCAAATACTGAAAACAGTCGAAAAGAAACACAGTAAATAAAAGAGAGATAATGAAAATGTAAGAAGAGTACCTCGCTTTGGGAAATAATACGACGGCATTCACGAAGAACAGGAGGAGTAAGGTAAAGTTCTTTGCGAATGATGGTGTCATTTTTGTAATTAGAGTTGTTAGCATAACGAAGCTTCCCATCAGATCTGAATTCGAATTCCAAGAATTCATGTCCAAATTTACCTTTGTGACCAACATAGTATCTCAGATAAAATTCTCCATTCTCTTCTTCCCCCGAAACACAATTAGGGTCATAAATTATATGGAGTTTTTAATTAATGCGAAACACTATTTTAGTAAAAAATAAATGTAATATAAATTTAGTTACATCCTTAAAATCCTACTAATTGAAGTAAGTTGTCACTACGGATTAAAGTTTGTTCTTATGTCCCTAAATATTGTTCGGACTATTTTTCTGAAATCGGATATAGTCCTATATTCGAAATTAATTCAATTCTAAATATTCACATGGTCGGCATTTAAACTCATACCTGACCCTATACCCAATTAAATATAACGTATACTCATTTTACATAAAGTCTTCTAAATATTATTTATTATTGTGAATATGTATTTTGACATATAAAATAATATATGTGTATATATTATTAAACATGTATATATGATGGAAAATTAGATAATCAATGATATTTTCGACAAAAAAAATATCATTATTCTATATATATTTGAATAGAGACACATACAAACATCACGAGTGAATGACAATGAGACGAGTCAGGACGAGTCATGTATGGTCCTTATCCGACCCTAAATATTAATTTGGTCTAATTTTTGAACCCTAACCCGACCTTACATCCGATGAGACTCGTCCTTTTTCAGACCTATCAGGTCATATATGGTGAACAGATATAGTCGGGTCATGCCCACCCCTGAATTAAAGGATGAAAACACTACCACATATTTACAATTCTATTTTATTTAATTAATAATATGTTAAAAAATCATATAAGCATCAGGTCCTAATTGGTGATAGGTAGTGAAGTGCTTCATTGGGAGTCACATATATTATTTTATAATTTATTATAATTTCTTATGAAATAATAATAATATTTACTTTTTTCTCATAATAATAAATATCATTTTTATTCTTATTTAGGTCCTACAACCTATAACATTCTTAACAAAACTATCTACATTTTTTCGTTTTCTCAAATTGTTCTTATTTCTCTCTCGTTATTCTTATTTAAGAATATAATTCATAAAATAAAAATGACACAATGAAGAATAAAATAAGAATGACACAATGAAGAATAAAATAAGAATATTCTTATTTTCATAAGAATGAGTTAAGAACAACCTATTGGATATAGTCTAAGTTGTACAAGGAAGGAGAGGAGGGAGGAAAATCTAATTTTTTAAATTTAAAATAAATAGATTTACCAAAATAACTTTGTTTATTAAGTCCTTTTTATAACTTTTGAGTGGGTTTTTTGTCTACGGATTTTGGTGCATAATGCTAGGAGGAGGAGGAGAGTAGAGTTTTTGTTCTCATGTTGTTTTCAATAATAAAAAATTATTTTATTGCATAGAAAATGATAAAATTGTCATAGCATATTATTATTTCATTTGTTTTTATAGTTTTGCATCTCCGATAATAGAAAATATATTTATTCAAGGATTCTCTCTAATATTGGAAAGTCGAGTCATTATTCCTCCTTTTATTTTCAATGACACAAATTTTATTTTATTATATATAAAATGATAAAGTATGATAACATGTTAATTTTTCCTTTATTTTTAGGGAGTTCACTTACTCCAAGAATGAATTTTTTAAACTTACTCCACATATTAGCCATCAATAATAGGGAAATCCAATTGTTTGAATTAGTGAGTAGATCTAAACCATTGAATTTCCCTATAATTGATGACTAAGATATGGAGTAAATTTAAAAAACTTAATCTTAGAGTTAATGAATTTCTCCTCTTAACAAACCTCACTGCACATATAAAAAATGGAATTCATTTATTATTTTTTATTTTTTATAGTTATGTATTTTTAAAATAAAACTTGATTCACTCATTATTATAAAAAAACAAATAAAAAAAATATCTATAGTGAGATTCACGTGAAACATCAGTGGCTTGCTGCTTTTGAAAAGTAACAAACCACTCCAACAGTCCTTGGTACAAGTCCAATAAGAAGGTAGTTGTTCATAAACATTGGTGGTCCTCGTTGTTGCTTTAACTGCATCATATTCTATATGATTCAGAAATTAGAACCACCAAGTGCAGTCAAGATGAGTGTGAGTCGGTTAAGGATTGTCTCTAAATGTTGGATGAATCACTTTTTAACTCACACTCAACCTTAAACTCAAAGTTAATTAAACCATAAACATTGATTGAGTCCGACTTTGAATTTAAACTTGATCTTAAACTCGATTAAATATAATGTTTACTCATTTTAGATAAAACATTTTTAATATTACTTATTATTATTAATATATAACTTGACGTGTAAAATGATATATATATATATATATATATATATATATATATATATTGGTAATCATTTATATATGATGAAAAAATTATAAAATCAATGATATTTTCGACCAAAGATATGTCATTATTCTATACATGATTGAATGGAGACGCATACAACTATGATGAATTATTGACCATGGGACGAGTTGGGTGAGTCATGCTTATCTCATACCCGACCCTAAATATTGGCCAAGTCTGATTTTTAAATTTGAATCTGATCCTAGATCTGATGCGACCCAACTCTATTTGAATCTGATTATGATCTAGTCATATCAGGTTAGCGACTAAGGATGGATCTTGCTCACACCTAAACTACAATGTGGAAATTGGGTTTAATAAAACAATATAGAGTTGAGCTCCTCTCTAGGAGAGTCCATTACTAGAAAATCCAAAATTCACTGCTAGAGAGGGTCTTAACCCAACAACATATATATTAAATGCACTAACCTTACTCTGCTTCCTTTCTTGATTTTTATTTCTCCCTCTTTCTCACCTCCTTCACCCAGTTTTCACATTTTTGTATAATTAAGGTATCCCCTTATCCTCGAGTTTGGCTCCTCTCCTGTAATGGAGAGGCCAGTGAGCCCTCGGATTACGACACGTGTACTAAAAAAAATGGACGGCTCAGATTTAAAATTGTATTAGTTTATTTTTTTTTTAAAAAAAGTGTAATCGATTACAATATGGTGTAATCGATTACAACAGTTAAAAATTTAAAAAAATAAATAGAAAGACATGGTTATGAAACCAGAAGGTCTCACTCCTCTCCCATGGGTTCTTCATCTCCATCTTCACTATGAACCCCCATAAACAAATATTTAAAAATAGAAACACAAGTAAACAAATATTTTTACTCTTCATTTTCATCTGAACCACCCAAAAAGAGAGAGAGAACGAAAACAATATTACTATCTTCCTCCATACCCATCTCAACTCCCTCCATTCATAGGTATGAGTTGCATCTTCCTATCTTCTTTCCTTATGTTTTAAATTACTTATTTTCATCTCATTAAATTATATTTCTTAATATATATTCATGTATATAATATTTACTCTTACATTTTAGTTCTTTGTAAATGTTGTTTCATGAGCCTTATGTGTTTGAGAAAATGCCTAAAAGTGTACCATGTATATTTGATTGGAGAAAACTATTTCATTGAAAGAAAGAAAGGCATATTGTGCTTAAGAAAGGCATATTGTGCTTAATGCATGGTGAAAGGCATTTAATATCATATTGTGCATTTAATATTCTTCTAGGCTATCACTTAATGCATTTAATATCATATTGTGCTTAAGAAAGGCATGGTGACTTCGATTGAACTGCAACGGATTGAGCTTATATGAGTACCTTCTGTGAAATGACAAGGCATCTCCAACCACATTTTAGTGAACTTGTTGAAATGTTACAATTTCAGCAATGGGCATATGCTTTTAGGCATTCAGAACTTTGAATGTATATCTTTCCATATCTAAATTGAAAGTTGTTTCCTTTTTGTGTATTTACTTTCTCATCATAAAAACATAAAGATGAGCTTGTATAATATTTGCTCTTCATGATAATTAACACAACAATTTTATTATTTTCAGAAAACATGTGTGTCGAAGAACCAGAGAAATTGGTCAATAGTATTCATGAGAATATCTTGGAACAAGTAGAAGAGAATGTCATTGACTCTATACCACACTTGGGAATGAAGTTTGAATCAGAGGTTGCCGCCTATGATTTTTATAATGAGTACAATCGAAAATGTGGTTTTGGTATTCGTCGAGAATATGCAAATAAAAGTAGAAAAGATGGAGTTGTGACTTCAAGAAAATTCACATGCTCCAAAGAAGGAAAACAGGGTGTCGACAAACGAGACCACTTGACAAAACAGTCAAGAGCAGAAACCAGAACAGGATGTGAAGTACATATGGTTATTTCACTTGACCGAAATATTAATAAATACAATGTTGTGGGATTTGTTGCTGAACATAATCATCCTCTTCAACCACCTGCATATGTTCACATGATTCGCTCTCATCGACACATATCTGATTCACAAGCTTCACAAATTGAAATGGCAGATAATTCAGGATTAAGGCCAAAAGACTTTCATGAGTTTGTGTCCAAGCAAGCAGGTGGAATAGAAATTCTTGGTTATACCTAAAAAGACGGTAAGAATTACCTTCGAACCAAAAGAATGCAATCCTTAAGGTATGGTGAAGTGGGTGCGTTGTTGATGTATTTCAAACGTCAAAGTGAAAATCCATCATTCTTTTATGACTTTCAAATGGATTTTGAAGACCAAATAACAAATATATTTTGGGCAGATGCACAAATGATCAATGATTATGAGTACTTTGGAGATGTTGTCACTTTTGACACTGCGTACAAGACAAATAAGGATTATCGACCTTTGGGATTATTCATTGGGCTTAATAATCATAGGCAAACTGTTATTTTTGGGGCAACATTGTTATATGATGAAACAATTCCTTCTTTTCAATGGTTATTTCAAACTTTTCTCAAGGCAATGGGTGGTGAAAATCCTAAAACCATTCTAACGGATCAAGATGTTGCAATGGGCCAAGCCATTTCTTTAGTTATGCCAAACACATTCCATGGGTTATGCACTTGGCATATAAGACAAAATGCCCTAAGGCATGTGAATCACCTATATCAAAATGGTTCTACATTTTGCTTAGAGCTTGAAGCATGCATTAATCTACATGAAGATGAAAGTGAATTTTTGAATGCATGGCAAGAGTTAATTGAGAATCACAAAGTTCCTGCTGACTCATGGCTACACACAACTTTTAAAGTCAAGGAAAAATGGGCATGGGCTTATGTTCGTAAAACTTTCACTGCAGGTATGAGAACTACTCAATTAAGTGAGAGCTTTAATGCTGCTTTGAAAAACCATTTGAAATCAGATTTGCATTTGGTACAATTTTTTACACACTTTGAGAGGGTTGTAAATGGGAAAAGAAACAATGAGTCAGAAGCTGAGTATGAATCAATAAATAAGCTTCCTAGATTGAAAATGTTGAAGGCCCCAATGCTTGTACAAACATCAAAGATTTACACTCCAAGAATTTTTGAGGAATTCCAAGAGGAATACGAGGAATATCAAGGAACTTGTATAAAAGAATTGAAACAAGGGTTGTATATTGTTACAAGTTATGATAATAGTCATGAGAGAAGAGTAATGGGGAATCTTGTGGATCAAAAGGTTGCTTGTGATTGTCGTAAATTTGAGACACATGGTATCTTATGTAGTCATGCTTTGAAAGTTTTGGATGTGATGAATATTAAGATAATTCCTCCACACTATATACTGAAGCGATGGACAAGAGAGGCAAGGGTTGGAATGAATCAAGATTGGAAAACACAACATATTGAGCTAGACATAAAAGCTAATTTTATGAACCGGTACAATGACTTATGTCCTCGAGTGCTTAATACAACAAAAAGATCGTGTGTGTCTCATGTTACTTATACTTTTTGGTCAAAAGTTCAAAAAGAGTCTCACAAAATAATTGAGGAGATGTTAGCTAAAAATTCTATGGATGAGGAGTCAATTGCAAATTGTCATGTATCCATATCTATTGCAAATAGCGAAATTCAGAATAACATGAATGAAATTACAAATGATCCTGTAGGGCCAAAAGGAATAGAAAAGCGAGAATGCCTCCACAAGGGTAGAAAACGCCCTCAATCTTGGGTTGAAAAAATGGCTAGAAAGAGAAAGGGAAATCAATTACTCAAATTGAGAAAATGTCAACCAAAATTGGTATTTTACTCCTAACTTTTACTTTCACTTTCATTTACTCATTCTTTTGTACATTTTTAACATGTAATTAAAGTTTTTAATATATTGTCAACCATGTAGGAAGAAGCTCCAATGACTCAATATGTAGCTACAAGTGGTGCCAATGAAGCTATTAACACAAGCACAACTTTTACTCAATTATTGATCGTAAGTAAATCTTTCTAAGTTAAATGTATTTAACTTTTATTCAATGTGTTTTTAAATTCAATGACATTATGCAGGATCAACTCCAGTACAATTCAGTTATTCAATCTTCAAACAATTTAATTCATAATGCAAGTCACTATGAGATAGGAAGCCAAGTTTTGAGCGCAAGCCAAATTGGACATGTGACTACAATTAAAACGACTCAATCAAACTAATTTGAGACATAATGATATATGTTTTGATTACATTTTTTGGTATAGGTTCTGTTGAGATAGTGGATAACTTTTTGCATTAGGAAGTAAAAATGAGACTGTACAGCTTATATTTTGTTGTAACAGTAGGTTGTCGAAACTCAAACATAATGCTCCACAATGAATAATTAGAAGGAAACCTTGTTATGCTTGATTTGTGTTATGCAATATATGACTCAAGAACCACATGAGATTCATTTTAATCAGAAAGAACTTGTGCTGAACTTTGTGCAGGAAACAAGGCACCACATGAGATTCATTTTAATTTTTTCCTCAAAAACCACTTTTAGTTCTTTCACTGGCAATATTTTTTTCATGGTATTACATCAAATAAGTAAGTATAATTGATATATTCACATTCTTCTATTCAACTTTCTACTTCAAAAAACATCCTAGATAGAGATTGATATTGGTTTAGGAGTTCAACTAGTTGCCCTTTTAGGTACCTTAATATGTATAAAAACTGTATCTCCCATTATAATTTTCTTTTGCGTTGATAACACTTGAGTATAAATATTTTTGCTTATGAACTCATTTAAACTTCCTAAGAACTACAGACACATGCTAAGGAATAAATACACAAATTGTAATTAGTGAGAAAATATTATTGGCTAGTATATCAGTTAAGTAATTTAAGTGAGGAAAATAAAAATAAAAATTGTCATGAGTTGGCCGACCATTAACCTTTTATATTATTTTCTTTCTCATTATTCTTATTATTTGATCTTGAACGAAAACTTAACTACATGAGAATAGTCCAAGTTATTCTCATTAAAACGATACTTGAACTTAAAATCTCTTAACTATACGATAAAGACTGATCTTTGAAAAACTCATGCATGAAACTAAGATCATTTGCACTAAAACACAAATGTTCTGTTTTTTAAACAGTGTAATCGATTACACAATCCTGGTAATCGATTACATGATGATAAACTAATCAGACCTGTGCATTTTACATGTTGTAATCGATTACACTATACTCGTAATCGATTACAACATATTAAAAGCATCAGATATGTGCATTTTTCACATTGTAATCGATTACACAATGTTTGGTAATTGATTACATCAAGCCGTTGAGTTTGTATTTTAAATTTTTAACTGTTGTAATCGATTACACCATATTGTAATCGATTACAGTTATTTTTTTTAAAAAAATAAACTAATACAATTTTAAATCTGAGCCGTCCATTTTTTTTAGTACACGTGTCGCAATCCGAGGGCTCACTGGCCTCTCCATTACAGGAGAGAAGCCAAACTCATGTGTAAATGTTTCTCAGTTCATAAAAATCAAACGTTTAACCTAATATGATACATATTGATTCATTAAAGTGTTACACTATTAAAGTAATGCCTTCTTGGTACCTAGCTTTCTCCTTTGTATAGCCTTTGGCTTTTTCCTAGCCTTTCAATTTCTCCTTTTTCAACTTTTGTTTCTCTTTTTTGTTGTTATTTTTCTATATTTATAGAAATTCAGTAATTTTTTTATTTAATTGTTTTTAAAACTGATTGTTTAATTAAAATAAAAATACCCACAAGTAAATGTTTTATAATTTTCATAAAGAATCAAACAATTAAAGAAGATAAAATGTGTTTCAAGAATTCTGAAAAATAGGCTGTTACAATAAAATATTTTTACAGAGTCTTAAAGAATATTTAAAACATTTCTTGTATGGTGAAAATTCTTCAAAATTAATGCAATTCCCTTTTCAACTTTTTTTGTTATTTTTGATTTTTTTCAAAGATTGAATAAAATTAATTTTTCATAACTAGTTTATTAAGTGAGTGAAGAAACTACATGCTATTAGTTAAAACTGCAAGTTACTGTTGTCTAACACAATCATAATTGTACACCATAATCTCTATATTATTTTAATTTCTTTTGTCATTTATATATAATAATTTGAAATTACATGTAAATATCACTTTAGGTTATCAATCCTCTAAAGTAAAACAGTTATTATTCTCATAAAATCATACTTTTAATGGAGTTACCTAAATCACATAAGAAAATTTCATTTACTAATTTTTTGGGTATGATTTTTTATTATTATTATTATTATTAACATGCTTAAAGCTCAAATTCCAAACTAATAATAGAGCTAGAAAACTAAAAAAGTTGCACTACTCCTAACATCTTTAGTAAAAATAAGAATAAGTATATGTTTGGACAAACTTTTTTAACTTCCTTTACAAGTAAAAGTTGGGCTAAAAGCTTTATTAGAAACTTTAGTTAAAAGTGCTTTGAAAAGAAGTGGGATTTAGGAGCCTATCCAAAGCAACTTATTTCCTTTCTTTTATTTTTTACTTGCCATTTTCAGAAGAAAAAATGTATGCAATAACAATGTATTAAATTTTATATAGTATATTTGTATTATAATTGACTCTTCAAAAAGAGTAATGCAAATGAATGATGAATAATGTAATGATTGTGTATAAATCTTTATAATCAGAGTGCATAGATATTACAGTCTTTTATCATTAAAACAAAACAAATGCATTCTCATCCTCACTTCCAAAATGTAAAAGAGAGCCATGATATTTTCATCCAAAGCAAATCAACCATCATTTTTTTCTCCCCTATTATTACTACTCAGTTTTTTTTATGTCATTCACTTATTTTCTATTTTTATTGTTGATTTGTTTTTGGGTTTGTTGTTCTACATAAACGTGTTGAATTATATGAATCAGAGATATGGTTGTAATGTTTAATAAAATATGTCTCGTTTTGGATCAATAAGGATTGAAATGTATGTGACTCATTTCCAGTAATGAAGAGTGAAGTGATTATTTAATTTTTTTTGAATTTTAACGGTAAAAAGACATAAATGTCAATACATATTGTTTTTCTTTTGATATCCCATAACATTTCTCTCTCTGGTAATGGAGATAACTCTCTCACCTCATGGCTAGAACCTTCTATATATCCATATTAATTGAAGGGGCTGGTGAATTTATCAGAATGAATATCTTATATGCTTGACACTTGACTTATTTAAGGGTATAATTGTCATTTGCTTTATTTTTTTAAAAAAAGAATAAAATATTTCAGACTGAAACACCCCTAGCTTTATTTTACTTCCTATTATTCAGTTGGGGTTATTTTCGTATTTTTCTTCAATTTGAATTATTAAAAGTATTGACCACATTTATTGCTGCAGTCGGACAATTACTAAAATATCCTTTTACTTTACAAAAAGTTGTCTTTCACACATGGTTAATTTCATAAAATTCATTCTCTCACACTCTCAAAATTCTCATCTCTTTCATCTTCACTTCATCTTCTTCTTTGTGCACAAATTTTCTCTCAAACTCTAATCTTCATCATTTTCAAATCTTCATCTTCATCATCCCTCTTAACAAAGGTAAACGTATTCATCATTTTTGTTTATATTTTGATTGTATTCATCATTTTATATTATCATTTTTGTTTGATGTAAAATGTATTCATCATTTTGTAGATCATATTCATCATCCCTCTTCACCAACCTACCCAAAGGTATGATCTTTCTTTTTTCTCTATGTTCTTAGTCGTTTTTTTCTAAGATAAGATTTTTGTAGTTTTGCATGTTTTATTTTGTGTGAGTCTTGCCGTTCCTCCATTCCTTTATTCACATCCACTAGCTGTCTCACAAGGGTTATGTTAGGTTATCCATTTTGTGCATTTTCAGATCTCAATATGAAGAAAAATGTTGGAAGTGGATGATTAAGAACACAAAAAGATAACATCTTCATTTTACTTTACCTAATCTATTTATTATTTAGTTATAATTATGTATAAATTGTTTTTTCCCTTTATTAATTTACCGATTATTTCTTAGTCTTCTTCCAAGGGAATGAGGAGGAAAAAAAACCTTAAAAGGAAGAGATAAAAATAAGTTGTGGGAGTTTGAAGATGTATGATCTAACATTAGTGAGATATGTCATGATTCTCCTTCTCCTTTCTCTCTTTTAACTTATTTATCTTTCTTCACATTTGCATTTGCCTTGGTGTTCACCTATTCACTCAATGTATGATTTTTCTTTAAAGTTCTTTACAATTTCTTGATATTAATTTTCTCATCTTTCAAAATGTTATTCTGTTTCTTTTATGTGCACTTAGTGTAGAAGCCAGTTATGACACATTATAATACATACATATCTCTTCCAATGTTAGGTTGAGATGAAAACAATATGCTACCATCTTTATCCTCAATGTGTTTATTATGGTGATTTAGTTGATTACCAATTGTCATAACTTCTACGAACACCTTTGAAGTCCTTATGTCTGCATTTTCAGATCTCAATATGAAGAAAAAAATGTTGAAGGTGAATGACTAAGAACACAGAAAGATAACCTCTTCATTTTACTTTACCTAATCTATTTATTATTTAGTTATAATTATGTATAAATTATTTTTTCCCTTTACAACTTTAATGATTATTTCTTATTCTTCTTCAAAGAGAATGAGGAAGAAAGAAACCCTAAAAAAGGAAGATATAAAAATAAGTTGTGGGAGTTTGAAGATGTATCATCTAGCAACAGTGAGATATGTCATGATTCTCCTTCTCCTTTCTCCCTTTTAACTTATTTCTCTTTCACCACATTTGCATTTGCCTTGATTTTCACATATTCACTAAAGGTATGATTTTTCTTTAAAGTTCAATACATATCATAATTGTAAATAGAAAACATTATGTTACCATCTTTATATTTCCAGTCATTATAAAATTTTATACATATTATAAATGTAAATAGAAGACATTATGTTACAATCTTTATCATCGATGTGTTTATGATGATTTTGTTGATTACGAATTGTCATAGCTTCTACGAACACCTTTGAAGTCCTTATGTCTGCAAATCAAAAGTCTACAACTTGGAAGCATCTCTGAGTTTTTATCTAGAGCTCTACAATCACCAGAGCCTTTATCGTTAAAATTCATTGCAACAAAGTCTTTTTTGGGACCTATTTTTTATAACTTTTTAATGCTAATTATTTGTTTCGTGATATTCTATTTATTCATTTATTGCACTATATAAAAGAGTAGAGAAAAGACTCTATTTATTAATTTTTATGAAGTTTTAATTTTTTTTAACATACTTATGATTTCCTTTGTTTTTTATGATGATGAGAGGAAGGGGCTGATGTAACGACCCGATTTTCTACCCTTGAAAAAATTTCATTTATTTTAATCCCTTCTTACATACAGTCGTCACCTTCATTGAAAGCCCTCAAGTATCACTCTTTGAAAATACTCTTACCCTATTATATCATCATACAAATTTATATTGCAGAAAAACATAATTCATTCAAATTGTATTTACCACATACAACCAGTTATAGGTCTCCCCGAGTTGTAAAGCTCATAACTACACATATCTGTATTACTCTAAACGGACTTACAGTCATCCCATAATGTTACCAAATCAACTAAAATGTCAAATAGCAATAAATACAATCGAGTAAATAAACACAAAAGCTTCCTAATTGAGCTTCATCCTCAAAATCCTTCATTTACTTACAATGAGGTTATCAGAAACAACACACAAACAAAAGGGAGTAAGTCATTAGTTCAAAACTAACATCACATGATAACCCACATTCAAATACAATTAAGCTTTAATATAATTCATAATCACACATACGGAATTGTAAACATTCAAATCATCTTCCTTTAATTTCTACTTTACTCATATTCATCCTATAATATATATATCCCATAATATATATTCTATAGTATGCATATTACATTCGTTCGAAACATATCTTTTTCGTTATTCATATCCATCCTATAACATATATATCCCATGATATATATCCTATAGCTTGTATATTACTTTCTTTCTCAACATCTTCCTTTGTATTGCTCATATTCACCCTATAGAATATATATCCTATAGCATGCATACGACATTCATGTGACATTCACATTTCTAATAATTCATATTCATCTTATAGAATATATATCTCATACTATATATCCTATAGCATGCATACGACATTTATTACTCCGAGTTTTATTTTCATTGGCACTCCACCAATACATAAACCATAAATACACTCATCATCACTACAAACATACCCATATATATTTGTAGTGACTAAGTGATTTATCATTTATGTCATTATAGTTCATTTGAGTCATATTTCCATTGGTACTCCCCCAATAATGTTTATTTCATTTGAGTCATATTTCCATTGGTACTCCCCCAATAATGTTTAATACATATGAGCCATCTTTCCATTGGTACTCCCCCAATAATGTTTAATGCATATGAGTCATCTTTTCATTGGTACTTCCCCAATAATATTTAATGCATATAAGTCATCTTTCCATTGGTACTCCCCCAATAATGTTTAATGCATATGAGTCATCTTTCCATTGGTACTCCCCCAATAATGTTTAATGCATATGAGTCATCTTTCCATTGGTAATCCCCAAATAATGTTTAATGCATATGAGTCATCTTTCCATTGGTACTCCCTCAATAATGTTTAATGCATACATTACAGACGTATCATTCTAAACCATTACCTCTTTCACATACCTCATTCATATCAGCAAGTATGATTTAGAGACACTTATCCCTTACCTTGGTGAGCGTTGGGGATCGGTCCCGAGTAACTTTAAAAGTCTCCTCCGCGATTTCCTCCATCCTTAGGATATTTCCTCATTTTCACCAATAACAACCATGTCAGTCATTTATTCAAAATAACACATAAATAACTCGTATTTCATCATCAAACACACAAGGGATTCACATATTTTCAATATTTCGAAAACTACTTCAATACAAGTTTCTAAATATCAAAACATACATGTTCATCTCATATAACAACATCAAAGCACAACTCATTATCCACATCTAACATTTCATCTCTTTCTCTTTATACTCATATTCTCATTTTGGGGGTTTTTGGGGTTTTTCATGAATAACCCATAAAACCTTTCCATTCATCTAATATCCACTCTAACCCAAGAGTTTACAAGAGAACAACAACATAAAACGAACCATAACTCTAAAGAATGAGTTTCCATGGTTTCTCATGTTTTGAAAATAGATCCACCACACCCAAAACAAGTTATAAAGGAAGAAGAAGAGTTAGAAGCAAGATGTTTACCTCTTCTCAAGCTCTAAGATGAGTCCTAAGGCTCTTTGCTCTTGAAAAGCTCTCTTCTCTATCTTCTCTTCAAAGTTCTAACCCTAAAATGTGTTTGGAGTTTCTATTTTAAAGAGCAGTCGTCGGGTTCTCGCTCAAGCGAGCCCATTCTCGCTCAAGCGAGAATCTCACAGTGAGCAATTCTCGCTCAGCGAATAAATGTAATCGATTACCATATGGTGTAATCGATTACATCAGTTAAACATGCACATATCTGATGCTTTTAATATGTTGTAATCGATTACGAGTATATTGTAATCGATTACACCATGTAAAATACATAGGTCTGATTAGTTTATCAGCATGTAATCGATTACCATGATTGTGTAATCAATTACACTGCCCAAAATTGCCATTTCTCGCCCTGGCGAGACAACTCTCGCTCAGGCAAGAATCCTCCAGTATAGCCCAGGATTTCACCCTCCCAGGTGATCCTTTCTCGCTCAGGCGAGAATCTCTCGCTCAAGCGAGGCTTCCAGGACTGTTACTATAATTTTAAAGACTAAAATTCGGGGTGTTACAGCTGATGTATTTACCTTTCATCCATATGCTTTCTGTTTATCTCTATTTGATGTACTCTTCAATCTCTCTTTCATAGACCATCTCATTTTTTTACTCCATAATTTTTCATTCAATCTCTCTCTTCATTTTTTTCCAAAATGAGACTTACCATTTCTTTCTTTTATGTTTTTTTGACAGGTATGATTTTTTCCTCAACAAATGGTTGAGTTCTTCATTCAAAGGTATAATCTTTCTTCCTTCCAATTTTAATTTCTTGATATTAACTTATTCATCCTTGGAAATGTTATTCGGTAAGTATCCTTATTCTTATTTGCAAGTTGTGTATCCTTATTTTTTGTATTTTATTCTACGTCTTCTTCTACATCTTCTTCTTCATCATACTTTCAATCCAATATGAGAATGGGGTGACTATTCAACACCAAACTTATGAAGTCGTGCCATGCAACTCCTGACACTGATACACAACATTATTTGAAAACCGAGGTGAAAAAGGTGGTAATAAAGCTGTAGCCTAATGCATGGCCTATCAATTTTATGCATAATCAATCAATGCTTTAAAAGTAGTGTACATGTTTTGCAGTGTATTGTTTAGTTAGAATGTAGAATGCAGAATGCAGTGTATTGTTTAGTTAGAATGCTTTAAAAGTAGCGTAAAAGCATGGCCAATATTTGCCTTCTTGATGGCTTTGTAACGTGTGACAGGAAGCTTGATTGACCATGTTGGTAGAGGAGTTAAGTTAAACTTGGGGTCTTTCTTACATATTCACGTGTAGATATAAAGTTGCAAGCATGATAGCTTCGCCAATGACAAGATTAATGAACGTCTGTTAAATGTTTCATCTTGCAAAGGTAACAACAATTAAGAAACAATAAATATTTTTAGTTTTTCATTTGGATTGGATTATGAATTATTGTGAATGTGAGGTTGTTCTGTTTTGTAAATGTAACAACTATATTTTAGTTACACTTTACACTTTTAGGATGATTGTTTGCCTTCAATTTGTAACTATTCTTTACTTTCCAATTTAACTAAGGATATCTTCAAAGGATTTAGTAGGGATTTATGTTATCACCATTCAAATTTCAAAACAACCTCACATATGAATTGAAACTATTTTTTCACTTGCTTGAGAATAGTTAGAAAAAAATTGGAATTGTTATTGAATATAGAAGAGAGTTTAAATCTTTACTGAATCTTTGGGAATTTCCATATTGTTGGTGAGCGTCTCTTCTTTTTCCAAATCTAATATTGACTTTCAAATTGGAATTGGATTGGTGAGCGTCTCTTTTGTCAACGTTGGCTAAACTAATTATCACTAATTTTCCTTACGTATTTATTTAAGTAATACACTCTTCCATTAAGCATTTGACTTATTTAATTTGTGTGAATCTTTTAATTTTTAACAATTGTATTATACCTTATATTCTTTAGATTTTGCATTGTAGTTGTTGATCTTATCTAATAAAAATGTAAAAAGTAGGAGAATCATATATGTTTAATTTATTGAAAACTTACTCTATAAATATACTACATTTGCTATACCTTATAGAAATGTTAAAATCATATGGTTGTTATGACTATACTTACGAACCATTGATTTTAAAGGGATATATTTGTAATAATATTTTTTAATTTTTTTTAAAAATTTGCAAATTAATCTGTAAGATTGTACAAGTTGAATTTATTGCAGCATGTACTATTTTTTCCAATCTTTCTACCTCATACTCTAGACCCATGTGGCTTAACTTTCTCTTTTTCCCATATGAATGTACTACTTTTTCAATTTTTCTACCTCATACCTATTATGTTGTAGGCAACATGATTAAAGATAATATTTTCAAAGTCTAACTCTATGATAGAAGGAAAAGTGAACTAAGATGGAAAAAAAGTCATAGCTTTAAAGTAATTTTATGTGTAGCTAAAAATTTGAAAATATTCAGCAACTTGCACTTTCTCTTGGTGCTATTTGCTAAAGAAACAATTTAGTATATACAAATAAGTAAATACCAAATAATAGTTTTTTCCATCTTTTTGCATATTTCAAAGGATGACTTCAATTATTTTATGTGTGCTTTAAATTACTATATTGTTGATCTAGTGTTTAGTATATTTACATACTATGTTTTTATTATAGACATCAAACTTTACAGTTATGATGAGTTGTATGACCGTAAAAAGAAAACAATTGATTTGATGATCACCAAGTGGAAATGCCCTATTCTGCAAAATAGATCTTTTCCATTCACACTTGGATTTCAAAGGGATATATTTGTAATAATATTTTTTAATTCTTTAAAAAAAGTTATAAATTAATGTGTAAGATTGTACAATTTGCATTTATTGTAGCATGTTTCTCTATGCAACTTTCTCTTTTCACCATACGAATGTACTAATTTTTTCAATCTTTATACTTCATACTCTAGACCTATGTGGCTTAACTTACTCTTTTCCCCATATGAATGTACTGTTTTTTTCAAACTTTCTACCTCATACATATTATGTTGTAGGCAACATGATTAAAAATAATATTATCTAAGTCTAACTCTATGATAGAAGAAAAAGTGAACTAAGATAGAAAAAAAAGTCATAGCTTTAAAATAATTTTATGTGTAGCTAAAAATTTGAAAATATCCAGCAACTTGCACTTTCTCTTAGTGCTATTTGCTAAAAAAACAATTTAGTATATACAAATAGGTAAATAACAAATAATAGTTACTTGCATCTTTTTGCATATTTTAAAGAATGACTTCAATTATTTTATGTGTGCTTTAAATTACTATATTGTTGATCTAATGTTTAGTATATTTACACACTATATTTTTATTATAAACATCAAATTTTGCACTTATGATGAGGTGTATGGCCGTAAAAAGAAAACAATTGATATGATGATCACCAAGACCATGGTAAAAGGGATATACTATTTGTGAAAATTATGGGTAAGTTTGGTTACTCGGGAACACTAAAAATAAATTCATAGCACTAACTTTACTGAAACACTAACTAGCTTTATCGTACAACTATTACATGCAAATCAAACTTTATTATTTATATTTATTCATCGTTTGCTCACTAAACCTTCTGTCTAGCATGACATCCTCTTTCTCATTGATTTATTTACATGTTCCTCATCTAGCGTGGAGAAAAACAACACGTGGTGAGAATGAAATGAAAATTGCAAAAGAACTTTAACATCTATGTTTTAGTTAAAATTACATTGCTAATGTTTTAGTTCATACTTCTACATATTGTGTGGTTGGATAACCCAATATAGTGAAAAAACCTCAAAAGTGATTGATGCCTATTTATGGTCGGCTAACCCAATATAGTGTAGGAGACAAGCAATATTAAAATATCATCTTTTAGCATATCTTCACTTGCCGAGTTTGCAGATGATCTAATTTGAAAAGAACAACAAAAATTGGAATCAATTAAAAACATTTTTCCAACAAAAGTCATTTTCAACCATATGATGAAATGATGTTGAACCTATTGACATTAACATTAACAATGTTATTCATGTTAGCTCTATTATTCATTATTTTGTAAACTTAACTATCAATCTTCTCTACCTACGTTTTTCAAGTCCTCGGGTAAAAACCAAAACTTTGTTCTACTTTTTCATGTTCTTTTAAATGTTATTCTAACATTTTTGGTAATATGTTTACCAAAGAATCCATTCATAACATTGTTAATATTGTTCTTGGATTTCAAACGGTAAGTTGATTTTCTTTATAAATTCACTCTTTCATATGTTCTTATACACTAAACTGATGATATTATCGAAAATGTAGTTTTTTTTGTTGACAAATCCGTGTTATATTTTTTCTTAATCTTTCGAAGTATATTATCCTTCATTGTTCATTATCTTCGCACCTTCATTCTCAATCTTCTCCACCTCTATTTGTTATCTCTCAAGATAAAGAACAAAGCTTTCTTAATTTTGACTTATGTTTTTTATGTTGTTTTCTTTCTTATTCTCCCATTTTCTGTAATATGTGTAACAAACAATCTTTTTAACATTGTTAATATTGAAATTAAATTTCATACATGTAATGCTATTAACTTGAAGATTATAAACTTACATTTTTTCACTGTGTGTTTCACCTGAGTTGAAGCAGTAGAAACCACTAAATATATTTTTTTCGTTTTATGTTTTTTATTGTTCTGTTCACAAATCTGTGTTCTATTTTTTTTCTGTTCATAAACTCAATGGACATATCATATATATTCCGATGATGTGAATGTCTCCCTCACAAACTCAATGGCCTTTCAAGCTTATAAGAAGACAATTCCCTATAATTGTTTCATAGGCTATGACAACCAACAAATCTCAAGGTCAATCACTAGAGAGTGTGGGGTTATATCTACCAAAAACCAGTATCCAGTCATGGTCAATTATATGTTGCTATTTCAAGAGTTAAAAGCAAGAAAAGATTGAAGATTTTGATTCATGATAAGGATGGTAACCCACTAAAGTCAACAACTAATGTGGTTTATAAAGAAGTTTTCAAAATCTTTAACAAGTATTCATCAAAATATCTTTAATTATATTATTTCAGTTTTATTTATAACCATCATCTTATTTCACACAATAAGTTTAACACGCATTATGTCAATCCCCAACAACTGTTATGAATTAAAGTTGTGTCGTTAACAGATATTCATCAAATTATGTTTAATATTGTTAGAAATAATTTTTAATATTCATAAATTATCGTGCTATTCTTTAATAAAATTCATGCAACACACATTACTACCCGTGCGAATGCATGAGTAATATACTAGTTAAAGTTAAAACAAAAGGAACATGATTAAGATAAAATTCTAGACAATAATTTGTAAATGTAGAAGCATGGAGAACAAGACTTGCATAAGCTCCAATGGGTTTTAAATAAATAGAAATGGTTCAATTATTATTGATCTATCATTATCCATGAATATTTTTGTAAATGCACTAATACTATTTGTAATATCAACTTTTCTTAAAAAAATTGTTTTAAATTTTATCTTTTTTTTAATTAATCTTAATATAGTAAATTTGAGCTTTTAAGTTAAGCAAAAGAAAATGTGAATTTTTTAAGTAACTTTATTTTTTATTTTCAAAACTCTGATTTTTTGTTGCTTCTCCTCATAATGAGCTTTTAGTCAAATAAAAAAGTCTAGTCAAACATGATGGTGTAGTGGAAAAGCCAATTGTACCTAAACATTATAAGTTCTAACACACTCATAGACCAAGTGACTATGTGATGTTTCTATTTGGTGTATATAATAACTAGACTTGAATCAAATATATAACATTAATACTATAGTCTATTCAAATGTTAGACAATATGAGACTTCATATAATAACATATCTCAAACATCACCAACAAAACATATAAGGAGATTGATGAGGACTAAAAAAGTGAACAATATTAAAGAGGATTTGGATAGAGATAACATTTGTTCATATGCTTATATGTCATGTCATATGATTGGTAAGAAAAATATTTAATTATGAATGAAGATCATGTATCTTACTTCATGTCCTAGTCCAGTTAATTTCTGCCCCATAATTAAAAAATAAAACTCATAAAAACAAAACCAACATTTTGGTAGAATTTGATTGACTAGAAACATGATTTTTTTGTGATAGATGATTTTTGTTTCTTAATTATTAAACTTTTAATTCATTATTAAACTTTGAATAATGAATGTCGTCAGAGTTTAATGCCAATTAAGTAGCTGAACTAGGTCGGGGAAAAGTGATAATTGTGGTCTAAATATAATATTCTCTAATATTATCATACTCTATCATTCGTTCTTAAATGTTACCTTAAAGAAAAAAATGTACACCATGAAACTATAAGAGTTTTATATTTTCAATCTATCATTCACCATTAATTTTTAATTATTATTAATTCTTAAGAAATACTATAAATAAATGGTAAATGATATAAAGAATATATATAAATCTTTATATCAATGCATAAATATTACATTCGTTATAAAAAAAACAATAATGTGATGAGTCATAATAAAAGTTTACCAACTTGATCTCAAGTGTCCACTTTGGAATCTAATTCAAGAAGGAAATAAATTTATATACACATCTCATATAAAAAATGATGAGGAAGATGATTAATTTGTAACTAGTTGCCAAAGTCTTTATTAGATAACTTAAATAAACAGCACATTTGAATTTCATAAAATTTAAATTGGAATTAATAATCAATTTTTTCTTGAATGATTTACTATATTAAAATTTGCATGAATTCGCATTTAGCATTGCTTATTCAACCGAGCTTATATGTTGAACGGTATTAAATGTAAGGCGAAAGAAAATCAACCGACAGTCATGTTCTACGAAACAAACATTGTTAAATGTGATAGGTGGATTTACATTCAACAGTACTAGCTTCAGTGAACGATGTTGTTGAATGTATGACTCAAAGATTTAACTGCGCTCACTGAAGTGAGCGTTGTTGTTTCTCACACATTCAACAATGTTTGCTTCAATGAGTGTCGTTGAAAGTCATAATTCACATATTCAACAACGTTTATTTCAATGACTGATGTTAAAAGACATACATTCAAACAACACTTGTTTTAATGAGCGTGAATCTTTAGATACTTAAAAATAAAATGTCACACACAATAATATACATAATCACATATCATTCAATGTTCTATTTCTCTTATTCTTTTTCTTATCCACATGTTATCCTTCTTTCTCTTTTTTTTTGTTTCTCTTATCAAGTAAGTTGTTTGTTGTCTTATTTTATTTCATTTATTTTTCTTTGATTCACTCTTCATGCTTCCATTTCCATATATTTTAACTGCTTATTTTATAATATAGGAATATGTCAATGTTGAATCTGAGTGGAAAGATATCACCAATCATTGATTATTTACCAAACTTGCAATATCTGTATGTATTTCTTCGATTTTGTTGTTATTTTTTCAACCTTATTATCTATGTAAATTTTGATTTGATTATTATTATATTGAATACGAACTATGTCTTTGTGTCGTTTACAAGAAATCTATTTATTTCTTCAATTAAGGGAGACAAGAAATTTATGGATTAGTCGTCTATATCCTCATTATTTTCATTTCTTTCATTAGTATGTATAATCTCCTCGATTAATGAATTTGAACTAAGAAAAACAAGTTCATGCACTGGTTTATGAATTGAGTTGTAAGAATGATATTTTTATTGCCAATATCTTGTAACTCTAGTGAAATTGGACATGTTTGCCGTGTATTTGTTGGAATGCGTGAGAAATATTTTGCCTTATTTAAAAGTGTTCGCTTGAGTGAACACAGTAGAAAGTGCTTGAGTGAGTACGATAGAAAGTGAACATTCAACAACACTTCCTCAAGTGAGTGCGTTTAAATTAAATGTTCACTTGCTACCGTGCTTCAAAAGCGTTATTGAATATAAGCGTTGTTAAATGCCAATATTAAATACTGTTATTTTTCAATTTGTAGTGTGGTGATTACAATGTCATTGAGTTGGTCCTCCAAAGAAATTTACCATTACATTAATATCCAAAAAAAAAAATTTGTCCAGTGGTCAAAGAAATTTCACTAAATTGGTCTCAACATATTATATTTTCCATCAAATTAGTCATTTTTTTATCAACATAACAGTCACTCAAATATTCAATGTGTCATCAACTTAGTCCTCCAATAAAATTTGTCACCATATTAATTAATCTTGTTATTCCTTTATAGATATATGTAAATGAATGATATATATTGTAACTATAAATTATTAGCAAGAATGTCTCAAATAACTAGTCATTAGATGAGTTGTTGCAAGAAAATGCACTTTATACTTTAGACCAAATATATCTCATTATTTTGTACACAATTGAATAGACACATAGATATAGAAGTCATGGATGACTACGAAACGAGTTGGATCAGTTCATTCTTGTCCCTTATCCAACCTAAATATTAATCAAATCTAACTTTTAAATTCAAACTCGACCATAAATCCGATGAAACTCGACCACATTCAAATTCAACTGTGATCGGGAGAAACCATATGAGCAGGTAGGTTCTGCTCACCCATGTAGAACACCATAACTTTTGGGAGACTAAGTTAATGGCTATGGAAACAAATATTTACACTACAAAGTTAAACTCCATAATTAATACATTAAACACAATAACTTGTTTAATATATATATAAATTATTTTCACATTAAACCCTCACATCTATCTATTAGAGAAAACAATGTACAATTTATTGTATCCATTATTTCTGGTTTCCTCTCACAAGGTGCATGTTAGGTTTTGATATATGAACGATGTTAAAAATGAGGGTAAAAAACGACTTATATTTTATAAACTTCACCATATATTTATAATATAACTTATGTAAAAAAATGTTTTATACACACTAATAAATCATTTAAAAAGTGATTATTCTCAAACTTAATTTCAAGTAAACATCACTATGACAAAGATATGTAATTGTCACTGTATTCCATGTCAACAACTTAGTCCTTTAATGTTTGAAAAACTAATAATATTTTAAATTTGAAATTTGCAATATTAAAGCAGTGACAAATTTTATATATGATTAAGTTGGTGACAAACTTAACATTTGAATTTGAATGACTAATATGATGGTAAATCCCTATAAATGAATAACCTCTTAACAAATGTAATATTTGAAGGACTAGTGATAAGTTTCCTTGAAGAGCTAACTTAATAACAAATGCAACATATGAGAGATTAATTTAATAATAGATTTATGTGATTAACTTTTTTTTTAGTATTACCAATAATATATCATCATTTTTTGGGTAATAAATTAATCTATTCGAAGTACGTGACTGTGTCTCTCAATAAGTGTTGCTCTCAGAAATCGAACCTTTAACCTTTTGGTGATCCAGTAGAACCTTATATCACTAGACCAATGTGTTGTTTATAAATTTCTTTGAATAACTAAGTTAATAACATTATAATGTTTGAAGGACTAAATTAACTAATATAATTATGTTGAGTTTTTTCTACTCTAAACCACTCAAGCTATGAAGATGTGATCAAAGGTTACTTCTCCCAATTATCATCACATTGGTTAAATACAATGTTTTATTTTAGTTGGTATTCAAATATTAAGGTTTTTCTTGGATAACATATACTCTAGAGACAAATAACTTAAACAAATGTATTTAGAGAATACTAGGTTCATCCCTTAAACCAAGAAAAATATTAAATTTTCTTGTTTTCAATAAAATTATTATCTTTTTCCTACATTATAATGAGAGGGTATTAAATTTTTATTTATTTTATCAAAAGTCGTTGGCACTATTATTATCATTGACTTTGAACATTGTTTCACACATTTAAATATTAACAGATCTTGATGGAAATCTGTCCAATATAATTAATAACATGACTCTATAGACTACCAATACATAGAACATTATGAAATTTGAAAAGTCTTTAATTTTCTTATTAAATAATGGGAATTTTTAATTCGAGTACTATGATGCATCTTGCTTATCTTAATAACAATGTTTACTTAATTTTTTATCCTTGTTTTCAAATTAAAACTCCTTCAAATCAAACTTTGAAACAAATAATTAATTCACTGAGGAAAATAGAAATTCAAATGTTACAAATGGGATAATGTGTTTGACTCTAATTAATTAGGAATTGCTCACACATTCATTAGCTATCATCATGTGTTGCATTGTGAACATAGGAATTAGAAGAAGTTTCAAAACATGATGTTGAAATAATTTATTGAAGATAAAATATTAATTACAAGTTAGTTCAAATTTTGAAGTAGTCAATTTGAAAAGGACTTCAGTAACCATCACCTTAATCCAAAGGTTGTCTTCAATTTACAACCACACATCGGTGTGGTGGTGTATGACTATATTGGATCTCAAGTATTGTACTAGGTTGAAAATTAAATGTTCGATTCTTGTGAACGATATTTGTTGAGAGTGACAACTATGTACCCGAAATAATAATTTATTCATTATCCACAAAGTTAGAGAATATTTTTCGTTATAAGTGTTGTGAATGCTTGATATATGTTATTACATTAGTCTCACATCACCTAGTATTGGAATAGAGTAGAGTAACCAATGTTATATATTGGACTCAGGTCCCTTATTGTAATGTGCACCAGATATAAGCAATGTTGCGCCCCGATTTTTGGTCACGCGACCTCTTAAGGAGTCGCCACCACGTCTTTTGCGGTTAAAACGTGGAAACTCGAATTATGCCCAAATTGGATAAAATATGTCTTTTAAACTAGAGTCGTGAGTTCGGGAGTCGATTACAAAACGGGGAAGGTATTAGCACCCCGTTCGCTCGTTATTAAACGGTACCCTAACTAATTGCATGCTTTTAATTTACCCTTACTTTATTAAAATTAAATTGTAAAAACAAAATATTTATTTTTTATTTTTGTGTCCGACAATAAAGTAATTAAGCGAGTATTTAGTGCTCGAGAGCACTCAGTGGCTCAAGACAATAAAGTAATTAAGCGAGCACTCAATGGCTCGAGAGCACTCAATGGCTCAAGACAATAAAGAAAATATGTGAGCACTCAGTGGCTCGAGAGCACTCAGTGGCTCAAGACAGTAAAGTAAATATACGAGCACTCAGTGGCTAAAGACAGTAAAGTAAATATCCGAGCACTTAGTGGCTCGAGAGCACTCAGTGGCTCAAGACAATAAAGTAATTATGCGAGCAATCAGTGGCTCAAGAGCACTCACTGGCTCAAGACAATAAAGTAAATATGCGAGCACTAAGTGGCTCGAGAGCACTCAGTGGCTCAAGACAATAAAGTAAATAAGCGAGCACTCAGTGGCTCGAGAGCGCTCAATGGCTCAAAAAAGTAAAGTAAATATGCGAGCACTCAGTGGCTCAAGACAATAAAGTAAATATGCGAGCACTCAGTGGCTCAAGACAATAAAATAAATTGCGAGCTCTCAGTGGCTCGAGACATAAAAATAAATTGTGAGCTCTCAATGGCTCGAGATAGAAAAATAATTTGCGAGCTCTCAGTGGCCCGAGACAGAAAAATAAATTTGATGTTTGTTTAAATAACATTCTAGCATATGAGTCAAGCAACGTCATAACATTTCGGCGTTTGGGTCCGACAATGTTTTTTTATTTTATTTTTTGGAACGTTCTAGCGTATAAGTCTAGCAACGTCATAACATTTCGGCGTCTAAGTCCGACAATGTTTTTTTGAGAACGTTCTAGCGTCTGAGCCTAGCAACGTTATAACATTTCGGCGTATGGGTCTGACAATGTCTTTTTCTTTTTTCGAACGTTCTAGCGTCTTAGTCTAACAACGTCATGACATTTCGGCGTATGGGTCCGACAATGTTGTTTTTTTTATTTTTTTATTTTTATAATTTTTTTTAATGAAAAATAGTTTGATTGATCCCCTCTGATGGTGTGATTATGATGATTGTATGGAGTATACTATATGATACATGAAACTCATATACGTATTGTAACGACCCGATTTCTACCCTTGAAGATTTTTCATTTATTTTAATCATTTCTTACATACAGTCGTCACCTTCATTAAAACTCTCAAGTATCTCTCTTTGAAAATACTCTTTACCCTATTATATTATCATACAAAATTTATGTTGTGGAAAAACATAATTCATTCAGATAGCCTTTATCACATACGTCCAATTATGGGTTTTCCAGAGTTATA
Source organism: Lupinus albus (assembly GCA_009771035.1). Classification (NCBI taxonomy): domain Eukaryota; kingdom Viridiplantae; phylum Streptophyta; class Magnoliopsida; order Fabales; family Fabaceae; genus Lupinus; species Lupinus albus. The sequence goes on from CM019999.1 coordinate 12,391,550, forward strand.
ACGTCCATAACTACATGTCACCATATTATCCTAATCAGATTACATTTATCACAAAATATTATCAAATCAACTACAATATCAAATAGCAATAAAGACAATCGAGTAAATAAACACAAAAGTTTCCTAATTGAGCTTCATCCTCAAAATCCTTCATTTACCTACAATGGGATTATCATAAACAACACACAAAACAAAAGGGAGTAAGTCATTAGTTCAAAACTAACATCACACGATAATCCACATTTCAAATACAATTAAGCATTGATATAAATCATAACCACAATTAAATAAATGTAAACGTTCATATATTCTTTCTTTCATTTCCACGTTATTCATATTCGTCCTATAGTATATATATCCCATAATATATATTCTATAGCACGCCTACTACGTTCCTTTGAAACCTCATACTTCTCATCATTCATATCCACCCTATAGAATATATATCCCATACAATATACTCTATAGAATGCATACGACTTTCATTGTGACATTCTCATTTCTCATCCTTCATATTCACCTTATAGAATATATATCCCATACTATATATCCTATAACATGCATATGACTTTCATTGTTCACATCTTCCACTTTATCATCCATATTCACCCTATAGAATATATATCTCATACTATATATCCTATAGCATGCATATTCGTTTATCTCAAATCTTTTTGTCTCATTACTTATTCTCGCCATCAGGCTTACTCTTTACCACCTCCGGTTCTACCACATCGGGTATGTAATTTCTCAATGATCCACTACCACTTCGGGTAGGCAATTTCCCTTAATGATCCACTACCACTTCGGGTAGGTCATATACAATACCACATAGGGCAAGTCATACACAATACCACATAGGGCAAGTCATACACAATACCACATAGGGCAAGTCATACGCAATACCACATAGGGCAAGTCATACACAATACCACATAGGGCAAGTCATACGCAATACCACATAGGGCAAGTCATACACAATACCACATAGGGCAAGTCATACACAATACCACATAGGGCAAGTCATACACAATACCACATAGGGCAAGTCATACGCAATACCACATAGGGCAAGTCATACACAATACCACATAGGGCAAGTCATACACAATACTTCACTACCATTCCCGGTAGGATAACAATAACAGTCCACTACCACTCCGGGTAGGACATCATAACAGTCCGCTACCACTCCGGGTAGGACACAATAAACAGTTCACTACCCCTCCGGGTAGGACACGATAAATAGTTCACTACCACTCCGGGTAGGACACAATGATAAACTACTACCTCCTCGGGTAGGGTAACAACCATAAACTTACCAACACGTTACCTCTTTCACATACCTCATTCACATAAGTGAGTATGAATTAGAGCCACTTATCCCTTACCTTGGTGAACGTTGGGGATCGGTTCCGAGTAACTTTAAAAGTCTCCTCCGCGATTTCCTCCAACCTTAGGATCTTTCCTCATTTCCATCAATAACAACAATGTTAGTCATTTATTCCAAATATCACATAAACAATTTACTTTGCATCATTTAATCATACAAGATATTCATCATATTTTCAATGTTGCTAAACTATTTTCATCATAAGTTTACAACCATCTAAAACATACATATCCATCTCATATTTCAACATTAGAACGTAAACTCATTTTCTACCTTTAGCATTTCACCAATTTTCCACTTTAACCACATTATCCCTTTAGGGTTTTGGGGTTTTCATGAATCAACCCACAAACCTTTTCCATTCTCGAAATACTAACTCTAAACTAAGAATTTACAAGATAAAAACACATAAAACGAACCATAACTCCAAAGGATGAGTTTCCATGGTTTCTCACATTTGGAGAATAAATCCAACATACCCAAAACAAGTTAGAGAGGAAGAAGAAGAGTTAGTAACAAGAGGTTTACCTATTCGCAAGCTCTAAGATGAGTCCTAAGGCTCCTTGCTCTTGAAAAGCTCCCTTCTCTCTCTTCTCTTCGAGTTCTAACCCTAAAATGTGTTTGGGGTTTCTATTTTTAAAGAGCAGTCGTCGGGTTCTCGCTCAAGCGAGCCAATTCTCGCTCAAGCGAGCCCATTCTCGCTCAAGCTAGCCCATTCTCGCTCAAGCGAGAATCTTACAGTAGCAATTTTTGCTTAACGCATAGATGTAATCAATTACATGGATTGTGTAATCGATTACATAGTGTAAAATGCACATATCTGATGCTTTTATCTGCATGTAATCGATTACATGGATTGTGTAATCGATTACATCATGCACATCTGATGCTTTTATCATCATGTAATCGATTACATGTATTGTGTAATCGATTACATCATGCACATCTGATGCTTTTATCAGCATGTAATCGATTACATGGATTGTGTAATCGATTACATCATGTAAAATGCACATATCTAATGCTTTTATCTGCATGTAATCAATTACATGGACTGTGTAATCGATTACACTGCCCAAAATTGCCATTTCTCGCTCGGGTGATACAACTCTCGCTCAGGCGAGAATCCTCCAGTATAGCCCAAGATTTCACCCTCCCAGATGCACCTCTCTCGTTCAAGCGAGAATCTCTGGATCAAGCGAGGCTTCCAGGACTGATACTCTAATTTTTAAAGACTAAAATTCGGGGTGTTACACGTATGAGTATGCTTCACTTGAATTGGTGATATGTATGTATGTCATACATGATGCACAATGATTGAAAGTATAGTATGTTTGTCAAATGAAGTATGTATGAGTTTTGGTTATGTTTGTGTGATGAAGTGGTGTAAGGACCACAATCATTGATGAATTGGTCAAAATAACATTCGACTTTTGAAAAATTGGATTGTGAATTTTTTTTGATTCATTTGTCTTCAAAATTGCTCTTCAGCACCCTCATAACTTTTGATTTCAATATATTTTTCTGTCTTTGGTTGACAGAGTTGTTGTTGAGTTGATTGCTTTCTGAGATCACATTGGTCCTTCGAGAAAGTGCCCCAGTTTGCAGTATGTGAATTAGTGAAATGCCCCAATGTTTTGTTAATAATTTATTGGAAGAGTAGTATCTCCAATAAATTGCCCCAATATCTTTATGAATTTACTGAAAGAGTTGGATCTCCAATAAATTGCCCCAGTATCTTTATCATAGACTTGTGGGGAATCCTTTCAAATATAGGTTGTGAATCCATTTTGAAAAAGTTGCCCCAGTTTACATGGTTGAGGATAAGCAGTGATGAGTTTTCACTTGAAGGTGTTCATTTATATCCCTAACTTTTGCTCATAGTACCTAGTGAAGGCACCTGTCGGGAATTCTCTCTTTTTATTATGATACTAAGTCGCCATTGAAGGTTTCCAACTTAGCACCACTATCCTTTTCTTAGGCTGCCCTTGTGGGTTTTCAACCTTGCACTCTTTTCTTTTTTTGTTTTCGTTTTTTTTCTTCATTTTTTCTTTTGTTTTACTTGACTATTTTGACTTTGAACACCCTCGAGTGTGGCAATCTCCAAGAAAGCATTAGTCACCCTTGAATTCTAAAGGCGAGAGCACAAGATCTTGTGTCAGTTTGGTTGAGGGATTTGGATTGATCTATGATAAGCAACTTCAGCCTTGCCACAGTTTGATGTGTTGGATGTCACCCCACTATCCATATTGTCCATTGTCGGCTTAATCAAGAGGGTCTTGGACGAAATCTTTTCAAAATTGCCCCAGTTTGGATTGGTCGTCATCATTTTCTTGATTTATTGCACCCTCTTTTGGTTTCCACTTGTCGTGTATTCTCATGCACAACTCTTTAAAAAGAAATACTAAAAACACTGATCATGTAAAAAAATAAGATCTTTACTTTTGGGGTTTGATTGTTCATATTGTGGTGATGTTGATGAAATGTTGGGATTTAATCTGATGCGTTAAAAGTGAGATATTCTTATCAAATCTTAATGAGATTTATTGGAGTCAGCGTTTCTCTGCACAATGCATGCCTTATGCAAATTGATTCCTCAACGAGGACTTTTAAGCTTGTATCTTGGTCTAGCTAAGGGTTACTAAGAAAAAAGATATAGGCTCAAATAAGTGTTTCTCAAACCCTTTTTTCTTTCTCCTATCTCCATTGTCCTATTCTCATCAATTTTCTAATAATGACATTCAATTACTAAAATTTTGTTAGATTTCTGTAAGAGGCGAAAGCCTAATGTTTAGGCGAAGATCTTCCCAAGAGGAATTTGATTTTTCCTTTTGGCGGTCGTTGATAGTGCATCTTGTTTGTCCTAAATTTTGTCTGAGATTTTTATTTTGAAATCCTAATGGGCCCTTTTTTGTATTTCGCTTTTGATTTTTTTTTGTGCACTTTGACCGATGAACATTTTTATTTGGATTTCCACCCCTCCGATTAGATACGGAAAATGATGTAGGTAGAGTGTATTTATTTTTCTTTAATAATTGAATGTCTATGAAAATAGTTGAGTAATTACTCGGCCCCGGGTTATTGATATTTTGCGGATATTGAGGAGATCTCCTTTTCGTAAAGTCTAAGGCTCAAATTGGGTGACTATGGATATCTTCTTTGTGTTTGGGATTTTCAAGGATGCCTTATGTCCTTAGAAAAAAAATTGCTTAAGGATTTGCACTCTTTTGGGTCTTACATTTGCATCATCCTCCATTTCATTTGAATTATCGAAGCGAATATCTCATATTAATGCATGAATTAATTTGGTTTGACTTGTTTTTTTTAATGAGATTTGTGGAATAAGGTGTGGAATGATAATTTGCATGATCAATGCAACAATATATAATCTTTAAAAAGATATGCACTGAAAACTTAATTTCTATTTTTGAAATGAAAACATGGATGTCTCATTGTTTGATGACCTTAAGCCTTTGGGAGTGCAATAGGAGTTTCAAAATATGATCGGACTCACCAGCTCTTTCAGGACTGCCAACTAGGACTTGATTCTCTTGATTTGATTATTTGATAGAAAATGACTGTTATGAAGGGTACTTTGAGCAAAAGTGATGTGAGTGATTTGTTTTTGTTTTTTTGTTGTTGGAATATTTGGAATACGAATCTTAGAAAAAGTGATTCCTTTTCATCAAGAGACGTTGATATAATTAGACATTTCATCCCGCATTTGATTACTATGAGGCGTACCACAATAGCTTCTTCTGCGTTGATGACAATCTTAGAGGAAACACAAGGTCTCGGACCGAGATTGCATCTAGATCGTTTCTTAGCATTGCCCAATAAACATCTTGTCCTGCATTTAGTGTCTTGGGAGCATACCCCACAAGGTTGCTTGTAGTTAATAACAATTTCAGAAGAAACTCGAGGTTTCAGACCTAGATTGCATCTAATAACAAATGTTCTTACTTTTTATGTTAGTTTGGATAACATGATATTGCCATAATGCTAAGAACTGATGTATATGTCTTTACCAAATCTCTTTTTAGAAAAGGAACTTGATCACTAAATGTTTTGTTTATGGATGAATGATATGCCTGTTGTATGAGGTATGACTTTTGTACATGCGAAGCATGAAAAATGCCAAAATATTCTTATATTTTACAATGCATATGAAGCGCATGAATTGATTTTTTTTGTCTTTTAGGTAATGCATGGTGTAAGGACCCGATTTTCTTAACTCGAAAATTCTCTTTTAAAATCCTTATTCGTGAAAGTGAAGTGTTTACTTTTGAAGACATTACTCGAACAATTTGGAAACTTGAGTGAATACATTTATAAATTTGCACGGCGGAAATATTCCAAACACCTTTCATTTCAAAAGCATGTCATTATACTTCCGTTCAAATACATCCTTTATACAATTACACTTTCTCGAAATTACCTTGAATACAAACATTAGATCCATTTCATTATACACTTACAAGAAAGTTGTTTATACAAGAATTCACTTTAACATGTTCTTCGTATTACAAATATTTATCATATAACATATCAATTCCATATTATCCACTACTCTATCATTTACTCTTCTCCGCAAGCGTCCAATGCACTACCTCCACAACCTGAACCCAAATATACAACACATACAAGGAAAGACAGAGGGAGTAAGAACCAACTACGGCGACCGTAGCGTGGATTTACATGGAGTAATGACATTAAAGTATTAAAACCACACACATCTAACATCAATCATGATATGTATATATCAATCAACACATATTATCCATATTCACCCTATAGTACACATATCCCATACTATATGTGTTCTATAGTGTGCATACTTATTCATCGCATTTTATCCATATTCACCCTATAGTACACATACATCCCATACTATATGTGTTCTATAGTGTGCATATTTATTTATCGCGTATTATCCATATTCACCCTATAGGATATACATCCCATAATATATATCCTATGGCATGCATATGATTTTCATTCCGAGTATACACTTTTCACATCCTTCACATTCCATAATAATTTACCCTTGATCTCATTCAACAATTCTACACCGTACAAATAATCGCCATACCCCATCGGGCAAATCGAGTAATCCCCATACCACCTCGGGCAGGTCGAGTTTCCACATTACACTCACATTCATGTCATACACAGTCAACACAAGGCATCTCATTATTTTATCACCATAAATAACATACAACACCTTCATTGTCACAAACATACCTTTATCCATTTTAACACATTCACAGCTCATCACAAATTCATTGTTACAACACACTCATACATGTTTATAACAATCAACCACTCACAACATACTCATTTATGCTTATGACCATAAATATCTCACACACCATCATTATCACACAACATAACCTTTATCATAAACAAACCACGCATAACATATTCTTCATCATATACACATTAACGTTAGAACCATCTTTAATGACAGTGTATTACCATAAATGAGCATATAGTGTTTTACTCAAATAAACGGTTTTCCCCACACATATATCTCCACTTTTATGGCTAATACATCCTCATGTAAAATATAGACTCTCACATGGAACACAAACACTCAAATGAGTTTCTATCCGTTAATATGCTCCGATTCTTGAGGGAAATCGGAGATGATGACTCTAATGAAATACTCTAAGACCACAATGGTCTTCTCCCTCACCTTAGGTTGCGTAAGCTCCGTTGCTCCGCAAAAGAGCCACATCTCCCTTCATCTCCTCCAACCTCCATTGTTGCTTTTTCACCTCGAAGCTTTTCTAAATGTGTCACCATGAAGCAAGAGGAAGATTTTGATGAGTTTTGAGGCTTAGTGGAGGGAAAAATGGTCCATTTGGGTGGAGCCACCGTTGGGAGAGAAAGTGAGAGAAAGAAAATGAAGATTAGGGTTTCTAGATCCCTTTTTCACTTTTATAGCTCTGACGCTCTCGCCCAAGCGAGAGATTCTCGCTCAGGAGAGAATCTCTCAAGTGATAAGTGTAATCGATTACCATATGGTGTAATCGATTACATCAGTTAAAAACTTGATGTAATCGATTACCAAACGTGTTGTAATCGATTACAATGTGAAAAATGCACATATCTGATGCTTTTAATATGTTGTAATCGATTACGAGTATATTGTAATCGATTACATCATGTAAAATACACAGGTCTGATTAGTTTATCAGCATGTAATCGATTACCAGGATTGTGTAATCGATTACACTGCCCAAAATTGCTATTTCTCGCCCAGGCGAGACAACTCTCGCTTAGGCGAGAATCCTCCAGTATAGCCCAGGATTTCACCCTCCCATGTGATCCTTTCTCGCTCAAGCGAGGCTTCCAGGACTGTTACTATAATTTTGAAGACTCAAATTTAGGGTGATACAATCCTCCCCCTCTTATAAGAATTTTCATCACCGAAAATTAAACATACCTTAGAAAATAAATTCATCACCTAGACCTTAGGCACATGGATACTCCACCAAAATCATAATCGATTCTCAAATCCATTAAGATTACTTAGTCGATCACTAAGGGCATACACCACTAAACCGTGATATCATTTCAACCAATTCATGAACTAACTCATCACTGTCCAACTATTAAGATCTCAGCCTCTAATAACTCGAATGCCATGAGAACTAAACCGTAATTCAGACTAAAGATTTTTCCTATATTCGTCAAGAACCATAGGTATCTAGCACCTATCCATCTATCAATCCTAACATACGTTAAGAATCCCGATAACACTCTCGAACTTCAGCGAATGGGGAACTCCTTATCCCATATCTATCTAAATGCATCTTTTAACATCCATCATACACTAGCTAGTTTCATCTCCACTCGAGAATCTAGCACAATTTCATTTTACTCGATCCACAAAATACTTACACAATAGGACTCTTAGTGTCTCATCCATTGTACACAATCAAACTATCCAGTAATCGTCTAATTACATCAAATATTTCTACCATCACAATAGATCTCCCTGATCCATCACTGCAACAATCGTTCAAAACGATTAACCTATATGGTCTGAATCGCAACAACACTCTCGAACCCAGTTCGAAGTGAGACTCCATACTCATCGCTCACCAAGATGAACTGGCTCGTACCCAAAAATGCAGTACCTAGATCGACATCCACTCGATGGAAACAACATCATTTCATTGCATACGTGCAAATAACTACGGTTCACTCAAAATTATCCACTAGCATTTCAATTTATACTTGCTACAATCACAGAAACATGATATTCATCCAAGCAACATTTAGACAAACAAGACTCTTGGAGTCTTTCACATATCAATCAAAATCACCAAGTCAACATCCAACTCAACCCAACACTCCTACTACAACGAATGTGGTTTAAGACGATTTGATAGTTCATAAATTTCAACTAGGCATACAAGGTCGTAGACCCACTCAAATCGCATACGTTGTTACCATTGATTTTTGAACTACAAGGTCAACTAGGCATACTAGTGTAAGAAATAGAGAAGCAAAAAAAAGTGTATATATACAAAAATGCATGCAAAAAGTGTTATTGGACCTGACTCTCTAAAAAAATTGTCCCAAGCGGAGTCGCCAGCTGTGGTGCCCCGATTTTCGGCCACGCGACCTCTTAAGGAGTCGTCACCACGTCTTTTGCAGTTAAAACGTGGAAAACTCGAATTATGCCCAAATTGGATAAAATTGGTCTTTTAAACCAGAGTCGTGAGTTCGGGAGTCGATTAAAAAACGGGGAAGATATTAGCACCCCGTTCGCCAGTTATTAAACGGTACCCTAACTAATTGCATGCTTTTAATTTACCCTTACTTTATTAAAATTAAATTGTAAAAACAAAATATTTATTTTTTATTTTTGTGTCTGACAAGAGTTTATCTTGCTCCTACGTATCCCTAGGTGTAGTAAGGAAATCAAGACTATGTAGTTCTTTAAGAAAATCGTTTGTTGTTGGTTGGATTAAAAGTTATTTATAGTTTTGTTTGATTTAAAATTTGTTAAAAATTTGTTTAAAATTAATCGAAGGGGGACTAATAGACGACGAGTTAACATTGACTACTTACCCCCTTCTTATTTCGATAAATAGCAGAAGCAGTACAAGTGACCACGACCGATTCTCGGCTCGAAGTGAGGAGAAAGTGCAATATGAGTTGTAATCTCGCTATTGAATCCCAAAAATAATTAAAACATTGGTTATTATTATATTTTTTACAAAGTTAAGAAATTTGTTTGAGTTTACCATGATCTAAAACAACAAAACAGAAAGTTATTTATCATGTTAATGTGACTGTGATTTATTATATGAGTTTAAGATACATATTGTTGTTTTTGCACTAGAATAGATTGAAACAATGATTATCAAAACATTTGGGAATGCATTATTTATATGCACTTGATTTTTTATTTCTTAAAGTTTAAATATGTACATATACTATAATCTCAACAATGCATCAATGTAGTTTTACATATTCAAATGAACAGTACATAAAACAAATAGTCGGGATACTAACCTTAAAAAGTGAATGGTGGAATTATGATTCCTTCTAGCTATTCTATTGTTCTCTTTTGCTTTCTATGTAATCCTCTTTTCTATGTACTGCGTACCTCTCTTCCTTTTCTATGAAGTGATATTGAGAGGTTGAGGTGGCCTTTTTTAGAGAGAGGAAATTGAGGTGAAAATGAAAAGAAGATTCCCATTTTTTTGGTGATGAAACATTCTATTTATAGGCTAGATATTTTAGCACATGTCTAAATCAAATATAATCTCCTAATTAATTCGAGGGAGAGAATAAAGGGAAACCTGATTCTTTTATTTAGGTGAGGGAATCATTCTATTTATAGGCTAGGCATTTTAACACATGTCTAAATCAAATATAATCTCCTAGTTAATTCTTTAGAGGATATTGAGGAAAAAATCAAATGTGTCATAAATTTATAATCAAAAGTTTGATTTAGTGGATTGTTGAGGATTTTTTAGAATAGATGATGGATGAAATTTTGGAATTGTGAATCTCTCATCTCATGTGTCGTATGCCTATTTATAGCTGAATTTTGACACATGTTTGAAAATCAAATCAAATCCTCTATTAACTTCCAATAGAAAGTTAAGGAGATTCTGATTTTATGTTTTTAATTCAAATTCAAAACTTTAATTTGTGTTATTATGATATTTAATGTTTAAAAATTGAATTTAATGAAAATCATAAATTAAAAATTCAAATTCAAATTATTTCTATTTTGGGCACATAAAAAATATTATTTTTTTGTAGAAAATACCCAGAAATACTTTTTTATCTTTATTTATTGAAAATGTTTTTTGGGCCGGAAAAAATTGAGTGTTCACAAGCACCAAATAGAAACACCACATGAGCATAAGGACTCATTTGTTGAGTTTGACCATGAGACAGGTACTGACAATATCTCTATAGATGTTGAGATGAAAATGTAATATCTTAATGGTGTATCTGGGACGTCATGGTGAAGGATATTAATCGTTAGTAGATCCACAAAAGCATAGAGACGCTGACTGACTTTGATGCAGGGTGTAACATGGGCATTGGCTCTGATGCAAGGTGTAACACAGACATTGGTAGAGATGCAGGGTGTGACATGGGCATGAGCTTGGATGCAAGGGTGTGACACGGACATTGGTTAGCATTACGCAAGTTGTGTTTTGTGGTTATAGTCCTTATGGCAGAATATAATAGTTCTTTTGAACTATGATTGTCGGACTAGACAATGGTGGCAGCGGTTGAGGCTTTCCAAGGAAGCTCCAAAGTTCATCTTGACTGAGTATTGAAGAGGACGGTTGTTGGTGAACTTTTATGTATTGATGTTCCATATATCGAAAGACTTCCTAGCAATAGGTGGCTAGGCGGCGTGTTTCATTTAATGGCGGTAAGGGAAGATGCACTACAAGTTTAGAGAGTTAGGCTCTTGGTAACATCGTCAAGGATACTCAGAAGGTTTATGATGAAGGGGAGTAGACTCTTATGTGGCGTTGTTAGAGAGAATTATGCATTGAACAAGGTGGAGTCAGATATTCGCTAAGGTGAAGAATCTTGTGTAGATTTCTCAAGGAGCGAGATATTCGTCTATTTCAATCAATGTGAAGATTGTTGTGAATGCCTTGAAATATGTTATTACATTAGTCCCACATCACCTAGTATTGGAATAGAGTAGAGTAATCAATGTTATATATTAGACTCAGGTCTCTTGTTGTAATGTGCACCAGATATAAGCACCAAATAGAAACACCCAATGGGCACTTGGGCCCATGGGTGTGCTTGAGTTTGTAATCATTATTCTCTAATAATATATTGGTAGCCGCTCAGCGCTCCTAGGGACGTAGACACAATTGGCCGAACCCCGTTACCAAATTCTTTGTTTCTTCTCTTCTATTTATTCTATGCATTATTTGATTGCTTGTGACCAACGCTGCACAACGATCGCTTTCGCTGCACCAACAATAAGTAGGTAATCTTCCATTTATGCATGTGGGATAGAGGGTCAAAACAAAATGTGAAAACAAATTGATAACAATCCTTATACCATGCTTGTGGATTAAAGATATTGTTTTAACCATGTTAAATAGATTCCTCGGAAACAAAGTTATATTTTTATCCAAATTGTGATTCTAATATAGTAGGGATCAGGAGGATATATATCACCATACTCGTTCACCCAGTTTGGCTCGATTGTATATGGACTCACATATGGTTGAGTTTTATTGGATCTGAGTTTGAGTTCAAAAATTTGACCCCAACTAATATTTTAGGATCGTGTAAAAGATAATTATTAGCTGACTCATGTTAATCCATGACTTTTGTTTATACATCTTTGTTCAACTATGTATAGTGTAATTATATTTTTTTGGCATAGTAGATAGTGCTTTTGATTCCAAAGACATATATACTTATATGATTTCATATTTTTAATCATTTTTTTTCAATTATTTTTTATAGTTATTTAAGACAATATTATTCTATTAATCTATTGACATGATGTGCATATCATTTCATATATTATTAATTTGCATTATATATCATTTCATATTTACCAATGAGACATTAATCTAATGGTGTAAGGTCTAACTGGATTTTAAAGCATCGAACTATGTCAAAAGTCAAAGGTCCGATCTATGTGAGCGACACTTGTTTGGGTTTGTCACACACCCCGAAATAGATCTATGTAAGAAATATTGAGAATACTTTATCCAAGTATGAATACATTCCATTTAAACGAATTTTTGTCTCACTTCAAAAGTTATGCTGATACACATTCAAGTTCTAGTTACCCTTCAGATTTAAGATTAGATTCATGTTCACAAATTAATCTGATCAACATTTAAAGTTGCATAAGACTTATTCTACCTTGTTCATCCTACTATATAGTAGTCATGGAAGTCTAAGACAGACACAAATAAAAAAGGAAAGGAGTATTGTGGATCTAGTTTGATTGCCACACTTCCTCTCTTTCACTTTCATTATGTTTAGGTGAGTTGATTCATCAAGCTCACTATAATCAACCAATTAGGGTAGGTCTCATAACTTTATAAGTATTTATATAAACTGTTACTAAATACACATTTGAGAGGTCTCGTGTCGGTAACAAGATTTAAATTCACAAATTTTATGGTTTATGATCCAACTCATTTTTCATTATTTCAATACATGAAAATCTTAAGTTACTAAGATACTATTTGTTGGACTCGTCTTCGACTTGAGAGCCTCAAACCATTTAAGGAGTTCTATTATTACCATAGCATTAGAAAAACGGAAAATCGCAAATGAAACATAATGTCTTGAACTAAAACCTTAAGATACTGATTTCAAAGTGAGAGATCACCCTTGAATAAACTCAACACTGTTTAAATAAAATGCCCACCAACTTTTCAAAAATATGATTTAAAAATACTTAGTATAAACTTTTGGTTAATAAGTTAAATGCAAAAATACAATTTTGTCCTTTAGCTTCTTTTTTTTCAATTTGGTTCCTCATTTTTTTAATATTGTCCCTCAACTTTGCTTTCGTTTTTAGATTAGTTCATCAATGAAATTTTTTGTAACATAATATAACTTGAAAGAGACACATACCTCAATTTGAAACAAACACATGACAACAAAATTAGCTGTTGAACTAATATGATAACCAAATTTTTTATTAAGAGACTCAAAAGATAAAAAAAGAGACAAAGAACCAAATTAAAAAATAAGTTAAAAGACCATAATTGTATTTTTTTGCCAAATACCAAGTTTCAATCCAAAATATTCAAAGAGTAGTTAAGGTTAGAGACTTATGAGAAACCACATCCGCTGTTATAAGAGTGTGTCCTATATCATGTCTTCGTCCAATAAAATTGTGACATATATTAATTTTTTTGAATAATAGGAAACATAATTAAAATATTATTATTTTTTATTATGTGTCACAATTTTATTGGATGAAATATGCTTTGGAACACATTTTTGGGATAGGTGATCATGATTCACATATGAGGAAGGGGCATTACCCTTAAAATATTCAAAGGGTAGTTAAGACTCAAGACTTACGAAGAAAGGGCACTGCCCTTCATTGTGGGGTATATGTAAGCCAATGCCACTAATGTCTCTTTCATAAAAATGCTAAGTCACGTGCTAATCATTTTAAAATGTCCCATTTTCTTACATATTTTCCTTATATATATTATGTTTCAAAACTTTCTAATTTGAAGTTTGTAATTGCTTTGTCTTATTCTCTTTCAAAACACCCATCCACTTCTTCTCTATCTCTACACTAACATTCTTGTCGATCGTGGAAGCAGATTAGTCTTCATGTCAAACTTAAGATAAAACAACTTGATTGTTTTTTATATAAAATTAGAGAAGAGATTCATTTACTCCAAGAGTGAGAAAGAAAAACTTATTGCACATCATATTCATCAATTCTTGAAAAATCTAATGGTTTGAATTGTTGAGTACATCTAAACCATTGGATTTTCCAAGAATGAATGATTAAGATGTGTAATAGATTTTTTTCACTTACTCTTCAAGTAAATGGATCCCACTCACAAAATTATATTATATGATAAAATTCGTTCTAACCACACTCTTAATATAATCTTATTACTCTTTTTATGTCTAAATAGTAACTATTATTTTATGTTCTCCATCCCCTCTTCTTATAACATTTTGGAGACAAAGGGTATAGTGAGTTACAAAAGAAACATGTAATAAACTCTAAATATATTGACGTACTATGTCAGTGTGCATTATTCGCCATTTATTTTTAATAATGATAGACTATGAATGCTCAATAATATATTGACTGTGTATAAATACTTTTACACTATTAGTATATACACATTACACTCTTAAGTATTGATCGATGGTTGAATATAACACTTGTGTGATGAAAATCACCTGTTCCAATTTAGTATCACCAATCATTTCAGTCTAATAATATATTGTCATCTAAAGGAAAGGAAAGACCGCACGTTAATTATTATTTTTTACTAATTCAGTATACTGAAATTTGTAAATGATACTATAATATATTATTGGGTAAGATTGAATTTAGGACACCAAATTAAAACAATGATTTTCATGAATCAGGGTAAACTACTAACTAAATAAACATGTTATCAAGTTTCTTAGGTTGAGATCTGATAAGCAATCTTAGACAGATTAATTATAAACTATTAAACTATATATAAAGCAATGAGCTGTCTTTAACTTTTGAGTCAATGGTCAAACACTGTGGTTATGCTAATGTGCCTCATTACATATATATTATTATTTTTAATATTACTTTATCAGTGTAATATATATACAGTAAATTTATACATATTCATTGTATCATTGATTTAGGTTACATTTTAAAAGTCATAAAAAAGAATAAATTATAGACGATAAAATGATAGTGGATAAAATTCTTACCATTTTCAGGTTATAAGACTCCTCTCGAATAATAGAGAGATAAATTCTCTTTTTTTTCTTTAGTTTTTAAGACTAAAAATATAATCTGAATATAATTAAAAATGGTACAATTGTCATTTTATATTATGTTTTTTTTTATTTTCCATGCAACTTCTCTCTCCATTAACGGAGAAAATTATCACTTTTATTCTATTGTTTTACCTTACATTTTAAAGATTAATATCCCGCTCTCACTCTCACTCTAACTCTCTATCTCTTTGTGAGCTCCAATTCTCTCTCTTCAATGGAGCTTGCAAGTTAGACATTATACACAGGTCATTCATTCTTCTTCCATTACACCACCTCGTACAAAACAAACCAAAAAAATGTTTTTTTTTAATGTTTTGTACTATGTTTTTTAGTTTCTACACTTCAAATCTTATATGGGTAATGATGCTTCTTGCTTTCTAGTGATTTAGGTTTCTTATTTGTCAAATGGGTTTGTTACAGAATGTTACAGCATTGAAGATATTAATACAAAGGTTGAGTCTTCAATTGTTTTTTCTTCTTCTTCTGTGAATCAATGTATGAAAATTTGGTTATAACTTATAAATAAAATGAGGGGAAACATAACATTTTGTATGATTTTTCAAACGTGAAGCTTAAATGAACTTAAAAGCAACACTGACCCATTTCATTACTTACCCACATTTTAAGGTTTGTCTTAAAAGATTTTAAAAAAATTCAATCTTGAATTTTTATCTACTGGGTTTGTTATAGAATGTCAAAAAAGACAAGATATAAATAGAAAGGTTGAATTTTGAATTGTTTTTCTGTGAAGCAGTAAGAATTTTTTTGGCTATAATTAAGGAAGGTAACAAAGGAACATAACATTTGATTGATTTTCAAATGGGTAGGTTTAATGAGGGTCAAAAGCAAGATTTAACATTTGATTGCTTAGCCACATTTTAAGGTTGGTCTTGCAACACTTTTTCAAAGTTGATTTGCAAGGGCAAAGACATTTGTGTATCTAACTATTTCTATGTACATAAGAACTTTACTTGTTACTTTTTGTTTGGTTTGTTTTCTTCTTCTTTCATGTGTTCAAAATTCTCAGATATGCACCTGCTTCAATTTTTGTACTTACCGTTCTTTCTTGCTTCTATACTCTTCCTTTTTCACATTTGTGCAATCTTTTATTTAGTTTAAAATTTCTGTTATTGGCAAGATATTCTGGTATTAAGGAACATTAATGGAAGTTTTAGAGTTCATGTAGCAAACATAGTTGCTTGATGATAACATAAGTTATGCCCTGATCTGAATGTTCGTCATTGTGAGAAAGATCTTCACATTCTTTCCTCTTTAAATCATCACATCGCTGCAATTTAGACCCCATGATGTTATATTGGTCACTCTTAAGTACGAAAATAATGTGATTTGTGGACTCTCTTTGTGCCTTTTATCATTTTGGGGTTTTTTGTGCTTTTGATGTTATTTAAGATAAAACCAATTCTGAATGTCGTTTGAACTATTATTTTGCTTATTTAAAGTGTGTGGTATGCCAATTATAAGCTCGATTTCACATTAAAGAGTGGTCGGTTGCCTGAGACTCCTGCCCAGTGGGGTCTGAGAGAGTAGATTCACACAGCCTTACCATCACAAGCGAAATGGTTGTTTACATGATTTGAATCTATGACCTCCTGCTCACAAGGCAAACAACTTTACCGTTGTGTCGAGGCTTACCTCTAATTGTGTGCTTGATTTCACATGACAGAAAAAAATCACTCACTTTCTGCATGTGAAAACAATGACCTGGAAATAGCTGAATATCAATGTGTGTACTTCAAAAAGTTCAACTGAAATTGTTTTCCTTTGATGTCGGGTTGCTTATCTTTGTACCGTGCTTCATAGTTCTCTTCAGTTTCATTACTTGAATTTTCATGCATTTGGTTGCTCGGAACTCAATCTGTGAACTTATAAAACTGGTATTATGGATATGGATTCCTCATGCTTTTTTCTCTCGTGATTTGATCTTTTCATTTCAGGAATCACACTTCAAGATTTAGTGTCTGCGCTGTTTTCTGTTGTACATAATTGCAGACATGAAGAAAGAAAGCAGCGCCGTGTTGAAAGCTGGAGAGTTCCCTACTCGATTAACTCGTTCTCAAGCTGCTTCTTCTCTTGCGTCTAAACAGATTCCCCTTTTGAAGGAGCCACAGCGAAATCGGAACCAACCATTACGTGCCAATCCAAAAAGAGCAGTTTCTGATACTAATAGTAAATGCCTTCAACATAAAAAGAGGACTGTTCTTCAGGATGTTACTAATGTCTGCTGTGAAAGTTCATACAAGAGCTGTTTCAATTCGACGATAATTCAGGTTTGTATCTGTATCCGAAGGTCCAATGGAGGAGTGGAAAAATGACATTGATATTAATATATGAAAGTACAACTTTGGGGGTTCGGGAAAGTGTATATGACATCTCTTTCAATTATCTATATAAGAATGACAACACTAATTTTCATTTGTTGATTTTCAACCGAATTTTTGATTCCTTCAAAAATTTGCCCCAGTATTTCACCGAAGTTACTACTGATTGATGACGCCAAATCCGAATTTTTTATTGGTGGATCGATTATGGCATTCGTGAAAAGTTACTTTCGTCTCACCTAAAAGTGACATTTTCTGTTTGGCAGGCTAAGAAAAGAAAGCTGCTGAAGGCTCCTCCTGTTGCTGTGAAGCTACCGCAACTTCAAGTTGGCTCGAAAGCAAAGAGTTTACCGGAAATAGGAGTTAAATCGGAAGATACTATTTGCTCAACTAATTTGGAAAACAATGCACTTCTAAATCTGAATTCCGATAAGTGTGGCAAGGATGATAGTCTGATCGAAAATCGGAATTCTGGAACATCTGCTCAGCCTTTGATTTTTAAGAACAAAGGTTTTCGTCTGTATTCTAACCCGAAAAGACTGCAACATTAACATGCCATTGTGAAAGTTTGAATGTTTAAGCTTTCTTCAATGTATTACATGGTCAATGCATTGCTCAAACATTCTTTTCAATTTTGAGTAAACCATCACTTAAATCCTTTCAAGATTACAAAGTCAGCAGTTGGATCCTTGAAAGATCTGTTTCACCGAACAACTCCCGAATTTTAAAAGGCCGCCATGTTGTTGCACACTAAGTCCCTGAATTGAGAGTGATACAAATCTTTCAAGGATCCAACTAGTAACGCCATCTTTCGTGGACTGAATTGAGGTTTCCTTATTTCGAGAGTGATTCTGCAGACCCTTAATCAGTTTGAGAAATGAGCTATTGAAGTCTGGGATTACTTTGTAGTTTGTATTCAATGGGGAACGAGCTTCCGAAGTCCAAGATTACTCTAATAAATTATGTAGTTATTCTTTTGGTTTGAAGACTATTTGGTTCCTTCTTAATATTATAAACAATTGTCAGTATGTATTCAATAATGTTTTTCATTAGGATATCAAATTTGTTAAAGACTATATAATAAAAGAAACCATTTCTTATTCTATACATTTATTTTTTTCCTCAGCTGTATATTTGTATGTTGTACTCACATGCTTGTATAAATTGTTGCAGCCGAGAAAGGTAGCTTTGATGAACTTTTGATTGCATCAAAGGATCCAGTCATCACTGACATCGACAATAATCTTGAAGACCCTCAACTATGCAGCGTCTATGTCATTGATATCTACGAGAACTTGCGCGTCGCCGAGGTTTGTGTCATAAATGTCATGTCATTGTATGCCATAGTCTCCTCATGTCCAATAAAGCCTTACTCTCTCTACCAACTTGCTTGCTTTGAAAGTTAGGGAAATATTCTCATACCTTTTCTGCAAGATTTTCACATTTAGGATTAAGAATCGACTTCTTTCGACATTCCTAATGGTTGATGAAAAACGAAAAGCCCTTCCGTACGAAAAGCTCTGTATATGCATTCACTATATTGAGGCTGTTCGATAGACAAAAATATTCACCTAAACAGCAATGTTTGGGAATATATAATTAATTTGACAACAGATATGATGAACTTCTCAACATGATTTTGCAACCAATGTGAAAAGATTTTTAATATAATTTTACTTCTTCATTATGATGATTTCTTCTTGTCCTTTTACGTTCAAGTACATTTCGGATTTGAGAGCATTCACATGTCAAAATCAAAAATGGTTATTGATAGTTATAAACTTCGTAACGTTTTTACTTGATGAAGCCTTTATGCTAATTTCGACTAAAAACATTGGAGGATTCCGGGTTTGTAATAGTTCTATAAAATAGAATGCAGAAAATGACAACAAGTTATTAACCTTTCTGTCATGTTTTTTCATATATTCTGTCTTATGTCTTAATTTATTTGTCTAATATTTTACTTTTCAGCTTACAAGAAGGCCACATCCTAACTTCATGGAAACAGTGCAGCACGATATCACTCAAAGCATGCGCGGCATACTCGTTGATTGGCTTGTAGAGGTTTGCATCATTTGATTGTGTAATGTTGGACTATAAAAAGTAAGACATGAGAAATTGAGTGTTAGAGAGATGATAATGGTTAAGTGGTAATAATACAAATATATGAATATCATAGCCTATAAGTAGTAGCTACTTCATTCAAGGATACAAATGAGGAATGACATGAATAGGACTATAGCATTGACTAGGAAGTATGCAATTGTGATCAAGTTAGAAAAACTAAAACCAAAGAGATTTCATGGAAGTTTTATAGTAGTTATTATCTTTGAGCAATTTAGTTTAGCTGATCATGTGTATGGAGATTTTACAGTAGTTATTATCCCTGATTTAAAAAAAAGTTATGGCCGAGCCCAATGTTTTAAATTGTGGTTGTGGTTATTGCGACTGCGGTCATTGCAATGCGAATTGCAGCCCTGCAGTGTAAATTATTTTGTAATTACAAATATTTTTTGAATTTGGTGCGGCCCAAATGCAATCGGATGCAATTGCGCTGCGAGCCTGTGGCCCGATTGCGGTGTCATACCGCAATTGCAGTCATTGTGATTCGGTGTCACACCACAATTGCAGTTATTGTGACTCAGTGTCATACCGCAATTGCCGCCATTGTTATTCAGTGTGACACCACAATTGCAGTCATTGTGATTCTATAACACCACAATTGCAATTGTGATTCAGTGTCACACCACAATTTCAGTTATTGTGATTCGATGTCACACCACAATTGCAGTCATTGTGATTCAGTGTCACACCACAAGTGCATTTATTGTGATTCGATGTCACACCTCAATTGCAGTCATTGTGATTCGGTGTCACACCACAATTGCAGTTATTGTGACTCGGTGTCATACCGCAATTGCCGCCATTGTTATTCGGTGTGACACCACAATTGCAGTCATTGTGATTCTGTAACACCACAATTGCAATTATTGTGATTCTGTAACACCACAATTGCAATTATTGTGATTCAGTGTCACACCACAATTTCAGTTATTGTGATTCGATGTCACACCTCAATTGCAGTCATTGTGATTCAGTGTCACACCACAAGTGCATTTATTGTGATTCGATGTCACACCTCAATGTGATTCAGTGTCACACCACAATTGCAGTTATTATGATTCAATGTCACACCGCAATTGCAGTCATTGTGATTCGATGTCATACCACAATTGTAGTGTAATGCGGAAACCACAATATTGTGGCCGCATTACCTGATTCGATCCGCAATTTGGAAAAGTGGCTGGCTGAGCCCAAAGCTGCATGAAATACTAAACAACTTAGCAATATAGTTTAACATTTATGAGAAAAAGATAAACAAATGGATTTCTTTGTTCTTTTTTTGTATTTAAGAAATCAAATTTGTAATCTTTCTATCCTATTGTTCAGGTTTCTGAGGAATACAAATTGGGTCTAGACACTCTTTACCTCAGTGTATATCTCATAGATTGGTTTCTCTCGAAACGTTACCTTGAAAGACAAAGACTTCAGCTTCTTGGAGTCACTTGCATGCTAATTGCCTCGTAAGTTCTCAAATCCAATGAAGTTTATTGCATGCTTTCACATTCATGTGTTTTTTCATTCTGCATTAAACCTTTCATGACTTTGTCGAAATTTAGGGATGACAAAAAAATCGTACTCGTGGGTAGCCACGGGTAAAACCCGTATGTGCACAAGTATATTGTCACAAACGGGTACCCGATGGTTTAACAAATGGATTTTTAAGATACGAGTAGTACATATGGGCGGGCATAGGTATTGTGGTATCCGTAGATACATGTTATTTATGTGATTACTATATTACCTTTATTTAAAATAGAAAGTAAACTATTCTAACATTCACATACACTATGTATATATTTTCCTTTTACTTTGTTTACATTTTTTTACATTGTTTATATCTTTTATTGAATTTGTTGGTGAAACATCCTACAAATGTAGAAACACAGATGTCTTACATAGAAAAATATATATTTTTTCTTAAGGAATGGGAACAACAAATCACATAAATAAAAAACTCCAATATTCGATAATTTTAATTATAGATTTAATATTTTTGTCAATTTTTCAATCAAATGACAAAAAAATAATTAAGTTTCATCTCATGCAAAAGATAATAGAAATAGAAAGTTAAAAATTCATTGATAATGCGGGAAACCCGCGAGTTACCCATTGTATCTGCGAGTACCCAAAAATACCCGCAAAAAACCCACATGCGGATACCCACATGGGTATGGGTGGGTATGGATAATGCTGCTCTCAGATTTTAAAACGAGTAGCGGGTAGCTACTACCTGTGCCTACTCGTACCCGTTGCCATCCCTATACAGTGCAACATGTCGTTGTTTATCTATATCAGTAAATGGTCATTCAAGAGAGAAACACCTTGACAATTAGGACTATGCTTTAAAACATTGCACTCCAAGAGATGGAACATGTTTTGTTGTGTGATTAATAATTGGTGTCATTTGTTTCTGTTAATTGGCATACATAGTAACAATGGTATATATACATCATGCTGAACCTGAAGCCAATTTTATATATGTTTTGATTCATTACTCTGTTTTTTTGTGATTGAAGGAAGTATGAAGAAATTAATGCCCCTCACATTGAAGATTTCTGCTTCATCACAGACAACACATACTCAAAATCTGAGGTAACTTCTACCTTTTCAACAATAAATGATTAATGCCCAAAATAATGAAGAATTTATTCACCAAAATTTAAAACTGCAGTTTCAACCATATATGTATGTATCGATAAATTCGAGAACAATATAATCTCTATAACACCCTAGTCCTTGTATGTGACCCCCAGACCTATGAATACATTGAGTGTGTTATCCTATCAGCTTAAATACCATTTGCAGTATTTTATTCCCCACAAAGGGGAGCTTCCCGCGACTCGAACCTGTGACCTTAGGACAAATAGTCACTATTACCATGAGTCGCTACCATTAAGGCATCATGGTAATACGGTAACGACTCATGGTATTACAATCTCAAGTTCTAACATCAAATTATCAGTCTTTCCAAATTTACTATTAAATCTGCGGATTTTGCATATTTTTCGTAGACATTATGCTAATGTTCATAACAACATTGTTTTGCAAGATTATTCATGTAATTTTTGGACTCTTTTGCAAATTGTTGATAAATAATGTGATCTGCAGGTACTAACAATGGAGAGTCAAGTGTTAAAGTTGTCTGAATATAAACTCTTTGCTCCAACAACAATAACTTTCCTCAGGTAAATGTTGACATTTTCATCATTAATATATCCATACCAAAAAAGTGAAAGGAATATTTCAATGTAATGTATCACTAGTAAATCCTTAATGCAATTGTCTTTGTGCATTCTTTGATCATAGGAGGTTTCTTCATGCAGCACAAGCTTCTTACAAGGTGAAAATATATATCTTGGACCAATGCTTCTCAATCAAGATTATGTCAAAGTGTTTGGTTTTGAGCATAGTTATAAAAACCGGTTCGTGTCGGTCAGTTCAACCGGTGAATCGGTCCCAATACCGGTACGGTACGACAATTATACCGATCATACAGCCGGTTTTCAATTGAACCGTACCGGTCATACGGGTCGATTTTTATTTAAAATTAAATTTTTAATGAAAATAAAAATAGTTATTGTTTTTTAATTCATTTTTCAACATTAATATTAGTATATTATATATGTGTATCTAAATTCACTGGTATGCGATTTAATTAGTGAATCATCAGTTGAACCATTGTACCGCTATACTAGCATCCCTACCGATTTGATGACCAATATGGTATTAATAACACTGGTTTTGAATATTACTAATCACTTTACCTATTGAAATGTATGCAGAGTCCTAACCTTGAATTGGAGTACCTAGCCAGTTACATAGCTGAACTAGCACTGATGGACTATGGTTTCTTGAACTTCCTTCCTTCTATCATTGCTGCATCAGCTGTTTTTCTAGCTAGATGGACATTGGATCAGTCTAACCACCCATGGGTTAGTGCCTTATTCATATTTTCATGATGGTGCAATGATAAAGTTGTTGCTTAGTGAAAATGAGGTCTCAGGTTTAAATCGAGGAAACAAACAAACTCTTTGTTTATAGTGGTAAGGTTGCGTACGTCTACCCTTGCCATGTTGGGAAGTAAGTCCCACATCGGTTACCTCATTGTCTCGGGTATGGTTTAAATACATGTTGGACTACTCCTCTCATTGCCAATTGGTTTTGAGATGGAACCTTAACATGGTATCATAGCCAGAACCCAACTTCTTTGTCATTGACCAAAAAAATGTCATTTAGTTATGGATCAAAGGTAACCCTTCGCCTGGTCCGGCAGGTTTAAGTGAAGGGGGCATTGTTGGGAATTAAGTCCCACAACGCCTATCTCATTGTCTCAGGAATGGTTTAAATACCTGTTGGGTTACTCCTCTCATTGCCGATTGGTTTTGAGATAGAACCTTAACATGCCATATCCCACTAAAGATCTGCTTGTAAGTTGGATTTTGAAAGGGAAGGAAGGGAAAAAGAATGTTTCTTAGCCATGAAATACACGTATGAGATGACTCTAACGCCTTCTCTTTCCCTTCCTTTCCCTCCAAAACTCAAATGGCAAACAGATCATAAGTGGAAGCCTCATGTACTGAGCCGCTTTTTTTTATAAAATTATGCAAAGGAACCAAAATGTCTTGGTACTTTAACCCTATGTCTTGTTTTGATCATTTGTCAAAAGTATGCAACAAACATAGAATAAAACTCATGTTATGTTTTGTCCACTTCTAACATGGTCTAAAGAACACTCACTATGTTATTGTATTTTGCAGAATCCTACTCTTAAACACTATGCAAGTTATAAAGCATCAGATTTGAAAACCACAGTTCTTGCATTACAAGACCTACAACTCAATATCAATGACTGCCCTTTAACTGCTGTAAGGTCAAAGTACAGACAAGACAAGGTATGGCAATTAGAAAGAAAAAAGAGACACTAACACTTTACACACAAGGATATATATTGGTTACCGTGAAAAGCGAGAACAATGAATCTGGACCATATATCCGTAAGTGAATGTGATTAGAAGTTAGTTAATGGTAACATAACCACTTAAAAATGTCACGTCCATATTTATCTTCTAATCTCGACTACCCAGATAAGATATATTTGTCATGATTCGTTGTTCTCATTTCTCGTAATAACAAATGTTCTCACTAAGGCCTATTCCCCGAATAACGAATGTTCTAATTTCCGATAATGAAATGTTGCATCTTTATACGTCTTTGAATTTGAACTTATCTTTGAATTTGTTGATAATGGAAGTTCTATGTGGCAGTTTAAATGTGTTGCAGCCTTGTCTTCACCAAAATTGATTGAAACTATGTTCTGAAGAGATTGGAGGTGCCAATTCAAGGGATTCCTAATGTACACAAAAATAGAATTAGTGTCTAATCTAATTTTCCCTTCAACTTCTTCCATTCATTTCTTAGGGTCTATTCTTCAAGTATACTTTGTATATACATTTCACGACCCAATGAGATTAAAGCTTGATTATTGTTGTATTTCATGACCTTTGATTTGGGTTCATGCTAAGTTGTCTAAGGCATCTCGCCTTCGATATTCTACTCACATCACATGTTGTAATGGTTATTGTTGTTGGTTGTAACAAAATGACATCTCATGTCTTGGATTCGTCTCATTAGTTCTTTATCTTTCCTAATTGATTCTTTACTATGAAGTCAAGAAAAAAGATTTTAAAGTGAACAATGAATTTTTCTTTTTCCATAAACAACTTAATTAAGTGATTGTTCAATAAGTTTTTTTTAAATAAGCTAAAAAGAGTTTATAAAATATCATATTATTTTTATAAGCATATTTTATAAACTTTTTCCTAAACTTAAATAAGTAGAATCACAACTCACTTTTGCATCATCATGGACTTGTTGCATTGAATAATTCAAAATGTATTAGATTATGACAAATAAAATAGGTGGTATGTGTGCCATTTTGTATAGGGCTGCAAGTGTTTCCAATTTGAATCAGGGAACCGATGAAATTAAGCCGAACTAAATCAAAATATGTGATTTAGTTCGGTTCGTTTGTAATCAATTCGATTGATGATTCCATATAATCCAGAAACACGAGAAGTGAATCAATCTGTGAGGTCAATGAACGACTAACAATAGGTAGTACTTGATACATATCAATATTATTAAAATGCAACAAAATAACTTTTTATTACCTTTCACTAAAGACAAGTTTATATAGGGATAATAACATAATGACAAACCTAGAGACACATGACAAAATTTAACATGTTCCATTAAAATAGGTGAAGTGATCAAAGAATTAGACCAAATTGTTTATGACCAATTCGATTTGGTTCAGTTCCGACGACAAAAATCAATATAAACTAAACTCAACCACCCCTTTTGCTTGTCTTGGTTCCCAAGGTACCCAAAAAATTGAATCGAACTAGAGTTATTCCAAAAAATATTAACTAGTAAGGATATAACCATAAAAGTGAAGGACTTCTCCCATCCGATCCATGTCATATGAACTACTCTTAAAAGACAAAATAATATGAATCATTCACATAGCTTGTGGCCAAGCAATTAACTATGGCCCATCATATTTTTTTTCCAACCTTTCTCTCACATCAATTATTCAGCTCATAGAAATCAGATTCACAGTTTGGTCGGGGAATCTCGAATCGGTTCATGAGCATCGATTTATGTTACTTTTGTGAACCAATACACCCTAATTCGTATATTGATATTCACTTTCAAGCGAACCACCATTGAATACGAAATCTTCTTCATCTCTAGATTTGAAGTCGTCATATCTCAAATAGAGCAACTTCAACCACATAAAGGAGACTAATTGTTGGAATTTCTAACAATTTATGGGTCACAAATATAATTCTATAATTGTGTTATAGCCATTATGTATTTAGCCAATATATATAAAATGGTCTTATGGATTAATTTAGTGGCTAAGGGCATATGTGTCATGAAATATTATGAGTGTAGATACCTTCGGGCAATTTCTAGTTTGATGAAGGGACTGAATTAGAATATTGCAACTTAAGTGGTAACCGTTAGTGTTACCTTTATGGGTTATGGTCCCCAGTTGCAGAGCAACGGGTTTTATTGAGTAACTGATGTTATAAGGATTGGTTTATGAGGATATGTGACTTATGTCACAAAACCAATATATATAAAGGAAAAGAGAAAGGCATAAGGTGAAGCTCTCTCACTTTTCACTTAAGACATTAAGGAACATCAGGAGCACTCTCGTTCTCTCTGGATTCCCCTCTAGCGGAGGGAACGGAAAACCATCAGACTCTAGCAACCGGAACATCCTACAACCCACATACCTCGGAGCATTCGGAATGGCAAACCAAGGTATGCGTCTTCTTCTTCACTATGAAACCAATTGGGGTTTTCTTCGGTCTGGATTAGGATTGTTCCATTAGGGTTTATGTATGGGCATAAACATTTGGTTTCGGAACAATGTCCTAATCATTTGGTTTCGGGGATACGATTAGGATTAATCGGTAATATCCATCAAGTGGTATCAGAGTCACCCCAATTTGGTTCATATGTGAAATTTGGGTTTTTTGTATGATGTTATTATGTTTTCCCCAAATTGGGTTTTGTTTTGCAAAATTGATGATTGCTATAACATTATTTTGAAACATTAGCAATCATAATGCATTTTTTGGCTGTTTTGGAGTGAATTTTGCGAAAAAACCCGATGGAGAACCTTCATCTTCGTCAAAACCCTCGGGTAGACGAAGGGTTCTCGCTCAAGCGAGAAACCTGTCGCTCAAGCGACGTTGAGGCAATAGCTGCAACAAAATGGTTGGGTTCTCGCTCAAGCGAGAAACCTGTCGCTCAAGCGACGTTGAGGCAGTAGCTACGACAAAAGGAGTTGGGCTCTCACTCAAGCGAGACCCCTCTCGCTCAAGTGAGACCCCTCTCGCTCAGGCGAGACCCCTCTCGCTCAAGCGAGATTCAGGGACAATTTTGGGGTCTTTTTCAAGTAAATTTTTGGGGCTTTGGTATCCTTATGTATTAAACATGGTTATGATATGGTTACCCGCTAAGTTGTCTGTTATTTCAAGTGAGCCAATTGAAGTGGAATGTCGCCAAAGTGACCTCTTTCATGGATATAACTCATAAGGAATATTAGATGTTGGTGTGTGTGGTTATTCATGCGGATGTTAGCTGGCCCAAAGGAAAGTTAATGTTTGGCCGAAAATCATACACACTGGCGATGATAAACATGTGATAATTATTCAGTTTTATACATGTGACTGATGATTCAATCCAAAGAGGGGTTCGTCAGTTGACATGTCTTATTATCAATGTTGATCATTGCAACAAGAGTACCACTTGCAGTTAATATTACTGTCCAAAGACTTGATATTAATGGTGCGCTAGGTATCTTGATTGGGACATACCATTGTTTATAGCATATTGATGATTTTGAGTTGTGAGCATGTTTTAATTTATTGTCTTTTGTTCTATTCAGCACCAACTATTGCTTCTATATCTGCAAATCTGAATTCGGTTCCGGTCCTCAATGGAACAAATTTTGAGGACTGGAAAGAGAACATGGAAATTTTTCTTGGCTGCCTGGATCTGGACTATGCATTAAGGGTAGAGCAACCACCTCCTCCTTTGGAATCCAGCACCTCTGAAGAGAGGAAGGATTATGAGAGGTGGGAGCGCTCCAATCGCATGTGTCTCATGATCATTAAGCGCGGCATTCCAGAAGTCTTTAGGGGTACTGTCTCTGATAAGATAACAAGTGCCAAATTTTTCCTTGCTGAGATAGAAAAGCGCTTTGCAAAAAGCGATAAGGCGGAAACAAGTACTCTGTTACAGAACTTGATTTCCATGAGGTATCAAAGCAAGGGAAATATAATGGAACACATTATGGGAATGTCCAACATTGTCTCAAAGCTGAAGGCTCTTAAGCTTGAGATGTCGGAAGACTTGCTCATCCATCTGGTTTTAATTTCTCTTCCTGCACAATTCAGTCAGTTTAAGATTTCTTATAACTGTCAAAAGGAGAAATGGACTCTTAATGAGCTCATTTCATTTTGTGTGCAAGAAGAGGAAAGGATGAAGCAAGAAAGGACAGAAAGTGCCCATTTTGTTAGTACCTCTAAAGATAAGGGCAAAAAGAAAATAATTATGAAGCCCAAGAATGAAGCTGCAAAGGGTCCAGTGCAAAAGAAGCAGAAGCAGGTTACTGTTTGTTTCTTTTGCAAAGAATCTGGACATTTAAAGAAGAAATGTGAAAAGTATCACGCATGGCGTGCTAAGAAAGGTACATTTCTTGCTTTGGTTTGTTCTGAGGTCAATTTAACTTCAGTACCTGTAAACACTTGGTGGTTAGACTCCGGTTCAACTTCTAACATCAGTGTTTCATTACAGGGTTGCTTGAACTACCGAAAGCCTAATTTTGTTGAAAGATACATATTCGTTGGCGATGGAAAATCGGTAGAAGTTGAAGCTATAGGACATTTTAGGTTATTATTAAGTACTGGTTTATATTTGGATTTGAAAGACACCTTTGTTGTACCGTCTTTTAGACGGAACTTAATTTCTGTTTCTTATTTTGACAAATTTGGTTATTATTGTTCATTTGGAAACAATTCGGTTAAATTGTCTTTAAATTCAAATATTGTTGGAACTGGTACTCTTATGATAAATGATAACCTTTATATGTTGAATACTATAGCTGATTATAGCGAAACCTTAAATGTGGAATCGCGTGGTACTAAACGTAAAATTGATAATAATAATTCAGGTGCATTATGGCACAAGCGCCTAGGTCACATTTCTCAAAAGAGAATTGAGCGTCTTGTGTCAGATGGAATCTTGGATTCCATTGACTTCACAGACCATAAGGTTTGTGTTAAATGCATAAAAGGTAAACAGACCAAACAATCGAAAACTGGTGCATATAGAGCTTCGGACGTCTTAGAATTGATACATACGGATATATGTGGGCCATTCCCTACGGCTTCCTGGAATGGTCAACATTATTTCATATCATTCATAGACGATTATTCTCGTTATGCATACATTTTTCTTATTCATGAAAAGTCCCAATCAGTGGACGTGTTCAAAACTTTTAAGGCTGAAGTTGAAAATCAACTCAGCAAAAGGATAAAGTGCGTCAGATCTGATCGTGGTGGTGAATACTACGGTAGATATGACGGTTCAGGTGAACAACGTCTAGGGCCTTTTGCCAAATACCTAGAGGAATGTGGTATAGTCCCATAATACACTATGCCAGGATCGCCTAGCATGAATGGTGTGTCTGAAAGACGAAACCGGACTCTTAAGGATATGGTAAGGAGTATGATTTGTCATTCTACCTTACCAGAGTCACTCTGGGGAGAGGCACTTAAGACTGCAACTTATATTCTTAATAGAGTACCAACTAAAGCGGCTGCCAAAACACCTTATGAGCTTTGGACTGGACGAAAGCCTAGTCTTAAGCATTTTCATGTGTGGGGATGTCCAGCTGAGGCAAGGCCTTATAGGCCTTATGAAAAGAAATTGGACTCCTGTACAGTGAGCAGCTACTTTATTGGTTACTCTGAAAAATCAAGGGGCTATAAATTTTATGATCCAAATTTAAGATCCATATTTGAGACGGGTACAGCCACGTTCTTTGAGGATATTGAGTTTGAGGGGGAAAATAAGGTAAGAAACTTTGTCTTAGAGGAAGAATCGGTATCAATTCCAGATCCGATTCATATAGTTGCTTCTGATGAAGCAAATTTGGAACCTCTTCAAGACACTCTCCCTACTCAAGATGAGTTAGTAATTCATGAAGGACAAACTCAAATTCCTCAAGAACATGGACAAGAGTTGCAAGAGCCTATAGCTTTGCGTAGATCCACTAGAGAAAGGAGGAATGCAATTCCAGATGATTACATCTGCTTTCTCCTGGAACATGAGGGTGATGGCGTTATGGATAACGATCCTTCAAACGTTCGAGAAGCCATCCAAAGTTCCAATTCGGAAAAGTGGATTGAAGCAATGAAAGAGGAGTATAAATCCATGCAAGACAATAAAGTTTGGGAACTTGTCCCATTACCAGAAGGTAAGAAACCCATTGGTTGCAAATGGATTTTTAAGACCAAGTGGGATTCTAACGGTAATGTGGAAAGGTATAAGGCACGTCTTGTAGCTAAGGGTTTTACTCAAAAGGAAAGGATTGACTATAAAGAGACTTTCTCTCCAGTATCATCGAAAGACTCTCTTAGGACAATCCTCGCTCTTGTAGCTCATTATGATTTGGAGCTTCATCAGATGGATGTCAAAACAGCTTTTCTCAATGGAAACATTGATGAAAAGATTTATATGGTGCAACCAGAAAACTTTGTGTCGGGAGACCCAAAGAATATGGTTTGCAGATTGACAAAATCCATCTATGGACTAAAACAGACGTCTCGTCAGTGGTACCACAAATTTCATGAGGTGATTCTCTCATTTGGTTTTGAGATGAATTCAGTCGAGGATTGTGTGTATCACAAATTCAGTGGGAGCAAACACATTTTCTTGCTCTTGTATGTGGATGACATACTGCTTGCCACAAATGATGTGGGTACCTTGTTGGAAACCAAGTCATTTATCTCTAGTAATTTTGAAATGAAAGATCTTGGTGAAGCTTCTTTTGTATTAGGAATTCAGATACACCGAGACAGATATCGGGGTATTCTTGGATTATCACAGAAGAGCTATATAGAAAAGGTACTTAAAAGATTTGGCATGCAGAATTGTAAACCAATGGATACTCCAGTTACTGAGGGAGACAAATTTAGTCTCAATCAGTGCCCTAAAGGAAATCTGGAAATTTAGGAAATGCAAAAGTTCCCTTATGCATCAGCTGTAGGGAGTCTAATGTATGCTCAAGTATGTACGCGTCCGGATATAGCGTTCGTAGTTGGGGTTTTAGGCAGATATATGAGTAATCCAGGAATGGATCACTGGAAAGCAGCCAAAAGGGTCATGAGGTACTTAAGGGGAACAAAAGACTATATGCTCACATATAGGAGATCAGACCAATTAGAGATCATTGGGTATTCTGACTCCGATTTTGCGGGATATCAAGACAGCAGACGATCCACTTCGGGCTATGTATATCTGTTAGCAGGTGGTGCAATTTCTTGGCGCAGTGCCAAGCAAACTCTTGTGGCTTCATCCACAATGGCAGTAGAATATATAGCATGTTATGAGGCATCACATCAGGCGACATGGCTGAGAAATTTTGTCACTGAGCTGCGGATTGTGGAAGGAATTGAAAGACCACTAAGGATATACTGTGACAATAAGTCAGCCGTGTTGTTCTCCAATAACAATAGGAGTACAACAAAGTCGAAACACATCGACATAAAGTTCCTAGTTGTTAAGGAGAAAGTACAAAGCGGACAGCTTTCCATAGAACACTTAGGCATTAACTCCATGATTGCGGATCCTCTTACAAAAGCTATCACACCCAAGGTCTTTCATGAGCATACTGCTCACATGGGTGTTCTACAGTGTGAGGATCATTTGGTTTAGTGGGAGTTAGACGTGTATACACTTTTATGTTTTATGGAATTTCAGTATTATAAGTGAATACTTTGTATTCAAACTTCAGTTGATTAATCATTCAGTTTGGTATTATGTCATTATGCTTTGTACAATAAGGTAATTAAGGATCTCACTAAAGTAAAGTAGGACTAGTTGAAAATTGACATGTAAAGACCATATTCATGTGATTTTCATGCTACACATTTCATGATGTATCTATGTCATTTGGTTGTGTCAAAGTTGGTGATCATTGTTGAATTAGTCATGATTGATATGACGAAGTTCACTGTGGTTCGATACGGAGACGGGACTAATGGACGGGATAATTTGGGTATGCCTGTGACATAATGGTATATTACGCGCACAATAAGGATAACACGTATGGTGAATCATATATGTAACCAGTGGGAGATTGTTGGAATTTCTAACAATTTATGGGTCACAAATATAATTCTATAATTGTGTTATAGCCATTATGTATTTAGCCAATATATATAAAATGGTCTTATGGATTAATTTGGTGGCTAAGGGCATATGTGTCATGAAATATTATGAGTGTAGATACCTTCGGGCAATTTCTAGTTTGATGAAGGGACTGAATTAGAATATTGCAACTTAAGTGGTAACCGTTAATGTTACCTTTATGGGTTATGGTCCCCAGTTGCAGAGCAACGGGTTTTATTGAGTAACTGATGTTATAAGGATTGGTTTATGAGGATATGTGACTTATGTCACAAAACCAATATATATAAAGGAAAAGAGAAAGGCATAAGGTGAAGCTCTCTCACTTTTCACTTAAGACATTAAGGAACATCAGGAGCACTCTCGTTCTCTCTGGATTCCCCTCTAGCGGAGCGAACGGAAAACCATCAGGCTCTAGCAACCGGAACATCCTACAACCCACATACCTCGGAGCATTCGGAATGGCAAACCAAGGTATGCGTCTTCTTCTTCACTATGAAACCAATTGGGGTTTTCTTCGGTCTGGATTAGGATTGTTCCATTAGGGTTTATGTATGGGCATAAACATTTGGTTTCGGAACAATGTTCTAATCATTCAGTTTCGGGGATACGATTAGGATTAATCGGTAATATCCATCACTAATAAATGAGAAGAAAGAAAAATGCATCTCTTTAATAAATGAGACTTATTTTTTATGTATTTTTGGTAAAAGTAATTGAAATTATTTAGTTATTCTTTTTTTAAAATTAAATATAGTCAAATGTCCATTTAACTAGATCAATATTATAAAAAAAGAGTGTAACAAGTAAAACTTGCCACAAACTTAACTAAAATGTGTGACTATATATACAAACTGCCAAATGTATTATGTATTTGGAACATATCTATTGTATCATACAATGTGTCGCTCTATGTACTATTAATAGTGATTGATTAAAAAATATATTAGTTAAAAATTTAATAATTAAGTATTTTTCTGATCAATAACAGGCGATGATAACTTTTACGACAGAAAATGTCATCCCATGTATTTGAGAGATACCATATATCATATTACTATGATTTAGCCTAGGTTCATGTGCAAAATTTTCTTTTTATTTTATAAATTTAATATCTTTTACTTTTTTGGGTACATTTTTTTTTGAAGTTTTATTCTTTTCAAAGATATTATCCTACATTTTCCTAAAATAAATTTAATAGTTTTAACCAAAACTTTCATAAATAAAAATATAGCCTAAAATTTAGTAAATAAAAAATATAAAATTTAGCATCAATAATAACAGAGAATAAAGTATTTCATCTTATTAGGAGATAACTTACCTCATCCGACCAGTAAAAGCACGACATGTGTATTATTTTATTTAGTTTTAAAAATATTTTTGTAGTAAAATGATTAAATGGTATACATGTCACGATTTTAGTGGCTGGAGGAGATAACTTATCTCCTTATACCAGGAGATACATTATTCTCATAATAATAATAAAGTTAGGTTTATAAAGATAAATTATTAGAGATATAATATTGTATGAAATGTGTCTAATAGAATATAAATTAATGAATAAATAAACAAATATAAGAAATAGTAGTAGTAAAATTGTAATAATTAAGCTACTACAATTACCTTTTTATCCATTAACTTTTCAAAGTAGGATATAAAAGTTAAAATAAATTACAAAAAATGAAATGTCTCTTCTTAAAAATGTCCTCTTTATATATTAGCATACTACTACTATTTTCATATCTATTTAATTATATATATATATATATATATATATATATATATATATATATATATATATATATATATATATATATATATATATATATATTAAGAACAATAATCATTGCTACTTGTTGTGTGAGAAGAAAAACACACTACAACCTTAGAAGGTTACAACAATCCAAAAAAACACTATGAGGCAAAAACAGTGAAGATAACCTTTCTTATTCTTATCTCTAACAATTTAAAACCCTAATTCTTTCAACTTTGTCGAAATTCCCAATTCTTCTCAGGTATTTCCCCAAATTCTTCTTCTCCTTTAATTCTCCTCTATCTCGTCTCCATAATTCCAATTACATTGCATATGATTGCTTCTCTCCCATCTCAATTCATCGGATTTTTTTCTTCAAATTTCAATAGCATTTGATTCTTGTTGTTCAGTCCTATAAACAGTAAACACTGTTTCTGTTGTTTTATTTAACCATTATTGCACAATGGCATGTACGAATTTCTTAGGGCATCTTTTTTAGTTATTTAAATAAATAAATAAGTGTTTTTTATGATTAAAAACAAAATCATTTTGGACTTAAGTTATTTATTTGGGAAAATGGTGAAAATCAGCTTTTGGTTGTGCTTTTACTAAAAATATTTATCTGGGTTGAAATCCAATTTCCGACCCCACTACGTGGTAGTCTCGTGTACCGAGTTACCCTTCTATGCTTGAAGAGTACTATTCATTAAACAACATGCTATAGTTGTGGATATTTTTTCTTATTGTTTCCACATCAATAATCCTATGCATTGATTAGTGCAATCTCTACGTGGAGGGATCTACTTACTCGGAAATTAAGTTTTTAAAACTTATTCGACATCTTAGTGAGTATATCTAAACCATTAGATTTTCCTAAAATTGATGGCTAAGATGTGTAACCCTTGGAGTAAGTGTATCCCTTCTCATTTGTATAAGCTTTAACAATTTGCCTTGTTATTGAGACCTATTTGCTTAACTAGATGTTAGGGGGAACAAATATTTGGTAGTTTTCACACATAATTTCAGCCCGGCCTGGTCTTAATAAAGCCCAACCATAATCGGGTCTGCCCGGGCCTGAGTTAGAATCTAGTACCCATAGTGGGAGAAGCCCATCCCTTGAGCACCCCTAAGGTACTATAATCCACTGTCCAAATCTGCTGCTTTGGCACTCAGTCTCAGAAAAAAAGGTATCTTTATCTGACCTCCATTCTCAATATTTTGGGTTTTACACTTTATTTTGGGATTCATTTCCCTCCATTATTTTAACTTACCGTTTAATGTAAGGAGAGTAGATCAAATGTAGGTTAGTGTAATTCCTAAAGGAAGAGAGAGGCTAAGAAAAATCGTAGTCGAAACGATTAGGAAAAATTTAGATATCAATGCTTTGTCAATGAACATGATTTATGATAGAACATTATGGTATCGTTCAATTCATGTAGCCGAGTTCACGTAGTGGCATTATGATTTATGATGTAGTGGGATTAAAGCCTGTTGTTGCTGTTTACCATTCAGTGTATAATTTCATCATAAAACAAATGTCACAATGTGATTTGTGTATGTGCTTTATAGATTCCCTTTTTATCTTATCCTTCCTTTTTAATTATGTTGTTCAAACAGTTAACCTTTAATTTGACATGATGCTTATTATTATTATTATTATTATTATTATTATTATTATGGTGTTATTGTTGTACAGCCATCTGACCAACCATGATTCAAAATGGTTGCATTGTATCCCAAGGATTTGCTCCTATGAATTCTAGACCATGCAAGCGTTTCATGCCTTGTAGCTCTGTCTTCGGTTCCACTTCTCTAATGTCTGCTAAGGTTACTCTCTCAAACAGCCGGAATTCCTGGCGACATAACTTAGAATCTAAATCGCGGCTGTCAACAGGTATGTATGCCATGCTTAAGTTATTTGCCAACCTGTTCACATTGTTCATGAACAAAATGTATAATTTGATATAAGTTATGGAGGTTATGACTTCTGAGACTATAATTTGATTTTCCCCTGCTCTGCAACTGGTGAAAATATAAAATAACTCTAGATATTGATTCCGTTATATGGTCGTTTATGGGGTAAAGATGGCCCCAACGGCCTTGGTGTAATATATTTATTATGTGCTTTATGGTATACATAGCCAGCCCTAAGTCTGGATAAACAGTGAAGCTTGTGTTAGGTAGACTATAGCGAACATAGAACTTTGACGAATCCTTGAAATGATATGGACTTTTTTAAGTAGTAACTGATTGGGATATGAATATGCTGTTTTCTGTTGGAATTCTGAAGAATGCGATTGAATTAGATGAATTGCTGAATGAACATTAGTTTACTTAGCCAATCATGGCGATGGCATTTATAGACACTGATGAGAGATAGAAATAATTCAACCGATATCAGTCCTCCAAGTAACTGCCAATAGTGAATATAGCTAACTAAAACTCACAACTACATACTAAGTATTCTTCATACAATAGGTGTACGTTTTTCAAAGATTCACTGATATTACTAGTCTTGTTTAGGTCTCTACACAATCTTTGCATCAAGTATTCTGAACGATTTTATTTTCTGATTATGTATTAAATATTCATGATTTTCTTTGATAGGAATGACATTCTCAAACATGTCTGCTCCATCAAGCCTACTTTCTAGAGGGGGTCAAAATCTTCTGTTTCGTACAATCCCCATGTTACCCAAGCGACAAAGGTCTTGTATGACCCCTCAAGCATCAAAGGATGTCCCAACTAGTTTCCGTTATCCTCCAATGACCAAGAAACCAAGATGGTATTGGAGA
The DNA here is from genome assembly GCA_009771035.1 of Lupinus albus. Taxonomy (NCBI): domain Eukaryota; kingdom Viridiplantae; phylum Streptophyta; class Magnoliopsida; order Fabales; family Fabaceae; genus Lupinus; species Lupinus albus. The sequence continues at coordinate 12,428,960 of CM019999.1, forward strand.
TCACTAGCGTGCCTCCCTTACCTGATGCCTCTGCATGAAACATGGATGTATGCTGAGACGGCATACAATCTTCACCCGTTTCTGGAATACTTTGAATTCTGGACATACCCTTTTCTCGAAGCAATTGGGAGGCTTCCTAGTTGGTTTCTCATGGCATACTTTTTCGTCGCATATCTTGGAATCGTGAGAAGAAAAGAATGGCCTCACTTCTTCAGATTCCATGTTGTGATGGGAATGTTATTGGAGATCGCCCTTCAGGTTATCGGGACTGTGAGCCGATGGATGCCGCTATCGCTCTACTGGGGTAAGCTGGGAATGCATTTCTGGACTGCTGTTTCATTTGCTTATCTATTCACTGTCTTGGAGTCCATCAGGTGTGCTCTTGTGGGTATGTATGCTGATATCCCTTTCATCTGCGATGCCGCATATATCCAAATACCATACGACTAATGACACCATACGACTAATGACGACGACATAAGGAAGTTTACCTTTAGATTTCCATTGTAATTTAATCTAGGAAACTGAAGATCAAGTAATCTGTTTGAGACTGCTTATGACAAAAATGGTTGTTTGAGATTTCCCTTATGCACACTTTGTTTAATATGAATTGACTCATCTGTATTTTCATGTCTCAATCTTTTGTATTTTGTCTCTTATATTCAGTTCTATCAATTCCTGTTACCAAGGGAAAGTACCTTTTATGGTATTTAAGTAGAGATAGTAGCTTTAGACATACTGGTAACTTTAGACATAAGATTGAAATGGGTTGAGATCCACTTATTCCTTGGGTAAACCGATGCTCTAATCGGTAACTGTCCTATGGGTAAAGAACTAATCCATTTCGGAGTGAAATTGGTGAATGTCTCTCCCAATAAGTTTCGCTCATAGGAGTTGAATTCTTGACCTTGTGCTCTTTTTGATGATCTAGCGGAGCCTAATACCACTAGACCAACGCTTGTTGGCGAACAGATGCAATTTTCTCAACACATTGCTCCTAGTTAATAAATTATATAATCTATGTGATATACTATGCTCCTAGGTTGTGACTTGTAAAATAAGGAAAGAGCTATTAAACCATGTACATATAATAGCATGTATGGTAAAATGTTGTACAAACTCACATGGCAGTTTGGCAAGCAATCCTCAAATATTGAAAAGTCAGCTTAAATTGTTGTTATTTGTATAAACTAATGGTAAAAACAGTTATTTTGTTACCAAATACTTTCCACCTTTGGAAATCCTTGTTTTGAAGTGCCCCCCTAGAAAATACTAATTCTCCCACCCTTACATCATGGTTATTAAACTCCACTTAGATCGGTCGGTCTCTCCGGACATCTGATCTGTCCAAGTTGCTCTTTCAAACAGTTATGCACTAAAGCTGATATGAACTGATCTGATTTCGTTAGTTTAAAGATAAAATGACTGACTGAGCCGGTTAGGCCAATTCGATTAGTTTAAAAATTGTCAAAACATCAACTTTTTAAGAGGAAATGAATCTGATTTTTTTCAACTTATTTGTAATTATAAGTTTTATTTGCTAGGTGAGAAAAATGTATGCATTGAGAATGTATGAGTTTTATACACTATAATTTTATTATTGATCATTCATATCTAATCACTATTGACTCTTCAAGAAATAATAGGAATCTAAATGGATGATATATTGTCTGTATATAAATTTTTACATTCTAGTTAGTTTATGTTGGAACAAAACATTTACCGCTTAATTAAGTTTAATACTTGTGTGCTTATGTTGCAATTGATTAAAGTGTAACATTTATATTGTATATTTTTTATTTATTTGTGACATTTTGTTACACTAAAATCTTTCTTATTGGTTTTTAAATGAGATACTTGTGTAATGATAAAGTTGTATATTTTTGAAATAAAAAATTATTAAATTGTGTTATATTATACATTTATAGATTTTTAGTATGAACTTAGTCAACTAGTTCAACCAATCACCCATTGATTCGACAAATGACTCATTGGTCGAGTTAGTGACCCGTCTCAGTTTAATAAAACTTGTCTTGGATGCTTACATCACATGATACCAATATATGATATATTTATGATTGAATGAAATCAATTGGACATTCATTTCAATCCCAACATTTATGATTTTTCCACTTACTCTTGGAGTAGGTGAATCCCTCCCCATAATATAATGTATGTGATCTACTATGCATTTTTTTAATAACTTTGATCATTAGGTTGTAACTTGTAAAATAAGGAGAGCTATTAAACCATCTACATAGTAAAATGTTGTACAAACTCACATAGCACTTTGGCAAGCATTCCTCAAATATTTAAAAGTCAGCTTAAAAGTTTTAGTGTTATTTGTAATTTTGTATAAACTAATGGTAAAAAAAACAGTTTGGCAAGTATTCCTTGTTTTTAAGTAACCCCTTAGAAAATACTAATTCTCCTACCTTTACATCATGGTTATTAAACTCCAATTAAATCGACCGGTCTCACCGAACTTCTGATCTGTCCAAGTTGCTCTTTCGAATAGTTATGCACTAAAAGTGATGTGGACTGATCCGATTTCGTTAGTGACTCAGCCAATTAGACCAGTTTGACTCGGACGATTCTATTAGTTTAAAAACCGTCAAAACAACATCTTTTCGAGAGGAAAGAAATATGATTTTTTTCAATTTATTTGTAATTATATTTATCACTATTGTAATTATAGTTTTAATTTGCTAATTGAGAAAAAAAAAATGTAGAGTGTATGAGTTTTACACAGTCACTGCATTATTCATCATTCATATTTAATCATCATTGACTCTTCAAAAGTAATAATATTCTAAATGTATAATGAATGATATAATGACTGTATATAAATTTTTACATTGACAATTCATAGATATTACAGTCTTGTTACTTTATATTGGAACAAAACATTTATTGCTTAATTAGGTTTCATTCTTATTTGTGTGCTTATGTTGCCTTTAAAGTTTAATATGTTTTTAATTTATTTGTGACATTTTGTTGCATTAAAATATTTCTTATTAGCTTTTAAATCATATACTTGTGTAGTAATAAAATTTTATATTTGAACTTTTTTATTAAAATGTGTTATATTATACATTTAAAGATTTTTAGTATGGACTTTGTCTCAACCAATCATCCATTGATTAGACTAATGATCCATTGACTTAGTCAATGATCGATTTGAGTTTAATAACACGTGTCATGTATGCTTATGATTAAATGAAATCAATTTGACATTCATTTTAACCTCAACTTTTTATTAGCTTGATAAGTTTGATTTATGAATCCGAAGTATTGAATTTGAGCTAAAAATTTATCTCATTAAATTAAAGAGTTGAACTTGAGTCAAATATACATCTCGTCAGATTGAGAACCGACTAAATTATATATACAAACACATACATATACACACAAACAAAGAATCTTTTAATATTAAATAAATACAACTATTTAAGTTAGTAAATGAATTGAGCTAAAGATTTTACAAAGTCCCTACGAATTAAGCCAATTCAGGATAACAAGTCAAATTGAATAGTTTACAAACTCAAATCAAGTCAAGTTCAAGTTGAATAAATTGCTCGTATTGAACTTGAATTGAATTTTAAGTTGAACTAATTATTATCGAGTTAAACTAAACCGAACATTAGTCGACTCATTTTCAAGTTTCAGAAGTACTAATAAGAGACAATGTATTTTTTATTAAAATTTAAGGCACAACTACTTCAATGTAAATTAAATATATACACAACAAAAAAAGGTAGAAATCATTAATGTTTGACACCAATGTAACTATATAAGTGTTTGATAATGAGAGTTTGAAATTCAAATTAGGTGAGTAAAGAGGATGAGATTGATTTTGCATATTATATTATATTGAGGAAAAAATGTATGCACTAATAATGTATGAATTTATAAATTATGAATGTATTATATACCATCATATTTGATTCATCTTAATTACAAAATAATACAAATGAAAAAAAATGAAGAATATATTTAATGGGGAGAGATCCAATTACTCCAATAGTAAGTTTAAAACACTTACTCTACATTATAACCTTCCATTCTTGGGAAATCTAATGGTTTGAATTAATGAGTAGATCTAAATCATTAGATTTCCTAGAACCGAGGACTAAGATACGAAGTAAATTTAAAAAAATCTTAATCTTTGAGTAAGTGATACTGTCATATTCAATATATACAAATATTTAAGAAGGTGAGACAAAAATTCTGAAATATATCCAGTAAGACTCATCTCCAGTAATAGAGAGACAAATAATTTTTTTTATGTGTATTGTAAGAATAAATATATAATTTTTTTAAATAAAAAGGACAAAAGTGATATTATATCTTTCATTTAATCAAAATCTTCATATTTTACACTATGCTTCTCTTACAACACAACGCATAACCTTTTCTCTCTGATCTATTTGAACTCTTCAATTTCAAAATTTATCTTTCTTCAATCTCTATACAAATATGGTAACCTTCTTCTTCGATCTCTTCTATCAACAATCTTAGATCTGATTTCATCTTTTTTCATTCCAATTTCATTCATTTCTTTGACACTGCGTTCTTTGTTTTCTTCGATTTTTCAATACTCTTATTGGATCTAATTCACTTGTTTTTGTTTATTTCTTTGTTTCTTACTTTTTTTGTAGCCTCTCAGACTTGAAATCAAGGTACGTTTATTTTTTATTTTGAATTTTGATTCGAGGTTAATTTTTGTGTATGGTTTCGTGGAGAATTTTTTATATTTATGTGAATTAGATTTCTTAGTAACTAATCACAGTGAATGTGTTTAGTTTTTTTGGATTTTGGTTCTAGGTTTATTTGTTTGTGAATTAGAGTTCTCAGTAACCAAGCATAGTGCTTAGGTTGACGTATTTTTTGTAATATATTGACGTGTTTTTGTAATATATGTTCAGCGAAAGCTTGCACAAAGATCGGAGAGAGTAAAATCTGTGGATCTACATCCAACAGAACCATGGTAATGCTTTATGTTGTGTTATTTTGTCTCTGGAATTGTTTTATGATGATGAAGTTAAAACCGACTTTCTAACGTGAGTCGTGTCAGCTTGGAAAACTTGTTTGTGCTAAGTACTTTTCCTAGTAATGTTAATAGGTGGATAGAAATTCCATGTGGTATCCTTCACTCTGATGTTTGGGGTCATGGTAGTATCACTTTTATCTCATGTTATATGTACTTTGTTATTTTCATTGTGTATTTGAACTTTTATAATGAAATATGATCAGAGTTATTTGGTTTTTTTAGATGTTTTTGTTTCAAATTTGTCACTCAATTTTGGGCATATTATTCATATTTTATGTAATGACGATGATGATGCAAAATAGTATTTTATGCATCCTTTAATTTTATTCTGACTGTCCAAGGCATGTTTTATCAATGTAGTTGTCCTCATAAACCACATCAAAATGGCATAGCTGAAATGAAACATTGTTATCTTGTTGAAATTGATTATATTTTCTTATTAAACGTCAATCTATATATTAATTACTGTTACCTTTTTCAACTGCATGATATCATTTCTAACAACAAATTTATTCGTTATATGTTTATCAATTTTGGCCACTATAAGGATAGTTTGTGAGCATTTTGTCACTAATGGTGCTGTTTGCTTTATGGGGATACTAGTGACTTTATTTTTGTTACTGTTGAGATTAGAGAGATTGATATGTAGATGATACTTCAACATTTTGCTGAATTTTGTGATATACCATCATTAATGCAGGATTCTTGCAAGTTTATACTCTGGAACTGTCTGTATCTATAACTACCAATCTCAGGTATGTCTATTTTTAATAATTGAGATGTTGTATATTGTTATTTTTGTTACAACATATATGTGATCGAGTTCAGAAATGTAACGTGGGTTCCAATATGTCCGCACTTAAGTCAGACATGGGTGTTTGTTGATTGATCTCCTAACAAGCTACTTTTTGCATCATGCTGATATGTAATGAGTTGCTGGTTCATAAATTAAGGACCCTATTCATTACGGTTTCCTTCTAATTTCAAGCAGTATCATATTCTATTTCTTTTATTAGAAAAACAAGATTGTATAGTCGGACCAGTGTTTTAAATTGTGGTTGCGGTTACGCTGCGTTTACCACAACTGCAGGAAAACATGGCCAATACAGCTGCAATTGCTGAATTGTGGTCATAATTGCGGTTGCGGAGTGCAATTTATCACTCAAAAAGCGTTGTTCAAAATGTTTTGTTCACTAAAATATTCCAATACACATAGCTTTATGCATATCGTTACAGGATAAATGATACGTTTTCCTTTATAAAAAATCTGGTGCATTTAAAGTTCTAACTTGTTATGATGTGTGGAATACTTTTCTTTTCATGCTTTTGCATTCATTTATTGTAACTATGCCATATGAATAGTTAAGTTCATAATTATGACCCTAGTTTGTGCTTGTGTGACTACTTTTTGTTGTTTGCCATATGCCTTGCATATAAATACACATGCATACCTATGCACACATAAAGTAGTTGGTGCAACTTGATTGATTGAACATATTGTATAAGTTAGGAAGAGTTTAGCTTCACATTGCACTACTGCAGCAAGTTTTAAACATGATTAACAAACAAATTTGTAGGTACTGTATATTCAGTCTATATAGCGTCATAGCATGCCCACTCTAAAAGGAACAAAAAGCGAATAAAATGGCTTTTTTGGCAATTTTTTTATGTTGAAGAATGGTTAGAAATTAAGTTAGCATTTCATGCTCCAAAGTAGATCGAGACCGGGTAGTTGTTGAAATTTATACCCTGGTAAGTTATATGGGTAAATGCCCAAGAGCTTTACTCAAGTGGTTCCAACTTTCTTTGGGAGTTATTTGATTGTGTTATCTCCCTTTCCACAGCAGGACATAAACCTCGATTAACAATTAGGTTTACTGTTGGGGAATAAGTTAAAGAGAGATTGCTACAAACTAAGTATAATATTAAAGATGCGATATGATTCGATGTAATACAAATGACAAAACTAAGAGACCCATTGATTTATACTAATATGTAAAACAAATCCGAAGAAATTTTCAAAAATATTCTGAGATATTCTAGAATACAGTAAAAATACTCCAAGATACTTTTCAGACATTCTAATACATATTCCTTCGTAACCAAAAGAAAAGAAAAATATTTGATATGAACAAATTGCATTCAATAAAACCAACTATTTAGTTGCTGCCGAATGACAATACTCACTCAAAATGCTGAATAAATGCTAGTAGGCACTCCTATTTGATAGAAATTGATAGTCTCAGTGCCCCATGTTTGGCTAGAGTAGTTTATATGTAATTCCACCCATAGTTATTAGAATCTTACGATGTATGATCGGAATTGCACAATCTGATTCTACAAGCCAACAATTAGTTTCATGTAATGAATCAGATATGGCTATGAATTGTGCTGATTCATTGTGTGACTCTGTATCTGATACGATTGACATGAGCCAACAATTAGTTTCGCAGATCTCGCTGCCGCTCTCTCTGGATTTGAATATTCCGAGTGTCCTTATACTTTTGTTAGTTGTGCTGTTTGAGGCATTTTTCATAGTTTGATGTGTGTGCATTGTGGCTTTAAAATTAGCTTTGGCTATGAGCTTTTGCCCCTTTTATGTATAAAAAAAATAGTGTTGCTCTGGAAGACTTTTACCCCTATACTTAGTTTTGTACACTGTTCATGTTATTTGGTGGTTGTAGTGTATTGAGTTAGGGATATTCTTGCTTTTCTGTCAGTCTCATGGTCTCTCTGATAATTTATAATTTCATTGGTTTTTGGTACATTCTATGTGAGGGTGAGTCTCGACACAAAGGTAAGGTTGCTGCCTTGTGACCTGGAGGTTACGGGTTCAAAAGGACATACTGTTTCTGAGTTTCCTAGTCCTATATTTAAATTGTTCACTAGCTTTTCTTTTTCAAATGGATCATTATTAGCTTCTATGGAGATTTGCTTGGGTAACTATCTTCAGTTACTTTGATTTTATTTCAGACCATGGCCAAGTCGTTTGAGGTTACTGAGTTACCAGGTGCATGAACTTTTTTCTATCTGTTTGTTTCATTGTTTATATATCTGTTTCTTGAAGCCAATTTCTTCTTTGTATGGAAATTTTTGTGGTACCCATATACTATTTTCCAGGGTTTGGTACCAGGGGTTAGATCTTAAGCATTTCATTGGCTATTGATTTTTTTTAAACTTTTATTACGAATTCAGCATTCAATGAATGCTTAACAACTCACAGTGGGTACCAAATCCTGCTGGGTACCAGAAGAATTTCCTCCTTGTATATTTCATTGGTCTGACATACAGCATGACTTTGCAGTCAGGTCATCCAAATTTATTGCACGTAAACAGTGGGTTGTTGCTGGAGCAGATGATATGTTCATTCGTGTATATAATTACAATACGATGGATAAAGTTAAAGTATTTGAGGCACATACAGATTACATTAGGTGTGTGGCAGTTCATCCTACCCTTCCTTATGTGCTGTCATCATCTGATGATATGCTCATAAAACTTTGGGATTGGGAAAAGGGTTGGGCATGTACCCAGATATTTGAAGGGCATTCTCATTATGTCATGCAAGTGACATTCAATCCTAAAGACACAAACACCTTCGCTAGTGCATCTCTTGATCGGACCATAAAGGTATACATGTTTTCTTTTTGGCCAGTTATTTTCAGTTTTTTCTATGTTCATTTCCGTGTACCTATGATATAATGCCTTAATGCTATTGTCTTCCTTTGCAGATTTGGAATCTTGGCTCTCCTGACCCCAATTTTACATTGGATGCCCATCAGAAAGGAGTAAATTGTGTTGATTACTTTACTGGTGGTGACAAACCTTATCTAATTACTGGTTCTGATGATCACACTGCCAAGGTTTGCTTTCTATTTTTTGTTTTCATTACTCTTCCCTTTGGTTTGTTTGCCTCTATGCATACATTGATCAAAATTACATGGATAAAATCTATCAAACAGGTATGGGATTATCAGACCAAAAGTTGTGTCCAGACTCTAGAAGGTCATACACACAATGTATCTGCTGTATGCTTTCATCCTGAACTTCCTATTATCATTACTGGCTCTGAGGATGGTACAGTGCGCATATGGCATTCAACAACGTATAGGTGATTTGAAACCCATACCCACCTAATGCTGGTTGTGAGCTATATCCTTTTCTGATTCTATTTGGCAATCGCTTTTTTGGTCTCACTGTTATCGTTCTTATCAAAACTTGAATAATTTATTATCGGTTAACCTTTTATCTCGAAGAATGAGGCCTTAAGCCAGTATGTCGTTTTGTTTTTAAAAAATTGTGATCTTGTTATTCGCTTGTTGCTTCACCTTTTTATGCTATTTTCATTAAAATATTAAAAAAGAGTTGTCTTTTGGGCAGTATATGATGTCTGGATTTGATGTTCGCTTTAGATACAGATAATGCTGAAGCTGCGACTAGTAGACTGGATGGTGTTGTCTAGTTCTTTTTAAGTTTTTGTCACTTTGTTCACTGTTCCACTCTTTTTAATTTTTTTTTACTAAAAATAGTTTGAAGTATATTTGAGATCATGGATATATTGTTGTGATTTGAAGTTTTAAAGTTTATGGTGGTTTAATCTGCTTGCAGGCTTGAGAACACATTAAACTACAGTCTTGAAAGAGTTTGGGCTATTGGTTACTTGAAGGGTTCACGTCGGTGAGTGTTTCTTTTTTGCTTTTTGATAAAATTTATAGACATAGTATATGAGTCTTATATGTCATAAGACATTTGAATCATATCAACTGGGACAATAGTGTCAACACTGCAATTCTTCATATCTGATAAGATAATTCTTTTTTCTCATGTGGTATTGTTTGCTCTAATCTCTCTACAAATGTAAATCTCCTTTATTTTTTTCCTTTTTTGAAGCTTCCGAGCGTGTCTTTTCACTCCTCCTTTACAATCTGAATTACTACAACATCTTCCTTTCCAGGGTTGTGATTGGCTATGATGAAGGTACTATTATGGTTAAACTTGGTCGAGAGGAACCTGTGGCCAGTATGGACAACAGTGGGAAAATTATTTGGGCTAAGCATAATGAAATTCAGACTGTCAACATACGTAGTGTAGGAGCTGATGTCGAGGTATGGGGTCAATATTACCCAATTTTAATATGCCAGCAAGAAGTGAAAACTTGTTTTTATGTAGTAACACACAAAAGTACTGTTTTTAGATTGCTGATGGAGAAAGGCTACCTTTGGCTGTTAAGGAGCTGGGCACTTGTGATCTCTACCCACAAGTTAGTTAACATCCTTCTTCTTAATACTCCCTCCACTCTTTATATATCGATGTTTAAGCTTATGTGTAGAGATTAAGAAATAATTAAATGTTGTATATATTTGACATATTTTGACTAAAATACCCTCATATTATTTCCCACAATTAATCACATGAATCATTTCCCAGCATAAATTATACACAAAATAATCATAACCTTTCCAATTACATGTGCTAAAGTATTGAAATATGTGAAAATGAAATATGGTGCATAGTGAATACTGAATAGTTGACTAAACAATGTGGAGAGAGAAATTGATGGTGAAAAAGAGGATGTGGGTATATTTGAAAAAATATATATAATTAAGTATTGGATTTTTAAAACACAGATATTTGGAACAAAATGAGAAGACTAAAATATCGATGTATAAGGAAAGGAAAGAGTGTTTATTAGAGTAGTTATTATTATCCTCTTTTGTATTCTCTCCTTTGTAATTCTGCCAGCTGTACTATTCATTCAGCTCCTATATATATGGAGCAGTGAATCTTTCAGAACTAACATTTTGAATAAAATGGAATCACTTTTACTTCCTCTTCTCTCTCTCTCTCTTCTCTCTCTGGTTTCTCTTCTCTCTTTTCTCTAAGCTTCAATTCAGCTTTTCTAACAGTGTTATTTTGCATATTTTCTCTATTGTTGGTCATTTATGCTCACATTATGCAACCCTTGAGAGATTTTAGGAAACAAGCATATTTACATTATTTGCAAAACATACATTTTGGTCTATTCTACCTGGCTTCATATTTATGTGGTTTATGGCGTATCTTTTACATTTTTCTCGAATCCTGCCTAAATTTATTTATGCATTTGTATGCAACAAGCTTGCTATTGCCTATTGCTATAGCCATAGGACTAAATTTGTCATCATCTGCATGGTCATTATCCTCTAGATCTTGTGTATGTAATCTGCATATAGTGTATTTGTTTAAATAAATATAGTGTAACACAATAGACATTCAAATTAAAAAATTAATGACAAGAACTAGTTGGTATTTGGGAATTAGTTTTCTGTAACCTTCAATCTACATATAAAGTAATGATCTTTAAAATAATACTCATTCCTTTGGGTTCAATTATTTGCTCCTACTTGTATGTTTCTCCTTATATGTTGTGATTGGTGATTTAATAATGATTTTATTTCTACATTCAGAGTTTAAGGCACAACCCAAATGGAAGGTTTGTTGTTGTCTGTGGTGATGGTGAGTATATTATATACACTGCTTTGGCATGGAGAAATAGGTCCTTTGGTTCGGCACTTGAATTTGTTTGGTCTGTGGATGGAGAATATGCTGTGAGAGAAAGTACATCAAGGGTTAAAATTTTCAGCAAAACTTTCCAGGTTTGCATTTCCCCTTTCATTTTATTCATTGTCTGATGATCAAAGTGATGGTGGCAACCAACAAATTCTCAATATTTCTTAAAAGGGAATGCAAACTGGGCCCTGCCATTAATACACTGTTTGTGACGAGGGAAGAGGGTCATGTGATAAAATTATGCTGGCTATTACTCTTCCTTAACAAAATGATTGTCTAACAAGCAACTTGGGAATATGCTTCTAATACTGCTGATAACAGGACAAATTTTGTTTTAAAAGTATTGCCAGACTTGCTTCTCCAAAATTAAAATAAAGTCCTCGTGTGAAATTTAATTGGGGTCGAGATTATGTGTATTTCAGGAAAAGAAGAGTATCCGACCAACATTCTCAGCTGAACGGATATTTGGTGGCACTGTACTAGCGATATGCTCAAATGATTTCATCTGTTTTTATGATTGGGCTGAGTGCAGGTTAATTCGTCGTATTGATGTTAATGTGAAAGTAAGTGCTTTCATGAGGTGTCATCTAGCTTTCTGCTTTTTTTTCTTCCTACCCCCATGTTAATTTTGTTAATTTTCCTTGAGTTAGAATCTCTACTGGGCTGATAGTGGTGATCTAGTGACGATTGCTAGTGATACATCATTCTACATCCTCAAGTACAATGTGAGATTTCTGATTAACTAAATCCTTTTCTCACAATTATAGCTTTCTCTGAAGACCATTATTTTTTCCTATATTTTTTGTTGAATGAATGTTTGGTGGCACTTTACTGGCGAAGCACAATAAATGTTTTAACTTTCACTGTTGCAGCGTGATGTTGTTGCAGCTTATCTAGATAGTGGAAGACCTGTAGATGAGCAAGGCGTTGAAGATGCCTTTGAGCTCCTTCATGAAACAAGTGAACGAGTCAGGACAGGGATATGGGTGGGGGATTGTTTTATCTACAACAACTCGTCTTGGAGGCTTAATTATTGTGTTGGTGGTGAGGTATTAATTCCTTTCCCTCTTAGGTTCAAAGGAACTGCATAAGTGCTTAGTACATTTTTTGAACATTTTGTAATCATTTTCTATTTGTCTTTATTGATGTCTTATTTTATTGAAAAAATATGTATTGTATTAAGAGGTTCATACTAGGCATCTTGATGCATATCATTATGAATTTAGGTAACCACAATGTTTCATTTGGACCGCCCTATGTACTTGTTGGGATATCTTGCCAGCCAAAGTAGGGTGTATCTGATAGACAAAGAGTTCAAGTAAGTGAACCGTTTGTTTGCATTATTTAAAATCTCTTAATGCTTTGATGCTGATTATTTTTCTTGATTGTTTTTCTCAGTGTCATTGGATACACATTGCTTTTAAGCTTGATTGAGTACAAGACTCTTGTGATGCGTGGTGATTTGGAAAGGGCCAACGAAGTTATACCATCAATTCCTAAAGAGCATCATAACAGGTACTTCGTTTTACTTTGTGACAGAATGATTTAGTTTCTTTAATCATTTTGAAATTTGTTTGATATATTTTAAGAAAAAGAAATGTTTTTCTAACAAAGTTATGCTTTATAAAATAATGTAAAATTATTTACCATGAAAATCTATATATAGATAATTGTCATGCACTAGCAGTTAATAATGCAAGCCCATGACGGAATCCCAACCAAAAGAATAGTCTATAAGGGCTTATGGCTTAAGTACCATATGGAGCTTGTTAGACATTAAGATATTATTTATTCATATTGTATATTGCATGTTCTTTTGCCCGTACCCTTGATTTAGAATTTGGCCATATGGTGTTTACTAGGACTTATGCTCTAAACTTTGGTGCTCAGATGTCACTCAAAGCCTAATTGTAATTATATGCTTGTTTTATGGTAGCGTGGCTCGATTCCTGGAATCACGAGGGATGATAGAGGATGCTCTTGAAGTAGCTATTGACCCTGACTACCGGTTTGATCTAGCCATACAACTTGGAAGATTAGAGGTTGCAAAGGTAGGCTCATAAGTTAAATATGTGACGCGAGGAGATATCACTTGTAAAATTTTGTTACTCCGGTATCTAGTTTTCTTCATTTCTTGTCTGAACGAGTTTGATTAGTCAGTTTATGTTGCGAGCAATGTTCATCCTTTATATCTGCAGGGTATTGCCACAGAAGTGCAGAGCGAATCTAAATGGAAGCAGCTGGGAGAATTAGCCATGTCTACTGGAAAGGTGTTTTTTTCTTTGCCAAATGAACCTTCTTCAAATTTGGTGTGATTTCTGCAATTAGCTGAATTACATTCCTGAATATCCATGTTAATATCTATTAAAGTGAGTTCCCTGATTACGTGCTGCCGAATATGACCATGTGTACCAATGGATATAGACCTTCTTGAAGCTTCTCAGATGCAAGTACTTCAAAAGTTTCATTTTGTGGCAGATTAATGTAGTTCGGTTGAATATTTGTGTTCTGTAGAAATCTTGTTCAAATGCTGTGCACCATGTTCAGATGGATGTAGTGTACTGGTTTGTGATGGAGCGAAGTGGTATTAGTAATAGTATAAAGATGGGATAGTGAGGGTCGGCCTGAGGGAGCACGAGAAGGAGAATAAGGAAGGCTTCAACATATGTTAACTAGGAAATGCAAATTAAAGAAAGCAAAAGCTTAGGTGGCATCTGAAATTTGGCATCGTATGAATGTTAGGCTTGGTGTTGGACTTATTTAATTCATTTGCCAATTTGCTAAACAATATGAAGTTAAGGAATTGGGTATGATGATTTGGATCTGTATTGTTTGGTCAAGCGGTATTAAACATAATGACATTATTCTTATGCAAGAGTCATGATATGGTTGGTGGCATTATTCTTATGCAAGTTCATGATATGGTTGGTACATTAGATTAATAAAAACTTTGATAAGAAGATTATGCGTGATTAATACATAGTCATATTAAGAGGGTGAGCTTAGTGCATCAATAAGGTTGTTGTGACCATGAGGTCACGAGTTCAAATCCTAGAAACACCCTCTCCGCTTGCGGAGGTAAGATTGTGTATATTTACCCTCCTCAGACCCCATTAAGTGGGAGTCTCGTGCATTGAGCTGCCCTTTAAAACATTATCATATTACCTGATACTTAACTGCTCCTCTTAAATTGTAGTCAAGATCTTCCACCAGCATTTATGGAAGTTAATGTTATTAAAACTTCAGAACAAAGTAGAATAGTATTCTCTTATGCCTTTCCACTCAATTCCTTCACAAACTACTCTGTTTATGGATAACTGTACTCTATCCTCTTCAAACCTCCCAACATAGTGGGTTCTAGATTTTGATCCTGGTACATGATTGGGATATATTAATTTTATTATTGTTAAATCAGTAGTGAGTGTCATTTGATATTGATTGTTGTTGGGTATCTCTCTTGTTCCATTGCTGCTCACTCTATCATCTGTTCTTGCAGTTAGAAATGGCTGAGGACTGTCTAAAGCATGCAATGGATTTGAGTGGCTTGTTGCTGCTATATTCTTCTTTAGGAGATGCTGAAGGAATATCACAACTTGCAATTCTTGCTAAAGAGCAAGGCAAGCACAACGTTGCATTTCTTTGCTTATTTATGTTGGGTAAACTTGAAGATTGCCTTCAACTCTTGGTCGAAAGGTAATCTTCTACACATTTTTGCTCTTTTTCATTTATGACATTACACTCCAGTTAGATGTTATTGAATTATGCATTTGGCAGGAATCGTATTCCTGAGGCTGCTTTAATGGCTCGATCTTATCTCCCAAGCAAGGTCTCAGAGATAGTGGCAATTTGGAGAAAGGATCTCAATAAGGTATTCTAATTCAGATATGTATTATTCACCTATAAGGTCTCAGAGATATGTATTGGTCTTATTCCATTGCTCTGTCCATATATTCTTATCATATCGGCAGATAACAGATAGCATGTGGATTGAAATATATTCCTTATGTTTATTTGTTAATGTATTCAGGTTAATTCAAAAGCTGCTGAATCGTTGGCTGATCCTGAAGAGTATCCTAATTTGTTTGAAGATTGGCAAGTTGCACTTGCTGTTGAATCTAAAGCTTCAGAAACAAGGTCAGAGTGATGAAATTCATACTTTCTTTCACATATCTTGCAGCGATGATAACTTTGCGTATTTAACATCTCCGAGAAATTTGTTTCACTAACATCAATTTTATTATAGAGGTGTTTACTCTCCGGCGGAGGAGTATGTCAATCACGCTGATAAATCACATGTCACCCTTGTTGAAGCATTCAGAATCATGCAGATCGAAGAAGGAGAGCAGCCTCTTGAGAACGGAGATTCTTATCACGAGGTAAACTAAATGTAACTTTCAAAATGTTCTCATAAACTAATTGCTATTCTTAATGGTGGTTTTATACTGGCGCTATATGTTTTGTTCTTATGTTCTTTTGTCCTAGTTGACGGAACAAAATGGAGAAGAGGATTATCCACAAGAACATGAGGAACAAAATGGAGAAGAGGATTATACACAAGAGTATGAAGAACAAAATGGGGAAGAAAGAAGCCGAGAGGAGACAGTTGTGGTGGACACCGATTCTACAGATGGCGCTGCAGTCCTTGTAAATCGTAATGAGGCAGACGAAGAGTCGGGAGCGAACAAAGCATCCCCGTCAGCGTAAAGCAATTGGCGGGGCAATGTGAGAATCTAAATTTTGTATCTGGTGATTAATTGTTTATGTAGTGCCATTTCCAACTTCCATTTTGAGAACTAGCTATTTTCACTATACTTCTACTACCTAAATCCTTCCATTCATAGCTTTATATTTTTAGTATATCATATCATATACTTTACTACAATTAGGCTCTGTATATTTGGGAATTAGAGAGGAAATTATTAAATTGCTTTCATTGTCAGTAGTAAATAATTGACCAAATCTTATAAGTCATTACTTATTTTTCCACAATTTTGTATGTTCCTCAAAGTTTTCTTGGTTCTGTTTATTTTGCAAACTTTTTGTATGTTCTCTTTCATACTATTTACCTGAATTATGAATATTACTTCCAAAAATGTTTTTCTTCTTGAAATTTTAATACGATTTTCTCCTATGTTGGTTCTTGGTCCTCACTTAAATATTCTACTCATAGGATCATATAATGATGAGTTTTACAAATGGCTATTGTTTTGAGGTTTGAAGATAAAGTTCAAATCCTCTCAATTTTCTTACATTCCTTAAATGATTAATCTATATAATAAAATATTAAATTTTAGTTAAAGAATTGTTGACCATTAGTTGAGTGAAATGAACAAAAGTGAAGAAAATGGAGATAAGTTCAATTGGTTTTATAGAAGCACAATCTTTTAATCTTGTGCATGACTAAATTATTACTATTAAATAGAAAGTGTGTATTGTCCTTTCTAAATATGAAGTGTATTAATTGGAAGATATGTAAAATGCAACTTGTGTGGCTCCGAAAAACCAAAATTGATGAAGCTTTTTCATTCTCCATTGCATAAGATGTAGAAGAGTATATACTTCAATGGATTCATAACAAGTTTCTTTATATTAAGGGTCTTACTTCACTTGGTATATAAATTTAGAAGAAATTACACAAACTACCCTTGAGTTTTAGCGAAATCATATAAATTACCCTTCCATTTTTTGTTCTTACACGAACCACCCCTAATTTTATACATATGTTATACTGACTACCCACGCATAATATAAAAGTGTAATATTTTAAACAAAAAATGTGTGTCGTGTGTAATTAGGTTAAATAAAATATTGTATATTGTATAGACAAATTCAAATAACATGAGAGTTAATGCGTCTTTATTATTTGACTTGTTACAAAATATTATAAGAGTTATTTAATCATATCTTTAGAATTATTAATGTATTTTGTAATGACAAAAAAAATAAAGAAACATTGACTTTTGTATTATTTGAAATGTTACACAATATATAATATTTTGTTTAAATTAATTACATTCACCACATGTTTTTTTGTTTAAAATATTACACTTTTATAACATACAAGGGTAGTCAGTGTAATATATATACAAACCTGAGGGTGATTCGTGTAGGAGGTAGGGGTGATTCGTGTAAGGATAAAAAATTGAGGGATAATTTATGTAATTTCACTAATACTCAGGGGTGTGAGTGTAATTTACTCTATAAATTTATATGGTGGAATAGGAATAATGATATATGGTTGTTGTTGCTTCATTGAATCCTATAAAACAGAAAGTTTAGGAGTAGATTGTAAACTTATACTTAGTTTATATGCCTTGATAACTATCATAAACAAATTAATTAATTCTAAGATATATAATTTCATGTTTTCATAAGATATGTAAGAGAAAGTGGTATTATTCTCATAAACTTGAATGGAGGAGTCTTAAGATTTTGGAATTCATAGAATCATAATTTCTCTAGAATTTATACTTTCATAGAATTATGATTTCTCCCTCTTAAACCATTCCTTTTTTTATTCTTCATTAACTCATTCTTTAAAAGTACACAAGTGATGAAGATTATGTAATTCTCATTATTGACAGAGTGAGAATCACATTCTTAACATACAAAGCTTATTAATGTGTTTCTATCGGACAATGATCAGAAAAGGAAAATGATATATCTTCCTACTAAATCTTCATATTAATTCTCATACTCACAAGAAAGTGACATATGTCACTTGTAAATCAATCACTAATAAATAAAGTATCAATTTATGACATGTGTCACTTTTTTGTGGGTAAAAGGATTAATAGGAGGATTTAGTATGAGAATATAGCATTACTCATCAGAAATATATCTTGTACATTATTCATTGTAAGTTATACTAATTATTAATATATTTGGATATTGTTTTTCATAATATAATTATTCTAAGCATAATATTTTTACTCAACTTTTCTAATATCATAATTTCAAATCAAATAAACAATTATGCGTGAAAGAAATATTAACATTTTTTTGTTTTATTGGGAAAAAGTTATATAACATCATTCATATATACTTCTTTAGGACCTAAGAAGACTCATGGACATATTATTGATAAAAAATCTTGCTGACCAAAAAAAAAAATCTTAACTTCCCACAACAAAATCATACAACTAAAGAGTTATAAGTAATTACGATTGTAAAAATATATTTTTTTCTTTTATAATTGGAAGACAACATAAATAATTAGAAATAAATAAAATTTGTATATAATATATCGTTAATAAGATTAACATATTTAAAAGAGAAGGAAAATGCTAAGATTTGGTTCCTTAAGAAAAGAATTGAATTATGAAACCGAACTGAACTACGTTTTTTAGTTCGATTTGATTCGACTACATTAGTTTCACGATTTAAATTGAAATCGCTTGCACCCCTTAATATGAGTAACGGTGGAAGAACTTTGTCTAAAAACTTAAGTAGTACATGAGTTGGATTGAAGTACCTAATAAGATTTTGATAGCTTTTGGCATCAATTTTTCAATTACTTTTTACATGATAAATTATGTGGGGTGTCTAAATTAATAATGCCAAACAACAAATGTGTTTTGCTATGTACTTCGTGTGTGAATGGTTGACTTAGTAGTGAAACACATATCTTTATTATTGACATTGGTGTCAACCAAAAGGACCACTCATTCTTCAATAAAAAAAAAGTTTCTTTTATTAATATTGTAATGGTTATCAAACCGGTAAGATACTAGTATAGTGGTATAGTAGTTTAACTAATGGTTCATTAATTAAATCGCTACGTAAGATATATATATAATATTTTAACATTAATATTGAAAATCAATAAAAAACAATATTTTTTATTTTAAAAAAATTAATTTTAAATAAAAAATTAACTAATATGACCGGTATGAATCAATTAAAAACGAAGGTGTATAACCAATTTTGGCTGATTTTCGATGCATAGGATTGCATAAATGTTATAATTATTATAACTAACATATATCTTCAACATGTTTTCCACTTTTCTCACCTATTACCCATTTTGAATTTTTTCACGGATTTACCTCTTCTAATGGAAAAATGTTTGCTTAGGATCGACATCAAAACCTTGTAATTTTTTTTCAGTAAAATAAAAACATTCTTAAAAATAAAGAAAATTTGCAACTTTAATTTAGTTTTTTTTAAATAAAAGTTCAGAACCTTTGGGGCTCATCAAGGTCATAAGAGGAAGATCTACTCAGTATAGTGGGGCAATGCCCCAAAAAGTTTCAGTTTTTTGAAGTAAAATTATATTTATATTTCACTTTCCCCTCTTGTTTCTACATTTCTTTTTAATTTAGTTTCCAATGTACATTATCTTAGTAAAATTATATTGCACTTTTACATTATTTATATATTTTTAAATTATGTGTCAAAAAAATTAGAACAATTGATTAGTACATAGTATTTCCCCATTATTAAATGAATGCACTTAATTTTTTTTTAAAAATTAAGTGTTTAAACCATACGAGTATTATTTATTAGTTTATGAATAAATGCACTTAACTTTTTTAAAAATTAAGCCTTTAAACCATACGAGTATTATTTCTCAAAAGCCTAAAGCATTTAATGATTCATTGACTAAGTCAAATAATCACGAAAATGTATGTTTGATGAACCCCACATTTTGAAATTTTAATGTTGTGTTTCAATATTATTATTATAAGATATTTATATATCATTCATATTTTCTATAGGTTTATAGAGTAATTAATCTATTTATTTATTAAAAAAACATATTTTTATACTATAAATTTATGTATTTATTTCCCCAAACTTAAATTTTATGTGTTCAACGAAAGTATGAGTACTTATAAATATATTTACATATTATTCATCAATGAGATTCTTGTGTTAAAAAAATTAAGATATTGATCATATAATCATGTCTCTCGAAGATTAAGAGAATACCTCTAACTATTGATAAATAATTACTCTATGTTTCAACATAAATATTTATAAAAATAAAAACAATAAGAAATCCAATTAATTTTATGAAAATTCATAATGATAATACATGGTTTCATATTTACCATTTAAATTTTATTCTTATCTCTTATCATTTACTCTCTCCCTAAACATATTATTGAAAATTAATCATTTATTGTTATCATTTAAATTATTTAATTATTGAACCATTATTTTGAAATGGAGAGATTATTTCATAAAAAAAGGTTGACAATTTAAAATTATAGTTTGACTCATAAACCTATAGCAAATATACATTTCAGTCATTTGTATTTTTTGATCTTACTAATTACTAGTTTGGTCCTTCAAAAAAAATCTAAAATAATCTTAAAAAATTTCAAATATAAGTTAAAATAATCATTTTTAAAAATCTATCATAATAACTTTTGTCTATTTCCACATATAATAAATAGTGTGGAGAGTAGACTTTGTAGAAAAAGATAAAAATAAATGATTTGGCATGCAAACCAATGTAGTAGTGTTCCAATAACATTGACATTTCCCAACAATAACTACAAGACAATAGTTACAATTCCGATACTCAAATACATCACAAACAACATAAAAAAGTATAAAAATCCGATACTTTTATTATTTAAATATAATTATATAATATTTTTATCTGATATTATAAATGTAAAAATAAGAACTTGTCTCTCAATTATCGATCTTATCCCGGTTCTAGTAACAACATACACACATGCCCCACCTTTTTCTTGGGGTTGATGATTTTCATTTTCTCTATAAATACACATTCAATTCATTTTCATTTTCTGTCATTGTTATTCAGATTTCAAAGTGAGAGTGATTAAATGGTTATGCAGTTCACAGAAATATCATCAATGGTTCACAAAGTTCAGTTACCACCACAACACACTACACTACACAAATTCAAACATAAAATCTCTGAGATTTTCTTCCATGATAACCATTTATACATGTTCAAGAACAAAACTTTGTGTACTAAGGTTGTTCTTTGTCTTCAATATTTGTTCCCCATTTTAGAATGGGGTCCTAACTACAATCTCTCACTTTTCCAACATGATGTTATCTCTGGTCTCACCATTGCTACTCTTGCCATTCCCCAGGTCACAAACATTAACTCTTCTACTTTTTTTTTATTACATGTTAATCAACCTATCAAATTGAGCATATCTTCTGTTCTGCAATATATGTCACTCTATGTGTCATGAGTTATCAAATCGAGCATATCTTCCGTTTTCCAATATATGTCACTTTATGTGTCATGAGTTATCAAATTGAGCATATCTTCTGTTCTCTAATATATTTCATTCTAAGTGTCATGAGTTATCAAATCGAACATATCTTACGTTCTACAATATATATCATTCTATGTGACATTAGTTGTGGTTTGTAGGAAAAGTAATTAATAATTAAATTTTTAACTTAAATACATTTTTTCAATCAATAACTTATAGTAAATGAAATGTCATGTATTATAAGAGAGAAGGTTTGTTTCCTTTGAAGACATCTCCTTTATGTTAGTGGAATACAATCTCAAAAAATTTCCTTGATTTTTAAATTTATTTTACCAAAAATTGATTTAAATTCAGAACCTTTCCTCTACTATTAATAATTAAAATTTAAATTTAAATCCATTTTTCAATCTAGAATGACACACATTATGGAAAAGAATATATGTGCTCTCTTTGAATATATTTCCTTCCTATTAGTGGAATCCAATATAAAAAATTTCCTTAATTTTTAAATTTATTTTAATTTAAAATGATTTAAATTCAGAACCATTCCCCTTCCATTTATTGTTGTGTACAATTAATTAATTAATTATATATATATTATAAAGACATATTTTCTTCTAGAGTCATATTCATGTAAGTAGGAGCTAATTATAGCCATCAAACTTTTATCTTATTAAGTAAAATAGACTACATATATCAAACAATTTTATAATGACATATAATAAATCAACCATAATAATTAAATATACATATATTTATGCAATATTTTTATAAAATTTACATGTATATTTTATCTCTACAATGTTTTGTGCATCCGTCCCATTGCATGTTGCATACCATCTTAATGTGGCCGAATTACTGTGTAATTATGGTAAATACAATTGTAGTTTAAAATCGATTTAAATTGCAGACTGCATTACCTGATGCAGTTGCAATATTGTCATTGTAGTGACCGCCACAATCCCATCACACCGTAATTATGGTGTGACTCTGAGTCACAATGATGTGGCTGCATCGGGTCACAACGCAATCGCATTGGATCGCATTAGACCGAATCGGGTTCAAAATTGTTATTTTAATAACAAAATATTTCACACCGCAATGGCTGTAATCTGCATCGCAATGACCGTAATAACAATAGTCACAACCGCAACCGCAATTTAAAACACGTTTAAAACATTCCATCTTAGTTCCAAGTCATTATTGAAAATACTTTATAAATCTAATTTAGTGATAATTAGTTAACATTTCATGGGTCTCTCCCAAAATTTGATTTTTTTATCTTCATATTTGCAGGGAATTAGTTATGCTAAGCTTGCAAACTTGCCACCAATTATAGGATTATGTTAGTATCTCTTCTATTTCTGCATAGCATTGAGTATTTGTAAATTTTATATTTATTAATCTAAATTCTAAAGTAATGTTTGAATGATGCAGATTCAAGTTTTGTGCCACCATTGATATATTCATTGTTAGGTTGTTCAAAACATCTTGGTGTTGGTCCTGTTTCAATTGCATCTTTGGTTATGGGATCAATGCTGAGTGAGACAGTTTCTTATATTCAAGATCCATTTCTCTATCTTAAGTTGGCTCTTACTGCTACTTTCTTTGCTGGTGTATTCCAATCTTCTCTTGGTTTCTTGAGGTATTAATTATTCGGTCTGTTCATTTAAATTACGGACCACATCATATGAATATGAAGTGGTCACAACAAAGAGTTGTACTGACCATCATAATTGTAATTGTGTTATGACACCGAATCAGAATGATATGAGCATAACTCTGTCATACCATGTTTGGGCCGTATTAGACCATATCAGTTGCATCGAATTAAAAGAATTATTATTATTTTTTTTTTTTAAGACTGAAGGCTATTTTGTTAGATTAGTTATACCATATGATTAAATACAGGTTAGGATTTGTTATTGATTTTCTGTCAAAAGCAACATTGGTGGGTTTCATGGGTGGTGCAGCAATTATTGTATCACTTCAACAGCTTAAAGGTTTACTTGGAATAATGCATTTCACCAACAAGATGCAAATAGTACCTGTAATGCTCTCTGTGTTCAACCAAAAACATGAGGTACATTTTGATTTTCATACTTTATTATAGTTTTACTTTTGTTTGTTAAATATACTATAAGCTAAGTATAAAGTTTGAGACATTTTTAAAAAATAGGACAACCCCAAAGAATTTATTTTGATACTTTATAATAATCACTCTTTTGAATCTTCTTGCATTTGAAGGTTAATAATGATAAGAAGAAAATCAAGAAATACTAACAACAATCAAGTTTTTATCCCACTAAGTAGGACCATCCACATGGGTTAAATAATACCATAATATTTTATTATAAATCAATGTTTGTCGAATGCGTATGAAAATAATCAGAAGAATTTTTTGTCAAAATAAATCCCACCATAGAACTCTTGAAAACGTTGTTGTAAAAATCGATTCGTGTCATCCAGTTCAATCGTTAAATTGATAAATCGATCTCAATACTCATACGGTATAACAATTATATCGTTTATGCAATCATATCGGTCAAAACTGGTTATACCGATCGGTTTTCAATTGAACCGGTCATACCAGCCAATTTTTTATTTAAAATTAACTTTTAATGAAAAAATATTGTCTTTTATTGATTTTTCAATATTAATGTAAATATATTATATATGTAAATATATATAACTTCACGATATGTGATTTAAATAGTGAACCACTAGTTGAACCGCTATATCAGTACCCTAACTGATTTGATAACCAATACAATATTAATAATATTGATTCAAAAAACATTATGGTAGAACTTATTCTATTTTAATTTTCTTTTGTTGGTGGTGCAAATGATTTTGATTTAAGACATAAGAATTAGCACTAGCCTTGGACAATAATTGATTTCTAATGCAAGCCTTTTCTGAGATTTTTCCCCTTTAACTATCACATTTAATAGAGAATATTTATCATAGTGATACAAATGTAGGCCTAATAATATGTTATTATGTTGATTATAATTTTGTGCAGTGGTCATGGCAAACAATTGTACTAGGATTGGTGTTCCTAGCCTTCCTTTTAACAACAAGGCACATTGTAATATTCTCTTCTATCTTTGAATGCACATTATTGTACTAAATTCCAATATTCCTATGTGGTTTTGTGGAATAATAAATATACTTGTTTAGATCTGAAAAATGTGAATGATTGAAACAGAGTTTGAGGAAACCAAAGTTGTTCTGGATTTCAGCAGCTGCACCATTGACATCAGTTATTCTGTCAACCATTATAGTCTTTCTTATGAGAAATAAGGTTCACAATATTGCAATTGTAAGAAATGTCATTCTACCTTTTGCTCTTTAATTTGTTGCAAATTATTTTACCATAGTCTATACTACGAGTGAGCATGGTCGAGTAAGACTTTGTCCTTTACCCGACCCAAATGTTGATAGGTTATATTTTTGAATCCGGACTTAGCCTTATACCCGAAGCTAACCCGTCCTTAAATAATAACTAATATAACCTTTGAACTTGAACCCGACAAAATATAATGCATACATCTCTTCGATAAGGTCTTCTCAATATTTTAGTTATTATTATGTATATGTAATTTGATATATGAAATGATATATGTATATATATTGTTAATCATGTATATATGATGAAAAAACTAGAGAATCGATGTGTCATTACTCTATACATAATTGAATAGAGACACATACAAACATTATAAGTGAGTGACATATGACGGGTCAGGTCTTGCTTGTCCCCCACTCGACCCTAAAAATTATTTAGGCCTAATTTTTGAACCTGAACCAACCCTAGACTCGATGAGACCCGGTCCTATTTGGGTCTGATCATGATCGGGCCAAACTGAGTGAGGATCAGGTCCTGCTCACCCCTAGTCTATAATCAACAACTTTGAACATATATCCTCCCTAGACTCCACTAAGTGAGAGTGTGATCACCAAATTGTGAAGTACTTGTAGTGCCTTTTATAAAATGTAAACTTTGTTATAGGAATAACATTGCTCTCTAATGTTGTTAAACACACTAAGAGATGTGCAAAATTTAAGTTAATTTCTAATAAATTTTCCCCATTTTCTATTTATATGGCAGATTGGTGAATTGCCAAAGGGTGTTAATCCACCATCATTGAACATGTTATGCTTCAATGGTCCTTATTTGGCTCTTGCTATAAAAACTGGACTTGTCACTGGAATCTTATCTCTCACAGTAAGTTCTCCCAAACTCACAAACATTATATATTTTTTGAATGATAAGGTATCCTAACTGAAACCATAATATCATTCAGACATGAGGCCGCCATTTTAACACCGCAATTTCATTCTTGGGACTCGAACTCATGATTTGGTGGTCAATTTTCCACCCCGGATCCACCAACTAAGCTACCGATGCCGGTTAACCTAGAAAATTATTGGCGACTAAAGTTTTAATAAAAAAAATTACATGTTTTGAGGAACATTGTCTCCTTCATAGGCTAGCATAAACATCATGGAAATTTGACAACTTTTAAGTTGATGGTCGACTACCTAGCACAACTTTCGCCCTTTTACCCAGGTTTAGCATAAATGCACGAACAATAATATACGAGAATCATATAACTCAACGGCACATACCTGTGTTACAGGAAGGAATTGCAGTAGGAAGAACATTTGCTGGATTTGAGAACTACCAGGTGGATGGAAACAAAGAAATGATAGCCATTGGTCTAATGAACATTGCCGGTTCTTGTTCTTCATGTTATGTCACATCAGGCAATCATTCTTCTCTCATTTGAAAATGTGTGTATTGGCTTTAACAGAAATGGAAATTGATAAATCTGCATTCTTGTTTAACAATGAACTTGCAGGATCCTTTTCTCGGTCGGCTGTTAACTACAACGCTGGCGCACGGACAACAGTCTCTAATATAATCATGGCTTCAGCAGTTCTTGTGACACTTCTGTGTCTCATGCCTCTATTCTACTACACACCAAATGTTGTCTTAGCAGCCATTATCATCACTGCTGTGATCGGGTTAATAGATTATCAAGCTGCATATAAACTGTGGAAGGTTGACAAGCTTGACTGCTTGACCTGCTTGTGCTCCTTTTTTGGTGTTCTGTTCATTTCAGTGCCTTTGGGACTTGGAATAGCGGTGATCTTACTATTCATTAATATTTTCATGTTATGAGGTCAGTCCAGTGCACGAGGATCCCATTAATGGGATATGGGAAGGGTAGATATATACAGTTTTACCCCTATAAGCGGAGAGGCTGTTCCCAGAATTTGAACTCGTGAGTCGTGACCTCATGGTCACTAAGCAACAACCTAATGGTTGTGCCAAGCTCACTCTCTAATTTGTTTCATGTTATTACGTCTACCTCGTGGTAGATGTATGCAGTCTTACCCCTACAAGCGGAGAGGTTGTTCCCAGGATTTGAACTCGTGACCTCATGGCACCTAAGCAACAACCTTATGGTTGCGCCAAGTTCACCCTCTAATCTGTTTCATGTTATTACGTCTACCTCATGCTAGATGTATGCAGTCTTACCCCTACAAGCGGAGAGGCTGTTCCCAGGATTCGAACCTGTGACCTGATGGTCACTGAGCAACAACCTTATGGTTGCGCAAAGCTCACCCTCTAATCTGTTTCATGTTATTACAAAGCTAAAATTATATTGGATGATAATGCTATGTATGAGTATGATTAATACCAACTTGGCCAAAATATGCAGGTGGCAATATCAGTCTTCAAGATCCTGCTTCATGTCTCTAGGCCAAACATATTGGTTTTGGGGAATATACCAGGGACGCCGATATTCCGTAACTTAAACCAATATAGAGAAGCTTTAAGGATTTCTTCATTTCTCATTTTGGCTATTGAATCTCCCATGTACTATGCTAATTCAACTTACCTGCAAGAAAGGTTAGATAATGTAATATATAGATTTGTGAACGTGTGAAGTTTAGCACATTACAGAGATTAATTAGAGACATTTTTTTCCCGAGTTGTTCGAAGATTCCAACTAATTTGAAAACTTTTCCTGCTACAGGATACTGAGATGGGTTCGTGAAGAGGAAGAGCGTATAAAAGCAAACAATGAAGATACATTGAAGTGCATAATTTTAGACATGACCGGTACATGTTCCACTCGAGTTGAAAATTTTGTTATCTAAGTTTTGAGATCATTTTAACTTAACAATATTACTTTTTCAGCTGTCACAGCCATAGACACAAGTGGCATAGACACTTTATGTGAACTTAGAAAGATGCTAGAGAAAAGATCACTTCAGGTATAAAGACTTGACCTAGCTAAAGATCACTGCATAGTTGCAAAACTTCAAAATGCCTTAAAGGGTTGTCCTAGTTTTCTTTCTACTTAACATTTATAAATTTATTGCTATAGGTTGTGTTGGCAAATCCTGTTGGAAATGTGATGGAAAAGTTACATCAGGCAAATATTTTGGAATTCTTTGGGGTGAAAGGAGTTTATCTCACAGTAGCAGAAGCTGTGGCTGACATTTCATCCTCATGGATAGTTCAACCATGATTTCCATAAATGAATTTCTAGGATAGAGGAAAAGGATGTTATAACTAACATCTTCCAAGTTTTGGCAGTGAGAGAAAACTCCGAAGTTTTTTTCCTAGGTAGACAATCTACTTTGTTTTAGCAGAAACCTTGAAAATCAAGGCCATGGTTGTTTCAAAAGATGGTTTCTCATCCCAGGATGTTACATTAATTATATCTTCGATTACTTTTGTCGAAATTTGTCTTTTGCCAGAGGAAAAAGAGAATCCAAGAGAGAACATTTTGATTCTAGAGAACATTTTAATATAAGAGACAGACATTAGCAGAAGCACAGGTTCAAATGTGTAAATCAAGTATTTCATGTGTAAATATGAAGCCTCGGAACTCGATCAGCAACAAAAATGATTAACATTTGAAGGCAACTAAAATATTCATTAGTCAGCAAAAGCCAAATGAAATGGTTATCAAGGCGAATCGTACAACGACATTCTTTTCATGTGTTCTATAATTGGTTAGGAACTATGGTAACAAAGTATCACTGCTATCTGATATAACAACACCATTTGAAGTATTACACACAACTAAGATACATTTTCATTATTTTAAACAGATCCAAAACAAACAAAAAGGGTAAAAAGAATAGAAGCTCTACTGATTAAACACATTACCTTCACCAAAACTAAAAGGGGAAAGAGAAACAATAAGAATAACATTCATTAAGACTTCCAGAATTTCCTGAAAAATTATGTACCTACTCTCGTCTTGTCATCTATGCATCAACTCTCTATTGCACCTAAAGAATATAAGGGAAATGTAGGTCCTTCAATGGCGTGATAGAAGTATGTACTTGGTGGGTTTTATCTTGGAGATCGTTCGAGGCAATAGAAACAAAAGTTATCATCATCCCACAACACAACTCCTTTCTTGAATTTAAAACTCAAGTTACTTCTGCCAATCAAACATCTGCAAGGAACTCGGATGTATTAAATCGCAAAAATAGAGAACCAATATCGGTTGTATACAAAACTAACCGTGAAAGTGCTATCCGACACATTAAATAAAACATAATACATAAAGAAAATTGTGGCCAGCAAATCTGAGCATAAATACAGCAAGCATAGCAGACACACATGTAGAAATAAAAAATCAGCCATAACAAAAATTGGATTTGAGAGCCTGAAAAGACTTAGTAAACCATATAATATATTATACATCAAAGATACACAATTTTTTAAATGACAAGAGTCCAATGAGCCAGCGAAATATCCGTAAATGAGAAAGTTCTTACTTGAACGATATCGGGTTATTGGTATCTCCCGGAGTTCACGCTTGATGCACAGATACTCGCCTAGCAAAGCCATAAATGCAATTCCAGTACCATGCACAATCCACCATGTTATAGAAGAGGGCCAACCCCCATACACAATGCATATAAAAAGATGGATGATGTAGAGAGTGGCTGAAAAATCCAAGCACTTCTTTGCTCTTTCAATCAAATAAAGCATATATACAGCCCTGAATAAAAAAAAATACAAGCATCAGTACAACGTAGAGCTACCA
This sequence comes from Lupinus albus, assembly GCA_009771035.1. Classification (NCBI taxonomy): domain Eukaryota; kingdom Viridiplantae; phylum Streptophyta; class Magnoliopsida; order Fabales; family Fabaceae; genus Lupinus; species Lupinus albus. Next base: position 12,458,863 of record CM019999.1, read on the forward strand.
CAGAATCGGTTATAAGCCAAAAGTGCATGAAAGGCATACAGCTATGAATGCCCCTCTCAGTACCTTCCGTCCGCAAAAGGTCATAGAACACAAAGAAAGAGACATACAGAGTCTCCTAAATAAAAAGGGAGTCCCGGTGGACGAGACTCCCACCTAGTAGAGTCTGGAGAGGCTAGATGTAATGATCTACGCAGCCTTACTCTCACAAACAAAGAAATCGTTTCCAGGATTTATACCCATGACCTCTTGATCATTAAGCAGCATCATAGGGTCTCATAAATAAACGCACCTTTACATCGAAGGGTCAAAGCTTTATCGCCTTGTTTCTTTACAAATGCTCGAATAGAGCATGCTCAAATGTAACGAGAACACGTATTTTATAATGAAACCCAGTTAATAAACTTGTGGAGTGTGAACCTTAAGCTGCTAAAACAAACAAACAACAAAAGAGGAAAGATGCTAAATACATGGTAAGCTATTAAGGAACGAAGTCTATCAGAGGATGAGGGTAGTTTTTATGATACATACTCATCCAATTTCATAATCTCTCCTACACACACATAAAATGAGAAAACATTAGGTATCTACATAGAATCATAGAATAGCAGGAAAATTTAAGGGCTGGAGAGTGCCTCCTCTTTGTTACAAAAAACTTCAAGTCTGCAACCAGTGAAACATAACAGTAAAATAATACACTGCAATGACAATATTCTGACCAAATATTTACCTTCAACAATGAAATAATACTATAATCTGTTTTTTCAATTACTTTCTAAACAAATGTCTACTTATAATTATTGAATATAATCAGCAATTAAATAAAGGCTAGCTAATGACAAAACTTAAATAAAGTGCAAGTGTATGCAGTATTGTTCACCATGTGTTTTCTTTTTAGTCACCCTAATTAATGAGCTATAAGAAAATAACGCACATATTACATATTTTTATTAAAGAACAGTTGAACACCAACACAGGCACCTACCAACTTCGACTAGGATCCTCTCCGGTACTGGACTCAAATTATATCATGTGGTACCAAAAAAATTAAGACTCAGAGTTAATTACACTGACATTCCCTAAGTTTAGTGAAATTACACAAACCACCCATCCATTTTTTGTCCTTACACGAACCACTCGTCTCTCTTACACGAATCACCCATAATTTTGTACATACATTACATTCACTACCCCTATATATAAGTGTAATTTTTTAAACAAAAAACGTGTGGTGAATATAATTAAGTTAAACAAAATATTATATATTGTGTAGACAATTCCACATAGTACAAGACTTAGTGTATCTTTATTATTTTTGTTTCATTACAAAATACATTAATAATTCTAAGGAGATATTTATATAACTCTTATACTATTTTGTAATGAACCAAATAAAGAAGACGCATTGACTCTTATATTATTTGGATTTGTCTACATGACATACAATACATGTCACACGTTTTTTGTTTAAAATATTATACTTATATCTGATGCAGTGATGCAGGTGTAATATATGTACAAAATTAGGGGTGGTTCGCGTAAGGACAAAAAAATGATGAGTGATTTATGTAATTTCACTAAAACTCAAGGAGTGTGAGTGTAATTAACTCTTTTTAAAATGTATGCAATGATACATTGTCACTATATTATTCAACATTCATGTTTAATCATTATTGACTCTTTAAATTGATATTGCATAGCATCTCTTCACATTCGTGGGAATCGAGTACAAGAGAGGATCTCATTCCTACAAACTTATTAGAGCAACAAGTAAAGTGGAACAGAAAATTTTACCCTGCAATTGAGCTGAGCAGAAATGAAGCAATAACACACCAACCAGTAACAGTAGAGGTAGTGATGGTAACATAATCAAAGAAATACACAAGGCTCATTTGAGACACACGAATTCCAACAAGTATAGACAAGAACATTCCCAAAGTGATATAGTACAAGCATTGAAGACACACAATTTGACCAATAATAAGACAAGGGTCCCATGTAACCGCACCATAAAACATGTCTCCTTCACAAACTTCCTTAATCGAATCAAAATCAAAATTCTCAAACTTTCTTCACTATAGCGCTGACCCAATTACTCAAGTCTCGTTAATTGATGCCACATTACTTGTCATTGGAGAAAAGTTTCCAAATTTAGAGACCCCAGTTTGAAGAAATCAGCTTAAAACACAAATCTAGTTCAACCCACTTGGATCTGGATTGTGGACGAGAAAATTGACTGACATTGAAAATGAAAATGAGAAATTTAATGTCAATAATATGGTTTATAATGAATGAATATAATATGAAATTGAAAGAATAAAGAGATGGATTTGTATATGAAAGAGCAGAGAAAAAACTAATATGATGGAATCTAAGGTTTGGAGAATTAGGCAGAAAATGGAGATCGAAGTGAGGGAATTGGAGTGTTTTCCTTCGACGATGGTAAGAGAGAGGTGAGAAAATGGAAGAAGAAGAAGAAGAAGGTGAATGAAGTTCAAAGCAATGTTGTGAAGAGGATAGTAATCCAACATGTTCTTGATTCAATTGAAACAAATTGTAATCCAACATGATGAGCATAAACATGTTCTTGAATTACATAAAATGTGTAAAACTTCCAAAAATGAATTAGTGATGTTAGTGATAGAGTAGAGTAAAAATAAATTACTGTTGGAGTGTTGTTACTAATTAATAGGAGTGGATTAACATTGCAATTGGCAGTTTGAATTGCAGTTGAAAATAAGATGCAGTTTTAATTATAGTTCCAAAACTACTTTAATGGACAGGACACAACAATTATAAAATAATGAGGTATAACCATATTACATACAACAACAGTATTACTTCACTCAATTATATTATATTATATCTGACTATAATCCTAAGATTACTATCTAGAGAGTTCAATGAAGAATTTTGACAGACAATTCACTGATTTTGGTTGGGCCATATTTGAATATCATATTCTGTGCAAGTGACTTTTGTGGATTAAATATCAAATTAGCACCCAAAGTTTTTGAACCATGTTCATTTCCTTTCCTATTTCTTATCAGAAGGTATATGAGTTTTGCTATTTGGCATGTTCATTTTCAAAATTGTTGTATGTATGCTACGTTGCATACCAACATAAAGCAGTAAATAATATAATTATAAAATAACATTGAGTTATATATGGTTTTTATGGTAGAATTTATAATTTAATGAGGGCAAATAAGACAAAACACAAATTATACCATGATGGTGGTTATTTTGTGTTTTGCCTTTATAAGTAGTATAGATATAAAGAAATGAAATTCATTTACTCCAAGAATAAGAGTAAAAAACCTACTCTACATCTTAACCATCAATTTTTTGGAAAATCTAATGGTTTATATATGCTTGATAATTTGAAGCATTAAATTTAACAAGAATGAATGATTATGATATGAAGTATGATTAATTTACAGTAAAAAAGAGTATACCATTTTAACTTAAGAGTCTGTTAATATATTCCCCTCTACCTCTCTCTCATTACCTTTTAAGTCACCATTCAGATTTTCATTTCTCTTATTTCTAATTCTATTGTTGTCTATAAGTGGTTCTCTGCACTGGTCAATAACGCCCTCTGTTGAGAAAAATAGATAAGAGAGAGTGTAACTTCAAGAATGGTAGAAAATTGGGTGATTTTAACTTAAAATGTTATCATCCGTTGGATTTAAAATAAATAAATAACTAAGATTGAATAAATAAATTTTGGTGTAAAATATATATATATATATAACGTGTGATAAGAAAAAATAGTTAATATATATTACTGAATTTATTTAACTAATCAATATTAAAAGATAAAGCATTTTACCTTTTTAAGTAATTATGTCACTACTAACTAATTTTTAATTATTTATGTATAGTATATGACCCAAAATTTATTGTTGTCTATATATATATTTTTTTTATAGTAGAACTTGTAATAACTATAGTGATAAATTTGATTTACTTATAAAATCAAATAATGTGTTGAATATTATGTTACTATAGTAGATTTATATTGAAGCGTATAATAAATTGCATGTAATTAAATAGTTTATAAATCTTATATGTTTTGTTGGTAAAATAAAGAAAAAGAAACTAAAGGTGATCATGTTACCCTCTCAAAAAAATATGATTCATTTGAACATCTAATTTCTGAAAAGTAAAATATTGATATTCTAAATAATTTAAGATATATACTATAAATTAGTCTGAATCCTATCAGAAATGATGTGAATCACTTCAAGACAATCACTTTTCAAAACAAAAAAACATTGATCTTGATTCTAAGTTAACCAAAGACCATGATCTATTGCTATTGCTAGTAGTTTCTGAGGACCCATTGCCAAAATCACTAGACAAACCTGAAAGTCATTGTCTTATTTAACCTACACTCAAGTATCAAATTCATTTTTCTTTAACCATATACTCAAGTAGAAAGCTATAGGACTAACATATTGATTGTGGTGATAATTGAGTAAAGTTCTTCATGATTCTCTTATTTAACCTACACATCATGTAAAAAGTGATGAACTACGCATGCAAATAAACGAGTATCTATCCTCGTACCACATAATAGGTAACTATGATTAGGATGTTAAGGTTTCATCTCAAAACCAATTGACTATGAGTATGATGTTAAGGTTTCATCTCAAAACCAATTGGCTATGAGAGGAATAGTCCAACAAATATTTAAATCATTCTCGAGACAATGAGATAAACGATATCCCAATATAGATTACTTCTTCACCAAAGGACAACAACATCATTCTCAATAATTCCTATAACAATATACAAACTGTTTGCATCCATAACATAATAAACACCAAAATCAACTCATTTGCCTTCAAAAAAAGGACATTACAAAATATCATTCTCCTCAAAACAAAGGTAAAATAAAATACTAATCATTTAAAGTTGTTAAAGTCCTCTAAATCATTTAGCCTTTCTTCTTCTGCTAGTTTTCTGCACATTTACAGTGACTTTTCTTTCACCTTCTTTTTTCAAACTAGTTGCCACCTTTTTTTCATTTTCAACTTCATTCTTTGAAACCTTGCTTCCCCCTTCATCTTTTTGAACCTTCCTTTCACTTTCAACTTCATCTTTATGCACTTTTACATTATTTAAAGCATCTTCATTTTTTGGAGCCTTGCTTTCACCTTCATCTTTATGCACTTGTGCATTATCAATATCGACTTTCGAAGAATTTATCTGACTCGTCAACCGCAATATCTCGCCCTTGGCAACACTCAATTCCTCCACAAGTTGGTTTCCTCTATTCTCTAAACTCTCTCTTTCATCCTCAAGTTTTTTTATGAGGTTTTGAGCATCCTCAATGCTTTTCTGTGCTTCTTTCGATGCATTTGTTTGATCTAAAAGAGATTTGTTTAGCGCTTCTTTCTCGATTTCAAGGCTAGAAATAAGAGAATTAGCATTCTCTAGTTGGGTAGATTGGATCACTGCATTTCGGTTCATTTCATCTAGTGATTTAGTAGCCTCCTCTAGGTGTTTTTCAAGAGACTTTTGGGCCTCTTTGTCTTTCGAGAACTCGTTCTCCAAATCGCGTAGGTCTTTGTTCAAAGAAGCAACTAACTTTTTCTCTTCTTTCAAATCCTCAGCCGCAGTCTCAGCCTTTTTGTATATTTCATTTACTTCTCGTTGTAGGCTATCACGATTTTCAATAGTCGCTTTCAGTTCATTAGACACACTTTCAAACTCTTCTTGCGTTTTCTTCAGGTGTTCCTTGGTTGTCGTAAGCTCACTAGTTAGCACTTCTGTCTCACGTTTCGCATCGTCGAGGCTCTTTTGTAGAGACTCTCGAACTTCACTGAGCTCAGATGAAAGCTTAGAAACCTCAAACTCGAGTTCTTTCTGCAATTTGTTTGACTCATTTAGTTGTTTTTCCAATACAGCAGCCTCATTTTTTGATTTTCCAAGACTCTCCTGAGTGATTTGGAGCTCATCCTTCAAATAATCGACTTTCTTAGATTCACTCTCTAGAGACGCTTTTAAATTTTCTCGTTCTTGGGTTAAATCAGCAATGGTGACCTCGTTTCTTCTTGCTTCGCTAAGAGCGTGTTCGAGTTGATCCTTTAGCAGATAAATTTCATCTACTTTTTCTCTTAACAGATAAGCATCTGAAGCGGCCTTCTTTCCGGAGGTGAACCTTAGGTCATTGTACTCCTTCTCAACGGCATCATACTTCCTCTTGGAATCATCATTCTCAAGAGTTAAGGAACTTATTCGTGAACTTAGTTCATTCACCGAGTAATCTTTTGCTTCTAGCTCCTCTCGGCTTTTCAGTAGTTCTTCTTTCAACTCTTGAATCTGCAATCGAGCATTGGATAAGTCCTCCATAGTTTGGTTGTAGTTAGAAATCAAATTCCTCAACTTCAACTCCTTTTCTTCAATTGACGATCTAAGCTTCCGATGTAAATCTTCTTTGTCCTTGAGGTCCATATTCAGCCGATTAATACTATCCTGTAAAACTTCAATAGAATCCACCTTTTCTTTCAATTGTTTTTCAAGGTCCTTCTTGTCCGCATCAGTCGTTGAAAGCTTAGATTCAAGAGTGCCAATTTGAAGATTCAGCTCCTCAATCAATTGCCCCCGACTTTTTACCTCCCGTTCCAACCGAGTGATGGTATTGTTTGCAGAACTTAGTTTGTCTACCAAAGCTTGCTGCTCTTCTTTTGCTTTTCCAAGTTGCTTGGTTCGTTCTTCGCTTTCGTTCAGTAACTCGGATTCATAGTTCCTCTTCAACGAATCAATCAGCTCTTCCTTTTCCTTCAATTTGCCGCTCACCTGTTCACATTGATCAGTAAAATAAATGGCTTAAAACTTGACAGATTAACCACAAAAACAGCATAAAAGTGAACATTCCTCAAGAACCAATACACGTCTTATCAGTTTAAAAAAATAGAGAGGGTGCATAGAAGCTTACTGTTTCTATTTTTGCAAGAGCTGCGGTGTTTTCTTCCCGAGCCAATGCGTAGAAAGCACCGAGCGTACCGATAGAAAACATTCCAATTACATTCAGGAGAGAAAGAAAGGGATTGGATGGTGTGTCCTTCATCTCACTTTCTTCTGAAAGGAGAAAGATTATCTATGCAAGTTACTACATTAAACAGAAAAACTAATAGAAGGCTACAATGCTTTATAAAACACACTTAAGATAAGTAAATGAGAAAAAACTAAGAGACAAGGACTAAATTATGCATACAACAACATTCACCATACCCTTTTTCGCATTGCTTGCAAGGACATAATTAAGCATGCTAATACATAATAGTGATTGTAAAGGAAAATACAAAAACTTTTTTTTTTTTAGATATGTATGCAGTGTGATCATATCATCACTAATGCACCAGATCTCATCAGAACTCCGCAACTAAGCGTGCTTGGGCGAGAGTAGTATTAAGATGGTTGACCTCCTGAGAAGTCCTCGTGTTGCACCTCTTTAGAAAAAGAGGGTGAGCTTGGTGCAACGTTAAAGTTGTTGCTTAGTGACCATGAGGTCACGGGTTCAAATCCTGGAAACAGCCTCTCCGCTAGCGGGCGAGAGTAAGGTTGCGTACATACAAGTGCCTTGGAACAAATATATGCATAAGTCGAAAACCACTTGTGCCTTGGTATGGAAACATACAAGTTTTTGAAATTTTTATCAGCACATTAACAAAGACAGATTCTGATGGTTTCATTTTATGCTATCTTCAACCACCAATAAGGAGTTATAGTGTATCTAAAACTTAGTTACTAGGAATGATATACTAGTATGATGATGCGATTCGTCACATTTTATATTCTTTTTACAAGACTTTCTTCAACGAGCGGCGAGTTTGACAACCGGTACACAACGATAATGGGTGATCCTAGTATTTAGTAACTATGGTCTAAGTTCTAAATCATCACATAAGTTATATCTCTTATAGTTCCAAGTTCCAATTATGTTGTTATCTCCAAAAAAATGATTTCTTTGTCTTTGGCTCCTAAATTTACTCCTAAAGTTACTTCTAGTGTTGAAATGGAAGCACTAAACAAAAACTGAAAACTTTCCAAACTCAGTGTCTATCCATTGATAAGGTAAGAAGTGAAAGATCCATACACAAGATAAATTCAAAAGAACATGAACAATGATTACAAGATGGGTCATGTAAGCAAGGGTTATGGACTTAAGGTTTCATAAAACTAGAAACTTTATCTTGGTAAACACAATTTTTAAGTCTTGGTTAACCAACAAGACGTAGTTTAAGACCTCGTTAGATCCCCACCTCAAAAGACTAATGGTTCGATTCCTGGAAGCAACACTTGTTGGAATGACACTCACGTCGAAGAGATTAGTTCTTTAGTCATAAAGTGAGAGAATATCATTAATAATAACAAATAAAAAAATACAAGAAATTTAATCATTCCAAGAAAAATGTTTGTAACAATGAAACTTAACCATTGCCCTTAAGCATTACAATTTCAAGATTCATACAATACAGAAAAACAAACAAAAAAAGTGAACTTATTTTTGCTCTAAAAAAAGGGAGTTACACAAAAAATATGAAAAACCCAAATGCATAAGAATCTTAAACTACACTTACTTATACTCAAATCTTCAAGTGCTTTGGCCTTGAAACTCAAAAATGGAATAACAGAAATACCCATCAAAAGAATACTCCTCTTGTTGCAGAAAGTGGGAGCAGAACTATTATTTGTATCTTGTTTTTGTTGTTTGTGAATGGAAGTTGAAGCTATGGAGAATGAAGTTCTGAACTTAGTGTGAGGATTATTTAAGGGTGGAGAATGAGAAGAAGAAGAAGAAGAAGAACAAGGTAATGGATATGATGGAGAATGCAAAAAACAAGAACTCCCAGCCACATAAACCATGTTTGTGTGATCCTTATGAAATTGTGGCACTCACACTTTATCTATCTTTCACTTTGACTTCTTAACTTCATTACATCCTTGGATTAGTGCCGATATATGGAATAAAATGTCAAAAATTCGATTTTGGTAAATGATGCTTCTTGCGAGTAGTAGTCATATACCCAATAGATATTATTAGTTACTTTATTCATAAGATAAGATAATACTTTAGCATACAAAAATTAACAAAGTTGTTATCATTTTTATTGGAGAATAATAATTTAATTTTTGTTTGATTATACACATTATTTTATAATTTATTACGTATCTCTATAAATTAAGAATAATATATATTTTCTTATATATAATGACAAATATTATTTTTATTCTTATTTGGCCTCCTAGTTTATTCACACTTTTATATTTTATAATAACAAATGAAATAATAATTATTTTTATATAAATTACAATATAATATTCATGTATTGTCAGTGCAAAACTTTATACCCAATGTATTATTTTTAAAGAGTCAATGATAATTAAACATAAATATGAATGATATAGTAATAATATATAAAACTCATACACCATCAATCCTTACATTATTTCTCATAAAGTTATAGTGATTCACACGTGTGAAAATGAAATATAGTGTTATTATGAATTTTAAGTAAAAGTTTTATGGAGAGTTAATATCCATGGTTTTACCTTTGTAAAAAAGAGAGAATGTTTTCATGATTCTGACTAGGAATATGATTCATTTACTCCGAAAATTAAGTGGAAAATAGTTACTCCACATCTTTTTCATTAATTTTAGAAAATTCAATAGTTTGAATTAATGAGTAGATCTAAAGCATTGAATTTTCCTAAAATTAATGACTAATATGTGAAATAATTTTTTCTACTTCATCTTGAATTAAGTGGATTAAAGGGTATTCAAATAATACATTGTTGCTTTAAATTATTAAGCAATTAACAATAATGGTTAAATTGAGTTTGCATTTCAAGTTATATTATATTTACTATAATTGCAGAAATAAAATGTAGCCAGGATCTTTTTCTTACACTTGTATTGCAACTTTTTATTTATCTATATATAATGCACTATATATATATATATATATGTGTGTGTGATATTCAATAGTGAACCCAGATTCTAACATGTGATATACAAAAATTTAAAAGTCCAATTTTTTATTAATTTTTAATTAAATAAATTAGAAATTATAAAATTATATATACCTTCATATTTCACTACTGAGAATGATATCATTTCAAAACTTCACTTTTGTTTTAATATTTTGCCAATAAAAATAGGACAAGTAAGATTTGAAGAGATAGCTTTATCCAAAAAAAAAGGCACAACCAATGGGATACCACATTATAGGATAAATGGTTTTATGTAAGATTCACTTAGGCCTCTCTCATTGGTTTAAAATTTGTGGCTTTTTGTGGCCACATTCACAAATCAAAGATTGGATTGGAATTTAAGCTTTTAAAGTAGTAGGGAATTATAATTACTTTTTTCTTTCACAATCACTAAGTTATTTGATATGAGTTCACAGGGTAAAGATTTACATATAATTTTATATTATCTATTATTTGTTTATATTAAAGTCAACGATGATTGAAAAAGAATAATGAATAATGTAGTGACAATGTAAAATACTCTTATATTATGAGTAGATACATCTTTTTCTGATTTTATATCTCTCCACCATCAAATTGATTAAGATATTAGTAGTATTAAACTATCACGAATTAAATTATATATTTGTTAGATAGTTGATTTTCATACCACCATAAAGTTAAATATATAATATATTAATATTAGTGTAAAAATTAATAAATTATGTTTTAAATGTACAGATTAAAGTGGTGGTACTATGTTCTATAATTGTCATAATAAATTAATATGATTTTAAGTTACTTGTATTAAATATTAAAAAATGGAATAGATGGTAAGTTGATGTCATTTATTTAATTTTGTTGTACTACCAAGAGTATTTTACACCTGGAAAAAATCCATTTGAGATGCGTAATTGTCTTTTCAATAGATTTCATTCATAAAAATTAAATCATTAACCTTTTAGTTTTCATATGAATTAACATGGCATTATACTACAAAACAAATGATTGATTCAAATTATTTAATTTGAAACAAGGATGTCATATCAAAAAAGAATAAGCAAAGTTGAATGATGATAAGCACAAATATGCAAAATAGGAAAAGACATTGACAAAAAATGCACATTATAATTTTTGGGTGCAACATGGATTTAATGTATACAATATTTGCCACAAACAATTCTCTTAGAGTTTGGGTAAAAAAAGATAGAAGAAGGATTATATATATATATATATATATATATATATATATATTAATTTATTATTATTATTTTAAGTTTATATATTATCTACTTAATTATTATTTCATAATATATTTTAGTAATTGATTTATAAACATAAATTAATCATATATATATATATATATTATTGTTTATTTAATAATATATATTATTATTTATGTAATAATTATTTCATGTTGATCATTATAAATATTATAATTAAAATTAAAAACTAATCGAATACCAACAAATACCTATTACCCAAAGTGTTCACAAATAGTTATAAATACAAGTAAGCACTAGTTAGCATCCACACTCCCTTATTATCCCTAGATAAGTGATTTTACTCATATTATTTGTTAAAATAAAATATAACAAGTAGTACACATGTTTTGAAGTATAAGCAAATATAATGGTTTCTTATTTAATCTTCAAAATAATATTTTTCTTTCACTTTCATAATTTTAAATGACTTATTTTTTTTGTCAGCAACTAATGACTTATTAAATAAAAACCAATCAATCAGTGTGACACATTTTAATTGCTTTTGATTGATATACTTAAATGATTGATATATAGTAGGAATGACAACTAAATGGATCAAAGTCGAATTTATACTTATCCAACCCCAAACCTGAAATCCAAAACTTAAAGTAAAATTAAGTAAAGTTAAAAACAATTCTTTCACCCCGAACTTGTTAGATTTTGGATAACCCGAATCCGACAGAAACCCACCAAAAACATGCATTTATATATATAGGTTATAAGTTTATATGTATTTATGGATAATTTTATAATTTTACATATATTAATCGTGTTCAAAGCAGATTCGAAGTACAATATCAACTATATCAAACCCAAACTCAGAAATTGAACTCGAGTAAAATCCAAATTCATACGAAAATTTCAGATTAGGTTAGGATTTGCACATATAGTTTAGATTTTTATTGTCAACCCTATTACTGCATGAGGATTAATTCACAGTTGAACTGGAAAATAAGGTTTTCATGACCAATGGAAATTTCGAAAACAAATCCCAGTCCGGAAAAATCTCATAAACCGAGTCATTCTTTCTTTTAAGTGGACAATGTACTCTCTAGCATTGGTCATTTTGTCACTAAATGGATCAAATTGATTATACATAGAAATAAGTGCAACCCACTTTATCCTTTAAAAACGTACCAAGGATTTAATCATGACATTTCCCATATTTCCATGTTTCATTTTGAAATATATTTAAGAACATCTTTCACTTTAAAAAACTTGATAAAATGATAATTTTCTTTAGAAAAGCATATTGCTAATACTAATTAATATATTCAAGAACCAAACTCCATTTAAAGGGATAAATTCTAGTTGATTTAACAGAAGATGAAAATACAAGACCAAACAAGAGGGGTAAAACATGATAATTAGCCACATAAAGTGAAATGAAGCATTGAATTGGAAACAAACATTATAATTCAACTTGTAGAAAATCGTACACAAATAATCTATAATCCTGGTAAACTTAAATTTGGCCTATTCCCATTGGGTTCCACACAAAATTATTCTCTCTTCAAAACCCTTTTACTTGAAAAAAATAAATCCAGATTCCAAAGATCACAAACATTAACCTTTATGCAACTGTCAAAATATATTAATTAAAAACTTACTCAAATGGTGGCTCATGGCTCTATACCAAACATCACAGCATGAGAAGTTAGTAGGGACTAGAGATCTTGGCATGAGAACTTGAGAGCAAACCAACAACAAAAATTATACTGACCCAGCATTCTCTTACTTATCAGTCTCCATTGGTTCAGTAGATTGCGGTGGGACTTCACTACCGGCGGCACCTGCATTCCCATTAGCATCACCACCCTGAGGTGGTGGGGTTGCTGGTGTTGGTGGAGTAACTGGCTTGGCTGGCTTTGGTTTCGTCATAATCGGCTTACAGAACCTGTTAAGAAATTGATATTATGTCAAACAGAAAATATAATGAACAAAGGAATGGCAACAGGCAGGTAGGGGTCGGGTTTGTTCTTGCCCAAACCCGAACCCAAATCAAGCAGGGTTGAAAACAATGATACCATCCTCGAACCCGCCCCATCAAATTTATACATATATATAAGCTTTTATATAAGTATTTATGTGATTTTATATAAGTATTTATGTGATTTTATAATTATACATATAATAATCAGGTTCAGGATTGGGGTATCAACTATACCAAACCCGAACCCAAAACTGAAAGTTGAACTCGGGTAAAACCCGAACTTGAACCCAATCACATCGGCTTTTCCCCGTTAAATTCGGGTTGGGTTCGGGCGGTCCAATGCACGAGGCTCCAACTTAGTGGGTTTTGGGAGGGTCACACCACAAGCAAATAGGCTGTTTCCAGGATTTGAACTTGTGACCTCATGGTCACTAAGTAACAAGCTTTCCAATATGTTTATCAAAAAGTTAACAAGTGACAGCTAGCCCTTAAAAAACTTGACAGGTTTATATAAACACATGTAGACCACAACAAAGGACTATCAATACCTAAATAAGCTGAAACCAACTACTACACACAGAAAGAAATTAAACAAATACCTATCAACAGCCTCAGCTTTCTTTCTTATATCAGCAGACAAGAGTACAGGGTTGACATGTTTTGGAAGTGAGTCCTGTTGCTGCTTCTTCTCCCTAAGCCAGTTTTCAGCTTCAACGCATTCAGTTACGACCTATGAACATAAAAGTAAAAAAAACAATTTCAGATTAAAACATGTAAGTAACACTTATTTTGGACAAATAGTTGTTTTTTGTTATAAATAAAAATAAAAAAATCTCTCTGAGCTTTCAGTTTTGATTTTGAATACGAAACAAGCTAATCAAACATGATCAGACAACTATTAAAGAAACAAAGAAAAGAAAATAGATCAGTGATACCTTCTGTTTCTCGTTGATGTCAATATGATCAAATTTGGGATCAGTTGACAATGCGGCTTCTCTGTAACTATTAATACAATAGATGAACTGATCGATCACTGTACCCCTCTCCGTATATTCTTTATAACGCTCTTCAACTGGATCACCTTGCTGCAACCACATAAATCTCCATTAAAATTACAAGCATAAACTAGCATGGAAGTATCTTCGACCACTTATGATTGTGCACACACAAAAAGAAAGGGTAATAGCAACAGAGAATCTCTCATCCCTTTGTCTTAGTACAATTTTAAATTTGAGACTGAAAGCAAGAATTCTTTTACCCCCGAAACTTCTTACCCTTTTTAGTTCTTCAAGTTTGGCAACATATACACCTTTAGTTTCATCTTCGCCATCCTCATATAGCCAGTCTTCCACCTCCTGAAGTTTGGCAATAAAACCTTCCTTCTCTGGAACAGTCACAAACTGTTCGTATTTGTCATTAAGCTGAAATGATAGCAGAAAAATTAGTTTCAGGAATCATCAAATGAAAAACATTTGCATTTGATGTTTTGATCTTGATTCTTGGGTAAGAGAAGGACAAAGATAACCCTCACCTTGTTTCTCATGTCATAAACATAAGCCTCAACTGCATTTTTCTTGTCCTTGGTTTCTTCCATCACACGATCTTGCAAAGCCATTTCAAACTCTTTCTCAACAGCTTTCTGAACATCCACAGGTACCATTGCACCATAAACTAACTCTGCAATTGGAATGTTCGTTTTCTTAACCTTTTTCTTGGGAGCCTGAACCTACGACATCAGAAGCCCAGTCAGCCAAATTACAAAAATTAGTTAGCACTTAGCCATAATGTACAACAGAACTAGTTGAAGCACAAAATTCAAAAATCAAAAGTACAAAATATGCATGTGGGTATCAGATTGTGCATTACAGTATATCCACCGGATGTGTTAAAATCATGTACAAAGTGAAGAAGGAAACCATTTAAGTTTAATCCATCATAGTTTGGCATGAAAACAGCAATACCAAAATAAAACTTAGCAATTACGGTCATCTTGGCAAAGTTCTTCCGGAAAATGTTTTCCAGTTTGTTTGAACACAACTTGAACAGGTACTATCCTCTTCTTTTCCAAAAACTATATGGTGACAAAACATTCAAGATCTTAACCACGCTCCCTACCCCCAAAAATATAAATTCAAAACTGCCATCTAGAACCTTCTATAGGTGAACACCCATATAAATAAACAGCTACCTTGGCATTGCCAAAAGCGCCAACCAGACAGAAAGCTAGATAAAACAATAACAAGCTCAAAAAAAATAACAAAAACAATTGATGTCAAAAGGTTCAACAAT
This sequence comes from Lupinus albus, assembly GCA_009771035.1. NCBI lineage: Eukaryota > Viridiplantae > Streptophyta > Magnoliopsida > Fabales > Fabaceae > Lupinus > Lupinus albus. The sequence goes on from CM019999.1 coordinate 12,474,334, forward strand.
GATATAAAGAATTAAAAACAAATATTTAATGCATATGCTTAAATATTCCTTTAAACAGTGCCAACCTTGGTATCAGAATCCGTTTGCACAGGCTTATCTCCGCTCTCAGAGGTACCATTTTCCACCCCAGAGGTATCATCACTGGCCTTTGCATCTTGCATGTTAACATCACTGTCATTGAAGGTTGGAGGGACAGCAGCATTTGTAGGAACTCCATCAGTGTCCATCTTGGTATTTTCTGCAGCTGGATCTTTGGAAACTGGCACCTCGACTTCTTCCTCTTCCAACATCTAAACGAGGAAAAGCTGTTACTTAACAGGAATAAATGCTCTCTGGTTTATTACCATTAGCTTATCAGAGAAGGTGTGGCAGAAAAGAAAAATAACTATTCACCAAAATATAATGATACTTACAGTTGCCAAGTCCACAGATACAATTCCATGCAAATTCAATCGAACTTTAACCTTAACCTTTGCCCTTTCACTTTTCGTGCTTTGGAAAGGACCAATCTGCATACACATGAGAATCAGCAAAAGGACTGCCAAGAGGAAAGAATGTAATAAAGAAAGAGGCCACTTGGAAACCCACTCACCGTATATGTGCTAATCTTAGAAGCTTGCAGCCCACTCACATCACCATATTGTACATCAACAGAAAATGTTCCTGACCTGTAGAATGTCAGTGCCTTGATACTTGGTATGGGATTGCCTTTGGGGAAAACAACTGTACTTAGCTGATTATCTGATCCACTATTTTGTGCATCCGGACCAGAACCTTTCCATGAAAGAGAAATAGAGAATGGTAGGCTTTCGTTGACCTACACATTACGAAATAAAATAGCAACATCATACCATGTACAAATCATAGTGTATGAACAATTTACTTCTCAGACATAGCAATTAAGAAACAGAAAAATAAACTGAAACAAAATTCCAGAAGGCCTATACAGAGGCAAATACCAGAATTCAACAACCAAGCCTTAATCTCACTAGGTGGGTTTGGCAAGGCATGTACCAGAATAAGTAATTAAAATAGCATAACAAATGCTCGAGTGTATTTTCCTAAAGACTTTAGCAGTTTAGTACCAAGTAAATACTGGGGATGATAACCAAACAAGCTTCAAAACTGTAATATATGAGGCTCTCAGAGCTGCAGTAGAAGACAGTCCAATGGAAGACGAAACTTTACCTGAAAGTCTCGTACTCTAAATGTTGGACTAAGAATTGCACACTGCAAGGCACAACCCCTAGCAACGCATTCACTAGCATTCATTGTCCGCCTAGGGTCCTTTCTGAAAAACTCAGTCAGTATTCTATTTATAGCTGGTACACGAGAACCTGAACCAACAATCTCAACCATGTGTACATCTTCAACCGTAAGGCCTGCTTCAGCAAGTGCCTTCTCCAAAGGTCCCTTCACACGTTCCAAAATTGGAAGACTTTGTCGCTCAAAGTCATCACGTTTGATGAAGCTCCTGACATCCTTCTCATCCATTAAGCACTCGATGTTCAGAGGTGCCTCAGGATTTGCACTAAGCACCTTCTTTAGCTTCTCACAAGCAGCTCTGAGCCTTAGAGAAGCCCTGGCATTCTGGAAAACATCAATCTTGTACTCCTCCTTAAATTTTGCAGCAAAGTAATGGAACAAAACCTCATCAAAATCCCTTCCACCCAAAGACCGATCATATGAATGAGCTAGTATTTTAAGCTGCCCCTTTTTGAATCCAGTGATGCACACTTGCATGCTTGCATGTCCAATGTCAACAAAGGCAACATTCAGCTGATCAGTTTCATGAAGATCTGTCTTGTAAATCCCATAGGCCAAGGCAGTCGCCGTAGTTTCATGAATGAGGTGAAGTGGGCGTAAACCAGCAATCGTGGCAGCATCCAAGACTGCCCTCCTCTCAAGATCAGTAAAATAAACTGGGATTCCAATGCAACAATCAACAACAGCAGCATTAAGATTCTTCTCGGCGATTTCTTTAAGATTTGACAACATCATTCCGAACACTTGTGTTGGGGTAAATGATTTAGCTTCACCCAAGTAGCGTGCATGAATCAATGGATATCCATCAGGGCCTTCAGTAACATGAAAGGGCAATGACCTGAGATCCCGCTGCAATCCGGGATCAGAAAATTGTTTACCAATTAGCCTCTTAATCTGTGAGATGGAATTCTTGGGGTTCATCATAGTGGTAGCAGCCCCAGCAGTGCCGATGAAGCGCTGCTTGTCACCAAAGCATACAATAGCAGGGGTTTCACGCGTGGACTCATCATTGAGAACAACATCAATGCCTCTCTGCCTTGCAACCGCAACAATGCAGCTTTCATTACCAAAATCAAATCCAACCACGCTCATCTTTGTGAATTAAAATTAGATCCGCCAGCCAAAACAAAAATCTGAAAAATAAATAAATCACCACATTTACATCCAGAAAATATGGACTGCTTCATGACTACTAAACAAAAAGCATCATCACCACAAAGCAAATAGAAAGGGCTTGAATCAATATCATATAAGCATTTAAATAAAAGGCGATCCTCGTGCAAAATAAATGCATTGTCCATGATAAATCTCTACTGTAAATATTGTATCAGTTACTTGATTTTTAAGCCTTAAATTCTCTACAAAAAGGTGAACAGTAAGATCAGTGTTTTAAATTGCATTCGGAAACCACAATTGCGAGTACAAAATTGCAGTTTTGGAGTCTCATCGACAACATCAAAATTGCAGTAAACGCAATGTAACTACAATTTAAAACACTTGAGTATGATATAACGTTATTGTTCATCCATTTAGCTAATCCCACCTAGCATGAAAAATTAGTTCGTTATTTTTTGTTGTCATCATCTTAATCTTTAAGAACATTTTTAAAAATCAATCGCTTCCTCAAGCATCCATGCTAGAATTTCTCATAAAGTTAAAAACCAGAATCAAATAAAACAGTAATTTAACAACATGAACAATACTAATTACTAAGATACAAAAATTTCAAGTTCAAAAAAACGAAATCATTATCTTAATTCTCACTACAAAAAGCATTGAACGATCCAAAAAAACAGCACTGGAAATCAAATCAAACGAAATCTATTCCATCAAAATCAAATAAAAACAAACACTACAAAATATGAACAGAAAATCACATTGAAAACAACATCATAACGCATAAATTAAGCAAATCATAGAAAAAACGAATCTAAGAACAACAAAAAACACAGATCTAGAAAACGAAAGAACATGAATGAATAACGTTTTTGATTACCTTGCGTTGGCGTAGCGATTCAGAAGAGAAGAAGAGAGAAAGGAAAAATCGAAGAAAAGGTTTCGATTTTAGAGTGAGGTTCTAGAACAATCTCAACGAAACTATTATACTATTGCTGCTACTACATATATAAAGATAGAAAAAGAGAAAGGGACTAAAATGTAATTATGAAATTTCTTAAATAACCTTTCTAATTTATAAGAGAATAATAATCTTCTGATATAAGAAGATAAGTTATCAACTTCAACCGCTAAAATTGTGACATGTATACTATTTAATCACGAGGAGATATATTATTTTCTATTTATAAATTTGCAATTTGGATAATACCACACGATATAGTCATAGAGATTGCGTCATTGTGCTTCTTCTAGAAACTTCTTTTTGTTGAATGGTCGGTTAGTGCATTTTTTTATTTTTTTTCAGAAAATGAGAAAACTACTTTCCATTTTGGATTTCTATTTGTCTGATTTTTATTGGTTTGGGCTTTTAGTTATTACTCGGGCTTTTTTAATTCCCTCAAACTAGGGTTGATTGAAATCTTGCACTTCTAGTTAGTTGGACGAGGAAAAATATGAACAACTTTACCCTACAACCGAAAATATTATTTTCAAAATTTAAATTCATAAAATCATGGTAGTTATTAAGCAACAACATTATCTTTATGTCAAGCTCACTCTTTAATTACTAAACATAGACAATTTTTATATATTTTATATTTATTTTTTTGCATTTTGAAGACAATGAAATATTTGCCCTTTACATTGAGTATTTACTCTGTGCAATATACTAATATGATTTTTCGGATGATTTATTACGTGAATATAGTATTGCTCAATTTTTATATAAGAAGGAGAAGAGCAACATGTGTTTTCTTCTATTTCCTTTTTATTTGACTCGAAAAAAGAATATGTGTTATATTTTAAAAACAAAACTATCACCAAAATAAAAATAGTTTAAAGAAATATTTGTTTTAGAGGTGACAATGAAAATCGAATCTGTGGGTACCCACTCGAACCCAACCTGAATTTAACGGGGAAAAACCGATGCGTTTGGGTTCGGGTTTAAGTTTTACCCGATATCAAATTTCGGGTTCGGATTCAAGTTTGATATAGTGAATACTCTACCCCAAACCCACCATGCTTGTGGGGTATTGGAATTGGTGAAGTAGATGGGTTTCATCATTAATTAGTAGTTGTTTACTATTTGTTGGAATGTTAAGTGATTGGTAAATGTAATTTTATTTCCTTGCTTGATGAGATTATATAGTTAACAAATACAATTAGGGACACAAAACAAGTATATTCTATTATGCCATTACTGTAGATTTTATTATGTTAGTACTGCAGAGTGTTATTCAACCATTGTTTCACTCGCACAGTGTTATTTCCTTGTTCTTGTTCATTTGTTTCAATCTTTTAACATCTTGTTTTGTTCTAATGTTCTTGTTCTTTTTTGGCTAATTGTACAACAACATTAGTGTTACGATCCGATTTTCGGTTGGAAGACCGGCCCTGCGACTTAGGGAGAGATGAATTCGATTTCTACCTCTTCCAATTGTTTTGGAGTCGCCACTACGTTTTTTACGGTTAAAACGTAGAAAACACTAAATTATGTCCGATTAGGACAATTTAGTCTTTAAACAGAGATTCTGAGCTCGGGTGTCGATTACGGATCGGAGAAGGTATTAGCACCCTGTCTGCCCGTATTAAAATGGTATCATCGCTAATAACGTGTACTTTATACCCTTAAAATTATTTATTAAAATTCAGTAAATAAAAACAAAATGTTTTATTTTTTATTGTTATGCCTGACAAGAGTTCGTCTTGCTCCTACGTATCCCTAGGTGCAATAGGGAAATCAAGGCTACGTAGTTCTAGTTCGAAAATTAATTGGTTGATTTCGTTGATTTGAAGGTATTGATTTGGTTGAATTGAAATTATAACGAATAGAAATAATTTTTATAATTTTATGAAATAGAGATTAATAGCAAAGAGATAACACTGGTTGTGCACCGACTTTCCACTTTTAAAGCAGAAAGGAAGAAACGATACTGTGAAAGGGTGTATTTAAAAGTATTTAGAAATAACTTGTTTTATAAAACTAGAGATAATAGTAAAGAGACGGCACTAGTCGTACACCGACTTTCCATCTTTAGGATGTGGAAAGGTAGAAACGACTCGGGTCGTCGACCGGACTATCAAACTCTTTTTGAAAATCATTAAGGAACACTTAATTTAGGAAAAGATTTTTGGAAGTCCTTTTTTATAAAACTAGAGTTGATAGTAAAGAGACAACACTGGTCGTGCAACGACTTTCCACTTTTAAAGCAGAAAGGAAGAAACGACATTGGCCGTCGACTGGACTATCAAACTCTTTTTGAAAATCATTAAGGAACACTTAATTTAGAAAAAAGATTTTTTAGATGCAAAGGATTTAAAATTATTAATATTAGATCATGCAATTTAATTATGACAATACTTAAAAAAGTTTGGTAAAACTAAATAAGAATGTATTGATTTAAAAACCTATTATCATTGGTTATATGTAAATTCAGGTTCGGGTTCATGTTTTGAACTTCGGGTTCGGGGTTGGTAAAATATAAACCTGACCCCAAACCGTCCTGTTGCCATTCCTAGATGATAGTGCATATGAAATAGACAACAATTCAATAAAGTTTAGGCTAAAATAAACCTAAAATTTTATTATATCATCTGAATTGAATTGGGCCATGAATCCACTCGATCTTATTATAAAACAAATTTTATAAGGACTTTATGAGTAGTTTTTTTGGTCCATAACACCCAAGCTTTTTTGACTTGTTATGATCAAGTTTTTGTTAGCTCTAGTTCTCATCAACTTCAGAGGAAAAAAAATGGTAAGCTTCATTACTTCTTATCTCTCACCCTTTCTCAAAAAGACTTATTATCTAAATAAGATGAATTGAATGAACATAATACCTCTATTCCAAGCATTGAATTATTACAATGGGGGATGTTAATATTTTTTAAAGCCCCATATTTGTATACAAAGTTAAATTTATATCGCATACAAAATTATTACTGATATAATAATCGATATAATTTAAATTGGTGTAGAGTAAATGAGGATTTTTCTTCTTCTTCTTCTTCTCTTTTGCCACAGCTTAGGACGATGGATTTCATTTTAAATAAGGTTTAATGCTTAGCAAAATTAAGTTGTAGGATAAGATATAAACATTTTTCATTATAAATTTAATGTCTAGAAAGCTGAATAAGAAGAAGAATAACTTTATATTGCATTATTGCCTTAGTTTTATGATTAATATACGAAATGATTTTGGTGAATAGATTTATGTGTATAGGAGGTGAATTAATTTACACAAATGAATTTTGTTACTGATTAAGGGTAATTTAATATCGAAATTTGTAGCAATTTAAAAACCCATTTTTAAACCCTTCTAATATTTATTTCTACTCCAAAACAAAAACTCAAATATTTGCCCTCTCTATCTTCACTTGGGAAGTAAAGTGAGGCTTCAATAGAATGAAAATATTTAAGATTCTCATGGTGGAAGAAGAGAGAAGGTTTGGGTGGAAAGGAAGAAAGAGAAAAAAATAAAAATTAATAGAGTTTATTGGTTAACTGAGAGAAAATTTGATAAAGTAAAAATTATCCAAATATCATTTTTCTATTGGCTGCTTGTACAACCAATACCTATGATATTGTATATAAGTTTTATCTTTTTTATAACTAGTTTGTTCTCGGTTGTTTATCTTTTTTTATAAGTTTTATCTTTCTAGAACGATTTCCACAATGTGGTGGTTATCCGAAATAATATTTTGAACTGTCTTATTTTAGGAATGTCATGACTAATAGTTCATGTGTACATTTTTGCACATCTTAAAGAAATCAACCTAATATATAACCCAACCCAATAATATATTTGGTGATATAATCATTTTTAAACTCACTTGAAACAATTTAAAGGCATTTAGTTGTACATGTTTATCAAAGAGATTTGGATTTGCTTCTGGTGAGTTTTTTGGTAAAACAAAAGGTATGTTTTTATATTTTTGGTAAGAAACTAATCTCTTTTGGAGTGTGTGACTGTCTATCTCAACAAGTGTCAATCCCATAAATTGACCATTTTAACCTTTTAGTAAATTTAAGCTAATAAAATTTTACACCACTACACAATTAGTTTGACATCAACAAAACATTTGCATTTAATAATAGGTATTATATTAAGTGTTGTTTCTTACTATGATGAACCTTCAACCTAATTAAATAGTCTTCAAACTGTCATGTTGTAAAAAATTAATAGTGAAATATTTGACTCATCATCATTGGGGAGTGAGTTTTGTTTATGTCACCCATCCATTATTTTTAACTCATTAAATTTCAACTTTCTTACACCACATCTCCCTTTATTTTTATCACTATATTTTGTCAAGGTGATACAATTTTCCTTCAGTAAAATAGTAAGGGCATATTAAGAATTAAGAAATCCTTGCCTTATTAAGAAATTATACTTCTTTAGTTAATTTTTTTACTTAATGATCAATATTAATAACATGCTATTATATACTTAACTGAAGTGATTGTTGTCAAATATAAATTGTTAGTCTATATTAATTTGATTGCTAGTTGTAGATGTAGAATATAATTTAATTAGTTATCTTCGTTGTTATTGGTATGTGTATGAGAAAAGATTCCAAGGTTGAAGGAGATAATGTGAAACTAGTTTATTTACTTGACAATGAACTTACATAAACCGATGTGAGGGGGAATTATTAGACATATTGGTATTAGAATGTAACATTGGGGTCTCCAATGATACTCATTAGTTGGATAATCCATGACTAAAGTGATTGATGAGTGGTTGTCGCGACCCGATTTTCGGTTGGAAGACCGGCCCTGCGACTTAGGGAGAGGTGAACTCGATTTCTATCTCTTCCAATTGTTTTGGAGTCGGCACTACGTTTTTTGCCAATAAAACGTAGAAAACTCTATAATAAGCCCAATTAGGATAACTTGGTCTTTGAGCAGAGATTCTGAGCTCGGGAGTCGATTACGGATCGGGGAAGGTATTAGCACCCCGTCCGCCCGTATTAAAACGGTACTCTCGCTAATAACATGGACTTTTATACCCTTAAAATTATTTATTAAAATCCAGTAAATAAAAACAAAATGTTTTATTTTTTATTGTTGCGCCTGACAAGAATTCAACTTGCTCCTACGTATCCCTAGCTGCAATAGGGAAATCAAGGCTACGTAGTTCTGGTTTGAAAATTAATTAATGTTGGTTTAGTTTGTTTGAAAAGTTGATGTAAATTGTATTCTCTTTAAGAAAAGATGAAGCAGCAGAAACTAATTTCCGCACCGTATCAAATCTTAAAGAGATTTTGAAAGTAATTAAATTACTGTGTTGAAATTTATTTATCCTTAAGATATATAATATTTTTGAAATAATTAAAATGTATTGTTTGAAATTTATTTTTAAGATAGATGAAGTAGCAAGAACTAATACCTGCACCGCATCAAATCTCAAAGAGATTTTGATATAGTTTTAAAATATATCATTGGACTTTATCCATCCTTAAGATAGATGAAGCAGCAAGAACTAATGCCCGCACCGCATCAAATCTTAAAGAGATTTTGAAATAGTTTTAAAATATATCGTTGAAATTTATTCATCTTTAAGATAGATGAAGCAGCAAGAATTAATGCCCGCACCACATCAAATATTAAAAAATGTTTTGAAATATAATTGAAATTTTTATGAGGTACATTTTATTAAAACAAATATTAATGTAAAAAATGTTAGAATAACAGTACCCAAATATGAAATAAAAATTACTATAACTAAATAAAAAACATAAAACAAAAGGTAAAAGTTAAATAAAAAAAGAAAGAAAAGCAAAGGGAAGGGGAATACATAAGTGGTCATCCTTGTTGCTCCTAGAGAAATAGAAATGGGAATTGAAGTCCCTGGCATCACCATCTCTTCATTTTCTTCAAATCTCAGGCAATATCAACTCAATCCGGCGAAACCACGATTTCAGCGGCGGTTTGCGGTGGTTCTTGACTGAGAACGCTCCCAACAGCATGGGATCCTCATCCCGACGCAGTGTACCAAAAGGGAATCAAATCCCTAAATTATCTCCTTCATCCTCTTCTTTTCCGGCAGCGGCAGCAACAAAAGGGACGACGACAAGTCATTGGTAATCCGGCGGCTACATCTCTTCTCCTCTATCTCGTTTCTCCTTAGCGACGGTGGTGCTCTCTTTGGTGACGGTTTCGGTAGCGACGACAACGGCAGGCAGTAGCGGAGGCGGTCACGGTAGCAATGGAAGCAAAACGAAGGTGATTCCCTTCTCCTCCATCCCATTTCCCCTCTCCGATTCTGGAACAACAACATGTGGAGGTGTCAAAGCTAAGAGGCCATGGCTTTCTCTCCCTCTCCATCTCAATCATGGCAAAGGAGGTTGAAACCTCTAACTCCATTTTCTCATTCTCTTTGACGATGGTCGAGGGGCTATATGATGGCAAGGGACATGGCGGCGAAAGTCGCCTACTCGTAGTGGGTGATGGGCATGAGAACAACCGAGACGTAAGGATTCGGTAATGAACCCTTTCTCTAATTTGTTGACAACTTGTTTAAAAATGTGTTACTGCTTGTATTGAATAGTAAGCTGAATTTAAGGTTCTGAAACCATGTGTTGGTTGCTTCTGATCCTTTACCTTTTATGCTGGTAATGTTCTTCAGTTATTGATAGATTGTCATCCCTTTTTGGCTGATCAGTGTCTTCTTTTATGATGGTTGCCCTCCTTTTGAGTATCCCCTGAATGTTTGTATATGTAGTGTTATAGATGTACATGTTCTGATGCGTAGATAGATAGTTGAGGCGGGTTGTCTATTTTGTGCGCATGTGATAGATTTGTAGCCTCTTGATTTCTCTTTTTGGATTGTTGGTACTTGTGTTTGAGTATGTGTATGTTGTTCTCTTATGTGTGTGAGAAGGTGTTCTTCAATATGTGTGTTGCTCTTGGATTTGTTGCGGATGGATGTTTGAGATATTTTGTATGAGAGATTTTCCTTTTGGATGGTTGTGCATATGAGGGGTGTTTATCTCTATTGTGTTTCTAATTGTGTGGTGGAGTGATATCTCTTTTAACTATGATTCAAAGTCAATAAATCAAGACCTATAAAATTGGTTCCGTAACATTTTGAAAATATGCAATTTCTCAATTATTGTGCTAGTTTTGAAATTTAAATACTTTTTATATAGGCCGGACAAAATTGGGTGTTCACAATGGTCAATTCTCTTGATTGTTATGCACTTCCTCGTTCAATTATTTTAGTCATTAATATTAACATATTTGTGTCTTAATTGAAATGATTTTATGTTTGATAGTGATGATTTACTTATCTGACTTTATACTATTATTAGACTATTATATCTAATAATGAATATCTATGTTTAACTTATCATAATGATCATGATTAATTTCATATTTGAATGAGAATTATTCGCAATTTGTTGAGAGCCTATGGCTAATCACTCACTTGAAACTTGAAAGTGTAGTGACATTGGGGCATTACCCATTTATTTTTTATCACTAAGTTAAGTCTACAACTTGTCGTGAGGACATGGTATGATAAAAATTGCATTGGGGATAAAACCACTAACTTAGGTGATATTATTGGAAATTGAAATTGAGACAATATTAATAAAAAAAACTTAGTGGACTAACTTTGATTAGTGCGCATATGTTATTGCATTTTTAGTTAGAGTTGGAGAAAATGGAAAGACACATTGATAGAAATATCATTGCGAATTTGGATATAGGCGGCGGTTATTCGTCAATAAATCTTGAAGGATTGCTTAGGTGGGACAACCAAGTGAGAGTTCGGTCTTATAAACCGTATGACCAGGATAGTCCTACACCAAACTAAGCGGTATCTGACATGCCCTTGTACATTTCATGATCGGTAGAGAGGATTCATGAAACGGACTGCACTTATTGATCGAGGTCGTACCTGATGCAAATAATAAAACAATTAAAGTATAGTATTAGGAAGTGACTCCTAGGTCGTCTACCAATGATTATTTTTCACACATAGATTCAAACATCTTACGCACACACATAAACATGGGGTTTTGTTGTTTAATGGTATGAAAATAAGGCAAAACAACATAATAGTAGCAAGCAGTAAAGTGAAGCGGCTAAATCCCTTTGGTTTCTTTGTTCACAACTCAATCCTCGGTTTCAAAAGAACAAAATCAGATTCTCAGTGATCCTTTGTGGAAACACAATTAACTAAGCGATGATCAACTCATAGTTAAATTGCTAATCCTCTAACTAAGCGAAATTGACATAAGCAACAAATAGTTAACAAATTCACACGAATCAAATGATCAATTTCAGTTTCCAAACAGTGAATTCCTAATTAGTTGAGAATTAATTAATTGAGCGATAATTAATTCACAACTCATATGTCTAACCTCAAACTAAGCGAAATTAGGATAAACACGGAACATTTAATATATTCACATAAACTAAGCGATTATGTGCTAGAGAACTAATTGACTAAGCGAAAATAATTTCACAAACCTAAATCAAAACCATGGAATTAAGCAAATCATAATATGAATTAGGATAGAAGATTCAACAATGAACAATCCAAAATTGCATTAATAACCAAAGAGAAACCGAAATGCATTAAACACTAAATCTCAAGAGTTGTGATACATTACCAAAGGAATTTAGTCCACGGTCTAGCCTTCCATGGAGGAAGAAGCAAAATCGAAATTAAAGGAGAAAAGAGAAGAAAACCGAAAATGTAACGACCAAAATTATACCCTTGACATTTTTTCCCTTATTTACTCCTCTCGCATACATTCCCTTCATTTAAATCTCATTTACATATTCATATTCATATTCATATTCAAATTCATTCCACATCTTCTTACTTTTATATACTCCACTTAGCAGAAAATCACAATTCATTCTTTATTTTTGGTAACCACCGCATATAATCAGCTATGAGTTTCCAAAATTACTCATAGCTACACATATCCAGGGTTACATCTCATATCAGTTGTCATATGGTCATAATTACAGAATTTTTAAATCTATCACAATGCACTCATATACAAAATAGGGCAAAAGAATGAATCCCAAATATACGCTCCCTAAGCTCCCCCAAAAATGAGTCCCCCTCATGTCACCTGTCTATCTGCAATGGGATCATCAATGACAAGAACGCAAACACATAAAGGAGTAAGTCATTTATTCAATAAACGTCATTATAAGATAATCCACATTAGAAAATAGTTAGTAAACCATTTTCGAAATTCATTTTGTCTTGCTGCATAACTTGAGCCAAAGTCGCTACACCCCTTAGGGTTAGCTAAAAGTAGATTCCCATTTTTCTTAAAACAAATCACGCTTATATACTCAAGCCAAAGTGTATGCTTCTATACTCAAACCAGAGTGTTTGCTTCTATACTCAAGCCAGAGTGTTTGCTTCTATACTCAAGCCAGAGTGTATGCTTCTATACTCAAGCCAGAGTGTATGCTTCTATACTCAAGCCAAAGTGTTTGCTTCTATACTCAAGCCAGAGTGTATGCTTCTATACTCAAGCCAGAGTGTTTGCTTCTATACTCAAGTCAGAGTGTATGCTTCTATACTCAAGCCAGAGTGTATGCTTCTATACTCAAGCCAGAGTGTGTGCTTCTATGCTCAAGCCAGAGTCGCTAACCATTCATGGTCGGCTAAAACATATTTTTCCCTTCATCAATTTCCACATAAACCATTTTTCCTTTTTCGTAAATCTACGCCTACTTTAATATAAACACACCCATATATGTTTATACTAAATGCGTAATTTGCAACTCAATCTTTGCATAACTAGGAAATACACATATTTTACTTTTCCGTAAATCTACGCCTACTTTAGTATAAACACACACATATATGTTTATACTAAATGCGTGATTTACAACTCAATCATTGCATAACCAGAAAATACACATTTTCTTTTCCAACTGCACAAATAAAGACTTATCCTTACCTTGGTGAGTGTTGGGTTTGGTTCTTGGCAACTTCTCAAGTTCCACCGACACCGCCTCCAACTTTAGGATCTTTCCTCATCCCACCACATAACACAACGTTAGTCCTTTATTCCAAATGTCACATAAACAACTTATAATGCATTATTTAACCATACAAGATATTCATCACATTTTAGATGTTTCTAAACTACTTTCATCATAAGCATACAACCATCCAAAACATGCATATTCATTTCATACTTCAACATTAGAAGGTAAACTCATATTCTACCTCTAGCATTTTACTCATTTTCTCCTTTTACCACATTTTCACTTTAGGGTTTTGGGGTTTTTATGACCCAACCCACCAACTCTTTCCATTTTCGAAATACTAACTCTAAACCACGAGTTTACGAAAGAAAAACCACATAAAACGAACCATAACCCCAAAGGATGAGTTTCCATGGTTTTCCACATTTTGAGAAGAGATCCATCATACCCAAAATGAGTTTTAAAGAGAAGAAGAGAGTTAGAATCAAGAGTTTTTACCTCTTCTCAAGCTCTTGGGGGAGTATCAAAGCTCATTGCCCTTGGAAAAGCTCTCTTCTCTCACCTCTATTTAATTCTTAACCCTAAAATGTGTTTAGGGTTTCACATTAAATGTTGTCTCGTCGGGTTCTCGCTTAAGCGAGCTTATTCTCGCTCAAGCGAGAAAATCCCGCCCATTTTAAAAACCCATATCTGACCCTCTCGCTCAAGCGAGAATCTCACAGTGTCAACAGTCCAAAATGTCATTCCTCGCTCAGGCGAGACTAATCTCGCTCAGGCGAGAATCCTCCAGTATATCCCTGGATTTCACCCTCCCAGGTGAGCCTCTCTCGCCCAGGCGAGAATCTCTCGCTCAAGCGAGGATCCCAGGACTGATACTATAATTTTAAAGACTTAAAATTTAGGGTGTTACAGAAAACCTAGCTAAGCCCCAAAGGGGGAAAATGAGAATGCTCTCCATTCTAATGTAAATGTGTAATGTTCTAGTCTCATGTGAAACCGAATTCCAAGTTAAAAAGGAGAGTAAAACCGAAACGGGCTCTAAACAATGAGCTCAAAACCCAAACGAAATTAAAATCCTATTACAAAATACAATCTTCACTTTAGCACACATCCCCCACTTGTAATGCCGAGATGTCATTGGTGCCAAATATGAGATGAAAATGGAATTATATTTAATTAGGTTAAATAATCTCAAATTAACTCATTTTATGAATAATAGTCTAATAATGCCTAAAACACTAGACCATGTCAAACAAAGTCAATTAGACACCAAAAATCATTAACAATGATAAAATAATGTTATGAATAATGTGTAATATATAACTCATCACTTACCATGCAAGCACCTCAAATAGAGGTACTAGACAACAATTGATATTGTTACTTGCCGTCGTTAAGGATATTTGTACTCCCAGTTGCTTTCCCACTAGGGCCTTGACATTCAGGCATTTTGATGGAGATTGATTGGTTGAATTGCATAAGCATTGCATCAGAGATAACTTAATAGCGATTTATAAACATATATTATTCATTATCTGCGCATATTTATTATGAGTAGAGGTAATAATCGTTGTGTATATTGTCTAACTATGATACCGCATTTGTTTATGTCGGTATGATGTTATAATTCTTTATAAATCCACATTGTCACTTTTGCATGATTTAATGTCTTATTCTCTCTATGTCTTTTGTTTGCTTGCATGTATAATTGAAGTGTAGGTGGAACATCTGAGTAACTTGTCGAAGAATTAAAGTAGTATAGTTTACAATGTTCAAAGGAACTATTGATCTTCTTCATCCATTTGTTCAAGGTATCATGAGAATGAGTAGACAAAGCTCTTTCTTGTTGAAATTAGATGTAATATTCAACCTTATGTATACATTTTGATAATCATTACTTTCACCGTTTCATTCTCTCCCTATTCTTTCTTCACCGTTTCCCATTTTCACTTTTACTTAATGTTTGTGTTTATATACATTACCCATTCTATTATTCACACTTTATTGTTTATTTTTCTTTCTGAAAAGAGGAACCTTTCTTCTTCCTCTTCATTTGCATAATACATTTTCTGTATTTGTTAAAAATACAACCATAGTAGTTTATTGTTATTTTACAAATCTGTCTTTCATTCTACAAAAGGTTATTGTTCCACCAATGTTCTTTTATTCATATGTCTTAATTATTTTCCACTTCCTAAATTAAAGTTTTAAGTTATTTCCCAAGTATAACTATAAGAATTCATAACAATTCATGTTAATGTCTATGGTTGAATCTGTCTTTCTATATGAACATTTATTATTTTATTACTCATTCTTGATACATAATCATTACATTACATGTTATTATTAAAATAGGTCTCCTTTTATCAGGTTGTACGTTAGCTTTTCGTACGCTAATTTTGTCATTAAATAATTGTCACATTTTTATATAATACCAATATTTTAAAAACAATAATGAAATTATAATTGGTATTTCCACGTAACAATAAGATCTATTTTTCTATTATATTGAACTGTCTAGAACAATGTTTTTTTTCTAAATGTTATTATTATATACTGTTGTTGTAATAAAAAATATATCATGAATACAAAACAAAAGAACAATAAGTAATTTACTTGGTATTTATGCTTAAAATTTTTAGTATTTACAATTTCTGACAAATACATCATGGTATATTCATTTTCATTAACACAAATTAACTTTTTTTATTCCGCTTTATTCTTTCTATTAATTAATACATTCACTATCAATCTTATCATGAAGAGATGATATCATCATGTTTACTGCTACAAACATCTTTGTCAATGTTATTATCAAAGGCGAAATTTACTAACTAATTTGTAAACATTATCATTGAAATACATAAACATCATCTTTTTTAAGGTAGTCATAAATAATTTTTTAATTTATAAATTATTTTATACTGTTTAAATAAATTCATACAAAATTAAGGTATTAAAAGTGATCTTAAAATGAATGCTATAACGTAAATGAGTTTGAATTATTTTTTAATGATAATGAAGAAGTGAGAGAAATGTTTTAATTACATCAAAATGAAAGATAATTCATTTCTTATCTTGAGACCTTTATTTTTATAGAGAGACAAAACATTATGATGTAAAGTAATGTCTTTTAATAGTTTTTGTATGGATTATCATCCTATAAAAATATCGACTCTTAATTCGATTTTTTTTGTAACGTTGATATTTAATTATATTCCTAATATTATATCCAGTGTTTAGTCACTAACATCTTTCAGAAAAATTAAATATAGCGACTAAAATTAAAAATTAGATGGGAAAAAACTACTCTTTAGTTTTTATATATCTTTCAGAATTTACATAATGCAAAAGATTTTCTTAACTTAAAAATAATTACAATAAAGACTTTTTCATATTTTCACATAATCAATTCAACTATGAATGTGTATTTGATTAGTTGTGTGGCAAAGAGTTTATTACAAAAATTCATTCTATGTAATATGAAAATGTGGCTAATAATTAATTCTATGCTAAAAATCCTCCTAACAGTAATAACAGAAATACCAGAAAGATCTTGTACATGGATAAAAACATATAAAAGCCTTAAACAACAACATAGGAAGAAGAATAATATAGTGAAATATAGGCATTGCTAGTAACAATGTCAATGGAGGAGTAAAGGAAGAGAGAAGAAGAAGAATTTCTGAGAGAGGTTCTGATAGAATGGCATTAATAACTGGTAGAACCAATGTTCTTCCTCCAACACCAAATTCTCCTACTTCTTCACCAACATTTCGCCAACCACCTCATTCACATTCTTTATCTTACTCTCATTCTGAATCGGATCATGTCGATGATGATCAACCTTGTCGTGTTCGCCCTCACTCGTTGTCCCCCACGTTTTATTCTGATTACCATGAAGATCATCAGAGTGTAGCCCGATTGCTAGAGATGGGGAGAGATCAATAGAAATTATAGATGAAATTATTAGAAATGATTTAGATTTAAATGTTCGGAATATAGACATGAACGATGATTAATGACAGGACATTATGACGTTCTTATTATATATCTTACCTCATTTGGTGCGAAAATGTTTTGTTGTTGTTGCTTCATTGGAGGGTATTTTGCATTTATATTTTGCATCATCATACGAGGATGAGCTTAGCGAAACAATAAGGTCGTTGATTAGTAATCAAGATGCAACATAATAATTTGGCATCATCATAGTATTTGATTAGAGGTAAAAGAAGAGTCATGTTTGTGTGTTTTGGCCTTGAAATATGGTCGTGTAGATAATTACATTGTTACTATGACAAACAACAATGGGGCATGGTTGTGTAGATAATTTGAGTTATGTCCTAGTCATGTGTTTCACATTTAGTTTTCTTTGATGTGATTTCTATTCTTTGAAGGGAATTGATACATTTACTCCAAAAGTAAGTGGAAAAACATACTCCACATTTTAGCCATTTATTCTAAGAAAATCCAATGCTTTGAACTAGTGAGTTGATCTAAACAATTAGATTTCCTAGAATAGATGGCTAAGATATGAAGTAGATTTTTTTTACTTACTCTTGAAGTATGACGAATTAGATATGGAGTATGACGAATTAGTGTCTAGAGCCTTACTCCACATACATAGAGACTGTTTCTAGGATTTGAACCCATGATTCCGTAATTACTAAGCAACAACTTTACTATTGAACCAAATTCACCCTCTTATGGAAAGAAGGAATCAAAATAGGAACTTGGAATATCTACATAGTGCTGATATCGATATTGGATACTGATACACACGAAGGATATTGAATTGTCGATGCTTCATAGTTGATTTCCATTTAATTGTGTTGTTTTTTTTTCAGGCAATGTCGAAGAGAAACATGACAAGTCGATTCCTTCGTCGCGGCTGAAACATAAAACGGGATTTAAGTATTCAAACTTTGACAACTTCAATAACATAAATGAAGAGGAACCTCTAATACAAGAAGTGTTTGATGGAACAAAAACAAAAACATCATCAATTACTTCACGAGCTCAAAATGTAGCACTAAACACAAAAGAGAAAAATAAACTCGATCGGCATAAGCATACTTTCTTCTCGTCAAGAGCGCTAAATTTAAGCATTTTAGCTTTCGAGACCACGCGCGCCCTCAGTTCTCTAACAATAGCATTGTTGGTAGTCTTCTTTTACATGTTTTCAAAGAGTATCGTAGCCACGAGGCCACTTTACATTGTCTTGCTATCCGATATTACGATTGTGCTCGGTCGCCTATATCGCGAAAAGGCAAGAGTCATAGAAGAAACTGAGACAGAAAATGTTGAAGCTCATAGTTGGGGAGATGCAGTAAAACTCATGGAAAGAGGTTTGGTTGCTTATCAAGCCATTAGAGGTATTTATATAGATTGCAGTATTTATATAGTGGTTGTTGTATGCTGCATTTCTTTGATGTAATAGCTCAGTTATCACAAACAATGTCTCATTCCCTGTCTGTCTCAGATCAATCAGAATGTTATTTTTTGTGTTGTTTTTCTGTCCCATTTTGGGCAAATACTTGCTTGCAAACAATTTTGTTGTAAGTTATTATTTGTTTCTTTTGGCTGTATATTTTTCTTTATTGAGCTAATTTTATAGCATAGTAATAACGTGTCAAATAGAAGCATAGCAGATAGAGATAAAAATCAGAAGTTAATGAATAAGGAAGATCCATTCACCTTATGGTAGAGAGACTAATATCTCATAATGCAGTCAAATGCCAAAATATGATCTCTCTGAATATTTTTTCTTCCATAGGGACTAATGGTTCGAACTAGGGTGAGCAAGACTGACTCTACATGCTCATCCGGCTTGGCCTGATCATAATCGAGTCCAAATAGGGTTGAGTTTCATTAGGTCTAGGTTCATGTTCGGATTCAAAAATTAGACCCGTATAATATTTAGGGTCCGGTGAGGGACAAACATGACTCGACTCCGAACCGTCCCATGGTCACTCACTTACCATATTTGTATGTGTCTATATTCAATTGTGTGTAGAGTAATGACATGTTTTTTTGTCGAAAGTATCATTGATTCTCTAATGTTTCATTATATATGTATGATTAACAATATATACATATATCATTTCATATATCAAATTACATATCATAATACTAACTAAAATATTGAGAAGATTTTATCTAAAAGATGTACACATTATATTTAATTGGGTCTAGGATCGGGTTCAGGTTCAAAAGTTGTCCTAGTTAATATTAGGGGTCAGGTTAGTTTCAGGTCTGTGGTCAAGTCTAGGTTTAAAAGATGACCCTACCAATATTTTGGGTCGGATAAGAGACAAACTTAATGCTCGTTTTAATATGTATATTGTTATTGGATGAGATTCATGTGAGTTTCAATAGTCTCTGGATCCTAAGCGAGTTTCATATATATATATATATATTAAAAAAGTGTAAAAAAGTACGTTCCATGTCAAATATTAAAAACTTTACTTAATTCTTAATTGAGTAGTGAATTTATGGAGCACAACATAGTTAGAAAACAAAAGAACTCAAAGTTACACCATAATACTCTTGTCAACTAATGGTGTTGTTTGTGGTTCCTAGACAATGGCAACTTTCAAGGTTCATGGTATATAGGACATAGATAGAACTCAAGAATGATATAACAAAAAAGGTTTAAGGGACTAAGGGGTTTGAAATGCAAAAACTAAGGGTATATATACATTGAATCTATGAAGTATTAACACCTCAGCATGTACTTGCAATTAGATAGGATCGACATAAATAATTTAATGCTCTAATATAGCTATACTAAAAGTTTCTTATGATGTATGAAATTGCAGTTATATATTTTTGGTACTACTCAGGGTATTTCTCACATATGGATAAAGAATTAATCACTTTCGAGTGTGTGAATACATTTTTTTAATAAGTGTTAATATCAAGAATCGAATTTTTGACTTTTCGTCTTTCTGAGTATTTAGAGGGGTCTTACACCACTAACCCAATGCTATGTTGATATTATATATGAGTTTATGAAATTGTTTAGTGGATGCAAATAATGTCAATATCACATATTAGTCTCATGACTCTTTTTGCCACAAAGCAAAAGAGAAAAATATGTGGAGAATGTTATGGTTATTAGTGGTTTGCATAAGGAAGCCATTCTTGAAGGAGAGAGTTTTAATTTCAATAAAGATAATGGATTGGATTCAATATAGATCTTGGTTATGGTACTCTTCTAAATTTGCTTCAAAAGCTATGTCATTTTCTTGTTGGTGCATTGATGGTAGTTTGTGTATCAAGGTTGTTATAACTTAGTAATTTCTTGTTTTGCTATTGTATTGGGTTATGAGTCCTTGTGATTTTTTAATACATTTTCCCTTATAAAATAATATCACTTGTGGTTTGTGGTTTGTTGTTTGTATATTAAGTTATTTTTAGACCAACTTCATTTGAAGAGGTAATAAAAAAAGAGAAATGTTTGCCTTCTTCTAAAAAAATAAATCTTGATCATAATATTATCTTTGTGAATTAATTTTTGGAAAATAAAACTTTGAAACTATTAAATGCAGTTATGAGATTAAAGATTCCCAAACCATATCATTCACTTCATTTCCCTCTAATAAACAATTTGCAAACAAACCCATTTAGATAATGCTTTAAACAAGTGAATCAAATAAATATTATACAACAATATTCAAGTCTCGGTCCTAATTGTTAGGAACAAGTGAACAATCAAATAGTGAAAGAAAATAGGGATGAGAGAAAATATCACAAAAATTTTGATAACGATGTTCGGCCAATTATCTACCATTATGTATTAGAGAATTGAGATTTGTGTTTAGCTATTTTCTCCTTTTTTTTTTATATTAACTTTACATAATATAAATATATAAAAATCTACTCAAACCCATTTATATCATCTTAAACCCATAAGTTCTATTGATGTTATCTAGAAAATATGAGTCATTGCACAACAATCTCTACCTTGACGAATATCATCAATCTTCATCTTCCGTCGTTGGATTGGGTGCGCCCCATAGTCCAACATTATATGCAGAAGGTCCACACTTCAGAAAATGTAGCATTATGCGCCCCATATCATCACTCTCTGCTTTAATCCACTCGAACAAAGAGAAATAAAGGCTAAAAACAATTATAAAGACCTAATTATATTCTAGAATGAAAGTTAAATGCAATCCAAATATAACACAATTTCACATTCATCAGTATACGGACTGTAGGTTAGGAAGAGGTGGACAAACCATACTATGAAGATGAAAATTAGAGATCATATCATATCACAAGTCATTAAGTTTAAGTATCTCTAGTCAATTATAAAAAACGATGGCGATTTAAGGGAGACTCGTGATTCAATTGGAGTGGATGAAATGGAGAAGTGTTTCAGGTGTTATATGTGATAGAAAATTGTCATTCAAGCTTAAGGAAAGATTTTACTGCACAACTATAAGGCTTGCAATATTATATAAGACTTGATATTGAGTGGTAAAATGTTAACAAAAGAATAAACTTAATGCAACAAAAGTAGGGTAACTCTTATTGTAGAAAACATGATATAATCTTATCTTGGATAGTTTGGATATACATGGAGAAGATCGGTAGAAATCTATCTAAGAAGGCTGAATCAAATGGAAGTTATTCAAGTTTATAAGGGTAGAGGGAGACCACTATAAAACGTTAGTGAAACAATTAAAAAAATTAGAGATCAAAACCTTGTATTTGAATATGCATCATTTATAATAGAGTAATATTTTTGTTGTTCAATATATAAACATAATTGATATTACCTAGTAGAACTTAAGGTTAGGTTGTTGTTGTATGGAAAAGTTGTTAAAAAGTAATACACAAATAGTGAAACTCTATCCTCACATTTATCAACTATTATTGTACCACTTTTAGCTACATGAACTTATTTGAAAATAATAGTTCTCACTATTATTATTATGACATGTATCATTTAGTCTTCTTTTAATTTATGGAAATTTTAACAATGTAGTCCAGATTACAAGACATTAAGTACACACATTTTAAAATAAAAAAATCATTGAATTAATAATACTATTGAAAAAAGATATTGTATACTTAAATATATTTCTAATGGAAAGAATTAATTACAAAACTTATTACAGAAAAAGCAGTGGTATACTGCTATAGTTCTCATGAAAAACTCAGGCCTCAATTTTGATTTTGTGATATGGACCTTAATTGGCTATACATTATGGAACATTCAAGAGAAAAATCAGACATAGCCCTAAAGATTTTTGGCAGAAGATTTTTTATACTTCCAAATGATTTTTGCCTCATTTGTAAGCATTGACTTGCATAGGCTTCTTCCTCATCATTCAACCTTTTCTTCACTTGAACAACCAAAAACTTCTTTTCTCTAACAACCTCATCAGCATCATTATTACCTTGTGTTTCTGGATCATGCTTATGAGGTATTTTTCTTTGCATATACTTGTTATACCATTCTTGGAATAGCCTGGTTTTGCGGTCGAGTTCTTTTCGTGTCTCCTCGCATTTTCTCTTAGAAACAATCTCTTCTTCTTGTTGTTTGAAAATAGTATCTATAACAGCAGCAAAGTTGGTTATGGCTGTGCTAGCAAGCTCATGAGGAAGTTTTTCAAGATAATCATGCCAAGCAAGGAGAAACCTTTGAATCGGAGGACTTTTAATTCTTCGGGGCGAAGAAACCTTTTCAATCAAATTGCTATCAATAGGGACATGGTTTAGTTTTAACCAACTGTTTAGGGCCTTTATGTATGCCTTTTGATTGTTTACTAGTTTCTCAAATTGTGACTGCCATTCTTGCACAACAATCAGTAGCTGGTACGTTCGATCGCGATGGTGTTCGTTTATTTCAGTCGGAGACTTCAAAATTTCGAGTGATCTCAGTAATTTCACAATTCTTAATTGCTTCTCATGGTTGGCTTGCATGATTCCCCACATTGTAGCCATCCTACATTCCATAGAAATTAAATAAAATGAATCATAATCAGCAGAGAAGTTTATCAATGCATAATGTTTTGTAGGTTTGTTTTATTTCCTCTGAGGGTTGTATAAAGTATGCTATCATTGAAATTTGAAACATCGATAATGACCGGAACAATATAGCATCCCAGAATTGTCCCAAGAAAGATGTTATTAACATTTCCACCATTATCCAATGACAAGTAAAAAAGATTTTGATCAGTGGATTGGTTTGGAAAATTGATATATAGTAAGTGGGAAATTCGGGATAAAGTAAAATGCATGTTCTGTGAATCAATGGCAAATAAAATAGCTGTTAAGGTTTCATCTCAAAACCAATTGGTAATGAGAGGAGTAACTCAACAGGTATTTAAACCATTCCCGAGACAATGAGGTAGGCGATGTGGGACTTACTTCCCAACATGCCCCCTCCACATAAGCCTGCCGGACCAGGCGAAGGGTTACCTTTGACCCATAACTAAAGAGCATCTTTTGGCCGATAACAACCGGAAAGAAGTTGAGCTCTGGCTCTGATATCATGTTAAGGTTCCATCTCAAAACCAATTGACAATGAGAGGAGTAGCCCAATAGATATTTAAACCATTCCCGAGACAATGAAGTAGGCGATGTGGGACTTACTTCCCAATAGTAGCGTTACCGTTTGAGATCATTGGTGTCAAATTTATGTAGAAGAAAAGGGACATAGTATCTAAACATCAAGCTATCTGCAATTGCAAGTATATTTTCAGATCTATAACAAAGTAGAAACAATATTGGAACCAATGCTTCAAATTTCAGGCAGCCCAAAATAACAGTAGCAGTTTTTCTCTCCATTGAAATGCATTTGAAGTTCTTTCCAAGTCTGATCTAATGTTGCAGTATGCTACAGAAAGTTAAGCTTGTTATTTTACTTCATAATTTTGAAGTTGCAGAGCACAAAAAAACTGAACTTTAAATATCCAGATTAATAAGCATCAATAATTTGTAAGTTTCAAAATAACAGAGAAATTCAATTGTAGTGTACCATGTTTTGGATTACAAGTACTAATTTTAACATTAATACTCACCCATCAACAAGCTCGGCAAGTCTTCGGTACAACACTTGATCACGTAACCGGTTAATCTGGGAGATTGTTGAATCCAAGGATTGCATATCTACAATGTATCTTGTATGCAAATGACTGACAACTGCTTTTGCATTTTCTAGTGCTACAGAGTTGGTACCTTTTTTCTTTAGCTTGTTCAGCAAGGCAACCTTTTTTTGGTACTCAAATTTCATTAGTTCACCAGCCTATCAAACAATATAAGATTTGAAATTAAGAATAGAACAACAAATATGTATTGGTGCAACCAGTGATTTAAATTGTGGACCGCAACACCTGATGCGGCTACAATATTGTGGTTGCGGTGACCGTCGCAACCGCATCACACCGCAATTACGGTGTGACTCTGAATCACAATGATGCGGCCGCATCGGACCGTATTAGGCGCATCGGACTGCATCAGATCACACCAGACCGCATAAGATTCAAAAATATTGTTTTAATCACAATAATTCACACTGCAGCAGCTACAATCCACATCGCAACTACCGCAAATTGATCACAATAGCAGTAACTACAACCGTTACCGCAATTTAAAATATTGGGTGCAACCTAAAACTAAGCTAGGGATATATTGGTAAACAGAGGACAACTAGAACAAGAATTAATGTGCACTTACTCACAGCTGCATAACTGAATATGCGAGAAAATAATTAGAACTTAAATATCAAAATAAGCCAAATATAACACCTTTTAAATAATCCTTGATTCTTACCCTGACTTCATCGTAAAGCTTCTTTTCCCAAGCTAGCAACTTATCCAAGACTGTAGCATGAGTTTCTTGCTCCTCTAAGGCAAAATCATATTTTCCGTCATCCAAGTTAGGTATTCCTCTGAAGGATCGATTCCAGGTAATAACTTGCATAACCCTTGCAGAGTGATCTATGTGTCCTGTAAAAGAAAGTATCATCTTCTGTCCCTAAAATTTTGATGAGATTTAAATACTTTTAAGACTAGGTCACTATATGGAAATCTTATTAACAAAACTAGCTACCATGCAAAACTAGCTAAAGTACTTAAAAGGTTAAAGTACTTAAAGTTTCATTAGCCAAAGTAATCACCAAGGTTTTAAATCGGGGTTCTTGACCATTACATACGCTGATATGTTAAAGTCGCCCAAAACATACCACAACCACAATTTTGGCCTATTCATTGCATTTGCCCATAATACTTTGAAACATTGAGGTTTTGAGAGTTTGTGAAATCTGGACTATAATTTTAGCCTCATTTTCCCATAATAGTTTCCGCTACTTAAAACCATGGTAATGACCACCTATGAAGCACCGACACTTCAATAACCTTCATGTATCCGTGGCCGATACTCACACTCTCCGATACTTCATCAATACGTACCTATGAAACACCGACGCTTCAATAACCTTCATGTATCCGTGTCTGACACGTAGCCGATACTCACACTCTCCGATATTTCATTGATACGTACCCATAGCGTATCAAAATTATAATTTTGAAAAATAAATAATTTATAAATTCGATACTTTCTAGATACTCTCCACTATTCTTAGAATATTTTCACGATACCTCATGAACACCCAACATACCACAGAATAAGATTTTAAAAGAGAGAAAGACATAACACAATCAATTAAGTAGAAGAGAGAAACATAATATGCAATCTACCAAGTGGACTTGTAGGAAGAGAAATAAAACAAAACACGCGTATAACATAAAGAATGAATAGAAAATGCATATGCATATATTGATCATCGATTAAACAGAATTCATCATCTTCCGAAAATTCATATGTTTATTATGTTTTATAGATTTTATGAACATATTTTATATGTGTATCTCAAGAGTATCGTACATTTTCAAGAAAATCTGTATCCACATATCGTATCCGATACTCGTATCGGTCCTTCATAGATGACTGCCACATTTACTCACATATTCTCTAGATTGAAACTCATCGATTTACCTTTATTATCAGCAAAATTGGAGTGATAATGCATCCTAGTAGCCTCAAGCATCTTAGAAACCTCATTAGCACTCTCAAAAGCATTGAGGAAATGATCATCCACTTCATTAAATATCTTAATCACATTAACACTCTTCTTCTTTCCACTACTCCCCTTCCCCTCCACCACCACCACCGATTCCGCCGCCACAACAACAGGTGGCGCCACCACTTCCTCTTCATTGTGCTTCTCTTCAAACACGTTCCTATGAATTTCCTCATTCTCAATCCTCGTTCTACCTCTGTTCATTGAATCACTCTCCTCTTCTTCAATTATAGTCTCAACCGAGTTCGAACCTGGTTGGTTCAATTTGATCTCAGGCATTGTAACGAAGCGTTGGAGAGGTGAGGAATGAGGAAGAGGAGGAGGAGGTGGTGGTGGAATTTGAAAGGATTGTTGTGAAGCGGAGAACGGTGGTGGAACGGAGGAGGAGGAGGAGAATTGAGAATAATTGATTTTGATTTCACCTTCGATGAAATCAAATAAGGCAGCGCCGGTGGATTTGAGATAGGTGGAGTAGGAGGAGTGTGCGGCGGCGAAGGCGTTGCGAGCGGCGACGGCTTGTTGGATGAAGAGTTTACGGTTCAAACACCGTGTAACTGCTTCTTCGTTCTTGATTTTGGAGTCGGAGCATCCCATTATTCCTCACCGGTAAGGAACTAATCTCGATTTCTAATTATCATTACAACAAATAAGTGTCATTTTCGGAATATCATAACAAATAAGTGTCGTTTTCGGAATCAAAAGAAGTGTTGTTTTCGGGAATTGAAAAATTAAATAAAAAATGGGAGAGAATGTGAAATTTGTGAAGAGAGGGGAAAGGGTCGTGATGTGAAGAAGCGTAAGGGTTAAGGCAACGAAACGGTGTCGTATTGTTAATACTGTAACTGAAAGAAGAAAATATTGGGATTTGTTAGATAAGAGTGGGATTAGTGATTGAAGGAATTAGTTAACGAATGTGATTAATGATTCACCAAAGTTTTGGAATGAGGTGAAGAATAGTAATAATATATGGTTTTATAATCATCAACAAATTAAAAATAAATGTATGACTTTATGAATCATACATGTAATATTCTTATATTTATAGAAGGTTCTTAATTTAGTTTTTAAATTGCAAATTATACAATTTAATAATTTGTGATCTATTTAAGATTGATGATGATATCATGTCATAGATTTACATTTTATTTTTACAATATTTTATATTGGAGGTGACACTGACATTCAATTGAATTTGAAAGGAAAACACATCATTTTTTAATTAAAACACAATATGATATGCTTATTTACCAAACTCTAGAATACAATAAGGATGAAATCAAGTCCCAAAAAGAATTGGAGTGTGAGACTATATTTTTTATGAATACAATTGTATATGCATTCATTCATTATTATACGGATCGTTAATGAAAAATCGAATATATTGAACTGTAAATTAAATATCTAGCACAATTTATTACATTTGACATTTATTATATATAGACTACACATTACAAATGATAAGAAAATGGATTGATAGATATGGAGTGCCTATCAACACGCTAACAAATAATAAAATAAATATTGTGCTATTTTGAAAATATAAAGAAGAATAAAGTTTCATTGTCCAATATTTAAGTAAATTTTAATATAATTATTATGCCAATATAGTTTTATCCTTAATTTGACCCTCAAATTATTTGGAAATATTTAGATCCTTCCTTAAGAAAGATAATTGTAATCAAATTTTTGTTTTGTTGTTTATATATAAATATATTACAAGATATTATGATTTTCTAGTATTTCAAGCAAATATTGGTGTAAGTTGCCTAATTGTTAAGAAACACTCAAGGGATAATAAGTATTTAAAATTAAGTGTATTTATATAGTAAAAGACATGACAAACTTTAATCCACAATGTTTTGCTAAGGATTGACGTATAGACGGTTCCAATTTGAATTCCAATTTTTTTTTGAAATTAAACCACACTGAATAAAAAAAATATGGTTTGATTTAGTTTCATGATTCAATTTAGTTTTTCCCCGAAAGAACTGGTTACATTCGGTTCTATTCATAATTTTAATGGTTTAGAAACATAGAGTGCTCTAGCTAGTAGGGGTGAGCAGGATCCGACCCTACCCGCTTACTCGGTATGGCCCGATCATGATCGGGTCTGAAAAGGGTCGGGTCTCATCAGGTCAATGGTCAGGTTCGGATTCACAAATTAGACTCATACAATATCTAGGGCCGGGTAGGGACCAATCATGACCCGTCCCCCATGGTCACTCACAGATGATGTTTGTATGTGTCTATGTTCAAATATATAAAAAGTAACGATATCTTTTTGGTCAAAAATATCATTGATTTTCTAATTTTTCATCATATATATACATGTTTAATAATATATATACACATATATTATTTTATATATCAAATTACATATTCACAATAATAAATAAGATTTAGAAGACTTTATGTAAAATGAGTATACATTATATTTAATCGGGTCTAGGTTTAAAGGCCGACCCTGTGAATATTTAGGGTCGGGTTAACTCCGGATCTAAGGCCGAGTCCGGGTTCAGAAAAATGGTCTAAACAACATTTAGGGTCGGGTAAGGACAAGCCTTAACCCGACCCACGCTCACCCCTACTAGTTGGAAACACTTTAGGAATGTCCACCTTATTCATATAAACTTAGGTCCAATGTTATTAAAACCGTACCGATTATCAAACTGATCAGGGTACTGGTATAGTGATATAGTGGTTCAATCAGTGGTTCAGTAATTAAACAGCATACCGGTTAAATTGGACATACTTGCTTATATATATATATATAAACCTATAACAAAAAATTTCAAATAAGTAGGTATTCAGATTTATAATTCATATTCATAATCTACTCCAAATTCACACAAACAAACAATATTAAGTCTTTAACAGAATCAAAGTCTAAAATGCAAAACATATATTAATCGAAAATTATCACTTAACAAACGCAAAATACAAATAATGACACAAGTATCAATCATTGAAGTTGAAGAATTGGTGAAAAATTGAAAAATTGAAATTAAAAAAAAAGTAATGTACAAACCGGCTGGTTTAAACCGGTTCACCGATTTTCACCGGTTTTGACCAGTTCTATTGCATATGCGGTATAACATACGTACCGTACCGTTAGGGGTCCGGTTCACCGGTTTTCCAGTTGAACCAACCGGTACGGTACGGTTTTTATAACGTTGTTTAGGTCCTTCTGTTTTAGTTTATTTTAACTTTTCACTTAAACAAATATATTTGTTGTCTTATTAGTTCAATGTAACATCCCTATAAAAAGATAAATTGAATTAGTATTAATTAATATGTATGATTATCTCCTTATATGAAATGTTTGATGTATTAGCTTTTTTTAGAACAACAAGTGTTAAATAAATAAGTTAATAACGTTATTCCGATGTAAAAATATTACAATAATATATGAGGACAGGTTATTTAATTAAGTATAATCAGTGGTAAAAATATCCCAACCCATGGATACATGTAGAAATACCTATAACCATAATGGGTACTCGCAAAAATAATTCATGGATGAGAACGAGTATTATGTGAATAATGGGTATCCGCGTATATATTTTATACTTAATTATTATTAATTTAAGATTATATTCATGTATTTTATTATTATTTCATAATAAAATTTAGTAACATAACTATAATCATAAAATTATCATATTATTTAAGTAATCATTATTTTTATATATTAATTATTGTAATATATATATAATTAAAATTAAAATTCTGTTGGGTACCTGCAAATACTCGTTACCCACACAAATATCCGTAAATAGCGTGGGTATGAGGATAAGAATAATTTAAGAATGTCATTAACAGGGAATAAAGTTTTTATTGAATAGTAAGTAGGAAATTGAGATAATTTATAAATAAGAGTAAGGAGAGACTAAGACCAAATTATTCAACCATTGTGTGATTTCTTGTTTTCTAATTAATTTTTTCAGTAACCGTTGAACTGGATCGAACTTAATCATTTATTTCAAATTTTGGTTGTCTTCTCACTGAGAAAAAAACAATGTGATTCGAACAAAATTCAATTTGATTTGGTTTCTTTAGTGAAAAACCACATGGACCAAACCAAACCATTTATGCTTGATTTGATTTGGTTACGATTTCTTTACTGCAAACAACATGAAACAAACCAATTCATCGTGTTTAGATTTATTCTTAAACTATATTGAAAATTGAACTAAACTGTTACACCCTTAATTGAAGTCAAACTCATCTCATTATTCTTAAAGTATGTTCAGATTTATTCTTAAACTTACCGGAGAAAAGAATGTGGTTTTTCTTTTCGTTATAAGGGTTTATCAAAAAAAAAAAAAGTAAGGAGATACAAATATCATTGAATGTGGTTTCTTTTTAGTTATTTTATAGCAATTTCCTCTCCGATAGTGGAGAGTGGTCTAATTCCCTTAATTGACACCAAAATTCATTATAAAAGCACATGTTCGCCATAACTGAGGAAGAAACAAAAATAGTCCAAAACCATTAAAACACCCCAATAGACTCTATTATGGGTGTTCACGGTCAATTATGGCCCGTTATGTTAAGATGTCTGATCCAAATATTATATGTGATTTTAGGTTGGTTTGAATAAATTTTTTGTAAAATGTTGAAATTGCACGTATATTCAAAACTCATAAAAAATGGTATTGTTGGCTTATGAAGTAAATGATATACACTTCCAAATTTCAAGTATAATAATGTATATTTCAAACCTCAATAACTAATTTTGTGGGGGTGAATACCATAATAAATATAGTTCTATTACTTCAAGATATCCCTTAAAAGTGTTACAAACTTAATGATGACAACCTCTAGGGGGTGCCTTATTTTGGATCGTTTATTTTTCTTGAAAATGAATGAGAGTGTTGCAAAATAGATTTGGTATGTTTAGTTCACGGTTTGTGTATGGTTTAAGTATATGTATACCACAGTTTAGAGTGTTTGGACACGATTTGTGTATGAACATAGGAAAATGTTAAGGAATGATATAATGGAGGCGCCATAAGGAAGAATCCTTGATAAGCAATGTAGTTCGCCACAAGGAATGATTGTTGATAAGAACAAGATTAAGGCGTCACACCAAAGGTGATAAGCCTTAGAATGACACAAACAAAGGTGTTTGATGAGTTCAAGGTACTTGGCTCGGCCAAGCTTGCTTAGGAGTCACACTCAACTAAAGGCAATTAATTCCCAAAATAATCCAAATGTTTATTCATGAATAAAAATTGATTACAAATAGTGTGTGGTTGGCCCACTAGGCTTCCACGAAAATAAGGCAACAAAAAAACGCATAAAATTAAACTAACTTAACATGCAATTGACTAGGTTCAATGAATCTCCTAACTTGGCACACATTCCACACGACTTTGGCATTTGAATGTGCATACAGTTTTGGCTTTTAAGTTTGCCATGCTTGCATAAGATTCTTCTAAAAAAAGGAACAACTTGATCACTTGGTTAGCTAGAATCTCTCTCACATGGGTGGTATGAGTTTGAGTCCAATTTGAACTCCTCCAATGGTTCCCACACGGCTAGAGACTTGCACAACATATGCACCACACTTTCAACCACCTCTACATGCCTTGCACCAATTTGGTTTAGAAGCCTAACCACATGGTTGCCAAGTTTATCCATGCCTAATATTTTGCCAAAATTCTCTTACCCGCCTAGTACATCTCCATATGGCAAGCCATAGGATTTGAATATACTTTGAACAAGTCTTGACATGGAGATCTCATATGGTTGCAAAAATATAGGACACACCTAGCATTTCCCAAGCAAGATCATGATTTGAAAAATTGACCCATTCGGCCATTTTGAATTTGAATTTCAAATGGTCACGCCTATGCCTAGCGGCTTGGTACACACGCCTAGCATGTTGGCCTGCGCCCAACTCCATGCGTCCAGTTCCATGCGCCCACACCCAATGCCTCGCTTCATGCACCCAATCCCATGCGCCCAGTCCCATTCCCCTAGCTATATGCGCCCACGCCCAACGCCTAGCTTCATGCGCCTAGCCGAGACTCCACACGCCCAACTTGATTAGGCTACTTCCACTCGGCCATGAAGGCCTTTTTACAAGCCATTACATTGAAAATGTTCCTAAGTCAAAGTACATCATTTATTTGCTGAAATAAATAAATAAAATGTCCTAACTAAATGTGAGAGAATAATTCTCACTTTATTGAAAATAACTAAAAAAATTCATAATTATCCTCCAAGGATGGGGACTCAAGGTGACTCTTTTCCTTGGATGGTGTGACTTGTTGGCTTAGGTTTCTCTTGAGTCAAAGGTAAACTTGATTTCTTGAAGGTCTCCCCTTGTTAGCTAAGAGCGTCATGCTTCATTTTTGTCCTTACCCTAGTATAAGGCTTCATAGGTCTTGCATGATGGCTTGACTAGTAGATTACCCTAGTTGAATCGATCGATTTCTAAAAAATGAATCGAACACAATCCAAACACATTCGGTTTTTGCAGTTTCATTCTATTTTAGATCGATTTTCGGTTTTATTTTTGGATAGGTTTAGATTTGAATAACCCTAGACTCTATAATGGACAAGAAATATGTCTATTTGTCCAACAAAACATTTGGTAGGTGGATGAATAAAAAATTAAGACAAGAAATTATAAGTCCTTCTCAACTTTATTAATTTATTATTTTGGATCCATTGATTTACTAATAATTATAAACATGGCACTTATTTTCATTGTGTTTCTCATTTTAAAGTATTTGTAAAAAACATTTCAATATTTTCTATAAATAATAAATTTAGTAAAACTAAAATGACATGCTTATAAACACATATTATAGGAGAATACTAAGGAATATTTTGAAGAATTTTTTTTTATTTCGAAAGTTCTCAACTTCAACCTTTCATAAAAAATTTGTCAAATTTTAAAAAGTTTAATAATATTTATATACTATTAGCGTGTCGACAGACAGTTCGTCTCTGTCGACCCGCATTCTTATTTTCTTATATTAAGTATTCAATTTTTATATATTTTATTTTATTCAATTAAAATGTTTTTGTATTAAGAGTACTTTATGTTAAAAAATGTATTTATTATAACTCAATTTAAGGTGAGATAGATATTTTATGTGCTAATGAAAGTTACTTAGGATTATATGGTTTTTTTGGTATAAATTAAAAAATATAAGGGCAAAATAGGAAAATAGAAATTACAATATAGTGGTAGTTATTTCATGTTTTGACTTTATATATAGTATAGATTAATATAAATTTTGTTACACTCATAATACATCATTAATCACTATTGGTTTCTATTACTTTCGATTGGAAGTCAATAATAATTGATAATGTATGGAAGATATACAAAACAGTGACAGTATCTGTGTATAATATTAAATCCATTTAAAAATGAATACGGATCCTCTGATGTATTGGAGGGTCCAGAACAGCAATAGATGACAACACGTGGCACTTAAAATTTTTTAACAGTATAGATTTAAAGTTATTTTTAATTAAAACATTTTTTTTAACATTTCAAGCAATTTGAGCCTCACATCCAGTACTGGAGAGGATCCCAACTCTTTAAAAATAGATAGATAGATTCTCTTACTTTTGTGAGGCGATAGGGTAAACGTCGTATTGTGTTGTGTTCTATAACTTTCTCTGTCGTTTCTTGATTCAGACCAAACCCTAACGCAACCATGTCGTCCAAACAAGGTGCCATGATTCTTCTCTCTCTCTCTCTATATCTTCAATAACTCTTATTTCTCATATTCCATTGATTCCTATTAATCAATAAGTTATTTCTTTTACTCAAATTCAAGATTTGTTGATAAGTATTAATGATGTTGATTTTTCAGTTTGTGTAATTGAATTTTTGTTTTCATTGGTTATTTAGGTGGAAAAGCTAAGCCTTTGAAGAAACCCAAGTCTGATAAGAAAGATTACGACGAGGTATAAATCATTGAAGTTTTGTTATTTTCTAAACATAAATTTGTTATTTTTAAATGGGTGTAGTGAAAGAACATATTTTTAAGGATGATGCTGTTTGTTCCTTGAATCCTTAATAAAATTAAGGAAGAGAGAGCATAGAAGGATGGGGTAGGGCTTAATTTTATTATATGGCATCTTGATTTTTGTATGGAGTTCAGCTATTCAATGATGACACTAAATTCAAATCTTCAGATTGGAGTTTTGTTGTTTTCATTCTTTTTTTCCTCGCGTCGTTCAATCCATGTAGTCGTTTGATTCATGTAGTCGACCCCACCTAATGAAATAAAACTTATTGGTGTTGTTTTGTTAAATTTGTGTTTTGAAGGAAGAGAATTTTAAAGGTTGTTTTGGTTAGAGAATAAAGATGGAGAAAAGAAGTGTGAGGAAGGTTTTAGTTTGATTATTGGGGTTTTTTATACAACTTTCTTATGGTTTGATCTTATTGCTATGTTTCGAACATCGAAAATCATGAGGACTTCAGTTGTATAATGATACACTAATTTGGTAGAGAATTAGAAAATTAACAATAAGCTTTAAGGTAAGAGGGGGTGAGAAATATGAGTTGGTCTTAATTTGATTGTTGGTGTTTTTTGATATAAAATTTCGCCAAGGTTTGTTTTTAAATCCTAGAACTAGGAACGAGTTTTCTCCTGAGTTCTTAACAATTTTTTCAGAGTGGAACTTGACATTATATGCCGGTAGGGTAAGGCGATTTGTGATTCTGGTTGATTTCAGATGCTTTAATCCCGTTGCTATTGAACAGGACAATGAACTTTTAGTTTCTTGCCTTTGTTTTTTGGCATGCATAATTGTTTCGGTCAAATTGTTCCGAGGTAATTTTGTGTGTTGAATGCTGCTCTCTTTCACCCCTTAAGATATTCTATTTACTGTCCATGATCAGTCTTCTAGAAGAGTTGTTGTTTGATGACCATATTAGTTTGTTTCCTACTTCTGTTTTTCACTGTAGGCATTAGCTTGTTTCTCCCTCGTTATTTTGCCCAAACAAAAAAAGGGCGACCCAGTGCACGAGGCTTCCACATAGTGAGATCTAGGGAGGGGAGATGTACGCAGTCTTACTCCGCAAGCACCGAGACTGTTTCCAGGATTTGAATCCGTGACCTGATAGTCACTAAGCAACATATAAAATGAATTGCATGCAAATTGTAGTAGGAACTTTACTTGGTGGCTTCATTTATAGAATAAACCCTTTTGAGGTCAGGATCAGATGATGGATTTTGAAGCATGATTTTCGAAGAATTCCATGAATAAACCAATACAATATATCTTTAATTGTTTGTTTGTTCTGAAATATTAGTTTTTACTTCATAGCAAGATTGTTATATGATTTCATGTTGCCTGGGTCCATTTACTCATACAAACTCAGAAACAGTCTCATATGAACTTTTACATCCGTTTGTGACCTTCCAATTTATTTGTATCATTTTTTCGGTAGGTCGACATGGCTAACATTCAAAAGAAAAAGGAAGAAGAGAAGGTCAGATACTGTATTTCAATTCAATGCATTCTACTTTCAATTGATTTGTTTGAGTAATTTTCTTGTTTACACTTAATTCTGTTGCATATACTGAACAGGCGCTAAAGGAGTTGAAAGCAAAGGCGTCACAGAAGGGAAGTTTCGGAGGTTCCGGGCTCAAGAAAAGCGGAAAGAAATGAAGACTTAATCACGATTATAACCGTATACGTCTATCGTTAAGCTCTATAATTACAATTGTTACCATTAAGACATTTCTTTTATTGTGGTACTGAACCTAGGTGTGTCATGATGTAAAGCACAATAAGTTACTTGTTTGTTTTGTGTGTTTACTTTGTGACCCATTTGGGTCTTGATGATTACTAATCTATTTAGTGTTGTGGCTGTGCTGTGGCAGAGTTGTTAAAGAAATAATAGTTTTTCTTAGTAACTTCTAACTAGTGTTGTCAAATGGCGGCTACTCCATGGCAGAGTGGTGGTGGTTCCAGGCGGAAGGTCATTTGCCTTTTGGAAAAGCCATTAAATGGCGATATCCGACATTAGGTGATTTCGGGCCGTCATGGTGGTGGGCTTTTTAGGTTTTCAGGTTTTTAAGAGTAATATTAATTTTAATGATTTAGTGATCATGAGGCTAGAGGTTAAACGGTAAGGTTGTTGTTTAATGGCTACGAAGTTACATGTTCAAAAAATTCTAAAAACGGACTTTGTGCTTGTATGGGTAACGATAAGTATATCTAACATTCGTAAACCCACTAAGTGAGAGTATCGTGTACCGGAAAGTTATTTTTAATAATCTAGTTGCCTTTTGTATCAATGCTATGTAATTTATGCCTTCTTAGTAATTTGCTTAGCGCCTCTTAGGTATGTGAAATGACCTTATTATCTTAGCAATATTGACCACAAGCTCAATAATGAGACACTTCCCCACAAAGTGTGCTTTTGGTACAAATTATGCTTTAATTTTAGTTTATAAACTGCGAAAATTATAATCTGTTTATCTTTTGGTACTATAGCTGAAAACTGAATATAAACCAAGAGAATAATGTATCTCCTCATATCATGAGATAATTTATCTCCTCCAGCCAGTAAAAGAATGATATGTGTATTGTTTTGTTTAATTTTAGAAATATTTTTTCAGAAAATGATTAAATGGTACACATGTCACAATTTTAGTGGTTGGAGGAAATAATTTATATCCTTATACCAGGAAATATATTATTCTCATAAACTAATCTGTTTTGTTTGAGTAAAGTATAAAGATTGTTTTTTACATAATAAATTATAGAAAATGGTATAAGGTTAATTGTCTATGTTATAATTATTTTAGTTGGTTATTACACTATTTTTAGATATATATATTTTTTAATATTTATCATTATATATATTTTTACTATAAAATTTTAATTTTTTAATATAGCATAACAAAAACTAAGAAAATATTAAAATAAAATACAATATAAAAACGAAAATCAATATTAAAAACAATGTAACATAATTCGCAAGATAGATAATACACTAATGTTAAGTTTTACACAAAAGTTTTAATAATCGGGCAAGGATCCACTTACTCAAAGAGTAAGTTTTTTTAACTTACTTCAAATTTTAACCATCAATTCTATAGAAACTCAATGGTTTAGATCTACCCACTAATTTAAATCATTGAATTTTCCTAGAATTAATGGTTAAGATGTGGAGTAAGTTTAAAAAACTTACTCTTGGAGTCAATGAATCTCTCCTCTTAATAATCTCATCCCTAATTAAATCTCGAACAAGACACATGTGTTTAGAAGATATATTATCCATGTGTATATCACCATATGATCATCAACCATCTTAAACTCAAAATCTGAAATGCTATTTTGTCTAATAAAATTATGTATTGTCATTATAGCAATAAATAGTTGGACCCGAATAGAACATTCAAATTTGGACATGTGATGCAAAATTACAAATCTATTCTTTCAAACACTGAAGTTCCTTCTATGGTGTTCCTTAAACTAGAGTGATGACAATTGAAAACTTCATTCTAACTATTAAATCCAATAGCTCGCTTGAATTCAGGAAGATGATTTCGCTCACATTCATATGGCCCCAAGTATCCAGGGGGTGTTGGATAACCAACATCTACCAAATAATATTTACATGACAAATAATTAAAAAGTTGAAAAGAAATTAGAACTCAATAATATTAGTAAGATTACAAATAGTATTAATTAAAATGAAACTATTGAAGGAAATTGATTATCAAACCATTCGGAGGATGCTGAAATTTTAAGTTTCTATCACAGAGTGGCTTCATAAAAAAATCTAGCATCATGTACTCTCCCTTCCCATTCTGGCAATGCAAATGTGAAGCACATATCCCAATCACACACATCCATGACATTCTGACTCGTTTACCCATTTCTACCTATATATTTTGCATGCTCAGTTTGAGGCACTACACAAGGAACATGAGTTCCAACAATTGCTCCAATGCAATTTTTGAAATGCAAATACTTCGGTTTATATTGAATCCTTGAATGAATATTATTGAAATTAAGATCTTGTGGCTTGACCAGTTCCATGGATAACTTCAAACAAGCCACTAAAACTTTGTGGAAACATCTAATAACAGTTTCACCTGAGTGTTGAAATCTTTCTTATATAATTCTATTGCATACTACATGTCCAACAACAAGCATAAACATGCCAACCATTCCAAACACCCCCATATTTCCAGTATACTTTAATCCATGTTCAACTAATTTATCATAAAATTATGTAAAAACATGTTTTTCCATTCTAAAATTTTCATAATAATTAATAATGGATGCCATGGCCAGATAATAGTTTTTGAACCCATCCATGCCCCATTAGGGCAGTAGTTCGACATGGTTGTTTAAACAAATATTTCAAGCTATGATCAACAATCAATACAACACTAGTTGCTAGTAGAAGTAATATATCATCTTTTGGATTGTCAAAATCTTCTTCATTTGAGTTATTTTGATACTATGATGAGCTTGTGATAACCATTTGTAAAATAGTAAGACCTTTTCTTGCAAACATCATTTTATATGTAAGTTTTTGGCTATCAAAGCATATTAACACAAATTAAGTACACATTGCAAATATAAAATAAAATAGTTGATATTATTAAACACACATGAGTTTGTGAATTAAAGGAATATACTTCCTAAGGACTAATAATAATAACAACCAACATTAACAACTACATCATATATCAATAGTTTACCCCTTGGAGAATCAATTTCATATAACAAAAAACAAAGCTTTGAGTCTTCATATCCTTGAGCCACATTTAGTTTCCTTAATTATATGTCTCTCAAGACATGGCTGGATTGAACAAGTAATTCGGAACCAGGTTTCATGCTAGACAGCTTCTTAACATCATGGATGACATTGACAATAGAATAAGGATCACTCAACTCTTCATTTATATCAATGATAGGACCTCTAGTGCGAGACTAAACTGCTCCTAGTATTTTATCAAGGTAATTGCTCAACTTCTTATGTTTTACTTTCTTACTTTCTTTCCGTGACATTGAACCACCAATTTTTATTTTCTTTCCATTAAAGAACTACCTTGAGAGTAGTTAAATTTAAATTTTTTTAACTCATTAGTACAACCAATACTAGGATCACCACCACGAATACTTGCACCAATAGTTGGGTATTCACTATCCCCTTAACCCCTATATGAGTCCGAGTTTTGAAAGTTGTTGGATAATACACCTGAGGATGGTGCTCATGCTTGTTCATCAATGGCTATACTAGAAGCAAATATTGATGTCAATTTATATTTAAATTTTAAACCTTTCTTTTTGAATTATTTTGCTTCAGGTTACTCCTACAATTACCAAGATACAATTATTAAGATAACCATCAATGTAATAAATAATTATCACACTTTATTTATCCAATCTCAATGTTAAAACTTACCAAGTTTTTTCTTTCCCACCACTCAACGGATGCTTCAAAGTTATTTTCTCACGATTCCAATCTAGTCGAGTTTCCTTTCCAAATATTTTATACCATGTTTGTCATTTTTTATGTTTTCCTACTTGTTCTTAATTTGACCATTATCAAGTGACATTTCATTGACAATCTTAAAATTTTTCTTAGCTTTCGTCCACCCAGTTGATGTCAAGCCCGTACCGGTCTGTTCCACTAAATTTGTTTGCTCTATAACACAATCAATTAAAAGCTCAACAAAACTATCTTCCCATTTTGAGAATTTTCTTTCTCATTCATTAGAGGGATGATCCACTGAAGACTTATTTTTCTCTTAAACATTTTTCATCCTATTTGTGGAGTTAAACTACTCACATTCCGAACATGATAACTTATTTTAATCACTATTGACAAAAAAAGAAAAGAAAAGAAGACACATTTGTGATATAGAGAAAGATATTAAATTGTAGAAATGTAGGGTAAACAATAATTGAAGATTTTGAAGTTAATAGTGTGGTGATTGACCATGACATGACAACACTATACACAATTATAGTTTATCCAAAGTAAATATTAAATCCTAAGTCTGAACATGTATTCAACTATCCTCTTGTGCTTATAACTTCATTCTATGCTTTATATTTGGCACTTTGTGTTTTTAGTTATATTTATATACATTGGCCTTGTATTGAGATCCTAAGCTGCTGCATACCATTTTAACTTTGGTATGCATAAACTTTGCCTCACTGTGTACTGATTAAAAGCACATTTATGTTAACAAACTTTCTAATGTTTAGTTTTAACAAAATGCTACCGAACTTTCTTCAACACTATGAGATTTCTTAGTTTAAAATGTGTTTTCTTAGTTTAAAATGTGTGTTGCTACCAGTGTTTAAAATTGCGGGCCACATCACCTGATGCGGCTGCAATATTGCGGCTGCGGTGACCGCTGCAACCGCATCACACCGCAATTGCGGTGTGACTCCAAATCACAATAATGTGACTGTATCGGGCCGCAACCCAACCGCATCAGACCGCATTTGGACCGCATCAGGCCGCATCGGACCGTATCCGGCCGCATCAGATTCTAAAATATTGTTTTAATCATAAAATAAATCACACTGAAATGGCCGCAATCCGCATTTCAACGGCCACAATAACCGCAATTGCAGTAACTGCAACCGTTACCGCAATCGCGACCGCAATTTAAAACACCGGTTGCTACCTTTGTTTTTTAGTTGTATCACTAGTTGCTTGTATGGGGCTACTTTGATTTTGAACAAGACATATTAAGCAACTAATGATAATACAAATTCCTATTTTCTCTATGTATTTGTAATATTTTTCAATAAGAATAAACTACATAACACATTCCTACATAATGCACATTGTTAAGCGTGTAGATATTGATTGAATACTTCGAAAGCCTCCCTTTTTCTTTCATTTAAGGAAACACATGCAAGGGGTAGTTTTCATGAAGAGATTATAGTGTTTGGTGGAAGAGTAAAAAAGATGAGAGAAATAAAGTTATGATGAGTAAAATAGGAAGTGGAAAAATTGGAAAAATATAATCTAATAAAAAATAAACCAACCCATGATTTTGGAACTTCTACTTTTGGCTTATTTTTTTTAAAAAAATTGAGTTTATTATTTCATTTGTTTATCAAACATACATAATTTGTACTTTCAGTTTTTTTTTCAAAAAATAAGTATAATCTAAAAAAATAATCTACCCCATGGTCAAAGTCTCAATATCTTTGTATATTAAATAAATTTATATTCGGTTTTTTTCTTCACGATTTTAAGAATAAATTTGTTGTAAAAGATTTTAAAAAGTTAGAAGTTATAAAGTTTTAATTTTATTTATATTATTTGTCATTCATTTTAGAATTTTTTGTCATTCATTATTGTGATACATAATCTTATTATTATAGTGAGTGTTATGAGAACTAGACTAGGCGGTCTGACCGACCCGATCGCTGACCGAACTTGAAAATGACTTTGGTTTGCAATCTTAACTAAATGAGTAGTTTGACTCATTTGAATTGGAGAAATTTTGGTCCGACGGTGGTAAACCTGTTTAAACCGGAATAACTCATTAAGTGAATAACAAACGATTCACTTAATTAAAAAATTGAACATTACTTTAATTTTTTTTTAATTTGGTCCAAAAAAATATGAAAATATGTTAATTCAATATAATTATACGTAATTATTAATTATATAAATTTTTACATTTGTATATAATTATATATTTATGAGAAGAGATCCACTTGCTCTAAGAGTAAGTGGAAAAAACCTACTTCACATCTTAGACATTCATTCTTGAATAATCCAATGACTTGAATTAGTGAATAGATCTAAACCATTTGATTTTCCAAGAATGAATGATTGAAATGTGGAATATATTTTTTCCGTAGTGTAATCGATTACGAGTATTTTTTAAAAAAAAAATAAACTAATACAATTTTAAATCTGAGCCCTCCATTTTTTTTATTACATGTGTCACAATATGAGGGCTCACTGGCCTCTCCATTACAGGAGAGGAGCCAAACTCATTATAACTATATGTATGTATCTAAGGAAAATTTAAATTAAAAAAAATAGTTTGTGTAGTTGTAACACCAAAAAACAAAAGCAATTACACAACAAGGAACACCATTCAACAAACTTTCCATGTCAGTGTGACTTTACCTCTGCCCCCACATCCAATGGCAAGCTCTTTAGTTTGCAGAAACTTGGGGAAGTATCAACCCGGTGGAGTCATATTTCAATTAGAGAAATGAAGCATGTAAACATCACACCAATGAAACATGGCCTTTCTGCGCTTTGTCTCCTACCTGAAGCAGCGGAGAAATTATTAGGTCACTCATTATTCTATTAATTCATAAACAACGCAATTCATAAATTACTTTACCTTTGCTCATTTCACTAAGCTTAATCCTACTAATAGCATTGATCCTAAAATCACAATGCATCACTATCCACAACTAATACGTTTTCAACATATTTAGGATTAATGTCAATTTAATCTAAACATCAATCTAACATTTAGGATTAAGAAAAGTGAAAAAATTAGGGATTTCAACATATTTGGGGAAAACAATAAAAAAAATTAGAAAAATGAAATTAGAGATTTAGGATTAATGATTATAGTATAAGAATCAACTAATTTAGAGATTTTTACTCAAAATTGAAGAGAATCATGTAACGCCTCAATTTACTAACACGGAAAAATTTCAATTCTTTTCTAACAGACTAAATTCTCAAAAGATATACTCCTAAAGATTCAATGCTATCAAAATTCACTCTAAAAGTATGAGTGCAACAATAGCAGAAAAATAGTACGGTAATTCCATAGCAATGGTTTTTACACCTTTTCGTCAATTAAACCAAATATCTAAAACATAATGAAACTCCCATAAAAGGGTCCAAATATCAACATAAATAATTCCTTCAAAATCATAACAAAACACATGCTAAACTCCAAGGCAAACTAATTCACTTCAAGATTCTGATGCCTCTTATTACTTGACTCCACCTACAATCCGATTACCACGGATTGAGTAAACAAGACAACAAAGAGAGAGTCAGTCATTAAATACATGCAATATATAACATGGTGGATTTAAATAGAATAATAACATTAGAACGTAGAAAAACAGGAACCACACATCATTACAGCACAACACATCCATAATTTACAATGAACCCTTTATGATAACCATACCATCCATCTATAGTATAACCAACTCGCAACCATCCGAACCACAATAAAAAATCCACACTACAAGTGCATACCCAAAATCCATACCACGAAGGCATGTCAAAATCCATACCACGAAGGCATGTCAAAATCCATACCACGAAGGCATGTCAAAATCCATACCACGAAGGCAGGTCAAAATCCATACCACGAAGGCAGGTCAAACTCCATACCACGAAGGCATGTCAAACTCCATACCACGAAGGCAGGTCAAAATTCATACCACGAAGGCAGGTCCAAATCCATCATAGTCAAACATACCATTCACATCAGTAAGACTAACGCGGTTAAATATGAAATTCATGAGATTTCCCGTTTAATCGTGTTAGCCAATTGAAATCCTCCAACTAGTGAGTGTCGTTGGAGTTTCCAATGTCACGATTCTAATACCACAAGGTTTAATGCTGTTCACTCACCTGAGTAGTCGCTAATGCTTGCACTAAAGCTCAGTTGCGTTCTCTGCCGTCTCCTCCAACCTTAGGGTCTTTCAATCCAACACAACACAATTACAACATATCAATTTACACATCAAAACATTAATAATACTAACCAATAATCCTACAACACAAGAAAATATTATCCATTCATTTCATCTTCTACAAAAAGGTTTCCCTAATGTTGCTA
This sequence comes from Lupinus albus, assembly GCA_009771035.1. Taxonomy (NCBI): domain Eukaryota; kingdom Viridiplantae; phylum Streptophyta; class Magnoliopsida; order Fabales; family Fabaceae; genus Lupinus; species Lupinus albus. The sequence continues at coordinate 12,518,606 of CM019999.1, forward strand.
TGACTCCACGGTTTTGAAAACAACTTCCCACACACCCATTTCGAAAAACAACTCATCCTCTATGAGTTTTACAAGGTTTTCTAAAGCAAAACGGTGCACAACTCCTCAAACCATTTCGAAAAACAACTCATTCAACCCTAAGAGAGGCTAAGTTAAGCAATTTACCTCTTCTCCGGCCTCTTTCTTGACTCTAAGGGTGAGCAACTCCTCAAACCGTTCCTCTTCTCTTTGTTTTTCGAAAAAAATAACCCTTATCCTCACTTGGGATGTCTATTTTATGTTTTCAAGTTTAAGACTCTCGCTCAAGCGAGGGATTCTCGCTCAGGCGACAATCTCACAGTGATATGTGTAATCGATTAGCATATGATGTAATCGATTACAATGTGAAAAAATGCACATATCTGATGCTTTTAATATGTTGTAATCGATTACGAGTATAGTGTAATCGATTACATCATGTAAAATACACAGGTCTGATTAGTTTATCAGCATGTAATCGATTACCAGGATTGTGTAATCGATTACACTGTTTTTAAAAAAAAAACAAAATCTCATAGTGTCAATAGCCCAAAATTGCCATTTCTCGCCCAGGCGAGACAACTCTCGCTCAGGCGAGAATCCTCTAGTATAGCTCAGGATTTCACCCTCCCAGGTGATCCTTTCTTGCTCAAGCGAGACTTCCAGGACTGATACTGTAATTTTAAAGACTCAAAATTAGGATGTTACAATCCTCCCCCCCTCAAAGAATTTTCGTCCCCGAAAATTAACATACCTGCATCGAACAAATGCGGATAGTCCATTCTCATGTTATGCTCCACTTCCCAAGTAGCATCTCCTGTATCTACTTGACTCCATAATACCTTAACCAAAGGAATCTCCTTCCCACGCAACCTCTTGACACTTCGGTCCAAAATCCTTATAGGAGGAGTCCTGAATGTCAAGTTCTCCTTCAATTGTATCCAATCTGGTTCGATAACATGGGATGGATCCCCAATGTGTTTCCTTAGTTGAGACACGTGGAATACATTATGAAGATTAGACAACAATGGTGACAAGGCTATCTGATAAGCAACAGGACCAATCCTCTTCAAAATCTGATACGGTCCAATGAACCTCGGAGTAAGCTTTCGGGTTTTCAATATCCGACCAATTCCTGTGGTAGGGACCACTCTCATAAAAACGTGATCTCCTTCTTGAAATTCAATCGGCTTTCTCCGATTATCATAGTAGCTCTTTTGCCTACTCTGCGATGTCTTCATATTCTCTCTGATTCTCTTAATCTTCTCGGTCGTCTCTTGGACTACCTCCGGTCCTAACACCAAATTCTCCCCGGTCTCAAACCAACTGATCAGAGTTCTACACTTCCTTCCATACAGAGCTCCATAAGGTGCCATTCCAATACTCGAGTGGAAACTGTTGTTGTACGTGAATTCAATCAGAGGTAACATACTATCCCAACTCCCGGGTCGTTCTAACACGCACGCCCTTAACAAGTCTTCCAAAGACTGAATCGTCCTCTCGGACTGACCGTCCGTTTGCGGGTGATAAGCAGAACTCAATTTCAGCTTAGTGCCCAAAGCAGATTGTAAACCATTCCAGAAATTCGAAGTAAAACGAGGATCTCTATTTGAGACGATACTCACTGGAATCCCATGCAACCTTACTATTTCCTTTATGTATAACTCTGCTAACCTTTCCAATGAATACCTTACATTAACCGGTAGGAAATGTGCAGACTTAGTCAATCGGTCTACAATGACCCAAATCGAATCATAACCTTTCTGCGTTCTCGGAAAACCAGAAACAAAGTCCATGGAGATACCGTCCCATTTCCATACTGGAATCTCCAATGACTGAAGTTCTCTCGCTGGCCTCTGATGCTCAATCTTAGCTTTCTGACAAGTCAAGCAACTAGACACATACTGAGCTACATCTCTTTTCATTCCAGACCACCAAAACATCTTCCTTAAGTCCTGATACATTTTTGTTGTCCCCGGGTGAATGCTCATCTTACTCTTGTGCGCTTCATCTAGAATATCTCTTCTCAACTCGGCGTCTTGTGGCACACAAATCCCTCCTTTGTATCTCAACAAACCATTAGTATCAATCTGAAGGTCTTTTCCTTTGTCGTCACCTACCAATGTCCTCTTAACCTGTAGTTCATCATCCAACAACTGCATGGTTTTAATTTGATCAAAGAACTCATTGGTCACCTTGAGCATTCCCAGTACTACACTCTTCGGCTTCATTTCTACTGCCAAGTTCAAATCCCGAAATTCCTCGATCTTTTTCATCTCGTGCACCATAAGGGCGGACATATGTAAGAATTTATGACTCAATGCATCCGCTACCACATTAGCTTTACCAGGGTGATATTGTGGGCTAAAGTCATAATCCTTCAAAAATTTCATCCATCTTCTTTGCCTCATATTCAACTCCTTATGATCAAATAGATACTTCAAACTTTTGTGGTCGCTAAAGACTTCAAATCGTACACCATAGAGATAGTGTCTCCAAATTTTTAAAGCAAACACTACTACTGCTAACTCCAAGTCATGAGTAGGGTAGTTTTGCTCATGAGGTCTCAATTGTCTGGAAGCATAAGCAACCACTTTCCCCTCTTGCATTAACACACAGCCCAAACCTTGTTTTGAAGCATCACAATACACGTTGAAGTTCGTTTCCGAGCAAGGCAACCTTAACACTGGTGCTGAGGTTAGTTTCCGCTTCAACTCTTGGAAGCTCTCTTCACACCGAACTGTCCATACAAAAGGTTCCCCTTTTCTGGTCAGCTTAGTCAAAGGCAAAGCTAGTTTCGAGAATCCTTCTATAAACTTCCGATAGTATCCGGCTAGTCCAAGGAAACTCCGGATCTCCGTCACCGAATTTGGTACTGCCCATTCCATTATTGCTTCAACCTTAGATTGATCTACTACAATTCCTTCTTGGTTATCACATGTCCAAGAAAGTTCACAGACTCGAGCCAGAAGTCACACTTGGACAACTTAGCATACAACTGGTTGTCTCTCAAAATCTTCAATACCATTCTTAAATGTTCAGTGTGTTCCTCCCGACTTTTAGAGTATATCAAGATGTCGTCGATGAAGACTAAATTTTATTTTCTGTGTATAACCAAAGTTCATCTTGCTTTTACGTATCTTTTAGTGTAATAGGAAAATCAAGACTACATAGTTTTGAGTTGAAAATTATTTAACTTGATTTGTTTGATTTAGAATTACAATTTAGATTAAAGAAATAATTTGATTTTTGTACATTTATATTATAAAGTATTTTAGAATAAATTGAATCAAGAGCAAAGAGACGACACTTGCTCTAGACCAACTTTTCATTCGAGGCAAATGAAAGAGGCGACACATGTCACAACTACAATATTCAAATTCCATAAATCAATTAAAGTGAAAAGTATTTTTAAAACAAAATGGGATCAATAACAAAAAGATAACACTGATCATAAACTGACTTTCCTCTTCAGATGAAAATGAATTAAATATTTATTATAATTTTAAAATAAAGAAATCAAATATAAAATAAAAGAGAAGTTAGAATAAAAAATTATATGCACATTTCAAACATGAGGGCATAGATTGGCTGTTGAAATCTTCGAGTGGCACTAACACGCCGTTGGTGATGATTGGCAAATGACGATTCCGTCCCTTGGCGTTGTCAATGATTGGTGACTTGAATTGTCTGGTGGCTTAGCTAATGATCATGTGCCATGTCGACTCTCATTCGGCACGACTCTGGTGAATAACTTGTATAGAGATATATACAATATATCATATTTAAAAATAAATACATTTATGTTTTTTCGTTCTATCATTTAGGTCATAAATTTAATTAGAATTATATTTTTAATGTGTTCTGAAAAGTCAGGAATAATGATTGCCAAGCACAAATCCGGAGGGTCCCCTCCTTTTTTTTTATGTTTCAATGAAAGATTTTTTCCAGCCTATTTTTAGTGTATTATTTTTGCTTTCTTTGGTTTTTTATAACATCATTTTGTTGTAACCACTAATAAAATGAAATTTAATAATAAAAAAGCCATAGTGGTTAGTTTATTTTTAAAACCGTTAATTAAATTTTGAAATAAAAATGAAACCAACAATTAAAAATTCGAAATAAAATCGTTGAAAATTAGATAGTTGTTGGTTATGATGTGAAGCTAAAATGAATTCTACAATATTTAAAGAATTCAATTTTTGATAAAATTATTTTTGAAGTATAAATCTTTTGTCAATGTTACAAATTTTAATTTACCTTTTAAATTTCTGTTAAGCGTCAAAGTGTTCATAGATTTACTATCAATTTTGTAGTATTTTGATTATTCACTTAACCCACATTTTTTATTTTAAGATGATAAGTGATTAAAATTTGTTAAATGGCCAAATATACATATGACATTAGCTTTAGTACCGGTCTTTTAGTGAAAGAATCATTACTAGATGAATTAGTATTGTTGAAATATTTGTATATTGATAGTAAGTTAGGAAATTCTATCCCAACATCTTTTATAAAAGTATTTTAACTTATTAATCATTTGTAGTATAATCATCAAACCAAAACACTTTTGAAAGTAACTTAGAGCATCAATTGTTGGTTGAAAGGCTAATATCTACTAACTTCTTATATTCGACAACAATTTTTCTATACTTGTCTTTATAGAAATTTCCGGTTAGCAATTTCGAGAGAGACACTCTATAAAGTCCTACAAATTATCATAATTGCCATTAATGAATAATAATATTTATTTGAGTTCTATAAACCCACAAAAATGATGATATTCTTTTCTTTGTTATTTTTTATTTTTAAAAATGGACTAGACAAAGTTGGATATTAGAGTAGTAGTAAACCATAGAAATTAATATTACAACACAAAATATCATTTTTTATAATAAACCAATGCCACGTAAAGGTTAACACAACTAATAATATAATTCATTATTAAATAGTAAAATATTATCTTTTTTATACTAATTACAAATTAAAATTCTATTTAAAATCCAAACTAAATTCACAGCCAAAACAAAAACTCTATTTCATATGTTATTAATAATTATCTAAAAATATATAAGTATATATAAATGCAAATTTTTTGTAATTAATAATTATTTATAATTATATTGAAGTAATATATCTCTATTTTTTGGATCAGATTAAAACAACTAATGTTCTATTTTTTTTAATTCTAACTAAGCCGTCTCATTCATTTTTCGTTTTATTCCGGTTTAATCAGTTTAGTACAGTCGAACCAAAATTTCTCGATTCAATGTAATCGTTAAGACTATAAATCATTGTTGTTTTTAACTCGGGTTAGAGGTTGGACCAATCGAATCTTTCAGTCTTGTACTCATAACATCAGTACAAATTGTCCTATTTGCATTTTTTTTATTTTTGCACCTAAAGTTTTATTGAGCTAATATTACCAACATGGTACTTTCACTTTGTGAAATTCACAAGACAAAAATTGAATACGAGTTTGATTAATATTTAGCAATCTTATGGTTCATTATTCCTTCAAAAATTTTAAAATGTTGGAAGACACGTAACATTCTTATGAAGTTTAAATGTAAAAATAGACCTTTTATAAACCATTTTGTTAATTTTATCATGATTTATCAATTCTAAAATATATTTCAAATAAAACCTTTTTATTCTCTCCATTATTCCTTGTAAACAACCTGACAAACATAATCTAATGATTATGGAGGAGATAGTGAGACGAAAGTTTTAGTTTCTTTATTTGTCAAGTTGTTTCTGGTTTTACTTTCTTTATTTACTAAGAATATCAAATCACAAGTATATCCTTTAAATTTGAGACAGATTGTCTATATCACTATATAAAATCAAAAGATTATTTAAGGTTATTTAAATAAATAAACCAACATAATTTTTATCCCAAAATTGTCCTCATTTATTTACATGGATAATTAAGATTAAAAGTTAGTTATTAATCAAATGATAGTTATTTGCATGCATGCTTTAATCTTGATCATTCCAATAAGATTAAATGATCCATATTATCTGTTATTATTTCTCAAAATAGTGCATTGTTCTCACATGAGTCACTCCTTATATATATCAGTTATGTGAATAAAGTATCTCATCATATCCGGAGATAAATTATCCCATCATACCACTAAAATCATTATATTTATTATGTTTAACCATTTTCTATGAAAATATTTCTTAAAACTAACAAAACATATGTCATGATTTTATATCTTGTGGAGAAAACTTATCTCCTAATAAAATAAGGAGAGATTTTATTATACAGTAGATATACATGAATCATGTGTCCGTAAATTTTCTTTTCTATCATTAATTTCAGTAATGGTTTTAAATGTCTCACTGTTTTCCCTCCCTTTTAATCAAACCAAAATTAAGCATTGATTTTCTTCATAAATAAATCATTATATACATTCCATATATATTCCTTTTAATTAGTCAGTACGTATGTATATATGTTTTAAATTTATAGTCACCACGTATCTATATATGTTTTAAATTTATACTCATATGTTTACAATTAGAGTAAATTACACTCACACCCCTGAGTTTTAATGAAATTATACAAACTACCCATTCCTTCTTTGTCCTTACACCAACCACCCCTTCCTCATACACAAATCACTCATAGATTTATACATACATTACACTCACTACCCCTGCATATTATAAAAGTGTAATATTTTAAAGAAAAAATGTGTGATGAATGTAGTTAAGTTAAAAAAAATCATGAAGACGCATTGACTCTTATATTATTTGAATTTATGTACACAATATACAATATTTTGTTTAATTAATTACACACATCATACATTTTTTGTTTAAAATATTACACTTTTATATCATGTGGGGGTAGTCAGTGTAATATATGTACAAAATTAGGAGTGATTCGTGTAAGGACAAAAAAGTGAGAGGTAATTTGTGTAATTTTACTAAAACTCAGGGGATGTGAGTGTAATTTACTTTTACAATTATGCTAATTCTCTTTAGCACTAATGTATTTACGAGTATTAATATTATGAACTCTCATTTTAATTTGCCCATCAAACACATTAAAAATTTTAAACTTAATACATTAACTATACTTCTTCCATTTTATTATTACTATTCCTTACATTTTCATACCTCTTCATCTCTCTCTTTCTTGGTTACCTAAAACCAATATTGCATTCTCCTACATTGTATTATTGTTACAAATATAACACGCAAAGTAAACTTCATTGAAGAGATCAATGTTATCAAAGATACTTGGAAGATTAAAGTCTGAATTATTGGCCTTTGGCGTGTGGATAGATCGTCAACGCCATCCTAGGAAATGATTTTCATGGATGAAAAGGTATTTTTTTACTCTATGTTTTTTTACATATTAAACATTTTTTATGTATTTACATCATTATTTCTCTGTATTAACCCAGGGATTGTCAGCTTCTCTGTATCGGACAATTAATCCTCTTTACAATGTATTTTTTTGTTGATTTTTTATTTATTTTGTATATCTCATATTTAAAGTGCATTTTTTTTGCTCATTTTGTATATATGTTCTTATTTTTGTGATTATGTTCTTATTTTATCATTTATTTTTGTTTATTTTTCATTAATTTCCTTATTTTGTACATGTGTTCTAACTAATTTCATTATTTTGTAGATATGTTCTTCTAATGTTTCTCTTTGTTAGCTTCTAATAAGCAAATGTATCATCCTCATGGACAACCAAACCTTCAAAATATATGATTATTGTTTGTTTGTTTTTGTTATTAATCTATTTATTTCCTCACCATATATGGTCATTATCATTTTTTCTCCTCATTTGCAATTTGGTTTCCCCTTCAAGTATCTCTACAAATTAGTTTCTCTAATTTTGTTTATATATCATTTATTCAAAGATTCACTAATTTTCTACAATATATTTATCTCCTCATCATATCTTACCATAATCATTTTCTCTTTTCATTTCCATTTTGGTTATTCCTTCAAAGCATCTCCGCAAGTTAGTTTTCTCACTCTTCATCTCTTATTTTATTTTTATACAATTTTTATTCAAATAATCATTATTTCATTTTTTATACATTTGTTTATTCAAATAATTAAAATATACTATGAGTGCAATTTGTCTTTATCTTATACTTTCATTAAATTCATTAACCAATATATATCTTATATATTTATTAAAAAATGGCAGCATGATTTTTAACTTCTCTCTCAAATGTATCGTATAAGTTAATAATACCTCAAAAACACTTATGTTTGGATTTTAATGTACAATTTTCCATATCACATAGGTGCATTTTATTAATTGTTAACATGAGTTTTGAATTGTTACTTATGTTATTGCAGTCAATTGGTTGCATTGAGAATAATAGAATCAATAAATCAAATGATATTCTCTCTAATTATGAGATAAATAAAACTAATGCATATGTCTAAGGGAATAGAAATACATATTGTTATTTAATGTGTATCTTATCGGTGAGATAAATGATGTTATTCAAGCTGGAAAATAATGTATTCTTTATTTAAAAAACTAAAAATTTAATTAAATGTTCATATTTCCATTTATTAATATTGTCCATACATTCTATTATTATTTTTAAAATATTTTAGTAGTTTTAATCCTAACTAATTAAGGCCTCCATTATTTTGAAAAAGAATTGAACTATGTAATTACAATTTTCATATTTCAATGATCATTTATTAGTAAAATTTCATTTATGTCTATTAAAATATTATTTTTGAAGTTGTCATACTAAATGATTAAATTCATATTTATTTTGAAATTTTAAAAAAAATAATAAACCAATTATACTAAAAACTAATAAGAAGAAGAAAAAAAAGAATATTTTCATTTTGAAAACACATGTCAATCCCAAACAATAAAAAAGTGGCTTGATACATAAGATAAATGCTTTTGTCCAAAACTTTTGAATGGACATTGATAAAATTTATAAACTAAAAAGACTATTTTCATTTTTAAAAGACATGTCTAAAAAACATTATGGCAATCGAAATTGACTATATCATTATTTTCGACCCACATGGAATTTTTTTTTAGGACAAATTATAAATTTTATTTTTCAGAGATTAAGTGATATACAAAGATGGATCTTTAATCAGTTTTTTGTATTAGGATTTTCTCCTTGAAAAATAAATATCTTTCTTGGGAATCATTATCACAGGCTATAAAAGTAATTAACTCGCAACAGCTTTAGTAAACCCAATCAAATAAAATTTTACCATATTTTTTTTTTCAAAATTTGATTTGTTACAATAATTGATTTACCTTTATTGTATATTTTGTATTATTTTACCATATATTGTAAGATTCCCTAATTTCATCATATCATATACAATTTAAGAACTAGGGGTAAGCAGGACCCGACCCTACCCGTCACCCGGTATGGTCCGATCATGATCGGGTCTGAAAAGGGTCGGGTCTCATCGGGTTTAGGGCCGAGTTCGAGTTTAAAAATTAGACCTAGTCAATATTTAGGACCGGGTAGGGACCAATCATGACCCGTCCCGACCCGTCCCGTCCCATAGTCACTCAATCATGATGTTTGTATGTGGCTCTATTCAAATATATACATATTAATGATACTTTTTTGATCGAAAATATAATTCATTCTCTAATTTTTCATCATGTATACATGTTTAATAATATATACACACATATATTATTTTATATGTCAAATTACATATTCATAATAATAAATAATATTTGAAGACTTTATATAAAACGAATATACGTTATATTTAATCGGGTCTAGGGTCGGGTCCGAGTTTAAAGGCTGACCCTGTGAATATTTAGGGTCGGGTTAACTCTGAATTTAGGGTCGGGTCCGAGTTCATAAAAATGACCGAACAATATTTAGGGCCGGGTAAAGACAAGCCTGAACCCGTCCTAACCCGGCCCACGCTATCCCCTAGTAAGAACAAACTGAATGAAGAATTAAAGTCCAACTTATAAGGCAAGAGGCTATATATATAAAATGCAGATGTTAAACAAAAATTCTACAACTTTCAAGTTTCACTTTCTCTCTTTTATTTATATATATTGAACATTTAATTTATTCCATATATGATCATGGGTTATCACTTATTCTTTCGTCTAAGATTTATATTTACCCCTCGTTGGGATTGAATATAATACGAGTTTGATGTATACACAATAATTCAATTTATATTAATTCATAGAATTTTAATTATTTTGAGTTTTGTATGTGCTTAATGTTCACTTTAAGTTTGATCATCTTGTTTTATGAATTGTGAATGCTTAGAGAAATCCTTGCATAATTCTGAACTTGTATAACTCAACAATTGATATTTTCTAGATGTATACTCATATCAACTTGCCATCTCATGCATGTTATTTTATTAGTATCTAGACAAAGAACTAATTTTATAACTTCATAACTCTGAGACTTCTTAACATAAATTACTAGACACATAGATATCTTTAACTGTTATAAGTCTTAATCATGTTAATCAAGTTACTTGACAAAAATATATTTTAATAATATATTAGTATAAACTAAGACATTTGCGACTAATAAAATTGAGTTAATGTAATTTAACACAACTTCATATACATTGACTACTAGACTAAGATGTATGTTGTCTAAGTCATAAATCTTAATATTGTATGTAAAGTTCCTAGACATAGAGCATTATTGCATAAGTTACTAAATTTACTAAAACATTAGCTTTTAGTAATATTGAGTTCATTTAATCATTACTAAGTGAATTTGTGTTATTGAATCGAGGGTATATTGATAGTAATTGTAAAGTTTAATCGCAAAGGCCTTTATCAATGTCTTATAAATCCAATTTTATTATCGTGTCATCAAACCAAACAAACCATTTGGAAGATACCTTAAAATAATAATTGTTAGTTAAAATACTCTAATCTAATAAGTTCGTGTAGATATGATAAAATTTTCCTCCTTTACTTGTTTGCGACATCATTCATTATTTTATATCTAATTTGCTATTTCTTAGTCATGTACAGTAAGATGGATATTTTTATGGATAACTCTTGTGGATATTAATAAAATTTATCAACTAAACATAAGTTGAGAGGAATTTAGTGTGATCTTCTAACATAATAAATAAAAAACAAAGCACCCCCTTCTACGTAACCCCAACCTTTTTAATAATTTCAGTAAATCCAATCAAATAAAATGTTACCAAATTTGTTTTTTATTTTCTAAAATTTGTTTTATTAATTTTTTTTTACCTTTATTGTATATCCTGTATTATTCTAGAATATATTTTAAGATTAACCAATTTTATATTGTCATTCAAAATTTAAGAATAAAAACAATAAAGAATTAAAATCCAACTTATGAGGCAAAAGACTACATATAAAATGCATGATGTTTAACAAAAAATCATCTTTGAATCTCTTTTCTATAAACTTATTTCATATATGATAATGGGTTATCTCATATTGTTTCATCTAAGCTTTCTATTTGCCCCCCTCTTCATTCTTCTAAGTTTCTCAACCATTGAAGTTGTCAATGGTGGCTTCAGTGTTAAATTGATTCGCATAAATTCAACCAATGTTGCATATCTCTTGGATACTGTACAATCTCCAATATATGCTGATTTTGGTGGACATATAATGGAGGTGTCTTTCGGAACTCCACCAATAAAATACTATGGTCTCATGGATACAGGTAGTGACTTTATCTGGGCACAATGTTTACCATGTGACAATTGTTTTGCACAAAAATATCCATATTTTGATCCTACGAAATCTTCCACCTATACGAGTGTCTATTGCCAAGAAGATGAGTGTAATAAATTGAAGGATTATAACAAACGATGTTCCTCTCAGAATCAATGCAGTTACACATATTCCTATGTAGACTCTTCTAAAACACAAGGTTTGTTGAGTTCTAGTTACATCAAATTTAAACAATATGTAACTCTCATTTTTTATTTGCTTTATATGGATATATTTAAAAATACATAAAACAAAATATCAACATGAGTCTTTTCCTTAAAAAAGACTTCGATTCAAGTCTTAGGGAAACCAAGAATGATCTTATCGGCTTGAATAAGATTGCCTCTTATAAAGGATTTATGTGTCTATACTAGAAATCATACATAAAAAGAAAAAAAGAAACATCTAGCTAAAAATACATTAAGAAAACAAATGGAACAACAATTGATGACCATAAATCGAACATTTTCAGGTGTATTGGCATTAGATACAATTACATTTGAATCAAGTTCAAGTGAAGCTATTCCTCTTCAATATATGATTTTTGGTTGTGGACATAATAATTCGGGGATCTTCGATGATAAAATGATGGGCATAGTAGGCCTAGGAAGAGGGCCATTATCTCTTATTTCTCAGATCGGTCCTTCCTTTGGAGGAAGGAGATTTTCCTATTGCTTAGTCCCATACTCCTATGACAATAATTTGCCTAGTATAATGTCTTTTGGTTCTGGAAGTGAAGTTGTTGGGGATGGTGTGGTTTCTACACCTTTGATTACAAAAGAATTTAAGCCATTCTATTATGTAACCTTGCAAGGTATTAGTGTGGGAGATACCTATTTGTATATAAATAGTTCTTCAAAGGGTAATATGATAATTGATTCAGGAGCAACACTAACTTCTTTACCACAACAATTGTATAATCTATTGGTTGATGAAGTGAAGAAGCAAGTTCCAATGCAGCCCATAACAGATGACCCTCAATTTGCTGATAGACTTTGCTACAATGTAATTAATCTTCAAGAGCCAACAATAACAATTCATTTTCAAGATGCAGATATACAATTGAAACCAATTCAAACCTTCTATGAAGAAAAAGTTGTTTATTCTTGCTTTGCATTTGAAAGCACTAGTGATGATTTTGGAGTTTATGGTAACTTTGTACAGACAGATTATTTGATTGGGTTTGATCTTGAAAGCGAAGTGGTTTCTTTCAAGGCAACACAATGTAACCTATACCGAAATTTTGTCTAAAATCTCTTATACATTTTCATAAGAAATTCTCTTATGCATTTTAGATTGCGAGTTTTGTGGATTTATTTTTAGGTAAAAAATAATCTGATCAAAAACTTTGAATAAAATGATGTATGATTTGACTTGGTTGGTTTATATTAAGATATCGAATTTAAAAAATATATGCGGTTTTCATTCTTTTATATTTTCAAAGTGTCTTGGTCATATAGAAAACCAATTAAGTTTCTGCACTTATCAAATCTGATACACATCTAAACATTATTTCAACATTAATAATATCTTCATAGGCAAATAATTTCAATAGAAAATATTAACTAATAATTAATAGAATTTTTACAAAATAGTTAAAAATCTAACTAGACTCAACATCAAAATCATCTTCATTTTATGTGTAAGTCCAATAAGTATCGGTTAAGTCTAGTTATAAAATTGGAGCAAAAACTGAATTGACCAATTTTATAAATTATAGTCTAGCACTATCCTAACAAATCCAATTTTTTAGATAGAGTTTCAGTTTGAATATAAAATCTTCAACATTTATTATTTGGTCGGATGGCAACATGTACCCAGATTCGTGAGTACCCGTAAAAAATATCCGCAACGGGTTGGGTCTGGATCCAAGTTTTGGACCTGTGGGTAATTGAGACCCGCGATTTTAAGACCCGCTGTCAGATGGGTCTGAGTCTGTGTAATGAGGTATCCAAACCCGTGAGTATCCGGACCGGCTATTTCTTCCTAAATCTATGTATATATATATATATATATCAACATAATTGCAATATCATGTTAATTTTTGTTGTGATATCATATTAATCCATAATTATAATATGATATTAATTCATAAATGTGATTGTTATGTTGTTAAATTGTGATGTTATGTTGTTAAATAATGATATTGTATTGTTAATTCATATTATGATGTAATGTAATATTAATTGAAGAGTTTTTACTAAATGAATTTTTCATTATAATGTTAAAGTTGTTTTTAATATTTATTTGAGTAAAATGAGCTGTGTTTAATAGTCAAATTAAGTTGTGTTTAAAAATTTAAATTAAGTTTTATAATTTTTTATCTTGTTGATTGTCAAAATTACATATAAGATCGTAGGAAACAAATACACAAATGCATAAATTACTTGCAATTATTTTTAACATTTTTAAATTTATGGGTACCCATGGATCCGATTTATACCCAAGGACCAGCAGATAGCATACCCAGCGGGTATTAGCACATGTATGAGGCCAAAAATGAAACAACGGGGCAGGTCCGGGTAATGCACTAGCCGAACTCATCCAGATCCATTGCCATCCCTATTTGGTAACAATAATATACTAAAGTTTAGTATTAGGTGTCCTAAGTAGATATGATGCTCAAAGGCATTTACTCAAAGCCCTCCAAATGGAAGAAGAGTTTTGGAAGGATAAATGTAGATTGAATTGCCATATAGACCCATTATCTCCTCTTTGGTTTTGCTTAGCTGGAGATGTTCTAAGCAGAGGCATAGCAAATTTGGTTGCTTCATCTTAAGAGTCTCACAATGATGTATGCTTAAGCTTATGGACAACACATGAATATTAGAAAGTGCAAATTCTACGGTACTTATGTGAGAAGAATTGCTAATATTTCTTCCTTCATGGGTTTTTCCTATGGAAACCTTCCTTTCACTTACTTGGGAGTTCCTCTTTTTATAGGGAAGCCTAGGAAAAATCATCTTCAAGGCATTGCTCATAAAATTGTGTTGAAAATGGCTAAGTGGAAAGGATTGTCTTTGTCAATAATGGGTTGAGTTGAGTTAGTTAAGTCTATCATTCTCAGTATGTTGGTTTTGTAGCCGATAGGATTCTCTATTACCATGAATTACTACCATTAAGCTATCGTTGTTTCTCTAAATTGTTTTAATAGTTGAGTTTGTGTTTGGTTGTGTGTATCTTATGTCAATTCACACATATATAATCTTATTACCCTTAGAATAATCTAATTTTTTTGTGTGGATGACATTTCTTGTTAGGGGGAGGATTGTAATGCCTGCAATTTTCTATTCTTTTAATATGTGATCGGAAAATCTTGATTTATTTTTGTAGTCTTATCTTAATAAAAATATGATTTTTTTAGATGAGTTGTAGATCTTTGGATGATTATCTGGATAACTTTATCTTGTTTTAATTTGAATCGTTATATTTATTATAACTTTTATCTTAAACTATTTTTGATACTATATCATATTACAATTACTAATTATTTGAGTTAATCGTTAACAAAATTATCTCACTAAGATTATTTAAATATTATATGTTGTTATTCTTTTGCGATGATCTTATCTATTTTATCTACTTTGATGATAAAACTACATTACTCATAATCTTATAAACACATAAAGATGAATTTTACTAAATATAGTTGAATTACGTATCTTCTTGATAATAATTTACTAAGTAATATTTGAAATATTATTTATTATAACATTGTATATTTCCTGTGACTTTTGATCAAATTGTTGTGGTTATGATCATAATATAGTTAAGATAATGTCATCATTATCTTTATCCTTTATATTCTTTTGATCATTTCATCTCTAACTAAACAACTTTAATATGTGAGATTGATTAGTATTGACCAATCTCATCTATGTACTATAATAAATATATAATTATGAGAGAGAAAGGGAGTGACATTGATGGCAACAGGGGAAGAGGTGCCGATCTTGAAAGAAAAGGAGTGTGGGGTGGCCATTAAAATCTCAATTCCTCTAAAATTGGAAAAACTTTTGTTGCAATCCTAAGGGATATTTCAAAGCTCTTCAATCTAATTTTACCACTTTTATTTTCACAAAAAGGGAATATATTTAGTTTTGTAAGATTCAAACAATTGGATGAAGATGATAAGGTCTTAAAGGCCCCGGAGAAAATATGGATTGGGAATTACAAAATAAAAATTAACAACCCCAGATTTAAAAGAAGAGAGGACATAAACTTCAATGGAAGTCCTAAAAAAATCCAAAAGGATACTGCTTATCGGTTTATAGTGTTTGGCAAGGAAGGAACCCATTTATGGTGGAAGGAAGCACTGATGAAACACGATGGTTGTTCCAACCACTGCATCAAAAAATAAATTTCTTCAATACAAAGTCCCAAAATGATATTTTGGATTCTTTGAAAAATCAATGGGTTGGAGAACTTTTAAGATGGGAAGATGTTCATACCTTACAAGAGATTTTGAACAGAGAAGGTTTATTCACAATTAAGACAACTCATATGGGAGGGAAATTGTTTATGCTCAAATCCGAAAGGTTAGAGGAGATGAATCATATTTTCAGTAATGAGGAACAATGGTGGAAGCCAATATTCAAAGAAATCAAGAGATGGAGTATCACAACTCGGCCGAAGGGGAGATTGGTATGGTTGCAATGTTTCGGGGTTCCAGCCTATGCTTGGTCAGAAGAGTTTTTCAAAAAAGTGGTGGAGGAGGTTGTAGAACTCATAAGGATGAATGAAGCTACCAAAAATTTGGAAAGATTGGATCTTGCTAGATGTCTTGTGGTATCCTCTTCCATGGCTAAAATAGACCTCACACAAAAGATACTTATTGGAGAAATGGAGTCGGAGATTAATTTGGTTGAAGAAGGTGTGGAAAAACTATGTAGGACAATTGGAGAAAGAGGATTTCACGACCTCTGGTTATGTAGATTCGATGGTTGGAGAGTAGTGGCCAGAATGTGTGAGAGGTGTTGGAGGTGAAGCCAAAAGATGTTAGATGTGGCACGAAAAAATACAAACTAAAATATCCCCATATGACATGATTTCAGACAATGAGGGAGTTGATAACACTAAAATGGAAACTTGGTGTTCTGGTAAAGGGAATGTAATGGATTATTTTGCTTAAAGAAGATGGAGTGTGATAATGAGAGTAAGACGGAGGCTGTCGTATGGGATAGGAGGAAAAGGGAGAGGATTGGTTTTTTCCAATTCTAACTAAGGGGAAGACAAGGTTATCAATGAATTGTCTTTCCTGTTGGATATTTCCGATTAATCCTAATCACATCCCCGAAACCGAATGATTAGGACATTGTTCTGAAACCAAATGTTTATGCCCATACATAAACCCCAATGGAACAATCCTAATCCAGACCGAAGAAAACCCCAATTGGTTTCATAGTGAAGAAGAAAACGCATACCTTGGTTAGCCATTCCGAATGCTCCGAGGTATGTGGGTTGTAGGATGTTCCGGTTGCTAGAGCCTGATGGTTTTCCGTTCGCTCCGCTAGAGGGGAATTCAGAGAGAACGAGAGTGCTTCTGATGTTATTTTGAAAAAGTGAGAATGAGAGGGCTTGGTACCTTATGCATTTCTCTTTTTCTTTATATATGTTGGTTTTGTGACTTGAATCACATATCCTCATAAACCAATCCTTATAACATCAGTTACTCAATAAACTTGTTGCTCTGCAACTGGGGACCATAACCCATAAATGTAACATTAACGGTTACCACTTAAGTTGCAATATTCTAATTCAGTCCCTTCATCAAACTAGAAATTGCCCGAAGGTATCTACACTCATAATATTTCATGACACATATGCCCTTAGTCACCAAATTAATCCATAAGACCATTTTATATATATTGGCTAAATAAATAATGGCTATAACACAATTATAGAATTATATTTGTGACCCATAAATTGTCAGAAATTCCAACATTTCCTTGAATGTGAGGGGGTTGGGGAGTAATGTGAAAAAAAGAGGGGTTAAGGAATTAATAAAGTCTATGGATGTGGATTTTATTGGTTTTCAAGAAACAAAGTTGGAAGATTGTAATGTGAATTTTTGTGCTAGTCTTTGGGGGAATAATGATTGTGATTGGAATTTTCTCCCATCAAGTGGGAGGTCATGTGGTACTTTGAGTATGTGGAACAACATCAAATTTCAAAAGGTTAATTCTTTTTCCGGGGCTGGCTTTTTGGCTACCATGGGGACTTGGCTGGATGGTTAAGTATCTTTCAGTTTGGTTAATATTTATTCCCCTTGTGCTTTGGACTTAAAGATTCAATTGCAGAATGATCTGTTGCAATTGAGGCTTAGTCTGGGTGATCTCAATTGGTGCTACTTTAGTGATTTCAATTCAGTTTGAAGTGCTTCTGGAAGAAGAAGTGCTACATGGGGAAGTTGTAAAAAAGATATCCGGTTATTTAATGATTGAATCTGAGAGATGGAATTGGTGGATTTACCACTAATTGGTAGGAATTTTACTTGGTATCAATATGGTTCTATGAGCAGACTGTATACATTTCTCATATCTCCGGGGTAGCTCTTGCTTTGGCCTGATACTTCTCAATGGGCTTTGTCTAGATATTTTTCCGATCACTATCTGATTGCTCTCAGACAAAGAAATGTGGAGATGGGGTTGATCAATTTTCTCTTTAACAATTTTTGGCTTAAGCACGACAATTTTGCGGATTTGGTCTCTAATTCTTAGTGTGATACTTCTTGTTCGGGAGGAAGGCTTACATAGTCAAGGAAAAGTTAAAAGCTTTGAAAGGGAAGATAAAGGTGTGGAATAAAGAGTCTTTTGGTTGCTTAGATACAAAATTAGGGCAATTGTCTCACACTATTAAAGAAATGAATTTAATTGGAGAAAACTTTGTCTTTTGGTTTAAGGAGGATTCTACTATAAGGATGGAGGTTTCTAACTACTTCAAGAATTTGTTTACTGTCAGAAATTTAACAAAATCAAAGTTGAATGGGGTTGATTTTCCGACTCTAAATGATATTCAACGGTTTTCTCTAGATGCCGAGTTTCTGGATGAAGAAATTAAATTGGTTGTTTGGAGTTGTGCAGGTGAAAAGTGTAACACCCTAAATTTAAGTCTTTAAAATTATAGTATCAGTCCTAAAATTCTCGCTTGAGCGAGAGTTGGTTCGCTTGGGCGAGGAAGGCTCACCTGGGAGGGTGAAATCCTGGGTTATACGGAAGGATTCTCGCCTGAGGGAGAGTTGGCTCGCTTGAGTGAGAGTGGTCTCGCCTGAACGAGAGATTGGCTCGCCTGGGCGAGGAAATGTGATATTTTGGAGCTATCGAGTCTATAAGATCCTCGCTTGAGCGAGAGGATCCTCACTTGAGCGAGAGACACCTCGCCTGGGCGAGAGAGTCAGATCTGAGTTTTTAAAATGGGCGGGATTTTCTCACTTGAGCGAGAACCCGACGAGTTGTATTAAATGAGAAACCCCCAAACACAACCTGGGGTTTAGAAAAGAAGAAGGGTGAGAGAAGATAGTTTTTTCAAGGACAAGAAGCTTGGATACTCATCTAAGAGCTTGAGAAGAGATCCTAAAATTGGCGGCGGTGTCGGTGGAACTTGTGAAGTTACCAGGAACCAAACCCAACACTCACCAAGGTAAGGATAAGTCTTTACTTTTGCATTGAAAATAGAAAATGTGTGTATTTTCTGGTTGTGCGATGATTAAATGGTTAATCACGTATTTTGTGTAAACATATATGGTTGTGTTTATACTAATGATGGCGGGGATTCACGGAAAATGATTTATGGTGAAATCGATGAAAAGAAAATATGTTTTAGCCGACCATGAATGGTTAGCGACTCTGGCTTGAGTATATAAGCGTAAACTCTGGCTTGAGTATATAAGCGTAAACTATGGCTTGAGTATATACGCGTAAATTCTGGCTTGAGTATATAAGCGTAAACTCTAGCTTGAGTATATAAGCGTAAACTTTGGCTTGAGTATAGAAGCGAATACTTTGGCTTGAGTATATAAGCGAATACTTTGGCTTGAGTATATAAGCGAAAACTCTGGCTTGAGTATATAAGCGCGTTTTCTTTTAAGAGAAATGAGAATCTGCTTTTAGCTAACCCTAAGGGGTGTAGCGACTTTGGCTCAAGTTATGCAGCAAAGCAAAATGAATTTCAAAAATGGTTTACTAACCCTTTTCTAATGTGGATTATCTTATAATGATGTTTACTGAATTAACGACTTACTCCTTTGTGTGTTTGTGCTCTTGTCATTGATAATCCCATTGCAGATAAACAGGTGACATGAGGGGGACTCATTTTTGGGGAGCTTAGGGAGCTTTATATTTTGGATTCATTTATTTGCACTATTTTGTACATGAGTGCATATTTGATAGTTTAAAACATTATGTAACTACGGATATATATATTAGCTGACATGGTGTGGCAACTCTAGATATGTGTAGCTATGGGTATTTTGGAAACCCATAGCTAGTTGTATGCGGTAGTTACTAAGCTGCATTAATACGAATTATGTTTTTTTGTCAAATGATTTTGTATGTCATTATTAGTTCATGGAGTGAGTATGATGAGGGAAGTGAGATTTTGAAATAAGATTATTAAATTGGTAATGTAATTTATGAGTAAACGCATGCAATTGAATTGAAATAAGGAAAATTTTCAAGGGGTAGAATTTCGGTCGTTACAACAAGAGCTTGGGGCTAGATGGTTTTAACTTCAAATTTTTCCAAGAATTTTGGTAGGTGGTGAAATTGTGTAAGACTGAGATTGCAATTAGGGGGTGAATTAGTTGTTACAATAAGTATGACAAATTTTTCTGCAATATCAAAGTTAACGTGCAGCGGAAATAACATGCAGAAAAATGTTGACTTAGGAAAGATAAATAATTAACAAAGAGAAAGGAAAGAGAGTACACAAGTGTTTTATACTGGTTCACCTTCTTGTCCACCGAAGGCTACGTCCAGTACTCTTGACGCGCAATAGATTCATATATTAAATATAATGAGTTGCAATTACAAATATCTCACCCCGAGATCTCCTTGTACCTTACACACTCACTTATATCTAATCCCCTTGGAAAACTCTATTCCAAGTAACACCCTTGGTAAATACTATACCAAGTTACACCCTTGGTAAACACTATACCAAGTTACACCCTTTCTCTTCACACCCTTGTGAAAGAAAGTAAACTTTGCAAAAGTGAAGAATGTACAATTTGGCTTGCATTGTCTTACAAGTGTATATGACAATTTCTAGAACTTGCAATCCAATAACAACTCTTATACTTGAGATAATAATTCTCTTTAGCAATATGAAAAACACTTAGAAGCAACTTCAGAATAACTTTGAAAGTTTAAGATTAGGTTGCTTGAAAAGTGTAAGTAAAATCAGAAAGTGTGAAAGCTTTTAAAGAGAGTTTGAAATCTGAGTTGTATGTATGTATGTTGTGAGAGTGTTTCAATGCCTTTATATAGGCTTCCAATCAACCATAATACTCTTAGGCATGAGTAGGTTTCGTTTGGAATGAAAAGCAATCAGTTTGGAGGGAAACCTCTTCACTTGAAATCTGAAAAACTGATGCAACAACTCTCAGTAATCGATTACTGCAAATGGGTATTCGATTACCCAACAATCCTGTTAACAACTTTTTGAAAATTCACACAGTGTAATCGATTACTGGATTTGAGTAATCGATTACTCAACAACACTTTTGACAGCTTTGTGAATTTTCCTTAGTGTAATCGATTACATTCCTTTGAGTAATCGATTACCCTGTTTTCTAAAAGTGGTAATCTGTTACTCCAAAGTCAGTAATGGATTACTCATAGCTGTTAGAGGTTTGAAAACTCTTTTCTCACTCATGTAACTTGTTACTCAAGTATGGTAACCCGTTACATGTTGTTTTTGAAAATCATTTTTATTCACACTTAGATTTTTCTGATTTTCTTAAAAACAATTTTGAGCATTATTAACTAAGTAAGTAAATGAGTTGTAGGGATAGAAGTACCCAAAGACTTAGATTCTAAATCTTGAAGCTTTATCTTTGATTAGTCTTTGTCGGTCTTCTTCCTTTCTTCTTTTTGTGATATTGTTGTCTTCATCAAAATCGTGCCAAGGTCATGAGCCAAGATCTTCTTCACAAATTGGACATTTTTCTCTTTATTTAGGAATTCCATGGTAACTGTAAACTTCCAAAATGTTTGAATTCTTCTTTCACTACTTTGATTCCAAAAATGAAGAATACAATCAATATTCAAGATTACCGGTCGATTTCTTTACTTGGCTCGTTATATAAAATTATGGTAAATATTATGGCAGCTAGACTTAAATGTGTTATGGGGTCCATAATCTCTCCTTCTCAATCAGCTTTTATTCCTAGTAGGAATATTCTGGATGCTCGTGTGATTATTAATCAGGTTATTCATTCGGCGAAGAAGGATAAGGATGGTTATTTCTTGTTCAAAGTTGATTTTGAAAAAAACATATGATTCTGTGGATTGGAACTTGATTTTATGCTAAACAGATTTGGGTTTTGGATAAAGTGGAAGAAGTGGATTAATGTTTGTCTCTCATCGACTACTATGTCTTTTTTAATTAATGGTAGCCCGACATGTAATTTTTCAGTTTCAAATGGCATTCGTTAGGGTGACCCAATGGCTCCGTTTTTGTTTCTTCTTGTGGCAGAAGGATTCGCATGCCTTAGTGAGAAAGGCCTGTTCTATTGGTGCTTTAGAGGGCTACAAGATTGGTGGCGGGGGTGCAGAAGTCTATGATCTTCAGTTTGATGATGATACAATTATTGTGTGCAAGTCATCAGATAGTAACCTGATGTGTTTGAAAACAATTTTAAGATGTTTTGAGCTCACTTCTGGCTTAAAGGTGAACTCAAACAAAAGTTCTATCTTTGGTATAAGGTTAACTGATTCGATTATTACAGCTGCTGCGAATTTCTTGTTTTGTAAGATTGGTACTCTTTCGTTCACTTATTTGGGCATTCCGGTTAGGGCTTGTAACACCCAAAATTTGAGACTTCAAAATTATAGTAACAGTCCTGGAAGCCTCGTTTGAGCAAGAGATTCTCGCCTGAGCGAGAAAGGATCACCTGGGAGGGTGAAATCCTGGGCTATACTGGAGGATTCTCGCCTGAGCGAGAGTTGTCTCGCCTGGGCGAGAAATGGCAATTTTGGGGTGTTGACACTGTGAGATTCTGTTTTTTTTATAAAAAAAAGCAGTGTAATCGATTACACTATCCTAGTAATCGATTACATGCTAATAAACTAATCAGGCCTGTGTATTTTACATGATGTAATCGATTACACTATACTCGTAATCGATTACAACATATTAAAAGCATCAGATATATGCATTTTTTACATTGTAATCGATTACAACATATTTGGTAATCGATTACATCAAGTCGTTGAGTTTGTATTTAAAATTTTTAACTGATGTAATCGATTACACCATATGGTAATCGATTACACTTAACGTCAGAGCTATAAAAGTGAAAAAGGGGATCTAGAAACCCTAATCTTCATTTTCTTTCTTCCCCTTTCTCTCCCAACGGTGGCTCCACCCAAATGGACCATTTTTCCCTCCACTAAGCCTCAAAACTCATCAAAACCTTCCTCTTGCTTCATGGTGACACATTTGGAAAAGCTTGGAGGTGAAAAAGCAACAATGGAGGTTGGAGGAGATGAAGGGAGATGTGGCTCTTTTGCGGAGCAACGAAGCTTACGCAACCTAAGGTGAGGGAGAAGACCATTGTTGTCTTAGAGTAATTCATTAGAGTCGTCATCTCCGATTTCCCTCAAGAATCGGAGCATATTAATGGATAGAAACTCTCTTGGGAGTTTGTGATCCATGTGAGAGTCTTTATCTTACATGAGGATGTATTAGCCATAAAAGTGGAGATATATGGGTGGGGAAAACCGTTTATTTGAATAAAACCCTATATGCTCATTTATGGTAATACACCGTCATTAAAGATGGTTCTAACGTTAATGTGTATATGATGAAGAATATGTTATGCGTGGATTGTTTATGATAATGGCTATGTGGTGTGATAATGATGATGTGTGAGATATTTATGGTCATAAGCATAAATGAGTATGTTGTGAGTAGTTGATTGTTATAAACATGTATGGGTGTGTTGTAACAATGAATGTGTGATGAGCCGTGAATGTGTTAAAATGGATAAAGGTATGTTTGTGACAATGAAGATATTGTATGTTATCTATGGTGATAAGATAATGAGATGCCTTGTGTTGATTGTGTATGACATGGATGTGAGTGTAATGTGGTAACTCGACCTGCTCTATGTGGTATGGATGGTAACTCGACCTGCCCGATGTGGTATGGATGGTAACTCGACTTGCCCTAAGTGGTAAGGATAATAACTCGACCTGCCCGATGTGGTATGTAACGACCCGATTTTCTACCCTTGAAATTTTTTCGTTTAATTTAATCCTTTCTTACATACATTCGTCACCTTCATTAAAAACTGTCAAGTATCTCTCTTTGACAATACTCTTTACCCTATCGTATTATCATACAAAGTTATTTTGTGGAAAAACATAATTCATTCAATTAGCAATTACCACATACAACCAGGTGTGGGTTTTCCGGATTTATAACGTCCATAACTACAAATCTCCGTATTATCCTAATCAGATTACATTTATCTCAAAATGTCATCAATTCAACTACAATGTCAAGTAGCAACAAAGACGAACAAATTGATAAACACAAAATCTCCCTAAATGAGCTTCCTCCTCAAAATCCTTCATTTACCTACAATGGGATTATCATAACAACACACAAAACACAGGGAGTAAGTCATTAGTTCGAAACTAACATCACATGATAATCCACATTCAAATACAATCAAGCTTTAATGTAATTCATAAACACACATACGGAATTATAAACATTCAAATCATCTTCCTTTAACTTCCACTTTACTCATATTCATCCTATAGTATATATATCCCATAATATATATTCTATAGTATGCATATTACGTTCATTCGAAACATCATCGGTCTCGTTATTCATATCCACCCTATAACATATATATCCCATAATATATATCCTATAGCATGTATAATACTTTCTTTCTCAACATCTTCCTTTTTATCGCTCATATTCACCCTATAGAATATATATCCCATACTATATATCCTATAGCATGCATACGACATTCATGTGACATTCACATTTCTCACCATTCAAATTCACCCTATAGAATATATATCTCATACTATATATCCCATAAGATGCATACGACATTCATTTGAGTCATATTTCCATTGGTACTCCCCCAATAATATGGAATTCATTTGAGTCATATTTTCTTTGGTACTCCCCCAAATAGATTGAATTCGTTTCGAGTCTTATTTCCTTTGGTACTCCCCCAAATAGATTGAATTCGTTTTGAGTCTTATTTCCTTTGGTACTCCCCAAAAAGATTGAATTCGTTTCGAGTCTTATTTCCTTTGGTACTCCCCCAAATAGATTGAATTCGTTTTGATTCTTATTTCCTTTGGTACTCCCCCAAATAGATTGAATTCGTTTCGAGTCTTATTTCCTTTGGTACTCCCCCAAATAGATTGAATTCGTTTTGAGTCTTATTTCCTTTGGTACTCCCCCAAATAGATTGAATTCGTTTTGAGTCTTATTTCCTTTTGTACTCCCCCAAATAGATTGAATTCGTTTTGAGTCTTATTTCCATTGGGACTCCCCCAAATTAGATTGAAATCATTTTGAGTCTTATTTCCATTGGGACTCCCCCAAATTAGATTGAAATCATTTTGAGTCTTATTTCCATTGGTTCTCCCCAAATAATGTTACTTTTATTACCATAACAGAAAAGCCACGCATTTTCCAACATAATGCATAAATTACAAACGTATCATTTTAAACCATTACCTCTTTCACATACCTCATTCATATTAGCAAGTATGATTTAGAGACACTTATCCCTTACCTTGGTGAGTGTTGGGGATCGGTTCCGAGTAACTTTAAAAGTCTCCTCCGCGATTTCCTCCAACCTTAGGATCTTTCCTCATTTCCACCAATAACAACAATGTCAATCATTTATTCAAAATACCACATAAATAACTCGTATTTCCTCATCAAACATACAAGAGATTTACATATTTTCAAGGTTTCCAAAACTACTTCAATACGAGTTTCCAAACATCTAAAACATACATATTCATCTATTTCTCTCTTTACTCATATTCTCATTTTGGGGTTTTCATGAACAACCCACAAAACCTTTCCATTCATCAAATACCAACTCTAAACCAAGAGTTTACAAGAGAAAAACAACCTAAAACGAACCATAACTCTAAAGGATGAGTTTCCATGGTTTCTCATATTTTGAAAATAGATCTAACATACCCAAAACAAGTTAGAGAGGAAGAAGAAGAGTTAGAAACAAGAGGTTTACCTCTTCGCAAGCTCTAAGATGAGTCATAAGGCTCCTTGCTCTTGAAAAGCTCCCTTCTCTCTCTTCTCTTAAAGTTCTAACCCTAAAATGTGTTTGGGGTTTCTATTTTTAAAGAGCAGTCGTCGGGTTCTCGCTCAAGCGAGCCCATTCTCGCTCAAGCGAGAATCTCACAGTGAGCAATTTTCGCTTAGCGCATAGATGTAATCGATTACATGGATTGTATAGTCGATTACATCGTGTAAAATGCACATATCTGATGCTTTTATCAGCATGTAATCGATTACATGTATTGTGTAATCGATTACATCATGTAAAATGCACATATCTGATGCTTTTATCTGCATGTAATCGATTACATGTATTGTGTAATCGATTACATCATGTAAAATGTACATATCTGATGCTTTTATCTGCATGTAATCGATTACATGGACTGTGTAATCGATTACACTGCCCAAAATTGCCATTCCTCGCCCAGGCGATACAACTCTCGCTCAGGCGAGAATCCTCCAGTATAGCCCAAGATTTCACCCTCCCAGATGCACCTCTCTCGCTCAAGCGAGAATCTCTCGATCAAGCGAGGCTTCCAGGACTGATACTATAATTTTTAAAGACTAAAATTCGGGGTGTTACATGGTATGGATGGTAACTCGACCTGCCCTATGTGGTATGGATGGTAACTTGACCTGCCCTATGTGGTATGGATGGTAACTCGACCTGCCCTAAGTGGTATGGATAATAACTCGACCTGCCCGATGTGGTATGGATGATAACTCGACCTACCCTAAGTGGTATGGATAATAACTCGACTTGCCCGATGTGGTATGGATAATAACTCGACCTGCCCGATGTGGTATGGATGGTACTCGACCTGCCCGATGTGGTATGGATGGTAACTCGACCCGCCCTATGTGGTATGGATGGTAACTCGACCTGCCCAATGTGGTATGGAAAATGAAATCGATGAATACGATTGAGTGTGAATACGAACCATGAGAAGTGAGTATGTCACCAATAGAGTCATATGCATGCTATAGGATATATAGTATGGGATATATATTCTATAGGGTGAATATGAGTGATAAAATGGATGGCGTTACGAATGAAAGTAATATACATGCTATAGGAATATATTATGGGATATAGGTCCTATAGGGTGAATATGAATGATGAGAAATGAGTATATTTGGACGAATAAGATATGCACACTATAGAACACATATAGTATGGGATGTATGTGTACTATAGGGTGAATATGGATAATATATGATAAATAAATATGCACACTGTAGAACACATATAGTATGGGATGTATGTGTACTATAGGGTGAATATAGATAATATGTGATGTATAAGTATGCACACTATAGAACACATATAGTATGAGATATATGTGTACTATAGGGTGAATATGGATATTATGTGTTGATTGATATAAGCTTATCATGATTGATGTTAGATGTGTGTGGTTTTTAATACTTTAATGTTATTACTCCATGTAAATCCACGCTACGGTCACCGTAGTTGGTTCTTACTCCCTCTGTCTTTCCTTGTATGTGTTGTATATTTGGGTTCAGGTTGTGGAGGTAGCGCATTGGACGCTTGCGGAGAGGAGTACATGATAGAGTAGTGGATAATATGTAATTGATATGTTATTTGATAAATATTTGTAATATGAAGAACATGTTAAAGTGAATTCATGTATAAAAAACTTTTCTGTAAGTGTATAATGAAGTGGATCTAATGCTTGTATTTAAGGTAATTTTAAGAAAGTGTAATTGTATAAATGATGTATTTGAACGGAAGTGTAATGACATACTTTTGAAATGAAATGTGTTTGGAATATTTCCGCCTTGTAAATTTTATAAACGTATTCTCTCAAGTTTCCAAACTGTTCGAGTAATGTCTTTCAAAAGTAATCACTTCACTTTCACGAATAAGGATTTTAAAAGAGAATTTTCGAGTTATGAAAATCGGGTCCTTACAGGGCTAACCCGAAAAAGATTTCTACTTGGCAGTATATGATTGCTAAAAGACTTGCTTCCTGAAAGTGCAAACATATTTCATTTGGTGGAAGATTAATTCTTAGGAATTAATTTCGTTCTTTCTAATATTCTCACTTATATGTTGTCATTGTATAAAGCTCCTAAGCAGGTATTTCATGGGTGGCCTGGGATGTGGTGTGCAAACCCAAGGAGTTTGGTGGTCTAGGGGTTAAGGATCTTTTAAATTTCAATCATGCTCTGCTGGGGAAATGAAGATGACCTAGGTTTCATGAGAAGAATGCTTTCTTGGTAAAGGTTGTTAACTCTAAGTATGAGTCTGAATGACCCTGTCAAAGGAGTGCTATTGATTCAAGATGGTTGAAGGACCTTGACAAGGTGGGCTCTTAAGATGGGATCAATGGGGGTGGTTTGATGATAACATTTGGATGGAAATTGGTAATGATTTTTAAACTTTTTTCTAGCATGATATATGGGTTGGTAATCAAAGTCTTAAAATGGTGTATCCTAGATTATTTCGTCTTGCTACAAACCAACTTTCTTGGGTGGGTGATACATTGGCTTCAGATCTCAGTTATTAGTTAGTGCTCAGTTTTGGATTCCTAAAGTTTCATGAATCTATGCGAAATGGGAGTTGCGCAAAATTGTGGAGAATGTTTTGGTTCTCGGTGGTTTGGTCTATTTGGCTAATGAGAAATGAGATTATTTCTCGCTAAAAGCGCCGAGTTATATGCACGTTATTGATCTTATTCAAACTAGATCTTGGATTTTGTTATATTCTTTTATCTCTTGTAAGTCTTTATCCGTTGCGAATTGGTGTATGGACCCTAAACTTTGTTTGACAATGTGAGCTACAAAGTAGGAGTCCTTTGTTCTTTTGTATTGTGAGGGCACCCATTGTGCTCGTTTTAAGACAAATTTTATTTATCAAAAAAATGTATTGACCTATCTCATACATGCTTATTCCTTTAAAATTATTAATAAGTTGAAACAAACTTAACACTCCCATAAAGTTTTAAATGTAAAAACAGACATTTCATAATCAATTTGTTAATTTTATTATGGTTTATTAGTATTTCAATACTTCAAAGTTTTTCTCTTCTCTCTATTATTCTCAGAAAATCAAATCATAATAATAATTATGAACCAGATGGTAGGTATTTGATAAAATTTATCAATTAAAAAGAAGTTTGGTGGAAGTTAGCAACCCCTGTAAAATATATAACGTATTTTAATTATTAAAAGACATGTCTAAAACAATTGAAGATGACATCATGGGAATGGAAATTGAACATGTCAAAATTTGCGACCCACATATAATTTTTTAAGGAGAAATTACAAATTTTACTTTTTAGAGATTAAATTCAGATACAAAAAATATTTAAAGATGAATAAATCATCAATCAAATTTATATTGAGTTTTCTCCCAGGCAATGAATATTTTTTGGGGAATTAATACCAATAACTATAAAGGTAATTAATAATTGAATGTGTTTTTCTCACGTAAAAAGGAAAAACAAACTACTCCTTGTGAGTTGTGGGGTTTGTTTATACCTTGGAATGACATAGATGATATATTTGTCTATATCTTTTAAACACTATTCGTAACTCCACTCCTTTTTTTTTATAATAATTTTAGTAAACCAAATCAAATCAATTTTTACCAAAATTTATTGTTTTTTAATTTCTAAATTTGATTTATTATACTAATTGATTTACCTTCATTGTTTATATTGTATTATTATTTTTACATATGGTAAGATATAGGGATGACAATGGGCACGAGCAGACACGGGTACTACCTACTCGCTACCCATCTTAAAATTTAGAAGCGTTATTCGTACCTGCCTGTGCCCGTATGGATAACTGCATGTGGATTTTTGGTGGGTATTTTTTGGTATCCATGTATATAATAGGCACCCACGAGTTTCATGCATTTTCTAAAAACTTTCCCACATTTTCCAGATACTTTTGTTCTCTCAAATTGCTTACTGCTGAACCTTGTTCATCTTGGATTCAATGTTTACCATGTGGCAATTGCTTTCCATAAAATTATCCATATTTTAATCCTAAAAAAACTTCCACTTATACAAGTGTCTATTGCCAAGAAGATGAGTGTAATCAATTGGATGAAAGACAAAAAAGTTATTCCCCTCAAAATCAAAGCAGTTACACTTATTCCTATGGTGATAATTCTATAATAGAATGTTTGTTGAGTTCTACTTAAATCATATTTAAACGACTCTCAAGCTTAGAACTCAAGTTCAAAAGACCAAAATATACAAATTGGGCTTAAAAGGGAGTTTTCTACATTTTAAACGCAAAAATCATAGTAACGACTCCAAATCAGTTGAGAGAGTTCAAAATTGAGTTAGTCTCTTCACGAGTCAAAGAACTGATCTTCCAACCAATAATTGGGTCGCGAGAGTAACATTTTTGACCACTTGGATATTCAACAAAAATCCAACGTTTTGCACGAGGATCAAACTTATCACTTAAATGGACAACATTAACATAAACAACCAAAAACTTTTAGTGATTAAGAAATGGTGATTGATTGTATATTAACTCAAAAGGGGATTTGTTAGACAACAATGAGAGTGGTAAGTTGTAAGGACCCAAATTCTACCCTTGAAATTTTTTCCTTATTTAATCCAATTTCATGCATTTAACGATAATTATAATTACCGAGTGAATGAACTTATTTAAAAGATCTCACTCCCCTCCTCACACCCAATCTATAAACCGAAAGTAACATACCAAACCAGATAGCAGAAAAACATAATTCGTATTAATGTAACTTAGTAACGGCCGCATACAATTAGCTATGGATTTCCAAAACACCCATAGCTACATATATCCCGAGTTACTAGTTTCCATGATTAATGCCATGTACAACAATCAGGTTTATAATTACAAAATAATTAGTTCAAGTACAACCAACGAGGTTACAAAAGAATGGATAAGAGACATCAAAATAAAAGTCTCTAAGCTCCTAATCAAAGGCACTCATACTCCTTCCACCTACCTGCAATGGGATTAATATTGACAATACACCAAGAAACACAAAGGAATAAGTAGTTAACTCAACAAATATCAATGTAAGTTAATCCACATTTAATAAGGTTAAATAAACGATTTAAAATTAGGTTTACTTAAAAGCCAATTTTAACGTTCATACTTTTGAAAACCATGCTACATAACTTGAGCCAAAGTTTGCTACATTGCTTGAGCCAAAGCTTGCTACATTACTTGAGCCAAAGTTTGCTACATTACTTGAGCCAAAGTCGCTAACCAATCATGGTCGGCTAAAAACGAGTTTTATTTCCATTGGTACTCTACCAATACATTTTTCCGAGTTTTATTTTCATTGGCACTCCACCAATACAAAAACAATAAATGCACCCGACATCATTACAAACATATACATATATGCTTATAACTACAAAGTGATTTACGAATCATTTTATTACTCCGAGTTTTATTTCCATTGGCACTCCATCATTACATAAACGGTAAATTCACTCCTCGTTGTTACAAACATACCCATATATGTTTATAACACTAAGTGATTTACGCTTCATTGCATTATTCCGAGTATTATTTCCATTGGTACTCCATCAATACATATACGGTAAATCCACTTCTCGTTGTTACAAACATACCTATATATGTTTATAATAACTAAGTGATTTACGCCTCATTTCGTCATCCATATCATAAAATTCACACATTTTCTATCACAATGCATAAGTTAAAGACTTATTCTTACCTCGATGAGTGTTGGGTTTGGGTTCTTGGCAACTCCTCAAGTTCCACCGACACCACCTCCAACTTTAGGATCTTTCCCCATCCCACCATTTATATTTTCAAATTATGTCTTTTTTTACTTACTCTTGGAGTAAGTGGATCCCTCCTCATAATGTAATGGTATAAAATACTTAATCATTTCTAAGACATAGGAGAGTGAGATGTGATACAAGCTATCACAAAAAAATAAAGTATATATATAATATGGAAAATAAATACATAATTTGAAAATATAAATTATAATATATTTCTTAATAAGTGTGAACTAATGTGGCTACAGTTAAGTTATTTGTATGAAGATACTTCTATAACACAAGTTTTTTTTATTTCTATTTGTATCAAAATTTAAATAATATTTAACCCTAATTTTCTTATTTGCTTTATATGGAAATATTTACATGTAGAGAATAATACCAACATGAGTCTTTCAAGTCTCATATTCTTGTTTTGTCTGTGAAAGAAATCTATGTAGCCAGAATGATTTTATCTTCTCTAATAAGTGTCTCTCCTTTGGAGGATAATTGTGGCTATACAGGAAAACATATATAGAAAGAGAAAATAATGTATGACGTATTGACAGTATATGAATTTTGGAGTAAGAAATATTCAAAGAAAAATATAACATTGTATTGATATTAGACTATTATAAAGAACAAAGAAACATTATGCTAAAACTATATGGAGAAAACAAATGGAACAACAACTAATGAACCTATTTTGATGTATAAGAAACGTTTATCAAGTTTATTTACATATACAATTACATTATAATCAAGCTCAAGTGGAGTTTTCCCCCTTCAATTTATGAGTTTTGGTTTTAGACATAATAATTCACAAATCCTTCCGTAATAAAATGATTGACATAGTAGATTTAGGAAGAAGACTAGTAGTTCAAAAGTTATGTCAAAAAATAGCATTTCTTCATAGCATCTTTAACAGGGAGTGTTGTTGAAGATGTCCTATCGACAACGTTTGCTTAAATGAGCGTCGTTAAAGGTGTCATTTCAACGGCGCTTGCTTAATGAACGTTGTTTTTGTTAAAATAAGCGTTGTTAAATGTGTTATATCAAAAACTTTTGTTTAAATGATCACTATTAAATGTATCATATCAATAGTGTTTGCTTAAATGAGCACTATTAAATGTGTTATATCAATAAGTAGTAAATAATGTTATGATGAAATACTATTTTTTGACATAACTTTTAAAACACTAATTAGAACTGGACATATTATATATGCATTAGGGTAGAAAAATTCATTTTATCCAAATTTTCTCGCTATATCAAAAAGGTACATCTGAAACTCATTTAAGCATCGTTAAATGTGTGACTTTTAATAACGCTCATTGTAATGAATGTTGTTGATATGTCACTTTTAACAACACTTGCTTAAAAGAGTATTGTTGATTATCTTCCGCCTTATATTTAATAGTGTTATGCTAGTAAACACTATTGAATGATCGCTGTTAAATGCGAATTCTGACATAGTGCTCACTTATTACTCAAATTAGTCCTTCATTTGGCTACTTTAATGACTTCAGTTATTGGTATTGGTTTGGTTTCTGGACCAATGGTGACATAAGAGTTGAAGACATTCTATTATGTAAATTAAAATTACATGGTATTAGTGTGTGGAAAATACCTATTTTTCCTTCAATATAGTTCTCCAAGGCGGTTCGGGGACAATATTAACTATTTTACCACAACAATTACGATATTAACTATTTTATAGAAGACCAACTAGGCAACTAATTTTGAAGGGTCAATAATAACAATGCATTTTGAAGGTGCATATGTAAAATTGACATCAACTCAAACCTTCTTTTAACTAATGGTGGATTATGAAAACTATGATGTTTTTTTTGCTTAGAATTTGGTAGAGTTAAGTTAGCCTTGGTTAATTAATTTATGGTAACTATATTTGGACAAATTATTTAATTGGATTTGATCTTGAAAAAGTGGTATCTTTCAAGGTAATGATTGTGTCATGCATCAGAGTTTGGTCTAAAATCTCTTATACATTATAGGTAAAAAAATAATCTGATTAGAATATATAAATAATATCTTGTATGGTTATGTTGTGTAGTTTTTTTATAGTATAAAATATGAATTCCATTACACTTTCAAACTATATAAAAACCAATAAATATGCTCCACCTATCAAGGCCTATGCATAATCACAATCATCAAGTGCTACCTAATAAGAAGTAACGAATAGAGATTTGTTGTCTATCTTTGTGTCCTAAATGGTGTCACCAATTAAAATGTATGATTTAATTAGAGAAAAAAGTTATAAAAACATGAATTAACATTTTATATTATTTGTTGTAATCCTATTGGATTGGGACATAGAGACATGATTGTTTTGGGACAGAGGATACTTTTTCAGAAGTAATATAATCACACTTCTTACAAATAGAAAGTAGGGTGAATAGTATTTTTAGATTATAAATTACTATTCATGCTAAATCATTTTCGTTTGACCTATTTGTAATAACTAATAAGTATCAATTGTTTCCAAAAAAAAATGAATTTTTTTAGTTTTGTAAAAAATATTGGTGAACCATCCAATCAAAATCATTTTTTTGGATCAATATTTAGTTTCTTTTTTTGTATTTGTCTATATCTGAACATCCCAAACTTTTTAGGATAAATTACAAATTTTATTTTCAAGGATTAAATTGATATTCAAAAAAATATAAAGAGACGGATATGAATCTTTAATCAATTTTATATGAGGATTTTTTCCTTGTGAAATAAATAGTACATTTGGGGGATCAGTATTAGTAGCTATAAAATTAATTAATAATTCTATGTGATTTTCTCACATACAATAAAAACAAACCACTTGTTTATGAGTTGCGACACTTGTTTATGCCTTCAAATGATATAAATGATAAATTTTTCCATATTTTACCATATTTTTCATAAACTCTGGGTAACACCACTCCATCTTATAATTTTAGTAAATCCAATACAATTAAATTTGACCAAAAATTGTTTTTTTAAATTTTTAACTTTGATTTATTATAATAATTACTGTTGCAGATGTGAAACAAAAAATATACAACTTTAAAGTTTCCCTTTCTCTCTTTTATTTATATATAATTATTATAATAATTACTGTTGCTTTCTTTCATATATGATTATGGGTTATCCCATATTATTTCATCTAACCTTTCTATTTGTTCCCCTCTTCATTCTTCTTATAAATCTCACAACCATTACAAATGTCAATGGGTTCTCACAACCATTACAATTGTCAATGGGTTCAGTGTTAAGTTGATTGGCAAATAAATATTATCTTTTCATAATAATTATAAATTCATAGCCAATACAAAAAAGTATATGTAAAATTTAATTTTAGAAGCATGTCTGTAAACCACTTTTTAATTATTAATTAATGAAATTTTTAAAACTCCAAGCATGTCAGTTTCCAATGCTACTTAATGTTAAGGTTGAAATAGTAAATAAATATTCTTAAAATCATCATTTTTAAATTTAAATTACATCTCTCCAAATATATGTAAAATTTAATTGGAGAAAATCTCTCTAAACCACTTTTTAATTTTATTAATTAATGAAATTCTTAAAACTGAAAGAATGTTATTTTGAATGAGAAAGATAAATGATAATTTCAATTTTCGATGCTATTTAATGTTAAGGTTGAAATAGTAAATAAATTTTCTTAAAATCATCAATTTTTAAATTTGAATTACATCTCTCCAAATATATGTAAAATTTAATTGGAGAATATTTTGTAAAACATTCTTTAATGTTATTAATTAATGAAATTCTTAAATCTGCAAGAATGTTATTTCGAATGAGAAATGATAATTTTAGTTCCGATGCTATTTAATGTTAAGGTTGAAATAGTAAATAAATTTTCTAAAAATCGTCGATTTTTAAATTTGAATTACATCTTTCCAAATATATGTAAAATTTAATTGGAGAATATCTCTATAAACCACTGTTTAATGTTATTAAGTAATGAAATTCTTAAAACTACAAGAATGATATTTTGAATGAGAAATGATAATTTCAGTTCCAATGCTATTTAATGTTAAGAGTAAATTACACTCACACCTTCTGAGTTTTAGTGAAATTACATAAATCATTCATCCTTTTTTTGTCCTTACACGAACCACCCATACCTCCTACACGAACCACTCCTAGTTTTGTATATATATTACACTGACTACCCCTGCATGTTATAAAAGTGTAATATTTTAAACAAAAAACGTGTGGTGAGTGTAATTAATTTAACAAAAATATTATATATTATGTAACATTTCAAATAGTACAAAAATTAATGTTTCTTATTATTTTTGTCTCATTACATAATACATTATTATTTCTAAAAATATGTTTAAATAACTCTTATATTAAGACGCATTTCTAAAAATATGTTTAAATAACTCTTATATTAAGACGCATTTCTAAATAACTCTTATTTCTAAAAATATGTAACGAACCAAATAATGAAGACGCATCGACTGTCATATTATTTGAATTTTTCTACACAATATACAATATTTTATTTAACTTAATTACACAATATTTAATGTTAAGGTTGAAATAGTAAATAAATTTTCTTAAAATCCTCAACTTTTAAATTTGAATTACATCTCTCCAAATATATATAAAATTTAATTGGAGAATATCTCTGTAAATCACTCTTTAATGTTATTAACTAATGAAATTCTTAAAACTGAAAGAATGTTATTTTGAATGAGAATGAGAATTGATAATTTCAGCTTTTGATGTTATTTAATGTTAAGGTTGAAATAGTAAATAAATTTTCTTAAAATGGTCAATTTTTAAATTTGAATAAATATATGTAAAATTTAATTGGAGAATATCTCTGTAAATCACTTTTTAATATTATTAATTAATGAATTTCTTAAAACTGAAAGAATGTTATTTGAATGTGAATGTGAAATGATAATTTCAATTTCCGATGCTATTTAATGTTAAGGTTTAAATAGTAAATAAATTTTCTTAAAATCGTCAATTTTTAAATTTGATTTACATCTCTCCAAATATATGTAAAATTGATGCTATTTAATGTTAAAGTTGAAATAGTAAATAAATTTTCTTAAGATCGCCTATGTTTTAATTTGAATTACATATCTCCAAATATATATAAATTTTAATTGGAGAATATCTCTAAAACCACTGTTTAATTTTATTAATTAATGTAATTCTTAATACCACAAGTTTGAAAGGGAAGAAGAGAGTTAGAATCAAGAGATTTACCTCTTCTCAAGCCTCTAGATGATTCTCACGAATCCTTGCTCTTGAAAATGCTCCCTTCTCTCTATTCTCTCCAAAGTTCTAACCCTAAAAGTATTTGGGGTTTCTATTTTAAGTTTTAGTCGTCTGGTTCTCGCTCAAGCGAGAAAATCCCGCCGATTTTAAAAACTCAACACTGACGATCTCGCTCAAGTGAGGGATTCTCGCTCAAGCGAGGATCTTACAGTCCCCACACCTCTCTCCCTCGCCCAAGCGAGACAAATCTCGCTCAGCCGAGAATCCTTCAACATCTCTCAGTTTTCCACTCCCCAAGTGAGCCATCTCTCGCCCAGGCGAGATCCTCTGGCTCAAGTGAGAATCTGGCAGTGTGTCTCATTCCTCAGGACTGTTACCACATCTTTAGGAAGGTAAATTCAGGGTGTTACAAAAAGTATGTCAAAAATAACATGTCATTATAGCATCTTTAACAGCGTTTGCTTAAACAAAACGGGCGCTTTTAAAAGTGTCATATCAACAACGTTTGTTTAAATTAGCGTTATTAAATGTGACATATCAACGGCGTTTGCTTAATGAGCGTCGTTTTTGTTAAAATAAGTACGGTTAAATGTATCATATTAACAGCTATTGTTTAAATGAGCGCTATTAAATGTGTTATATCAACAAATAGTGAATAATGGTATGATGAAATACTATTTTTTACATAACTTTTAAACCACTAATTAGAACTGGACATATTATAGAAAAATTCATTCTATCCAAATTTTCTCACTACATGAGAAAGGTACACACTGAAACTCATTTAAGCATTGTTAAATGTGTGACTTTTAACAGCGTTAATTGTATTGAGGGCTGTTGATATGTCACATTTAACAACACTTCCTTAAAAAGAGCCTTGTTGAATATCTTAGGCAAACGTAACACATCATTTGCTTCAAAGAGTGTTGTTGAAACTATATTCGTCTATCATCTTTAGCAGCGATTTCTTAAAAGAGCGTTGTTGATTATATTTCGTCTTGTATTTAAGAGCGTTGTTCTAATAAACGTTGTTGAATGACTGCTGTTAAATGCGAATTTTGGCGTAGCGCTCACTTATTACTCAAATTAGTCCTTCATTTGCCTTAGTTCCTTACTTTAATGATTTCAGTATACCAAGTATTGGTATTCGTTTGGTTTCTGGACCTATGGTGACATAAGAATTGAAGACATTCTATTATGTAAACTTACATTATGTAAACTTACAATGTATTATGGAAAATACCTATTTTCCCTTCAATATAGTTCTCCAAGGCTAATACCTTCATTGGTTTGGTTCAGGGACAATATTAACTATCTTACCACCACAACAATTACATGATCAATTGGTTGATGAAGTGAAGAAACAAGTTCCATTGAAGCCTACAACAAATGACGTAGAAACAGGTATTAGATTTTATAACAATGCATTTTGAAGGTGCATATGTAAAATTGACATCAACTCATACCTTCTTTTAACTAATGGTGGATTATGAAAACTATGGTGTTTTTTGCTTAGAATTTGGTAGAGTTAAGTTAGCCTTGGTTAAGTAATTTATAGTAACTATGTTTTGAGAAATTATTTGATTGGATTTGATCTTGAAAAAGTGGTCTCTTTCAAACTAATGATTGTGTCATGCTTCAGATTTTGGTTTAAAATCTCTTATACATTTTAGATAAAAAGTAATCTGATTCGAATATGTAAATAATATATTGTATGATTATGTTGTGTAGTTTTTTTTATGGTATAAAATATAAATTCTATTATGCTTTCAAACCACATAAAAACCAATAAATATGCTCCACCTATCAAGGCCTATGCATAATCACAATTATCAAGTGTTGTCCATCTTTGTGTCTAAATGGTGTCTCACACCAATTATAAAAACATGAATTAACATTTTATATTATTTGTTGTAATCCTATTGGATTGGGATATAGAGACATGATTGTTTTGGGACATAGGATACTTGTTGAAAAATAATATAATCACACTTTTGACCTATCTGTAATAAATTAATAAGTATCAATTGTTTCCAAAAAAAATGAATTTTTTAGTTTTGTAAAAAATATTGTTGCACCATCCAACCAAAATCAGGTTTTGGATCAATGTTTAGTTTCTTTTTTTGTATTTGTCTATATCTGAACATCCCAAACTTTTTAGGATAAATTACAAATTTTATTTTCAAGCACTAAATTGATATTCAAAAAACAATGTTTTAAAAACCGTGCCGTACCGGCCGGTTCAACCGGAAAACTGGTGAACCGGACCCCTAACCGATACGGTACGTATGTTATACCGCATATGCAATAGAACCAGTCAAAACCGGTTGAAAACCGTTCAAAACCGGTTGAAAACCGTTCAAAACCGGTTGAAAACCGGTTTAAACCGGTCGGTTTGTACATTAATTTTTTTTTTAAATTTCAAAATTTCAATTCTTCACCAATTCTTCAACTTCAATGATTGATAATTGGGTCATTTATTTTTATTTTGCGTTTGTTAAGTGATAATTTTGGATTAATATATGTTTTGCACTTTAGATTTTGATTTTATTAATGACTTAATGTTGTTTGTTTGTGTAAATTTGAAGTAAATTATGAATATGGATTATAAATATGAATATCTACTTATTTGAAATTTTTTGTTATAGGTTTACATATATATATATAAGCAAGTATGTCCAGTTTAACCGACATGCGATTTAATTATTGAATCAATGGTTGAACCACTGTACTATTATACCAGTACCCTAACCGGTTTGATAACCGGTACGGTTTTAATAACATTGCAAAAAAATATAAAGAGACCGATATGAATCTTTAATCAATTTTATATGAGGATTTTTTCCTTGTGAAATAAATAGTACATTTGGGGGGATCAGTATTTGTAGCTATAAAATTAATTAATAATTCTATGTGATTTTCTCACATACAATAAAAACAAACCACTTGTTTGTGAGTTGCGACACTTGTGTATGCCTTCAAATGATAGATTTTCCACATTTTTTGTATAAAATCTTAGAATTTTAGTAAATCCAATAAAATAAAATTTTACCAAAAATTGTTTTTTTTTTTTATTTTTAACTTTGACTTATTATAATAATTACTGTTGCAGATGTGAAACAAAAATTTTACAACTTTAAAGTTTCCCTTTCTCTCTTTTATTTATATATAATTATTGTTGCTTCTATCACATATGATTATGGGTTATCCCATATTATTTCATCTAACCTCTCTATTTGTTCCCCTCTTCATTCTTCTTATAAATCTCACAACCATTACAATTGTCAATGGGTTCATGGGTTCAGTGTTAAGTTGACTGGCAAATAAATTTTATCTTTTCATAATAATTACAAATTCATAGCCAATACAAAAAAATATATGTAAAATTTAATTGGATAAGTATATCTGTAAACCACTTTTTAATGTTATTAATTAATCAAATTCTTAAAACCGCAAGAATGTTATTTTGAATGAGAAATGATAATTTCAGTTTCCGATTCTATTTAATGTTAAGGTTGAAATAGTAAATAAATTTTCTTAAAATTGTCAATTTTTAAATTTAAATTACATATCTCCAAACATATGTAAAATTTAATTGGAGAATATCTCCGTAAACCACTTTTTAATGTTATTAATTAATGTAATTATTACAACTGCAAGAATGTTATTTTGAATGAGAATGTAAAATTATAATTTCAGGTTCGGATGCTATTTAATGTTAAGGTTGAAATAGTAAATAATGTTTCTTAAAATCGTCAATTTTTAAATTTGAATTACATCTCTCCAAATATATGTAAAATTTAATTGGAGAATATCTCTGTAAACCACTTTTTAATGTTATTAATTAATGAAATTCTTAAAACTGCAGTAATGTTATTTTGAATGAGAATGAGAAATGATAATTTCAGTATCCGATGCTATTTAATGTTAATGTTAAAATAGTAAATAAATTTTCCTAAAATCGTCAATTTTAAAATTTGAATTACATATCTTCAAATATATGTAAAATTTAATTGGAAAATATCTCTGCAAACCACTTTTTAATGTTATTAATTAATGAAATTCTTAAAACTACGCTAATGTTATTTTGAAAGAGAATGGGAAATGGTAATTTCAGTATCTGATGTTATTTAATGTTAAGGTTGAAATAGTAAATAAACTTTCTTAAAATCGTCCATTTTTAAATTTGAATTACATATCTTCAAATATATGTCAAATTTAATTGTAAAATATCTCTGCAAACCACTTTTTAATGTTATTAGTTAATGAAATTCTTAAAATTTTGAATGAGAATGGGAAATGATAATTTCATGTATAAGATTGTAAGAAAATCACTCGCTTATAAGTTGTGATGCTTGTTTATGTGATTATGTCTCCATATGACATAGATGATAAATTTGTCCATCTTTTTCAACGAGTCTACATAATCCCACTCCTTTTTAATAATTCTAGTAAATCCAATCAAATAAAATATTGCCAAATTTGTTTTTATTTTCTAAAATTTGATTTGTTAAAATAATTGGTTTAACTTTATTGTATATTCTGCATTATTTTATCATATATTTTAAGATTTCCCAATTTTATCTTGTCATTTAAAATATTTAAGAACAAAATCAATACACAGTTAAAGTCCAACTTATGAGGCAAAAGACTATATAAAATGGATGATGTTTAACAAATTTCTTTCAATTTTGAACTTTCCCTTCCTCTCTTTTTTATATATTGATTCCATATATGATAATGGGTTATCCCATATTGTTTCATATAAGCTTTCTATTTGTCCCCTTCTTCATTCTTCTCTCGACCATTAAAGTTGTCAATGGTGGGTTCAGTGTTAAAATGATTCGCATAAATTCAACCAAAGTTGCACATCTCTTGGATAATGTACAATCTCCAACACATGCTGATTTGGGTGTACATATACTTGAGATGTCTTTTGGAAATCCATCAACAAAATACTATGGTATTATTGATACAGGTAGTGACCTTATTTGGACACAATGTTTACCATGTGATAATTGTTTTCCACAAAAATATCCATATTTTGACCCTAAAAAGTCTTCCACTTATACAAATGTCTATTGCCAAGAAGATGAGTGTAATCTGTTGAAGGAAAGTGTAAAAGGATGTTCCTCTCAGAATCAATGCACTTACAGATTTTCCTACTTAGACACTTCTATAACACAAGGTTTGTTGAGTTGTAGTTACATCAAGTTTAAAATTTCTATAACTCTCAATTCTTTATTTGCTTTATATGGATATACTTAATTAAAAATACACAAAAGGAATAGCAACATAAGTCTTTCCCATTAGAAAGACACAGATTCAAGTAATGGGAAAATAAAGAATGATATTATCCGGTCAAAAAAGGTGGCCTCTTATAGAAGATGTGAATAATGTATCTCCTCATATTAGGAGATAACTTACCTCCTCATACCGGTAAAAAAATGACATGTATATTGTTTTGTTTAATTTTAAAAATATTTTTGTAGAAAATGATTAAATGGTACACATGTCACGATTTTAGTGGTTGAAATAGATAATTTATCTCCTTATATCAGGAGATACATTATTCTGATAGAGGATACATGTGGCTATATGACAAAACATGCATAAAAAAATAAGCGAAGAAACATCTAGCTAAAACCATGTTGAGAAAATGGATGGAACAACAATTTATGACCTTATTTGATGTAATTTGAACATTTTTCAGGTTTATTGGCATTGGATACAATTACATTGCAATCAAGTTCAGGTGGAGTTATTCCCCTTCAATATATGATTTTTGGTTGTGGACATAATAATTCAGGGGGCTTTGATGAGAAAGTGATGGGCATAGTAGGTCTTGGACAAGGGCCATTGTCCCTTATTTCTCAAATTGGTCCTTCATTTGGAGGAAGGAGATTTTCCTATTGCTTAGTCCCATACTATGCTGACTATAATTTGCCTAGTATAATGTCTTTTGGTTCTGGAAGTGAAGTTATTGGGGATGGTGTGGTTTCTACACCTTTGATTAAAAAAGAATCTAAGTCATTTTATTATGTAACCTTACAAGGTATTAGTGTGGGAGATACCTATTTGTCCTTCCATAGTTCTTCAAAGGGTAATATGATCATTGATTCAGCGACAACATTCACTATTTTACCACAAAAATTGTATGATCAATTGGTTGAAGAAGTGAAGAAGCAAGTTCCATTGCAGCCCATAATAAATGACCCACAATTTGGTGATAGACTATGCTACAGAACAATTAATCTCGAACAGCCAATAATTACAACTCATTTTGAAGGTGCGGATATACAATTGAAAACAATTCAAACATTCTATCAACCAAATTTTGGTGTTTTTTGCTTAGCATTTGGAAGCATTAGGAGTGATTTTGGAATTTATGGTAACCTTGCACAAACAAATTATTTGATTGGTTTTGATCTTGAAAGCGAATTGGTCTCTTTCAAGGCAATACATTGTAACTTACACCAAAGTTTGGTCTAAAATCTCTAATTATTATATTAGAAAGTCTCTTGTGCATTTTAGATTGTAGTTTTATAGATAGCTTTTTGGGTAAAATCTCATCCAATGTTTAAATAAAATGTTGAGTGATTTGACTTGTTTGATTTACATTAAGTCATTTGATTCAAGGATTATATGTGGTTTTCATTTTAGTTTAGTTTGGTTTTGTTAAAATAGCACGGCTATTATATTTTAAAAGTACCAAATTTATATCGAAAATCGATAAGTCTACTTCACTTATAAAGTTTGATACACATTTCAACCTAAATAATATCTCCATTAGAAAAAATAAAAAACAGCACAATTCACACAGTAGCATAACAACATAATTTCAATCCAATTTAAACATGTTAACTAATAAGTAATTGCATTTTTTAAAATAGAAAATTTGAAGGAATGTATCTTTTTCATTATTAATTACAAGTTTAATCAGACTAAAACCTAAAATCATCTTCATATATGTCCAATAAATTTCCGACCCACATATGAACATGTCAAAATTTTCGACCCAAATATGATTTTTTAGGACAAATTGCAAAATTTATTTTTTTAGGGGTAATGTAATCACCCTGAGAGGTGTTGGAGTATTGAAACTGACTTGTTATTAATTTAAGTGAGATAACTAGGTACATGGAAAATGAGGTGTCTTAGGGCATGGTGTAATACCTAAATTTAAGTCTGTAAAATTATAGTATCAATTCTGCAAGTCT
This sequence comes from Lupinus albus, assembly GCA_009771035.1. NCBI lineage: Eukaryota > Viridiplantae > Streptophyta > Magnoliopsida > Fabales > Fabaceae > Lupinus > Lupinus albus. The sequence continues at coordinate 12,563,128 of CM019999.1, forward strand.
CGCTTGAGCGAGAAATTCTCGTCTGGGCGAGAAAGGCTCACCTAGGATGGTGAAATCCTGGGCTATACTGGAGGATTCTCGCCTGAGCGAGAGTTTTCTCGCCTGGGCGAGAAATGGCATTTTGGGACTGTTGAGACTGTGAGATTCTCGCTTGAGCGAGAATCCCTCGCTTGAGCGAGAGAGTCAGATCTGAGTTTTTAAAATAGGCGGAATTTTTTGCTTGAGCGAGAAAGGGCTCGCTTAAGCGAGGACCCGACGCTGTTACATTAAATAGGGGACCCCAAACACATTTATGGGGGTTAACCTAGAGAGTTTACTTTCTAACGATGAAATATTAGATGAATATGTATGTGTTAGATGGTTGTAAACTTATGATGAAAGTGATTATGAAACCTTGAAAATATGACGAATATTTTATATGGTTAAATGATGTTATATAAGTTATTTATATGTTATCGAGGTAAATGACTAACATTGTGTTATATGGTGAGAATGAGGAAAGATCCTAAAGTTGGAGGCAGTGTCGGTGGAACTTGAGAAGTTGCCAAGAACCAAACCCAACACTCACCGATGTAAGGATAAGTCTTTAACTTATGCACTGTGAGAGAAAATGCGTGGATTTTTTGTTGTGGATAATGAATCGTAATGTAAATCACTTTGTAGTTATAAGCATATATGGATATGTTTGTAATGATGTCGGGTGCATTTCCTGTTTATGTATTGGTGGAGTGCCAATGAAAATAAAACTCGGAATAATGAAATGAATCGTAAATCACTTTGTAGTTATAAGCATATATGGATATGTTTGTAATGATGTCGGGTGCATTTACTGTTTATGTATTGGTGGAGTGCCAATGAAAATAAAACTTGGAATAATGAAATGAATCGTAAATCACTTTATAATTATAAGCATATATGTATATGTTTGTAATGATGTCAGGTGCATTTACTGTTTATGTGTTGGTGGAGTGCCATTGAAAATAAAACTCGGAACACTGAAATGAATTGTAAATCACTTTGTAGTTATAAGCATACATGGGTATGTTTGTAATGATGTCGGGTGCATTTTACTGGTTTTGTATTGGTGGAGTGCCAATGGAAATAAAACTCGGAAAATGTATTGGTGGAGTGCCAATGGAAATAAAACTCGTTTTTAGCCAACCATGATTGGTTAGCGACTTTGGCTCAAGTAATGTAGCAAGCTTTGACTCAAGCAATGTAGCAAACTTTGGCTCAAGTAATGTAGCAAACTTTGGCTCAAGCAATGTAGCAAACTTTGGCTCAAGCAATGTAGCAAACTTTGGCTCAAGTAATGTAGCAAGCTTTGGCTCAAGCAATGTAGCAAACTTTGGCTCAAGTTATGTAGCATGGTTTTCAAAAGTATGAACGATGAAATTGGTTTTTAAGTAAACTCGAATTTAAACCGTTTATTTAACCTTATTAAATGTGGATTAATTTACATTGATATTTGTTGAGTTAACGACTTACTCCTTTGTGTTTCTTGGTGTATTGTCAATGTTAATCCCATTGCAGGTAGGTGGAAGGAGTATGAGTGTTTTTTATTAGGAGCTTAAAGACTTTTATTTTGATGTCTCTTATCCATTCTTTTGTAACCTCATTGGTTGTACTTGAACTAACTATTGGTAACTATGAACATGATTGTTGTATATGACATTAATCATGGAAACTAGTAACTCGGGATATATGTAGCTATGGGTGTTTTGGAAATCCATAGCTAATTGTATGCGGTAGTTACTAAGTTACATTAATACGAATTACGTTTTTCTGCTACCTGATTTGGTATGTCACTTTTGGTTTATAGATTGGGTGTGATGAGGGAGGTGAGATCTTTTAAATAAGTTCATTCAATCAGTAATTATAATTTATAGTTAAATGCATGAAATTGGATTAGAATAAGGAAAAAATTTCAAGGGTAGAATTTGGGTCCTTACACATGGTATTACTCTTGGTATGGTAAATTTTGGTTGATGTCGATATTTAGGATACTACATGAATGCGATCGGAAAATGTAGTTTCGGTATGCGTTGCTAATATGGTTAAAATGTGACGACGTTCGAGGTAGTAAGTATTTGGTTGTTAAAAATGTCTTATTCTTAGTATATCCATTTATCTAATTCTACTGTTTATGATTATGTATTAATCTACAATGCTCATTATTATAAGATTAAATATCTTACCCCCTTTGTGTTTGTATTTCTTTCCGTTTGTGATAATCGGATTGCAGGTAAAGCAAAAGGACAATAAATCGAGGTTTTTGTGTGGTGTAGATCATATTATTTTGCCTGTAATATGTTTTTTTTTTTGGAATTTGTGACGTATAACCTCAATAACTTGTAGGATTGATAAATTATTACTAGACTTCGTCATTGACAATTTGATGTACGTTAACTGATTTGTAGTAGTGGTACTATTACCGTTATTAGAATTTATTCAATATTGAATTTAATGATTGGCGATAGTAAACCCACAAAGTATTTATGAAAGGATTCTACGATTATCTATGAGTTATTTGAAATGGTTAATTTAAATAAAAAGTTTTCGTAACTTCAATAATTGTGTTGTATATTAAAAGAGGTAAACCTCTAGGTTACGATTTGGGTCGTTACAAAGGTAGTGCTGTTGCTTCCTTTTGTAATCCTTGTAGCAGGAGTGCAGAGGATGATGATCATCTTTTCCTTCATTGCTGCTTGGCTAACAATCTTTGGCATTGGTTAAGTTCAACCTTTTCTATCAACCTAGATCTTGCTTCAGTGCATAGCATATTCTCATGCACAAAGCAGATAGCCAATAAACAAGTCAAGGATGCATTGGTGGCAGGGATTATTCACACTATCAGTACAATTTGGTTTTGTAGGAGTAAGATCAGATTTGAAGGCATTAAAGTCACTTTGGTCCAAGCTATTTCCTAGATTAAACGTGAAACTTCTTTAGTAGGAAATTCATTTACTTCATTGGATCATCCTTCTTTAAATGACTTAGTCCTTTTAAGGTCTCTTAATATTAATATTAGGCTCGACAAAGCTCCTAGGATTATTGAAGTCCTTTGGTTGGATTAAAGCAAACACGGATGGTGCTGCTTTGGGTTCTCCTGGAATATCTGGTGGTGATGGTATATTCAGGTATCACAATGAATTGGTATTAGCTTGTTTTTCAACTTATTTAGAGGTGCAAAATGCTCTTTTTGTCGAGCTTCATTCGGCTTTCAAAGCAATAGACATGGCTTTTGACAAAGGTTGGTCCAATCTTTGGCTCGAATGTGACTCTATGTTAGAAGTTGATATTTTCAAAGGCAATTCCAATGTCCCTTGGAAGTTACAAAATGCTTGAATAAAGTGCAAAAGGAAGTTAGCTTATATGAATTTATGCATTTGTCACATCTATATAGACAGGGTAATGCTTGTGCATATAAGCTTGCTTCTTTTGGTATTGTTAATAGGAGAAACTCCTTTTGGAACCACTTGCCTAATTTTCTAAAGGATGTCTATCATAGGAAAAGGCTTGGTTTACCTAATTATAGGTTTAGGAATTTGTAATTCCTTTTTGGATGTTCTTGGATAATGACAATTTCAAGCTTGAAGACCAAACTCTCTGTGGGTTTCTCGCCCAGGCGGCACCTGTCGCCCAAGCGAGTCACACACAAGCTTGGTGCAAAAGAATTTTTGGGTCTCTCACCCAAGCCAGAGTGTCACCGAAGCCTAAGTCTGCCTCTCGCCTGAGCGAGAAGATAGTCCACGAGCGACATTGCCAAGATTGTAGCTCTATGTGGGTCTATCGCCTGAGCGAGATGATAACGCTTAAGCGATCCATGTAAGAACCCGATTTTCATAACCCAAAAATTCATTTTTAAAACTTTATTCACAGAAAGGAAGTGATTACTTTTGAAAGGCGTTGCTTGAAATTATTTGGAGAACGAGTGAATACAAATAGTAATTCCATTCATAATTCAAAATGCGGAATACTCCAAGTACATATTTCTTTTAAAGCATGTGATTACACTTTCTTTCAAATACATAATCTATACAATTACCCTTTCTCAAAAGTACTTTGAATACAAACATTAGATCAACTTCATTATACACTTAGGAGGAGTTCCATTTTACAAAATAGATAATCCAACATAGTTCTCATATTATAAACATTTATCATATAACATATCAATTACATAAATCCCTACTCTACCATGTACTCTTCTCTACAAGCGTCCAACACGCTACCGCCACAACCTGAACTCAAATACACAACACATACAAGAAGAGACAGAAAGAGTAAGAACTAACTACGGTGACCGTAGCGTGGATTTACATGGAGTAATAACATTAAAGTATTAAACCTATATAACGTCTAACATCAATCATATTAAACATATATCAATCAACAAATTATACCACATAATGTTCATATATCCAATTAGCATGATTATCGTCACTCACTTAGGCAATTCATCCCAAATCATTACAACATGCCATAGGATGGTCACTCCTTCATTTAGCACCTATTACAACTTACTTATATGATTTACCCAATTCAACCTTCATCATAAATCAACATACATATATATCCATAAAATCATGCTGCATAACTTGAGCCAAAGTTTGCTATATTGCTTGAGCCAAAGCTTGCTAAATTGCTTGAGCCAAAGCTTGCTACATCGCTTGAGCCAAAGCTTGCTACATCGCTTGAGCCAAAGCTTGCTACATCGCTTGAGCCAAAGCTTGCTACATCGCTTGAGCCAAAGCTTGCTACATCACTTGAGCCAAAGCTTGCTACATCACTTTAGCCAAATCTTGCTACATAACGTGAGCCAAAGTCGCTATACCATTCGGTTAGCTAAAATATACTTTCTTTTTGAAAAAAAATGGGCGGGATTTTCTCGCTTGAGCGAGAATGGGCTCGCTTAAGCGAGAACCCAACACTGTTACATTAAATAAGGAACCCCAAACACATTTTAGGGTTAGAACTTGGAGAGAAGTGAGAGAATAGAGCATTTTCAAGAGCAAAGAGTCTTGAGAATCATCTAGGATCTTGAGAAGAGGTAAAACTCTTGATTCTAACTCTCTTCTTCCCTTTGAAACTTGTTTTGGGTATGTTGGATCTCTTCTCAAAATGTGAGAAACCATGGAAACTCATCCTTTTGAGTTGTGGTTCGTTTTATGTAGTTTTTTCTTGTAAATTCTTGGTTTAGAGTTGTTATTCAAAGAATGGAGAGAGTTTGTGGGTTGATTCATGAAAACCCCAAAACCCTAAAATGAAAATGTGGTTAAAGAGTAAAATGGGTAAAATGTTAGATGTAGAAGATGAGTATGTGCTCTAATGTTGAAATATGAGATGATTATGTATGTTTTAGATGTTTGGAAACTCTTAATGAAAGTAGTTTGGAAACATTGAAAATGTGTGAATCTCTTGTATGGTTAAAGATGCAATATGAGTTGTTTATGTGTTATTTTGAATAAATGACTAACATTCTTGTTATATGGTGGGAATGAAGAAAGATCCTAAAGTTGGAGGTGGTGTCGGTGGAACTTGCAAAGTTACCAAGGACCAAACCCAACACTCACCAAGGTAAGGATAAGTCTTTAATTTGCATGTCATATTGAGAAAATGCGTGAAATTGCTGTTTATGAATTGATGGTGTATCAATGAAAAGAAAACACATTTTTAGCCGACCATGAATGGTTAGCGACTTTGGCTCAAGCGATGTAGCAAGCTTTGGCTCAAGCGATGTAGAAAGCTTTGGCTCAAGCAATGTTGCAAGCTTTGGCTCAAGCGATGTAGCAAGCTTTGACTCAAGCGATGTAGCAAACTTTGGCTGAAGTTATGTAGCAAGCTTTGGCTCAAGCGATGTAGTAAACTTTGGCTCAAGTTATGTAGTGAAAATGAATTTAAAAATGGTTTACTAACCCCTTTAAAAATGTGGATTATCTTATAATGACATTTATTGAATTAATGACTTACTCCTTTGTATGTTTTTTGTATTTGTCGTTGATAATCCCATTGTAGGTAAACAGGTTTGTTGAGGATGTTTGGTTTGATGCCTTATGAGCTTAAAACCTGGATTCTTTTATTTTCCCCTTTTTGTATAATGACTGACTAAATGCTATTTTGGGATAATTGTAACTCAGGATATTTGTAGCTATGAGTATTTTGGGAACCCATAGCTAGTTGTATGCGGTAGTTATCAGGAGGCATTAATGTGAATTATGTTTTTCTGCAATTAAGGGTAGCATGTTGTGAAACTGAAATAGTATGATTAGAGTTATTAGATAAATAAAGAAATGGATGATTTAAGAGGTTAAAGGAAATGTATGCATGATGTAATATGGGAATTCAGGCATAAAGGATTAAAATTAAAGAAAAATTTTCAAGTGTAGAATTTTGGTCTTTATAGAGAGCGGATTAAAGAAAACTTTAGATGGGAAGTCAAAGAAATCAACTTCCATGACCGATGACCAATGGGACGAGTTGGATGAAAAGACACTTTCAATAATCTAACTTTATTTGTCTAAGTAGGTTCTTCGAGAAGTTGCCAATGAAGAAACCACTGCGGCTTTGTGCTTGAAGTTAGAAACCTTATACATGACGAAGAGTCTCACAAACAAGCTTCGTCTCAAAGAAAGAAAGGTTATATACATTTCTATGGTTGAATGTACTCCTATTCAAACTCATCTTGATGATTTTAACTATATTATTATGGATATGCAAAATATTGATATCAATATTGAAGATGAAGACAAAGTTGTTTTGTTGGTTGTCTCTTTACCTTCTACCTACAAACACTTCAAAGAAATCATGTTGTATGGAAATAATGATACATTATCTTTTGAAGATGTTATATCTAATTTATTGTCCAAAGAAAAGTTTGACCTTGAAGTTAATTATGTGGACAAGGGTGAGGGCTTAAGTGTTCGAGGTAGAACTCAAGAAAAAAGGAGTACTAGTTATAAAAAGTTCAGATCCAAATCCAGAGGCCGCAAATCCAACAAAACATGCTGCTATTGCAAGAAACCAGGACATGATATTCCTGATTGTTTCATCCTGAAGAAAAAGCAGGAAAAACAAGAAAGAGGAAAATCTCAACAATCCTCTGAAGCTGCTAATATTGAAGCCGACTCTGGAGGTGATGTTCTTTTATATGTTGTCTCTTATAATAAGAGGAGTAAAATATAATGGATTCTTGATTTTGATGTACTTTTCATATGTGTCATTATAAGGACTTATTCACCACTTTTGAACATGTTGACAGTGGTGTTGTTCTAATGAGAAATTATACCCAATGCAAAGTTGCAGGAATAGGTACAATTCAGATCGAGACTCATGATGGTGTTGTCAGAACTTTGACTAATGTCCGATATATTCCATATTTGAAGCGAAACTTAATTTCTCTTGGCACCCTATAGTCTCTCGGCTGCAGATATTCAGCTGAAGGTGGAGTTCTAAAAGTATCGAAAGGTGCTCTTGTATTATTAAAGATTAACCGAGTTGGTAGCTTATATGTCTTGCAAGGCTCTATTGTGACAGGTTCAACAGTCGTATCTTCTTCAATGCCTGATAATGATGTCACCAAATTATAGCACATGCGTCTGGGTCATATGAGTGAAAAAGACATGCACCTTATGAGCAAGAAAGGTCATCTTGGTAAGCATGGCATTGGTAAGTTGGAGTTTTGTAAACATTGTGTTTTTGGGAAACAGAAAAAAGTTAGTTTCTCTACTGCAACTCACCGTACCAAAGGTATTCTTCATTATATTAATTCTGACCTTTGGGGGCTTCTAAAGTTCCTTCCCATGGAGGATACCGCTATATGATGACTATCATTGATTATTTTTCTCGCAAGGTTTGAGTTTATTTTCTGCGGCATAAAAATGAAACTTTCTCCACTTTCAAAAAGTGGAAAACTCTTGTTGAAACCAGACATGGAAAAAGGTGAAGAAGCTCAGAACCGACAATGGGTTAGAGTTCTGTAATGGTGACTTTAATGAGTTCTACACAAATCATGTTATTGCTAGACAGAAAACCATACCAAGGAATCCCCAACAAAATGGTGTTGCAGAACGGATAAACAAGACTCTATTTGAGAGAGCTCGTTGTATGCTCTCAAATGCTGGGTTATGGCATCGGCGTAAACTTTGGTCTGAGACAACATCTACTTCTTGTTACTTGGTCAACCGTTCTCCACATTCGGCACTTGGCTTCAAAGTTCCAGAAGAAATTTGGTCAGATAATCCTGTTGATTATTCTAATTTAAGAATATTTGGATGTCCTACTTATGCACATGTTAATGATGGTAAATTAGCTCCAAGAGTTATTGAGTGCATATTTCTTGGTTATGCATCTGAGTCTAAGGGATATCGCTTATGGTGTTCCGGTTCAAAGTCACGAAAAATAATTCTTAGTAGAGATGTGACTTTTAACGAGGATGCATTATTATCTTCTGGAAAACAATTTGTTGTGTCTTCTTCTACTAGTACAGGTAATATGCAGGGTACTAGCGAGAAGGTGGAGTTGATAGTAAAGCTTGCAGCTCCTAATATTGATGTTTCATCTTCTTTTACAAATGAATCAAGCATTGATGATCATTATTTTGTGTTCATCAATTCCATTTTGTTCCGGAGTATAAACACAAGTATGTTGATATTCAATCCTGAGTTTGAATGAAATTTGGCAGACACATGAACTCTGAATCATTGTCTTCCCTTACAATTTTTATGGTGTCATGAAATTGTGTATAAGCAAAAGCAATAAAATATTGTAAAATTATGAGTTTCAGATTTATATTTTAAAACAAATATCCATGTGCACAAATATAATCATCTACAATAGTGGAAAAGAAATGTGCCTCTGAATGCGTGGGAACTTTGTGAGGTCATAAAATATCACAATGTAACAAGTCAAAAGGAGCCTGAGTTGATATGGAACTTAAAGAAAATGGTAGTCTAGTTTGTTTAAGGCGCGATGGTGATGGTTGTTCGAGGCGTATATGTTGTAGATTGATTTAATGGGTGAGAAACTTGGTGGATGGTAGGGGTTTGTTGTATTAAGGTTTCTTCTCAAAACCAATTGAAAATGAGAGGAATATCCCAACAAATATTAAAATCATTCCCGAGACAATGGGATAGGCAATTTAGGACTTACTTCCTAACATGCTGTAATGAAGACATGAGACCACCATGTTATTTACCCGAACTAATCATCTTCCCCGTAGCCAAGTCGTGCAAGACTCGAAGAGTAGGAAATAAAATGGTATAATAATTTACAGTAGATGTGACTTTGCTTGCATACATCAATTTAAGCCAAAAAATGGAATACATAAAACATTATTTAAGGTGATATGAGAGTTGAATGGTATGGTTCTAATAGAAGTGATGTGATCACTAGTTCCATTATCCAAAATCCATGACTTAGTGAAATGAGAATTTATTGAGGCGTTAGAAAAAAGACAGACTAACAACACTTACATAAGCAATGTTAGTACCAAAGTATGGTTTTAAGACATCATAGATAAGGCATGAGCAAGCTAGTGAAGTTGGTGTGCAGAAAACCCATGTGTATATTGAGAAAGAATTAGGGTTTGATGTGACCATAACAGAATTGTTGCTACTATTTGAATGCTTGAAATGAGGTATTTCATTTCCAATAGCTTCAACAACTTGCTCTAATTCCATATTAGAAATACAACAACCAGAAGAAACACATCCAAAATAGGCTAAAATATTTGTACCAATGTTTTAAATTGCAGTTGCTATCGTGATTGCGGTAACGGTTGCGGTTACTGCGATTGCGGTCATTGCGACCGTTGCGATGCGGATTGCGGCCATTGCAGTGTGAATATTTTGTGATTAAAACAATATTTTTGAATATGATGTGGTTTGATGTGGTCCGATGTGGTTGCGTTGCGGTCCGATGCGGCCGCAACAGTGTTTTGTTGCAGTTTTTGGTGTGAAATTCAATCACACCGCAATTGCGGTGCGTTGCCGATGCACTGTTGGCCGCATCCGCATTGTTGCATCCGCGTTATGTATTGCGGAACGCATTTTAAAACACTAATTTGTACTATTTTGTTTTATTGACTTTACACTTAACGAGATATATATAATGGAATAGTATAAAATATTTAATCATTTCTAATGGACATAAGAGTCTAACAATGCCCATGTCATTTCTAATGGTATAAAATATTTAATCTTCTCTAACAATTCCACATAAGAGTCTACTCCCCTTCACTATAAACCTTTTGAGTATCATTAACGATGTTAACAAGAGCATAGCTCTCCAAAATTTTAGTGCACATTCTCGTACCGCCATCTAATGGAACACGCCGCCTAGCCAACTATTGCTAGGAAGTCTTTCGATATATGGAACCTCTACACAGAAGTTCACCAACAACCGTCCTAACTCAGTCAAACTGAACCTTGGAGCTTCCTTGTAAAGCCTCAACCGCTACCACCATTGTCTAGCCCGACAATCATAGTTCAAAAGAACTATCATACTCCACCATAAGGAGTGTAGCACCCCAAATTTTAAGTCTTGAAAATCATAGTATCAGCCCTCGGATCCTCGCTTGAGCGAGAATCCCTCGCTTGAGCGAGAGAGGTTCACCTGGGAGGGTGAAATCCTGGGCTATACTGGAGGATTCTCGCTTGAGCGAGAGACGTCTCGCCTGGGCGAGAAATGGCATTTTGGGGCTATTGCCACTGTGAGATTCTCGCTTGAGCGAGAATCCCTCGCTTAAGCGAGAACCCGGCGAGACAGCATTTAATGAGAAACCCATAAACACAATCTAGGTTTTTAGAAAAGAAGAAGAGTGAGAGAAGAGAGCTTTTCAAGGGCAAAAAGCTTGGATACTCATCTAAGAGCTTGAGAAGAGGTAAAACTCTAGATTCTAACTCTCTTTTTCTCTCTTAAACTCACTTTGGGGTATGTTGGATCTCTTCTCAAAAATGAAGAAAACCATGGAAACTCATCCTTTTGAGTGATGGTTCATTTTATGTCATTCTTACCTTGTAAACTCTTGGTTTACAGATAGTATCTCAAGAATGGAAAGGGTTGTGGGTTGATTCATGAAAACCCAAAAAACCCTAAAAATGAAAATGTGGTAAAAGGAGAAAATGAGTAAAATGCTAGAGGTAGAAGATGAGTTTACCTCCAAATATTGGAATATGAGATGTTATGCATGTTTTAGATGGTTGAATATCTATGATGAATGTTTTGTATGATTAAATGATGCACTATAAGTTGTTTATGTGATATTTGGAATAAATGACTAACATTGTGTTATGTGGTGGGATGAGGAAAGATCCTAAGGTTGGAGGCGGTGTCGGTGGAACTTGAGAAGTTGCCAAGAACCAAACCCAACACTCACCGAGGTAAGGATAAGTCTTTAATTGTGCATTTGAACTCGAAAATGTGTATTCTCTGATTATGCAATGAATGAGGTGTAAAGTACGCATTTAGTATAAACATATATGGGTGTGTTTATATTAAAGTAGGAGTAGGTTTACGGAAAAAAGAGTATGTGTACTTATGGTCATGTGATTGATCTAGTTGTGAATCACGTAATTAGTATAAACATATATGGCTGTGTTTATACTAATGCGGGCGTGGATTTACCGGAAATGTTTTGTGGTGAAAGAAATGAAAAGGAAATGTATTTTTAGCCGACCATGAATGGTTAGGGACTCTGGCTTGAGTATATAAGCTAAACTCTGGCTTGAGTATATAAGCAAAACTCTGGCTTGAGTATATAAGCAAAACTCTGGCTTGAGTATATAAGCAAAACTCTGGCTTGAGTATATAAGCACGATTTGTTTTAAGAAAATGAGAATCTGCTTTTAGCTAACCCTAAGGGGTGTAGTGACTTTGGCTCAAGTTATGTAGCAAAACAAAATGAATTTCGAAGATGGTTTACTAACCCCTTTTATAATGTGGATTATCTTATAATGATGTTTATTGAATTAATGACTTACTCATTTGTGTGTTCTGTGTTTTGTCATTGATAATCCCATTGCATATAAACAGGTGATATGAGGGAGACTCATTTTTGGGAGATTTAGGAGCTTTATATTTTGGATTCATTTATTGCACTATTTTGTACATGAGTGCTTATTGAATTACTTTGAATATTTTGTAACTATGGATATATGACTTATACGATTGATTGTATTTCCGCATACACGTAGCTATCGGTATTTTGGAAACACATAGCTAGTTGTATGCGGTAGACACTAGAGTTTAATTGAATGAATTATGTTTTTTCCGCAACATAAATGGTATGGTGATCTCTTATGTTAAAAAGTGTTTTAAGGAATGATCATTGAGAAATCAAAGTAGTATGATGACTGTATGCATGAAAGGATTAAAATAAAAGAAAAAATTTCAATGGTAGAATTTCGGTTCTTACAAGGAGTATACTCATAACGCACACCTTGCGTCAATGCCAACCAATGTCCGTGTCACATCCTTGCATCCAAGCCAATGCCCATGTCACACCCTGCATCTCTACCAATGCTCGTGTTACACCTTGCATCAAAACCAATACTCATGTTACACCCTGCATCAAAGTCAGCCAGCACCTGTCTTAGGGTCAAACTCAACACCTGAGTCCCTATCTCTTCCTTGATCCTAATCTAATACATGGACTTCTAGGATTCTGGATCAACTCATATATTGCTTCCACCATAGTTCCGCCATATTTTTTTTTCTCCTTCAACTCATCTCATTTATTTTTGCATAGTACCTTTGACGCATCTTGTCTAACCAACATGCCTTCACCCTCTTTTGCAATTATCTAGCACTTGGGTTAAGAGCCATCTACCAATTGGCTCTGATACAAATTGTTGGTGCAGCGGAAGCGATTGTTGTGCAACATTGGTCATAAAGCAATCAAATAATGCATAGAATAAATAGAATAGCAGAAACAAAGAATTTGGTAACGAAGTTCGGTCAATTGTGCCTACGTCCCCGGGAGCGCTGAGCGGCTACCAAGATATTATTATAGAATAAGGATTACAAACCCTATCACACCCATGGGCCCAACTGCCCATGGGGTATTTCTATTTGGTGCTTATATATGGTGCACATTACAACAAGGGACTTGAGTCCAATATATAACATTAGTTACTATACTCTATTCCAATATTAGGCGATGTGGGACTGATCTAATAACATATTTCAAGCATCCCAACAGTTATTGCGATTGCGGTCATTGCGACCGTTGCGAAGCGGATTGCGGCCATTGCGGTGTGAATATTTTGTGATTAAAACAATATTTTTGAATCTGATGTGGTTTGATGCGGTTCGATGCAGTTGTGTTGCGGCCCGATGCGGGCGCAACAATGTTTTGTTGCATTTTTTTGTGTGAAATTCAATCACACCGCAATTGCAGTGCGTTACCGATGTATTGTTGGTCGCATCCGCATTGTTGCATCCGCATTATGTATTGCGGAACGCATTTTAGAACACTAATTTGTACTATTTTGTTTTATTCACTTAACAGAATATATATAATGGAATGGTATAAAATATTTAATCATTTCTAAGATATAGGAGTCGTGATCCTCAATTAATCAGATGTGATACAAGCTATCACAAGAAATAAAGTATATACATGATTTGAAAATATAAATTATAATATATTTCTTAATAAGTGAGAACCAATGTGGCTACTGATAAGTTATTTGTATGAAGATACTTCTATAACACAAGTTTTTTTTATTTCTGCTTGTATCAAAATTTAAATAATATTTAACCCTAATTTTCTTATTTAAATTTGCTTTATATCGAAATATTTACAAGTAGAGAAAAATACCAACATGAGTCTTTCAAGTCTCATATTCTTGTTTTGTCTGTGAAAGAAATCTATGTAGCCAAAATGATTTTATCTTCTCTAATAAGTGTCTCTCCTTTCGAGGTAACCCAAGGTACATTGCATTAGCCACCCTGATTATTTTCCGATCATTTTATCATGTAGTATTCACACACACATCCATAAGGCAGAAAAACATAATTCATCATAATATCTCTCGGTACTTTCAATGTACCAACAGTTCTAGGTTTCCAAAATATTAGTACCCATGGTTACAAAATATCTAACTCAACATATAGTCAGTTTGATTAAAAAAATTGGAAATAAAATAATCCCGATTTAAAAGCTCATAAGACTTCAAATCAAGCATCCTCAAATCTTCCACTTACCTACAGTGGAATTATCATAAATCAATATATAAAGAAACATAAAGGAGTAAGTCATTAACCCAATAAATTCAATAATATGATAATCCACATTTCATAAGGTTCGGTAAATAAATAAATTAGTTACAAATAGAGTAAGTTCATACCACATGTTTCCAATTATAATTCTCGTATTAAAATTCATCATCTTTACACATAAACCACTTTACCATTTATTACACCTTGCAACAGACCTACTCGGTCATAAATTCCCATTATCCGAAATATATCAACATATATACATACATATATATATATATATATATATATATATATATATATATATATATATATCTATAACTAAGCTACATAACTTGAGTCAAAGTATCGCTACATAAGTTGAGCCAAAGTATCGCTACATAACTTGAGCCAAAGTATTCGCTGCATAACTTGAGCCAAAGTATCGCTACATAACTTGAGTCAAAGTATCGCTATATAACTTGAGCCAAAGTATTCGCTACATAACTTGAGCCAAAGTAACGATACATAACTTGAGCCAAAGTATCGCTACATAACTTGAGCCAAAGTATCACTATATAACTTGAGCCAAAGTATCGCTAGATAACTTGAGCCAAAGTCGCTACATCATTGATGGTCACCTAAAAATATGTTTTCTTTTCATTGATTCGCCATCAAATCATAAACAGCCAAACCACGCATTTTTTTCAATACGATATGCTAGTTAAAGACTTATTCTTACATTGGTGAGTGTTGGGTTTGGTCCTTGGTAACTTTGCAAGTTCCTCTGACATCGCCTCCAAATTTAGGATCTTTTCTCATTTCCACCACACAACAACAAAATCAGTCATTTATTCATAATAACATATTTAAACAACTCATATTTCATCTTTACTCATACAAGATATTCACACCTTTTCAATGTTTCAAAAACCACTTTCATTAGAAGTTTTCAAACATTAAAACATACATATTCATCTTCTATTTTACATTAGAACACATACTCATCTTCTACATCTACCATTTCACTCATTTTCCTCTTTAACCACGTTTTCATTTTGGGGTTTTGGGGTTTTCATGAATCAACCCACAAACCCTCTCCATTTTACGAATACCAACTCTAAACCAAGAGTTTACAAGAGAAAAACTAAATAAAACGAACCACAATTCCAAATGAAGAATTTCCATGGTTTCTCACATTTTTTAGATGAGATCTCATACACCTAAAACAAGTTTGAAAGGGAAGAAGAGAGTTAGAATCAAGAGATTTACCTCTTCTCAAGCCTCTAGATGATTCTCACGAATCCTTGCTCTTGAAAATGCTCCCTTCTCTCTATTCTCTCCAAAGTTCTAACCCTAAAAGTATTTGGGGTTTCTATTTTAAGTTTTAGTCGTCTGGTTCTCGCTCAAGCGAGAAAATCCCGCCGATTTTAAAAACTCAACACTGACGATCTCGCTCAAGTGAGGGATTCTCGCTCAAGCGAGGATCTTACAGTCCCCACACCTCTCTCCCTCGCCCAAGCGAGACAAATCTCGCTCAGCCGAGAATCCTTCAACATCTCTCAGTTTTCCACTCCCCAAGTGAGCCATCTCTCGCCCAGGCGAGATCCTCTGGCTCAAGTGAGAATCTGGCAGTGTGTCTCATTCCTCAGGACTGTTACCACATCTTTAGGAAGGTAAATTCAGGGTGTTACAAAAAGTATGTCAAAAATAACATGTCATTATAGCATCTTTAACAGCGTTTGCTTAAACAAAACGGGCGCTTTTAAAAGTGTCATATCAACAACGTTTGTTTAAATTAGCGTTATTAAATGTGACATATCAACGGCGTTTGCTTAATGAGCGTCGTTTTTGTTAAAATAAGTACGGTTAAATGTATCATATTAACAGCTATTGTTTAAATGAGCGCTATTAAATGTGTTATATCAACAAATAGTGAATAATGGTATGATGAAATACTATTTTTTACATAACTTTTAAACCACTAATTAGAACTGGACATATTATAGAAAAATTCATTCTATCCAAATTTTCTCACTACATGAGAAAGGTACACACTGAAACTCATTTAAGCATTGTTAAATGTGTGACTTTTAACAGCGTTAATTGTATTGAGGGCTGTTGATATGTCACATTTAACAACACTTCCTTAAAAAGAGCCTTGTTGAATATCTTAGGCAAACGTAACACATCATTTGCTTCAAAGAGTGTTGTTGAAACTATATTCGTCTATCATCTTTAGCAGCGATTTCTTAAAAGAGCGTTGTTGATTATATTTCGTCTTGTATTTAAGAGCGTTGTTCTAATAAACGTTGTTGAATGACTGCTGTTAAATGCGAATTTTGGCGTAGCGCTCACTTATTACTCAAATTAGTCCTTCATTTGCCTTAGTTCCTTACTTTAATGATTTCAGTATACCAAGTATTGGTATTCGTTTGGTTTCTGGACCTATGGTGACATAAGAATTGAAGACATTCTATTATGTAAACTTACATTATGTAAACTTACAATGTATTATGGAAAATACCTATTTTCCCTTCAATATAGTTCTCCAAGGCTAATACCTTCATTGGTTTGGTTCAGGGACAATATTAACTATCTTACCACCACAACAATTACATGATCAATTGGTTGATGAAGTGAAGAAACAAGTTCCATTGAAGCCTACAACAAATGACGTAGAAACAGGTAATAGATTTTATAACAATGCATTTTGAAGGTGCATATGTAAAATTGACATCAACTCATACCTTCTTTTAACTAATGGTGGATTATGAAAACTATGGTGTTTTTTGCTTAGAATTTGGTAGAGTTAAGTTAGCCTTGGTTAAGTAATTTATAGTAACTATGTTTTGAGAAATTATTTGATTGGATTTGATCTTGAAAAAGTGGTCTCTTTCAAACTAATGATTGTGTCATGCTTCAGATTTTGGTTTAAAATCTCTTATACATTTTAGATAAAAAGTAATCTGATTCGAATATGTAAATAATATATTGTATGATTATGTTGTGTAGTTTTTTTTATGGTATAAAATATAAATTCTATTATGCTTTCAAACCACATAAAAACCAATAAATATGCTCCACCTATCAAGGCCTATGCATAATCACAATTATCAAGTGTTGTCCATCTTTGTGTCTAAATGGTGTCTCACACCAATTATAAAAACATGAATTAACATTTTATATTATTTGTTGTAATCCTATTGGATTGGGATATAGAGACATGATTGTTTTGGGACATAGGATACTTGTTGAAAAATAATATAATCACACTTTTGACCTATCTGTAATAAATTAATAAGTATCAATTGTTTCCAAAAAAAAATGAATTTTTTAGTTTTGTAAAAAATATTGTTGCACCATCCAACCAAAATCAGGTTTTGGATCAATGTTTAGTTTCTTTTTTTGTATTTGTCTATATCTGAACATCCCAAACTTTTTAGGATAAATTACAAATTTTATTTTCAAGCACTAAATTGATATTCAAAAAACAATGTTTTAAAAACCGTGCCGTACCGGCCGGTTCAACCGGAAAACTGGTGAACCGGACCCCTAACCGATACGGTACGTATGTTATACCGCATATGCAATAGAACCAGTCAAAACCGGTTGAAAACCGTTCAAAACCGGTTGAAAACCGGTTTAAACCGGTCGGTTTGTACATTAATTTTTTTTTTAAATTTCAAAATTTCAATTCTTCACCAATTCTTCAACTTCAATGATTGATAATTGGGTCATTTATTTTTATTTTGCGTTTGTTAAGTGATAATTTTGGATTAATATATGTTTTGCACTTTAGATTTTGATTTTATTAATGACTTAATGTTGTTTGTTTGTGTAAATTTGAAGTAAATTATGAATATGGATTATAAATATGAATATCTACTTATTTGAAATTTTTTGTTATAGGTTTACATATATATATATAAGCAAGTATGTCCAGTTTAACCGACATGCGATTTAATTATTGAATCAATGGTTGAACCACTGTACTATTATACCAGTACCCTAACCGGTTTGATAACCGGTACGGTTTTAATAACATTGCAAAAAAATATAAAGAGACCGATATGAATCTTTAATCAATTTTATATGAGGATTTTTTCCTTGTGAAATAAATAGTACATTTGGGGGGATCAGTATTTGTAGCTATAAAATTAATTAATAATTCTATGTGATTTTCTCACATACAATAAAAACAAACCACTTGTTTGTGAGTTGCGACACTTGTGTATGCCTTCAAATGATAGATTTTCCACATTTTTTGTATAAAATCTTAGAATTTTAGTAAATCCAATAAAATAAAATTTTACCAAAAATTGTTTTTTTTTTTTATTTTTAACTTTGACTTATTATAATAATTACTGTTGCAGATGTGAAACAAAAATTTTACAACTTTAAAGTTTCCCTTTCTCTCTTTTATTTATATATAATTATTGTTGCTTCTATCACATATGATTATGGGTTATCCCATATTATTTCATCTAACCTCTCTATTTGTTCCCCTCTTCATTCTTCTTATAAATCTCACAACCATTACAATTGTCAATGGGTTCATGGGTTCAGTGTTAAGTTGACTGGCAAATAAATTTTATCTTTTCATAATAATTACAAATTCATAGCCAATACAAAAAAATATATGTAAAATTTAATTGGATAAGTATATCTGTAAACCACTTTTTAATGTTATTAATTAATCAAATTCTTAAAACCGCAAGAATGTTATTTTGAATGAGAAATGATAATTTCAGTTTCCGATTCTATTTAATGTTAAGGTTGAAATAGTAAATAAATTTTCTTAAAATTGTCAATTTTTAAATTTAAATTACATATCTCCAAACATATGTAAAATTTAATTGGAGAATATCTCCGTAAACCACTTTTTAATGTTATTAATTAATGTAATTATTACAACTGCAAGAATGTTATTTTGAATGAGAATGTAAAATTATAATTTCAGGTTCGGATGCTATTTAATGTTAAGGTTGAAATAGTAAATAATGTTTCTTAAAATCGTCAATTTTTAAATTTGAATTACATCTCTCCAAATATATGTAAAATTTAATTGGAGAATATCTCTGTAAACCACTTTTTAATGTTATTAATTAATGAAATTCTTAAAACTGCAGTAATGTTATTTTGAATGAGAATGAGAAATGATAATTTCAGTATCCGATGCTATTTAATGTTAATGTTAAAATAGTAAATAAATTTTCCTAAAATCGTCAATTTTAAAATTTGAATTACATATCTTCAAATATATGTAAAATTTAATTGGAAAATATCTCTGCAAACCACTTTTTAATGTTATTAATTAATGAAATTCTTAAAACTACGCTAATGTTATTTTGAAAGAGAATGGGAAATGGTAATTTCAGTATCTGATGTTATTTAATGTTAAGGTTGAAATAGTAAATAAACTTTCTTAAAATCGTCCATTTTTAAATTTGAATTACATATCTTCAAATATATGTCAAATTTAATTGTAAAATATCTCTGCAAACCACTTTTTAATGTTATTAGTTAATGAAATTCTTAAAATTTTGAATGAGAATGGGAAATGATAATTTCATGTATAAGATTGTAAGAAAATCACTCGCTTATAAGTTGTGATGCTTGTTTATGTGATTATGTCTCCATATGACATAGATGATAAATTTGTCCATCTTTTTCAACGAGTCTACATAATCCCACTCCTTTTTAATAATTCTAGTAAATCCAATCAAATAAAATATTGCCAAATTTGTTTTTATTTTCTAAAATTTGATTTGTTAAAATAATTGGTTTAACTTTATTGTATATTCTGCATTATTTTATCATATATTTTAAGATTTCCCAATTTTATCTTGTCATTTAAAATATTTAAGAACAAAATCAATACACAGTTAAAGTCCAACTTATGAGGCAAAAGACTATATAAAATGGATGATGTTTAACAAATTTCTTTCAACTTTAAACTTTCCCTTCCTCTCTTTTTTATATATTGATTCCATATATGATAATGGGTTATCCCATATTGTTTCATATAAGCTTTCTATTTGTCACCTTCTTCATTCTTCTTATAAATTTCTCCACCATTAAAGTTGTCAATGGTGGGTTTAGTGTTAAATTGATTCGCATAAATTCAACCAAAGTTGCACATCTTTTGGATACTGTACAGTCTCCAACACATGCTGATTTGGGTGTACATATACTTGAGATGTCTTTTGGAAATCCATCAACAAAATACTATGGTATTATTGATACAGGTAGTGACCTTATTTGGACACAATGTTTACCATGTGATAATTGTTTTCCACAAATATATCCATATTTTGACCCTAAGAAGTCTTCCACTTATACAAGTGTCAATTGCCAAGAAGATGAGTGTAATCTGTTGAAGGAAAGTGTAAAAGGATGTTCCTCTCAAAATCAATGCACTTACAGATTTTCCTATTTAGACACTTCTATAACACAAGGTTTGTTGAGTTGTAGTTACATCAAATTTAAACATTGTATAATTCTCATTTCTTTATTTGCTTTATATGGATATACTTATTTAAGAATACACAAAGGAATACCAACATAAGTTTTTCCCATTAGAAAGACACATACTCAAGTAATGGGAAAATAAAGAATGATCTTATCGAGTCCAAAAAATATTCTCTTATAGAGGATACATATGGCTATACAAGAAAACATGCATAAAAAATAAGCAAAGAAACATCTAGCTAAAACCATGTTGAGAAAATGGATGGAACACCAATTTATGACCCTATTTGATGTAAGTTGAACATTTTTCAGGTTTATTGGCGTTGGATACAATTACATTGCAATCAAGTTCAGATGGAGTTATTCCCCTTCAATATATGATTTTTGGTTGTGGACATAATAATTCCGGGGGTTTTGATGAGAAAGTGATGGGCATAGTAGGTCTTGGACAAGGGCCACTGTCCCTTATTTCTCAAATTGGTCCTTCATTTGGAGGAAGGAGATTTTCCTATTGCTTAGTCCCATACTATGTTGACTATAAATTGCCTAGTATAATGTCTTTTGGTTCTGGAAGTGAAGTTGTTGGGGATGGTGTGGTTTCTACACCTTTGATTAAAAAAGAATCTCAGCCATTCTATTATGTCACCTTACAAGGTATTAGTGTGGGAGATACCTTTTTGTCCTTCGATAGTTCTTCAAAGGGTAATATGATCATTGATTCAGGGACAACATTCACTATTTTACCACAAAAATTGTATGATCAATTGGTTGAAGAAGTGAAGAAGCAAGTTCCATTGCAGCCCATAATTGATGACCCACAATTTGGTGATAGACTATGCTATAGAACAATTAATCTTCAACAGCCAATAATTACAACTCATTTTGAAGGTGCGGATATACAATTGAAAACAATTCAAACATTCTATCAACCAAATTTTGGTGTTTTTTGCTTAGCATTTGGAAGCATTAGCAGTGATATTGGAATTTATGGTAACCTTGTACAAACAAATTATTTGATTGGTTTTGATCTTGAAAGCGAATTGGTCTCTTTCAAGGCAACACATTGCAACTTACACCAAAGTTTAGTCTAAAATCTCTATTTTTTTTATTAGAAGTGCATTTTAAATTGTCGTTAAATAAAATGTTGATTGATTATATGTGGTTTTCATTTTAGTTTAGTTCGGTTTTGTTAAAATAGCTAGTCTATTATATTTTAAAAGTACAAAATTTATATAGAAAACCAATAAGTCTACTTCACTTATAAAGTTTGATACACATCTCAACATAAATAATATCTCCATTAGCAAAAATAAAAAACACAGCACAAGTCACATAGTAGCATAACAACATAATTTCAATCCAAATTAAACATGTTAACTAATAAGTAATTGCAGTTTTTAACTAATAAGTAATTGCATTTTTTAAAATAGAAAGTTTGAAGGAATGTATCTTTTTCATTATTAATTACAAGTTTAATCAGACTAAAATCTAAAATCATCTTCAGATATGTCCAATAAATTTCCGACCCAAATATGAACATGTCAAAATTTTCGACCCAAATATGATTTTTTAGGACAAATTGCAAAATTTTTTTTTTAGGGATTAAATTCATATTACAAAATATTTAAAGATCAATATAAATCGTCTTGTTAAGAATTAAGTCACACAAAACATACTTCATTGACTTGGAAATGGTCTAAATATCTGTTGAAATACTCTTTTCATGTCAATTGGTTTTGAAATGATTTAACATGGTATCAGGGTCATAGTTTAATTTTTTTCTGGTTGTCATGTATCAAAAGATGCCCTTTAGTTATGGGTCATAACCCTTCGTCAGTTTCGACAGACATATGTGGAGGTGACAAGTTTAGAAGTAAATCTCACGTCACTTACCTAGTTGTATCAGAATTGTTTTAAATACATCTTGGACTACTATTCTAATTGTTAATTGGTTTTGAGATAAAACTTAACAAATGAGAGATTTATAGTTTACATTAAATAATATCTTTTGGGGAATTAACATCAACAACTATATAAAAGTAATTAATAATTGAATGTGTTTTTTGCACGTAAAAAGGAAAAAAATAAACTACTTTTGAGTTGTGACGTAAGTGATAATTTGCCCATATCTTTTACTCTACGTAACTCCAGTCCTTTTTAATAATTTTAGTAAATCAATACAAATAAAATTTTACGAAAATATAATAGTTTTCTAATTACATTCACACCCCCGAGTTTTAGTGAAATTACACAAATCACCCATAACTTTTTTGTCCCTACACAAACCACCCCTAATTTTCTACATATGTTACACTCACTACTCCTACATGATATAAAAGGTGTAATATTTTAAACAAAAAAACGTATGATGTGTGTAATTAATTAAACAAAATATTGTATATTGTGTAGACAAATTCAAATAATATAAGAGTCAATACGTCTTCATTATTTGGCTCGTTATAAAATAGTATAAGAGTTATTTAAACATTTCTTTGAAATTATTAATGTATTTTGTAATGACACAAAAATAATAAAGAAATATTCGTTTTTGTACTATTTGAAGTGTTACACAATATACAATATTTTCTTTTACTTAATTACATTCATCACACGTTTTTTATTTAAAATATTAAACTTTTATAACATGCAGGGGTAGTGAGTGTAATATATGTATAAATCTAGGGGTGGTTTGTGTAGGAGAGAGGGATGGTTGGTGTAAGGACAAATAAGGGAGGGATGATTTGTGTAATTTCATTAAAACTCAGAGGTGTGAGTGTAATTTACTGTTATATATTAATTGACTTACCTTCATTGTATATATTGTATTATTTGATCATATATTTTAAGATACCCTAATTTTATATTTTCTTTTAAAATTTAAGAACAAAATCAATAAAGAATTAAAGTCTAATGTATAAGGCAAGAGCCTATATATAAAATGCAAATGTTAAACAAAAACTCTACAACTTTAAACTTTCCATGTCTCTCTTTTATTTATATATATTGGGCGTAACATTATTCCATATATGATAATGGGTTATCCCTTATGGTTTCTTTTAACCTTTCTATTTGTTCCCCTCTCCATTCTTCTTATAAATTTCTCAACCATTGATAACATCAATGGTGGTGGTGGGTTCATTATTAAATTGATTCCTGTCTTTTGGATAGAGGACTATCTCTTGGATACTGTACATTTATTGGAGTATGAATCGATCAAAACATAACACTTTATTGAAAAATGTATGCACTCATTTTTAATTATCTATCATTCATTTTAAATTAAATATATAGATATTACACTTTACACTTTATATGATGCAATTTAACCGATTAAATTCACCGCAGAAGAGATAACTTTTGCTTAATGAGAAAATCCACTAGTTTTAACAACTTAGTTACATGGATAATACTTTAAAATTGTTAAGTCTCAATTATTATTTTTCTTCTCATTTCTCAGTCCCACTATCACTATAACTCTCTCATTCCCTTATTGCAACTTTCAACTAGTATCCTTCTTCTCATTTCCTCCACTAGTTTTCCTTCTCATTTATTTCTCAGTGTTTCTTCTCTATTGTATTTGCACTAGGTAGTTCCCATTTTGCTTCATTTTCATCATTATTATTATGGTTTTGTTTCTCCCCTTATTCTTGATGCATAATATTTAGGGTTAGGGTTTACTACTCGTATTGAAATTGGAGATTCTCTACGAAACTTGTTAATTGTGAGTATTTGGTATTGAATTATATGTTGGATTCCATGATATTTTGAATCTGGTTTAAGGGTATTTGCTGTAACTATGATGGTTTGGATTTTGGTTGTTAAAAATGTTTTGATTTGTGTTCAGATAAGTGATTTGTACGTTATTTTTTTAGGATGATTATATTTTTGTATTAGTTTATATTGATTGTTTTTATTATTTGAAAAAGCACGTCAATAATAATTCTTAAGATTGAAGTTGCTTATTACAATGAAAGTGAGATTGAGATTGCAAACTGAGAAGAGAGATAATAGTTGAGACTTAAATAAAAGAGTAACAACATAACTTGTTACTAATTTTTTTATTAAGGATTACCTTGTACAACATGGTTTATATGTAATTCATTGCTGATGTAAAGATCTTAAGACAATTAAATTAAATGATGTAATGCTATAAAAAGAAAATATGTTAAGAACAAAAGTTTTGAACATAATGTAAAATATGTTTAGAACATAATGTAAAATATGTTTACAACAAAAGTTTATAATACATGAGATTTTGAAAAACTTTTTTTCTAAGTTTGTCATCCTTGTGATGTATTAAAATCTTCGATCCATTTTTTGTTTGAACTCTTGAAATTGATACATATAACTGCACACGACTAAATATTGGTCTAGGTAAATACAATCTCACACTTTGTAATGAATGACATCCATTGCATACGAAACAATTATATGGAATTGTCTTCTGATAAGCGTGAAAGGTCATGGAGATTGCAATGGAGACATTGAAAATCGAGGAATATATATGATATTTCCAATGTTTTTCCGGACATGATCTTTGCATCAATTTTTCTTCTTCTCTTGGTTTATTATTTTATAGTATAAATTGGCTAAATTTGTTCCACGGATCAAGAGTTGATACAACAATGATCGGTCTCGGTGTGGATACACGTGTAGGACCTTCATACTTTTGAAGGAGAAATTTTCTGAAGCCACCACAGTCTCTCGAGGTACCTTTTATAAAAGTTTTTTGTCTTAGTGTTACATGGTATGCATATTTTAACACAAAATAGATCTACTATTTTCCGTTGGGCATGTTAGGAACACATATTAACCTTGAGATACTAAATACTTGTATCGCTCATCGTTTTGGTGCTCTTATTGTGGTATAGAATGTTGTTGTCAAATTTCTCAAATCACTTAGTGACGGGAATGAAGTGATCGAACTGGGAACATAGCACATGTGTGATGGAACTGTAGAAGCAAACAGAGGTTATTGCGAAGCGGCTTCAATAACCCAGGAAGCTGCGTTTGAGAAGAATTGAAGGAGCAACGACTGCGATGGGCGATTAGAAATCTCCCATCGGCGATTGCAGTCTTCTACTCAAGGTTTTTCATAACAATGACTTTTTTGGCAAAAGGTGTTAAAGCACCGAATATATTAAGAGGTTAAATTCATAAAAATTGAACAGACATACAAAATCTTAAGGCATCAACATAAACTAGTCATGAAGTTATGTGCCTCGCTTGGGCAACAGGTGCCGCCAAGGCGAGAATCCCACAATGAGATTGGTCTTCAAGCTTGTTATTGTCGATTGAGCGCTACCCTCTCGCTCAGGCGAGAGACCCACATAAAGTGTGATATACAATCTTTGAATTGCCGCTTGAGAGTTGTCCTCTCACTTAGGCGAGAGGCATACTTGGGCTTGGGCGACACTCTGGCTTGGGCGAGAGATCCACATCTTTTTTCCACCAAGCCTGTGTATGACTCGCTTGTGCGGCAGGTGTCGCCTGAGCGAGAAACCCACGGAGAAATGGTCTTCAAGATTGGAATTGTCTTTATCCAAGAGCATTCAAAAAGGAATTACAAGTTCCTAAACCTATAATTAGGTAAACCAAGCCTATTCCTATGATAGACATCCTTCAGAAAATTCAATAACCCATGTTTTCAAATTCCCTTGTGTTAATATTGTGCTTTGTTAGGGTTTTTCTTTCTCTGTTTGTAGTCAATGGAGCCATTAATTCCTTAGAGCTTCTTAGTTGGATTGGAATCAAAGCCATCCCTAAATGACATTCGCAAAAAAAAAAATCTTTTGCACAAGTAGTGAAAAATAGTTGTGATTTCTCAATCTCTCAACTCCCACAACCTTGCATTAAGAGAATTGAACTTTTGGTCACTTTGCCAAAGTTCTAGTGGACATCAATCTAAAAGCAAAGCTTCTAAATCAAATTCTTGTGAAAATGGGAGGTTTTGCTTTCTTTGTTTACATTGAATATGAAAATCTCCCTGAGTTCTGTGTTAGTTGCCAATCGATTAGTCACCTAGCCTCTAATTGTAGGAGAGCAAATAAAAGAAAAATGGTGGAAGATCACAAATCTGGGGCCAAGAAACAGCAACCAGTGGAGAAGATGCCCAAACCTATAAAGAATAATGAGCTCTTTATTAATCTGGATATTGAAAAAGGAGAGGATCTGAACATGATCTGGTTGTGGAACATAAGGATGACCATAATAGTTTGGAAAAGGTTGAACCTCCTCAGATTGAGATACAAGAGGATTCTTCTAATGTTGAGTTAAGTGTCACTGGGGTGGAAATTCTATTGAAGTTGTTCCTTGTCAAAGGGAAAATGATTTCATGGTGCAAACTATAGATGAAATGTATAACCAAATTGCAGCCAGAGATTTGAGAATTGTAGGTTCTCTTTGGGAAAATGAGGAAGTAGAGGAAGCTGAGGAGGCAGTGGATGAGGACTCCTTCTCTCTAGTTTTATCTAAATCCCAAAAGAAGAGAAATAAAAAGATAAATACAGAGGATAAGGTGCATTTTACTCGAATGGGTGAATATTTAAATTATATTCAATGATGGTGCTCTACTGGAATTGTAGAGGTATTGCCAACTTTAATACTAGTATGGTAGGAACCTCATCGCCCTCTGTAACAACCCAAAATTCTACCCTGAAAATTTTCTCTTATTTTAGCTCATGTAAACATTCAATTTATTCATGTTTCCTGATTATTAACTGATTATACATTACTTTGTCTACCTTGATTATTTTTGGACAATTTATCATGCAATATCCGTACTTACATTCATAATACAGAAAAACATAATTCATATTAGTATAACCTAGTAACCACCGCATACAATTAGCTATGGGTTTTCAAAACACCCATAACTACATATATCCCGAGTTACTAGTCTCCATGATCGATATCATGTACAAAAATAGTATTCATAGTACAATTAGTTACTTCAAGTACAAAACAAATTAAGTTACAAAAGAATGGATAAAGAGACATCAAAATAAATGTCTCTAATCTCCTAGTCAAAAATCATCCTTTCTCCGTCACGAGGCACACACACTCTTATGGGTGAAAGCTCATCTTGCTCTTATGGGACTCATCCAAAATACTATTCCGTAGCCCTTTATCACGAGGCACACACACTCTCCCTTTGTAACGCATCATCCCACTGGAGTCCGTTACAAAGTCGGTTTCCTTTCCACTCATCATCAAATCCCGTTTGTCCATCAGCTCAATATCTCCAACTTGCATTACTCGGATTTGATCAAATAGTTCATTCGTGACCTTAAGCATACCCAATATCATACTATAAGGTCTTATTTGGACGTCCAGGTTCATATCCCTGAACTCCTTTATCAGCTTCCCTTCCCTAATCATCAAAGCTGACATGTGCAAGGATTTCCGACTAAGTGCATCGGCCACTACATTAGCCTTCCCTGAGTGGTACTGCAATCCAAAATCGTAGTCCTTTAGAAACTCCATCCATCTCCTCTGTTTCATATTCAGCTCCTTTTGATCAAACAAATATTTCAAACTCTTGTGGTCGCTGTACACCACAAACCTTATGCCATAGAGATGGTGTCTCCAAATTTTCAAAGCAAAGACCACTACAGCCAATTCTAAATCATGCGTAGGGTAGTTCTGCTCGTGTGTTCTCAACTGGCGAGAAGCATAGGCAACCACTATCCCTTCATGCATCAGAACACAACCCAAACCTTGCTTGGAAGCATCGCAATAAACGCTGAAATCCTTATCCGTACAAGGAAGAACCAACACGGGCGCCGTAGTCAACCTTCGTTTCAACTCTTGAAAGCTTTCTTCGCAACGAAGTGTCCACACAAACGGTTCTCCTTTCCTAGTGAGCTTAGTCAATGGTAGTGTCAACTTCGAAAATCCCTCAATGAATTTTCGATAATAGTCGGCCAAACCCAGGAAGCTCCGGATTTCAGTAACCGACTTGGGCACGACCATTCCGTAACCGCTTCCACCTTTGAAGGATCCACAACCACCCCTTCCTTGGTTATTACATGCCCAAGGAAGTTCACCGACTCCAACCAGAAATCACACTTAGACAATTTAGCATACAACTGGTTCTTACTCAGGAGTTCTAGAACAATCCTCAGGTGCTCTGCATGTTCCTCTCGGCTTTTGGAGTAAACCAGAATGTCATCAATAAATACCACTACAAATGAATCCAAATACGGATGGAAAACCCGATTCATGTAGTCGGTAAATATTGCTGGGGCATTCGCCAAAAGGCATGACCAAATATTCGAAATGTCCATACCTTGTCCTAAAAGCAGTTTTTGGAATGTCATCTGATTTCACCCAAAGTTGATGGTAACCCGATCGAAGATCAATCTTAGAAAACACTACCGCCCCTCTCAATTGGTCCATCAAGTCATCAATCTGAGGCAATGGGTACACAATCTTAATCGTGACCTTTTTCAATTGCCTGTAATCGGTACACAATCGCATACTACTGTCCTTCTTCATAATTAGAAAAACAGGTGCGCCCCACGGCGAGACACTAGGGCGAATAAATTTCTTAGCCAACAATTCTTCAACCTACTTTTTCAGCTCAGCTAATTCTAACAGTGCCATTTTATAGGGAGCTATAGAGATGGGTCCCATCCCCGACACTGAATTAATGGAGAATTCAACTTTTCTCACGCGAGGCAGTTATGGAATATCCCCAGGAAAGACTTCAGGAAACTCACGAACTATCGGAATGTCCTCAACCTTGGATTTCTCAATACCTTCCAGGGACGCCAACAACATAAACACGACCCCTCCCTCCTTATAGGAAGTCCTGACTTCCTTTGCCGACATCGACTTCATACAACCGACCTCCTCCGAAATCCCATATGGATTTCCAAACATCACGGTCTTATCAGCACAATTAAGCACCATATGATTTGCTGCCAACCAGTCCATTCCCAGAATCAAATCTAACTGAGATAGTGGTAAGCAGATTAAATCCACGGTAAAATCCCTACCGTTTACCACCACCGGACATCGAGACACAATAGTCGACACCACCAAAGGCACATCAGTTGGGGTGGATACGACCAAGTCAAAAGGCAACGACTCATTTTGTAAATTCAGTCTATCCACGCAGTCAATAGATACAAAGGAGTGTGTCGCTCCCGAATCAAACAACACTAAAAGGGGAATACCTGACACCATGCAATTACCTTTAATCAGGCCATCTACGCCCGATGTCTCTGTGTAACACCCCAAATTTTAATCTTTAAAATTAGAGTATCAGTCCTGGAAGCCTCGCTTGAGCGAGAGATTCTCGCCTGAGCGAGAAAGGATTACCTGGGAGGGTGAAATCTTGGGCTATACTAGAGGATTCTCGCCTAAGAGAGAGTTGTCTCACCTAGGCGAGAAATGGCAATTTTGGGCTGTTGACACTGTGAGATTCTTTTTTTTAAACAGTGTAATTGATTACACAATCCTGGTAATCGATTACATGCTGATAAACTAATCAGACCTGTTTATTTTACATGATGTAATCGATTACACTAACTCGTAATCGATTACAACATATTAAAAGCATCAAACATGTGCATTTTTCACAGTGTAATCGATTACACAATCCTGGTAATCGATTACTTGCTGATAAACTAATCAGACCTGTGTATTTTACATGATGTAATCGATTACACTATACTCGTAATCAATTAGAACATATTAAAAACATCAGATATGTGCATTTGTCACATTGTAATCGATTAAAACATGTTTGTAATCGATTACATCAAGTCGTTGAGTTTGTATTTTAAATTTTTAACTGATGTAATCGATTACACCATATGGTAATCGATTACACTTATCGCCGTGTCTATAAAATAGAAACCCAAACACATTTTAGGGTTAGAACTTTGAAGAGAAGAGAGAGAGGAGAGCTTTTCAAGAGCAAAGAGCCTTAGGACTCATCTTAGAGCTTGAGAAGAGGTAAACCTCTTGTTCCTAACTCTTCTTCTTCCTCTCTAACTTGTTTTGGGTATGTTGGATTTATTTTAAAAACATGAGAAACCATGGAAACTCATCCGTTAGAGTTATGGTTCGTTTTATGTTGTTTTTTATCTTGTAAACTCTTGATTTAGAGTTGGTATTTGATGAATGGAAAGTTTTTGTGGGTTATTAATGAAAAACCCCAAAAACCCCCAAAATGAGGATATGGGTATAAAGA
This sequence comes from Lupinus albus, assembly GCA_009771035.1. Classification (NCBI taxonomy): domain Eukaryota; kingdom Viridiplantae; phylum Streptophyta; class Magnoliopsida; order Fabales; family Fabaceae; genus Lupinus; species Lupinus albus. Next base: position 12,594,008 of record CM019999.1, read on the forward strand.
GAAAGAGATGAAATGTTAGATGTGGATGATGAGTTTGTGTTTTGATGTTGATATATTAGATAAACATGTATGTTTTGATATTTGGAAACTTGAATTGAAGTAGTTTTGGAAATATTGAGAATACATGAATCCCTTGTGTATTTGATGATGAAATACGAGTTATTTATGTGTTATTTTGAATAAATGACTGACATCGTTGTTATTGGTGATAATGAGGAAATATCCTAAGGTTGGAGGAAATCGCGGAGGAGACTTTTAAAGTTACTCGGAACCGATCTCCAACGCTCACCGATGTAAGGGATAAGTGGCTCTAATTCATACTCACTGATATGAATGAGGTATGTGAAAGAGGTAAAAGGTTTGTAAGGGAGACGTGTTTCCATAGTTAATGATTTGATGGAAAAGGTAAATGTATTGGCATTATTGTTATGATAATAGAGTAAACTGGTTATCATTTGATATGTGGTATTGGATAGCCTTCGTGGCATTGACTTGCCCTATGGGGTATTGGATAGCCTTCGTGGCATTGACTTGCCCTATGTGGTATTGGATAGCCTTCATGGCGTTGACTTGCCCTATGTGGTATTGGATAGCCTTCGTGGCGTTGACTTGCCCTTTGTGTTATTGTATAGCCTTCGTGGCATTGACTTGCCCTATGTGGTATTGTATAGCCTTTGTGGCATTGACTTGCCCTATGTGGTATTGGATAGCCTTCGTGGCGTTGACTTGCCCTATGTGGTATTGTATAGCCTTCGTGGCGTGGACTTGCCCTATGTGGTATTGTATAGCCTTCGTGGCGTTGACTTGCCCTATGTGGTATTGTATAGCCTTCGTGACATTGACTTGCCCTATGTGGTATTGTATAGCCTTCGTGGCATTGACTTGCCCTATGTGGTATTGTATAGCCTTCGTGGCATTGACTTGCCCTATGTGGTATTGTACAGCCTTCGTGGCGTTGACTTGCCCTATGTGGTATTGTGTATGACTTGCCCGATGTGGTATTGTGTATGACTTTCCCTATGTGGTATTGTGTATGACTTGCCCTATGTGGTATTGTGTATGACTTGCCCTATGTGGTATTGTGTATGACTTGCCCTATGTGGTATTGTGTATGACGTGCCCTATGTGGTATTGTGTATGACTTGCCCTATGTGGTATTGTATATGACTTGCCCTATGTGGTATTGTGTATGACTTACCCTATGTGGTATTGTGTACGACTTGCCCTATGTGATATTGTATATGACTTGCCCCAAGTGGTAATGAAAAGGTAAACGTGCAATTGGAATATGAATGATGAGAAATTAGAAGGTTGCAATGAAAGTCATATGCATGCTATAGAATATATAGTATGCGATATATATTTTATAGGGTGAATATGAGTGATATAAAGGAAGATGTTAAGTATAAAAGTAATATACATGCTATAGGTTATATAGTATGGGATATATATACTATAGTGTAGATATAAAAAATGAGAAGAACGACGCTTCGAACACAATAAATTCAACCAAAGTTTTACAACAAGGAGTTTTCAACAAACACTTCATCAATAACTCACAACAAGACATCCAACGATAAATTCACAACCAAACACTTATCATCATCTTTCAAATCAGCAGTTACCACAGTAAAAAACAATGCACATAAGTCAAGTAGTTAACTCACACAATTTCACAAAGAAGCATGTAAGGTCATACCCTAGGCCGCAGAGTTGACATATGCTCTGATACCATATTGTAAGGACCCGATTTTCATAACTCGAAAATTCTCTTTTAAAATCCTTATTCGTGAAAGTGAAGTGATTACTTTTGAAAGACATTACTCGAACAGTTTGGAAACTTGAGAGAATACGTTTATAAATTTGCAAGGCGGAAATATTCCAAACACCCTTCATTTCAAAAGCATGTCATTACACTTCCGTTCAAATACATCCTTTATACAATTACACTTTCTCAAAATTACCTTGAATACAAACATTAGATCCACTTCAATATACACTTACAAGGAAGTTGTTTATACATGATTTCACTTTAACATGTTCTTCATATTACAAATATTTATCATATAACATATCAATTGCATATTATCCGCTACTCTATCATGTACTCTTCTCCGCAAGCGTCCAATGCGCTACCTCCACAACCTGAACCCAAATATACAACACATACAAGGAAAGACAGAGGGAGTAAGAACCAACTATGGCGACCGTAGCGTGGATTTACATGGAGTAATGACATTAAAGTATTAAAACCACACACATCTAACATCATCATGATATGTATATATCATTCAACACATATTATCCATATTCACCCTATAGTACACATATATCCCATACTATATGTGTTCTATAGTGTGCATACTTATTCATCGCATTTTATCCATATTCACCCTATAGTACACATACATCCCATGCTATATGTGTTCTATAGTGTGCATACTTATTCATCGTATTTTATCCATATTCACCCTATAGTACACATACATCACATACTATATGTGTTCTATAGTGTGCATATTTACTTATCGTGTATTATCCATATTCACCATATAGGATATACATCCCATAATATATATCCTATGGCATGCATATGATTTTCATTCCGAGTATACACTTTTCACATCCTTCACATTCAATAATAATTTACCCTTGATCTCATTCAACAATTCTGCACCGTACAAATAATCACCATACCCCATCGGGCAGGTCAAGAAATCCCCATACCACCTCGGGCAGGTCGAGTTTCCATATTACACTCACATCCATGTCATACACAGTCAACACAAGGCATCTCATTATTTTATCACCATAAATAACATACAACATCTTCATTGTCAGAAACATACCTTTATCCATTTTAACACATTCACAGCTCATCACACATTCATTGTTACAACACACCCATACATGTTTATAACAATCAACTACTCACAACATACTCATTTTAATAAACATACTCATTCCATTTTAACACATTCACAACTCATCACACATTCATTGTTACAACACACCCAGACATGTTTATAACAATCAATCACTTACAACATACTCATTTATGCTTATGACCATAAATATCTCACACACCATCATTATCACACAACATAACCATTATCATAAACAAATCATGCATAACATATTCTTCATCATATACACATTAACGTTAGAACCATCTTTAATGACGGTGTATTACCATAAATGAGCATATAGAGTTTTATTCAAATAAACGGTTTTCCCCACATATATCTCCACTTTTATGGCTAATACATCCTCATGTAAGATAAAGACTCTCACATGGATCACAAACTCCAAGAGAGTTTCTATCCGTTAATATGCTTCGATTCATGAGGAAAATCGGAGATGACGACTCTAATGAAATACTCTAAGACCACAATGGTCTTCTCCCTCACCTTAGGTTGCGTAAGCTCCGTTGCTCCGCAAAAGAGCCACATCTCCCTTTATCTCCTCCAACCTCCATTGTTGCTTTTTTCACCTCCAAGCTTTTCCAAATGTGTCACCATAAAGCAAGAGGAAGGTTTTGATGAGTTTTGAGGCTTAGTGGAGGAAAAAATGGTCCATTTGGGTGGAGCCACCGTTGGGAGAGAAAGGGGAAGAAAGAAAATGAAGATTATGGTTTCTAGGTCCCCTTTTTCACTTTTATAGTCACAGTGATGAGTGTAAACGATTACCATATTATGTAATCGATTACGTCAGTTAAAAATTTAAAATACAAACTCAACGACTCGATGTAATCGATTACCAAACATGTTGTAATCGATTACAATGTGAAAAATGCATATATCTGATGCTTTTAATATGTTGTAATCGATTACGAGTATAGTGTAATCGATTACATCATATAAAATACACATATCTGATTAGTTTATCAGCATGTAATCGATTACCAGTATTGTGTAATTGATTACACTGTTTCAGAGTGCCCAAAATTGTCATTTCTCGCCCAGGCGAGACTTCTAGGACTGGTACTATAATTTTAAAGATTCAAATTCGGGGTGTTACAATTCCCCATACCACATCGGGTAGGTCGAGTAATCCCCATACCACATCGGGCAGGTCGAGTTCAATATCCATACCACATCGGGCAGGACGAGTTATTTTTTTCACATCACATGTTCGACATAACACAAATATCAACTCAATGTCATACACCCAATAAACACAAGGCATCACATTGTTCCATCACCATGAAATAACACACAACACCTTCATTGTCACAAACATACCCTTATATATTTATAACAATAAAGCGATTTACAACATATTCACTTCGATAAACATACTCATCTCCACTTTTACAAATCAACAACTCATCAAACAGTTCTTATTACAAACGTACCCATCGCATTTCAGCACATTAATAACTCATCACACCTTCATTGTTACAAACACACTCATATATGTTTATGACCATAAATAACTCACACACAATCATTATCACACAACATAACCATTTCTACATTTGTCATTAAACACACATCTCACAATCCTTATTGCAAACACACCCATATATGTTTGTAATAAATCGACCATCCATAACACTCCATTATCATAACACATTAACGTCAGCACCATCTTTCATGACGGTGTATTACCATAAATGAGCATATTGTGTTTTACTTAAATAAACGATTTTTCCCGCACATATATCTCAATTTTTATGGCTAATATATCCTCATATAAAATAAAGACTCTCATATGGACCACAAACACCCAAGAGAGTTTCTATCCGTTAATGTGCTCCAATTCTTGAGGGAAATTGGAGATGATGACTCTAATGAAATACTCTAAGACCACAATGGTCTTCTCCCTCACCCTGGGTTGCGTAAGCTCCGTGGATCCGTGAAGAGCTCCATCTCCCTCCATCTCCTTCAACCTCCATTGTTGCTTTTTCATCTCCAAAGCTCTCCAATGTTCCATTAAGGAGTAAGAGGAAGAGGTTTTGTGGTGTTTTTGAGGTTTAGGGGAGGAAAAAGTCGAAATCTATAAGGAGCCGCCATTAGGAGTGAAAGGGGAGAAAAGAAAAGATTAGGGTTTGTGAAACCCTTTCATTTCTTTTATAGTTGGGCACTCTCGCTTGGGCGAGAAACCCACAATATTTTAATTTTCCAGACACAGGCTCTCTCGCTTGGGCGAGATTCTCTCGCTCAAGCGAGAATCTCACAACCTGCCCAGGCTTTCTCTCGCTCAAGCGACCCATTCCTCGCTTGGGCGAGACTCCCAAAATTTCCAAATTCTAAGCACCGATCCTCTCGCTTGGGCGAGATCCTCTCGCTCAAGCGAGAATCTGGTAGTATGCCCCATTCCTCAGGACTGTTACCTAATATCAAGGAGGATAAATTTGGGGTGTTACAATCCTTCCCCCCTAAAAGAAATTTCGTCCCCGAAATTTTATTAGGTTACTCTCAGGAGGACACTAACCTCGCCTAGACTGTAGGCACAAGATAAACTCGACCAAGCTTATGTCTAATCGTCTAACCCATTACGATTACTTAGATTACAACCAAGGCACATATCACAAGACCGTGACATCATATAGTCAAATTATGGACTAAACCTCAAGAGTCCAAATACCAAAGGCAAACATTAGAATACTAAGAGAAAATTTATCGCCATCGGAAATAAAGATTCTCAAGTATATCGCAATCCCACTAGATCTCCCCGATCTAACACTACAATCATCATTTCAAAACGATTACAAAAGCAGTGAGATTCACAACGACACCTTCAAATTCGAAAGAAAGTGGGACTCCATACCCATCTTTCATCAAGATGCACTAGTTCGCGTCCAAAACGCAAAAACTAGATCGACATCTACTCGACGGAAACAACATCATTTCATTTTATACGTGCAAATACCCACGATTTACTCAAAAATTTCACTAGCATGTCAATTTATACTCGCTACAACACAAAAACATGATATTCATTCAAGTAGCATTTAGACAAACAAGATTTTCTAGTTCGTAGTCTCAACTAAGCATATATGGTCGTAGACCCACTCAAATCACATACTTTGTTACCATTGATTTTTTCCATTTACGAACATTCAATCCCATAACATGAGTTTTATATATAGACACTCAAAATACAATGATGGACATGCATTTCGTGCTCAAGTCTACGTCATATCTAGAAACGTATGGTCATATTTACATAACACGATTTTTTAACAACATCACACTCATCCAAGGTGCGGTTGTTAAACATTCGGATTTTCAACATGAAACTTAACCAATGCTTACCCACATATCGCACTTCATTCAAAAATGATTTTCGAAAATAGATTAGATGTAAGTTTCATGGCAATCATCTTGTGGAAACAAGGGTTTTCATAATCGTTTCAAAATAACTTAAAACCCTTTTTTCTCATGCGACACTGAATGCCCAAATCAAAATTTTCAAAAGCTAGTTAGTTATGGAGTTACATTTCATCCAGGACATGAGAGTCCCCACAATACACTTACATAAACATGCTTATACCATAACATTGCAATATGCATAACAATTACTGACGTACATGAAATAGAAACAAGTTTTTTAAGCACAATATCAAAGCAGTTAATTTGAGTTCATTACCACTATATCATGCATTGCAAATATTCAACTACAAAAGGTCAATCATCGTAGACCAAAAGTTTCATGCACAAAAGATAATCCACTACCTCGTCGGGTAGGCAATATAACGATAATCCACTACCACTTCGAGTAGGCAATTCAACAATGGTCCACTACCGCTCCGGGTAGGCAATTCAACAATGATTTACTACTGCTCTGGGTAGGCCATTTCCCCAATGATCCACTACCACTCGGGTAGGTAATTTTTTCTCAATGCTCACTACCACTTCGGGTAGGTAATTTTCCTCAATGATCTATTACCGCTCCGGGTAGGCAATTTTTCCTCAATGATCCACTACCACTCGGGTAGGTAATTTTTTTCTCAATGATCCACTATCACTTCGGGTAGGTAATTTTCCTCAATGATCCACTACCGCTCCCGGTAGGAAATTTTCCTCAATGATCCACTACCGCTCCGGGTAGGAAATATAACGATAATCCACTACCACTCCGGGTAGGAAATTCAACAATGGTCCACTACCACTCCGGGTAGGCAATTCAACACTGGTCCACTACCACTCCAGGTAGGCAATTCAACCATGATCCACATTGGAACAAGGTTAGTAAACCATTTTGAAATTTATTTTCTTTGCTGCATAACTTGAGCCAAAGTCGCTACACCACTTAAGGTTAGCTAAAACAGGTTCCCTTTTTCTTTTGAAAGCGTGCTACATATACTCGAGCCGAAATTTCGCTTATATACCCAAGCCAGGGTTTCACTTTTATACTCAAACTAGAGTTTCTCTTATATACTCAAGCCCGAGTTTTGCTTATATACTCAAGCCAGAGTTTTGCTTATATACTCAGGCCAGAGTTTTGCTTATATACTCAAGCTAGAGTTTTTCTTATATACTCAAGCCAGAGTCTTGCTTATATACTCAAGCCAGAGTTTTGCTTATATACTCAAGCCAGAGTTTTGCTTATATACTCAAGCCAGAGTTTCGCTTATATACTCAAGCCAGAGTCTTGCTTATATACTCAAGCCAGAGTCTTGCTTATATACTCAAGCCAGATTTTTGCTTATATACTCAATCTAGAGTCGCTAACCATTCACTATCGGCAGAAAAATATATTTTTTCCCTTTCCTTGATATCACCATTTCTCATTTCCCGTAAATCTACGCCCACTTTAGTATAAACACACCCATATATGTTTATACTAAATCCGTAATTCACAACTCAATCATTGCATAACTAGAAAATACACACATTTTCCATTTCCTGTAAATCTACGCCCACTTTAGTGTAAACACACCCATGTATGTTTATACTAAATGCATAATTCACACTCAGTCATTTCATAACCAGAAAATACACACATTTTCCATTTCGAATGCACAAATAAAGACTGATCCTTACCTTAGTGATGAAACAAAATTTACATCAAAATGTTGACCCAAGCCCAAACAAGGGATCCACCACTAGGAACTCTCAACAAGTAGATTTCACACAATAAATTTAACCAAAGTTGTACAACAAGGAGTTTTCAACAAACACTTCATCAATAGCTCACAACAAGACATCCAACGATAAATTCACAACTAAACACTTACCGCAAGGAATTTAACAATCATCTTCCACATTAATAGTTACCACATAGTCAACAACAATTCACATAATTAAAGTAGTTACTCACACAATTTCACAAAGAATCATGTAAGGTCATACCCTAGGCCGCAGAGTTGACATATGCTCTGATACCATATTGTAAGGACCCGATTTTCGTAATCCAAAAATTACTTTTATTTAAAACCTTATTCATGAAAGTGAAGTGATTACTTTTGAAAGAAATTACTTGAACGGTTTGGAAACTTGAGTGAATACATTTATAAATTACAAGGCAGAAATATTCCAAATACATTTCTTTTCAAAGCATGTCATTGCACTTCCTTTCAAATACATAATCTAAACAATTACCCTTTTACAAAGGACACTTTTATATACAAATATTAAATCAACTTCATTATACACTTAGGGGCAAGATTACTTATACATAAATTCACTTTAATATGTTCTTCATATTACAAGCATTTATCATATAACATATCAATTACATAAAACCCTACTCTACCATGCACTCTTCTCCGCAAGCGTCCAATGCACTACCTCCACAACCTGAACTCAAATATACAACACATGCAAGGAAATACAGAAGGAGTAAGAACTAACTACGGCGACCGTAGTGTGGATTTACATGGAGTAATAACATTAAAGTATTAAAACCACCACATCTAACATCAATCATATTAAACATATACCAATCAACCCATATTATCCATATTCACCCTATAGAACACATATATCCCATACTATATATGTTCTATAGTGTGCATACTTATTCATCTCACATTATCCATATTCACCCTATAGTACACATATATCCCATAATATACATGTTCTATAGTGTGCATATTTCGTGCATCCGAACTTATTCATTTCTCCTCATTCAGATTCATCCTATAGTATATATATCCCGTCATATATATTCTATAGCAGGCATCGTTATTTCATTTCAACACACTCATTTTTCATTATTCACAATCCATAGTAATTTACCGTTGATCTCTTTCGACAAGCCTACACCTTACAAATAATCCTCTACCACATCGGGTAGTTCTTGTTAATTCCCAAATCACATCGAGTAGGTCTAGTTAATTTTCCATACCACATCGGGCAGGTCTAGTTAATTCCCTATACCACATCGGGTAGGTCGAGTAATCCCCATACCACGTCGGGCAGGTCGAGTAATTCCTCATACCACATCAGGCAGATCGAGTAATCCCCATACCACATCGGGCAGGTTGAGTAATTCCCCTTACCACATCGGGAAGGTAGAGTAATTCCCCATACCACATCGGGCAGGTCAAGTAATCCCCATACCACATCGGGCAGGTCGAGTAATTCCACATACCACATCGGGTAGGTCGAGTTCATTATCCATACCACATCGGGCAGGACAAATTATTTTTTTCACATCACATGTTCGACAAAGCACAAATATCAACTCAATGTCATACACCCAATAAACACAAGTCATCACATTGTTCCATCATCATGAAATAACACACAACACATTCATTGTCACAAACATACCCATACATATTTATAACAATAAAGCGATTCACAACATATTCACTTCGATAAACATAATCATCTCCACTTTTACAAATCAACAACTCATCAAACAATTCTTATAACAAACATACCCATCGCATTTCAGCACATTAATAACTCATCACGCCTTCATTGTTACAAACACACTCATATATGTTTATGACCATAAATAACTCAAATTATCACACAACATAACCATTTCTACTTTTGTCATTAAACACACATCTCACAATCCTTATTACAAACACACCCATATATGTTTGTAATAAATCGACCATCCATAACACTCCATTATCATAAGCAAACCACACACAACATATTCTTCATCATATAACACATTAACGTTAGCACCATCTTTCATGACAGTGTATTACCATAAATGAGCATATTGTGTTTTACTTAAATAAACGATTTTCCCCGCACATATATCTCAATTTTTATGGCTAATACATCCTCATATAAAATAAAGACTCTCATATGGACCACAAACACCCAAGAGAGTTTCTATGCGTTAATGTGCTCCGATTCTTGAGGGAAATCGGAGATGATGACTCTAATGAAATACTCTAAGACTACAATGGTCTTCTCCATCACCTTGGGTTGCGTAAGCTCCGTGGATTCGCGAAGAGCTCCATCTCCCTCCATCTCCTTCAACTTCCATTGTTGCTTTTTCATCTCCAAAGCTCTCCAATGTTCCATTAAGGAGTAAGAGGAAGAGGTTTTGAGGTGTTTTTGAGGTTTAAGGGAGGAAAGATTCGAAATCCATGAGGAGCCGTCATTGGGAGTGAAATGGGAGAAAAGAAAATGAAGATTAGGGTTTGTGAAACCCTTTCTTTTCTTTTATAGCTGGCACTCTCGCTTGGGCGAGAATATCTCACTTGGGCGAGAAACCCACAATATTTTAATATTCCAGACATGGGCTCTCTCGCTTGGGCGAGACGCCCAGAATTTCCAAATTCAAAACACTGAACCTCTCGCTTGGGCGAGATACTCTCGCTCAAGCGAGAATCTAGCAGTATGCCCCATTCCTCAGGACTGTTACCTAATTTCAAGGAGGATAAATTTGGGGTGTTACAAATATGACTAATATGAACAGGAAAGAGATTCAGAATGGATGATTATGCATGCTATAGGATATATATTATGGGATATATATACTATAGGATGAATATGGATAATATGGAAAGAAAAGAAAGAAGATATGATTGGTTATACTTATGTACTTATGTTATGTGCCTCATTCTAATGTTTCCTTTGTATTTTAAATGTGGACTAACCTGTATTGACATTTATTGAGTTAATGACTTACTCCTTTGTGTTTTCTGTGAATTGTCAATGTTAATCCCATTGCAGGTAGGTGGGAGATTTAAGGATGTCTCACTTAGGAGCCTAGAGGCTTTTAGGTTTCCTTTTGAAGTCCCGATATTCATTGTTTTGTAGCCTAACTGATGGTGTTTTTGAACTGAATATTTGTAATCATGTAAACGATAAATGTATATGTTGGTAGTTATGAGTATTTGTAACTCTGGATATTTGTAGCTATGGGTAATTTGGAATCCCATAGCTAGTTGTATGCGGTAGTTACCGGGATGCCTTAATGAATTATGATTTTCTGTTAAATAAAGATGTATGTTGTTTTTGACTTATGAAATGAGTATTACTAGGATAGGGGAATTAAAAATAAGGTTGTTGAAATTGTGTTTAAAAGATTATGGGAAATGTATGAAAAAGAAATAAAATAAGGAGAAATTTTCAATGGTAGAATTTTGGTCCTTACATAAGAGACCTTAATGTATTTTGTAACACCCTAAATTTTAAGTCTTTAAAATTATAGTATCAGTCATGGGATCATCGCTTGAGAGAGAGATTCTCGCTTGGGCGAGAGAGAGACTCACCTGGGAGGGTGAAATCCAGGGCTATACTGGAGGATCCTCGCTTGAGCGAGAGATTCTCGCCTGGGCGAGAGAGGCTCACCTGGGAGGGTGAAATCCTTGCGTATACTGGAAGATTCTCGCCTGAGCGAGAGTTGTCTCGCCTGGGCGAGAAATGGCATTTTTGGACTGTAAGATTCTCGCTTGAGAGAGAGGGTCAGATCTGAGTTTTTAAAATAGGCGGGATTTTCTCGCTTGAGCGAGAAAGGGCTCGCTTAAGCGAGAACCCGACGCTGTTACATTAAATAGGGGACCCCAAACACATTTATGGGGGTTAACCTAAAGAGAAGTGAGAGAAAGGAGCATTTTCAAGAGCAAGAAGGCTTGTGAGTCATTTAGAAGCTTGAGAAGAGGTAGATCTCTTGATTCTAACTCTCTTCTTCCCTTTAAAACTTGCTTTGGGGTATGTTGGATCTCTTCTCAAAATGAGAGAAACCATGGAAACTCACCCTTTTGAGTTATGGTTCGTCTTATGTGATTTTATCTTGTAAACTCTTGGTATAGAGTTAATATTTCGAGAATGGAGAGGGTTTGTGGGTTGATTCATGAAAAACCCCAAAACCCTAAAAATGGAAATGAGTAAAATGCTAGAGGTAGAAGATGAGTTTAATTTCTAATAATGAAGTATGAGATGAATATGTAGGTTTTAGATGTTGTAAATTATGATGAAAGTAGTTTATCAACATTGAAAATATGATGAATATCTTGTATGGTTAAATGATGCAATATAAGTTGTTTATGAATTATTTGGAATAAATGACTAACATTGTGTTGTATGGTGGGAATGAGGAAAGATCCTAGAGTTGGCGGTGGTGTCGGTGGAACTAGTGCAGTTACCAAGAACCCAACCCAACACTCACCAATGTAAGGATAAGTCTTTAATTTGCGCATTTGAAATGGAAAATGTGTGTATTTTATGGTTGTGCAAGGATTAATTGGTGAATCACGTATTTATTATAAACATATATGGGTATGTTTGTAATAAGGATTGCGTGGATTCAGTGGGTATGATTGATAGTGAAATCAAAGAAAAGGAAACGTATTTTTAGCCGACCATAAATGGTTAGCAACTTCGGCTCGAGTTTATGTAGCAACACTTCGGCCCGAGTTTATGTGGCAACACTTCGGCCCGAGTTTATGTGGCAACACTTCGGCCCGAGTTTATGTGGCAACACTTCGGCTCGAGTTTACGTAGCAACACTTCGGCTCGAGTTTATGTGACAACACTTCGACTCGAGTTTATGTAGCAACACTTCGACCCGAGTTTATGTGGCATGTTTTCTTATAAAAGAGATGAGAAATTGTTTTTAGCTAACCCTAAGGGGTGTAGCGACTTCGGCTCGAGTTTATGTAGCAACACTTCGGCCCGAGTTTATGTGGCATGTTTTCTTGGTAAAAAGGATGAGAAATCGCTTTTAGCTAACCCTAAAGGGTGTAATGATTTTGGCTCAAGTGATGTAGCACGGAAAATGAATTTCAAAGTGATTTACTAACTTTTTCTAATGTGGATTATCTTATAATGACGTTTATTGAATTAATGTCTTACTCCTTTATGTGTTTGTGTTTTCGTCATTGATAATCCCATTGCAGATAAACAGGTAATCTGAGGTGGTCTTATTTTTGGAAGCTTAGGAGCTTTATATTTTTGGATTTCAATTATTAGCACTATTTTGTACATGAGTGCTTATTGAATTACTTGGAATATTTTGTAACAATGGATATATGACTTATACGATTTATTGTAATTCCGCATATACGTAACTATGAGTATGTTGGAAACCCATAGCTAGTTGTATGCGGTAGACACTAGGGTTCAATTGAAGGAATTATGTTTTTCCGCAATATAAATTGTATGGTAATATATTATGTAAAAAGTGTTTTAAGGAGTGATAATTGAGAAATCAAGGTAGTATGATGACTGTATGAATGAAAGGATTAAAATAAAAGAAAAATTTTCATGGGTAGAATTTGGGTCTTTACAATATGGTATCAGAGCATAGTTAATCATGCGGCCTAGGATATGGCCTTGCATGCTTCTTTTTGATTTTATACGCTAAAAATTGTTTGATCTGTACTGATCGCTAAGTGATTATGTGAACTTCGTTTAGACAAAAAAATTATGTTCTGACAAGTGAATGAGTACAGGTACCCATTACTAAAATTTCTGGAAGAGGACGAGGAAGAGGATCGGGTCAGAATGAATTGTTGGCCCGGATTGCGGCAGTACTGGCAAACGTGAATGAGTACTTACAACACCTGAATCAGAATACGACATCAAGTCCGAGTTCGCAGCCTTTGGTTCCACCCTGTCCGGCTGAGTATCGAGGTTTGGATGAGTTCTGTAGGAGGAACCCCAGTTCATTTCAAGGGGGGTTCGCTCCTGATGCAGCCATCGAGTGGATTTAGAGATTGGAGAGGATATTCAAGGCTATGAGTTGTTCTGATGCTCAGAAGTTGGCGTATGCCACCTATTAGCTAGAGAAGGAGGCCGAAAGTTGGTGGGAATTCGCTCGGCGCCAAATGGAGGCGGAGGGGCAAGTAATTTTGTGGTGTACTTTTATGGAGAAATTCCTTCAAAAGTATTTTCCTGTTGATCTGAGGAGTTAGAAGGAAATGAAATTCTTGAGGTTGGAACAAGGAAACCTGTCTGTGGGGGATTATGCGGCCAAATTTGAAGAATTGGCCCGATTTTGCCCTTACTCTGAATTGGAGGCGGACGGAAGGTCCAAGTGCTCGAAGTTTGAATCGGGTTTGAAGCCCAAGCTGAAAACGATGCTTAGGCATCAAAAGATCACTGATTTTTCTACACTGGTCAACAAGTGTAGAATGGTCGAGGATGATATGAAGGCGGATGAAGTGGTGGCGTCAAGACCACTTCCTCCCAAGAATTTTGGGCCCCAAAGGAATTTTGTGCATGGGAAGGGTAAGAGTAAGGCATTTCCAGAAGAAGGGAAGCCTTATCCCTCGTCTATGGGTAACTGAGGATATGCTCCACATGGGTCAAGAACTCATGCCAATGCTGGTGGGTCGCAGCAAAACCCTCCATCCTAGTGTAACAAATGCGGCCGAAAGCACTTTGGTGATTCTTGCCCCAGAACCACACTTAGCTGCTTTTACTGCAAGGAGAGTAGGCATCATAAGAGGCATTGTCCAAAATTACGGTAGAGTATGAATGTTGTTAGTGCTGAACGACCTCGATCCACCGGCAGAGTTTTCACCATGAGTGGTGTAGAGGCTTCAGGTGCAGATGGCCTGATAAGAGGTAATTGCATGGTGGCAGGTATTCCCCTTTTAGTGTTGTTTGATTCGGGACCGACACACTCCTTTGTATCTATTGAATGCATGGATAGGCTGAATTTTCAAACTGAGTCGTTGCCTTTCGACTTGGTTGTATCCACCCCAACTCGATGACCAGTAGTGGTAAATGGTAAGACTTTTACCTTGGATTTAATCTGCTTACCACTATCCTAGTTGGATCTAATTCTGGGGATGGACTAGTTGTCTGCGAATCATGTAATGCTTAATTTTGCCGATAAGACCGTGGTATTCGGGAATCTAGATGAGATTTCTGATGAGGTTAATGACATGAAACCGTTATCGACAAAGGAAGACAGGACTTCCTGTAAGGAGGGAGGAGTCATGTTTATGTTGTTGGCATCCTTGGAGGATATTGAGAAACCTAAGGTGCAGGATATTCCGATAGTTCGTGAGTTTCCTGAGGTATTTCCTGGTGATATTCCGGAGTTACCTCTAGTGAGAGAAGTTGAATTCTCTATTGATTTGGTACCTAGAACAGGACCCATCTCTATAGCTCCTTATAGGATGGCACCGTTAGAATTGGCTGAGTTGAAAAAGCACGTTGAGGACTTGTTGGCAAAGAAGTTCATTTGTCCTAGCGTCTTGCCATGGGATGCGCCTGTTTTGTTGGTTAAGAAAAAGGATGGTAGTATGCGGTTGTGTACCGACTACCGGCAGTTGAACAAGGTCACTATTAAGAACAAGTATTCGTTGCCTCAGATCGATGACTTGATGGATCAGTTGAGGGGAGCGGTAGTATTTTCAAAAATTGACCTTCGGTCGGGTTACCACCAACTTCGGGTGAAGTCGGAAGACATTCCTAAAACTGCTTTTAGGATAAGGTATGGACATTTTGAATATTTGGTCATGCCTTTTGGTCTAACAAATGCCCCATCAATATTTACCGACTACATGAATCAGATTTTTCATCCGTTTTTGGATTCATTCGTTGTGGTATTTATTGATGACATTTTGGTTTACTCCAAAAGCAGAGAGGAGCATGCCGAGCACCTGAGGGTTGTGCTAGAGCTTCTTAGTAAAAATCGGTTGTATACAAAGCTGTCAAAGTGTGATTTCTGGTTGGAATCGGTAAACTTTCTTGGACATGTGATATCCAAGGAAGGAGTGGCAGTAGATCCTTCAAAGGTTGAAGGGTTATGGAATGGGCGGTGCCCAAGTCAGTCACTGAGATCAGGAGTTTTCTGGGTTTGACTAGGTATTATGAGAAATTCATTGAAGAATTTTCGAAGTTGGCTCTACCATTGACTAAGCTCACTCGGAAGGGAGAACCGTATGTGTGAACACTTCGTTGTGAAGAAAGATTTCAGGAGTTGAAACGAAGGTTGACTACAGCTCCCGTGTTGGTTCTTCCTTGTACCGATAAGGATTTCAGTGTTTATTGTGACGCTTCCAAGCAAGGTTTGAGTTGTGTCCTGATGCAAGAAGGGAAAGTTGTTGCTTATGCTTCTCGTCAGTTAAGAACCCACGAACAAAACTACCATACTCATGATTTAGAATTGGCTGCAGTGGTCTTTGCTTTAAAAATCTGGAGACACCCTCTCTATGGCGTGAGATTTGAAGTGTATAGCGACCACAAGAGCTTGATGTACCTATTTGACCAAAAGGAATTGAATATGAGACAAAGACGGTGGATAGAATTCCTCAAGGATTATGATTTTAGATTGCAGTACCATCCGGGAAAGGCCAATGTAGTGGCTGATGCGCTAGGTCGGAAATCTTTACACATGTCGGCTTTGATGGTTAGGGAAGGGAAACTGATTGAAGAATTCAGAGATATGAACTTGGATATTTAGATAAAGCCTCACATTATAATTTTGGGAATGTTGAAGGTCACCAATGAACTGTTTGATCAAATCAGAACAGTGCAAGTGGAGGATGAAGAACTAATAGCTAAACGGGATTTAATGCTAAGCGGTAAGGAAACCGATTTCGCATCGGACTCTAGTGGAATGTTGCATTACAAGGGGAGAGTGTATGTACCTCGTGATGAGGAATTACGGAAGAATATTTTAGAGGAGTCCCTTAAGAGCAAGATGAGTTTTCACCCGGGGACTACCAAGATGTACCAAGATTTGAAGAAGTTATTTTGGTGGTCGGGATTGAAAAGGGATGTGGCTTGGTATGTCTCGACTTCTTTAGTATGTTAGAAAGCCAAGATTGAGCATCAACGACCAGCGGGAGAATTACAATCCCTAGAAATTCCCGTTTGGAAGTGGGATAGTATCTCCATGGACTTTGTATCGGGTTTTCCGAAGAATCAAAAAGGGTATGATTCGATATGGGTGATAGTGGATCAATTGACTAAATCTGCACACTTTCTGCCTATGAACATGAGGTATTCTTTGGATCGATTGGCGGGACTGTACATCCGGGAAATAGTTCGTTTGCATGGGATACCGTCGAGCATTATATCGGATAGGGATCCCCATTTCACTTCGAACTTTTGGACTAGTTTGCAGACCGTATTGGGAACTAAGTTGAAGTTGAGTTCTGCTTATCTTCCACAAACGGACGGTCAATCGGAAAGAACAATACAGTCATTGGAGGATCTTTTGAGGGCTTGTGTCTTAGAACAACTAGGGAGTTGGGATGGCATGTTGCCGTTGATCGAATTTACCTACAATAGTAGCTTCCATTAGAGTATTGGGATGGCACCATATGAGGCGTTGTATGGTAGGAAGTGCCGAACTCTAGTGAGTTGGTTTGAAACTGGGGAGAACTTGATATTGGGTCCAAACTGGTTCAAGAGACGACAGATAAGATCAAGAAAATCCGGGAGAATATGAGAATCGCCCAGGGTCGGCAGAAAAGCTATTACGATAAGAGACGGAAACCTCTTGAATTTAATGAAGGAGATCATGTTTTCATGAGAGTAGTCCCGACTGCCGGAATAGGTAGAGTGTTGAAGTCTCGTAAGTTGACTCCGCGATTTATTGGGCCGTATCAAATACTGAAGAGGATTGGGCCGGTAGCGTATCGTATTGCTTTACCTCCGTTGTTGTCGAATCTCCACAATGTGTTTCATGTGTCTCAGTTGAGAAAATATGTTGGAGATCCATCTCATGTGGTTGAGTCGGACCAGATAGAGTTGAAGGATAACCTGACTTTTCCGACGTTGCCTGTGAGAATCATGAATACCAGTATCAAAAGATTGAGAGGCAAAAAGATTCCTTTGGTGAATGTGTTGTGGAGTCATGTTGACGAAGGGGATGCTACCTGGGAGGTGGAACGTGATATGAGGGAGGATCACCCTCATTTATTCGAATCGAGGTATGTTTAATTTTCGGGGACGAAATTTTTTATTAGAGGGGGAGAATTGTAACACCCTAAATTTTAAGTCTTTAAAATTATAGTATTAGTCCTGGGATCATCGCTTGAGCGAGAGATTCTCGCTTGGGCGAGAGAGAGACTCACCTGAGAGGGTGAAATCTTGGGCTATACTGGAGGATCCTCGCTTGAGCGAGAGATTCCTGCCTAGGCGAGAGAGGCTCACATGGGAGGGTGAAATCCTGGGGTATACAGGAAGATTCTCGCCTGAGCGAGAGTTGTCTCGCCTGGGCGAGAAATGGCATTTTGGGACTGTTGAGACTGTAAGATTTTCGCTTAAGCGAGTGGGTCAGATCTGAGTTTCTAAAATAGGCGGGATTTTCTCGCTTGAGCGAGAAAGGGCTCGCTTAAGCGAGAACCCGACGCTGTTACATTAAATAGGGGACCCCAAACACATTTATGGGGGTTAACCTAAAGAGAAGTGAGAGAAAGGAGCATTTTCAAGAGCAAGAAGGCTTGTGAGTCATTTAGAAGCTTGAGAAGAGGTAGATCTCTTGATTCTAACTCTCTTCTTCCCTTTAAAACTTGTTTTGGGGTATGTTGGATCTCTTCTCAAAATGAGAGAAACCATGGAAACTCACCCTTTTGAGTTATGGTTCGTCTTATGTGATTTTATCTTGTAAACTCTTGGTATAGAGTTAATATTTAGAGAATGGAGAGGGTTTGTGGGTTGATTCATGAAAAACCCCAAAACCCTAAAAATGGAAATGAGTAAAATGCTAGAGGTAGAAGATGAGTTTAATTTCTAATAATGAAGTATGAGATGAATATGTAGGTTTTAGATGTTGTAAATTATGATGAAAGTAGTTTATCAACATTGAAAATATGATGAATATCTTGTATGGTTAAATGATGCAATATAAGTTGTTTATGAATTATTTGGAATAAATGACTAACATTGTGTTGTATGGTGGGAATGAGGAAAGATCCTAGAGTTGGCGGTGGTGTCGGTGGAACTAGTGCAGTTACCAAGAACCCAACCCAACACTCACCAATGTAAGGATAAGTCTTTAATTTGCGCATTTGAAATAGAAAATGTGTGTATTTTCTGGTTGTGCAAGGATTAATTGGTGAATCACGTATTTATTATAAACATATATGAGTATGTTTGTAATAAGGATTGCGTGGATTCACTGGGTATGATTGATAGTGAAATCAAAGAAAAGGAAACATATTTTTAGCCGACCATAAACGGTTAGCGACTTCGGCTCGAGTTTATGTAGCAACACTTCGGCCCGAGTTTATGTGACAACACTTCGGCCCGAGTTTATGTGGTAACACTTCGGCCTGATTTTATGTGGCAACACTTCAGCTCGAGATTACGTAGCAACACTTTGGCTCGAGTTTATGTGGCAACACTTCGTCTCGAGTTTATGTAGCAACACTTCGACTCGAGTTTATGTGGCATGTTTTCTTATAAAAGAGATAAGAAATTGGTTTTAGCTAACCCTAAGGGGTGTAGCGACTTCGGCTCGAGTTTATGTAGCAACACTTCGGCCCGAGTTTATGTGGCATGTTTTCTTGGTAAAAAGGATGAGAAATCGCTTTTAGCTAACCCTAAGGGGTGTAGTGACTTTGACTCAAGTGATGTAGCACGGAAAATGAATTTTGAAGTGATTTACTAACTTTTTCTAATGTGGGTTATCTTATAATGACGTTTATTGAATTAATGACTTACTCCTTTATGTGTTTGTGTTTTCGTCATTGATAATCCCATTGCAGATAAATAGGTAACCTGAGGTGGTCTTATTTTTGGAAGCTTAGGAACTTTATATTTCTGGATTTCAATTATTAGCACTATTTTGTACATGAGTGCTTATTGAATTACTTGGAATATTTTGTAACTATGGATATATGAGTTATACGATTTATTGTAATTCCGCATATACGTAACTATGGGTATGTTGGAAACCCATAGCTAGTTGTATGCGGTAGACACTAGGGTTCAATTGAAGGAATTATGTTTTTCCGCAATATAAATTGTATGGTAATATATTATGTTAAAAAGTGTTTTAAGGAGTGATAATTGAGAAATCAAGTTAGTATGATGACGGTATGCATGAAAGGATTAAAATAAAGAAAATTTTCGAGGGTAGAATTTGGGTCTTTACACATTAGATGATCAAATCTAGTTTTGATTGAGTATATCTTATGCCTAATGTCTGAGCGATGATATTATTTTCCTGAGATTAACCTAACAAAATTTCGGGGTCAAAATTTCCTGTTAGGGAGGAATAATTGTAACACCTCAAATTTCGTTTTCATTATAATTAGAAAACATAGAGTATGGGGATTTATACAAGACAATTCTCGCTTGTGCGAGAGGATCTCGCCCAAGAGAGAGACTCACTGTTCTAGTAGGGGGTTTTCTGGGAACCTCGCTCAAGCGAGGAAGTGGTCGCTTGAGCGAGAGAGACTTGGGCAGGCTGTGAGATTCTCGCTCTGGAGAGAGAATCTCGCTCAAAGGAGAGCGTTAGTGTTGGAAATTTGAAAAGACGGGGACTCCTCGCCCAAGCGAGCCATTCTCGCCCAGGCGAGGCTATGCTGATATAAAAGTGAAAATGGGATCAAGAAACCCTAATCTTCATTTTCTTTCTCCTCCTCTTACTCCCCACGACGGCTATGTAACACCCCAAATTTTAATCTTTAAAATTATAGTATCAGTCCTCGAAGCCTCGCTTGATCGAGAGATTCTCGCCTGAGCGAGAAAGGATCACCTTGGAGGGTGAAATCCTGGACTATACTGGAGGATTCTCGCCTGAGCGAGAGTTGTCTCGCCTAGGCGAGAAATGACAATTTTGGGCTGTTGTCACAGTGTAATCGATTACATACTCCTGGTAATCGATTACATGCTGATAAACTAATCAGACCTGTGCATCTGACACAGTGTAATCGATTACACAGTCTTGGTAATCGATTACATGATGATTAAAAGCATCAGATATGTACATCTGACACAATGTAATCGATTACACCATGTTGGTAATCGATTACATTGTATTAATGTAATCGATTACACACTTCTGGTAATCGATTACATCGTATTAATGTAATCGATTACACCGTGTTGGTAATCGGTTACATAGTGACGATGCCTCTATAATTTACACAGTGTAATCGATTACACTATACTTGTAATCGATTACACTTATCGCAGTGTCTATAAAATAGAAACCCAAAACACATTTTAGAGTTAGAACTTCGAAGAGAAGAGAGAGAGGAGAGCTTTTCAAGAGCAAGGAGCCTTAGGACTCATCTTAGTGCTTGAGAAGAGGTAAACCTCTTGCTTCTAACTCTTCTTCTTCCTCTCTAACTTGTTTTGGGTATGTTGGATTCATTTTCAAAATAATGGAAACCATGGAAACTCATCTTTTCGAGTTATGGTTCGTTTTATGTTGTTTCTATCTTGTAAACTCTTGATTTAGAGTTGATATTTTATGAATGGAAAGGTTTTATGGGTTATTCATGAAAAAACCCAAAAACCCCCAAAATGAGAATATGAGTATATAGAGAAAGAGATGAAATGTTAGATGTGGATAATGAGTTGTGCCTTGATGTTGTTATATGAGATGAACATGTATGTTTTAATATTTAGAAACTTGAATTGAAATAGTTTTGGAAATAATGAGAATACATGAATCCCTTGTGTATTTGATGATGAAATACGAGTTATTTATGTGTTATTTTGAATAAATGACTGACATGATTGTTATTGGTGATAATGAGGAAAGATCATAAGGTTGGAGGAAATCGCGGAGTAGACTTTTAAAGTTACTCGGAACTGATATCCAACGCTCACCGAGGTAAGGGATAAGTGTTTTCTAAATCATACTAGCTGATATGAATGAGGTATGTGAAAGAGGTAATGATTTAAAATAATACGTCTGTAATTTATGCATTATGTTGGAAAATGCGTGATTTTACTGTTATGGAAAAAGAAGGAAACATTTATTGGGGGAGTCCCAATGGAAATAATACTCGGAAACATTTATTGGGGGAGTCCCAGTGGAAATAAGACTCGGAATCATTTATTTGGGGGAGTACCAAAGGAAGTAAGACTCAAAACGAATTCAATTTATTTGGGGGAGTACCAAAGGAAATAAGACTCAAAACGAATTCAATCTATTTGGGGGAGTACCAAAGGAAATAAGACTCAAAACGAATTCAATCTATTTGGGGGAGTACCAAAGGAAATAAGACTCAAAACGAATTCAATCTATTTGGGGGAGTACCAAAGGAAATAAGACTCAAAACGAATTTAATCTTTTTGGGGGAGTACCAAAGGAAATATGACTCAAAACAAATTTAATCTTTTTATGGGAGTACCAAAGGAAATATGATTCAAAACGAATTCAATCTACTTGGGGGAGTACCAAAGAAAATATGACTCAAAATGAATTTCATATTATTGGGGGAGTACCAATGGAAAGATGACTCATACGAAAGTAATATTATTGGGGGAGTACTAATGGAAAGATGACTCAAAAGAAATGAATATTATTGGGGGAGTACCAATAGAAATATGACTCAAATGAATGTCGTATGCATGCTATAGGATATATAGTATGGGATATATATTCTATAGGGTGAATATGAATGATGAGAAATGTGAATGTCAAATGAATGTCGTATGCATGCTATAGGATATATAGTATGGGATATATATTCTATAGGGTGAATATGAATGATGAGAAATGTGAATGTCAAATGAATGTCGTATGCATGCTATAGGATATATAGTATGAGATATATATTCTATAGGGTGAATATGAATGATGAGAAATGTGAATGTCACATGAATGTCGTATGCATGCTATAGGATATATAGTATGGGATATATATTCTATAGGGTGAATATGAGCGATAAAAAAGAAGATGTTGAGAAAGAAAGTAATATACATGCTATAGAGTATATATTATGGGATATATATGTTATAGGGTGGATATGAATAAGGAGACAGATGATGTTTCGAAACGAACATAATATGCATACTATAGAATATATATTATTGGATATATATATATATTATAGGATGAATATGAGTAAAGTGGCAATTAAAGGAAGATGATTATGAATGTTTACAATTTCGTATGTGTGTTTACGAATTATATTAAAGCTTAATTGTATTGGAAATGTGGATTATCCTGTGATGTTAGTTTTGAACTAATGACTTACTCCCTTTGTTTTGTGTGTTGTTTATGATAATCCCATTGTAGGTAAATGAAGGATTTTGAGGATGAAGCTCAAATAGGAAGCCTTTGTGTCTATTTACTTGAGTGTCTTTATTGCTATTTGACATGTAGTTATGGACGTTATAACCTTGGAAAACCCGTAACTGGATGTATGTGGTAAATGTTATCTAAATGAATTATGTTTTTCCGCAACATAAATTTGTATGATAATATAATAGGGTAAAGGGTATTTTCAAAGAGTGATACTTGAGAGTTTTCAATGAAGGTGACGACTGTATATAAGAAAGGATTAAATTAAACGAAAAATTTTCAAGGGTAAAAAATCAGGTCGTTACAACATGGTATCAGAGCATAGTTAGTCCTGCGGCCTAGGGTATTGCCTTACTTGCTTCTTTGTATCTTGTAATTGATGGGACTATGTGGTTTAAGTGAACTGTTGTGTGGTTATGTGCTGATTTGTCTGGTTTGATAGTTAACTTACTGACTAGTACATGAGTACAGGTACGCATGGCTGAAAGAGGAAGAGAAAAGAGCCAGGATACTTCCGATGATATCTTGGCATAGATGTTAGAGGTGCTTCAGGGCATGAATGAAAACTTACGAAATTTGAATCGGAGCGTAGCTCCAGGTCCAGGCTCTCTGTCCCAAAGCGGATTCGCTCCGAATGCTGCTGTTGAGTGGGCCCTAGGGATGGGGTGTACTAACATGAAGGCGGATGGAGTGGCGACCTCCAAATCCAATTTCCCCAAGAGCGTCGGGCCTCATAGAAACTTTGTGCACGGAAGGGGCAAGGGCAAGATGTTTCCCGAAGAGCAAGAGCTTTGTCTCTCACCTGCTGGCACTCGGAGGTACACATCGCATGGGCCGAGGACCCATGCAAATGCCGGGGGATCACGGCTAAACTCCCCATCCTGGTGCAGCAAGTGTAATCGAAAACATGATGGAGGATCGTGTTTTGGAACGACAAATCGCTGTTCTCGTTGCAAGGAGACTGGACATGTCAAGATGTATTGTCCTATGTCACGGCAGAGTATGAATGCCATGGAGACTGGACGACCTCAATCTATCGGCAGAATGGTTACCATGTATGGTGGAGGGACATCAGGTGTCGATGATCCGGCGAGAGGTAAATTGCATGGTGACAGGTATTCCTTGTTTAGTGTTGTTGAATTCGGGAGCGACACACTCCCTGATATATGTGTTAAATGTGAAAAACTGGCTGAGATTGCAAACTGAGTCAGTACTTCCGACTTGATCGTGACCACCCAATCTATGTGCTGGTGGTGGTGTCGACGTTTATGTTCTAGTGTCCGATTGTGATAAATGGTGTGATATTTACCGTAGATTCAGTCTGCTTGTCGTTATCCCAGTTAGATATAATTTTGGGGATGGACTAATTGTCAACAAATCATGTTGTGATTGAATAGTGCTGACAAGGTTGTGGCGGTTAGGGATCTGTGCGAGATCTCTGACCAGGCTAGTGGTTTGGTGCCAGTGTCGGCTAAGAGAGTCAGGACCCTCCTTCGAAAAAGGGATCGGTGTTTATTCAGTAAATGTCACGAGAGGGTATTTAAGAACTCGTTAGTATTTTAAGATATTAAGATTTGAAAGAACTATGTATTTTTCTTGGAAAGTGGATTTTCTTCTGTGAATGAAATGAAGAATTGGTGCGTAACATGTTCTGTATGACAATAGGGAAAACATCTTTCGAGATTATGTACTAATGCTTGGTTAATTGTACCTTGATGCATGAATTATGAAAAAGTTATTTTGATTCTTGTGCATGAAGCTTTTGGTCTATAAAATTTGATTTTTGTTAAAGAGGAGTACTCGCCGTAGCAAATGTATATTGGTAGTGAACACCAAATTATGTGCGGGGATGTTGAACCTCAAAAACTTATTTTTGATCGGGAGTGTCTCAGTGTACGGTTGGGGTAAATGGTAGAACGTTTACTATAGTGTTGATATGCGCGATGATGTCCCAGTTGGATTTAATCCTGGAAATGGACTAGCGGTCAGCAAAATCGTGTTATGTTTAACTGTGTGTACTTGTTGAAGTGAAGATTTGAAAATTGAGTATGCATTGATATGTATGTGTATGCTAAGGGGAAAGGAGTATACTGATAGTCGAGAAAAAGCGGATAGTTAAGTTACTTACCCCGTCGATGTGATGAATCCATTTTATTAGTTGTGAAACTTTTGGTCTCGAATGACCGATTCTTTTGCGGTAGGACATTGGCAACGCATGAAATAGTGGTGGTGTTCCGCAATTGTATGCGTTGAATGTGTACCGGCAAAAGTGGTTGTTGTTTCGTGAACGTCAGAAATTGCGGTGTATGGGTGTGGTGTAACCATAGGAGAGAAGAAGTTTTGGGTTGTGTTGAAGTGAGTATGCGAACCGTGTTTCATAACGTGGTTGCCATGACTCGTGGATTCAACCGTTTTCGAAAATCCTTTTTGGATAAAACATAGCTTGTGGCTAAATAATGATTTAGTATCATGTTGGAGGATTCTGAAAATTTAGCAACCATATCGGAATAAGTGGGAGGTTGTTAAAAGTTTAGTGATATAAGACGCCCATGTATTTCTGGACATAATGCGAGTGAGTTAGTAAGTTTATCTTTGCTAACGGAATTGGGATGACCAAACCGAACGCAAGTTGTAGGTTTGAGTGTTGGTCGACTCGTGCTGACCGATTGCTAACAGAATATCTAGTTTTGGTGTGAATTGATGGTTTTATGGGTTCAGTTGAGGCTAAGAAATCGGTAATTTATTTAGACGATAATATTTGATGGTAAAAATATTTTATGTAATTAGACAATTACTGGATAGTTTGATTGTGTACAATGGATGAGACACTAAGAATTCTATTGTGTAAGTATTTTGTGGATCTAGTAAAATCAAATTGTGCTAGAGTCTCGAGTGGAGATGAAACTAGCTAGTGTATGATGGATGTTAAAAGATGCATTTAGATAGATATGGGATCAGGAGTTCCCCATTCGCTGAAGTTCGAGAGTGTGATCGGGATTCTTAACGTATGTTAGGATTGATAGATTGATAGGTGCTAGAGATCTATGGTTCTTGATGGATATAGGAAAAATCTTTAGTCTGAATTATGGATTAGTTCCCATGGCACTCGAGTTATTAAAGACTGAGATCTTAACATTTGGACATTGAGGAGTTAGTTCATGAATTGGTTTGGTAATATCATGGTTTAGTGGTGTATGCCCTTAGTGACTGATTAAGTAATCTTAATGGATTAGAGAATCGAATTGTGATTTTGGTTGAATATTCTTGTGCCTAAGGTCTAGGTGATGATTTTATTTTCCGAGGTATGTTTAATTTTCGGGGACGAAAATTCTTATAAGAGGGGGAGGATTGTAACACCCCAAATTTTAATCTTTAAAATTATAGTATCAGTCCTGGAAGCCTCGCTTGATCGAGAGATTCTCGCCTGAGCAAGAAAGGATCACCTGGGAGGGTGAAATCCTGGAATATACTGGAGGATTCTCGCCTGAGCGAGAGTTGTCTCGCCTAGGCGAGATATGGCAATTTTGGGCTATTGACACAGTGTAATCGATTACACACTCCTGGTAATCGATTACATGCTGATAAACTAATCAGACCTGTGCATCTGACACAATGTAATCGATTACACAGTCTTGGTAATCGATTACATGATGATTAAAAGCATCAGATATGTACATCTGACACAATGTAATCGATTACACCATGTTGGTAATCGATTACATCATATTAATGTAATCGATTACACACTTCTGGTAATCGATTACATCGTATTAATGTAATCGATTACACCGTGTTGGTAATCGGTTACATAGCGACGATGCCTCTATAATTTACACAGTGTAATCGATTACACTATACTTGTAATCGATTACACTTATCGCAGTGTCTATAAAATAGAAACCCAAAACACATTTTAGAGTTAGAACTTCGAAGAGAAGAGAGAGAGGAGAGCTTTTCAAGAGCAAGGAGCCTTAGGACTCATCTTAGAGCTTGAGAAGAGGTAAACCTCTTGCTTCTAACTCTTCTTCTTCCTCTCTAACTTGTTTTGGGTATGTTGGATTCATTTTCAAAATAATGGAAACCATGGAAACTCATCTTTTCGAGTTATGGTTCGTTTTATGTTGTTTCTATCTTGTAAACTCTTGATTTAGAGTTGATATTGTATGAATGGAAAGGTTTTATGGGTTATTCATGAAAAACCCCAAAAACCCCCAAAATTAGAATATGAGTATAAAGAGAAAGAGATGAAATGTTAGATGTGGATAATGAGTTGTGCTTTGATGTTGTTATATGAGATGAACATGTATGTTTTAATATTTAGAAACTTGAATTGAAGTAGTTTTGGAAATATTGAGAATACATGAATCCCTTGTGTATTTGATGATGAAATACGAGTTATTTATGTGTTATTTTGAATAAATGACTGACATCATTGTTATTGGTGATAATGAGGAAAGATCCTAAGGTTGGAGGAAATCGCGGAGTAGACTTTTAAAGTTACTCGGAACTGATCTCCAACGCTCACTGAGGTAAGGGATAAGTGTTTTCTAAATCATACTAGCTGATATGAATGAGGTATGTGAAAGAGGTAATGATTTAAAATAATACGTCTGTAATTTATGCATTATGTTGGAAAATGCGTGATTTTACTGTTATGGAAAAAGAAGGAAACATTTATTGGGGGAGTCCCAATGGAAATAAGACTCGGAAACATTTATTGGGGGAGTCTCAGTGGAAATAAGACTCGGAATCATTTATTTGGGGGAGTACCAAAGGAAATAAGACTCAAAACGAATTCAATCTATTTGGGGGAGTACCAAAGGAAATAAGACTCAAAACGAATTCAATCTATTTGGGGGAGTACCAAAGGAAATAAGACTCAAAACGAATTCAATCTATTTGGGGGAGTACCAAAGGAAATAAGACTCAAAACGAATTCAATCTATTTGGGGGAGTACCAAAGGAAATAAGACTCAAAACGAATTCAATCTATTTGGGGGAGTACCAAAGGAAATAAGACTCAAAACGAATTTAATCCTTTTGGGGAGTACCAAAGGAAATATGACTCAAAACGAATTTAATCTTTTTGGGGGAGTACCAAAGGAAATATGACTCAAAACGAATTCAATCTATTTGGGGGAGTACCAAAGAAAATATGACTCAAAATGAATTTCATATTATTTGGGGAGTACCAATGGAAAGATGACTCATACGAAAGTAATATTATTGGGGGAGTACCATTGGAAAGATGACTCAAAAGAAATGAATATTATTGGGGGAGTACCAATAGAAATATGACTCAAATGAATGTCGTATGCATGCTATAGGATATATAGTATGGGATATATATTCTATAGGGTGAATATGAATGATGAGAAATGTGAATGTCAAATGAATGTCGTATGCATGCTATAGGATATATAGTATGGGATATATATTCTATAGGATGAATATGAATGATGAGAAATGTGAATGTCAAATGAATGTCGTATGCATGTTTTAAGATATATAGTATGAGATATATATTCTATAGGGTGAATATGAATGATGAGAAATGTGAATGTCACATGAATGTCGTATGCATGCTATAGGATATATAGTATGGGATATATATTCTATAGGGTGAATATGAGCGATGAAAAAGAAGATGTTGAGAAAGAAAGTAATATACATGCTATAGAGTATATATTATGGGATATATATGTTATAGGGTGGATATGAATAACGAGACACATGATGTTTCGAAACGAACGTAATATGCATACTATAGAATATATATTATTGGATATATATATATATATATTATAGGATGAATATGAGTAAAGTGGCAATTAAAGGAAGATGATTATGAATGTTTACAATTCCGTATGTGTGTTTACGAATTATATTAAAGCTTAATTGTATTGGAAATGTGGATTATCCTGTGATGTTAGTTTTGAACTAATGATTTACTCCCTTTGTTTTGTGTGTTGTTTATGATAATCCCATCGTAGGTAAATGAAGGATTTTGAGGATGAAGCTCAAATAGGAAGCCTTTGTGTCTATTTACTTGAGTGTCTTTATTGCTATTTGACATGTAGTTATGGACGTTATAACCTTGGAAAACCCGTAACTGGATGTATGTGGTAAATGTTATCTAAATGAATTATGTTTTTCCGCAACATAAATTTGTATGATAATATAATAGGGTAAAGGGTATTTTTAAAGAGTGATACTTGAGAGTTTTCAATGAAGGTGACGACTGTATGTAAGAATGGATTAAATTAAACGAAAAATTTTCAAGGGTAGAAAATCGGGTCGTTACAGGCTACACCTATCACTCGTGGATCTCCTCCACCAAACCTTAAAAACTCATCAAACTCTCTTCCTTTTACTCCTTAGCGGGACATTGGTGGTCTTAGAGTATCTCATTAGAGTTATCCTCTCCGATTTCCCTCAAGAATCGGAGAGTGTTGTTGGATATAAACTCCCTTGGAAGCTTTTTTTTTTCCATGTGAGAGTCTTCATCTTCCATGAAGACGTATTAGCCATAAATATGGAAGTATATGTTTAAGAAAACCGTTTTGTCAAACTAATTGTCAAATATTAGTTTATGGTAAAACGCCATCATGTAAGATTGTTCTATCTTTATTTGTGAGTATGAATGATGATATTGTGATAAAAATGAAATGATTGTGTTATGTGATACTGATTATGTTGTGGTTTACCTTATTGAGGTAAGGAATGAGATATATTGTGATTATGACATTGATTTGATACCTTATGTTATGGTGAAGTCGTGATATGATAATAACATAGTGGAAATGATTGTATTGTGGGTTGTATTGTTGCATTCAAATGAGAATGATTTGGATTAATTATGAGAGTAATATTAGGAATGTACAAATGGTATGTGGATTTGTAATTAAATATCTTGGCTCCCCTTCTGGTGTAGCATATTATTGACTCCTAGAAGTATAGTATTGAATCGCCCTATGTGGTGCAGACTTGCCCTATGTTGTATTGTATCACCCTATAAGGTGTTGAATGTCTTGCCATAAGTGGTATTGGATCGCCTATGAGGTTGTGAATGTCTTTCCCTAAGTGGTATTGTATCGCCCTATGAGGTGTCGAATGTCTTGCCCTAATTGGTATTGTATCGCCCTATGGGGTGTTGCATGTCTTGCCCTAAGTGGTATTTTGGCTCTATGTAGCAATGAATGACTTGCCCTAAGTGGTATTGGGTCTATGTAACAATGAATCACTTGCCCTAAGTGGTATTGGCTCTATGTAGCAATGAATGTCTTGCCTTAAGTGGTATTGTATCGCCCTATGAGGTGTTGAATGTCTTGTCCTAAGTGGTATGAATCGTGTAACGACCCGATTTTCTACCCTTGAAAATTTTTCGTTTATTTTAATCATTTCTTACATACAGTCGTCACCTTCATTGAAAACTCTCAAGTATCATTTTCGAAAATACTCTTTACCCTATTTTCTTATCATACAAATTTATGTTGCGGAAAAACATAATTCATTCAAATAGCATTTACCACATACAACCAGTTATGGGTCTCCCAAGGTTATAAAGCCCATAACTACACATATCTGTATTGATCTAAACGGATTTACAGTCATCCCATAATACTATTAAATCAACTACAACGTCACTTAGCAATACAGACAAGCGAGTAATTAAACACAAAAGCTTCCTAATTGAGCTTCATCCTCAAAATCCTTCATTTACCTACAATGGGATATCCATAAACAACACACAAAACAAAAGGGAGTAAGTCATTAGTTTAAAAACTAACATCACATGATAATCCACATTTCAAATACGATTAAACTTTAATATAGATTATAAACGCAATTACGTAAATGCAAACATTCATCTCTTCTTTCGTTCATTTCTACGTTATCCATATTCATCCTATAGAAAACATATCCCATAATATATATTCTATAGCATGCATATTATGTTCATTCGAAGCATCGTTCTTCTCATTATTCATATTCACACTATAGTATATATATCCCATACTATATATCTTATAGCATGTATATTACTTTTATCCTTAACGTCTTCATTTCCAACATTCATATTCACCCTATAGTATATATATCCCATAATATATATCCTATAGCATGCATATGACTTTCGCTCTTAACGTCCTCGTTTCTCATATGTCGTATTCATCCTTAATCGTATTCATCGAGTTCTTTCACAACTATAATCTCCTACCACCTCGGGTAGATCCAATTACATCTCCATACCACATCGGGTAGGTCTAGTTCACCATCCATACCACATCGGGCAGGTCTAGTTCATCATCCATACCACATCGGGCAGGTCTAGTTCATCATCCATACCACATTGGGCAGGTCTAGTTCATCATCCATACCACATTGGGCAGGTCTAGTTCATCATCCATACCACATCGGGTAGGTCTAGTTATACTCCATACCACATCGGGCAAGTCTAGTTATACTCCATACCACATCGGGCAGGTCTAGTTATACTCCATACCACATCGGGCAGGTCTAGTTATACTCCATACCACATCGGGCAGGTCTAGTTATACTCCATACCACATCGGGTAGGTCTAGTATTATATTCCATACCACATCGAGTAGGTCTAGTGTTATGCTCCATACCACATCGGGTAGGTCTAGTGTTATACTCCATACCACATCGGGTAGGTCTAGTTATAATCCATACCACATCGGGTAGGTCTAGTTCACAATTCTTCACTACCATTCCCGGTAGGATAACAATAACAGTCCACTACCACTCCGGGTAGGACACAACAACAGTCCGCTACCACTCCGGGTAGGACACGATAACAGTCCGCTACCATTTAAGGTAGGACACAATAACAGTCCACTACCACTCCGGGTAGGACACAACAAACAGTTCACTACCACTCCGGGTAGGACACAACAAACAGTTCACTACCACTCCGGGTAGGACACAATAACAGTCAACCACTGCCTCTTCGAGTAGGGTAACAATAATAAACCACTACCTATTCGGGTAGGGTAACAATAATCAAACTTACAACACATTACCTCTTTCACATACCTCATTCACATCAGTGAGTATGAATTAGAGCCACTTATCCCTTACCTCAGTGAGTTTTGGGGATCGATTCCGAGTAACTTTAAAAGTCTCCTCCGCAATTTCCTCCAACCTTAGGATCTCTCTTCAAGCTCCACCAATAACAACAATGTTAGTCATTTATTCCAAATATCACATAAACAACTTATTTTTGCATAATTTAATCATACAAAATATTCATCATCAATATTCAACCATCTATAACATGCATAACATCTCATATTTCAATATTTCCAAAACTATTTCAATACAAGTTTCTAAATATCAAAGCATACATATTCATCTCATATAACAACATTAAAGCACTACTCATTATCCACATCTAACATTTCATCTCTTTCTCTTTATACTCATATTCTCATTTTGGGGTTTTTTTGGGGTTTTTCATGAATAACCCATAAAACTTTCCATTCATCAAATACCAACTCTAAACCAAAAGTTTACAAGATAAAAATAACATAAAACGAACCATAACTCTAAAGGATGAGTTTCCATGGTTTCTCATGTTTTGAAAATGAATCCAACATACCCAAAACAAGTTAGAGAGGAAGAAGAAGAGTTAGTAACAAGAGGTTTACCTCTTCTCAAGCTCCAAGATGAGTCCTAAGGCTCCTTGCTCTTGAAAAGCTCTCCTCTCTCTCTTCTCTTCGAAGTTCTAACCTTAAAATGTGTTTTGGGTTTCTATTTTATAGATACTGCGATAAGTGTAATCGATTACAAGTATAATGTAATCGATTACACTGTATAAATTATAGAGGCATCGTCGCTATGTAATCGATTACCAACATGGTGTAATCGATTACATTAATACGATGTAATCGATTACCATAAGTGTGTAATCGATTACCATAAGTGTGTAATCAATTACACAGTGTAAATTATAAAGGCATCGTCGCGATGTAATCAATTACCAACATGGTATAATTGATTACATTGTGTCAGATGTACATATCTGATGCTTTTAATCATCATGTAATCGATTACCAGTACTGTGTAATCGATTACACTGTGTCAGATGCACAGGTCTGATTAGTTTATCAGCATGTAATCGATTACCAGGAGTGTGTAATCGATTACACTGTGTCAACAGCCCAAAATTGCCATTTCTCGCCTAGGCGAGACAACTCTCGCTCAGGCGAGAATCCTCCAGTATAGTCCAGGATTTCACCCTCCCAGGTGATCCTTTCTCGCTCAGGCGAGAATCTCTCGATCAAGCGAGGCTTCCAGGACTGATACTATAATTTTAAATATTAAAATTTGGGGTGTTACAAATCGCCTTATGAGGATTTGAATATCTGGCTCTAAGTAGTATTGTATCGCCCTATGAGGTGTTGAATGTCTTGCCCTAAGTGGTATTGTATCGCCCTATGAGGTGTTGAATGTCTTGCCCTAATTGGTATTGTATCGCCCTATGGGGTGTTGCATGTCTTGACCTAAGTGGTATTTTGGCTCTATGTAGCAATGAATGACTTGTTCTAAGTGGTATTGGGTCTATGTAACAATGAATGACTTGCCCTAAGTGGTATTGGCTCTATGTAGAAATGAATGTCTTGCCCTAAGTGGTATTGTATCGCCCTATGAGGTGTTGAATGTCTTGGCCTAAGTGGTATTGTATCGCCCTATGAGGTTTTGAATGTCTTGCTCTAAGTGGTATTGTATCGCTCTATGAGGTGTTGAATGTCTTTCCCTAAGTGGTATTGTACGTCCTATGAGGTGTTGAATGTCTTGTCCTAAGTGGTATTGTATCGCCATATGAGGTGTTAAATGACTTGCCCTATGTGATATTGGATCGCCCTAAGTGGTGTTGAATGACTTGCCCTTTGTGGTATAGAAATCTTGACCCTATGTGGTGTAGTATAAATCTTGACTTGCCTTATGTGGTAGTGTATTGCTTTGGAAGTATAGTATTGCTTTGGAAGTATTGCATTGCTTTGGAAAATATCGTATTGTCTTCGAGTAAGGAGTGTTGTTGTGTATTGAGAGAGACTGTAGTATTGTTATCTTGGGGAACATTGGATTGCTTGAATTGCATAAGTAAGATATGATGAGTATACTAATTGAATATGTGAATATCGTGTGGTATAAAGTATTGATTTGGTGTATCATTGATATATGTTTGATATGGCTGATTTTAGTTGTTGTATAAGTTGTAGTACTTTAATGTTATTATTCTATGTAATTCCACGCGGTGGTCGCCGTAGTTGGTTCTTACTCTCTTTTTTCTCTTCTTTGCATATGTTATGTACTTGAGTTCAGGTTGTTGTTGTCGCGCCTTGGATGCTTGCTGAGGAAAGTACAGACTATAGTAGTTGCTTTATGTATTCGGAATTATATTTGACTAATGTATGTAATATGAGAAATATGTTAGAGTGGTTTTTGTGTATAAATGATCTGTTTCCAAATATGTAATGAGATTGGTTTAATGACTTTAATAAGAGTTCCATTTGATAAAGGATTAATTGTATAGATTTCTAGATTTGAAGCTGAGTGAAATGGTATGTTTTGTGTAAAGATACATTTGAATAATTCCGCATTTTGGCTTATGACCTTGACTAATATTTGTATCCACTTAGGTTTTCTAAAATAGTTAAGTAAAATCTATCGATAGTATTTCAATTCATTTTTTAGAACAAAGTTTTAAAATTTTGGGTTCTAAAAATCGGGTTGTTACAATTTGGTATCAGAGCAGTTCTTTCCTACCCGTCTTGGGGTTATGGTCTCATAAACTATTTCTTTGAGTGACTCTGAGGTGTTTACTAGTTTGTTTTGGCGTGGTTCTCGGCGTAATCTATGATGCATTTTCTTTGTTAGGAAAATTAGGACTTCTTATTTTGGATTTCCTGTTGAACTTATTGATGTGAAAGATTTTTGTTGAAATTCTTTATGTGAACTCCTTGTTGTAAAATTCCTTGTTGAATTTCTTGCTGTAAAACTCTGGTTGTGACCTTGTTGTTGAGTATGTTGTTGAGAATCCTTGATGAAGTGCTTGTCGAAAACTTCTTGTTGAATTCCCTGTTGTAAACTTCTTGCTGAATATCTTGTGGTGAAGTCCTGGTCGACATTTCTTTATTGAAACTCTTGCTGTGAATTTATGTTTGTGGACTTCTTGTTGAGTCTCTTGTTGTGAGCTTCTGGATGTGACTTTCCTGATGAATTTCTTGATGTGAAATTGACTTGTTTTGTATTCCTCGTGGTGAATTTCTTGATACGAGCTTCTTGTTGATTTCTTGCTGTGAACTTTTTTTATCACTAACATTAAGATAATGGAAGAGAAACGATTAAATTAGCTTTCTTGGGATGTTCGCTTATATGTCTCTATGACTATGATTAAGCAGGATTAGTGTAGTGGTCGCCCACTATGAAATCAAATAGAGAATTGAGAATCTTGTTTGCATCATAAGAGTAGACAGCCTTGAAAAATTATATTTTATACATTGAAAATTGGATTTTAAATTCGGTTATTGATTTGTGATAATGAAAAGAATGTTAGCTCTTTCTAGAGTTAGAATTAACTATATCATGAAAAGTTGTATGTCGTGCTATGTGTTTTTCTACGTGCTCCTAGTTGAGATATGTTTTTAGTTATTTTGTCATTCCTCAGGACCGAAACGAAAATGCATGATGTAGTGATTAATCGGTTATTAGACTCAATGGCTAAATTGACATTTTTATTATATGACATGTAACCATGCAAATTTTCTTTTGTAAAAGTCCTCTGGTGTGTACCTCGCCTAGTTTGCTTGGAAATAAACATGCACACATTGATTAATTCCTTGATATAAGTTTCCTTGCAATACATCAAAGTTTAGAAATTTAAATTAAATGATGAACTTGTGTGTAACATGTTCTGTATGACAATTGTATAGATTTCTAGATTTAAGGTTGAGTGAAATGGTATGTTTTGTGTAAAGATACATTTGAATAATTCTGCATTTTGACTTATGACCTTGACTAATATTTGTATCCACTCAAGTTTTCTAAAACAGTTAAGTAAAATCTATCGATAGTATTTCAATTCATTTTTCTGAATAAAGTTTTAAATTTTTGGGTTCTAAAAATCGGGTTGTTACAGGCCCAACCCTTATTGCTAAAAGGGCTCAAAATGTCAGCCCGACCCATATTTGCCAGGGCTGGCAGGCCAGCAGGCTGACCCGTTTTTCTTTTTCTTTCCAAAAACATATTTAAATTACACTGATATTCTATGAGTTTTAGTGAAATTATACAAATTATCCTTCAATTTTCTACACTTACAAAAAATCTTTAATTTATAAACATACATTACATTGATCAACCATATATGAGAGGTGTACTTTTTTAAACAAAAAAATGATAAATTAATTAAGTTAAACAAAATATGATATATGATATAAATTAAACACTAATATGTAAATGTCTTGTATTGTATATGATATAAATTACATTGACAAGTAATTTACTCATAAATGTGTAATATATGAATAATAAATTGGTTGCAGAAAAACAATATTAAATTGACTACATTATAGCAATCGCATTTAACATTAAAATGGTAAAATGATATC
Source organism: Lupinus albus (assembly GCA_009771035.1). Lineage (NCBI taxonomy): Eukaryota > Viridiplantae > Streptophyta > Magnoliopsida > Fabales > Fabaceae > Lupinus > Lupinus albus. The sequence continues at coordinate 12,631,194 of CM019999.1, forward strand.
AATGTTGGCTCGCCGGGTAGCCCTGTCCGGCCTGTCGTGGCCCGTCTAAAAACAGGCTTCCAAATCGGGTTGAGTATAAGCTTTTGGGCTAAAATCTCCAACTCGGCCTGTCAAAAAAGTCGATCAAAACAGACTGACCCGTCGGGCCAAGCCCATATTGTCATCCCTAATAATTATACATAATTACTAATTATATAACATTTTATATTTATATATAATTATATATTCATAGATAATTAATAATTATATATGAAATCATCTGATCCGACCAAGAATTTTAAGTGTATAAGTCGATTATACTTGATACGGGACTTCTTCGAGTTTGATATCATATTCAAATTTCACAATTCCTTAAACCTTGGGAAATTCATAAGATAAAAACTTAGAATATAAGAGATTGATTAATATTGAACAATCTCCTAGTTGATTATCCTGTTAAAATTGTTTAAAAGTTGACACAAATATTATACTCTTACAAGGTTTTAAATGTAAAAATAGACATTTTATATATCAATGTGTTAATTTTCTTATGGATTATCTATTGTGAAGTATATATTTCACGACTTCAACTAATCTACATAATCCCACCCCTTTTTAATAATTCTAGTAAATCCAATCAAATAAAATGTTACCAAATTTGTTTTTTATTTTCTAGAATTTGATTTGTTAAAATAATTGGTTTAACATTATCGTATAGTCTGCATTATTGTATCATATATTTTAAGATTCCCCAATTTTATCTTGTCATTTAAAATTTAAGAACAAAATGAATCCATAATTGAAAAAGTACTATATATAATATGCATGATGTTTAACAAAAAATTCTTCAACTTTGAACTTTCCCTTGCTATCTTCTATATATATATATATATATATATATATTCCACATGATAATGGGTTATCCCATATTGTTATATTACAAGACAAATATCAAATTTTAGAACAAACCAGTGTGGTATATATCAGTACAAAATATATATAATTTAATTGGAGAAGTATCCGTGTAAAACATTTATTATTCTTATTAGTTAATGAAATTTTTAAAATGCATTGATGATTCTTTTTGAATGAAATCGAGAAATGATATTTTCATTTTCTGATTCTAATTAATGTCAGGATTGGAATGGTAAATAATTTTTCTTAAAATAGTTAAGTTATAAATGTTGAGTACAATTTGTCCTATTTAAATTTTTTTTAACTATATATATTGAACATTTGCTTTCTTTCATATATGATCATGGCTTATCCCATATTTTTTCATGTAAGCTTTGTATGTGTCCCCCTCTTCATTGTTCTTATAGGTTTCTCAACCATTGAAGTTGTTAATGGTGGATTCAGTGTTAAATTGATGCGCAAGAATTCATCCAATGCTACACATATCTTGGATATCGTACAATCTCCAATACATTCCAATCGTATTAACTATGTAATAGAGATGTCTTTTGGAACTCCACCAACAAAATACTATGGTATCATAGATACTGGAAGTGATCTTACTTGGACACAATGTGTACCGTGTCCCTATTGTTTTCCCCAGCAATATCCAATATTTGATCCTCAAAATTCTTCCACTTATACAAGTGTCTATTGTCAAGAAGATGAGTGCAATCAATTGGATGAAAATTATAAAAGATGTTCCGGTCAGAATCAGTGCGGTTACGCTTATTACTATGCAGATAATTCTATAACAGAAGGTTTGTTGTGTTCTACTAAAATCATATTTGAACTATCTTTAAGTCTCATTTTCTTATTACCTTTATATGAATATATTTAAAAATATACAAAATAGATAAATTCTTTTCAGTCCTTAATGGTCGACAAAATAGTAAAATTTCAAACTAAAAATCATAAATCATTAATGGTCATAAGAATTGTTAAAAAGGACCAACTGGACCCACATTTTATATTTTTTGATAAGCACAAATTTTGAAGGGCCAAAGTGAGTATTTACTCATATACAAAAAGATACCAAAATAAGTCTTTCCAAACATAGATTCAGGTTTTATGTATGAAAAAAAAGTTCAAATAACTATCTTGTCGACTCAAACAAAATTGTCTCTTGTGGAACACACGCGTGATTATATAAGAGAATATATATAAAAAGATACAAACAAACATACCACTAAAAATGCATTGAGAAAACTAATGGAACAACATTTGATCCCTATTTTGATGTAAATAAAATATTTATCAGGTTTATTGGCATTGGATACAATTACGTTGGACTCAAGCACAGGTGGAGTTATCCCCCTTCAATATATGATTTTTGGTTGTGGGCATCATAATGAGGGGAGTTTCTATGATAAAACGATGGGTATAGTAGGTCTAGGAAGAGGGCCATTGTCTCTCATTTCTCAAATTGGTTCTTCATTTGGAGGTAGGAAATTTTCTCACTGCTTAGTCCCATACTACGTTGACTTTCTTATACCTAGTATAATGTCTTTTGGTTCTGGAAGTGAAGTTGTTGGGGATGGTGTGGTTTCTACACCTTTGATTAAAAAAGAATCTCAGCCATTCTATTATGTCACCTTACAAGGTATTAGTGTGGGAGATACCTATTTGTCCTTTGATAGTTCTTCAAAGGGTAATATAATCATTGATTCAGGGACAACATTCACTATTTTACCACGAAAATTTCATAAGCAATTGGTTGATGAAGTGAAGAAGCAAGTTCCAATGGAGCCCATAATGGATGACCCTCAAATAGGTAATAGACTTTGCTACAGAAGACAAACTAATTTTGAAGAGCCAATAATTACAGCTCATTTTGAAGGTGCAGATATACATTTAACACCAATTCAAACTTTCTATCAAGCAAAAGATGGTGTTTTTTGCCTTGGATTTAAAAGCACCGTTAACGATGTTGGATTTTATGGTAACCATGCACAATCAGATTATTTGATTGGGTTTGATCTCGAAAGAGATGTGGTCTCTTTCAAGGCAGCAGATTGCACCAAATATCTGAGTTTAATATAGAATCATTTATAATTTTTAATTGTATACATAATAAAGTTGGTTATGGTTTTCCTAATTGATTCCCTTATTAAACTTTTTTTTTTACTATTTTATTCCAATAATAGGTCAACCACTTTTGTTTTTCTTTAAGTACATTTTTTTGTTGTAGGCACTATTCCTCCCGAAGTTCTTTTAATTTGAACTCTTTATCACTCTTTTATTCATAAGAGATAAAAATGTATGCACTATCGAGTTTTATATATTGTCATTGTATTATACATCATTCATTTTTAATCATTATTAACTCTTCAACAATAATACAATTGAATGAATAAATCTTTATAGTGACAGTACATAGATATTGCACTCCATTTATCAATTAACAATAGAATTTTTAGATCCATATATTTTCTTCTCAATATTTATCTCTGACTTTCTCTTTCTAGTTTAAAATCCAAATTAGAAACGTATAGACAAAATACATGGTATCAGTCATGCTACATTTTTTTTATTAATCTCCTAGATATATAAAAAGAATATATAATTGATTGATTTTTTTCCAAGTTAAAAATATAAAACATAAAAAAATTAATTAATTACATAAAAGATTTCAAACCACAATCTTAATTCTAGAAATTATCTTCATAGAATATAATAATCTACTTGTTGAATTCAATTTTGTCTAAAAAGTACGTCAAAGCCAATTGATTTGTTTGCATTGATGCTTGGTTCTATAAATGTTAAGATGCTACACCAGAAAACTATCTTAGAGCTTTCAATGTCCCGGTCAAATATAACAAGGACCCTAGTATTATTGAGGTTGTTTGGTTTCCTCCCAGTTTGGGCAGAATTAAAATCAATACTGATGAAGAATTGTTCTCAACTTTCTTTGCCATTAAAATAGCCTATGCAAAAGGGTGGCATGTGATTTGGTTGGAGTGTGATTCTACCTGGGTTGTGGATTTTTTTAATGGAAAAAATAAAATATCTTGGAAATTAAGCAATTTCTAGGATCATTGTAGTAGTTTGCTTGCTTTGATGGATTTCAAAGTTTCCCACATCTTTCGAGAGGGAAATGCTTGTGCAAACAAATTAGTCTCTTTTGGCTTGAATTCTAGCGTGGACAATTGGTGGGATAATCCTCCGAATTTCCTTTTCGATGTTTTACACAGGAACACACTATCATTGCCTAACTATCATTTTAGAGATGTGTAGATTTTGCATGGTTTTTTTGGTGGACTTTTTCTGATATGCTAATTTATTTCATAGAATTAGGATTGGTTTTCATAATCCTAGGATTTGGATCTTGTATATCCTTATGGATGATTTTAGTCAAGCTTAAGATTGCATCTTGTGGGAATGTTAAGGAACTCATAATAGCAATATTCTCTCTTAGGTTCCATCCTTTCATTCAGGCAGAAAAGGATGGTGCAGGTTGTGAGATTGGCTCAGAAGCTAAATTTGTGTTGGTTGCTGGAATGATGTTTGCTTTGTTGTCTGAATATGTGGTGGCAACAAGTTTGCAAAGTTTTTAGTTGCGCCTCTTTTGATGTCTTATTGCTATGGTTTTTGTATGATTGGAGTGATTAACTTCACCAAGATCATTGCATTGCCTTCAACCTTTGAGCTTGGAAGAGGAAGTGCAAAAGCAGGTTTCTGATTTATCATTCTCTTGCAATCTCATTGCTGCTAATTCTGTTCAACTTGGCGTTGCTGTTGGAGCTGATTGGCAAGGATTTGTATCATAATCATAAGCTGTTTTATTTATTTAGTATTCCTGTTGAAATATTATTTGGATTCCTCTCTTTGTTACAAGAATAGTGTGTTTGGCTTGGTCTGTTGCTTGGAACTTTTGTTCTTGGCTAGTTGAAAATCATTTGGTACAAATGAATGAATAAGCATGATTTAATTTTAAGAAAAACAGTATGCCAAAATCTGCGTTTAACAACGGTCATTCAACGGCGTATCCTAGAACGAAGTTGTTAAATACGAGGCAAAAGAATATGAACATCGCTTTCTTAAGCAAGCGTTGTTAATATGGATATGCAAATATAAAATTAACAGTACATACGTAAATGAGCGCAGGCTCGAATTAGTTCTATTTAAAAACACTCCTTTAAGCAGACGATGCCAATTGGAATATGTGACACCCTAGATTTATATTTCCTAAGTTAGAGAATTAGCCCTAGAGAGTAAGGCATACTGCCAGATTCTCGCTTAAGCGAGAGGTCCTCGCCCAAGCGAGAGAGTCAGAATTCCTCCCCGGATTTTATCTGGGAATCTCGCCTGAGCGAGAGAAGGCTCGCTTGAGCGAGAGAGGCTCACCTGGGTGAGAGGAATACTGGGCTATACTGAAGGATTCTCACCTACGCGAGAGGTGCCTCGCTTAAGCGAGAGTGGTCTCGCCTGAGCGAGAGTTGTCTCGCCTGAGCGAGAGTTGTCTCGCCTGGGCGAGAAAAGTGACATTTTGGACCTATCAAGGCTATAAGATCCTCGCTTGAGCGAGAGGTGCCTCGCCTGAGCGAGAGTTCCCTCACCTGGGCGAGAGGGTCAGACATGAGTTTTAAAATAGGCGGGATTTTCTCGCTTGAGCAAGAATGGGCTCGCTGAAGCGAGAAACCGACGAGATTGCATTAAATGAGAAACCCCAAACACATTTTAGGGTTAAATATTGAAGAGAGGTGAGAGAAGAGAGCTTTTCCAAGGGCAAGGAGCTTTGATACTCATCTAGAAGCTTGAGAAGAGATAAAACTCTTGATTTTAACTCTCTTCTTCCCTTTGATACTTGTTTTGCGTATGTTGGATCTCTTCTCAAAATATGAGAAACCATGGAAAATCGCCCTTTTGAGTTATGGTTCGTTTTATGTTGTTTTTCTCTTTTAAACTCTTGATTAAGAGTTGGTATTGCAAGAATGGAAAGAGTTTGTGGGCTGATTCATGAAAACCCCAAAACCCTAAAAGTGAAAATGTGATTAGAGAGGAAAATGGGTAAAATGCTAGAGGTAGAAGATGAGTATTCAATCTAAGGTTGAAATATGAGATGAATATGCATGTGTTAGATGTTTGTAAACTTATGATGAAAGTAGTTTAGAAACATTGAAGATATGTTAAATATCTTGTATGGTTAAATAATGCAATATGAGTTGTTTATGTGATATTTGAAATAAATGACTAACATTGTGTTATATGGTGGGAACGAGGAAATATCCTAAAGTTGGCGGCGGTGTCGGTGAAACTTGCGAAGTTACCAAGAACCAAACCCAACACTCACCAAGGTAAGGATAAGTCTTTAACTTATGCATTGCATTACAAAATGCGTGGATTGGCTGATTGTGGATAATGAATCAAGTGGTGAACCATTTATTTATTATAAACATATATGGGTATGTTTGTAATAAATATGGAGTGGTTTTACTATTTATGAATTGATGGAGTGTCAATGAAAAAAAAAACTTATTTTTAGTCGACCATGATTGGTTAGCGACTTTGGCTCAAGTTTTGTAGCGATACTTTGGCTCAAGTTATGTAGCGATACTTTGGCTCAAGTTATGTAGCGATACTTTGGCTCAAGTTATGTAGCGAAACTTTGGCTCAAGTGATGTAGCAAAAATGAATTTCTAAAACGGTTTACTAACCCCTTTAAAATGTGGATTATCTTACAATGATATTCATTGTCTTGTTGACTTACTCATTTGTTTGTTGTGTGTATTTTTCGTTGATAATCCCATTGCAGGTAAACAAGATGGTTGAGGATGCTTGGTTCGAGGCCTTAGGAGCTTAGAACTTGGATTCTTTATTTTGATTTTTGTGATGTGAATTGTTACTTGGATGATTGTAATCCTAACTGATTGACTTTCTACATTTTTTTGTAATACTGGATATTAATAGCTATGGGTATTTTTGAAACCCATAGCTAGTCGTATGCGGTAATTACCGGGGAAAAGAATATTCGAATTATGTTTTTCTGTCATGTAAAGAAGCGTGTAGTGTAGTATGATAACCGATTTTTTACGTAATGAATGTTGATTATGTTAAGGTATAGTAAAGAATGTAGGAATAATTGGATTAAATAATGAAAAAATTTCAAGGGTAGAATTTGGGTACTTACAAAATATATTTAACATCAGTTTCATAAATGAATGTTGTTGATTGGATATATAATACAACGTTTTCTTCAACGTGTGTGATGAGTCATATATTACACACTATTCATAACCTTAATTTATCATTGTTAATGATTCTTGGTGTCTAATTGACTTTGTTTGGCATGGTTTAGTGTTTTAGGCTTTATTGGACTATTATTCCTAAAATGAATTAATTTGAGATTATTTAGACTAATTAAATCTAATTCCATTTTCAGGTCATATTTAGCACCAAGGACATTTTGGGCATTACTAGTGGAAGTTGTGTGATAAAGTGAAGATTGTAATTTCTAATAGCTTTTAAATTCCGTTTTAGGTTTTGGGGCCATTGTTTAGGGCCCATTTCGGTTTTACTCTTTAATACCTTAGGATTTCGTTTTTCACACACAACTTTACATTAGAACAAAACATTTCAGCTTTAGAGAGAGGGAGCATTTTCGTTTTCCCCTTTTGGGGTTTAGGGTTCATTTTCGTTTTGGCTTCTTCTTCTTCATTTTCCTCAATTTCGGTTTTGGCTTCATCCTCCATGGAAGGCTAGACCTTGGACTAAGTTCCTTTGGTAATGTATCACACTCTTGAGGTTTAGTGCTTAATGCATTTTCGGTTTCTATGTTGTTGTTAATGCAATTTCGGTTTTATGTTGTTGAAGCTTCTATCCTATTTGATGTTATGGTTTGCTTAATTCCATGGTGTTGTTTTAGGTTTGTGAACTGATTTTCGCTTAGTTAATTAGTTCTCTAGCACATAATCGCTTAATTTATGTGAATCTGTAAATGCTCTATGTTTATGTTGAATTCGCTTAGTTTGAAGCTTAAACATTAGAGTTATGAATAGATTAGGAATTCAATGTGTAGAATCTGAAATTGATGCTTTGATTCGTGTGACTTTGTTAACTGTTTGTTGCTTATACCAATTTCGCTTAGTTAGAGGTTTAGCAATTTAACTGTGAGTTGATCATCGCTTAGTTAATCGACTCTCAACAAAGGAACACTGAGAATCTGATTTTGATATATTGAAACCGAGGATTGAGTTGTGAACAAGGAAACCAAAGGGCTTTAGCCTTTTTACTATTCTGTTTTCTGTTTGTCTTCTGTTTTAGCTTAATTTCATAGCATAACAATCACTAAAACCCCCCATTGTGTGTGTGCGTGTAAGATGTTTGAACCATTGTGTGAAAGATAATCTTTGGGAAACGACCTAGGAGTCACTTCCTAGTACTATACTTAATTGTTATATTATTTGTATCGGGTACGGCCTCGATCAATGTGCTTTGGATTGGATATGATGTTTAAATATCATAAAAAATAATGATTTCTAAACGACATTCTCATGTATTAAAGTGTGTTCGTTCCCTATAATTCTTTTGTTTTAATTAGTCCTTTGTAACAATGCACCTTTAAGCAAACGTTGTCAATTGGAATCTATTCAACGGTCCGTTTTTAGTGGAACATTATTTATTAGATATCTTCAACAAAACTTTATTAAATGAGTGTTGTTGATGGGATATCTTCTACAGTGCTTTTGTGCCGTTGATTTGAAACGATGTTTAAATATCGTAAAAACTAACGATTTCTGAATGACATTCTCTCATGTATAAAAGTGTGTATGTTCCTCATAATTCTTTTGCTTCGTGCTGTGAGTTTCACATCTGCCAAGGATGGAAGTATCACTTCTCTTTCCATTTGAATCTATATTTGTTGTTTTCATTTTCTCCTTTTATAATTAGTCATTGAAGGGTTGAATTTCATTAAAGATATTAATGCCTCTAAGGATACTTGGAAGCTGAAAGTAAGAATTTCAACTCTTTTGCGGGTTGATATATGTGGAGATCCTTCACTTTTGATGATTTTCATTTATCCAAATGTGCTTTAGTTCCTTATTTACTTTGTGTCCTATTTTATAATTACTTAATTTAGATCATAATAGGTTTATGTAACAGGGGGTAAAATTTGAAAGAATGAGATTGCAACTAAGGGGGGGGGGGGGGGGGGGGGGGGGTGAATTAGTTGTTGCAAATAAATGGCCAATTTTTCTGCAATATCAAAGTTAATGTGCAGCGGAAATATTATGCAGAAAAATATTGACTTGGAAGGATAGAAATAAAACAAAGATAAGGAGAAGAGAATACACATGTGTTTTATACTGATTCACCTTCTTGTCTACCGAAGGCTACGTCCAGTACTCTTGACGCGCAAGAGATTCCATTAATAAATATATTGAGTTGCAATTACAATTATCTCACCCCGAGATCTACTTGTACCTTACACACTCACTTATACTTAACCCTTGGAAAACCCTATTTCAAGTAACACCCTTGGTAAACACTACCAAGTCAATCAACCCCTTTCTCTTCACACCCTTGTGAAAGAAAGTGAACTTTGCAAAAGTGAAGAATGTACAATATCGCTTGGATTGCCTTACAAGTGTATATGACAATTTCTAGAACTTGCAATCCAACAACAACTCTTATACTATAGATAATAATTCTCTTTGAAAGTATGAAATACACTTAGAAGAACTTCAAAAATAACTTTGAAAGTTTGAGAGTAGGTTGCTTGAAAAGTGTAGGAAAAATGAGAAAGTGTGAGAGCTTTATGAGAGTTTCAAATGAGAGTTTGTAATCTGAGTTGTGTGTTTGTTAAGAGTGTTTTCAATGCCTTTATATAGGCTTCCAATCAACCATAATACCTCTAGGTATGAATAGGTTTCGTTTGGAATGAAAAGCAATAAGTTTGGAGTGAAACCTTTTCACTTGAAATCTGAAAACTGGTGCAAAAAATCTCAGTAATCGATTACTGTAATTGGGTGATCGATTACCCAACGATCCTGTTAACAACTTTTTCAAATTTCACACAGTGTAATCGATTACTGTATTTGAGTAATAGATTACTCAATGACACTTTTTGGAAGCTTTGTCAAATTACTTTAGCGTAAACGATTACAACTATTTGAGTAATCGATTACCTTGTTTTCTAAAAATGGTAATCTGTTACTCCAAAGTCAGTAATGAATTACTTGTAGCTGTTAGAGGTTTAAAAACTCTTTTTTCACTCATGTAACTTGTTACTCAAGTATGGTAACTTTTTGTGATATTGGTGTCTTCATCAAAACCGTGCTAAGGTCAGGAGCAAGATCTTCTTCACAATCTCTCCCTTTTTCATGATGACAAATCAATATCTTCTTGAAGGTGTCTTTTTCTGAGAGTAGCATACTGGATGATATATCTTGACTTGTCTTGAGTATGCTCCCCCTATATGTATGCTCCCCCTTTCTTTTGGAGTTATTGGCCTGAAAGAATATTACAGAAAATACACTACTCCTAACTTTTCTCCCCATTTTGACTTCATCAAAAAGAAGAAAAGCCAAGAGTCTAGCACAATAGAAATTTGTAGAGCATAGCATACAATATATTCATAGTATATGAAATTTCAAATAAAATAAGCATAATAATATACAACCATGTATGAAACATAAATTGAAGACATTGCATAACAACAAAATTAACATAATATTCATACAGAAATATCAAAACATCAAGAAATAAAAACACAACCCAAACAATGTTCAAATCCTAATGGAAAAAGCACAACCATAATCATTACATAACTGAAACCTAGACAAAGATTTAAGACTCGGGCTCAGAACTATCTTCATCAACATCCATGTTGCCCAACCTCGATAAAAGACGATGAAGTTCATAATGGATTTGTTGGTTCTAGGTATCGAAAGCATCCATCCTTGTAGTGATGAAGCCTCGAAGAGAAACCAATTCATCCATAATCATCTGATTAGAGGGCATTGTAGCAGATGAAGAAGATGGAACATGAGACGCGGGCGGGTTTGGTGCAATAGGTTCTGGTTCATCGGTAGCAGTAGTCTGGCGGTCGGTGCGATACTTATAGGTTCGACGAGTGACAGGATCTATAAAAAACCCCATCTTGTGGACAACCTCTACATCAACCTTGCTTTCAGAAAGATTGAGGGCAACTTTTGTCTCACCACCTAAAGATACGCTGAATCTAACACCCCAAATTTATCCTCCTTAAAAATTAGGTAACAGTCCTGAGGAATGGGGCATATTGCCAGATTCTCGCTTGAGCGAGAGGACCTCGCCCAAGCGAGAGGATCAGTGTTTTGAAATTGGAAATTCTGGGAGTCTCGCCAAAGCGGGGAATGGGTCGCTTGAGCGAGAGGAAGCGTGTCGAGGCTGTGAGATTCTCGCTTGAGCGAGAGGAACCTCGCTTGAGCGAGAGCGTCAGATCTGAAATTTTAAAAAGGCGGGATTTTCTCGCCTGAGCGAGAATGGGCTCGATTGAGCAAGAACCCGACGACTCCTCTTTAAAATAGAAACCCAAAACACATTTTAGGGTTAGAACTTTGAAGACAAGAGAGGGAGGAGAGCTTTTCAAGAGCAAAGAGCCTTAGGAATCATCTTAGAGCTTGAGAAGAGGTAAACCTCTTGTTCTTAACTCTTCTTCTTCCTCTCTAACTTGTTTTGGGTATGTTGGATCTCTTTTCAAAATATGAGAAACCATGGAAACTCATCCTTTAGAGTTATGGTTCGTTTAATGTTGTTTTTCTCTTGTAAACTCCTGGTTTAGAGTTGGTATTTGATGAATGGAAAGGTTTTGTGGGTTATTCATGAAAACCCCAAAAACCCCCAAAATGAGAATATGAGTAAAAAGAAAAATGGATGAAATGTTAAATGTGGATAATGAGTTTGTGCTTTGATATTGACATATGATATGAACATGTATGTTTAGATGTTTGGAAACTTGTGTTAAAGTAGTTTTGGAAATCTTGAAAATATATCAATCCCTTGTATGTTTGATGATGAAATACGAGTTGTTTATGTGTCTCAAAATCATACTAGCTGATGTGAATGAGGTATGTGAAAGAGGTAATGTATTTGTAAGAATATTTTTGTTACCCTACCCGAAGTGGTAGTGGATTGTTATTGTAATTCCATCCGAGGTAGTAGTGTTTTATTGTTGTTGCCCTACCCGAAATGGTAGTGGTGTATTTTGATGTTCTAACTGGAGTGGTGGTGTTATGTGGAAATAAGAATAAACTAGACCTGCCCAATGTGGTATGGAGAATGAACTAGACCTGCCCGATGTGGTATGGAGAATTAACTAGACCTGCCCGATGTGGTATGGATAATTAACTAGACCTGCCCGATGTGGTATGGAGGATAAACTAGACATGCCCGATGTGATATGGGGAATAACTAGACCTGCCCGATGTGATATGGAGAATGAACTAGACCTGCCCGATGTGGTATGGGGAATAACTAGACCTGCCCGATGTGGTATGGAGAATGATCTAGACCTGCCCGATGTGGTATGGAGGATAAGCTAGACCTGCCCGACGTGGTATGGAGAAGTAACTACACCTACCCGATGGGGTAGAGGATTATCTTTGTGTAAGAACTTGGTGAATACGATTAAGGGTGAATACGGCTGATGAGAAATGAGGATGTTAAGAATAAAAGTAATATGCATGCTATACGATATATATTATGGGATATATATACTATAGGGTGAATATGAATGATGAAAATGAAGATGTTAAGAATGAAAGTAATATACATGCTATAGGATATATATTATGGGATATATGTTCTATAGGGTGGATATGAATAATGAGAAGGACGATCTCGAATGAAAGTAGTATGCATGCTATAGAATATATATTATGGGATATATGCTATTGGATGAATATGAATAATGTAAGGACCCAAATTCTAACCTTGAAAATTTTTCATTTATTTTAATCCTTTCTTACATACAGTCACCACCTTACTTAAAAACTCTCAAGAATCACTCTTTGAAAATACTCTTCACCCTATTATGTTATCATACAAATTTATGTTGCGGAAAAACATAATTCATTCAATTAGTAATTACCACATACAACCAATTATGGGACTCCCAGAGTTATAACGTCCATAACTACACATCTCCGTATTATCCTAAACAGATTTACATTCATCCCATGATGTTATCAAATCAACTATAATGTCAAATAGCGATAAAGACAATCAAGATAATGAACACATAAGCTTCCTAAGTGAGCTTCCTCTTCGAATCCTTCATTTACCTACAATGGGATTATCATGAACAACACACAAAATAAAGGAGTAAGTCATTAGTTCAAAACTAACATCACATGATAATCCACATTTCAAATACGATTAAGCTTAATATAATTCGTAAACACACATGCGTAATTGTAAACATTCATATCATCTTCCTTTAATTTCCACTTTACTTATATTCATCCTATAGTATATATATCCCATAATATATATTCTATAGTATGCATATTACGTTCTTTCGAAACACCATCCATCACATTATTCATATCCACCCTATAGTATATATATCCCATAATATATATCCTATAGCATGTATATTACTTTCATCATTCTTAACATCTTCCTTTTATCACTCATATTCACCCTATAGAATATATATCCCATACTATATTTCCTATAGCATGCATATGACATTCTTTGTGACATTCTCATTTCTCGTCATTCATATTCACCCTACAAAATATATATCCCATAATATATATTCTATAGCATGCATATGACATTCATTGTGACATCCACATTTCTCATCGTTCATATTCACACTTGATCGTATTCATCGATTTCATTTTCCATACCACTTCGGGCAGGCCGAGTTATTTCCCCATACCACATCGGGCAGATCAAGTTATTACCCCATACCACATCGGGCAGGTCGAGTTATTACCCCATACCACATCGGGCAGGTCGAGTTATTACACCATACCACATCGGGCAGGTCGAGTTATTACCCCATACCACATCGGGCAGGTCGAGTTATTACCCCATACCACATCGGGCAGGTCGAGTTATTACCCGATACCATATCGGGCAGGTCGAGTTATTACCCCATACCACATTGGGCAGGTCGAGTTATTACCCCATACCACATCGGGCAGGTCGAGTTCACAATGATCCACTACCACTCAGGGTAGGATAGCCACAACAATCCACTACCACTCTGGGTAGGATATCCACCATAATCCTCTACCACTCCGGGTAGGATAACATCCACAAACCACTACCTCTTCGGGTAGGGTATCAATAATACACCACTACCTCTTCGGGTAGGGTATCAATAATAAACCACTCCCTCTTCGGGTAGGGTATCAACAGTATTCGTACAAACACATTACCTCTTTCACATACCTCATTTACATCAGCGAGTATGATTTAGAGACACTTATCCCTTACCTTGGTGAGTGTTGGGGATCGGTTCCGAGTAACTTTAAAAGTCTCATCCACGATTTCCTCCAACCTTAGGATCTTTCCTCATTTCCACCAATAACAATAATGTCAGTCATTTATTCAAAATAACACATAAATAACTCGTATTTCATCATCAAACATACAAGGGATTCACATATTTTCAAGATTTCCAAAACTACTTCAACACAAGTTTCCAAACATCTAAACATACATGTTCATCTCATATATCAACATCAAAGCACAAACTCATCATCCACATTTAACATTTCATCCATTTCTCTTTTTTACTCATATTCTTATTTTGGGGTTTTTTGGGGTTTTCATGAATAACCCACCAAACCTTTCCATTCATCAAATACCAACTCTAAACCAAGAGTTTACAAGAGAAAAACAACATAAAACGAACCATAACTCTAAAGGGTGAGTTTCCATGGTTTCTTATGTTTTGAAAATAGATCCAACTTACCCAAAACAAGTTAGAGAGGAAGAAGAACAGTTAGAAACAAGAGGTTTACCTCTTCTCATGCTCTAAGATGAGTCCCAAGGCTCTTTGCTCTTGAAAAGCTCTCCTCTCTCTCTTCTCTTCAAAGTTCTAACCCTAAAATGTGTTTGGGGTTTCTATTTTAAAGATGAGTCGTCAGGTTCTCACTCAAGCGAGCCCATTCTCGCTCAGGCGAGAAAATCCCACCTTTTTTAAAATTTCAGATCTGACCCTCTCGCTCAAGCGCACAGTGTCAACAGCCCCAAATTGCCATTTCTCGCCCAGGCGAGACAACTATCGCTCAGGCGAGAATCCTCCAGTATAGCCCATGATTTCACCCCCCCAGGTGATCCTTTCTTGCTCAGGCAAGAATCTCTCGCTCAAGCGAGACTTCCAAGACTGATACTATAATTTTAAAGACTCAAATTTAGGGTATTACAAATAACGTGGAATTGAAAGAAAGAATATATGAATGTTTACATTTACGTATTTGTGGTTATAATTTATATTAATGCTTTATCGTATTTGAAATGTGGATTATCATGCAATGGTAGTTTTGAACTAATGACTTACTCCCTTGTTTTTGTGTGTTGTTTATGATAATCCCATTGTAGGTAAATGAAGGATTTGAGGAGGGAGCTCACTTAGGAATCTTATGTGTTTATTGACTTGAATGTCTTTATCGTTACTTTGACATTGTAGTTGACTAGATATTATTTTGGGTTGAATGTAAATCTGATTAGGATAATACTGGAGATATGTAGTTATGGATATTATGACTCTTGGAAAACCCATAACTGGTTGTAGGTGGTAATTACTAATTGAATGAATTATGTTTTTCTACAATATGAATTGTATGATAGTATAATAGGTTAAAAGATTAGTTTCAAGGAATGATTCATGAGGGTTTTTACGTAAAATGATGAATGTGTGTAAGGGAGGATTTTAAATAAATGAAAAAATTTCAAGGGTAGAATTTGGGTCCTTACAATATGGTATCAGAGCATAGTTAATTTTGCGTCCTAGGGTATGGCCTTACTTGCTTCTTTGTAACCTTTAGTTGATTTAACTATGTGATTTAAGTTAAATGTGTGTGAATTGAATGTTTAAAGCATGTAGCCTTGGTGTAGTGATATGTAACGTGTTATGGGACTATGTGATAACCTGACTTGTCTGAGCTAAATTGGTATACAGACTATCCATGAGCTAAGGTTAAAACATGGCTGGAAGAGGAACGAGTCAGAACGTTCCAAATGATTTGTTGGTTCAGATGGTAGCTACACTACAACAGATGAACGAGAACTTGCATAATCTGAATCAGAACCCTGCACCAAGTCCGAGTTCGCAACCCCTAGTCCCACCCGAACCGGAAGAGTACCGGGGTCTGGATGAGTTTTGCAAGAGGAACCCCAATCAGTTCCAAGGGGGATATGCTCCTGATGCTGCCATTGAGTGGATTCAGGGAATGGAGCGGATCTTCAGGGCCATGAAATGTTCGGAGGCTCAGGAGTTGGCTTATGCCACATATATGCTAGTTAAGGAGGCCGAGAACTGGTGGGAGTTTACTCGACGCCAAATGGAGACGGAAGGACAATTGGTTTCCTGGAGTACATTCAAGGCGAAATTCCTTCATAAATACTTCCCTGCTGATCTGAAGAGGAAGAAGGAAATGGAGTTCTTGAAGTTGGAACAGGGAAATATGTTGGTAGGGGAATATGCAGCTAAATTCGAGGAATTGGTCCGGTTTTGTCCCTACTCTGAGTTGGAAGTGGAAGGACGATCCAAATGCTCTAAATTTGAATCGGGCTTAAGGCCCAAGTTGAAAAGAATGTTCGGACATCAGGAGATTGCTAATTTCGCTACCTTGGTCAACAAGTGTAGAATGTACGAGGATAATCTAAAGGCGTTAGAGGTGGTGACACCCAAAACAATTTCTCCCCAGAACTATGGACCTCAACGCAACCATATGCGGGAGAGAGGTAAAGAGAGAGTGGAAGATGACCGGAAACCTTATGCGGCAACTACTGGGCATTGTGACCGATATTTCCAAAGGTCTAGACCACCTACCGTTCCTACCGAAGGGGTTTCTACTCCCATGTGCAACAAATGTGGTAGACTCCATTTTGGGAGTACATGCCCGAGATCGGGAAATGGATGTTTCCACTACAAGGAGTTTAGGCACATTAAAAGGTTTTGCCCCAAGCTAGATTGGAGACTTAATGTCATTCATGTTGAGGAGGCAAGGGACCACGGTCGAGTGGTTACCCCGAGTGGCGCAGGGACATCAGGTGTTGATGATCCGGCGAGAGGTAAATTGCATGGTGGCAGGTATTCCTTTTAGTGTTGTTTAATTCGGGAGCGACACACTCCCTATATTTGCTGAATGTGTGAACCGACTGAGATTGCACATAAAGTTGTTGTTTTCGACTTAGTTGTATCCACCCCACTAGTGCACCGGTGGTGAGTGTCGATATTGGTGTCTCAGTGTACGGTTGGGGTGAATGGTAGAACCTTTACCATAGTGTTGATACGCGCAATGATGTCCCAGCTGGATTTAATCCTGGAAATGGACTAGCAGTCAGCAAATCGGGTTATGCTTAACTGGGTAATAATTGTTGAGGTGAAATATTCTTGTAGAGTATATTAGTGAAGATTTAAGATCTAGTTTGCATTGATATGAATGTGCATGCTAAGGGGTAAGACTTATACTGCTAGTTAAGGAAGTAGGCTAGTTAAGTTACTTACCCCGTCAATGTGATGAATGCATTGAAAAGACGTGAAACTTTTCGTCTAGAATGACCGGTTCTTTTGCAGTAGGACATTGGCAATGCACGATATAGTGGTGGTGTACATCAATTATCTGCTTGAATGTTGTACCGACAAAAGTTGTTTCTGCTTCATGAATGTCAGTAATTGTTGTGCATGATTGTAGCGTAATCATATGAGAGAAAGAGTTTTGGGTTATGTTGAAATGATTATGCAAACTTGTTCCACGACGTGGTTGCCATGAGTCGTGGGTTCAAATCATTTTTGAAAATCATTTTTGGGTGAAACATAGCTTATGGCGAAACATTGATTTAGTATCATGTTGTAGAATCCCAAAATTTTAGCAACCATATCTGAATAAATATGAGGTTGTTAAAAGGTTTGGTGATACGATTATGACCATGTATTTCTAGACGTAATGCAAGTGGGTTAATAAATTTATATTTGCTAGTGTAATTGGAGTAACCAATCCTAACGCATGTTGTGGGATTGAGTGTTTGTCGACTTGCACTTGTCAATTGGTAACAGAGTACCTAGTTTGGGGTGAAACGATGGTTTTATGGGTTCAATTGATGCAAGGGATCGGTAATTCCTTTATATGGTAAGATTTGATGGCAGAAATATCTGATGTAATTGGATAATTACTGGATAGTTTGATTGTGTACAATGGAAGAGATGCTAAGAGTCTTATTGTATAGATGTTTTGTTGAATGAGTGAAATGAAATTATGCTAGTTTCTTGAGTGGAGGTGAAACTACCTAGTGTATGATGGATATTAAACGAGGCATTGGGGTGGATGAGGGATAAGGAGTTCCCCATTCGCTTAATTACGGGAGTGTTATCGGGATTCTTAACGTATGTGAGGATTGTTAGCTGGATAGGTCAGAGAGACCTATGACTCATGATGAATACTAGGGAATCTTTATTTCGGTTAAAGGTTCATTCTCTTAGTTGTTCGAGGTTGGGATCTTAATATTTGAACATTGATGAGTTGGTTCATGAATTGGTTTTGTGATATCACGGTTTAGTGGTATATGCCCCTTAGTGGTCGTTTAAGTAAACTTATTGGATTAGAGGATCGAGTATGATTTTGTTGGAGTATTTCTTATGCCTAAAGTCTAGGCGATGACATCATTTCCGAGAATGGCCTAATAAAATTTTCGGGGACGAAAATTCCTATAAGAGGGGAAGGATTGTAACACCCCAAATTTATCCTCCTTAAAAATTAGGTAACAGTCATGAGGAATGAGGCATACTGCCAGATTCTCGCTTGAGCGAGAGGACCTCGCCCAAGCGAGAGGATTAATGTTTTGAAATTGGAAATTATGGGAGTCTCGCCCAAGCGAGGAATGGGTCGCTTGAGCGAGAGGAAGCATGTCGAGGCTATTAGATTCTCGCCTGAGCGAGAGCGTCAGATCTGAAATTTTTAAAAGGCGGGATTTTCTCGCCTCAGCGAGAATGGGCACGCTTGAGCGAGAACCCGACGACTCCTCTTTAAAATAGAAACCTCGAACACATTTTAGGGTTAGAACTTTGAAGAGAAGAGAGAGAGGAGAGCTTTTCAAGAGCAAAAAGCCTTAGGAATCATCTTAGAGCTTGAGAAGAGGTAAACCTCTTGTTCCTAACTCTTCTTCTTCCTCTCTAACTTGGTTTGGGTATGTTGGATCTCTTTTCAAAATATGAGAAACCATGGAAACTCATCCTTTAGAGTTATGGTTTGTTTTATGTTGTTTTTCTCTTGTAAACTCTTGGTTTAGAGTTGGTATTTGATGAATGAAAAGTTTTTGTGGGTTATTCATGAAAACCACAAAAACCCCCAAAATGAGAATATGAGTAAAAAAAGAAATGGATGAAATGTTAAATGTGGATGATGAGTTTGTGCTTTGATGTTGATATATGAGATGAACATGTATGTTTAGATGTTTGGAAACTTGTGTTGAAGTAGTTTTGGAAATCTTGAAAATATGTGAATCCCTTGTATGTTTGATGATGAAATACGAGTTGTTTATGTGTTATTTTGAATAAATGACTGACATTGTTGTTATTGGTGGAAATGAGGAAATATGCTAAGGTTGGAGGAAATCGCAGAGGAGACTTTTAAAGTTACTCGGAACTGATCCCGAACACTCACCAAGGTAAGGGATAATTGTGTCTAAATCATACTAGCTGATGTGAATGAGGTATGTGAAAGAGGTAATGTATTTGTAAGAATACTGTTGTTACCCTACCCGAAGTGGTAGTGGATTGTTATTGTAATTCCATCCGAGGTAGTAGTGTTTTATTGTTGTTGGCGTAACCGAAATGGTAGTGGTGTATTTTGATGTTCTAACCGGAGTGGTGGTGTTATGTGGAAATAAGAATAAACTAGACCTGCCCGGTGTGGTATGGAGAATGAACTAGACCTGCCCGATGTGGTATGGAGAATTAACTAGACCTGCCCGATGTGGTATGGATAATTAACTAGACCTGCCCGATGTGGTATGGAGGATAAACTAGACCTGCCCGATGTGGTATGGAGAATAACTAGACCTTTCCGATGTGATATGGAGAATGAACTAGACCTGCCCGATGTGGTATGGGGAATAACTAGACCTGCCCGATGTGGTATGGAGAATGAACTAGACCTGCCCGATGTGGTATGGAGGATAAGCTAGACCTGCCCGACGTGGTATGGAGAAGTAACTACACCTACCCGATGTGGTAGAGGATTATCTTTGTGTAAGAACTCGGTGAATACGATTAAGGGTGAATACGACTGATGAGAAATGAGGATGTTAAGAATAAAAGTAATATGCATGCTATAAGATATATATTATGGGATATATATACTATAGGGTGAATATGAATAATGAAAATGAAGATGTTAAGAATGAAAGTAATATACATGCTATAGGATATATATTACGGGATATATGTTCTATAGGGTGGATATGAATAATGAGAAGGACGATGTCTCGAATTAACGTAGTATGCATGCTATAGAATATATATTATGGGATATATATGCTATAGGATGAATATGAATAACGTGGAAATGAAAGAAATAAGATATGAATGTTTACATTTACGTATTTGTGGTTATAATTTATATTAATGCTTAATCGTATTTGAAATGTGGATTATCATGCAATGGTAGTTTTGAACTAATGACTTACTCCCTTGTTTTTGTGTGTTGTTTAAGATAATCCCATTGTAGGTAAATGAAGGATTTGAGGAGGGAGCTCACTTAGGAATCTTATGTGTTTATTGAGTTGAATGTCTTTATCGTTACTTTTACATTGTAGTTGACAAGATATTATTTTGGGATGAATGTAAATCTGATTACGATAATACTAGAGATATGTAGTTATGGATATTATGACTTTTGGAAAACCCATAACTGGTTGTAGGTGGTAATTACTAATTGAATGAATTATGTTTTTCTGCAATATGAATTGTATGATAGTATAATAGGTTAAAAGATTAGTTTCAAGGAATTATTCATGAGGGTTTTACGTAAAATGATAAATGTATGTAAGGGAGGATTTTAAATAAA
The DNA here is from genome assembly GCA_009771035.1 of Lupinus albus. Taxonomy (NCBI): domain Eukaryota; kingdom Viridiplantae; phylum Streptophyta; class Magnoliopsida; order Fabales; family Fabaceae; genus Lupinus; species Lupinus albus. Next base: position 12,652,358 of record CM019999.1, read on the forward strand.
TGAAAAATTTTCAAGGGTAGAATTTGGGTTCTTACACCGAAATGCTAAAAGATTTTTGTAATGAAGATGGCGTAGGGAAAGAGACTTTGGGAACCGCGAACATGCCATATTTGTTGCATTATCATCTTAGTCCAATTTATCTTGATGTTATACTTAATAGCGTACAACAATTGGAGCTCTATGTCACTAATTTGTGAATGGTTTGAAAATTTTGGTAAAATGACATAGGTAAGAAAATAATGAACAAAACGATCTCCAGTGTGAGATATCTAGCAGAGAGGATATCCCTGTTCTTAACAGTCTCACCAAGGCTTTGTTGCTTTCGCCTTTCTATTTCCTCTTTAGAAATTCTACAAATAGAAAGATTGAATCTCTTGCGATTGTAATCGTCCCAATCACATACTAGGCCGAAACCAGTGATGTCGCCTGTCATAGGTATATCATAGCAAATAGAACTGAAAGTTTTGAGATCCAAAACTATATCCTTTCCCTTAACATGGGAAGTCATAAGATTCTTTCTAAAGTTCATATTGCAGTAAAATACACAAACAAGCTCAGGATAGATATCGTTCGCTTCGCAGCAAAAATCGAAAAGTTTTTATTGCCTCAATAAATATGGAAATAGAAAATCTTCAAATTCCAAATTTCCTATGTTACCGTATTTTGGAGTGAAAATGGCGTGTCCATGAAAATTTTCTTCGAAGACCTTCCTTTGTGCGTCGTTTGCAAGAAGCCTTGTCAAGTTCAACGGATTGGACTTGGAGGATGATTCTCCTTGCTTAAACTTAGAAGTTCATGGTCTCTTTGAAGGAAAAGCCATTGTTGGTTTTGAAGGTTTAGGGTTTTGTTTTGGAAATTTGGGGTTTTTTGATTGAGGCCACAAATAACGAAAAAGAAGACGTAAAATCATTTTAAATCAAGAATGTGATATGATTTTCAACAAAAATCATTCAAAGCGGAGCAAAAATGAAGTTTTTATAGATTGAGAGGGTTTAGAGTGAGAGAGCACGAGTTACAGGAGAGAAAGTGAAGTGTTTTAAAAAAACAATGCAACAATTCATATATAAACTTCACATAGTAATCAATTACACCAAGTGAGTAATCAATTACTCACTTTCAAAATTTCAATATTTCAAAACAATAGCATTGAGTAATCCATTACTTGGTTTACAGTAATCGATTACTGTAACCTTCTGTCTCCCTACTGATGCTAAAAATGATTTTTGACTTTAGAAACTTGAAATTTAAAGCATAACAAGCATTTAAGATCAAGTAGGCATTGGATACACACAATGAAGCATACATATTATCATATAAACATGTTAAGACAAGTAAGCTTCATCGAGAATGCCTAATTCTCGTCTAATTTTGTAAAAAGGTTCTTTTGCTCACGGTTTAGTGAATATGTCCGCAAGTTGGTTATGAGTATCAATGAATTCTACTAACACATCCTTCTTTTGGACATGGTCCCTAAGGAAGTGATGCCTTATATCGATATGCTTGGTTCTTGAATGCATAATCAGATTCTTAGTGAGATTAATAGCACTAGTATTACCACACTTCAAGGGTGTGCAACCTAAGTTTAAGCCATAATCCCGTAATTGTTGTTTAAGCCACAACACTTGGGCACAACAACTAGCGGCTGCTATATATTCCGCTTCAGTGGTGCTTAAGGCAACATAAGCTTGTTTCTTGCAAGACCAAGAAACTAAAGCATTCCCTAGAATGTGGCAAGTACCACTTGTACTTTTTCTCTCAGACTTGCATCCCGCAAAGTCTAAATCCGAGAAGCCACCAATTCGCATACGCTTCCCTTTGGACACCATAATCCAACATCAGTTGTGCCTTTGAGATACTTCATGATTCTCTTAACGACAACTAGATGTGACTCTTTGGGTTTAGTTTGATATCGCACACATAAACATACACTATACATAATATCCGGTCTACTGGTAGTAAGATAAAGAAGGGAACCGATCATACCTCGATACTTAGATATTTCAATACATTTCCCTGCGTCATCAGCATCGATATAGGTACTTGATCCCATAGGAGTAGCGATCGGCTTGCAGTCATCCATCTCAAATCTTTTCAATAAGTCTTTGCAATATCTGGACTGACTTGCTAAGATTCCATCGCTAAGTTGCTTAATTTGGAGTCCAAGAAAGTAGTGTAACTTTCCCATCATAGACATCTCAAATTCTCCTTGCATCATATTGCCAAATTCACTATACAAACTTTCATTAGTAGAGCCGAAAATAATATCATCTACATAGATTTGAACAAGTAAAGTATGTTGATTTATTTTCTTAATAAAAAGTGTAATGTCGACCTTGCCTTTAGAAAATCCTTTTTCTATTAAAAAGTTAGTTAGACGATCATATCAGGCACGTGGAGCTTGCTTTAAGCCATAGAGGACTTTCTTTAACTTGTATACATGGGAGGGATGTGTGTAGTCCTCAAAACCAGGAGGTTGTTCTACAAATACTTCCTCTTGTATATACCCGTTAAGAAACGCACTCTTTACGTCCATTTGGTAAAGCTGAAAGTTCAAAGAACATGCACATACAAGCAGTAATCTAATAGCTTCAAGTCTAGCAACCGGAGCAAATGTTTCATCAAAGTCTATACCTTCCTCTTGGTTGTATCCTTGGGCTACTAGCGTAGCCTTGTTTCTAATGATGATGCCATTTTCATATGATTTATTTCGGAACACCTAACGAGTTCCTATTACATGCCTATTCTTAGGTCTAGGGACAAGTTCCCAAACTTCGCTTCTCTAAAACTGGTTAAGTTCTTCTTGCATAACAAGAATCTAGTGTTCATCCTCGATTGCTTCATCAATCTTGGATGGTTTTATTTGAGAGACGAAGGCCATGTTTAGACATGCATCTTCCAGCATTAAGCGGGTAGTAATACCCTTACTTATATCTCGATGATGTTGTCTAAAGATCGATTCTTTCTCTCTACAATACCATTTTGTTGTGGTGTTCTAGGAGCAAAAAAGTTGTGATTAATCTCAATATCATCACAAAATTCCTCAAAAGAAGCATTTTGAAACTCTCCCCCATGATCACTTCTTATAGCAGCGATGTTAAGTGACTTTTCATTTTGGACTCTTTAAGAATAAGTGCAAAAGGCTTTGAATGCCTCATTCTAATGTACTAAGAATAGATTCCAAGTGTAACGTGAAAAATCGTCTACTATAACAAGAGCATAGTAGTTGCCACCAAAACTTTTTGTCCTTGAAGGGCCAAATAAGTCCATGTGTAGCAACTACATTGGTCTATCAGAAGAGGTTTTCGTTTGTTTACCCATTTGACATGCACCACATAGTTTGTCTTTAACAAACTTCATCTTGGGTAAACCAACAACCAAATCTTTCTTAATTAGCTTATTTAAATGGTCCATTAGAGTGAGGACAGAGAACTTACTTTTATCGCTCGTCATATGCTTTGAGTAACCGCTATCCAAGTTCCATAAATTACGGGCGGTGCTCAAATCTACCTGCAAAACAGGTTAAGTTATATTAGGTACCCAACTTGTCTTGGGTCCTACATTGTTAGATCCTTTCTCAACCCATATAAAATGTCCTAAGGGAACACTGTATTTTCTAGTAGAGCAAGTATTCGGTGTGTGCCCGTGACTTTTACAATAAGAGCATATGAGTTGATGCTTATGTACCCTAGATTTATTTTTACTATGTGTAGATGCATGGATACAAGATTTTTGAAAGTCTGTCATGATAGACTTACTTTACTTTTCAAGAGCAGGGCCTTTTGCATAGCCAAGACATCTTCGGTCCGTAGAGTGTCTTTGTTCATTAATGATCTTACTCAAGCTCTTGCTACTCTTGTTCATTTTGTTGAGTTCAAGCGTCAATGTAGAAACTTTGTTAACAAGAGTAATGCAATTTAGACATTAGGATGATGATGGTATGTTTCTAAGGGAATCTAGTTCCGTTTTTTGTTTTAGAAACATTTTTGATAATTTCATGTATTCATCATGTAGATCATTAAAAGCAGTTTGTAATTCAGAAGAAGAAAAATGGATAGACTCATTTACCTCTTCATCGTCTGAATGATGAGACGCCATTAGGGAGAGATGTGCCTGCTTTTTGCTTTCTGGTTCAGAGGCTGAACTTGTGTCGTTGTCTTCCCAAGCGATGTAGGTTCTTCGTCCATTCTTCAATTCGTTCTTCCCTTTGAAAGAACTTTTCTTGATGTTTGGACAGTCCATCTTCATGTGGCCAGGCTTGCCACACTCAATGCATGTAAAATTCTGGTTTGAAGTGGAGGCCTCATTGCTTTTGGAGAACTTCTTCATTTGTCCTGTTCTTGCGCCTTTGTTCTTTCTAAGGAACTTGCTGAACTTCTTAATGAAAAGACTCATGTCATCGATCTCTTCCTTGTCGTCTTCATCTTCCGATGAATCATATTTCTCAAATTTTTCTTTGAGAGAAATGTTCTTCTTCTCTTGTTGATCAAGTTGACCCAATTCGAGTTCATGTACCTGCAACTTTCCAAACAAAGCAGCCAAAGACATTTTTGAAAGACTTTTCTTTTCAGAAATGGCTGTCATTTTTGGTAGCCATGTTCTTGTTAGTGATCTTAAAACTTTTAGGTTCAAGTCACTATTTGACAACACTTTACCAAGTGCAATAAGATGGTTGATGAGATGCGTAAATCTCTTTTGAAGATCCAAGATCTTCTCTCTAGGTCTCATATGAAACATCTCGTATTCCTGGGAAAGATTGTTCAGTCTTAATCTCTTTACCTCTTCGATACCTTCGTGCGTGGTCTCTAAAGTGTCCCACATTTCCTTAGCGGATTTGCAGTTGGACACTCTAAAGAATTCGTCAATTCCAAGTGCCGATGTGAGGATGTTCTTTGCCTTCAAGTCATATTTTACTTTCTATTTATCTTCATCATTCCATGAAGATTTTGGCTTTGTTTCCCTTGTGCTGTTGATCACAGTGAATGGCACATATGCTCCTTCCTCGATAGCATTCCAAATATCCAAGTTTTGTGACTCTATGAAAATCCTCATTCTGATTTTCCAGAAGTCGTAACACTCTCCAACAAAACTTGGAGGTTTGTTTATGTTGGATCCTTCTCCTAGGAATGATCTTGAGGTCATCCTGTAGTAGAATCAGATTTTGAGAGTAACTTTCTTAAGGGGGGGGGGGGGGGGGGGGGGTGAATTAGTTGTTGCAAATAAATGACCAATTTTTCTTCAATATCAAAGTTAATGTGCAGCGGAAATATTATGCAGAAAAATATTAACTTGGAAGGATAAAAATAAAACAAAGATAAGGAGAAGATAATACACACGTGTTTTATACTAGTTCACCTTCTTGTCCAACGAAGGCTACGTCTAGTACTCTTGACGCGCAAAAGATTCCTTTATTAAATATAATGAGTTGCAATTACAATTATCTCACCCCGAGATCTTCTTGTACCTTACACACTCACTTATAATTAATCCCTTGGAAACCCTATTCCAAGTAACTCCCTTGGTAAACACTATACCAAGTCACTCAACCCCTTTCTCTTCACACCCTTGTGAAAGAAAGTGAACTTTGCAAAAGTGAAGAATATACAATATGGCTTGGATTGCCTTACAAGTGTATATAACAATTTCTAGAACTTGCAATCCAACAACAACTCTTATACTATAGATAATAATGCTCTTTGAAAGTATGAAATGCACTTAGAATCAACTTCAAAAATAACTTTTGAAAGTTTGAGAGTAGGTTGCATGAAAAGTGTAGGAAAAATCAGAAAGTGTGAGAGTTTTATGAGAGTTTCAAATGAGAGTTTGTAATCTGAGTTGTTTGTTTGTTAAGAGTGTTTTCAATGCCTTTATATAGGCTTCCAAACAACCATAATACCTCTAGGTATGAGTAGGTTTCGTTTCGAATGAAAAGCAATCAGTTTGGAGTGAAACTTTTTCACTTGAAATCTGAAAACTGGTGTAACAGCTCTCAGTAATCGATTACTGTAAGTGGGTAATCGATTACCCAACAATCCTGTTAACAACTTTTTCAAATTTCACATAGTGTAATCGATTACTGTATTTGAGTAATCGATTACTCAATGACACTGTCCAGCAGCTTTGTGAAATTACTTTAGTGTTATCGATTACAGCCCTTTGAGTAATCGATTACCCTGTTTTCTAAAAATGGTAATCTATTACTCCAAAGTCAGTAATGGATTACTTATAGCTGTTAGAGGTTTGAAAACTCTTTTCTCACTCATGTAACTTGTTACTCAAGTATGGTAACCCATTACATGTTGTTTTTGAAAATTATTTGTAATCACACTTAGATTTTTTTCTGATCTTCTTGAAAACAATTTTGAGCATTATTAACTAAGTAAGTAAATGAGTTGTAAGGATAGAAGTACCTAAGACTTAGACTCTAAATCTTGAAGCTTTGTCTTCGATAGTCTTTTGAGGTCTTCTTCATTTTTTCTTTTTGTGATATTGATGTCTTCATCAAAACCGTGCCAAGGTCAGGAGCAAGATTTTCTTCACAAAATTGAGATTGTTGTGAACAATATTTATATTTCAAAATGAGAATCTAAACATAAAGAGAATTTTAACTATATTGCTGGAAAAATTGATGTTGTTCTCAATGATAGTTAATATCGATTTTGTAACCATCCTTACAAGTTAATATTTAAAGATGAAATAAAATTGTAGAGCTAATTTATTTTTTCTATTTCATTATTCATATTATATTATTTATCTTGTAATCAAATTAAATCTTATGAATTCTAACATTGATGTTAATTTTTTTTGCTATTTGTGGTTAGGATGGTTATGCAAATTACTCCATAACATTTATAATTGTTTAATTTAATTTTAAGAATGAACATTGTATTTTAATTTTGCAACTAGCTGATTTGTTTAATTTATGGTAATTTTGAAATTTAGAAATATGTGTTGTTGTAGTATATGCAGGTAATCGTTCAGCACTATCCAACTTTAGTTAAGTTTGATGTAATGTTAAAGAGTAGTTTAAAGAATTAAAGTTGAGGTCAAATTGGCCAACTTTTCCACCTAGCCATTCACAATGTTTTCCATCATGTCCTTCCGCTCCGAAAGGTGGTGTTGGAGAGAGGTGACTTTGTCTAGTACTTCTTGGTTGGAAATCTCCTCCATGTTAGAGTGGGTGGAGGACGACATAGAGATGAGTTTAGGAGGCATGAAGACAACAATGAAAGCATCAATACTAGGGTTTAACCCTAGCAGTCAAAAAATAAGGATTCTAAAGATACTATAAAATGAGAAGACAATTTTATCCATGTCCTTTAATCATGATTAACGTACTTTAGATAGAGCTGGAAAAGAGGCTATTGACTTCTAAAACCAAACCAATTTTATTTAAAATAAGATAAATAAGATTCTATTTCTTCATAACATAAATACATTTTTGAGTTAAAATATTACGAATATATTTTCTTTGGCAAATTTGCTATGCTCATTTTATTAGGATGTGGTGGTGTTGGCTTTATTTGTATTCTATATGAAGCTCAAATCTTTGCTTATTCTAGTTGGAATATAACATGTTTTATGAAGACATTTTTGTTAATATCGAGGGTCATTTGTATGCAGATGGAAAATGAACTTCCCAAAATATGAATTATTGATTTTTTAGAGAAAATACTCACTTCAAACTTCTAATACTCACCATTGAATGAAAAGGATAACACATTACAACAACATTGTGTTTTGTGGGTAAAGATTATTGCATTGAGGCAGGGGTAGATTCTATTCCCTTAAAGTCTGCTTGTAAGTTGAGTTTTAGAGTAAAAGAATGAAAAATGAAAATTTCAGAATCATTACTCATGTACATTTCATGGCTCTCAATTTCATGGCTTCAGAGTCATCTCCCTAACTTTTTCAATCTCAGTTTGCAAAATACAACTTATGTCTGATGTGGGTCATTTTAGCTAGCCATGGACTTTGAGGAGGCCAATGAATTTTTTAGTTCAAGAGTATTATGATAGTTACATGGTAGACGATATTAGGTTCTATAATCTCCCTAAGTTTTGCATGTTATTAAAAAAAAAATATGATGAACCAGGTACATTAAATATAGTTCACAATATATCATATAAGATGTGAGTTAGACTTCTCTCAAATATTACTTCTGAAGATGACACTTTTCTTTTTTGGTATATTTTTAAGAGTAAAAATATAATCTGAATATCAATTAAAGGATATAAGTATCATTACACTTTGATTTTTGTATGTTTTTTCACATAATTGCATTCTCAAGAAATTGAGAGAAGTCTCACTTGGACATTTCATATAAAAACAATCAGGGAGGGAACCAGTTACTCGAAGACTAATTTTTTTAAACTTACTCCACATCTCAGCAATCAATTTTCGGGAAATCTAATACTTTGAATTCGTGATTAGAACTAAACCATTGGATTTCCCTACATTTGGATTTCCCTACAATTGTAAGGACCAAAATTATATCCTAAAATTTTCGTCCGTTTATTCCTAAACATACAAACAATAATAATTCATTCTCCTTATAACTAACTCCATGAGTTTCCTTTCCTTATAATTATAATTCACCTTCAACATTAAAGGACTAAACTACTCAAGCCTTTTGGGGTTCAAAACCCATAAACTTCATATTCTAATTAAAAGGGACTCCGCCCCGACACATTTAACAGTAATTCATCAAATCCCGAGGAACTGAGTTACACATCAAATGGTTCAGGTAATAGGTACAAACGCATGTATAATACAAGACAACATGCCACTATCCCTATTACATCCAAAGTAAAAAGGAGCTACACTAACACGCCTCCTGGATCTACTAATCCTTTGCTTTACCTGTACACCGATTATCACCAATGACGTTATCAAGAAAACAAAAGGGAGTAAGATAACAAATTCAAGATAATCAGTATGAATAAATCGAAGTAGGATAATTATAATAGAAACATGTTTATATATATGTAACATAATTCAACTGTTAAGGTGCACTAAACTATCAATCAACCATTTATCAACCACATTTAATAACAACTATCCTAATACCTCTCAGGGTAGGTCTATGCCACAAAGGCTAATCAATACCACATAGGGCAAGTCTATGCCACGAAGGCTAATCAATACCACATAGGGCAAGTCTATGCCACGAAGGCTAATCAATACCACATAGGGCAAGTCTATGCCATGAAGGCTAATCAATACCACATAGGGCAAGTCTATGCCACGAAGGCTAATCAATACCACATAGGGCAAGTCTATGCCACGAAGGCTAATCAATGCCACATAGGGCAAGTCTATGCCACGAAGGCTAATCAATACAACTCCTATATAACGACAATCAGCAATCTATTATCATAATCATAATTCCATTACATTTACCTTTCACATCTAATCATTAACTATGAAACATGTCTCCCTTACCTTGGCGTGTGTTGGCGTTTGACGGCTTGTTAGAATCTACTCCGCTTCCTCCAACCTTGGGGTCTTTACCCATTCACACACACAAAAACATAATCAATAATACTTTCGTAACATCACATTATAACTCATTTTACATATTTCTACCACAAATTAATTCATACTCCGATGACTCTCGAAACTATCTCTATTGAGACTCCAATATGCATTCATAAACATTTAACCCCTCATCCCACATCATCAATCATAACCCAAAACCCAACTTAACATTTTACAATCCATTTTCTTCACCATTTGGTTTCTAGGTTTTGGGGTTTCTTACTATCAATATTTTTCAAACATCATCTCCAAATAGAAACTCTATACTACGAGTTTTCAAGAAATAAGTTAACTAAAACGAACTACCACATCAAGGGAGAGAGTAAGGTCGTTTTCCAACTCAAAGAGAAGAGACCCAAATGACCATAATGAATATCTAAGTAACGAGAAGTTTTAAAATCACATGGTTTACCTCTTCTCTAGCTTCTCGTAGCCTTTATTCGAGCTCTAGCCAAGAAAATCACTTTCTCTTCTCCTTTCTCTCAAAAACCTCCCCCTTTTCGTGTTTGGGGCTCTATTTTAGGTTTCAGGATTTTAGATTCTCACCCAAGCGAGAATACGTCGCCCAAGCGAGAGATCCTGCCTTTTTAAATTTTCAAACACTGACGCTCTCGCTCAAGCGAGAATCCCACAGTGTCAACACCCTCTCACTCGCCCAGGCGAGCCACCTCTCGCCCAAGCGAGGCTCCCAGATAAAATTCTGGGAGGAATACTGATGCCCTCGCCCAAGCGAGATTTTCTCGCCCAGGCGAGAATCAGTCAGTAGCTCCCAGACTGACTGAGTTTTACCAAATTCCAATTATTAAACTTTTAGGGGTATATAATCCTTCCCCTCTTAGAGGAATTTTCGTCCCTGAAAATCAAACATACCTTTATTCGAACAAATGCGGGTAGTCCTCCACCATGTCACGTTCTACCTCCCAAGTTGCATCCCCTTCATCGACTTGACTCCATAATACTTTCACCAAAAGGATTTCCTTTCCCCTCAATTTCTTAACACTCTTGTCCATGATCCTCACAGGCAAAGTTCTAAAAGTCAGATTATCCTTCAGCTCTATTTGATCCGACTCCACTACATGTGATGGATCTCCAACATATTTCCTCAGTTGAGACACATGAAATACGTTGTGGAGATTTGACAACAAAGGGGGTAAGGCAATCCGATAGGCGACCGGTCCAATCCGCTCCAATATTTTATATGGTCCAATGAACCTTGGGGTAAGCTTACGGGATTTCAACACCCTCCCTATTCCAGTAGTCGGTACTACCCTCATGAACACATGATCCCCTTCATTGAACTCGAGTGGTTTCCGCCTCTGTTCATAATAGCTTTTTTGCCGACTCTGTGCTACCTTCATGTTCTCCCTCACCCTCTTTATCTTCTTAGTTGTCTCTCGAACCAGTTCGGGTCCTAATACCAAGTTTTCTCCCGTTTCAAACCAACTCACTGGAGTCCTGCACTTCCTCCCATACAAGAACTCATAGGTTGCCATCCTTATACTTGAATGGAAACTGTTGTTGTACGTGAATTCGATCAAAGGCAGCATACCATCCCAACTCTCCGGTTGTTCCAGAACACAGGCCCTCAGAAGGTCTTCTAACGATTATATGGTCTTTTCGGATTGCCCGTCCGTTTGTGGATGATAAACAGTGCTCATTTTCAACTTAGTCCCCAAAGCGGATTGCAAACTAGTCCAAAATTTCGAAGTGAATCGGGGATCTCTATCTAATACAATGCTTTCGGGTATACCATGTAGCCGAACTATCTCCCAGATATACAATTCTGCCAATCGTTCCATAGAATACCTCATATTCATCGGTAAGAAGTGAGCAGACTTAGTTAGCCGATCCACTATTACCCATATTGAGTCATACCCCTTCCGAGTTCTCGGAAAACCCGACACAAAGTCCATTGCAATACTATCCCACTTCCACACCAGAATTTCCAGAGATTGTAACTCTCCCGCTGGCCGCTGATATTCAATCTTGGCTTTCTGGCAGACGAGACAACTTGAGACATACATAGCCACATCTCTTTTTAACCCAGACCACCAAAATAGCTTTTTCAGATCTTGGTACATCTTCGTAGTTCCCGAGTGAAAATTCATTTTACTCTTGTGTGACTCCTCTAGAATACTCTTTCTCAATTCCGCATCCTGAGGCACACACACTCTTCCCTTATATCTCAACATTCCACTAGAATCCGATTCAAAATCTGTCTCCTTCCCACGAGTCATTAAGTCGCGTTTTGCTTTCAAATCAAGATCGTCAATTTGTAACCTCCTAATCTGGTCAAACAACTGTTAATCACCTTGAGCATTCCCAAAATTGCACTTTGAGGTTTCAATTGAACGGCTAAATTCATATCTCGGAACTCCTCAATTAATTTCTCCTCGCAGATCATCAGGGAGGACACATGTAATGATTTCCGACTCAAAGCATCAGCCATCACATTGGCTTTCCCAGGGTGATATTGTAAGTTAAAATCGTAGTCCTTCAAGAACTCCATCCATCTCCTTTGTCTCATATTCAATTCCTTCTGGTCGAAAAGGTATTTCAGACTCTTATGATCACTGAACACTTCAAACCTCACACCATAAAGATGATGTCTCCAAGTCTTCAGCGCAAATACCACGGCCGCTAACTCCAAGTCATGAGTAGGGTAGTTCTGTTCATGTGACCTCAACTGTCGCGAAGCGTAAGCAACAACTTTTCCTTCCTGCATCAAGACACAACCTAAACCCTGCTTGGAAGCATCACAGTACACACTGAAGTCATGATCATTACACGGAAGAACCAACACAGGTGCCGTAGTCAACCTCCGTTTCAACTCTTGGAAACTTTCCTCACATCGGGTTGTCCACACATATGGTTCTCCTTTTCTGGTTAACTTCGTTAACGGTAATGCTAACTTTGAAAACTCTTTTATAAACTTCCATTAATAACCTGCCAATCCTAGAAAGCTCCTGACCTCCGTAACAGACTTGGGCACTACCCATTCCATAACAGCTTCGACTTTAGAGGGATCTACTACCACTCCTTCTTGGGATGTCACATGCCCAAGAAAATTCACAAACTCCAGCCAAAAGTTGCATTTGGATAGCTTTGCATACAGCTGATTACTCTTTAAAATCCCAAGGACAATTTTTAGGTGTTCCGCATGTTCTTCTCGGCTCTTGGAGTAAACCAAAATGTCATCAATAAATACCACTATGAATGAATCCAAGTAGGGGTGAAAAATCCGATTCATGTAGTCGGTAAATATTGCTGGTGCATTGGTCACTCCGAAAGGCATTACCAAGTATTCAAAATGCCCATACCTAGTTCTGAAGGTCGTCTTAGGAATATCCTCAGATTTCACTCTGAGTTGATGGTAACCAGATCGGAGATCAATCTTAGAAAATACCACAGCTCCTCTTAACTGGTCCATCAAGTCATCAATCCTCGCAACGGATACTTATTTTTAACGGTGACCTTGTTCAACTGTCTGTAGTCGGTGCACAACCTCATACTCCAATCTTTCTTCTTGACCAACAAGACTGGTGCACCCCACGGAGAAACACTAGGACAAATGAACTTTTTCGCCAACAAATCTTCAATCTGCTTTTTCAGCTCCGCTAACTCCAAAGGTGTCATTCTATAAGGGGCTATAGATGAGTCCCGTCCCTGGTATTAGATCGATAGAGAATTTGACTTCTCTCGCTGGAGGTAAATCCGGAATATCTCCCGGAAACACTTCGGGGAAGTCACAGACTACAGGTATGTCTTTGACTCTGGGTTTCTCGTTACCCTCCATTGATGCTAGTAACATAAACATTGCTCCCCCTTCCTTAATGGAAGTACAGACTCTCTTAGCTGACATTGGTTCCATACAGCTAGACTTATCAGAAGACTCACACTGATCCCCAAACACTACAGTCTTTTCAGCACAATTGAGCATCACTCGATTGGCCGACAACCAATCCATTCCCAGAATTATATCTAATTGGGTCAGGGGTAAGCAGATTAAATCTACAGTAAACATCCTGCCATTGACTTCTACCGGACACTGAGATGTACAAGTTGACACCACCACAGATGCACTAGTAGGGTTGGACACAACTAAGTCAAAGGGCAACCACTCAGTCGACAACCCCATTCGTTCTACACAATCAATAGATATAAAAGAGTGTGTTGCTCCCGAATCGAACAACACTAAAAGTGGAATACATGTCACCATACAGTTACCCTTGATCATACCTTCAACGTCGATTGCTTCGGCACCACTCATGGTAAACACCCTGCCGGTGTTTCTAGGCCTCTCCACATTCAGGTCACTCACACGCTGGTTAAGCTTGGGGCAAAACTTCCTTATGTGTCCCAATTCCTTGCAATTGAAACACCCATTCCCGGATCCGGGGCATACACCTCCAAAGTGATGCCTACCACATTTGTTGCACAAAGGTGGAGATTTCGATTGTGACCCTCCAACGTTGACGTTTGTCCTTGACCCATGAGAACCATACCTCTGATTTCCCATAGGTGGAGAGTAGGGCTTACGTTCCTCTTGAAATGCCCTGTCTTTCCCTTTTCCTTGCTCATAGTGGCGTTGAGGTCCAAAATTTCTCGGAGGATTGGGCTTGTGAACCGCCATTTCATCTGCTTTCATATCGTCTTCGTACATCCTACACTTGTTGACCAAGGTAGGAAAGTCAGAGATCTCTTGATGTCCAAACATCATCCTCAACTTGGGTTTCAGGCCCGACTCAAACTTAGCACATTTAGACCTCTCGTCCACCTCCAGCTCATAATATGGACAATATCGGGCCAATTCCTCAAACTTGGCCGCATACTCTCCCACCGATAGATCCCCTTGTTCTAACCGTAGGAACTCCATCTCTTTCTTTCTCTTCAAGTCAGCTGGAAAGTATTTCTGGAGGAACTTTCCTTTGAAGGCTTCCCATATGATGGCTTGCCCTTCCGATTCCATTTGCCTCCGAGCATACTCCCACCAGTTCTCAGCATCCTTAATCAGGACACATGAGGCATAAGTCACCTTCTGAGCATCGGAACAACCCATGGCTCTGAATATCCATTCCAAGCTTTGGATCCATTCATTCGCCGCATCAGGAGCAAATCCACCTTCGAACTGAGTAGGATTGCGTCTACAGAACTCATCCAATCCCCGATACTTTACCGGTCCTTGAGGTTCCAAAGGGTGTGGGTTTGGGCTCGGTGTCGCGTTCTGGTTCAAGTGTTGCAAGTTCTCATTTATGTTCACCAGTACAGCAGCAATTTGGGCCAACAGATCACTCTGACCCGATCCTCTCCCTCTTCCTCTTCCTCTTCCTGACATCTCGTCTCAGGTACCTGCACTCACTCACTTGTCAGTAACCAAGTCTTAAATCGATAAGGGTCACATAATTACACATCAGTTTATACTATCCAACACATTTCAATCACAAAACCAACAACCAATTCATATAAGTTATACAAATAAGCATGCGAGCCATACCCTAGGCCGCAGAGTTGACATATGCTCTGATACCATGTTGTGAGGACCCAAATTATACCGTTAAATTTTCGTCTGTTTATTCCTAAACATACAAACAATAATAATTCATTATCCTTATAACTAACTCCATGAGTTTCCTTTCCTTATAATTATAATTCACCTTCAACATTAAAGGACTAAACTACTCAAGCCTTTTGGGGTTCAAAACCCATAAACTTCACATTCTAATTAAAAGGGACTCCACCCCCACACATTTAATAGTAATTCATCAAATCCCAAGGAACTGGGTTACATATCAAATGGTTCAGGTAATAGGTACAAACGCATGTATAATACAAGACAACATGCCACTATCCCTATTACATCCAAAGTAAAAAGGAGCTACACTAACACGCCTCCTGGATCTACTAATCCTTTGCTTTACCTGTACACCGATTATCACCAATGACGTTATCAGGAAAACAAAAGGGAGTAAGATAACAAATTCAAGATAATCATTATGAATAAATCGAAGTAGGATAATTATAATAGAAACATGTTTATATATATATGTAACATAATTCAACTGTTAAGGTGCACTAAACTATCAATCTACCATTTATCAACCACATTTAATAACAACTATCCCGATACCTCTCAGGGTAGGTCTATGCCACAAAGGCTAATCAATACCACATAGGGCAAGTCTATGCCACGAAGGCTAATCAATACCACATAGGGCAAGTCTATGCCACGAAGGCTAATCAATACCACATAGGGCAAGTCTATGCCACAAAGGCTAATCAATACCACATAGGGCAAGTCTATGCCACAAAGTCTAATCAATACCATATAGGGTAAGTCTATGCCACGAAGGCTAATCAATACAACTCCCATATAACGACAATCAGCAATCTATTATCATAATCATAATTCCATTACATTTACCTTTCACATCAAATCATTAACTATGGAACATGTCTCCCTTACCTTGGCGTGTGTTGGCGTTTGACGGCTTGTTAGAATCTACTCCGCTTCCTCCAACCTTGGGGTCTTTACCCATTCACACACACAAAAACATAATCAATAATACTTTCGTAACATCACATTATAACTCATTTTACATATTTCTACCACAAATTAACTCATACTCCGATGACTCTCGAAACTATCTCTATTGAGACTCCAATATGCATTCATAAACATTTAACCCCTCATCCCACATCATCAATCATAACCCACAACCCAACTTAACATTTTCCAATCCATTTTCTTCACCATTTGGTTTATAGGTTTTGGGGTTTCTTACTATCAATATTTTTCAAACATCATCTCCAAATAGACACTCTATACTACGAGTTTTCAAGAAATAAGTTAACTAAAACGAACTACCACGTCAAGGGAGAGATTAAGGTCGTTTTCCAACTCAAAGAGAAGAGACCCCAATGACCATAATGAATCTCTAAGTAAGGAGAAGTGTTAAAATCACATGGTTTACCTCTTCTCTAGCTTCTCGTAGCCTTTATGCGAGCTCTAGCCAAGAAAATCACTTCCTCTTCTCCTTTCTCTAAAAACCCTCCCCATTTTCGTGTTTGGGGCTCTATTTTAGGTTTCAGGATTTTAGATTCTCGCCCAAGCGAGAATACGTCGCCTAGGCGAGAGATCCCGCCTTTTTAAATTTTCAAACACTGACGCTCTCGCTCAAGCGAGAATCCCACAGTGTCAACACCCTCTCTCTCGCCCAGGTGAGCCACCTCTCGCCCAAGCGAGGCTCCCAGATAAAATTCTGGGAGGAATACTGATGCCCTCGCCCAAGCGAGATTTTCTCGCCCAAGCGAGAATCAGTCAATAGCTCCCAGACTGACTGAGTTTCACTAAATTCCAATTATCAAACTTTTAGGGGGTTACAACAATTCTTGGATTTCCCTCTTGAAATAAGTGGATCTCTTCACAAACAATTCACATATTAATAATTCTAAGGATCAATTGTGATAAGATGACACACCATCCACGCAAGATTGTTCATTTTTGTGCTTTTATTTGGCTAGTCCTAATATTTTTCAGCACACCTCCAACACATAATAGTTATTCTCTATACTTTAACAAAAGATAACAAAATAACATAGCTATAACATCACAAAACCCTTTTTTTTTTTTTCTATTCCATAATTGTATTGAAGAAAAGTTAATGCATTAAAACATAACACATTCAATATATATTCATGATTGTTAAATTTGTTGGGAAGAAAGTCTGACATTGCCTACCTCATTGTCTCGGGAAATGTTTAAATACATGTTGAGATACTCCTCTCATTACCAATTCTTTTTTAGATGGAACCTTAGCAGGCATCAGAGCTAGAACCCAACTTCTGCCCAGTTATTGTAACACCCTAACTGTGAGATTCTCGCCTGAGCGAGAATCCCTCGCTTGAGCGAGAGGAAGCCTGTTGGGACTGTGAGATTCTCGCTTGAGCGAGAGGGTCAGATCTGAGTTTTTAAAATAGGCGGGATTTTCTCGCCTGAGAGAGAATGGGCTCGCTTGAGCGAGAACCCGACGACTACTCTTTAAAATATAAACCCCAAATTTTAGGGTTAGAACTTTGAAGAAAAGAGAGCTTTTCAAGAGCAAGGAGCCTTAGGACTCATCTTAGAGCTTGAGAAGAGGAAACCTCTTGCTTCTAACTCTTCTTCTTCCTCTCTAACTTGTTTTGGGTATGTTGGATCTATTTTTCAAAACATGAGAAACCATGGAAACTCACCCTTTAGAGTTATGGTTCATTTTATGTTATTTTTCTCTTGTAAACTCTTGGTTTAGAGTTGGTATTTGATGAATGGAAAGGTTATGTGGGTTATTCACGAAAACCCCAAAAACCCCCAAAATGAGAAGATGGGTATAGAGAGAAAGAGATGAAATGCTTTGATGTTGATATATGAGATGAACATGTATGTTTAGATGTTTGAAAACATATATTGAAGTAGTTTTGGAAATCTTGAATATATGTGAATCTCTTGTATGTTTGATGAAGAAATATGAGTCGTTACGTATTATTTGAATAAATGACTGACATTGTTGTTATTGGTGGGGATGAGGAAAAATCCTAAGGTTGGAGGAGATCGTGGAGGAAACTGGTAAAGTTACTCACAAACCGAACCCCAATACTCACCGAGGTAAGGATTAGTCTTTAATGTTGCATTTGAAATAGAAAATGTGTATTTTCTGGTTATGCAAAGACTAAGTTGTAAATTACGCATTTAGTATAAACATATATGGGTGTGTTTATATTAAAGAAGGCGTAGATTTATGGAAAAGGAAAATGTGGGTATTTTCTGGTTATGAAATGATTGAGTTGTGAATTACGCATTTAGGATGAACATATATGGTGTGTTTATACTAAAGTAGGCGTAGATTTACGGAAGATGGAAAAGGTGTGTGTTTTCTGGCCATGTAATAATTATATTGTAAATCACGTATTTAGTATAAACATATATGGGTGTGATTATACTAAAGATGGCGCGGATTTACGGGAAATGATTGATGGTGAATTCGATGAAAAGAAAATATATTTTTAGCCGACCATGATTGGTTAGCGACTCTGGCTTGAGTATATAAGCAAAACTCTGGCTTGAGTATATAAGCAAAATTCTGGCTTGAGTATATAAGCAAAACTCTGGCTTGAGTATATAAGCAAAACTCTGGCTTGATTATATAAGTAAAACTCTGGCTTGAGTATATAAGCAAAACTCTGGCTTGAGTATATAAGCAAAACTCTAGCTTGAGTATATAAGCGCGATTTGTTTTAAGAAAAATGAGAATCTGCTTTTAGCTAACCCTAAGGGGTGTAGCGACTTTGGCTCAAGTTATGCAGCACGACAAAATGAATTTCGAAAATGGTTTACTAACCCTTTTTATAATGTGGATTATCTTATAATGTAGTTTATTGAATTAACGACTTACTCCTTTATGTGTTTGTGTTTTGTCATTGATAATCCCATTGCAGATGAACAGGTAACCTGAGGTGGTCTTATTTTTGGAAGCTTAGGAGCTTTATATTTTTGGATTTCAATTATTAGCAATGTTTTGTACATGAGTGCTGATTGCATTACTTGGAATATTTTGTAACTATTGATATATGACTTATACGAATGATTGTAATTCCGCATATACGTAGTTATGGGTATTTTGGAAACCCATAGCTAGTCGTATGCAGTCGACATTTGGGTTGAATTGAATGAATTATGTTTTTCCGCAATGTCAATCGTAGGGCAATATCTTATGTTAAAAGGTGTTTAAGGAGTGATAATTGAGAAACCAAAGTAGTATGATGACGGTATGCATGAAAGGATTAAAATAAAAGAAAAAATTTCAAAGGTAGAATTTGGGTCTTTACAATATGGTATCAGAGCATAGTTAATCCTGCGACCTAGGATATGGCCTTACATGCTTCTTTGTGATCTTTATGTGTTTGAAATGCTTGGTTAGCATTGACGGTTGTGTGTTTATGTGATGTTTGTTTGGTTATAAAATTAGTCTAATGACAAGTACGTGAGTGCAGGTACACATGGCCGAAGGAGGAAGAGGAACGAGACTAAATGTTCCCAATGAGTTGTTGGTACAGCTGGTAGGGGTGCTCCAGGGCATGAATGAGAATTTACAAAATCTGAATCGGAGCGTGGCGCAAGGTCCAGAATCTCTGTTCCAAAGCGGATTCGCTCCGAATGTTGCTGTTGAGTGGGTCCAAGGAATGGAGGATACTAACATGAAGGCGGGTGGAGTGGCGACCTCCAAATCCAATTTCCCCAAGAACTTTGGGCCTCAAAGAAACTTTGTACACGGAAAGGGCAAGGGCAAGATGTTTCGCGAAGAGCAAAAGCCTTGTTTTCCACCTGTTGAGACTTGGAGGTACACTTCGAATGGGCCGAGGACCCATGCAAATGACGGAGGGTCACGGTTAAACTCTCCATCTTGGTGTAGCAAGTGTAACCGAAAACATGACGAAAGATTGTGTTCTGGAACGACAAAACACTGTTTTCGTTGCAAAGAGTCCGGACATATAAAGAGGCATTGTCCAATGTCACGGCAGAGTATGAATGCTCTGGGGACGGGATGACCCCAATCTATCGGCAGAATGGTTATCATATGCGGTGAAGATGCATTAGAAGCGGATGGTCTGAACCGGTGTAGGGTGTATGAGGAGAAGGTGAATGAAAGCCAACGATCATATACTCTAACTGGTGTCCACCGTAACCATGGTGATCCAGGGTCGAAACCTACCGTTGGAGGATTTCAACTCGACGTATCTCCGATGTGCAACAAATATGGGTGGAAGCATGTGGGAACCATTTGTCCTGGTTCGGGAAATGGTTGCTTCCACTGTAAAGAAAAGAGACATATAAAAAGGTTTTGTCCAAGGTTGATTCAAAGGGTAAATGTTGTGGAGGTTAGGAGGCCTAGTACAATGGGCCAAGTGAGCACCGTTAGTGGTACTGATACGACCGATGTTGACGGTTTCATCTGAGGTAACCGCATGGTGACAGGTATTCCTTGTTTAGTGTTGTTGATTTGGGGGCGACACACTCCCTTATATGTGTTAAATGTGAAAACCGGCTGAAATTGTAAACTGAGTCATTACTTCCGACTTGGTCGTGTCCACCCCAAATCTGTGTGCTGGTGGTGGTGTCGACGTTTATGTTTTAGTGTCCGTTTGTGGTAAATGGTGTGATATTTACCGTAGACTCAGTCTGCTTGTCGTTATCCCAGTTAGATATAATTCTAGGGATGGACTGATTGTCGGCAAATCATGTTATGATTGAATAGCGCTGACAAGGTTGTGGTGGTTGGGGATCTGTGCGAGATCTCTGACTTGGCTAGTGGTATGGGGCTAGTGTCGGCTAAGAGAGTCAGAACTCCCCTTCGAAAAAGGGATCGGTGTTTATTCAGTAAATGTCACGAGAGGGTATTTAAGAACTCATTAGTATTTCAAGATAATAAGATTTGAAAGAACTATGTATTTTCTTGGAAAATGGATTTTTATTCTATGAATGAAATAGAGGTTGGGTAAATTACCTAAAGGTCCTTGCGAATAATGTGTTTACATGGACGTTGACTATTTGGATGTGTTATCATTTTGAGGTGACCTATGGTTAGTGCCCGAAAAATAGATTCAGTGTGAAAAAGTTATTTTTGATTCTTGTGCATGAAGCTTCTGGTCTATGAAGTTTAATTTTTCTTTTTGTTAAAGATGAGTACCCGCCGTAACAAATGTATATTGACATTGAACACCGAGCTATGTGCGGGGATGATGAACCTAAAAAACTTATTTTGGATCGGGGGTGTCATAGTGTACGGTTGGGGGTAAATGATAAAACCTTTACCATAGTGTTGATATGCGCAATGATGTCCCAGTTGGATTTACTCCTGGAAATGGACTAGCGGTCAGCAAATCGTGTTATGCTTAACTGTATGTAATTGTTGAAGGGAAGAATTAAAATCTTGTTGCAGTAATACGTATGTGTATGCTAAGGGGTGAGACTTATACTGATAGTCGAGGAAAGAGACTAGTTAAGTTACTTACCTCGTCGATGTGAGGAATACATTTTATTAGACGTGAAACTTGTGGTCTCGAATGACCGGTTCTTTTGCGGTAGGACATTGGCAACGCATGAAATAGTGGTGGTGTACCTCAATTGTATGCGTTGAATGTTGTACCGGTAAAAGTTGTTGTTGTTTCGTGAACGGTAGTAATTGCGGTGTATGGGTGTGGTGTAACCATAGGAGAGAAGAAGTTTTGGGTTGTGTTGAAATGAGTATGTGAACCTTGTTTCACGACGTGGTTGTCATGAGTCGTGGATTCAAAACGCTTTCGAAAACTATATTTGGGTGAAACATAGCTTGTGTCTAAATAATGATTTAGTATCATGTGGGAGAATTCCGAAATTTTGGCAACCATATGGGAATAGGTATGAGGTTGTTAAAAGAACCCAAAAGAACCTATTAGGCTACTCCTATAATTGCCAATTGTTTTTGAGATGGAACCTTAACAAAATTTACATTCTGATATAAAGACATGAGAACTTCATAACAATACTCTTAAATGAATTTCAAACATTTTGATTAAGGTCAATACACATACACATTTGTACATTACTCATAGAGAGGAATAAATAGGAACTCCAAGTAAAGTGGTACCAGCATCAACAATAAAATTTGTTGTCTGACACATTTAGAAGATTCATGAATTAAGTAACGAGCCATTGACGTTAATGCAGGATCTGAAGTGCCAAATTTTCTCAAAGTTATTGTCTTCAATGCCACATTATTCAACCAATCTTTCTGCATTAATTTTTCAGTGATTTCAGATTTGAAAAGTCCAGGTGATATGGAATTCACTCTGATTTTGTGTGCTCCAAATTCTAGTGCCATGACCTCTCAAATATCATTAGGCAAAGTAAAATGATACCACATTCTTTAATCATTTTCAACTAAATCATAAAATCTGACATATATCTAATTTCATGTGTATCAAAATAACATATAAGAAATTAGAGCACAATACCACAAAATCCAAACCATTAACTCAACTCTAATGTGGGAAAATGGGAATACATTATACATACACCTCCTAGGAATAGTGATTGACCGAGTCTATACTTAGTTGATTGACTTGATTAACATATGTGTTAAATGTATGGAAGACGTGTTGACTTGGTCAACAGAGCAACAAGGGAGAGATAAATATTTCCAAAACCCAAACCAAGCCCTTCGGATGGTGGAGGTGCACACGTGTAGAGGGGTTCCATTTGTGTGTCCTTACTACAACAAAACCATTCTACCCCTTAGGGCATACCTAAAAAGTGCAATTAATGGTTATAAATACTCTTGAAGTATTTCTACCATCTTATGTGGGACTTGGTATTTTTTCATTTCACACTCAAATTGATCTCATTTGTTCCAAAAAATAAAACACAGCCTTTGAAGGTGATTTTTTTTTATCAGCAAAAAGAAGATTTTATTGATTAGAAGAAATTACAAAGAAGAAAAAAGTAAAAATAAAAAGTAATAATTACAATAGGATGTTCAAGCAAGTTAAAGGATTGGGTAACCAATCGGAATAAATAATAACATTCAACCCCGAGAGATTTTTAATCCAAATCCACCCAAAGACCCTTTCAGACTCCAAGATTTGAGTCAAAGAATGTCTAACATTATTGAAAATGAAATCATTCCGCGAAAGCCAAAGAGCACAAACAGTAGCTAACCAAATAATGTTCCAAACTTTCCGACTTTTACTATCTTTCACCATCCCTGAGTCATGTAAAAAATGATTGATTGGTTCCAAAGGCAGCACAACAGAGATGTTCAACCATTTATAGATAACCTGCCAAATAGAATATGGAATAGAGCAAGAAGAGAAAAGATGCATAGTAGATTCAGTAGAGTCGTTCCACATAGGACAAGTTGTTCCTCCGCCATTAGAAAAAGTGACTCCCCGCTTAAGTAGAGCTTCCTTTGTAGGAATTCTATTTTGAAACAATCTCCAAACAAAATTGATGACTTTCAAAGGAGCTATTTCCTTCCAAAGTAGCCGATAAGGGTAATAGTGAAATTTAGGATCTAGAGTAGTGTTAGTTGTAAGGACCCAAATTCTACCCGTGAAATTTTTTTGTTTATTTAAAATCCTCCCTTACATACATTCATCATTTTACTTAGAAGTCCTCATGAATCATTCCTTGAGACTAATCTTTTAACCTATTATATTATCATACAATTCATATTGCAGAAAAACATAATTAATTCAATTAGTAATTACCACATACAACCAGTTATGAGTTTCCAAGAGTTATAACGTCCATAATTACATATATCCAGTATTATCCTAATCAACTACAATGTCAAAGTACCGATAAAGACATTCAAGTAAATAAACACATAAGGTTCCTAAGTGAGCTCCTCCCTCAAATCCTTCATTTACCTACAATGGGATTATCATAAACAACACACAAAAACAAGGGAGTAAGTCATTAGTTCAAAAACTAACATTACATGATAATCCACATTTCAAATACGATTAAGTATTAATATAATTTATAGCCACAATTACGTAAATTTAAACATTCATATCTTCCTTCTTTCATTTCCACGTCATTCATATTCATCCTATAGTATATATATCCTATAATATATATTCTATAGCATGCATATTACGTTCATTCGAAACATCCTCATTTCTCATCATTCATATTCACCCTATAGTATATATATCCCATAATATATATCATATAGCATGCATATTACTTTTATTCGAAACATCCTCATTTCTCATCATTCATATTCACCCTATATTATATATATCCCATAATATATATCCTATAGCATGCATATTACTTTTATTCGAACATCCTCATTTCTCATCATTCATATTCACCCTTAATCGTGTTCATCGAGTTCATTTCCCATACCACATCGGGCAGGTCGAATTTATCCCATACCACATCGGGCAGGTCGAGTTATTCCCCATACCACATCGGACAGGTCGAGTTATTCCCCATACCACGTCGGGCAGGTCGAGTTATTCCCCATAGCACATCGGGAAGGTCGAGTTATTCCCCATACCACATCGGGCAGGTCGAGTTATTCCCTATACCACATCGGGCAGGTCGAGCTATTCCCAATACCACATCGGGCAGGTCGAGTTCACAATAATCCACTACCACTCTGGGTAGGACAAGAACAATAATCCACTACCACTCCGGGTAGGACAACCACAATAAACCACTCCTACCTTGGGTAGAGTAACAATAATAATCCACTACCACTTCGGGTAGGATAACAACAATATTTTTGCAAATACATTACCTCTTTCACATACCTCATTCACATCAGCGAGTATGATTTAGAGACACTTATCCCTTACCTTGGTGAGTGTTGGGGATCGGTTCAGAGTAACTTTCAAAGTCTCCTTCGCGATTTCCTCCAACCTTAGGATGTAACACCCTAAATTTAAGTCTTTAAAATTATAGTATCAGTCCTAGGATTCTCGCCTGAGCGAGAGATTCTCGCCTGAGCGAGAGATTCTCGCATGAGCGAGAGATTCTCGCCTGAGCGAGAAAGGCTCACCTGGAAGGGTGAAATACTGGGCTATACTGGAGGATTCTCGCCTGAGCGAAGACTGTCTCGCCTGGGCGAGAAATGGCATTTTGGGGCTGTCGAGACTGTGAGATTCTCGCTTGAGCGAGAATCCCTCGCTTGAGTGAAAGGGTCAGATCTGAGATTTTTAAAATGGGCGGGATTTTATCGCTTGAGCGAGAATAAGCTCGCTTAAGCGAGAACCCGACGAGACAACATTTAATGAGAAACCCCAAACACATTTTAGGGTTAAGAATTGAAGAGAGGTGAGAGAAGAAAGCTTTTCCAAGGGCAAGGAGCTTTGATATTCAACCAAGAGCTTGAGAAAAGGTAAAACTCTTGACTCTATCTCTCCCCTTCTCTTTAAAACTCATTTTGGGTATATTGGATCTCTTCTCAATATGTGGGAAACCATGGGAACTCATTCTTTTGAGTTATGGTTCGTTTTATGTGGTTTTTCTCTCGTAAACTCTTGGTTTAGAGTTAGTATTTCGAAAATGGAAAGAGTTGGTGGGTGGAGTCATAAAAACCCCAAAACCCTAAAATGAAAATGTGGAAAAAGGAGAAAATGAGTAAAATGTTGGAGGTAGAAGATGAGTATGTATGTTTTAATGTTTAGAAACTTTTAATGAAAATGGTTTTGGGGAAACATTGAAAATAAGTGAATATCCTGTGTATTTATGAATGTTATATGAATCATAGGGATATTATTGTGGATAGATTACTGACTTTTATTGTATTGTTGGGATGATGAATGATCCTAAGGTTGGTGACGGTTCGGAAGGAACTAGTAAAGTTAACAAGAACCCCACCCGACATTCACCAAGGTAAGGGATAAGTACATTCATTTTATTTGAGATGATGTAACTATGTTATGCTTATAAAATGATGTGGTTGTGATATACTGCAAAATGAATCACCTTTATGGTGTAAGTGTTACCCGTAGTGGTAATGGATCATCTTTGTGGTGTAAGTGTTACCCGTAGTGGTAATGGATCACCTTTGTGGTGTAAGTGTTACCCGTAGTGGTAATGGATCAACTTTGTGGTGTAAGTGTTACCCATAGTGGTAATGGATCACCTTTGTGGTGTAAGTGTTACCCGTAGTGGTAATGGATCACCTTTATGGTGTAAGCGTTATCCGTAGTGGTAATGGATCACCTTTGTGGTGTAAGTATTACCCGTAGTGGTAATGAATCACCTTTGTGGTGTAAGTGTTACCCGTAGTGGTAATGGATCACCTTTGTGGCGTAAGTGTTACCCGTAGTGGTAATGGATCACCTTTGAGGTGTGGAACTGTCGGTTATGGCAAAGGATCACTTTTGTGATGTAGACTTACCCTTTGTGGTATTGTATTATCTGGGTGGTGTACACTGATGGAATATGAATAAAAGTGAGGAGAATAGATATGCACATTATAGAACATGTATATTATGGGATATATATGTACTATAAGGTGAATATGGATAAAGATGAAAAGTATAGATATGCACATTATAGAACATGTATATTATGGGATATATATGTACTATAAGGTGAATATGGATAAAGAGGAAAAGTATAGATATGCATACTATAGAACATGTATAGTATGGGATATATATGTACTATAAGATGAATATGGACATTATGGAAACAGGAGATGAAGGTTATGAATGGATATGTTTATGTAATTAAGAATTATGTCTTATCTTCAATATTAAATTGTGTTTTAAAATGTGGATTATCATATGACGATCACTCTTAAATTAATGACTTACTCCCTTGTATGTTTCGTGTATCTGTTATCGATAATCACATTGCAGGTGACGGATGTATTGAGGATACTCGGTTCGACGCCTAGGAGCTTGAATCTAGACTTTCTCTATTTTGCTTTTTGGATTGTAATTAATTATTTGATATTTGGATAATTGTAACTCCTGATTGGTATAACTCTGGATAGTAGTAGCTATGGATATTTTGGGAATTCCATAGCTAGTTGTATGCGTGGGTTACCAGGAATGATTTATATGAATTATGATTTTTTGTCAAGAGTCTGACCAAAATTGAGTAATTAGGAGAATGTCCTTAGATGTATTAATTTGAGATAATAAGGAAATGCATGTAAAAGGAATAGTATAAGGAAAAAAAATTCAAGGGTAGAATTTGGGTCCTTACATAGGATCTTTCCTCATTTCCACCAATAACAACAATGTCAGTCATTTATTTAAAATAACACATAAACAACTCGTATTTCATCATCAAACATACAAGGGATTCACATATTTTCAAGATTTCCAAAACTACTTCAACACAAGTCTCCAAACATCTAAACATACATGTTCATCTCATATATCAACATCAAAGCACAAACTCATCATCTACATCTAACATTTCATCCATTTCTCTTTTTACTCATATTCTCATTTTGGGGGTTTTTGGGGTTTTCATGAATAACCCACAAAACCTTTCCATTCATCAAATACCAACTCTAAACCAAGAGTTTACAAGAGAACAACAACATAAAACGAACCATGACTCTAAAGGATGAGTTTCCATGGTTTCTCATATTTTGAAAAGAGATCCAACATACCCAAAACAAGGTAGAGAGGAAGAATAAGAGTTAGGAACAAGAGGTTTACCTCTTCTCAAGCTCTAAGATGATTCATAAGGCTCTTTGCTCTTGAAAAGCTCTCCTCTCTCTCTTCTCTTCAAAGTTCTAACCCTAAAATGTGTTTGGGGTTCCTATTTTAAAGAGGAGTCGTCGGGTTCTCGCTCAAGCGAACCCATTCCCGCTCAGGCGAGAAAATCCCGCCTTTTTAAAATTTCAGATATGACGCTCTCGCTCAAGAGAGGGATTCTCGCTCAAGAGAGGGATTCTCGCTCAAGAGAGGGATTCTCGCTCAAGCGAGAATCTCACAGTCTCAACAGGCTTCCTCTCGCTCAAGCGACCCATTCCTTGCTTGGGCGAGACTCCCAGAATTTTCGAATTTCAAAACACTGATCCTCTCGCTTGGGAGAGGTCCTCTCGCTCAAGCGAGAATCTGGCAGTATGCCCCATTCCTCAGGATTGTTACCTAATTTCAAAGAGGATAAATTTGGGTTGTTACAATCCTCCCCGTCTTATAAGAATTTTCGTCCCCGAAAATTTTATTAGGCCATTCTCGGAAATATTGTCATCGCCTAGACTTTAGGCATAAGAAATACTCCACCAAAATCATACTCGATCCTCTAATCGATTAAGAATACTTAAACGGCCACTAAGGACATACACCACTAAACCGTGATATCACAAAACCAATTCGTGAACCAACTCATCAATGTCCAAATATTAAGATCTCAGCCTCGAACAACTAAGAGAACGAAACTTTAACCGGAATAAAGATTCCTCAGTATTCATCAAGAGTCATAGGTCTCTCTGTCCTATCCAGCTAACAATCCTCACATACGTTAAGAATTCCAATAACACTCCCGAAATTAAGCGAATGGGGAACTCCTTATCCCTCATCCACCCCAATACCTCGTCTAACATCATACACTAGCTAGTTCCACCTCCACTCAAGAAACTAGCATAATTTAATTTCACTCATTCAACAAAACATCTATACAATAAGACTCTTACCGTCTCTTCCATTGTACACAATCAAACTATCCAGTAATTATCCCATTACATCAGATATTTCTGCCATCAAATCTCACCGTAGGAAGGAATTACCGATCCTTAGCCTCAATTGAACCCATAAAACCATCAATTCACCCCAAAACTAGGTACTCTGTTACCCATCGACAAGTGCAAGTCGACAAACACTCAATCCCTCAAGAGGCGTTAGGTTTGGTTATTCCAATTTCGCTTGAAAATATAAATTGATTAACCAACTTGCATCACGTCTAGAAATACATGGTCATCATCGTATCACCAATTTTTTTAACAACCTCATATGTATTCAGATATGGTTGCTAAAATTTTGGGATTCTCCAACATGATACTAAATCAATGTTTAGCCACCAGCTATGTTTCACCCAAAAATGATTTTCAAAAACGGTTTGAACCCACGACTCATGGCAACCACGTCGTGAAACAAAGTTTGCATAATCATTTCAACATAACCCAAAACTCTTTCTCTCATATGGTTACACTACAATCATGCCTAGCAATTATTGACGTTCATGAAACAGAAACAACTTTTTTTGGTACAACATTCAAAGCAAATAATTGATGTAAACCACCACTATATCGTGCATTGCCAATGTCCTACTGCAAAAGAACCGATCATTCTAGACCAAGAGTTTCACGTCTATTCAAAGACATTCATCACATTGACGGGGTAAGTAACTTACTAGCCTCTCTTCCTCAACTAGCAGTATAAGTCTTACCCCTTAGCATACACATCCATATCAATGTAAACTAGATCTTAAATCTTCACTAATATACTCGACAAGAATCTTTCACCTCAAAAATTATCACACAGTTAAGCATAACACGATTTGGTGACCGCTAGTCCATTTCCAGGATTAAATCCAGCTGGTACATCATTGCGTGTATCAATACTATGGTAAAGGTTCTACCATTTACCCTAACCGTACACTGAGACACCAATATCGACACCCACCACCGGTACACTGGGTGGGATGGATACAACTAAGTCGAAAACAACAACTTTGTGTACAATCTCAGTCGGTTCACACATTCAGCAAATATGGGGAGTGTGTCACTCCCGAATTAAACAACACTAAAAGGAATACCTGCCACCATGCAATTACCTCTCTCCGGATCATCAACACCTGATGTACCTACGCTCCTCGGGATAACCACCCGACCGTGGTCCCTTGCCTCCTCAGCATGAATGACATTAAGTCTTCGATCGAGCTTGGGACAAAACCTTTTAATGTGTCCAAACTCCTTGTAGTGGAAACATCCATTCCCTTTTCCCGGGAATGTACTCCAATAATGGAGTCTACTGCACTTGTTGCACATGGGAGTAGAAACCCCTTCGGTAGGAACGGTAAGTGGGTCAGACCTTTGGAAATTTCGGTCACGATGATCAGAAATTGTCACATAAGGTTTCTGGTCTTCTTCCACTCTCTTCTTACCTCTTCCTTGTCTATGGTTACGTTGGGGTCCATCGTTCCGGGGAAAATTTGTTTCGGGCGTCTCCAACTCAACCGCCTTCAGGTTTTCCTCGTACATCCTGCACTTGTTGACCAAAGTAGCAAAGTCAACAATCTCATGATGTCCGAACATCCTTTTTAGCTTGGGTTTTAAGCCTGATTCAAATTTAGAGCACTTGAATTGTCCGTCCACTTTCAACTCAGAGTAGGGACAAAACCGGGCCAATTTCTCGAATTTAGCCACATATTCCCCAACCGACATATTTCCATGTTCCAACTTCAAGAACTCCATTTCCTTCTTCCTTTTAAGATCAGCAGGGAAGTATTTGTGAAGGAATTTCGCCTTGAATGTACTCCAGGAAATAAATTGTCCCTCCACCTCCATTTGGCGTCTAGTAAACTCCCACCAGTTCTCGGCCTCCGTCACTAGCATGTAAGTGAAATAGGCTAATTTCTGAACCTCCGAACAGTTCATGGCCCGGAAGATCCACTCCATTCCCAGAATCCACTCAAGGGCAACATCAGGAGCAAATCCCCCGTGGAACTGACTGGGGTTTCTTTTGCAAAACTCATCCAGACCTTTGTACTCCGCCGGTCTGGGTGGGACTAGGTTTTGCGAACTCGGACTTGGTGCAGGGTTCTGATTCAGACTACGCAAGTTTTCGTTCATCTGTTGTAGTGCAGCCACCATCTGAACCAACAAATCATTTAGAACGTTCTGACTCGTTCCTCTTCCAACCATGTCTTAACATGCGCTCATTGATAGTCACTACACAAACTTAACTCACACAAGTCAGGTTATCACATAGTCTCATAGCACATTACATGTCACTATACCAAAGCTACATGCTTTAAACATTCATTTCACATAATCTCAACTAGTCAAATCATAAACATATTATAAAGAAGCAAGTAAGGCCATACCCTAGGCCGCAGAATTAACTATGTTATGATACCATATTGTAAGGACCCAAATTCTACCCTTGAAAATTTTTTGTTTATTTAAAATTCTCCCTTACATACATTCATCATTTTACTTAGAAGTCCTCATGAATCATTCCTTGAAACTAATCTTTTAACCTATTATATTATCATACTATTCATATTGCTGAAAAACATAATTCATTCAATTAGTAATTACCACATACAACTAGTTATGGGTTTCCAAGAGTTATAACATCCATAATTACATATCTCCAGTATTATCCTAATCAACTACAATGTCAAAGTACCGATAAAGACATTCAAGTTAATAAACCCATAAGGTTCCTAAGTGAGCTCCTCCCTCAAATCCTTCATTTACCTACAATGGGATTATCATAAACAACACACAAAAACAAGGGAGTAAGTCATTAGTTCAAAAACTAACATTACATGATAATCCGCATTTCAAATACGATTAAGCATTAAAATAATTTATAGCCACAATTACATAAATGTAAACATTCATATCTTCCTTCTTTCATTTCCACGTTATTCATATTCATCCTATAGTATATATATCCCATAATATATATTCTATAGCATGCATATTACGTTCATTCGAAACATCCTCATTTCTCATCATTCATATTCACCCTATAGTATATATATCTCATAATATATATCCTATAGCATGCATATTACTTTTATTCGAAACATCCTCATTTCTCATCATTCATATTTACCCTATAGTATATATATCCCATAATATATATCCTATAGCATGCATATTACTTTTATTCGAACATCCTCATTTCTCATCATTCATATTCACCCTATAGTATATATATCCCATAATATATATCCTATAGCATGCATATTACTTTTATTCGAACATCCTCATTTCTCATCATTCATATTCACCCTATAGTATATATATCCCATAATATATATCCTATACTATGCATATTACTTTTATTCGAAACATCCTCATTTCTCATCATTCATATTCACCCTATAGTATATATATCTCATAATATATATCCTATAGCATGCATATTACTTTTATTCGAACATCCTCATTTGTCATCATTCATATTCACCCTATAGTATATATATCCCATAACATATATCCTATAGCATGCATATTACTTTTATTCGAAACATCCTCATTTCTCATCATTCATATTCACCCTATAGTATATATATCCCATAATATATATCCTATAGCATGCATATTACTTTTATTCGAACATCCTCATTTCTCATCATTCATATTCACCCTTAATCGTATTCATCGAGTTCATTTCACATACCACATCGGGCAGGTCGAGTTATCCCCCATACCACATCGGGAAGGTCGAGTTTATCCCCACACCACATCGGGCAGGTCGAGTTATTCCCCATACCACATCGGGCAGGTCGAGTTATTCCCCGTACCACATCGGGCAGGTCGAGTTATTCCCTATACCACATCGGGCAGGTTGAGTTATCCCCATACCACATCAGGTAGGTCGAGTTATTCCCCATACCACATCGGGCAGGTCGAGTTATTCCCCATACCACATCACGCAGGTCGAGTTATCTCCCATACCCCATCGGGCAGGTCGAGTTATCCCCCATACCACATCGGGCAGGTCGAGTTGTTATTCATTCCACATAACACCCAACCTCTCTAGTTAGGACATCCACAATAGGCCACTACCATTTCCGGTAGGGTAACAACAATAAACCACTCCTACCTCGAGTATGTAACACCCCAAATTTTAAATCTTTAAAATTATAGTAACAGTCCTGGAAGCCTCGCTTGAGCGAGAGTTGTCTCGCTTGGGCGAGAAATGGCAATTTTGGGCTGTTGACACAGTGTAATCGATTACACACTGCTAGTAATCGATTACATAGTATTAAAAGCATCAGATATGTGCATCTGACACAGTGTAATCGATTACACACTGCTGGTAATCGATTACACACTGCTGGTAATCGATTACACACTGTTGGTAATCGATTACACACTGCTGGTAATCGATTACACACTGCTGGTAATCGATTACACACTGCTGGTAATCGATTACACACTTCTGGTAATCGATTACATCGTATTAAAAGCATCAGATATGTGCATCTGACACAGTGTAATCGATTACACACTCCTGGTAATCGATTACACACTCCTAGTAATCGATTACATCGTATTAAAAGTATCAGATATGCGCATTTTTCACGTTGTAATCGATTACACCATGTTGGTAATCGATTACAACCCGACGACACCTCTTTAAAACAGAAACCCAAACACATTTTAGGGTTAGAACTTCGAAGAGAAGAGAGAGAGGAGAGCTTTTCAAGAGCAAGGAGCCTTAGGACTCATCTTGGAGCTTGAGAAGAGGTAAACCTCTTGTTACTAACTCTTCTTCTTCCTCTCTAACTTGTTTTGGGTATGTTGGATTCATTTTCAAAACATGAGAAACCATGGAAACTCATCCTTTAGAGTTATGGTTCGTTTTATGTTGTTTTTATCTTGTAAACTATTGGTTTAGAGTTGGTATTTGATGAATGGAAAGTTTTATGGGTTATTCATGAAAAACACCCCAAAAACCCCTAAAATGAGAATATGAGTATAAAGAGAAAGAGATGAAATGTTAGATGTGGATAATGAGTAGTGCTTTAATATTGTTATATGAGATGAACATGTATGCTTTGATATTTAGAAACTTGTATTGAAGTAGTTTTGGAAATATTGAAATATGAGATGTTATGCATGTTTTAGATGGTTGAATATTGATGATGAATATTTTGTATGATTAAATGATGCAAAATAAGTTGTTTATGTGATATTTGGAATAAATGACTAACATTGTTGTTATTGTGGAAATGAGGAAAGATCCTAAGGTTGGAGGAAATCGCGGAGTAGACTTTTAAAGTTACTCGGAACTGATCTCCAACGCTCACCGAGGTAAGGGATAAGTGGCTGTAATTCATACTCACTGATGTGAACGAGGTATGTGAAAGAGTAATGTGTTGTAATTTTGATTGTTGTTACCCTACCCGAATAGGGAGTGGTTTATTGTTGTTACCCTACTCGAAGAGGTAGTGGTTGACTGTTATTGTGTCCTACCCGGAGTGGTAGTGAACTGTTTGTTGTGTCCTACCCGGAGTGGTAGTAGACTGTTATTGTGTCCTACCTTAAATGGTAGCGGACTGTTATCGTGTCCTACCCGGAGTGGTAGCGGACTGTTGTTGTGTCCTACCCGGAGTGGTAGTGGACTGTTATTGTTATCCTACCGGGAATGGTAGTGAAGAATTGTGAACTAGACCTACCCGATGTGGTATGGATTATAACTAGACCTACCTGATGTGGTATGGAGTATAACACTAGACCTACCCGATGTGGTATGGAATATAATACTAGACCTACCCGATGTGGTATGGAGTATAACTAGACCTACCCGATGTGGTATGGAGTATAACACTAGACCTACCCGATGTGGTATGGAGCATAACACTAGACCTACCCGATGTGGTATGGAGTATAACACTAGACCTACCCGATGTGGTATGGAGCATAACACTAGACCTACCCGATGTGGTATGGAATATAATACTAGACCTACCCGATGTGGTATGGAGTATAACTAGACCTACCCGATGTGGTATGGAGTATAACACTAGACCTACCCGATGTGGTATGGAGCATAACACTAGACCTACCCGATGTGGTATGGAATATAATACTAGACCTACCCGATGTGGTATGGAGTATAACTAGACCTACCCGATGTGGTATGGAGTATAACACTAGACCTACCCGATGTGGTATGGAGCATAACACTAGACCTACCCGATGTGGTATGGAATATAATACTAGACCTACCCGATGTGGTATGGGGTATAACTAGACCTACCCGATGTGGTATGGAGTATAACACTAGACCTACCCGATGTGGTATGGAGCATAACACTAGACCTACCCGATGTGGTATGGAATATAATACTAGACCTACCCGATGTGGTAAGGAGTATAACTAGACCTGCCCGATGTGGTATGGAGTATAACTAGACCTACCCGATGTGGTATGGAGTATAACTAGACCTACCCGATGTGGTATGGAATATAACAGTAGACCTGCCCGATGTGGTATGGATGATGAACTAGACCTGCCCGATGTGGTATGGATGATGAACTAGACCTGCCCGATGTGGTATGGATGATGAACTAGACCTGCCCGATGTGGTATGGATGGTGACTAGACCTACCCGATGTGGTATGGAGATGTAATTGGATCTACCCGAGGTGGTAGGAGATTATAGTGTGAAAGAACTCGGTGAATACGATTAATGATGAATACGACATATGAGAAACAAGGACGTTAAGAGCGAAAGTCATATGCATGCTATAGGATATATATTATGGGATATATATACTATAGGGTGAATATGAATGTTGGAAATGAAGACGTTAAGGATAAAAGTAATATACATGCTATAAGATATATAGTATGGGATATATATATACTATAGTGTGGATATGAATAATGAGAAGAACGATGCTTCGAATGAACATAATATGCATGCTATAGAATATATATTATGGGATATGTATTCTATAGGATGAATATGGATAACGTAGAAATGAACGAAAGAAGAGATGAATGTTTGCATTTACGTAATTGCGTTTATAATTTCTATTAAAGTTTAATCGTATTTGAAATGTGGATTATCATGTGATGTTAGTTTTTAAACTAATGACTTACTCCCTTTTGTTTTGTGTGTCGTTTATGATAATCCCATTGTAGGTAAATGAAGGATTTTGAGGATGAAGCTCAATTAGGAAGCTTTTGTGTTTAATTACTCGCTTGTCTGTATTGCTAAGTGACGTTGTAGTTGATTTAATAGTATTATGGGATGACTGTAAATCCGTTTAGATCAATACGGATATGTGTAGTTATGGGCTTTATAACCTTGGGAGACCCATAACTGGTTGTATGTGGTAAATGCTATTTGAATGAATTATGTTTTTCCGCAACATAAATTTGTATGATAAGAAAATAGGGTAAAGAGTATTTTCGAAAATGATACTTGAGAATTTTCAATGAAAGTGACGACTGTATGTAAGAAATGATTAAAATAAATGAAAAATTTTCAAGGGTAGAATTTGGGTCCTTACAGAGTAGAGTAATAGTAATAATCCACTACCACTTCGGGTAGGGTAACAACAATATTCTTACAAATACATTACCTCTTTCACATACCTCATTCACATCAGCGAGTATGATTTAGAGACACTTATCCCTTACCTTGGTGAGTGTTGGGGATCGGTTCCGAGTAACTTTAAAAGTCTCTCTTCTCTTCAAAGTTCTAACCCGAAAATGTGTTTGGGGTTTCTATTTTAAAGAGGAGTCGTCGGGTTTTCGCTCATGCAACCCATTCTCGCTCAGGCGAGAAAATCTCGCCTTTTTAAAATTTTAGATCTGACGTTCTCGCTCAAGCGAGGGATTCTCGCTCAAGCGAGAATCTCACAGTCTCAACAAGCTTCCTCTCGCTCAAGCGACCCATTCCTTGCTTGGGAGAGACTCCTATAATTTCCAATTTCAAAACACTGATCCTCTCACTTGGGCGAGGTCCTCTTAATCAAGCGAGAATTTGGCAGTATGCCCCATTCCTC
Organism: Lupinus albus; assembly: GCA_009771035.1. NCBI lineage: Eukaryota > Viridiplantae > Streptophyta > Magnoliopsida > Fabales > Fabaceae > Lupinus > Lupinus albus. Next base: position 12,689,164 of record CM019999.1, read on the forward strand.
AGGACTGTTACCTAATTTCAAGGAGGATAAATTTGGGGTGTTACATCAGTGAGAAGAGTGTAAGCTGATTTTATAGTGTACTGTTTGATTTTGTCATGTCACCATTCCAAGAGTCTTGTTTGTTTCGATTAAGCACCACCTGATTAACATCAACCAATAGAGAGTTAAAAAGTTCAAATTCCCAAATAAAAAACTGTCGCCGCCAAGAGAAGGTGAATATTCATTATATTCAGCCAATTGGCCCCGATTTAACCCAGCAATTGAAGCAATATGGATAACTGCTCCTTTTCTCTGTGCATGATGCATGTGTATGCATACATACTTTGAAACCAACCAAGTACTAGTTAAGTTTGTTCTGAACACTTCATTCCATTCTTTCTCAGACAAGTCTAAAGGTCGACTTCACTTTTCCTAAACATCACAAGAATTAGGAAATTTAACAACTTTTGGCAACCAAATACCAATTTCACTTAGTTTCCAACCAATATTTAATATCTATGGTAAGACATGATCGACCCATAAAGTTAATGGACTCTTGTTGCATGTTACACCTATCATAATTATAAGGTTGACATTTCAATGACAGCATAGTGCACGAGACTACCACCAATCACTTAGTGAGGTCTGAGAAAGGTGGATGCATATATTGTAAGAAATTTTGGGCAACAACGTCTTATGATAGAATCATGAAGCTTTATAGAATCTAAAATTGATGAAGGATTTATAACAGAGATCTGTAACCAAGAATAAAAACCTTCCCAGATACATGAAGCAAAAACACAATAAGAAAATAAATAATCAATCATCTCCACATGATTATTACAGAATATGCATAGCATATCCTATACCCTAATAATTGTAACACCCTAAATATGAGTCTTTGAAATTATAGTATCAGTCCTGGGATTCTCGCTTGAGTGAGGGAGTCTATCCTGGGCGAGAAAGGCTCACTTGGGAGGGTGAAATCCTAGGCTATACTGGAGAATTAACTTTTTTAAATTAAACTTATCTTTTGACATAAATTATTTATAATCCTCTTTAAGAATTTAATATCATTAACGAGAATTTGGTAGTTCGGTTTACAGCCCATGTCGTCTCTTCCATTCCACTTTAAAAGTGGAGACTCGGTCTATGACTAGTGTTGTCTCTTCACTATCAATTCTCTTCTTATAAAAATAAATTATTTCAAAAGCTTAAATACAATTTATGGGATTTAAATAGCTCAATCTAAGCATGTGTTGTCTCTTCCTTTTTGCTCTAAAAAGTGTGAAGTCGGTCTATAATCAGTGTTGTCTCTTTGCTATTAATCCCATTTCCAAAACCTATAAAGAATATTTCTACCATGAAAGCTACAATTTTAACCAAACCAAATTTATTAAATAAAATCAATCAAATCAGACCAAACAAAATAATCAAGTTTCGAACGAGAACTATGTAGCCTTGATTTTCCTATTGCACCTAGGGATACGTAGGAGCAAGATGAACTCTTGCGAGACACAAAAAATAAAAAATAAAACATATTTGATTTTATTACTGAATTTTAATAAATAATTTTTAAGGGTATGAAAGTTCATGTTATTAGCGATAGAACTGTTTTAATACGGGAGGACGGGGTGCTAATACCTTCTCTGAATTGGGCTTATTAGATAGTTTTCTACGTTTTATTCACAAAAAACGTAGTGCCGACTCCAAATCAATTGGAAGAGGTAGAAATCGAGTTCATTTCTCCCTAAATCACAGGATCGGTCTTCCAACCGAAAATCGGGTCGCAATATTCCCCTTCAATATATGATTTTTAGTTGTGGACAGACCTTCACAGATAAAATGATGAGTATAGTAGGTCTAGGAAGAGGGTCAATGTCCCTTATTTCTCAAACTGGTCCTTCATTTGGAGGAAAGAGATTTTCCCACTGCTTAGTCCCACACTACACTAACTTTAATATATCTAGTGTAATGTCTTTTGGTTCTGGAAGTGAAGTGGGTCATGGTGTTATTTTTATACCATTGGTTACAAAATAATGTACTACATACTATTGTGTAATCTTACAAGGTATTAGTGTGGGAAATACTTATTTGTCCTTTCATAGTTCTTCAAAGGGTAACATGATTATTGCTTCAAGTGCATCAACAACTTTTTATTGGTTGATGAAGTGCAGAAGCAAGTTCCATTGCAACCCATAATCGATAACCCACACTTAGGTTGTAACACCCTAAATTTTAAGTCTTTAAAATTATAGTATCAGTACTAGAGGATCCTCGCTTGAGCGAGAGATTCTCGCCTGGGCGAGAGAGGCTCACCTAGGAGGTTGAAATCCCGGGGTATACTGGAAGATTCTCGCCTAAGCGAGAGTAGTCTCGCCTGAGTGAGGAAGGACATTTTGAACTGTTGACACTGTGAGATTCTCGCTTGAGCGAGAATCCCTCGCTTGAGCGAGAGGGTCAGATATGGATTTTTAAAATGGGTGGGATTTTCTCGCTTGAGCGAGAATAAGCTTGCTTAAGCAAGAACCCAACGAGAAAGCATTTAATGAGAAAACCTAAACACATTTTAGGGTTAAGAATTAAAGAGAGGTGAGAGAAGAGAGCTTTTCCAAGGGTAAGGAGCTTTGATGCTCTCCCAAGAGCTTGAGAAGAGATCATAAAGTTGGAGGCGGTGTCGGAGGAACTTGTGAAGTTGCCAAGAACCAAACCCAACACTCACCGAGGTAAGGATAGGTCTTAAATTGTGCATTTGGAATAGAAAATGTGTCTTTTCTAGTTATGCAATGATTGAGTTGTAAATTACGCATTTAGTATAAACATATATGGGTGTGTTTATATTAAAGTGGGCGTAGATTTACAGAAAAGGAAAATATGTGTATTTTCTGGTTATGCAATGATTGAGGTTGTAAATTACGCATTTAGTATAAACATATATGGGTGTGTTTATATTAAAGTGGGCTTAGATTTATGGAAAAGGAAAATATGTGTATTTTCTGGTTATGCAATGATTGAGGTTGTAAATTACGCATTTAGTATAAACATAGATGGGTGTGTTTATATTGAAGTAGGTGTAAGTTTACGGAAATGGAAAACGTGTGTATTTTTCGGTCATGCCATAATTATATTGTGGATTACGGATTTAGTATAAACATATATGGAGTGTTTATACTAAAGATGGCGTAGATTTACGGAAAATTATTTATGTGGAAATCGATGAAAAAAAAATATGTTTTAGCCGACCATGGATAGTTAGCGACTCTGGCTTGAGTATAGAAACGTACACTCTGGCTTGAGTATAGAAGCATACACTCTGGCTTGAGTATAGAAGCATACACTCTGGCTTGAGAATAGAAGCATACACTCTGGCTTGAGTATAGAAGCATACACTCTGGCTTGAGTATAGAAGCATACACTCTGGCTTGAGTATAGAAGCAAAAACCATGGCTTGAGTATAGAAGCATACACTCTGGCTTGAGTATAGAAGCAAAAACTCTGGCTTGAGTATAGAAGCATACACTCTGACTTGAGTATATAAGCGTGATTTGTTTTAAGAAAAATGGGAATTTGCTTTTAGCTAACCCTAAGGGGTGTAGCGACTTTGGCTCAAGTTATGCAGCAAGACAAAAATGAATTTCGAAAATGGTTTACTAACCCCTTTTTCCTAATGTGGATTATCTTATAATGACGTCTATTGAATTAACGACTTACTCCTTTGTGTGTTTGTGTTCGTGTCATTGATAATCCCATTGCAGATAAACAGGTGACATGAGGGGGACTCATTTTTGGGAATCTTAGGGAGCTTATATTTTGAATTCATTTATTTGCACTATTTGTATATCAGTGCATTTTTTATAGTTTCAAAACAATGTGTAATTATGACTATATGATAACGGTTATTAAGTGCAACTCTGGATATGTGTAGCTTTGGGTGATTTGGAACTCATAGCTAGTTATATGCAGTGGTTACCGAAGTACGTGGAATGAATTATGATTTTCTGTTAAGTGGAGTTCATAAAAGTATGAAGAGGTGGAATGAATATGACTAGGTAAATAATATTAAAATGAAAGGAATGTATGCGAGAAGAGTAAATCAGGGAAAAAAATTCAAGGGTAGAATTTCGGTCCTTACAATATGGTATCAGAGCATAGTTAGTCTTGCGGCCTAGGGTATGGCCTTACCTGCTTCTTTGTAACTTCTAAATGATTGGACTATGTGGTTTAAGTGAACTGTTGTAGGGATTATATGTTGATTTGTTTGGTTAAACCTGGTTTACTGACAAATGAGAATTGAGATAAACAGGTACCCATTGCGGAGATGTTTGGAAGAGGAAAAGGAAGAGGAAGAGGAAGAGGAAGAGGATCGGGTCAGAATGAATTGTTGGCTCAGATTGCTGCCGTAATGTCGAATATGAACGAGAACTTACAACACCTGAACCAGAACGCGACACCAAGTCCGAGTTCGCAACCATTGGTTCCACCTGGGTCGGCTGAATACCGAGGTCTGGATGAATTCTGCAGGAGGAAACCCAGTCAGTTCCAAGGCGGGTTCGCTCCGGATGCGGCTATTGAATGGGTCCAAGAATTGGAAAGAATCTTCAGGGCCATGAGCTGTTCTGATGTCCAGAGAGTGGCCTACGCCACCTACATGCTGGTGAAAGAGGCAGAGAACTGGTGGGAAATGACCCGGAGACAAATGGAGGTCGAAGGGAAGATCATCACGTGGGGAACTTTCAAGAGTAAATTCCTCCAGAAATATTTTCCCGCATACCTGAAAAGGGAGGAGGAGAGGGAATTCCAGCAATTAGAGCAGGGGAACATGTCGGTGGGGGAGTATTCGGCCAAATTTGAAGAATTGATCCGATATTGCCCTTATGCTGAACTAGAGTTGGACGGGAGGTCCAAATGTGTGAAGTTTGAGATGGGGTTGAGGCCCGAGCTCCGGGTAACATTTGGTCACGAAGAAATTTCTGATTTCCCTACACTAGTGAACAAGTGTAGGATGTGTGAGGATAATTTGCGGAGGAGGGACGCTGCTACTAGAAAATATAACCCTCCAAAACACAATGGCCCTCAATAGAACTTCTCACACGGCAAGGGAAAAGGTAAAATGCTTCAAGAAGAATGGAAGCCTTACTCTCCACCAACGGGTAGTCGGGGAAATACTTCACATGGGCTGAGGACTCATGGTAATGCCGGAGGGTCACGGTTGAACTCTCCATCCTTGTGCGGCAAATGCGGCCGAATTCATGTGGGTGACTCATGCCCTAGTACGACACTTACCTACATTAGCTGCAAGGAAGTTGGGCATGTCAGGAGATATTGTCCTAAATTTCCATAGAGTATGAATGCTGTGAAGGCTGAGCGACCTCGATCTACTGGCAGAGTGTTCACCATGAGTGGTGCAGAGGCATCGGGTGTTGATGGTCTGGTTAAAGGTAATTGCATGTTGGCAGTTATTCCTCTTTTAGTGTTGTTTGATTCGGGAGCAACACACTCCTTTGTATCTAATTAATGTGTGGATAGACTGAAATTGCAAACTGAGTCGTTGCCTTTCGACTTGGTCGTATCCACCCCAACTGATGTGCCTGTGGTGGTGTCGACAGTTGTGTCTCGATGTCCGGTAGTGGTAAATTGTAGGACTTCTACCGTGGATTTGATCTGCTTACCACTAACCCAGATAGATCTAATTCTGGGGATGGACTAGTTGTCGGCGAATCAGGTGATGCTAAATTGTGCTGATAAGACCGTGGTATTCGGGAATCCGTAGGAGATTTCTGATGAGGTTAATGACATGAAGCCGTTGTCGGCAAAGGAAGTTAGGACATCCTGTAAAGGGGGAGGAGCTGTGTTTATGTTGTTGGCATCCCTGGAGGGTAGTGAAAAACCCAAAGTTGAGGATATTCCGATAGTTCGTGAGCTTCCTGAGGTATTTCCTGGTGAAATTTCGGAATTACCTCCTGCAAGAGAAGTTGAATTCTCTATTGATTTGGTACTCCCGGTAGCCAAGATTCTGTTCGTCTCCTGCTCTCTATTGTGCGAATCGAGATTGGCCTCTGTTCCAATTAGATGTGAAAAATGCCTTCCTGAACGGGGACCTACAGGAAGAAATTTACATGAGTCCTCCACCCGGTTGTGTAAGGGTGGGGGGAGAACAAGAGAGGTCAACTGGAGTGGACCTGACAAGCATAAGATTCATTCAATAGCCAAGAACGGGACCCATCTCTATAGCTCCTTATAGGATGGCACCGTTAGAATTAGCTGATTTGAAAAAGCAGGTTGAGGACTTGTTGGCAAAGAAGTTCATTCGTCCTAGCGTCTCGCCATGGGGTGCGCCTGTTTTGTTGGTTAAGAAAAAGGATGGTAGTATGCGGTTGTGAACCGACTACCGACAGTTGAACAAGGTCACTATTAAGAACAAGTATTCGTTGTCTCGGATCGATGACTTGATGGATTAGTTGAGGGGAGTGGTAGTGTTTTCAAAGATTGATCTTCGGTCTGGTTACCACCAACTTCGCGTGAAGTCGGAAGATATTCCTAAGACGGCGTTTAGAACAAGGTATGGACATTTTGAGTATTTAGTCATGTCTTTTGGTGTAACGAATGCCCCAACAATATTTACCGACTACATGAATCGGATTTTCCATCCGTATTTGGATTCATTCGTAGTGGTATTTATTGATGACATTTTGATCTACTCCAAAAGTCGAGAGGAACATGTTGAGCACATAAGGATTGTGCTAGAACTTCTTAGCAAGAATCGGTTGTATGCAAAGCTGTCAAAATGCGACTTCTGGTTGGAGTCAGTAAATTTTCTTGGACATGTAATATTCGAGGAAGGAGTGGCAGTAGATCCGTCTAAAGTTGAAGCGGTCATGGATTGGGCTTTGCCCAAGTCAGTCACTGAGATCAGAAGTTTCCTGGGTTTGGCCGGTTACTATCGGAAATTCATTGAGGGATTTTCGAAGCTGGCGTTACCGTTGACTAAGCTCACCAAGAAGGGGGAACCTTATGTGTGGACAGTCCGTTGTGAAGAGAGTTTTCAAGAGTTGAAACGGAGATTGACTACAGCGCCGGTGTTGACTCTTCCTTGTACTGATAGAGACTTCAGTGTTTATTGTGATGCGTCCAAGCAAGGTTTGGGTTGCGTGTTAATGCAAGAGGGGAAAGTTGTAGCCTATGCTTCTAGGCAATTGAGGACGCATGAGTAAAACTACCCTACCCACGATCTTGAGTTGGTCGCGGTGGTCTTTGCCTTAAAAATCTGGAGACACCATCTCTACGGCGTGAGGTTTGAAGTGTACAGCGACACAAGAGTTTGAAGTACTTGTTTGATCAGAAGGAATTGAACATGAGGCAGAGGAGATGGATGGAATTCCTTAAGGATTACGATTTTGGGTTGCAGTACCACCCAGGAAAGGCCAATGTAGTGGCGGATGCTCTGAGTCGAAAGTCGTTGCACATGTCAGCTTTGATGGTTAGAGAAGGGAAACTGATTGAAGAGTTCAGAGATATGAACTTGGAGGTTCATATAAGGCCTCATAGTATGATTTTAGGAATGCTTAAAGTCACCAATGAACTGTTTGATCAAATCAGAATGATGCAAGTGGAGGATGAAGAACTAATGGCTAAACGGGATTTAATGCTAAGCGGTAAGGAAACCGATTTCGGATCGGACTCTAGTGGAATGTTGCGTTACAAGGGGAGAGTGTGTGTACCTCGTGATGAGGAATTACGGAAGAGTATTTTAGAGGAGTCCCATAAGAGCAATATGAGTTTTCACCCAAGGACTACCAAGATGTTCCAAGATTTGAAGAAATTGTTTTGTTGGTCGGGATTGAAAAGGGATGTGGCTTTGTATGTCTCGAGTTGTTTAGTATGTCAGAAAGCCAAGATTGAGCATCAACGACCAGCGGGAGAGTTACAATCCCTAGAAATTCCCATTTGGAAGTGGGATAGTATCTCCATGGACTTTGTATCGGATTTTCCGAAGACTCAAGAAGGGTATGATTCGATATGGGTGATCATGGATCGGTTGACTAAATCTGCACACTTTCTGCCTATGAACATGAGGTATTCTTTGGAGCGATTGGCGAAACTGTACATCTGGGAAATAGTTCGTTTGCATGGGATACCGTCAGCATTATATCGGATAGGGATTCCCGTTTCACTTCGAACTTTTGGACTAGTTTGTAGACCACATTGGGAACTAAGTTGAAGTTGAGTTCAGCTTATCATCCACAAACGGACGGTCAATCGGAAAGAACAATACAGTCATTGGAGGATCTTTTGAGGGCTTGTGTCTTAGAACAACCAGGGAGATGGGATGGCATGTTGCCGTTGATCGAATTTACCTACAACAATAGCTTCCATTCGAGTATTGGGATGGCACCTTATGAGGCGTTGTATGGTAGGAAGTGCCGAACTCTAGTGAGTTGGTTTGAAACTGGGGAGAACTTGATATTGGGACCCGAACTGGTTCAAGAGATGATGGATAAGATCAAGAAAATCCGAGAGAATATGAGAATCGCCCAAAGTCGGCAGAAAAGCTATCACGATAAGAGACGGAAACCTCTTGAATTTAATGAGGGAGATCATGTTTTCATGAGAGTAGTCCCGACTACTGGAATTGGTAGAGTGTTGAAATCTCATAAGCTGACTCCGCGATTTATTGGGCCTTATCAAATACTAAAGAGGATTGGGCTGGTAGCGTATCGTATTGCTTTACCACCGTTGTTGTGGAATCTCCACAATATGTTTCATGTGTCTCAGTTGAGGAAATATGTTGGGGATCCATCTCATGTGGTTGAGTCGGACCAGATAGAGTTGAAGGATAACCTGACTTTTGCGACGTTGCATGTGAGAATCATGGATACCAGTATCAAAAGATTGAGGGGCAAAGAGATTCCTTCGGTGAAAGTGTTGTGGAGTCAAGTAGACGAAGGGGATGCTACTTGGGAGGTGGAACGTGATATGAGGGAGGATTACCCTCATTTATTCGAATCGAGGTATGTTTAATTTTCGGGGACGAAAATTTTTATAAGAGGGGGAGGATTGTAACACCCTAAATTTTAAGTCTTTAAAATTATAGTATCAGTACTGGAGGATCCTCGCTTAAGCGAGAGATTCTCGCCTGGGCGAGAGAGGCTCACCTGTGAGGGTGAAATCATGGGGTATACTGGTTATGTGTATTTTCTGGTTATGCAATGATTGAGGTTGTAAATTACACATTTAGTATAAACATATATGGGTGTGTTTATATTAAAGTGGGCGTAGATTTATGGAAAAGGAAAATATGTGTATTTTCTGGTTATGCAATGATTGAGGTTGTAAATTACGCATTTAGTATAAACATAGATGGGTTTGTTTATATTGAAGTAGGTGTAAGTTTACGGATATGGAAAACTGTGTATTTTCTGGTCATGCCATAATTATATTGTGGATTACGGATTTAGTATAAACATATATGGAGTGTTTATACTAAAGATGGTGTAGATTTACGGAAAATGGTTTATGCGGAAATCGATGAAAAGAAAATATGTTTTAGCCGACCATGGATGGTTAGCGACTCTGGCTTGAGTATAGAAGAGTACACTCTGGCTTGAGTATAGAAGCATACACTCTAGCTTGAGTATAGAAGCATACACTCTGACTTGAGTATAGAAGCATACACTATGGCTTGAGTATAGAAGCATACACTCTGGCTTGAGTATAGAAGCATACACTCTGGCTTGAGTATAGAAGCATACACTCTGGCTTGAGTATAGAAGCAAAAACTCTGGCTTGATTATAGAAGCATACACTCTGGCTTGAGTATAGAAGCAAAAACTCTGGCTTGAGTATAGAAGCATACACTCTGACTTGAGTATATAAGCGTGATTTGTTTTAAACAAAATGGGAATCTGCTTTTAGCTAACCCTAAGGGGTGTAGCGACTTTGGCTCAAGTTATGCAGCAAGACAAAAATGAATTTCGAAAATGGTTTACTAACCCCTTTTTCCTAATGTGGATTATCTTATAATGACGTCTATTGAATTAACGACTTACTCCTTTGTGTGTTTGTGTTCGTGTCATTGATAATCCCATTGCAGATAAACAGGTGACATGAGGGGGACTCATTTTTGGGAAGCTTAGGGAGCTTATATGATAACGGATATTAAGTGTAACTCTGGATATGTGTAGCTATGGGTGATTTGGAACTCATAGCTAGTTATATGTGGTGGTTACCAAAGTACGTGGAATGAATTATGATTTTCTGCTAAGTGGAGTTCATAAAAGTATGAAGAGGTGGAATGAATATGACTAGGTAAATAAGATTAAAATGAAAGGAATGTATGCGGGAAGAGTAAATAAGGGAAAAAATTTCAATGATAGAATTTCGGTCCTTACATAGGTCATAATCTTTGCTACAAAAGACAAACTAATCTTCAACGAACAGTAATAACAATTCATTTTCAAGGTGAAAATATACAATTCAAACCTTCCATGAGGTGAAATTTGGTGTGTTTTGTTTAGCAATTGGAAGCACTAGTAATAATGTTGAAATTTATGGTAACTTTGTATAGACAAATTATTTGGTTGGGTTTGATCTTGAAAAAGAAATTGTCTCTTTCAAAACAACATAATGTACCAAACATCACGGATTGGTCTAAAGTCAATTATGCATTTTTAATTGTATTCAAAAAAGTTGGTTATGGTTTTAATAATTGATTCACTTGTTAAACATTTGTCTTACTATTTCATTCCAATAATAGGTGTTTGTACAGTGGAAGCGATCGTTGCACAGCGTTGGTGATAAGCAATCAAATGAAATGCATAGAATAAATAGAAGAGAAGATACAAAGAATTTGGTAACGATATTCGGCCAATTGTTCCTACGTCCTCGGGAGCGCCGAGTGGCTACCAATACATTATTAGACAATAAGGATTACAAACTCTAGCCCACTCATGGGCCCAAGTGCACATGGGGTGTTTCTATTTGGTGCTTATATTTGGTGCACATTATAACAAGGGATCTGAGTCCAATATATAACATTGATACTATACTCTATTTTAATATTAGGCAATGTGGGACTTTATATAGTAACATATTTGAAACATCTCCAACAATCTCCACCTTAATTGAAATAGAGGAATATCTCACTCCTTAGGAAATCTACACAAGAATTTTCACCTTAGCGAATATATGACTCCACCTTGCTCAATGCACAACTCTCTCTAACAACTCCACATAAGAATCTGCTCCCCTTCAGCATAAACATTCTGAGTATCCTTGACGATGTTACCAAGAGCCTAGCTCTCCAAACTTTTAGTGCACATTCCCGTACCGCCATCTAATGGAACAAGCTGTCTAGCCATCAATTGCTAGGAAGTCTTTCGATATATGGAATCTCTACACAAAAGTTCACCAACAACCGTCCTCTTCAATATTCAGTCAAGCTGAACCTTGGAGCTTCCTTGGAAACCCTCAACTGCAACAATCATTGTCTAGCCCAACAATCATTGTTCAAAAGAACTATCATACTCCACCATAAGGAGTATAACCACAACACACACTTTGCGTAATGCTAAGCAATGCCAGTGCTACACCCTTGCATCTAAGAAAATGTCCATTTCACACCCTGCATCTCTACCAATGCTCGTGTTACACCTTGCATCAAAGCCAGTGCCCATGTTACACCTTGCATCAAAGTCATCCAACGCCTTTGTGTTTTTTTGGATCTACTAACAATTAATATCTTTCACTATGACGTCCCACATACGCCATTAAGGTATTACACTTCTCATCTTAAATGAGACCATTCTCTCAACATTTAGAGAGATATTGTCAATACATGTCTCAGGGCCAAACTCAACACCTGAGTCCCTATCTCTAACTTGATCCTAATCAAGTATATGAACTTCTCGGGTTCTGGATCAACATATATCGCCCCCACCATAGTTCCGCCATATTTTCTTCTCCAACTCATCTCATTTATCATTGTGTAGTACCTTTGACGCACCTTGTCTATCCAACATGTTTTCACCTTCTTTTGCATTTATCTAGCACCTGGGTTAAGAGTCATCTACCAATTAGCTCTGATACCAAATGTTGGTGCAACGAAAGCGATCGTTGCGCAACATTGATCACAAGAAGTCAAATAAAGTGCATAGGATAAATATAAAAGAAGAAACAAAGAATTTGGTAATGAGGTTCGACCAATTGTGCCTACATCCTGGGAGCGCTGAGTGGCTACCAAGATATTATAAGAGAATAAGGATTACAAACTCTAACACACCCATGGGCCCAAGTGCCCACAGGGTGTTTCTATTTGGTGCTTATATATGGTGCATATTACAACAACGGACCTAGTCCAATAAATAATATTGATATTCTGCTCTATTTTAATACTAGGCAATATGGACTTCATATAATAACATATTTCTAAGATCCCCAACAATAGGTCAGCCACTTTTATTTTTCTTCAAGTAGAATATGGTATTTTTGTTGTTGTAGGTACTATTCGTTAATGATCATAAGTTCCTTTAATTTGAACTCTTGTTCACTCCTTTATTTAAAAAAATATAGAAACGTATGTACGAATGAGTTGTATATATTATCATTGTATTATAAATCATTTATATTTAATTATCATTGACTCTTCCAAAAGGTAATACAATTGAATGTTAGATGATTTATTAACTATGTATAAATCTTTATCTCAAGAATCTTCCTAGCAACCCATAAATCTTTCATGTCAAACTTCTTGCCTACCATGACTTTCAAATAATCGATATCACTCAAATGATTAGCAGCAATCAACATATCATCAATATAAAGTAGCATAAAAGTAAAGGAGACATCACCAAGACTTCTCATATAAACATATTAATCATACTCACAATGCTTATAACCAAGTGTCAACATATACGTGAAAAACCACTTCTCCAACTATCTAGGAGACTGCTTAAACCCATATAGAGACTTATTCAACTTGCAAATCAAGTGATTTTGTCCAACTGCACTAAATTCTTCTGATTGAGTCATGTAAATGTTATCCTCTAATTATTCACCATGGAGAAATGTAGTCTTTACATCCATCTTTTCTAAGTGCATATCCCTACTAGGGGCAATGAGACAAGCTCCCAATTTTGGTTCTTGTGTAAGGATTCCATCTCCTCCATCATGTCATTCATCCAATGTTCTTTCTTTTGGCTGTTTATAGCCTCTTGAAAGCTACATGGATCTCCTAAACTGATATAGAGAGCAACTACAGTCATATCCTCAAAGCCATATCTCTACAGAGGTTTGATATGAAATTTATCCTTATATCTCGCAAGTAGATACTCCTGCACACAATTATTCGCCAGAGAATAATCATGTTCTTCACTTGAACTAGTGCATGATTATCTGCCTTTATTCAATTGAACAATTTAATTGTTCACTGAAATCATATTTGATCCCAAATATTTTCCATTTGGCATGGATACCTCTATCAATGTTGATTGTATCATGGAGTAGAGTTTGGTCTAAAACCTCTTATGCATTTTTATAAGCAAGCCTCTTGCATTTTAAATTGTGGTTTTTGTGGGATATTGGTGAGTCGATTTTTAGGTAAAAAAAATTATAAATCAAAAATATAAATGATATATAGTTTGATTTTGCATGGTTGATTTTACATTAATCTAGTTTTTTCATCTTACGTGTACATGTAATAAGTATCATTTGTTTCTAACGTGGGAAAAAAATATTCCCTATATCCAATCAAGATTTTACCAATATTCTACCAATATCCAATCAAGATTTTGAAACCGATATTTAGATTCTTTTTATTTATTTGTCTAAATCTTAACATCCCTATATTTTCAGGATAAATAAATTTTTTTATTTTTTTAGAGATTTAATTTATATTCATTAAAATATATAAAAATCAATATGAATCTTCAATCAATTTTATATTGGAATTTTCTCCTTGGGAAATAAATAGTATCTTTGTGGGGAATCAATATTAGCAGCCATAAAAGTAATTAACCATTCAATGTGATTTTCTCACATAAAAGGTGAAAACAAACCATGGCTTGTGAGTTGTGAGGCTTGTTTTTATGCCTTCCAATGACATAGATGATAAATTTGTGGATATTTTTAAATGACTCTAGGAAACACCTTCCTTCATTTTATAATTTAAGTAAATCCAACAAATAAAACTTTACCAAAATTGTTTTTAACTTTGAATTATTATAATAATTATTGATGCGCTGATGTTAAACAAAAATTCTACAGCTATAAAGTTTCTCTTTCTGCGTGATTGACCCTCTCAGCATTCCTAGGAATAGAACTATTGACTTTTTAATAATCATAAGAATTTACAAGGGTCTTACACTACTAGACCAACATTTTGTTGGTTTTTTTTCTCTTTTATTTATATATATATTTAACCTTTTCTTTCTTTCATATATATGATTATGGCTCCCTCTTTGACACCCTAAATTTATATTTCCTAGTTGGAGTATCAGTCCTAGAGAGTGAGGTATACTGCAAGATTCTCGCTTGAGCGAGAGGGCCTCACCCAAGTGAGAGGGTCAGAGTTTCTCCCAGGACTTTATCTTGAAGTCTCGCCTGAGCGAGAGGAGGCTCGCATGGGCGTGAGTGGCTCACCAAGGGGAGTGGAATACTGGGCTATACTGAAGGATTCTCGCCTGAGCGAGATTTGGCTCGCTTGGGCGAGGAAGAGTTGTAAACACTGAAGGATCCTCGCTTGAGCGAGAAAAGGCTCGCTTCAGTGACAACCCGATGACTAAACATTAAAATAAAAACCCCAAACACTTTTAGGGTTAGAATTTTTAGAGAGAATGGAGCATTTTCAAGAGCTAGGAGTAGTGGGAATCATCTAGAAGCTTGAGAAGAGGTAAATCCCTTGATTCTAACTCTCTTTCTTCCTTTCAAACCCATTTTGGAGGTATGGGATCTCTTCTCAAAATGTGAGAAACCATGGAAACTTTTCCTTTGGCGTTGTGGTCCATTTTATGTAGTTTTTCTCTTTTAAACTTAGTTTAGAGTTGTTATTCGTAAAATGGAAAGGGTTTGTGGGTTTGTTCATGAAAACCCCAAAATGAAAATGTGGTAAAAGAGGAAAATGGGTAAAATAGAAGATGAATATGCATATTTTAACGTTTGGAAACTTCTAAGGAAAATAGTTTTGGAAACGTTGGAAATATGTGAATGTCATATATGTTTGTTGTAAATGTCATATGAGTTATGTGTATATTATTGCGAATGAAATACTGACTTTTGTTATTGTTTGGTGGGATGAGGAAAGATCCTAAGGTTGGAGGAGGTAGCGAAGGAAACTTGTAAAGTTATCTAAAACCGATCCCAACATTCACCAAGGTAAGGATAAGTCATTAAATTAACATATCGTATTGAAAGAATGTGTGGAATTTTTGTTTATGAGTGGATGGTGAATCAATGAAAAGAAAACATATTTTTAGCCGACCATGATTGGTTAGCGACTTTGGCTCAAGTGATGTAGCAAACTTTGGCTCAAGTGATGTAGCAAACTTTGGCTCAAGTGATGTAGCAAACTTTGGCTCAAGTGATGTAGCAAACTTTGGCTCAAGTGATAGGAATGGCAACGGGGCGGGTCGGGGTCGGGTTTGTACTTACCCAACCCCGAACCCGAAATTCAAAACCCGAATTAAGCGGGGTTAGAAATAACAATACCATCCCCGAACCCGTCGGGTTTCGGGTAACCCGAACCCGAAAAAAACCCGAACCAAAACATATATTTATATATATATATATATTATATATATATATATATGTGTGTGTGTGTGTGAAATTTATATATATATAGCTTTTATATATTTATATATGTATATGTATATGTGTGAAATTTATATATATATATATATGTGTGTGTGTGTGAGAAATTTATATATATAGCTTTTATATATGTATTTTTGTGTAATTTTATAATTTTATATATATTAATCGGGTTCGGGGCGGGTTCGGAGTAGGGTATTAACAATACCAAACCCGAACCTGAACCCGAAATTTGAACCCGGGTAAAACCCGAACCCGAACCCAATCATATCGGGTTTTCCCCGTTAAATTCGGGTTGGGTTCGGGCGGGTACCCGCGGGTTCGGTTTTCATTGTCATCCTTATCAAGTGATGTAGCAAACTTTGGCTCAAGTGATGTAGCAAACTTTGGCTCAAGTGATGTATCAAACTTTGGCTCAAGTGATGTAGCAAACTTTGGCTCAAGTGATGTAGCAAACTTTGGCTCAAGTGATGTAGCAAACTTTGGCTCAAGTAATGTAGCAAACTTTAGCTCAAGAGATGTAGCAAACTTTGGCTCAAGTAATGTAGCAAACTTTGGCTCTAGAGATGTAGTAAACTTTGGCTTAAGTGATGTAGCAAGCTTTGGCTCAAGTAATATAGCAAACTTTGACTCAAGTGATGTAGCAAGCTTTGGATCAAGCTATGTAGCAAACTTTGGCTCAAGTTATGTAGCACAATTTTCAAACCTATATAAACTACTGAAATGGGTTTAAGTATTATTATGCTAAACTGTTTATTTAAATACTAATGGAACGTGGATTAACATATAATGACATTTATTGAGATAACGACCTATCCTTTGTGTTTCTTTGTGTATTTGTCAATGTTAATCATATTGCAGGTAAACAGATTAATTGAAGATGCTTGGTTTGATGCCTTAGGAGCTTAAAACCTGAATTCCTTTATTTTGCCCTTTTTGTATTATGACTGACTAAATGTTATTTGGATAATTGTAACTCGAGCATTGTAACACTGGATATTTGTAGCTATGGGTATTTTGGAAACCCATAGCTAGTTGTATGTTGTAGTAACCGGGAGACATTAATATGAATTATGTTTTTCTGCATTATGAATATGTGTAGTAACATGGTATGTTAAACTAATTGCGGAATAATTAATGGGTGACCAAAGTTAAGTCATTGGGTGATTAAAATTATATGTTACAAGGAAGAATACATTTGGGAATAGATTAAAATAAGGAAAAAATTTCAAGTATAGAATTTGGGTCCTTACACCCTCTTCATTCTTATTATAAGTTTCTGTAATTGTGAACGTTAGGTTCAGTGTTAAGTTTGTTCTCAAATAAATATTATATTTTCATAATAATTATATATTAAAAATTATATTAAGAGTTTATTTGAAAATCAAACTAATTTCATTGCCAAAATCAATGTTGTGAGAACTGGACCATACTTGAAAATGGTTCTGGTTCACAGTCTTAATTGAATGAGTGGTTGAGTCACCTTGAACTATGAAAATTCTAGTCCGACCATGTTAAACTTGGTTAAACGAGAATAATCTGGTGAGTGAACCAAAAGGTTTACTTGAAATTTAAAAAAACTGAACATTAATCTAATCTTTTGTTTTACTTAAGTCCAAAAAAAAAGATAGAGAGATGTTACGTCAATATAATTATACATAATTATTAATTATATAAAATTTTACATTTATATAATTATATTTATAGATAAAAATTATTAATTATATTTGAAACTAGTCAATTTGACTGACTAGTTTAACCGTTTAAACCAATTAAACTTAATATGGAATGATTTAATGTTTGACTCGGGTTTCACATTCTTCTAAAAAAATATGTAAAATTTAATTGGAGAAGTATCAGTATAAACCACTTTTTAATTATTGTTAATTAATGAAATTCTCAAAACATCAATGATGTTATTTTGAAGGAGAGTGAGAAATGATAGTTTCATTTTCTGATGCTATTTAATATTAAGGATGGAATAGTAAATATTTTTCTTAAAATCGTTAATTTTTAAATTTGAAGTACATCTCTGAAATTTGAATTTTATTTATTTACTTTTGCACCTAAAGTTTCCCTAAAACTAAGGGTACCTACATGTTACTTAATCCCAATGTTGTGAGGTCCGTACGAGACAATTTGATCGGAATGATCGCTGCAAGCACTTGAAAGCAGTTATGATTTGTAATCTTAACCGAATGAATTATTGAACCGCTTTGAACTGAATAAATTTTGGGCCGACCGTGTTAAACTCGATTAAACCGTAAAATGAACTAGACAAATTACTTAAAATTGGAAAAATGGAATACTACTCTACTATTTTAATTTATTTAAGTCCAAAAAAGATGGAGATATGATACTTCAATTAGTTCAATATAATTATACATAACTACTAATTATATAATATTTTAGATTTATATATAATTATATATTCATAAATAATTATTAATTATATATGAAATCACCTGATCCGACCAGATAGTTTAAGCATATAAGTTGGTATACATAATATGGGACTTCTTCCAGTTTAATATCCGATTTGAATTTCACAACATTGTTTAAACTTTGTGAAATTCAAAAGATAAAAACTTAGAATATATGAAATTGATTAATATTGAACAATCTCCTAGTTGATTATCCGGTTAAAATTATTAAAAATTTGAAAAAAATATTATACTCTTACAAGGTTTTAAATGTAAAAATAGACATTTGTTAATTTTCTTATGGTTTATCTATTCTGAAGTTTATTTCATGACTTCAACTGATCTACATAATCCCACTCCTTTTTAATAATTCTAGTAAATCCAATCAAATAAAATGTTACCAAAATTGTTTTTTAATTTCTAGAATTTGATTTGTTAAAATATTTGGTTTAACATTATTGTATAGTCTGCATTATTTTATCATATATTTTAAGATTTCCCAATTTTATCTTGACATTTAAAATTTAAGAACAAAATCAATCCAGAATTAAAATAGTCCAACTTATTAGGCAAAGACTATATATAATATGCATGATGTTTAACAAAAATTCTTCAACTTTGAAATTTCCCTTGCTCTCTTTTATTTATATATATATATATATATATATAGATTCCACATGATAATGGGTTATCCCATATTGTTATATTACAACACAAATATCAAATTTTAGAACAAGCCAGTGTGATATATATCAGTACACAACTACTTAGTATAATTTATTTAAATTATATATTATATTTTTATACTTATTATAAATTAAAAAATATATTCAGAGTTTATTTAAAAATCAAACTTAATTCATTACCAAAATAAAATATATATGTGTATATATAATTTAATTGGAGAAGTATCCGTGTAAAACATTTATTATTAGTTAATGAAATTCTTAAAAATTCATTGATGTTATTCGAATGAAATCGAGAAATTATATTTTCATTTTATGATTCTAATTAATGTCAGGATTGAAATGGTAAATATTTTTTCTTAAAATAGTTAAGTTTTAAATGTTAAGTACTATTTGTCCTATTTGAATTTTTTTAGTTTTTTTATTTTTGCACCTAAAGTCCAACTTATAAGGCAAGAGAGTAAATATAGAATGGAAATGTGGAACAAAAATTCTTCAACTTTGAATTTTCCTTCTCTCTTTTAATTATATATATATATTGAACATTTGCTTTCTTTCATATATGATCATGGCTTATCCCATATTTTTTCATGTAAGCTTTGTATGTGTCCCCCTTTTCATTATTCTTATAAGTTTCTCAACCATTGAAGTTGTTAATGGTGGATTTAGTGTTAAATTGATACGCAAGAATTCATCCAATGCTACACATATCTTGGATATTGTACAATCTCCAATACATTCCAATCATGTTTACCATGTAATAGAGATGTCTCTTGGAACTCCACCAACAAAATACTATGGTATCGTAGATACTGGAAGTGATCTTATTTGGACACAATGTGTACCGTGTACCTATTGCTTTCCACAGGAATATCCATATTTTGATCCTCAAAAGTCTAACACTTATACAAGTCTCTATTGTCAAGAAGATGAGTGTAATCAATTGGATGCAAATTATAGAAGATGTTATGGTCAAAATCAATGCAGTTACGCTTATTTCTATGGAGATAATTCTATAACAGAAGGTTTGTTGTGTTCTACTGAAATCATATTTAAACTATCTTTGAGTCTCATTTTGTTATTACCTTTATATGAATATATTTAAAAATACACAAATAGTTAATAATCATTTCAGTCCTTAAAAAATTTTGTGTGTACCAATATGGTCGACAAAAAAGTAAATGTTCAAACTAAAAATCAAAAATCATAATGATCATCAGAAACATTAAAAAGGATCAATTGGACCCACATTTTATATTTTTTGATACACACAGAAACTTTGAATGACCAAAGTGAGTATTTATTCATATACAAAAAATACCAACACAATTTCTTTCCGTGAAAGACACTCGTGATTATATAAGAGAAAATATATAAAAAGATACAAACAAACATACCACTAAAACTACATTGAGAGAACAAATAGAATAACATTTGATCCCTATTTTGATGTAAATAAAATATTTTTCAGGTTTATTGGCATTGGATACAATTACGTTGGACTCAAGCACAGGTGGAGTTATTCCCCTTCAATATATGATTTTTGGTTGTGGGCATTATAATCAGGCGACCTTCAGTGGTAAAGTGATGGGTATATTAGGACTAGGAAGAGGGCCATTGTCTCTTATTTCTCAAATTGGTCCTTCATTTGGAGGTAGGAGATTTTCACATTGCTTAGTCCCATACGACACTGACTTTCTTATACCTAGTATAATGTCTTTTGGTTCTGGAAGTGAAGTTGTTGGGGATGGTGTTGTTTCTACACCTTTGATTACAAAAGAATTGAAGTCATTATATTATGTAACCTTACAAGGTATTAGTGTGGGAGATATCTATTTGTCCTTCAATAGTTCTTCAAAGGGTAATATAATCATTGATTCAGGGACAACATTCACTCTTTTACCACAAAAATTTCATGACCAATTGGTTGATGAAGTGAAAAAGCAAGTTCCAATGGAGCCCATAAGGGATGACCCTCAAGTAGGTAATAGACTTTGCTACAGAAGACAAACTAATCTTCAAGAGCCAATAATTACAACTCATTTTGAAGGTGCAGATATACAATTAACACCAATTCAAACCTTCTATAAAGGAAAAGATGATATTTTTTGCTTTGGATTTGAAAGCATCAATGATGATGTTGGATTTTATGGTAATTATGCACAAACAGATTATTTGGTTGGGTTTGATCTAGAAAGAGAAGTGGTCTCTTTTAAGGCAACAGATTGTACCAAATATGTGAGTTCAATATAAAATCAGTTATACATTTTTAATTGTATACATAATAAAGTTGGTTATGATTTTCTAATTGATTCCCTTGTTAAACTTTGTTGTTACTATTTCATTCCAATACTAGGTCAACCCCTTTTATTTTTCTTCAAGTACATTTTTGTTGTACCTACTTTTAATTTGATCTCTTGATCACTTATTTATTCATAAGAGATAAAAATGTATGTACTACCGATTGTACATATTGTCATTATATTATACATCATTCAATTTTAATCATTATTAACTCTTCAAAAAATAATACAATTGAATGTAGAATTATATACTGACTATTTATAAATCTGACAGCATAGAGATATTACACTTCATTTATAAATCACTCTTTTATCTATTAACAATAGAATTTTTAGATCCATATTTCTTCTTCTCAATAATTATCTCTCACTTTCTCTTTCTCTTTCTCTTTTAAAATCCAAATTATAAACCTATCGACAAAACTCATGGTATTATGTCACGCTACATTTTTTCTTAATCTCCAAAATATATACAAAAAAAACAAAAATATATAATTGATTGTTTTTTTTCGAAGTTAAAAATATAAAACATAAAAAAATCAATTACATAAAAGATTTCAAACCACAATCTTAATTCTAGAAATTATTTTCATAGATTATAATAATCACCTTGTTGAATTCAATTTTGTCTACAAAGTATGAATAAACATTACGCCAGATTCTACGTTTAACAACAGTCATTCAACGGCGTATCCTAGAACAACGCTGTTAAATACAAGACAAAAGAACATCAATAGTGCTTGTTTAAACGAGTGTTGTTAATATGGATATGCGGATATAAAATCAACAGTAGAGACGTAAATGAGCGCATGTTTGAATTAGTTCTATTTAACACTGCTCCTTTAAGCAGACGCTGTCAATTGGAATCTATTCAACATCGCTTTCATAAATGAGCGATGTTGATTGGATATATGCTGCATCGCTTTCTTCAACAAGTGTTGTTGATTGGATACAATGTTTAAATATCATAACAAATAATGATTTCTAAACGATATTCTCATGTTTTAAAGTGTGTTTGTTCCCCATAATTCTTTTGGTAATTAGTCCTTTGTAAAGGTGCACCTTTAAGCAAGCGTTGTCAATTGGAATCGATTCAACAATGCATTTTTAATTAACGCTATTTATTTTAGATATCTTTTACATCACTTTATTAAATGAGCGTTGTTGATGGAATATCTTCTACCGTGTTTTTGCGCTGTTGATTTGATACGATGTTTAAATATTATAACAATTTTCTGAACGATATTCTCTTATGTATAAAAGTGTGTTCGTTCCCCAGAATTCTTTTGCTTCGTGATGTGGGTTTCACATCTGCCAAGGATGGCGGTATCACTTCTCTTTCCATTTAAATCTATATATTTGTTGTTTTCATTTTCTCCTTTTATAATTAGTCATTGAAGGATTGAATTTCATTAAAGATATTAATGCCTCTAAGGATACCTGGAAGCTGAAAGTAAGAATTTCAACTCTTTTGCGGGTTGAAATATGTGGAGCTCCTTCACTTTTGATGATTTTCATTGATCCGAATTTGCTTTAGTTCCATATTTACTTTGTGTCCTATTTTATAATTCCTCAATTTAGATCATAATATGTTTATGTAATAGGGGGTAAAATTGAGGTTGTTGTGAAAAATATTTATATTTCAAAATGAGAATCTAAACTTAAAGATACTTTTAACTATATTGTTGTTATCAATGATGGGAAATATGGATTTTGTAACCATCCTTACAAGCTAATATTTCAAGATGGAATAATATTGTAGAGATGATTCATTTTTTCTGTTTCATTATTCATATTATATTATTTATCTTGTAACCAAATTAAATCTTATGATATCTCTGATTGAACAATTGTTGATGTTAATTTCTTTTTTGCTATTTGTCTTTAGGATGGTTATCCAAATTACTCCTTAACATTTATAACTGTTTAATTTATTTTTAGTAATAAACATTGTATTTTAATTTGGCAAGTGGCTGGCGTGTTTAATTTATGGTAATCTTGAAATTTATAAGAGTTTGATGTAATGTTAAGGAGTAGTTTAAACAATTAAAGTTGTGGTCAAATTGACCAACTTTTTCACTCTAAAAGTTAGTGTTGGAGAGAGGTGACTTTGTCAACTGCTTGGTTGGAAATCTCCTCCATGTTAGAGTGGGTGGAGGACGACATAGAAATGGATTTAGGAGGCATGAAGATAACAATTAAAGTATTAATATTAGAGTTTAACTCTAGCAGCCAAAAAATAAGGATTCTAAAGAGACTATAAAATGAGAAGACAATTTTATTCATGTCCTTTAATCACGATAAACATACTTTAGATAATGCTGAGTAAGAGGCTATTGACTTCTAAACCCAAACCAATTTTATTTAAAATAAGATAAATAAGATTTTATTTCTTCAAAACATAAATTCATTTGTGAGTTGAAATATTACGATTATATTCTCTTTAGCAAATTCGATATGCTCATTTTATTAGGATGTGGTGGTGTTGGTTTTATGAAGGTCTGTTTTTTTTAATATCGAGGGTCATTTGTATTTTGATTAAGGTCAATACATTTTTTTTAATATCGAGGGTCATTTAAAATAAGGACAGTTCTACTTTTTTGATGTATTTTTACGAGTAAAAATGTAGCAACAATGTGAATTAAAGGATACAATTATTATTATCTTTTGATTTTTCGATGTTTTTCACATAATTGCATTTTCAGTAATCGAGAGAAGTCTGACTCGGACACTTCATATCAAAACAATTAATTTGGGCATACTAATAATTCTAAGAATCAATTGTGATAAGATGACAAACCATCTACACAAGATTGTTCATTTTTATGCTTTTATTTGGCAGCACACCTCCAACACATAATTGTTATTCTCTATACTTTAATAAAAGAAAACAAAACATAGCTATAACATCACAAAACCCCTTTGTTTTTTCTATTGCATAGTGGCATTGAAGAAATGCTAATGCATTAAAACATAACACAGATAGTATATATATTCATGATTGTTAAATTTACATTATGATATAAAGATATGAGAACTTCATATCAGTCTTAAATCAATTTCAAGCATTTTGATTAAGGTCAATACACATTTATACATTACTCATAGAGAAGAATAGATAGGAACTCCAT
Organism: Lupinus albus; assembly: GCA_009771035.1. Taxonomy (NCBI): domain Eukaryota; kingdom Viridiplantae; phylum Streptophyta; class Magnoliopsida; order Fabales; family Fabaceae; genus Lupinus; species Lupinus albus. Next base: position 12,713,487 of record CM019999.1, read on the forward strand.
GTAAAGTGGTATCAGAATCAACAATAAAATTGTGATAAGATGACAGACCAATAATCGGGAAGTTCGATTGTTACCAGGGCATGAGAAGAGTGGGGAGCCACAAGTAAGAAATCACATCTTGAACCAAAACCTTAAGCCATTAGTTTCATGGGTCTTTTCTATTTATAAACTCTTTTACTTCTCCCCGTATATACAATATGGACTTCACATTTGAATAAACTCAACACTTCTTAATAGTCTTAAATCAATTTCAAGAATTATTTTGATTAAGGTCAATACACATTTATGCATTACTCATAGAGAGGAATAGTTAGGAACTCCAGGTAAAGTGGTACCAACATCAACAATAAAATTGTTACCAGACACATTAAGAAGAATCATGAATTAAGTATCGAACTAGTGATGTTAATGCAGGATCTGAAGTGTCAAAATTTCTCAAAGGTAGTGTCTTCAATGCCACATTATTCAACCAATCTTTTTCCATTAATTTTTCAGTGATTTCAGATTTGAAAAGTCCAGGTGATATGGAATTCACTCTGATTTTGTGTGCTTCAAATTCTAGTGCTATGACCTGTCAAATATTATTAGCCAAGTAAAATACCACATTCTTTAATCATTTTCAACTAAATCATAAAATTTGACACACATCTAATTTCATGTGTATCAAAATAGCAGCATATAAGTAATTAGAGCACAATGCCACAAAATCCAAACCATGAACTCAATTGTGATTGATATGGTCTATGCTTATCTGATTGACTTGGTCAACACGTGTGTCAAGCGTATAGAAGACGTGTTGACTTTGTCAACACCCGACCAAACCAAGTCAGTTGGACGGCGAAGGTGCACGCGTGTAGAGGGGTTTCGATTGTGTGTCTTTACCCACTATAAAACCCTTGTATCGTTTAGGGCATACTCTAAAAGTGCAATTAATGGTTATAAACACTCTTGAAGTATTTCCACCATGCTTGGTAAAAGGAGGACAAGTTATCAACAAACCCAAACAAAAAAATTCATATAAAGTGATTTTGAAGTTCATTGTAATTAAAGCTGGTTCACAAGTTAAATAATTTTACCCTTATTAGCGAATTCACACCAGCCTTTGAAGGTGAATATGCATTACATCCAGGAAATGGCCCCTATTTAAACCAGCAATTGAAGCAATATTGATAACTGCTCCTTTTCTCTATGCATGACGCATGTGTATGCACACATACTTTGACACCAACCAGGTACCAGTTAAGTTTGTTCTGAACACTTCATTCCATTCTTTCTCAGACAAGTCCAAGGCCGACTTCACATTTCCTAACATCAAAAGAATCAGAAAATTTAACAACTTTTAGAAACCAAATATCAGGTTTACGGTAATGTTGAGAATTAAGTCTCACATCGTCTAACTTATCGTCTTATGAATGGTTTAAATATTTGTTGGGATATTTATTTTATTGTCAATTGGCTTTGAGATAGAATTTTAACATGGTATCATAGCAAGTTCAATTTTTTCCGATTGTCATAGGCCAAAAGATGTTTTTTAGTAATTGGTCCAAGGTAACCATTCGTCTGGTCCGATAGCCTTATGTCAGAACCAAAATTCTACCATTGAATTTTTTTTTCTTTATTTTCTTTCTTTCATGCATACATTCATCATATTACTTTAATCACTCATTAGTCATTCCGTAAAACTCCTATTTAACATGTTATATTATAACACTCTTCATATGACAGAAAAACATAATTCATTCATATCGTTTCCCCCCATGGTACTAAGAACCCAAAGGTCGTAATCCTCAAAAATAGCAGTACACATAGTTACGAATATCCAAATATATGTTATCCAGGGTTACAATCATTCAAATACGCAAGTAGTCATCTAAAGTACAAAAACGTAAATAATGAATCCCAAGTCTAAAGCTCCCAAACGAGCATCCTCAATTTCCCTGTTTATCTACAATGAGATTATTGATAACAAATACACAAAACGCACAAAGGAGTAAGTCATTAATTCAATAATTATCGTTATTAGATAATCCACATTTTAAATACAATATAAACATTAGAGTGAAACGCATATTACAAGTACAAGAAGAAAACCACTCATATCTACTCTCTTTTCCTTCCATATTATCCATATTCATCCTATAGCATATATATATCTTATGATATAGATATTCTATAGCATGTATATTAATATATCCCAAATCACTTTCTTTCCTTATCTTTAATATTCACCCTATAGTGTATATATCCCATAATATATATCCTATAATATGCATATTCACTCTTTCCAAATCTCTTCCTTTTCCTTATCTTTAATATTCACCCTATAGTGTATATATCCCATAATATATATTCTATAGCATGCATATTCTGTTATTTCAAATATTTTCATTTCCCCAACTACCATCGACCTCAAACTTACTCTTTGCCACTTCCGGGCGTTTACATCACACTAATGACCCGCTACCCCTTCGGGTAGGTAATCCTTTAATGATCCGCTATCCCTTCGGATGGGTAATTTCCCCAATGATCCGCTACCCCTTCGGGTAGGTAATTTCCTTAATGATCCGCTACCCCTTCGGGTAGGTAATTTCCTTACTGATCTGCTACCCCTTCGGGTAGGTAATTTTCTTAATGATCCGCTACCCCTTCGGGTAGGTAATTTCCTTAATGATCCGCTACCCCTTCGGGTAGGTGATTTCCTTAATGATCCGCTACCCCTTCGGGTAGGTGATTTCCTTAATGATCCACTACCCCTTCGGGTAGGTAATTTCCTTAATGATCCGCTACCCCATCGGGTAGGTGATTTCCTTAATGATCCACTACCCCTTCGGGTAGGTGATTTCCTTAATGATCCGCTACCCCTTCGATTAGGTAATTTCCCTAATGATACCCCTTCGGGTAGGTAATTTCCCTAATGAACCACATTTTAAGGGAGTTAATATACTATTGTGCATTCGTTACCACTACATAACTTGAGCTAAAGTCGCTAACCATTCATGGTCGGCTAAAAACATATCTTCTTTTCATTAATACAAAATTGATTCATAACTTGCAATTTCACGTGTCCTTTATTACAAACATACTCATATATGTCTATAATAAATACGCGACTCGCATCTTAATCACTTTCCAACCAGAAAAATCCACACATCTTCCGTTACAATGTACAATTAAAGACTTATCCTTACCTTGGTGAGCGTTGGAGTCGTTCTCGAGTAACTTTACAAGTTTCCTCCGCGATTCCCTCCAACCTTAGGATCTTTCCTCATTCCCACCAATAACAACAATGTCAGTCATTTATTCAAAATAACACATAAACGACTCATATTTCTTCATTAAACATACAAGAGATTCACATATTTTCAAGGTTTTCAAAACTACTTCAATACGAGTTTCCAACCATCTAAAGCATACATATTAATCTCATATATTAACATTAGAGCACAACACATCTTCTACATCTAACATTTCACCCATTTCCCTCTTTACTCACATTCTCATTTTGGGGTTTTGGGGTTTTCATGAATAAACCCACCAAACCTTTCCATTCATCAAATACCCACAATAAACCAAGAGTTTACAAAAGCAAAACAACATAAAATGAACCATAACTCTAAAGGAAGAGTTTCCATGGTTTCTCAAATCATTGAGAAGAGACCCATACACCCAAAACAAGTTAGAAAGGGAGAAGAAGAGTTAGAAACAAGAGGTTTACCTCTTCTCAAGCTCTAAGATGATTCCTAAGGCTCTTTGCTCTTGAAAAGCTCTCCCCTCTCTCTTCTCTTCAAAGTTCTAACCCTAAAATGTGTTTGGGGTTTCTATTTTAAAGTGAACTTGTCGGGTTCTCGCTTAAGCGAGCTCATTCTCGCTTAAGCGAGAAAATCCCGCCCATTTTAAAAACTCAGATCTGACCCTCTTGCCCAGGCGAGGGAGTTATCGCCCAGGCGAGGCATCTCTCGCTCAAGCGAGGATCTTACAGCCTCGACATGTCCAAAATGTCACTTTTCTCGCCCAGGCGAGCCAACTCTCGCTCAGGGGAGATCACTCTCGCTCAAGTGAGCCAACTCTCACTCAGGCGAGACAACTCTCGTTCAGGCGAGCTAACTCTCGCTCAGGAGAGAATCCTTCAGCATAGCCCATGATTTCACTCTCCCAAGTGAGCCTTTCTTGCCTAGGCGAAAATTATCTCGCTCAAGCGAGACTCCCAGTGTAACACCCTAAATTTACCCTATTTGAAATGAGGTAACAGTCATGAAGAAGGGGACATACTGCCAGATTATCGCTTGAGTGAGAGGGTCTCGCCCGAGCGAGAGGGTCTCGCCCAAGCGAGAGACCTAGTGTTTTAGTTTTGGGAAATTCTGGGAATCTCGCCCGAGCGAGAAAGCCGTCGCTTGAGCGAGAGTGGTCTCGCCTAGGCGAGAGGAGTGGCTTTCAGGACCTGTCGAGGCTGTAAGATCCTCGCTTGAGAGAGAGTTGCCTCGCCTGAGCGAGAGAATCTCGACCAGGCGAGAGAGTCCGTGTTTTGAAACTTAAAATATCGTGGGTTTCTCGCCCAAGCGAGATATTCTCGCCAAAGAGAGAAGATGTAACCCCCTAAATTTAAGTCTTTAAAATTGTAGTATCAGTCCTAGGATTCTCGCTTGAGCGAGAAAGGCTCACCTGGGAGGGTGAAATCCTGGGCTATACTGGAGGATTCTCGCCTGAGCGAGAGTTGTCTCGCCTGGGTGAGAAATGGCATTTTGGGATTGTTGAGACTGTGAGATTCTCGCTTGAGCGAGAGGGTCAGATCTGAGTTTTTAAAATAGGCGGTATTTTCTCGCTTGAGCGAGAAAGGTCTCGCTTAAGTGAGAACCCGACGCTGTTACATTAAATAGGGAACCCAAACACATTTATGAGGGTTAACCTAGAGAGAAGTGAGAGAAGAGTGCATTTTCAAGAGCAAGGAGGCTTGTGAGTCATTTAGAAGCTTGAGAAGAGGTAAAGCTCTTGATTCTAACCCTCTTCTTCCATTTGAAAACTTGTTTTGGGTATGTTGGATCTCTTCTCAAAATGAGGGAAACCATGGAAACTCATCATTTCGAGTTATGGTTCATTTTATGTTGTTTTTATCTTGAAAACTCTTGGTTTAGAGTAGTATTTCAACAATGGAAAGGGTTTGTGGGTTGATTCATGAAAACCCTAAAACCCTAAAGTGAAAATGTGGTTAAAGTGGAAAATGGGTAAAATGCTAGAGGTAGAAGATGATTAAACCTTCCAATGTTGAAATATGAGATGGATATGTATGTTTTAGATGGTTGTAAACATATGATGAAAGTAGTTTATAAACATTGAAAATATGATGAATATCTTGTATGGTTGAATAATGCAATATAAATTGTTTATGTGATATTTGGAAATAAATGACTGACATTATTGTTATGTGATGGGGATAATGAAAGATCCTAAGGTTGGAGGAGGTAGCGAAGGAACTTGCTAAGCTACCCAAAACCAACCCCGACACGCACCAAGGTAAGGAGAAGTTATTAATGGTATATGATAATAGAGAATGTGTGGATTTTATGATTACGTATATGATCTATGTATGACTTGCCCGATGTAGTATAGAGAATGACCTGTCCTAGGTGACATCATGTATGACTTGCCCTATGTGGTATTGTGTATGACTTACCCTATGTGGTATTGTGTATGACTTGCCCTAAGTGGTATTGTGTATGACTTGCCCTATGTGGTATTGTGTATGACTTCCCCTAAGTGGTATTGTGTATGACTTGCCCTATGTGGTATTGTGTATGACTTGCCCTACGTGGTATTGTGTATGACTTGCCCTAAGTGGTAATGGAAAGGTAAACGTACAAGTGGAAAATAATGATTTGAAATGGTATTGATGAAGGAGGTGACAAGGTATGGTAGAGATGAACGGGTAAATCCAAAGTGTTGGATGTGGTAACATGAGACAGACAAACATGATATGTAGATTTTATCTTTTAATGTCAAGTCTTCTATTAAAACCCCAAAAGTGTGGATTATCGTTTACTGATATTTATTAAATTGATAACTTACTCCTTTGTTGTTGTGTATATCTGTCATGATAATCCCATTGCAAGTAAATGAGGTAGTTGAGGATACTCGGTTCGAGGCATGAGGAGCTTAGAACTCGGAATCCTTATTTTGTTTTTTGTTTGATGTAAACTGTTAATGGGATGATTGTACATCCTAACTGATTTAGTACTACATTTTTGTAATGATGGATATTAATAGCTGTGGGCATTTTGGAACCCCAAAGCTAGTCATATGCGGTACTTACCGATAAGGAAATATATGAATTATGTTTTTCTGCTTTATGGGAAAGGGTCCTAGTATATTACGATAACTGAATTTGAGGTATCGAATGTTGTAGGATATATATACTATAGGGTGGATATGAATGATGATAAATGAGTATGTTCGAAATGAAATAAATATGCATGCTATAGAATATATAGTATGGTATATATATACTATAGGATGAATATGAATGAGGAGGAATGAGTATGTTTGGATGTAAGAAATATGCACACTATAGAACATATATTATGGGATATATGTGTACTATAGGGTGAATATGGATAATATGAGATGAATAAATATGCACACTATAGAACATATATATTATGGGATATATGTGTACTATAGGGTGAATATGAATAATATGTGTTGATTGGTATATGTTTAATATGATTGATGATTAGATGTGTATGGTTTTAATACATTAATGTTATTACTTCATGTAAATCCATGCTACGGTCTCCGTAGTTGGTTCTTACTCCCTCTGTCTTTCCTTGTATGTGTTGTTTATTTGGGTTCAGGTTGTGGAGGTAGCGCATTGGACGCTTGCTAAGAAGAGTACATGATAGAGTAGTGTTTTATGTAATTGACATGTTATATGAAAATGTTTGTAATATGAGAACCTTGTTGGTTTAATTTTTTTGTAAAATGGAACTTCTCCTAAAGTGTATATTGAAGTTGATTTAATATTTGTAATTAAAATTGTACTTTGTTAAAGGGTAATTGTTTATATTATGTATTTGAAAGGAAGTGTAATGACACGCTTTGGAAATGAAAGGTATTTTGAATATTTCTGCCTTGTAATTTATAAATGCATTCACTCAAGTTTCCAAAACGTTCAAGTAATGTCTTTCAAAAGTAATCACTTCACTTTCATGAATAAGGTTTTAAAAAAAGAAATTTTTTTTTGGATTTCGAAAATCGGGTCCTTACAATATGGTATCAAAGCATTTGTCAACTTTGTAGCCTAGGGTATGACCTTACATGCTTCTTTGTGAAAATTGTGTGAGTTAGCTACTTGACTTATGTGCATTGTTGTTGACTATGTGGTAACTGCTAATGTGAAAGATGATTGTTAAATTCTTGCAGTACGCATTTGGTTGTGAATTTATGGTTGGATGCCTTATTGCGAGTTATTGATGAAGTGCTTGTTGAAAATTCCTTGTTGTGAATTTAGTAGAGAATTTCTTGTTGTTAAACTCTTGTTGAATTCCTTGGTATGAATTTGTTGTTGAATTTATCGTGTGAGGCCCTTATTGGGGCTTCTCTGGTGAAACTCTTGCTGAAAGTTTCTGGTTGTGAGACATCTTGTTGAAATTGTTATGGGAGTTTGTGATTATGAATTTCCGGTTGGATTTCTTGGTGTGATATTTATTTGTTGAGAGTTCCTAGTGATGGACCTCTTGTTGAATTTTGGTCGAGTATATGTAGCATGTTTTCATTTAAAAAAGAAATGAGAATCTGCTTTTAGCTAACCTTAAGTGGTGTAGCGACTTTGGCTCAAGTTATGCAGCAAAGTAAATGAATTTCAAAATGGATTACTAACCTTGTTCCAATCTGGATCATTATTGAATTGCCTACCCGGAGTGGTAATGGACCAATTCTGAATTGCCTACCCGGAGTGGTAGTGGACCATTGCTGAATTGCCTACCTGGAGTGGTACTGGACCATTGCTGAATTGCCTACCCGGAGTGGTAGTGGACCATTGCTGAATTGCCAACCCAGAGTGGTAGTGGACCATTGCTGAATTGCCTACCCGGAGTGGTAGTGGACAATTGTTGAATTGCCTACCCGGAGTGGTAGTGGACCATTGTTGTATTGCCTACCCGGAGTGGTAGTGGACCATTGCTGAATTGCCTACCCGGGGTGGTAGTGGACCATTGTTGAATTGCCTACCCGGAGTGGTAGTGGACCATTGCTGAATTGCCTACCCGGAGTGGTAGTGAACCATTGTGGAATTGCCTACCCGGAGTGGTAGTGGATTATCGTTATATTGCCTACCCGAAGGGGTAGTGGATTATCTTTTGTCCATGAAACTTTTGGTCTATGATGATTGACCTTTTGTAGTTGAATATTTGCAATGCACGATATAGTGGTAATGAACTCAAATTAACTGTTTTGATATTATGCTTGCAAAACTTGTTTCTATTTCATGTACATCAGTAATTGTTAAGCATAATTGTAATGTTATGGTATAAGCATGTTTCTGTAAGTGTACTATGGAGACTCTCATGTCCTGGATGAAATGTAACTCCAGAACTAACTAGCTTTTGAAAATTTTGATTTGGGCATTCGGTGTCGCATGAGAAAAAGGGTTTTAAGTTATTTTGAAATGTTTATGGAAACCTTTGCTTCCACAAGATGATTACCATGAAACTTACATCTAATCTATTTTTTAAAATTATTTTTGAATGAAGTGTACTATTCGGCTAAGCATTGATTAAGTTTCATGTTGAAAATCCGAATGTTTAACAACCGCATCTTGGATGAGTGTGATGTTGTTAAAATTCTTGTTTGTCTAAATGCTACTTGAATGAATATCATGTTATGTGTTGTAGCGAATGTGAATTGAAATGCTAGTGAAGACTTTTGAGTAAATTGACACTATTTTCAAGAGTGAAATGAAATGTCGTTGTTTCCATCGAGTAGATGTCGATCTAGCTTTTGCGTTTTGGATGCGAACTAGTGCATCTTGATGAAAGATGGGTATGGAGATCCACTTTCTTTCGAATTTGAAGGTGTCGTTGTGAATCTCACTCCTTTTGTAATCGTTTTGTAATGATGATTGTAGTGATAGATCGGGGAGATCTAGTGGCATTGTGAGATATGAGAATCTTTATTTCCGATTGCGATAAATTTTCTCTTACTATTCTAATGTTTGACTTTTGTATTTGGACTCTTGAGGTGTAGTCCATAATCTGACTATATGGTGTCATGGTCGTGTGATATGTGTCTTGGTTGTAATCTAAGTAATCTTAATGATTTAGACGGTTGGACCTAAGCTTGGTCGAGTTTATCTTATGCTTACTATGTAGGCGATGATAGTATCTTCCCGAGAGTAACCTAATAAAATTTTGGCGGCGGTGTCGGTGGAACTTGTGAAGTTGCCAAGAACCAAACCCAACACTCACCAAGGTAAGGATAAGTCTTTAATTGTGCATTTGGAATCGAAAATGTGTATTTTCTGGTTATGCAATGATTGAGTTGTAAATTACGCATTTAGTATAAACATATATGGGTGTGTTTATATTAAAGTAGGCGTAGATTTACGGGAAAGGAAAGTATATTGTATTTCCTGGTTATGTAATGCTTGAGTTGTAAATTACGTATTTAGTATAAACATATATGGGTGTGTTTATATTAAAGTAGGCGTGAGTTTACGGAAATGGAAAATGTGCGTATTTCCGGTCATGCCATAATTATATTGTGAACTACGTATTTAGTATAAACATATATGGAATGTTTATACTAAGGATGGTGTGAATTCACGGGAGATAATTAATGGCGAGTTGATGAAGGGAAAAATATATTTTTAGCCGACCATAAATGGTTAGCAACTTTGGCTTGATTATATAAGCAAAACTCTGGCTTGAGTATATAAGCAGAACTCTGGCTTGAGTATATAAGCAAAACTCTGGCTTGAGTATATAAGCAAAACTCTGGCTTGAGTATATAAGCAAAACTCTGGCTTGAGTATATAAGCAAAAATCTGGCTTGAGTATATAAGCAAAACTCTGGCTTGAGTATATAAGCATTTTTTATTTAAAAAGGAAATGAGAATCTGCTTTTAGCTAACCCTGAGGGGTGTAGCAACTTTGGCTCAAGTTATGCAGCAACGTAAAAATGAATTCCAAAAATGGTTTACTAACCCAATTTCTAATGTGGATTATATTATGATGATGTTTATTTGAATTAACGACTTACTCCTTTGTATGTTTGTGTACTTCTCACTGGAGGCAATTCTGGAATATCACCAGGAAATACCTCAGGAAATTCACAAACTATCGGAATATCCTCAACTTTTGGTTTCTCAATACCCTACAGGGATGCCAACAACATAAACACGACTCCTCCCTCCTTACAGGAAGTCCTGAACTCCTTAGCAGACAATGGCTTCATACAACTAGCCTCATCAAAAATCTCATACGAATTTCCGAACATCACGGTCTTATCAGCACAATTAAGTACCACATGATTTGCCGACAACCAGTTCATTCCCATAATTAGATCTAACTGGGATAGTGGTAAGCAGATTAAATCCACGGTAAAAACCCTACCATTTACCACTATCGGACATCGAGAAACAACAGTCGACACCACCACAGACACATCATTTGGGGTGGATACGACCAAGTCGAAAGGCAACGACTCATTTTTCAACTTCAGTCTATCCACGCGTTCAATAGATACAAAGGAGTGTGTCGCTCCCGAATCAAACAACACTAAAAGAGGAATACCTTCCACCATGCAATTACCTTTAATCATGCCATCTACACCTGATGCCTCTACACCACTCATGGTGAACACTCTGCCAGTGGATCGAGGTCGTTCAGCCCTAATAGCATTCACACTCTGCTGTAGCTTAGGACAATATCTCCTGACATGCCCAACCTCCTTGTAGTGAAAACAGGTAAGTTTCGTTCCAGTGCGAAAGTCACCGACATGAGTTCGGCCACATTTGCCACACACAGATGGAGAGTTCAACCGTGATCCTCCGGTAGTGACATGAGTCCTCGGCCCATGCGAAGTATAACCCCGACTACCCGTCGGAGGAGAGTAAGACTTCTGTTCCTATTGAAACGCTTTGCCCTTCCCTTTTCCGTGCGAGAAGTTCCGTTGAGGCCCAAAGTGTTTGGGAGGAATCACCTTAGATGTCGCCGCTTCATCGGCTGCCAAGTCATCCTCATACACCCTACACTTGTTCACTAAGGTAGGAAAGTCAGCAATCTCTTGGTGCCCAAACATGGCTCTGAAGATCCGCTCCACCCCTTGGATCCACTCAAGGGAAGCATCAGGAGAAAATCCCCCGTGGAACTGACTGGGGTTCCTCCTGCAGAACTCATCTAAACCTCGGTATTCTACTGGTCCAGGTGGAACTAGTGGGTGTGAACTCGGGCTAGGTGCCGGATTTTGGTTTAGGTTATGCAAGTTCTCACTGACTTGCTGCAATGCCACCACCATCTGAGCCAATAAATTGTTCGGGACGTTCTGAGTTGCCCCTCTTCCTCTTCCTCTTCCTGCCATGGGTAACTGTTGTAACACCTCAATTTTTGTTTTCGGATTGATTGGAAAACTTAGGGTGTTGAGGTGCATGCTTGACCATTCTCTCTTGGTCGAGAGGGTCTCGCCTAAGCGAGAGACTCAACGTTTTAAGTTTGAGAAGTATAGGAACCTCGCCCAAGCGAAGAAGTGGTCGTTTGAGCGAAAGTGAAATCTGGTAAAGCAGTCAAATTCTAGCTCGAGCTAGGATTTTCGCCCAGGCTAGAGGGGGGCCTTAGCATACTGCCCGATTCTCGCCCGAGTGAGAAATCCGCGCCCGGGAGAGAGCTTTCCAGTGTGAAATGTGAAAAAGTTGCGAAATTCTCGCCCAAGCGAGTCGTTCTCGCCCAGGCGAGAACGTTATAGCTATAAAAGTGAAAAAGGGGATCTAGAAACCCTAATCTTCATTTTCTTTCTCCCATTTTCTCTCCCAACGGTGGCTCCACCCAAATGGACCATTTTTCCCTCCACTAAGCCTCAAAACTCATCAAAACCTTCCTCTTGCTTCATGGTGACACATTTGGAAAATCTTGGAGGTGAAAAAGCAACAATGGAGGTTGGAGGAGATGAAGGGAGATGTGGCTCTTTTGCGGAGCAACGAAGCTTACACAACCTAAGGTGAGGGATAAGACCATTGTGGTCTTAGAGTATTTCATTAGAGTCATCTTCTCCGATTTCCCTCAAGAATTAGAGCACGTTAACGGATAGAAACTCATTTGAGTGTTTGTGGTCCATGTGAGAGTCTTTATTTTACATGAGGTTGTATTAGCCATAAAAGTGGAGATATACGTGTGGGAAAACCGTTTATTTAATTAAAACGCCATATGCACATTTATGGTAATACACCCTCATGAAAGATGGTTATAACGTTAATGTGTTATATGGTGAAGAATATGTTGTGTGTAGTTTGTTTATGATAATGGTGTGTTATGGATGTTTGATTTGTTATGAACATACATGAGTATGTTTGTAACAAGGATTGTGAGATGTGTTGTTTAATGGCAAAAGGTAGAAATGGTTATGTTGTGTGATAATGAGTATGTTGTGAGTGGTTGATTGTAACACCCCAAATTTTAAGTCTTTAAAATTATAGTATTAGTCCTCGGATCCTCGCTTGAGCGAGAGGTACTCGCTTGAGCGAGAAAGGTTCACCTGGGAGGGTGAAATCCTGGGCTATACTTGGCAATTTTGGGTAATATAATCGATTACACAGTCCTGGTAATCGATTACATGATGAAAAGCATCAGATATGTACATCTGACACAATGTAATCGATTACACCATGTTGGTAATCGATTACATCACGACGATGCCTCTGTAATTTACATTATGTAATCAATTACACACTTCTGGTAATCGATTATATCGTATTAATGTAATCGATTACACACTTTAGTATTCCTATTACAACAATGTTCAGAAAGCTAAACTACGGCATCATTCAAATCCGCTAATCCCTAGCTTGACCTGTAAACCGGTTATCACAAGATACAACATCAAGAAAACATAAGGGAGTAAGACATCAAGTTATATAATCAATAATGTATAATTGGAATAGGATAATTATAATACAAACATATACATATCTACATGATTCTATCAGTAACATAATGCAACCGTTAAGGTATACTAAACTATCGTTCCACCAATTACCAACCACATTTAATAGTAATTATCCATTACCACATAGGGTAAGTCAAAGCCACGAAGGCTAATCAATACCACATAGGGAAAGTCAACGCCACGAAGGCTAATCAATACCACATAGGGCAAGTCAACGCCACATAGGCTATTCAATACCACATAGGGCAAGTCAACGCCACGAAGGCTATTCAATACCACATAGGGCAAGTCAACGCCACGAAGGCTATTCAATATCACATAGGGCAAGTCAACGCCACGAAGGCTATTCAATACCACATAGGGAAAGTCAATGCCACGAAGGCTATTCAATACCACATAGGGCAAGTCAACGCCTAGAAGGCTATTCAATACCACATAGGGCAAGTCAACGCCACGAAGGCTATTCAATACCACATAGGGCAAGTCAATTCCACGAAGGCTATTCAATACCACATAGGGAAAGTCAACGCCACGAAGGTTATTCAATACCACATAGGGCAAGTCAACGCGACGAAGGCTATTCAATACCACATAGTAAACAATAACCATTTTACTCTATTATCGTAACAATAATGCCATTACATTTACCTTTCCATCAAATCATTAACTATGGAAACACAGCTCCCTTACCTTGGCGTGTGTTGGCGTTTGACGGCTTGTTTGAATCTACTCCGCTTCCTCCAACCTTAGGGTCTCTACCCATTCATACACACACAAAAACAACATCAATAATATATTCGTAACATCACATTATAACTCATTTAACATGTTTCTACCACAAATTAATTCATACTCCGATAACTCTCGAAACTATCTCTATTGAGACTCCCATCTGCATTCATAAACATTTAATCCCTCCTTCCTCATCACCAATCATAAACCACAACTCAACTTACCATTTCCCAACCCCTTTTTCTTCACCATTTCGTTTCTAGGTTTCGGGGTTTCTTAATATCAATATTTTTCAACTACCATCTCCAAACAGACACTCTATAATATGAGGTTTCGAGAAAGATGTTAACTAAAACGAACTACTACATCAATGGAGAGAGTTGGGTCGTTTTCCAACTCAAAGAGAAGAGACCCCAATAATCTTAATGAGTTCCTAAGTAAGGAGAAGTGTTAAAATCAAGAGGTTTACCTCTTCTCTAGCTTCACGTAGCCTTTATGCGAGCTCTAGCTAAGAAAATCGCTTCCTCTTCTCCTTTCTCTCAAAACTCCCCCCATTTTCGTGTTTGGGGCTCTATTTTAGGTTTTAGGATTTTAGATTCTCGCTCAAGCGAATAAGTGTAATCGATTATCATATGGTGTAATCGTTTACATCAGTTAAAAATTTAAAATACAAACTCAACGACTTGATGTAATCGATTACCAAACATGTTGTAATCGATTACAATGTGAAAAATGCACATATCCGATGCTTTTAATATGTTGTAATCGATTACGAGTATAGTGTAATCGATTACATCATGTAAAATACACATGTCTGATTAGTTTATCAGCATGTAATCGATTATCAGGATTGTGTAATCGATTACACTGTTTTTTTTAAAACAGAATCTCACAGTATCAACACACTCCCTCTCGCCCAGGCGAGCCATCTCGCTCAAGCGAGGCTCCCAGGTAAAATTATGGGAGGAATACTGGTGCTCTCGCCTGTAACACCCCAAATTTTAAGTCTTTAAAATTATAGTATCAGTCCTCGGATCCTCGCTTGAGCGAGAGGTACTCGCTTGAGCGAGAAAGGTTCACTTGGGAGGGTGAAATCCTGGGCTATACTTGGCAATTTTGGGTAATATAATCGATTACACAGTCCTGGTAATCGATTACATGATGAAAAGCATCAGATATGTACATCTGACACAATGTAATCGATTACACCATGTTGGTAATCGATTACATCACGACAATGCCTCTGTAATTTACATTGTGTAATCGATTACACTATACTTGTAATCGATTACACTTATCGCTGTGTCTATAAAACCGAAACCCAAAACACATTTTAGGGTTAGAACTTTGAAGAGAAGGGAGAGAAGAGAGCTTTTCAAGAGCAAAGAGCCTTAGGACTCATCTTAGAGCTTGAGAAGAGGTAAACCTCTTGTTCCTAACTCTTCTTCTTCCTCTCTAACTTGTTTTGGGTATGTTGGATTCATTTTCAAAATAATGGAAACCATGGAAACTCATCTTTTCGAGTTATGGTTCGTTTTATGTTGTTTCTATCTTGTAAACTCTTGGTTTAGAGTTAGTATTTCAAGAAATGGAAAGGTTTGGTGGTTGATTCATGAAAACCCCAAAACCCTAAAGTGAAAATGAGGTTAAAGAGGAAAATGAGTAAAATGCTAGAGGTAGAAGATGAATAAGCTTTCTAATGTTGTTATATGAGATGAACATGTATGTTTTGATATTTAGAAACTTGAATTGAAGTAGTTTTGGAAATATTGAGAATATATGAATCCCTTGTGTATTTGATGATGAAATACGAGTTATTTATGTGTTATTTTGAATAAATGACTAACATCATTGTTATTGGTGATAATGAGGAAAGATCCTAAGGTTGGAGGAAATCGCGGAGGAGACTTTTAAAGTTACTCGGAACTGATCTCCAACGCTCACTGAGGTAAGGGATAAGTATTTTCTAAATCATACTAGCTGATATGAATGAGGTATGTGAAAGAGGTAATGGCTTAAAATAACACGTCTGTAATTTATGCATTATGTTGGAAAATCCGTGATTTTACTGTTATGGAAAAAGAAGGAAACATTTATTGGGGGAGTCCCAATGGAAATAAGACTCGGAAACATTTATTGGGGGAGTCCCAATGGAAATAAGACTCAGAAACATTTATTGGGGGAGTCCCAATGGAAATAAGACTCGGAAACATTTATTGGGGGAGTCCCAATGGAAATAAGGCTCAGAAACATTTATTGGGGGAGTCTCAATGGAAATAAGGCTCGGAAACATTTATTGGGGGAGTCCCAATGGAAATAAGACTCGGAAACATTTATTGGGGGAGTCCCAATGGAAATAAGACTCGGAAACATTTATTGGGGGAGTCCCAATGGAAATAAGGCTCAAAAAGATTTATTGGGGGAGTCCCAATGGAAATAAGGCTCGGAAACATTTATTGGGGGAGTCCCAATGGAAATAAGACTCGGAAACATTTATTGGGGGAGTCCCAATGGAAATAAGACTCGGAAACATTTATTGGGGGAGTCCCAATGGAAATAAGACTCGGAAACATTTATTGGGGGAGTCCCAATGGAAATAAGGCTCAAAAAGATTTATTGGGGGAGTCCCAATGGAAATAAGGCTCGGAAACATTTATTGGGGGAGTCCCAATGGAAATAAGACTCGAAAACATTTATTGGGGGAGTCCCAATGGAAATAAGACTCAGAATCATTTATTGGGGGAATACCAATGGAAATATGACTCAAAACAAATTCAATCTATTTGGGGAGTACCAAAGGAAATATGACTCAAAAATGAATTCAATCTATTTGGGGGAATACCAAAGGAAACATGACTCAAAAACGAATTCAATCTATTTGGGGGAGTACCAAAGAAAATATGACTCATAATGAATTCAATATTATTAGGGGAGAACCAATGGAAAGATGACTCAATAAAAGTAACATTATTGGGGGAGAACCAATGGAAAGATGACTCAATAAAAGTAACATTATTGGGGGAGAACCAATGGAAAGATGACTCGATAAAAGTAACATTATTGGGGGAGAACCAATGGAAAGATGACTCAATGAAAGTAACATTATTGGGGAAGAACCAATGGAAAGATGACTCAATGAAAGTAATATTATTGGGGGAGAACCAATGGAAAGATAACTCAATGAAAGTAATATTATTGGGGGAGAACCAATGGAAAGATGACTCAATGAAAGTAATATTATTGGGGGAGAACCAATGGAAAGATGACTCAAATGAAAGTAATATTATTGGGGGAGTACCAATGGAAATATGACTCAAAATGAAAGTCATATGCATGCTATAGGGTATATAGTATGGGATATATATTCTATAGGGTGAATATGAATGACGAGAAATGTGAATGTCACATGAATGCCGTATGCATGCTATAGGATATATAGTATGGGATATATATTCTATAGAGTGAATATGAGCGATAAAAAGGAAGATGTTGAGAAAGAAAGTAATATACATGTTATAGGATATATATTATGGGATATATATGTTATAGGGTGGATATGAATAACGAGACCGATGATGTTTCGAATGAACATAATATGCATACTATAAAATATATATTATGGGATATATATACTATAGGATGAATATGAGTAAAGTGGAAATTAAAGGAAGATGATTTGAATGTTTATAATTCCGTATGTGTGTTTATGAATTACATTAAAGCTTGATTGTATTTGAATGTGGATTATCATGTGATGTTAGTTTCGAACTAATGACTTACTCCCTGTGTTTTGTGTGATGTTATGATAATCCCATTGTAGGTAAATGAAGGATTTTGAGGAGGAAGCTCACTTAAGGAGATTTTGTGTTTATCAATTTGTTCGTCTTTGTTGCTACTTGACATTGTAGTTGAATTGATGACATCTTGAGATAAATGTAATCTGATTAAGATAATACAGAGATTTGTAGTTATGGACTTTATAACTCCGGAAAACCCACAACTGGTTGTATGTGGTAATTGCTAATTGAATGAATTATGTTTTTCCGCAACATAACTTTGTATGATAATACAATGGGGCAAAGAGTATTTTCAAAGAGTGTTTCATGAGGGTTTTTAAGTAAGGTGATAGATGTATGTAAGAGAGGATTAAAATAAATGAAAAAAATTTCAAAGATAGAAAATCGGGTCGTTACATTGATTGTTATAAACATGTATGGGTGTGTTGTAACAATGAATGTGTGATGAGTTGTGAATGTGTTAAAATGGATATGAGTACGGTGCAAAATTGTTGAACGAGATCAAGGGTAAATTACTACGGAATGTGAAGGATGAGAAAAGTGTATACTCGGAATGCAAATTATATGCATGCCATAGGATATATATTATGAGATATATATCCTATAGGGTGAATATGAATGATGAGAAATGAGTATATTTGGACGAATAAAATATGCACACTATAGAATGTAACACCCCAATTTTTAAGTCTTTAAAATTATAGTAACAGTCCTGGAAGCCTCGCTTGAGCGAGAGTTGTCTCGCCTGGGCGAGAAATGGCAATTTTGGGCTATTGACACAGTGTAATCGATTACACACTCATGGTAATCGATTACATGCAGATAAACTAATCAGGCCTGTGCATCTGACACAGTGTAATCGATTACACAATCCTGTTAATCGATTACACACTCCTGGTAATCGATTACATCGTATTAAAAGCATCAGATATGTGCATCTGACACAGTGTAATCGATTACACACTCCTGGTAATTGATTACATCGTATTAAAAGCATCAGATATGCGCATTTTTCACGTTGTAATCGATTACACCATGCTGGTAATCGATTACACCATGTTGGTAATCGATTACACCATGTTGGTAATCGATTACAACCCGACGACACCTCTTTAAAACAGAAACCCAAACACATTTTAGGGGGAGAACTTCGAAGAGAGGAGAGAGAGGAGAGCTTTTCAAGAGCAAGGAGCCTTAGGACTCATCTTAGAGCTTGAGAAGAGGTAAACCTCTTGTTCCTAACTCTTCTTCTTCCTCTCTAACTTGTTTTGGGTATGATGGATTTATTTTCAAAACATGAGAAACCATGGAAACTCATCCTTTAGAGTTATGGTTCGTTTTATGTTGTTTTTATCTTGTAAACTCTTGCTTTAGAGATAGTATCTTAAGAATGGAAAGGGTTGTGGGTTGATTCATGAAAACCCCAAAAAAAAAACCTAAAAGTGAAAATGTGGTAAAAGGAGAGAATGAGTAAAATGTTAGAGGTAGAAGACGAGTCTACCCCCAAATATTGAAATATGAGATGTTATGCATGTTTTAGATGGTTGAATATTGATGATGAATATTTTGTATGATTAAATGATGCAAAATAAGTTGTTTATGTAATATTTGGAATAAATAACTAACATTGTGTTATGTGGTGGGATGAGAAGAGAGATCCTAAGGTTGGAGGTGGTGTTGGTAGAATTCGAGAAGTTGCCAAGAACCGAACCCCAATACTCACCAAGGTAAGGATAAGTCTTTAATTGTGCATTTGGAATAGAAAATGTAAGTATTTTCTGGTTATGCAATGATTGAGTTGTGAATTACGCGTATAAACATATATGGGTGTGTTTGTACTAAACTAGGCGTAGATTTACGGAAGATGGAAAACGTGTGTATTTCTGATCATGCAATAATTATATTGTGAATCACGTGTTAAGTATAAACATATATGGGTGTGTTTATACTAAAGATGGTGTAGATTTATAGGAAATGGTTGATAGTGAAATCAATGAAAAGGAAACGTATTTTTAGCCGACCATAAATGGTTAGCGACTTTGGCTCAAGTTATGTAACAACACTTTGGCTCAAGTTATGAAGCAATATTTTGGCTCAAGTTATGAAGCAATACTTTGGCTCAAGTTATGAAGCAATATTTTGGCTCAAGTTATGTAGCAACACTTTGGCTCAAGCTATGTAGCAACACTTTGGCTCAAGCTATGTAGCAACACTTTGGCTCAAGCTATGTAGCAATACTTTGGCTCAAGTTATGAAGCAATACTTTGGCTCAAGTTATGAAGCAATATTTTGGCTCAAGTTATGAAGCAATACTTTGGCTCAAGTTATGTAGCAACACTTTGGCTCAAGTTATGAAGCAATATTTTGGCTCAAGTTATGTAGCAATGCTTTCTCTCAAGCTATGTAGCAACACTTTGGCTCAAGTTATGAAGCAATACTTTGGCTCAAGTTATGTAGCAATGCTTTGGCTCAAGTTATGTAGCAACACTTTGGCTCAAGTTATGTAGCAACACTTTGGCTCAAGTTATGAAGCAATACTTTGGCTCAAGTTATGTAGCAATGTTTTGGCTCAAGCTATGTAGCAATGTAAGGACCAAAATTCTACCCTTTAAAATTCTTCTTATTTTAATATACATATTTCCTATCGTCTCTATTTCTCTTCAATTAAACAACATCCGATACTCTATAGTCAGTTATCACAATAAACAAGAACCCATCTTCCCATGGAGCAGAAAAACATAATTCATATATTCCCTGCTTGGTAAATACCGCATATGACTAACTATGGGATTCCAAAATACCCATAGCTATTAATATCAAGATTTTACAAAAAATATAGTACTAATCCAGTTATGAGTTACAATTATCCAATTAACAGTTTACATCAATCAAACAAAAAGAATACGACTTCGAGTTCTAAGCTCCTCGTGCCTCGAACCGGGTATCCTCAATTTCCTCGTTTACCTGCAATGGGATTATCATAACAGATATACACAACAACAACAAAGGAGTAAGTTATCAACTCAATAAATATTCGTAAACGATAAACCACATTTTAAGTTTTATAATACAAGGAGTCAAAACTGATAAAATCCACAATTTCCTGTTTATCTCTCTCCAGTTATTACATCCACCCTTTGGAATTCACTCATTCATATATGTCATACCTTGTCACCTTCTTCATCAATACCATTTCAAATCATTATTTTCCAATTGCACGTTTACCTTTTCATCACCACTTGGGTCAGGTCATATACAATACCACATAGGGCAAGTCATACACAATACCACATAGGGCAAGTCATACACAATACCACATAGGGCAAGTCATACACAATACCACATAGGGCAAGTCATACACAATACCACATAGGGCAAGTCATACACAATACCACATAGGGCAAGTCATACACAATACCACGTAGGGCAAGTCATACACAATACCACATAGGGCAAGTCATACACCGATCATATACATAATCAGAAAATTCACACATTTTCTATTATCATATACCATTAATAACTTCTCCTTACCTTGGTAAGTGTTGGGTTGGGTTCTTGGTATCTGCACTAGTTCCACCGACACCGCCGCCAACTCTAGAATCTTTCCTCATTCCCACCATACAACACAATGTTAGTCATTTATCCCAAATATTTCATAAACAATTTAGATTGCATTATTTTACCATACAAAATATTCCTCATATTTTCAATGTTGCTAAACTACTTTCATCATAAGTTTACAATATTTAAAACATACATATTCATCTCATATTTCAACATTAGAACGTAAACTCATCTTCTACCTTTAGCATTTTACCCATTTTCCACTTTAACCACATTATCCCTTTAGGGTTTTGGGGTTTTCATGAATCAACCCACAAACCGTTTCCATTCTCGAAATACTAACTCTAAACTAAGAATTTACAAGAGAAAAACAAATAAAACGAACCATAACTCCAAAGGATGAGTTTCCATGGTTTCTCACATTTGGAGAAGAGATCCAACATACCCAAAATGAGTTTAAGAGAGAAGAAGAGAGTTAGAATCAAGAGTTTTACCTCTTCTCAAGCTCTTAGGTGAGTATCAAAACTCCTTGCCCTTGGAAAAGCTCTCTTCTCTCACCTTCCTTCAAAGTTTTTAACCTTAAAATGTGTTTGGGTTTCTGTTTTAAAGAGGTGTCGTCGGGTTGTAATCGATTACCAACATGGTGTAATCGATTACAACGTGAAAAATGCGCATATCTGATGCTTTTAATACGATGTAATCGATTACCAGGAGTGTGCAATCGATTACCAGGAGTATGTAATCGATTACCAGGAGTGTGTAATCGATTACACTGTGTCAGATGCACATATCTGATGCTTTTAATACGATGTAATCGATTACTAGGAGTGTGTAATCGATTACACTGTGTCAGATGCACATATCTGATGCTTTTAATACGATGTAATCGATTACCAGCAGTTTGTAATCGATTACACTGTGTCAAATGCACATATCTGATGTTTTTAATACGATGTAATCGATTACTAGCAGTGTGTAATCGATTACACTGTGTCAACAACCCAAAATTGCCATTTCTCGCCCAGGCGAGACAACTCTCGCTCAAGCGAGGCTTCCAGAACTGTTACTATAATCTTGAAAACAAAAATTCAGGGTGTTACAATCCTCCCCCTCTTAAAAGAATTTTCGTCCCCGAAAATCAACATACCTCGATTCAAACATATGAGGGTAATCCTCCCTCATCTCTTGCTCAACTTCCCAAGTAGCGTCTCCTTCGTCCACTTGGCTCCACAACACCTTTACCAAGGCAATCTCCTTACCTCTCAATCTCTTTATACTGGTATCCATGATTCTCACAGGCAACGTCGCAAAAGTCAAATTATCCTTCAACTCTATCTGATCAGATTCAACCACATGAGATGGATCTCCAACATATTTCCTCAACTGAGACACATGAAATACATTATGGAGATTGGACAACAACGGAGGTAAAGCAATATGATACGCTACCGGCCCAATTCTCTTCAATATCTGATAAGGCCCAATAAATCGAGGAGTCAGCTTACGAGACTTCAATACTCTACCGATACCGGTAGTCGGGACAACTCTCATGAAAACATGATCTCCCTCGTTAAACTCAAGGGGTTTCCTCCTCTTATCATAATAGTTCTTCTGTCAACTTTGGGCGATTCTCATATGCTCCCGAATTTTCTTGATCGCATCTGTCGTCTCCTGGACCACTTCGGGTCCCAATATCAAGTTCTCCCCAGTTTCAAACCAACTCACTGGAGTTCGACACTTCCTACCGTACAACGCCTCATAAGGTGCCATCCCGATACTCGAATGAAAGCTATTGTTGTAGGTGAATTCAATCAAAGGTAACATACCATCCCAACTTCCTGGTTGTTCCAAGACACAAGCCCTTAGAAGATCTTCCAATGATTGTATAGTTCTTTCTGACTAACCATCCGTTTGTGGATGATAAGTTGAACTTAACTTCAACTTAGTTCCCAATGCGGACTGTAAACTAGTCCAAAAGTTGGAAGTAAAACGAGGATCTCTATCCGATACAATGCTCGACGGTATCCCATGCAACCGAACAATTTCTCGGATATACAGTTCTGCCAATCGTTCTAGGGAGTACCTCATATTCATCGGCAAGAAATGAGCAGACTTAGTCAACCGATCCACTATTACCCATATCGAGTCATACCCTTTCCGAGTCTTCGGAAAACCAGAGACAAAGTCCATGGAGATACTATCCCACTTCCAAACGGGAATTTCTAGGGATTGTAACTCTCCTGCTGGCCGCTGATGCTCAATCTTGGCTTTCTGACATACCAAACAACTCGAGACATATGAAGCCACATCCCTCTTCAACCCTGACCACCAAAACAATTTCTTCAAATCTTGGTACATCTTGGTAGCTCCCGGGTGAAAGCTCATCTTGCCCTTATGAGACTCTTCCAAAATACTCTTCCATAATTCCTCATCATGAGGCACACAAACCCTCCCGTTATAACGCAGCATTCCACTAGGGTCTGATGCGAAATCAGTTTCCTTGCCACTTAGCATTAAATCCCGTTTTGCCATTATCTCAACATCCTCAACTTGCAAAACTCGGATTTTCTCAAACAGTTCATTGGTGACCTTCAACATCCCCAAAATCATACTATGAGGTTTTATCTGAACATCCAAATTCATATCTCTGAACTCTTCAATCAGTTTCCCTTCCCTAATCATCAAAGCCGACATGTGTAAAGATTTCCGACTTAGCACATCAGCCACTACATTGGCCTTTCCCGGATGGTACTGCAATTCAAAATCATAATCTTTGAGGAATTCTATCCACCGTCTCTGTCTCATATTCAATTCCTTTTGGTCAAATAGGTACTTCAAACTCTTGTGGTCGCTGTACACCTCAAATCTCACGCCATAGAGATGGTGTCTCCAGATTTTTAAAGCAAAAACCACTGCGGCCAATTCCAAATCATGAGTAGGGTAGTTCTTTTCGTGCGTCCTTAACTGACGAGAAGCATAGGCAACCACTTTCCCTTCTTACATCAGGACACAACCCAAACCTTGCTTGGAAGCATCACAATAGACACTGAAATCCTTATCGGTACAAGGAAGAACCAACACTGGTGCCGTAGTCAACCTTCGTTTCAACTCCTGAAAGCTTTCTTCACAACGAATTGTCCAAACATATGGTTCTCCTTTCCGAGTGAGCTTAGTCAATGGTAGTGCCAACTTCGAAAATCGTTCAATGAATTTCCGATAATACCCTGCCAAACCCAGAAAGCTCCTGATCTCAGTGACTGACTTGGGCACCGCCCATTCCATAACCGCTTCAACCTTTGAAGGGTCCACTGCCACTCCTTCCTTGGATATCACATGTCCAAGAAAGTTTACCGATTCCAACCAGAAATCACACTTGGACAGTTTTGCATACAACCGATTTTTACTAAGAAGCTCTAGCACAACCCTTAGGTGCTCAGCATGCTCCTCTCGGCTTTTGGAGTAAACCAAAATGTCATCAATAAATACCACTACAAATGAATCCAAATACGGATGAAAAATCCGATTCATGTAGTCGGTAAATATTGCTGGGGCATTTGTTACACCAAAAGGCATGACCAAATATTCAAAATGTCCATACCTTGTCCTAAAAGCAGTTTTAGGAATGTCCTCCGACTTTACTCGAAGTTGGTGGTAACCCGACCGAAGGTCAATTTTTGAAAACACTACCGCTCCCCTCAACTGATCCATCAAGCCATCGATTCGAGGCAACGGATACTTGTTCTTAATAGTGACCTTGTTCAATTGTCGGTAGTCGGTACACAACCGCATACTACCATCCTTTTTCTTAACCAACAAAACAGGCGCACCCCATGGCGAGACGCTAGGACGAATGAACTTCTTCGCCAATAAGTCCTCAACCTACTTTTTCAATTCAGCCAACTCTAACGGTGCCATCCTATAAGGAGCTATAGAGATGGGTCCCGTTTCAGGTACCAAATCAATAGAGAATTCGACTTCTCTTACCGGAGGTAATTCCGGAATTTCGCTAGGAAATACTTCAGGAAATTCACGAACTATCGGAATGTCCTCTACTTTGGGTCTTTCACTATCCTCCAGGGATGCCAACAACATAAACACGGCCCCTCCCTCTTTACAAAATGTCTTGACTTCTTTTGCCGACAATGGCTTCATGTCATTGCCTTCATCAGAAACCTCATCAAGATTTCCGAATACCATGGTCTTATCCGCACAATTTAACATCACATGATTAGTCGACAACCAATCCATCCCCAAAATTAGATCCAGCTGGGTTAGTGGTAAACAGATCAAATCAACGGAAAAAGTTCTACCGTTTACCACTACCGGACATCGGGACACAACTGTCGATACCACCACAGGAACATTGGTTGGGGTGGACACGACCAAGTCGAAAGGCAACGACTCGGTTTGTAATTTCAGTTTATTCACGCAGTCTTTAGATACAAAGGAGTGTGTCGCTCCCGAATCAAACAACACTAAAAGCGGAATACCTGCCACCGTGCAGTTACCTTTGATTAGACCATCAGCCTCTGATGCCTCTGCACCACTCATGGTAAACACCCTACCAGTGTTTCTGGGTCTCTCGGCATTTCCACCATTTGTCCTTTGGTCGAGTTTAGGACAAAACCTCTTCACGTGCCCTTGCTCTCCACAGTTGAAGCACCCATTCCCAGATCCAGGGCAAATGCTACCAATGTGTCTCCGATTACACTTACCGCACAATGGGTAGGAGATCTGAGACGACCCCCTGGTAACAATAGAGGCGGTTGGTCCTTGGAAACCTTGGTTGCGATGGTGGTGGGGTGGAGCATAAGGTCGTCGGTCCTGACTCATCCTCTCTTTACCCTTCCCTGACACAATGTGGCGTTGGGGGCCATAGTTTCGTGGAGGATTCACTTTACCAGCAGCAGCATCCCTCACCCGCACATTATCCTCATGCATTCTACACTTGTTCACTAGTGTAGGAAAATCAGCAATTTCTTCATGACCAAATGTCACCCTAAGTTCGGGCTTCAACCCCATCTCAAACTTCACACATTTGGACCTCCCGTCCAACTCTAGTTCAACATAAGGGCAATATCGGATCAATTCTTCAAATTTTGCCGAATACTCCCCCACCGTCATGTTTCCTTGCTCTAATTGCAAGAATTCCATCTCCTTCTTCCTTTTCAGGTCGGCAGGAAAATATTTCTGGAGGAATTTTCCCTTGAAGGTTTCCCACACGATGATTTGCCCTTCGGTCTCCATCTGCCTTCGGGTCATCTCCCACCAATTGTCGGCCTCCTTTACTAACATGTAAGTGGCGTAAGCCACCTTCTGAGCATCAGAACAATTCATGGCTCTAAAGATCCTCTCTAATCCTTGGACCCATTCAATTGCCGCATCAGGGGCGAATCCTCCTTGGAATTGGCTGGGATTCCTCCTGCAGAATTCATCCAGACCTCTGTACTCAGCCGGACCGGGTGGAACCAAAGGGTGTGAACTCGGGCTTGGTGTCGCATTCTGATTCAGGTGCTGCAAGTTCTCGTTCATGTTTGTCAGCACTACCGCAATCTGAGCCAATAATGCATTCTGATCCGATCCTCTTCCTCGTCCTCTTCCAGACATTTTAGTAACGGTTACCTGCACTCATTTGTTCACTAGTACTCACGTTTTACCAGATAAATCACCATATAATCACATAACATTTACCAAAATCACATAATTTACATCAACTAAAAAGTTACAAAGAAGCAAGTAAGGCCATACCCTAGGTCGCAGGACTAACTATGCTCTGATACCATATTGTAAGGACCAAAATTCTACCCTTTAAAATTCTTCTTATTTTAATATACATATTTCCTATCGTCTCTATTTATCTTCAATTAAACAACATCCAATACTCTATAGTCAGTTATCACAATAAACAAGAACCCATCTTCCCATGGAGCAGAAAAACATAATTCATATATTCCCTGCTTGGTAAATACCGCATATGACTAACTATGGGATTCCAAAATACCCATAGCTATTAATATCAAGATTTTACAAAAAATATAGTACTAATCCAGTTATGAGTTACAATTATCCAATTAACAGTTTACATCAATCAAACAAAAAGAATAAGACTTCGAGTTCTAAGCTCCTCGTGCATCGAACCGGGTATCCTCAATTTCCTCGTTTACCTGCAATGGGATTATCATAACAGATATACACAACAACAACAAAGGAGTAAGTTATCAACTCAATAAATATTCGTAAACGATAAACCACATTTTAAGTTTTATAATACAAGGAGTCAAAACTGATAAAATCCACAATTTCCTGTTCATCTCTCTCCAGTTATTACATCCACCCTTTGGAATTCACTCATTCATATTTGTCATACCTTGTCACCTTCTTCATCAATACCATTTCAAATCATTATTTTCCAATTGCACGTTTACCTTTTCATCACCACTTGGGTCAGGTCATATACAATACCACATAGGGCAAGTCATACACAATACCACATAGGGCAAGTCATACACAATACCACATAGGGCAAGTCATACACAATACCACATAGGGCAAGTCATACACAATACCACATAGGGCAAGTCATACACAATACCACGTAGGGCAAGTCATACACAATACCACATAGGGCAAGTCATACACCGATCATATACATAATCAGAAAATTCACACATTTTCTATTATCATATACCATTAATAACTTCTCCTTACCTTGGTAAGTGTTGGGTTGGATTCTTGGTATCTGCACTAGTTCCACCGACACCGCCGCCAACTCTAGGATCTTTCCTCATTCCCACCATACAACACAATGTTAGTCATTTATCCCAAATATTTCATAAACAATTTAGATTGCATTATTTTACCATACAAAATATTCCTCATATTTTCAATGTTGCTAAACTACTTTCATCATAAGTTTACAATATTTAAAACATACATATTTATCTCATATTTCAACATTAAAACGTAAACTCATCTTCTATCTTTAGCATTTTACCCATTTTCCACTTTAACCACATTATCCCTTTAGGGTTTTGGGGTTTTCATGAATCAACCCACAAACCGTTTCCATTCTCGAAATACTAACTCTAAACTAAGAATTTACAAGAGAAAAACAAATAAAACGAACCATAACTCCAAAGGATGAGTTTCCATGGTTTCTCACATTTGGAGAAGAGATCCAACATACCCAAAATGAGTTTAAGAGAGAAGAAGAGAGTTAGAATCAAGAGTTTTACCTCTTCTCAAGCTCTTAGGTGAGTATCAAAACTCCTTGCCCTTGGAAAAGCTCTCTTCTCTCACCTTCCTTCAAAGTTTTTAACCTTAAAATGTGTTTGGGTTTCTGTTTTAAAGAGGTGTCGTCGGGTTGTAATCGATTACCAACATGGTGTAATCGATTACAACGTGAAAAATGCGTATATCTGATGCTTTTAATACGATGTAATCGATTACCAGGAGTGTGTAATCGATTACCAGGAGTGTGTAATCGATTACAAGGAGTGTGTAATCGATTACTAGGAGTGTGTAATCGATTACCAGGAGTGTGTAATCGATTATACTGTGTCAGATGCACATATCTGATGCTTTTAATACGATGTAATCGATTACCAGGAGTGTGTAATCGATTAAACTGTGTTAGATGCACATATCTGATGCTTTTAATATGATGTAATCGATTACCAGCAGTGTGTAATCGATTACACTGTGTCAAATGCACATATCTGATGTTTTTAATACGATGTAATCGATTACTAGCAGTGTGTAATCGATTACACTGTGTCAACAGCCCAAAATTGCCATTTCTCGCCCAGGCGAGACAACTCTCGCTCAAGCGAGGCTTCCAGGACTGTTACTATAATCTTGAAAACTAAAATTCGGGGTGTTACAAGCAACACTTTGGCTCAAGTTATGAAGCAATACTTTGGCTCAAGTTATGTAGCAATGCTTTGGCTCAAGCTATGTAGCAATACTTTGGCTCAAGTTATGTAGCAATGCTTTGGCTCAAGCTATGTAGCAAAACTTTGGCTCAAGTTATGTAGCAATGCTTTGGCTCAAGCTATGTAGCAAAACTTTGGCTCAAGGTATGTAGCAATACTTTGGCTCAAGTTATGTAGCAACGCTTTGGCTCAAGCTATGTAGCAAAACTTTGGCTCAAGTAATGTAGCACAAAATGAATTTTTAAAACAAATGGTTTATTAACTCCTTTTTCTAATGTGGATTATCTTATAATGACATTTATTGAATTAATGACTTACTCCTTTGTGTGTTTTGTACTTTTGTCATTGATAATCCCATTGCAGATAAATAGACGAATGAAGTATGCCAGGTCGGGAGCTTTAGGAGCTTTAGACTTTGGATTCACTATTTATGTTTTTCGTATTCTAAATGATTACCTGCGGATTTAAATGATTGTAATCATGACTAACCATTATTTGGATATTTGTAACCATGCGTAATGTTATTTTGGAGGATCAGAACCTTTGAGGTCTTAGTACTCATAGGGAATGATATGAATGAATTATGTTTTTCTACAAGATTAATTGTTTGATAATATAATAGGTTATAAGATTAGTTCCAGGAATGATTCATGAGAAGTTCTAGGTAAAATGATTATGTATGTGGTTATTGATTCATGGATTGAGTGTGAGGAGGGGAAATAAGATTTTGAAGTAAGGATATTAAAATGGTAATGTGAGTTATGAGTGATTGAATGGAATTGAATTAAAATGAGAAAAATTTTCAAGGGTAGAATTTGGGTGCTTACATAGAACACATATAGTATGGGATGTATGTGTACTATAGGGTGAATATGGATAATATGTGATAAATAAATATGCACACTATAGAACACATATAGTATGGGATGTATGTGTACTATAGGGTGAATATGGATAATATGTGATGAATAAGTATGCACACTATAGAACACATATAGTATGGGATATATGTGTACTATAGGGTGAATATGGATAATATGTGTTGATTGATATATGCTTATCATGATTGATGTTAGATGTGTGTGGTTTTAATACTTTAATGTTATTACTCCATGTAAATCCATGCTACAGTCGTCGTAGTTGGTTCTTACTCCCTCTGTCTTTCCTTGTATCTGTTGTATATTTGGGTTCAGGTTGTGGAGGTAGCGCATTGGACGCTTGCGGAGAAGAGTACATGATAGAGTAGTGTATAATATGTAATTGATATGTTATATGATAAATATTTGTAATATGAAGAACATGTTAAAGTGAATTCATGTATAAACAACTTTCTTGTAAGTGGATCTAATGTTTGTATTCAAGGTAATTTTGAGAAAGTGTAATTGTATAAAGGATGTATTTGAACGGAAGTGTAATGACATGCTTTTGAAATGAAAGGTGTTTGGAATATTTCCGCCTTGTAAATTTATAAACGTATTCACTCAGGTTTCCAAACTGTTCGAGTAATGTCTTTCAAAAGTAATCACTTCACTTTCACGAATAAGGATTTTAAAAGAGAATTTTCAAGTTATGAAAATCGGGTCGTTACAACTGTATTAACTCACTTGTCAGTAATTGAATTTGTCTAAACACAGTTCACATAACCACTTAACAATTAACACAATTCAAACAATCTCGGCACATAAAGATTACAAAGAAGCATGCAATGCCATATGTTAGGCCGCAGGATTAACTATCCGTCTCTTTACTATCAATTCTAGTTTTTTAAAATAAATTATTTCTAGTTAAATTCTTTAAATTAAATCTATATTTTTAAATTAAATTTATCCTTTTAAATAAATTATTTATAATCCTCTTTAAGAATTTAATATCGTTAACGAGAATTTCGTAGTTCGGTCTAGGACCCGTGTCGTCTATCTCTTTCCGCATTAAAAGAGGAGAGTCGGTCTACGATAAATGATGTCTCTTCTCTATCATTTCTATTTTTATAAAAATAAATTATTTCAAAACATCTATTTCAAAAGTTTAAATACAATTTATGGGATTTAAATTGTTTGGTCTATGGTTTGTGTCGTCTCCTCCTTTGTGCTCTAAAAAGTGTGAGTGTCCAACACATGGACTCATGTAACACCCTAAATTTTAAGTCTTTAAAATTATAGTATCAGTCCTGGGATCCTCGCTTGAGCGAGAAATTCTCGCCTGAGCGAGAAAGGCTCACCTGGGAGGGTGAAATCCTGGTCTATACTGGAGGATTCTCGCCTGAGCGAGAGTTGTCTCGCCTGGGCGAGAAATGACATTTTGGGATTGTTGAGACTGTGAGATTCTCGCTTGAGCGAGAGGATCAGATATGAGTTTTTTAAATGGGCGGGTTGAGTCATGAAAACCCCAAAACCCTAAAGAGAAAATGTGGTTAAAATGGAAAATGGGTAAAATGTGGTTCTAATATTGAAAATATGATGAATATCTTGTATGGTTAAATAATGCAATATAAGTTGTATATGTGATATTTGGAATAAATGACTAACATTGCGTTATATGGTGGGATGAGGAAAGATCCTAAAGTTGGAGGCGGTGTCGGTGGAACTTGAAGAGTTGCCAAGAACCCAAACCCAACACTCACCTAGGTAAGGATAAGTCTTTAACTTATGCACTGTGATAGAAAATGTGTGGATTTTCTGATGTGGATAATGAAATGTATCGTAAATCATGTAGTTGTTATAAGCATATATGGGTATGTTTGTAACAACGAGGAGTGGATTTACCGTTTATATATTGGTGGAGTGCCAATGGAAATAATACTCGGAATAATGCAATGTATCGTAAATCACTTAGTTGTTATAAACATATATGGGTATGTTTGTAACAACACGGAGTGGATTTACCGTTTATGTATTGGTGGAGTGTTAATGGAAATAAAACTCGAAAAATGTATTCGTGGAGTGCCAATGGAAATAAAACTCGGAAAATGTATTGGTGGAGTGCCAATGAAAAAAAACTCGTTTTTAGCCGACCATGATGGGTTAGTGACTTTGGCTCAAGTAATGTAGCAAGCTTTGGCTCAAACGATGTAGCAAACTTTGGCTCAAGTAATGTAGCAAGCTTTGGCTCAAGCAACGTAGCAAACTTTGGCTCAAGTTATGTAGCATGATTTTCAAAAGTATGAACAATGAAAATGGTTTTGAGTATAGTTCATTTTAATACCGTTATTTAATCTTATTAAATGTGGATTAACTTACATTGATATTTATTGAGTTAACGACTTACTCCTTTGTGTTTCTTGGTGTATTGTCAATGTTAATCCCATTGCAGGTAGGTGGAAGGAGTATGAGTGTTTTTGATTAGGAGCTTAGAGACTTTTATTTTGATGTCTCTTATCCAATTTTTTTTAACTTCGTTGGTTGTACATGAACTAACTAATTGTAACTATGAACATGTTTGTATACATGGAATTAACCATGAAAACTAGTAACTCAGGATATATGTAGCTATGAGTGTTTTGGAAACCTATAGCTAATTGTATGCGGTAGTTACTAAGTTACATTAATACGAATTATGTTTTCTGTCACCTGATTGGTATGTCACATTTTGGTATATAGATTTGGGCGTGATGAGGGAAGTGAGATCTTTTAAATAAGTTCGTTCAATCGGTAAATATAATTTATAATTAAATGCATGAAATTGGATTAAAATAAGGAAAAAATTTCAAGGGTAGAATTTGGGTCCTTACAACTCATACCCGATTTATTGCAGGTATTTTTTACGTGTGCATGCAGATCCAGATACCCATTGAAATCCCAGCAATTATGTAGCAGTGGAGAATGTTTGGTTTATAATTATAAAACAAAATGAGATAATGAAATAAAAAAAACGTGCTAAATAGTAATTATGGGGTGATTATAAGAAAGTAATAAAAAATTTAGAATGTATATATAAGATTAACATTTTGAGGAGGAATGCCGACGGGGCGGGTCGGGTTTGTGCTTACCCAACCTCGAACCCGAAATTCAAAACCCGAACTCGAATTAAGCGGGATTGGAAATAATAATATCATCCCCGAACCCGTCGAGTTTCGGGTAATCCAAACCCGAACGAAACATATATATTTATATATAGATTATATATATTTGTGTTAAAATTATATATATATATATATATAGCTTTTACATTGATTGTAAAAATAGATAAAACATTGACTGTGTATAAATATTTACATTGGACATATTACATTATGTTAATATTTGTTTGATAAAAGCACATATATGAACAATGTTGGTTGATCTCATGTTTTTTATTTTTTGTAATTCTGATAATCCGAGAAACTAAATGTAGCGAAATACAAAGTTAATAACAAATTTTAATATGCATAATTTTATTTTCACTTTGAAAACCTGTTATATATTTTTAGTGAAAATAAATACATTTTTATTACTAAAATGTTATAAGTATCATATTGACCTTGAAAATATATTGCTAGAAACTAACAATAATCGCCAATCGATCAAAATTGTGTGAAAAAAAATATAAAATAAAGAACATAACATTCCAAGAGTGATAACAAATTGGGATGAAGCTTTTCATATTTATTCATAATATACCAAAACATGCATATTACATCTAGAGAATAATGCATCTCCTGGTATAAGAAGATAAGTTATCTCGTCCAACTACTATAATTGTGATATGTGTATCATTTAATCATTTTCTACAAAAATATTTCTAGAACTAAACAAGATAATACACATGTAATTCTTTTACTAGCGGGAGGAAGTAAGTTATCTCCTGGTATGAGAAGATACATTATTCTCTTACATCTATACTAATATATAAAGGCAAAACCCAAATTAACCACCCACCATGGTGTAATTTGTGGGTGTCTATTTTACCCTTATTATTTTATAATTTCTACCCAAAAAAAACTATATAATTAATGTTCCTCTCCAACCCTATACTTCTATACAAAGCAAAACCCAAATTAACCATCCACCATGATGTGAAATTAGATGGACCAAATGAGTTTTTGTCCATTGGATAAAACATAATTTTTTTTTATTAAAAACTAAGTCTTTAGAGATATTCTTTTATTCTTTCTTAATTCAACTTATTTAACCTTTCATTATAATCTAATTCACAACTTCAATTCTTCAAATTAAGAATGTATTTTCCGAAAGAAAAAGTTTTGTTTAGAAATGTTATGTATGTAAATAGATGTTGATATTTATATTTTGTCAGTTTGAATATGTCTTAAAAATTTTCTAATTGAAGTAGAAGATTAAAACTTTCATACAGTTCAACCAAATCTTACTAAACTGATTTAAAATCATCAAAACTAAAATATTAACAATTAAAATATGTTCAAACTGATTTAAAATCATCAAAACTAAAATATTAACAATTAAAATGTATTCTAAATACATGTGGTCTTAATATTATATTCCCCACCGAATTCTTATTTAGTGATTTACTTTTAATATTATACGATATTCTCCACTTAATTTCCACTTCAATATTTTTTTAATTTATAATAATATACTTCCATTTCAGTATTGTCATTATTTATTTTTTTTAGTTATAAATAAACATTAGTAACATCCTTCATTTTAATATGTTTATAAATAGAAAAAATAAGAAAATGCAAGTCAACTTTTATTCATTGCAAAAAGGTCTTTTATAACATATAATTGATGAACATAAATTAAACATTCAATATTAAATTAATAAATAATGAAAATATAAAAAAATAGAAGAATTTAAAAATGAAATAAATATCAAAATTAAAATTTATTATTAGAGAAGAATTGACCGTGATAAATTAATGGCATGTGATTCTCCTCATATGTGGGTCTCTCGCCTAAGCGAGAGGATTGCGCTCAAGCGACAATTCATAGATTGAATATCAAACACTGTGTGAGTTTCTCGCTCAAATGACATCTGTCATCTAAACGAGTCACATATCTTCATGATTAGTTTATGTTGATGCCTTTAGATATTTTGTGTGACAGTTAAATTTTTTCTATATATTATTTTTGAGAGTAAATTACACTCACACCCCCTATAAGGACCCAGATTCTACCCTTTAAATGTTTTCCTTATTTTATTCATCCTTTATACATTTTCCTACGACTTTTAAATATAAATGCCAATAACTTATATTAAATCCCAATTTCCTACTCGTACACATTCCATAAGTCCAAAAATAACATACACATTTGACTAGCAGAAAATCATAATTCATTCATGCATCCCGGTAACTACTGCATACAATTAGCTATTGGATTCCAAAATACCCATAGCTACAAATATCCAGAGTTACAAATATTCATGTTCAAAATACAATCAGTCATATTACAAAAATGAAGGTAAGAACTTTCAGCCTCTAAGCTCCTAATCAAAACGTCCTTACATCTTCCACCTACCTGCAATGGGATTAACATTGACCATACACAGAAAACACAAAGGAGTAAGTCGTTAACGTAATATTTGTCAATGTACATTAATCCACATTTTAATAAGGTAAAGTAAACAATTTAAAATCGAATATACTTAAAACCATTTTTATCGTTTACACTTTTGAAAAACATGCTACATAACTTGAGCCAAAGTTTGCTACATCGCTTGAGCCAAAGCTTGCTACATCGCTTGAGCCAAAGCTTGCTACATCGCTTGAGGCAAAGCTTGCTACATCGCTTGAGCCAAAGCTTCCTACATCGCTTGAGCCAAAGTTTGCTACATTACTTGAGCCAAAGTTTGCTACATTACTTGAGCCAAAGTCGCTACATTACTTGAGCCAAAGTCGCTAACCAATCATGGCCGGATAAAAACGAGTTTTCTTTTCATTGAAACTCCATCAATTCATAAACAGTAAATCCACGTTATCATTATTACAAACATACTCATATATGTTTATAATAAATAAGTGGTTCACAACTGAATTCATCATCCACAACCAGAAAATCCATGCATTTTCTATCACAATGCATAAGTTAAAGACTTAACCTTACCTCAGTGAGTGTTGGGTTTGGTTCTTGGTAACTTCACAAGTTCCACCGACACCGCCTCCAACTTTAGGATCTTTCCTCATTCCCACCATATAACACAATGTTAGTCATTTATTCCAAATAACACATAAATAACTCATTTTGCACTTTTAACCACATAAGAGATTTAACACATTTTCAATGTTTCTAAACTACTTTCATTATAAGTTTACAAACATCTAAAACATACATATTCATCTTCTACCTCTAGTATTTTTTCCATTTTCCTCTTTAACCACATTTTCCTTTTAGGGTTTCGGGGTTTTCATGAACCAACCCACAAACCCTTTCCATTCTTGAAATACTAACTCTAAACTAAGAGTTTACAAGAGAAAAACAACATAAAACGAACCATAACTCAAAAGGAAGAGTTTCCATGGTTTCTCACATTTTGAGAAGAGATCCAACATATCCAAAACAAGTTTTAAGGGGAAGAAGAGAGTTAGAATCAGGAGTTTTACCTCTTCTCAAGCTCTTAGATGAGTATCAAAGCTATTGGCCCTTGGAAAGGCTCTCTTCTCTCACCCTCTTCAATTTCTAACCCAAAAATGTGTTTGGGGTTTCTCATTTAATGCAATCTCGTCGGGTTCTTGCTTCAGTGAGCTCATTCTCGCTCAAGCGAGGAAATCCCGCCCATTTTAAAACTTAGATCTGACCTTCTCGCTCAAGCGAGGATCTTACAGCCTCGACAAGTCCAAAATGTCACTTTTCTCGCCCAAGCGAGACAATTCTCGCTCAAGCGAGACCATTCTCGCTCAAGCGAGGCAACTCTCACTTAGGCGAGAATCCTTCAATATAGCCCAGTATTCCACTCACCCAGGTGAGCCTCTCTCGCTCAAGCGAGCCTTCTCTCGCTCAAGCGAGATTCCCAGATAAAATCCTGGGATGAACTCTGACTCTCTCGCTTGGGCGAGAACCTCTCGCTCAAGCGAGAATCTGGCAGTATGCCTTACTCTCCAAGGCTAATTCTCTAACTTAGGAAATATAAATCTAGGGTGTCACAATCCTCCCCCTCTTATAAGCATTTTCGTCCCCGAAAATTAAACATACCTCGATTCGAAAAAATGAGGGTAATCCTCCCTCATGTCATGCTCCACTTCCCAAGTAGCGTCCCCTTCGTCCACTTGGCTCCATAGTACCTTCACCAAGGCAATCTCTTTGCCCCTTAGTCTTTTGATACTGGAATCCATGATTCTCACGGGTAACGTCGTAAAAGTCAAGTTATCCTTCAACTCTATCTGATCGGACTCAACCACATGATTGGATCCCAAACATATTTCCTCAATTGAGACACATGAAACACATTGTGGAGATTCGACAATAATGGGGGTAAAGCAGTCCGATATGCTACTGGCCCAATCCTCTTCAACACTTCATACGGCTCAATAAACCTCAAAGTCAGCTTGCGAGACTTCAACACTCTACCAATCCCTGTAGTCGGGACTACTCTCATGAAAACATGATCTCCCTCCTTAAACTCAAGAGGTTTCCGCCTCTTATCGTAATAGCTTTTCTGCCGACTCTGGGCTATTCTCACATTCTCTCGGATCTTCTTGATCTTTTCCGTTGTCTCTTGGACCAGCTCGGGTCCCAATATCAAGTTTTCCCCAGTTTCAAACCAACTCACTAGAGTTCGGCACTTCCTACCATACAATGCCTCATAGGGTGCCATTCCAATACTCGAATGGAAGCTATTGTTGTAGGTAAATTCAATCAAATGCAACATGCTATCCCAACTCCCCGATTGTTCCAAGACACAAGCTTTCAAAAGATCCTCCAATGACTGTATAGTCCTTTCCGATTGACCGTCTGTTTGCGGATGATAAGCCGAACTCAATTTCAACTTAGTCCCCAATGCGGACTGCAAACTAGTCCAGAAGTTTGAAGTAAAACGGGGATCCCTATTGAATCATACCCTTTCTGAGTTCTTGGAAAACCTGATACAAAATCCATGGAAATACTATCCCACTTCCAAACGGGAATTTCTAGGGATTGTAGCTCTCTCAGTGGCCGCTGATGCTCAATCTTGGCTTTCTGACAGACAAGACAACGCGAGACATACGAAGCCACATCCTTTTTCAACCCAGACCACCAAAACAACTTTTTCAAATCTTGGTACATCTTTGTAGTTCTCGGGTGAAAACTCATTTTACTCTTGTGTGCCTATTCTAAAATATTCTTTCTCAAGTCCCCATCACGAGGCACACTCTCTCTCTTTGTTTCGCAACATTCCACTAGAGTCCGATGCGAAATCAGTTTCCTTCTCACTCATCTTCAACTCCCGTTTAACCATTAGCTCACTATCTTCAACTTGCATTACCCGGATTTGATCAAACAGTTCATTTGTGACCTTCAGCATTCCTATCATCATACTATGAGGTTTTATATGAACTTCCAAGTTCACATCCCTGAACTCCTCAATTAGTTTTTCTTCTCTGACCATCAAGGCCGACATGTGCAAATACTTCCGACTGAGAGCATCGGCCACTACATTGGCCTTTCCTAGATGGTACTGCAATCCAAAATCGTAGTCCTTAAGAAACTCCATCCACATTCTCTGCCTCATATTCAGTTCCTTTTGATCAAACAAATATTTAAACTCTTGTGGTCGTTGTACACCTCAAATCTTACGCCATACATATGGTGGCTCCAGATTTTCAAGGCAAAGACCACTACAGCTAATTCTAAATCATGTTTAGGGTAGTGTTGCTCATGCGTTATTAACTGTCGAGAAGCATAGGCAACAACTTTTGCCTCCTCCATCAGGACGCAACCCAAACCCTGCTTAGAAGCATCACAATACACACTGAAATCAGGGTCAATACAAGGAAGAACCAACACGAGAGCCATAGTCAATCTTCGTTTCAACTCTTGGAAACTCTCTTCACAACGGATTGTCCACACATAAGGTTCCCCCTTTCTGGTGAGCTTAGTCAAAAGTAGTGCCAATTTCGAAATTCCCTCTATGAATTTCCGATAATACCCGACCAAACCTAGAAAACTCTGGATCTTAGTAACTGACTTGGGTACTGCCCATTCCATAACCGCTTCAACCTTTGAAGGGTCTACAACTACCCCTTCTTTGGATATTACATGTCCAAGAAAATTTACCGATTCCAACCAGAAATCGCATTTAGACAAATTGGCATATAACTGGTTCTTACTCAGAAGCTCTAGAACAATTCTTAGGGGCTCGACATGTTCTTCTCGGCTTTTGGAGTAAACCAGAATGTCATCAATAAATACCGCTACGAATGAATCCAAATATGGATGAAAAATCCGATTCAAGTAGTCGGTAAATATTGTTAGGGCATTCGTTACACCAAAAGGCATGACAAAATATTCACAATGTCCATACCTCATCCTAAAAGCAGTTTTAGGAATATCCTCCAACTTCACACGAAGTTGGTGGTAACCCGACCGAATATCAATTTTCGAGAACACAACCATTCCCCTCAACTGATCCATCAAGTCATCAATCCTAGGCAAGGGATACTTGTTCTTGATGGTGACTTTGGTCAACTGCCTATAATCCGTGCACAACCTCATACTTTCATCTTTCTTCTTAACCAACAAAACAGGCGCACCCCACAGTGAGACACTAGGACGAATAAACTTATTTGCCAACAAGTCCTCAACCTGCTTTTTCAACTCAACTAACTCTAACGGCTCCATCCTATAAGGAGCTATTGAGATGGGTCCCGTTCCAGGTACCAAATCAATAGAGAATTCAACTTCTCTCACTGGAGGCAACTCCGGAATGTCACCAGGAAATACCTCAGGAAATTCACAAACTATCGGAATATCCTCAACTTTTGGTTTCTCAATACCCTCCAGGGATGCCAACAACATAAACACAGCTCCCCCTCCTTACAGGAAGTCCTGGCCTCCTTAGTAGACAACAGCTTCATACAACTAGCCTCATAAAAAATCCCATCCGGATTTCCGAACATCACGGTCTTATCAGCACAATTAAGTACCACATGATTTGCCGACAACCATTCCATTCCCAGAATTAGATCTAACTGTGATAGTGGTAAGCAGATTAAATCCACGGTAAAAGCCCTACCGTTTACCACTACCGGACATCGAGACACA
Organism: Lupinus albus; assembly: GCA_009771035.1. NCBI lineage: Eukaryota > Viridiplantae > Streptophyta > Magnoliopsida > Fabales > Fabaceae > Lupinus > Lupinus albus. The sequence continues at coordinate 12,753,795 of CM019999.1, forward strand.
ACTGTCGACACCACCACAAGCACATCAGTTGGGGTGGATACGACCAAGTCGAAAGGCAACAACTCAGTTTGCAATTTCAGCCTATCCACGCATTCAATAGATACAAAGGAGTGTGTCGCTCCCGAATCAAATAACACCAAAAGAGGAATACCTGCCACCATGAAATTACCTTTTATCAGGCCATCTACACCCGATGCCTCTGCACCACTCATGGTGAACACTCTGCTAGTAGACCGAGGTCGTTCAGCCCTCACAGCATTCACACTCTGCTGTAACTTAGGACTATATCTTCTAACATGCCCAACCTCCTTGTAGTGAAAGCAGGTAAATGTCGTTCAGGGGCATGAGTCACCGACATGAGTTCAACCACATTTTTCGCACAAAGATGGAGAGTTCAACCATGACCCTCCGACATTGACATGAGTCCTTGGCCCATGCGAAGTATAACCCCGACTACCCGTTGGAGGAGAGTAGGGCTTCCGTTCCTCCTGAAACACCTTGCCCTTCCCTTTTCCGTGCGAGGTGTTCCGTTGGGGCCCAAAGTTCTTGGGAGGAATCACCTTAGGAGTCGGCGCTTCATCGGCTTCCAAGTCATCCTCAAACACCCTACACTTTTTCACTAGGGTAGGGAAGTCAGCAATGTCCTGGTGCCCAAACATGCTTTTCAACTTGGGCTTTAAACCGGATTCGAACTTGAAGCACTTGGACCTTCGGTTCACCTCCAATTCGGAGTAAGGACAAAATCGGGCCAATTCTTCAAACTTGGCCCATACTCTCCCACTGACATGTTTCCCTTTTCCAACTTCAGAAACTCCATTTCCTTCTTCCTCTTCAGATCAGTAGGGAAGTATTTATGAATGAATTTTCCCTTGAACGTACCCTAGGAAATCAATTGTCCCTCCGCCTCCATTTGGCATCGAGTCAACTCCCACCAGTTCTCGGCCTCATTCAATAGCATATAAGTGGCATAGGCTAACTTCTGAGCCTCCAAACAGTTCATGGCCCTAAAGATCCGCTCCATTCCCTGAATCCACGCAATGGCAGTATCAGGAGCAAATCCCCCGTGAACTGACTGGGGTTCCTCCTGCAAAACTCATCTAAACCTCAATATTCTGCCGGTCCAGGTGGGACTAGCAGTTGTGAACTCGGACTTGGTGCCGGATTCTGGTTCAGGTTATGCAAGTTCTCATTGACCTGTTGCAATGTCGCCACCATCTGAGCCAACAAATCGTTTGGAACATTCTGACTCGTTCCTCTTCCTCCTCCTCTTCCACTTCCTGCCATGGGTACCTGTACTCACTCAATTGTCAGCAATCGAATTTTGTCTAACCATGGATCACATAATCACTTAGCAATTAGTACACTCAAACAATTTCAGTACATAAAGATCACAAAGAAGCATGCAAGGCCATATACTAGGCCGTAGGATTAACTATGCCATGATACCATATTGTAAAGACCCAAATTCTACCCTTGAAATTTTTCCCTTATTTTATTCATCCTTTATACATTTTCCTACGACTTTTAAATATAAATGCCAATAACTTATATTAAATCCCAATTTCCTACTCGTACACATTCCATAAGTCCAAAAATAACATACACATTCGCCTAGTAGAAAATCATATTTCATTCATGCAATGGAATTAACAATTAGCTATGGGATTCCAAAATAACCATAGCTACGAATATTCAGAGTTACAAATATTCATGTTCAAAATACAATCAGTCGTATTACAAAATGAAGGTAAAAACTTCCAAAAAATTAAAAGCCTCTAAGCTCCTAATCAAAACGTCCTTACATCTTCCACCTATGTGCAATGGGATAAACATTGACCATACACAGAAAACACAAAGGAGTAAGTCGTTAACGTAATATTTGTCAATGTACATTAATCCACATTTTAATAAGGTTAAGTAAACAATTTAAAATCGAATATACTTAAAACCATTTTTATCGTTTACACTTTTGAAAAACATGCTACATAACTTGAGCCCAAGTTTGCTACATCGCTTGAGCCAAAGCTTCCTATATCGCTTGAGCCAAAGCTTGCTATATCGCTTGAGCCAAAGCTTGCTACATAACTTGAGGCAAAGTTTGCTACATTACTTGAGCCAAAGTCGCTACATTACTTGTGTAACGACCCAAATTCTACCCTTGAAAATTTTTCATTTATTTTAATCCTTTCTTACATACAGTCGTCACCTTCATTAAAAACTCTAAAGTATATTTCTTTGAAAATACTCTTTACCCTATTATATTATCATACAAATTTATGTTGCGGAAAAACATAATTCATTCAGATAGCCTTTATCACATACGTCCAGTTATGGGTTTTCCAGAGTTATAACGTCCATAACTGCATGTCACCATATTATCCTAATCAGATTACATTTATCCCAAAATACTATCAAATCAACTACAATATCAAATAGCAATAAAGACAATCGAGTAAATAAACACAAAAACTTCCTAATTGAGCTTCATCCTCAAAATCCTTCATTTACCTACAATAGGATTATCATAAACAACACACAAAACAAAAGGGAGTAAGTCATTAGTTCAAAACTAACATCACACGATAATCCACATTTCAAATACAATTAAGCATTGATATAAATCATAACCACAAATAAATAAATGTAAACGTTCATATATTCTTTCTTTCATTTCCACGTTATTCATATTCGTCCTATAGTATATATATCCCATAATATATATTCTATAGCACGCCTACTACGTTCCTTCGAAACCTCATACTTCTCATCATTCATATCCACCCTATAGAATATATATCTCATACAATATACTCTATAGAATGCATACGACTTTCATTGTGACATTCTCAGTTCTCATCCTTCATATTCACCTTATAGAATATATATCCCATACTATATATCCTATAACATGCATATGACTTTCATTGTTCACATCTTCCACTTTATCATCCATATTCACCCTATAGAATATATATCTCATACTATATATCCTATAGCATGCATATTCGTTTATCTCAAATCTTTTTGTCTCATTGCTTATTCTCGCCATCAGGCTTACTCTTTACCTCCTCCGGTTCTACCACATCGGGTATGTAATTTCTCAATGATCCACTACCACTTCGGGTTGGCAATTTCCCTTAATGATCCACTACCACTTCGGGTAGGTCATATACAATACCACATAGGGCAAGTCATACACAATACCACATAGGGCAAGTCATACGCAATACCACATAGGGCAAGTCATACACAATACCACATAGGGCAAGTCATACGCAATACCACATAGGGCAAGTCATACACAATACCACATAGGGCAAGTCATACGCAATACCACATAGGGCAAGTCATACACAATACCACATAGGGCAAGTCATACACAATACCACATAGGGCAAGTCATACGCAATACCACATAGGGCAAGTCATACACAATACCACATAGGGCAAGTCATACACAATACCACATAGGGCAAGTCATACGCAATACCACATAGGGCAAGTCATACACAATACCACATAGGGCAAGTCATACGCAATACCACATAGGGCAAGTCATACGCAATACCACATAGGGCAAGTCATACGCAATACCACATAGGGCAAGTCATACGCAATACCACATAGGGCAAGTCATACACAATACCACATAGGGCAAGTCATACACAATACCACATAGGGCAAGTCATACACAATACCACATAGGGCAAGTCATACGCAATACCACATAGGGCAAGTCATACGCAATACCACATAGGGCAAGTCATACACAATACCACATAGGGCAAGTCATACGCAATACCACATAGGGCAAGTCATACACAATACTTCACTACCATTCCCAGTAGGATAACAATAACAGTCCACTACCACTCCGGGTAGGACACCATAACAGTCCGCTACCACTCCGGGTAGGACACAATAAACAGTTCACTACCACTCAGGGTAGGACACGATAAATAGTTCACTACCACTCCGGGTAGGACACAATGATAAACCACTACCTCCTCGGGTAGGGTAACAACCATAAACTTACCAACACGTTACCTCTTTCACATACCTCATTCACATAAGTGAGTATGAATTAGAGCCACTTATCCCTTACCTTGGTGAGCGTTGGGGATCGGTTCCGAGTAACTTTAAAAGTCTCCTCCGCGATTTCCTCCAACCTTAGGATCTTTCCTCATTTCCACCAATAACAACAATGTTAGTCATTTATTCCAAATATCACATAAACAACTTACTCTGCATCATTTAATCATACAAAATATTCAACCATCTAAAACATGCATAACATCTCATATTTCAATATTTCCAAAACTACTTCAATACAAGTTTCAAAATATCAAAGCATACATGTTCATCTCATATAACAACATCAAAGCCATTATCCACATCTAACATTTCATCTCTTTCTCTTTATACTCGTATTCTCATTTTTGGGGGTTTTTGGGGTTTTTCATGAATAATCCATAAAACTTTCCATTCATCAAATAACAACTCTAAACTAAGAGTTTACAAGATAAAAACAACATAAAAGGAACCATAACTCTAAAAGATGAGTTTCCATGGTTTCTCATGTTTTGAAAATAAATCCAACATACCCAAAACAAGTTAGAGAGGAAGAAAAAGAGTTAGTAACAAGAGGTTTACCTCTTCTCAAGCTCCAAGATGAGTCCTAAGGCTCTTTGCTCTTGAAAAGCTCTCATTTCTCTCTTCTCTTCGAAGTTCTAACCCAAAAATGTGTTTAGGTTTCTGTTTTAAAGAGGTGTCGTCGGGTTGTAATCGATTACCAACATGGTGTAATCGATTACAACGTGAAAAATACGCATATCTGATGCTTTTAATAGGATGTAATCGATTACCAGAAGTGTGTAATCGATTACCAGAAGTGTGTAATCGATTACCAGAAGAGTGTAATCGATTACCAGAAGAGTGTAATCGATTACCAGAAGAGTGTAATCGATTACCAGCAGAGTGTAATCGATTACCAGCAGAGTGTAATCGATTACCAGCAGAGTGTAATCGATTACCAGCAGAGTGTAATCGATTACCAGCAGAGTGTAATCGATTACCAGCAGTGTGTAATCGATTACCAGAAGTGTGTAATCGATTACACTGTGTCAGATGCACATATCTGATGCTTTTAATACGATGTAATCGATTACCAGCAGAGTGTAATCGATTACACTGTGTCAACAGCCTAAAATTGCCATTTCTCGACGCGAGAATCCTCCAGTATAGTCCAGGATTTCACCCTCCCAGCTGATCCTTTTTCGCTCAGGCGAGAATCTCTCGATCAAGCGAGGCTTCCAGGACTGATACTATATTTTTAAAGATTAAAATTTGGGGTGTTACAATCCTCCCCCTCTTATAAGAATTTTCGTCCCCGAAAATTAAACATACCTCGGAAAATAAAATCATCACCTAGACCTTAGGCACAAGAATATTCAACCAAAATCACAATTCGATTCTCTAATCCATTAAGATTACTTAATCAGTCACCAAGGGCATACACCACTAAACCATGATATCACCAAACCAATTCATGAACTAACTCTTCAATGTCCAAATATTAAGATCCTAGCCTCGAACAACATTGAATACCATGAGAACTAAACCATAATTTAGACTAAAGATCTTTTCTACATTTTTTCAAGAACCATAGGTATCCATCACATATCCATCTATCAATCCTAACATACGTTAAGAGTCCTGATAACACTCTCGAATTTCAGCGAATGGGGAACCCCTTATCCCATATCTATCTAAATGCATCTTTTAACATCTGTCATACACTAACTAGTTTCATCTCCACTCGAGAATCTAGCACAATTTCATTTTACTCGATCAACAAAATACCTACACAAAAGTCTCTTAATGCCTCATCTATTATACACAATCAAACTATTCAGTAATTGTCTAATTACATAAAATATTTCTACCATCAAATCTTATCGTCTAAAGAAATTACCGATTTCTAGCCTCCACTGAAACCATAAAACCATTGATTCACACCAAAATTAGGTATTCTGTTACCAATCGGCAAGCACAAGTCGACCAACACTCAAACCTACAACTTGCGTTTGGTTTGGTCACCCCAATTCCGTTAGTAAATATAAACTTATTAACTCACTCGCATTATGTCCAGAAATACATGGGCGTCTCATATCACTAAACTTTTAACAACCGCATACATATTCCGATATGGTTGCTAAAATTTCGGAATTCTCCAACATGATACTAAATCATTACTTAGGCACAAGCTAAGTTTTCCCAAAAATGGTTTTCGAAAGCGGTTTGAATCCACGACTCATGGCAACCACGTCGTGAAACAAGGTTCGCACGCTCATTTCGACACAACCCAAAACTTCTTCTCTCATATGGTTACACCACACCCATACACCGCAATTACTGACGTTCACGAAACAACAACAACTTTTGCCGGTACACATTCAACGCAGACAATTTTGGATCACCACCACTCTTTCATGCGTTGCCAATGTCCTACCGCAAAAGAACCGGTCATTCGAGACCAAAAGTTTCACGTCTATTCCATTGCATTCATCACATTGGTGGGGTAAGTAACTTAACTAGCCTCTTTTCTCGACTATCATTATAAGTCTTACCATTTTGCACTCATATACATATCAATGCAACTAGATCTTAATTCTTCACCTCAACAAGTACACACAGTTAAACATAACACAATTTGCTGATCGCTAGTCCATTTCCAGGATTAAATCCAACTGAGACATCATCGCGCATATCAACACTATAGTAAAGGTTCTACCATTTACCCCAACCGTACACTGAAACACTCCCGATCCAAAATAAGTTTTTGAGGTTCAACATCCCCGCACATAGCTTGGTGTTCAATACCAATATACATTTGTTATGGCGGGTACTCATCTTTAACAAAAAAAATAAATTTCATAGACCAGAAGCTTCATACACAAGAATCAAAAATAACTTTTTCATACATAATCGATTTTGGGAACCAACCATAGGTCACCTCAAAATGATAATACATCTGATTAGTCAACGTCCATGTAAACACATTAATCGCAAGGACCTTTAGGTAATTTATCCAACCTCTATTTCATTTATCGAAATATGATTTTCACCTCTTAGCGTGCGCATACACACTAAGGCCAACAAAGGGAATTAACCTTTAACAACGCATAAGAGAAAACAAGCATCCCCGACTTAAACATTTTTCTTGTCAGTATACTTATTATAAAAATCAATCATTCATAGACGAAAGTCCACTTTCTAAGACAAAATAAATAGTTCTTTCAAATCTTAACATCTCGAAATACTAATGAGTTCTTAAATACCCTCTTGTGACATTTACTGAGTGAATACTGATCCCTTTTTCGAATGAGGGTCCTGACTCTCTTAGCCGACACTAGCACCAAACCACTAGCCTGGTCAGAGATCTCGCACAGATCCCTAACCGCCACAACCTTGTCAGCACTATTCAATCACAACATGATTTGCTGACAATTAGTCCATCCCAAAATTATATCTAACTGGGATAACGACAAGCAGACTGAATCTACGGTAAATATCACACCATTTACCACAATCGGACACTAGAACATAAACGTCGACACTACCACCAGCACAAAGATTGGGGTCGACGCGACCAAGTCGGAAGTAATGACTCAGTTTACAATTTCAGCCGGTTTTCACATTTATCAAATATAAGGGAGTGTGTCGCTCCCGAATCAACAACACTAAACAAGGAATACCTGTCACCATGCGTTTACCTCTCGCCGGATCATCAACACCCGATGTCCCTGCACCGCTTGGGGTAACCATCCGACCGTGGTCCCTTGCCTCCCCAGCATGCATGACATTAGGTCTCCGATCCAGCTTGGGACACAGAGCCTGGACCTGGAGCCACGCTCCGATTCAAATTTCGTAAGTTTTCATTCATGCCCTGAAGCACCTCTAACATCTGTGCCAAGAGATCATCGGAAGTATTCTGGCTCGTTTCTCTTCCTCTTTCAGCCATGCGTACCTGCACTCACGTACTTGTCAGTAGACTAATTTTATAACCAGACAAGCATCACATAAACACACAACCGTCAATGCTAACCAAGCAATTCAAGCACATAAAGATTACAAAGAAGCATGTAAGGCCATATCCTAGGCCGCAAGATTAACTATGCTCTGATACCATATTGTAACGACCCAAATTCTACCCTTGAAAATTTTTCATTTATTTTAATCCTTTCTTACATACAGTCGTCACCTTCATTAAAAACTCTAAAGTATATTTCTTTGAAAATACTCTTTACCCTATTATATTATCATACAAATTTATGTTGCGGAAAAACATAATTCATTCAGATAGCCTTTATCACATACGTCCAGTTATGGGTTTTCCAGAGTTATAACGTCCATAACTGCATGTCACCATATTATCCTAATCAGATTACATTTATCCCAAAATACTATCAAATCAACTACAATATCAAATAGCAATAAAGACAATCGAGTAAATAAACACAAAAACTTCCTAATTGAGCTTCATCCTCAAAATCCTTCATTTACCTACAATAGGATTATCATAAACAACACACAAAACAAAAGGGAGTAAGTCATTAGTTCAAAACTAACATCACACGATAATCCACATTTCAAATACAATTAAGCATTGATATAAATCATAACCACAAATAAATAAATGTAAACGTTCATATATTCTTTCTTTCATTTCCACGTTATTCATATTCGTCCTATAGTATATATATCCCATAATATATATTCTATAGCACGCCTACTACGTTCCTTCGAAACCTCATACTTCTCATCATTCATATCCACCCTATAGAATATATATCTCATACAATATACTCTATAGAATGCATACGACTTTCATTGTGACATTCTCAGTTCTCATCCTTCATATTCACCTTATAGAATATATATCCCATACTATATATCCTATAACATGCATATGACTTTCATTGTTCACATCTTCCACTTTATCATCCATATTCACCCTATAGAATATATATCTCATACTATATATCCTATAGCATGCATATTCGTTTATCTCAAATCTTTTTGTCTCATTGCTTATTCTCGCCATCAGGCTTACTCTTTACCTCCTCCGGTTCTACCACATCGGGTATGTAATTTCTCAATGATCCACTACCACTTCGGGTTGGCAATTTCCCTTAATGATCCACTACCACTTCGGGTAGGTCATATACAATACCACATAGGGCAAGTCATACACAATACCACATAGGGCAAGTCATACGCAATACCACATAGGGCAAGTCATACACAATACCACATAGGGCAAGTCATACGCAATACCACATAGGGCAAGTCATACACAATACCACATAGGGCAAGTCATACGCAATACCACATAGGGCAAGTCATACACAATACCACATAGGGCAAGTCATACACAATACCACATAGGGCAAGTCATACGCAATACCACATAGGGCAAGTCATACACAATACCACATAGGGCAAGTCATACACAATACCACATAGGGCAAGTCATACGCAATACCACATAGGGCAAGTCATACACAATACCACATAGGGCAAGTCATACGCAATACCACATAGGGCAAGTCATACACAATACCACATAGGGCAAGTCATACGCAATACCACATAGGGCAAGTCATACACAATACCACATAGGGCAAGTCATACACAATACCACATAGGGCAAGTCATACACAATACCACATAGGGCAAGTCATACACAATACCACATAGGGCAAGTCATACGCAATACCACATAGGGCAAGTCATACGCAATACCACATAGGGCAAGTCATACACAATACCACATAGGGCAAGTCATACGCAATACCACATAGGGCAAGTCATACACAATACTTCACTACCATTCCCAGTAGGATAACAATAACAGTCCACTACCACTCCGGGTAGGACACCATAACAGTCCGCTACCACTCCGGGTAGGACACAATAAACAGTTCACTACCACTCAGGGTAGGACACGATAAATAGTTCACTACCACTCCGGGTAGGACACAATGATAAACCACTACCTCCTCGGGTAGGGTAACAACCATAAACTTACCAACACGTTACCTCTTTCACATACCTCATTCACATAAGTGAGTATGAATTAGAGCCACTTATCCCTTACCTTGGTGAGCGTTGGGGATCGGTTCCGAGTAACTTTAAAAGTCTCCTCCGCGATTTCCTCCAACCTTAGGATCTTTCCTCATTTCCACCAATAACAACAATGTTAGTCATTTATTCCAAATATCACATAAACAACTTACTCTGCATCATTTAATCATACAAAATATTCAACCATCTAAAACATGCATAACATCTCATATTTCAATATTTCCAAAACTACTTCAATACAAGTTTCAAAATATCAAAGCATACATGTTCATCTCATATAACAACATCAAAGCCATTATCCACATCTAACATTTCATCTCTTTCTCTTTATACTCGTATTCTCATTTTTGGGGGTTTTTGGGGTTTTTCATGAATAATCCATAAAACTTTCCATTCATCAAATAACAACTCTAAACTAAGAGTTTACAAGATAAAAACAACATAAAAGGAACCATAACTCTAAAAGATGAGTTTCCATGGTTTCTCATGTTTTGAAAATAAATCCAACATACCCAAAACAAGTTAGAGAGGAAGAAAAAGAGTTAGTAACAAGAGGTTTACCTCTTCTCAAGCTCCAAGATGAGTCCTAAGGCTCTTTGCTCTTGAAAAGCTCTCATTTCTCTCTTCTCTTCGAAGTTCTAACCCAAAAATGTGTTTAGGTTTCTGTTTTAAAGAGGTGTCGTCGGGTTGTAATCGATTACCAACATGGTGTAATCGATTACAACGTGAAAAATACGCATATCTGATGCTTTTAATAGGATGTAATCGATTACCAGAAGTGTGTAATCGATTACCAGAAGTGTGTAATCGATTACCAGAAGAGTGTAATCGATTACCAGAAGAGTGTAATCGATTACCAGAAGAGTGTAATCGATTACCAGCAGAGTGTAATCGATTACCAGCAGAGTGTAATCGATTACCAGCAGAGTGTAATCGATTACCAGCAGAGTGTAATCGATTACCAGCAGAGTGTAATCGATTACCAGCAGTGTGTAATCGATTACCAGAAGTGTGTAATCGATTACACTGTGTCAGATGCACATATCTGATGCTTTTAATACGATGTAATCGATTACCAGCAGAGTGTAATCGATTACACTGTGTCAACAGCCTAAAATTGCCATTTCTCGACGCGAGAATCCTCCAGTATAGTCCAGGATTTCACCCTCCCAGCTGATCCTTTTTCGCTCAGGCGAGAATCTCTCGATCAAGCGAGGCTTCCAGGACTGATACTATATTTTTAAAGATTAAAATTTGGGGTGTTACAATCCTCCCCCTCTTATAAGAATTTTCGTCCCCGAAAATTAAACATACCTCGGAAAATAAAATCATCACCTAGACCTTAGGCACAAGAATATTCAACCAAAATCACAATTCGATTCTCTAATCCATTAAGATTACTTAATCAGTCACCAAGGGCATACACCACTAAACCATGATATCACCAAACCAATTCATGAACTAACTCTTCAATGTCCAAATATTAAGATCCTAGCCTCGAACAACATTGAATACCATGAGAACTAAACCATAATTTAGACTAAAGATCTTTTCTACATTTTTTCAAGAACCATAGGTATCCATCACATATCCATCTATCAATCCTAACATACGTTAAGAGTCCTGATAACACTCTCGAATTTCAGCGAATGGGGAACCCCTTATCCCATATCTATCTAAATGCATCTTTTAACATCTGTCATACACTAACTAGTTTCATCTCCACTCGAGAATCTAGCACAATTTCATTTTACTCGATCAACAAAATACCTACACAAAAGTCTCTTAATGCCTCATCTATTATACACAATCAAACTATTCAGTAATTGTCTAATTACATAAAATATTTCTACCATCAAATCTTATCGTCTAAAGAAATTACCGATTTCTAGCCTCCACTGAAACCATAAAACCATTGATTCACACCAAAATTAGGTATTCTGTTACCAATCGGCAAGCACAAGTCGACCAACACTCAAACCTACAACTTGCGTTTGGTTTGGTCACCCCAATTCCGTTAGTAAATATAAACTTATTAACTCACTCGCATTATGTCCAGAAATACATGGGCGTCTCATATCACTAAACTTTTAACAACCGCATACATATTCCGATATGGTTGCTAAAATTTCGGAATTCTCCAACATGATACTAAATCATTACTTAGGCACAAGCTAAGTTTTCCCAAAAATGGTTTTCGAAAGCGGTTTGAATCCACGACTCATGGCAACCACGTCGTGAAACAAGGTTCGCACGCTCATTTCGACACAACCCAAAACTTCTTCTCTCATATGGTTACACCACACCCATACACCGCAATTACTGACGTTCACGAAACAACAACAACTTTTGCCGGTACACATTCAACGCAGACAATTTTGGATCACCACCACTCTTTCATGCGTTGCCAATGTCCTACCGCAAAAGAACCGGTCATTCGAGACCAAAAGTTTCACGTCTATTCCATTGCATTCATCACATTGGTGGGGTAAGTAACTTAACTAGCCTCTTTTCTCGACTATCATTATAAGTCTTACCATTTTGCACTCATATACATATCAATGCAACTAGATCTTAATTCTTCACCTCAACAAGTACACACAGTTAAACATAACACAATTTGCTGATCGCTAGTCCATTTCCAGGATTAAATCCAACTGAGACATCATCGCGCATATCAACACTATAGTAAAGGTTCTACCATTTACCCCAACCGTACACTGAAACACTCCCGATCCAAAATAAGTTTTTGAGGTTCAACATCCCCGCACATAGCTTGGTGTTCAATACCAATATACATTTGTTATGGCGGGTACTCATCTTTAACAAAAAAAATAAATTTCATAGACCAGAAGCTTCATACACAAGAATCAAAAATAACTTTTTCATACATAATCGATTTTGGGAACCAACCATAGGTCACCTCAAAATGATAATACATCTGATTAGTCAACGTCCATGTAAACACATTAATCGCAAGGACCTTTAGGTAATTTATCCAACCTCTATTTCATTTATCGAAATATGATTTTCACCTCTTAGCGTGCGCATACACACTAAGGCCAACAAAGGGAATTAACCTTTAACAACGCATAAGAGAAAACAAGCATCCCCGACTTAAACATTTTTCTTGTCAGTATACTTATTATAAAAATCAATCATTCATAGACGAAAGTCCACTTTCTAAGACAAAATAAATAGTTCTTTCAAATCTTAACATCTCGAAATACTAATGAGTTCTTAAATACCCTCTTGTGACATTTACTGAGTGAATACTGATCCCTTTTTCGAATGAGGGTCCTGACTCTCTTAGCCGACACTAGCACCAAACCACTAGCCTGGTCAGAGATCTCGCACAGATCCCTAACCGCCACAACCTTGTCAGCACTATTCAATCACAACATGATTTGCTGACAATTAGTCCATCCCAAAATTATATCTAACTGGGATAACGACAAGCAGACTGAATCTACGGTAAATATCACACCATTTACCACAATCGGACACTAGAACATAAACGTCGACACTACCACCAGCACAAAGATTGGGGTCGACGCGACCAAGTCGGAAGTAATGACTCAGTTTACAATTTCAGCCGGTTTTCACATTTATCAAATATAAGGGAGTGTGTCGCTCCCGAATCAACAACACTAAACAAGGAATACCTGTCACCATGCGTTTACCTCTCGCCGGATCATCAACACCCGATGTCCCTGCACCGCTTGGGGTAACCATCCGACCGTGGTCCCTTGCCTCCCCAGCATGCATGACATTAGGTCTCCGATCCAGCTTGGGACACAGAGCCTGGACCTGGAGCCACGCTCCGATTCAAATTTCGTAAGTTTTCATTCATGCCCTGAAGCACCTCTAACATCTGTGCCAAGAGATCATCGGAAGTATTCTGGCTCGTTTCTCTTCCTCTTTCAGCCATGCGTACCTGCACTCACGTACTTGTCAGTAGACTAATTTTATAACCAGACAAGCATCACATAAACACACAACCGTCAATGCTAACCAAGCAATTCAAGCACATAAAGATTACAAAGAAGCATGTAAGGCCATATCCTAGGCCGCAAGATTAACTATGCTCTGATACCATATTGTAACGACCCAAATTCTACCCTTGAAAATTTTTCATTTATTTTAATCCTTTCTTACATACAGTCGTCACCTTCATTAAAAACTCTAAAGTATATTTCTTTGAAAATACTCTTTACCCTATTATATTATCATACAAATTTATGTTGCGGAAAAACATAATTCATTCAGATAGCCTTTATCACATACGTCCAGTTATGGGTTTTCCAGAGTTATAACGTCCATAACTGCATGTCACCATATTATCCTAATCAGATTACATTTATCCCAAAATACTATCAAATCAACTACAATATCAAATAGCAATAAAGACAATCGAGTAAATAAACACAAAAACTTCCTAATTGAGCTTCATCCTCAAAATCCTTCATTTACCTACAATAGGATTATCATAAACAACACACAAAACAAAAGGGAGTAAGTCATTAGTTCAAAACTAACATCACACGATAATCCACATTTCAAATACAATTAAGCATTGATATAAATCATAACCACAAATAAATAAATGTAAACGTTCATATATTCTTTCTTTCATTTCCACGTTATTCATATTCGTCCTATAGTATATATATCCCATAATATATATTCTATAGCACGCCTACTACGTTCCTTCGAAACCTCATACTTCTCATCATTCATATCCACCCTATAGAATATATATCTCATACAATATACTCTATAGAATGCATACGACTTTCATTGTGACATTCTCAGTTCTCATCCTTCATATTCACCTTATAGAATATATATCCCATACTATATATCCTATAACATGCATATGACTTTCATTGTTCACATCTTCCACTTTATCATCCATATTCACCCTATAGAATATATATCTCATACTATATATCCTATAGCATGCATATTCGTTTATCTCAAATCTTTTTGTCTCATTGCTTATTCTCGCCATCAGGCTTACTCTTTACCTCCTCCGGTTCTACCACATCGGGTATGTAATTTCTCAATGATCCACTACCACTTCGGGTTGGCAATTTCCCTTAATGATCCACTACCACTTCGGGTAGGTCATATACAATACCACATAGGGCAAGTCATACACAATACCACATAGGGCAAGTCATACGCAATACCACATAGGGCAAGTCATACACAATACCACATAGGGCAAGTCATACGCAATACCACATAGGGCAAGTCATACACAATACCACATAGGGCAAGTCATACGCAATACCACATAGGGCAAGTCATACACAATACCACATAGGGCAAGTCATACACAATACCACATAGGGCAAGTCATACGCAATACCACATAGGGCAAGTCATACACAATACCACATAGGGCAAGTCATACACAATACCACATAGGGCAAGTCATACGCAATACCACATAGGGCAAGTCATACACAATACCACATAGGGCAAGTCATACGCAATACCACATAGGGCAAGTCATACACAATACCACATAGGGCAAGTCATACGCAATACCACATAGGGCAAGTCATACACAATACCACATAGGGCAAGTCATACACAATACCACATAGGGCAAGTCATACACAATACCACATAGGGCAAGTCATACACAATACCACATAGGGCAAGTCATACGCAATACCACATAGGGCAAGTCATACGCAATACCACATAGGGCAAGTCATACACAATACCACATAGGGCAAGTCATACGCAATACCACATAGGGCAAGTCATACACAATACTTCACTACCATTCCCAGTAGGATAACAATAACAGTCCACTACCACTCCGGGTAGGACACCATAACAGTCCGCTACCACTCCGGGTAGGACACAATAAACAGTTCACTACCACTCAGGGTAGGACACGATAAATAGTTCACTACCACTCCGGGTAGGACACAATGATAAACCACTACCTCCTCGGGTAGGGTAACAACCATAAACTTACCAACACGTTACCTCTTTCACATACCTCATTCACATAAGTGAGTATGAATTAGAGCCACTTATCCCTTACCTTGGTGAGCGTTGGGGATCGGTTCCGAGTAACTTTAAAAGTCTCCTCCGCGATTTCCTCCAACCTTAGGATCTTTCCTCATTTCCACCAATAACAACAATGTTAGTCATTTATTCCAAATATCACATAAACAACTTACTCTGCATCATTTAATCATACAAAATATTCAACCATCTAAAACATGCATAACATCTCATATTTCAATATTTCCAAAACTACTTCAATACAAGTTTCAAAATATCAAAGCATACATGTTCATCTCATATAACAACATCAAAGCCATTATCCACATCTAACATTTCATCTCTTTCTCTTTATACTCGTATTCTCATTTTTGGGGGTTTTTGGGGTTTTTCATGAATAATCCATAAAACTTTCCATTCATCAAATAACAACTCTAAACTAAGAGTTTACAAGATAAAAACAACATAAAAGGAACCATAACTCTAAAAGATGAGTTTCCATGGTTTCTCATGTTTTGAAAATAAATCCAACATACCCAAAACAAGTTAGAGAGGAAGAAAAAGAGTTAGTAACAAGAGGTTTACCTCTTCTCAAGCTCCAAGATGAGTCCTAAGGCTCTTTGCTCTTGAAAAGCTCTCATTTCTCTCTTCTCTTCGAAATTCTAACCCAAAAATGTGTTTAGGTTTCTGTTTTAAAGAGGTGTCGTCGGGTTGTAATCGATTACCAACATGGTGTAATCGATTACAACGTGAAAAATACGCATATCTGATGCTTTTAATAGGATGTAATCGATTACCAGAAGTGTGTAATCGATTACCAGAAGAGTGTAATCGATTACCAGAAGAGTGTAATCGATTACCAGCAGAGTGTAATCGATTACCAGCAGAGTGTAATCGATTACCAGCAGAGTGTAATCGATTACCAGCAGAGTGTAATCGATTACCAGCAGTGTGTAATCGATTACCAGAAGTGTGTAATCGATTACACTGTGTCAGATGCACATATCTGATGCTTTTAATACGATGTAATCGATTACCAGCAGAGTGTAATCGATTACACTGTGTCAACAGCCTAAAATTGCCATTTCTCGACGCGAGAATCCTCCAGTATAGTCCAGGATTTCACCCTCCCAGCTGATCCTTTTTCGCTCAGGCGAGAATCTCTCGATCAAGCGAGGCTTCCAGGACTGATACTATATTTTTAAAGATTAAAATTTGGGGTGTTACAACTTGAGCCAAAGTTTGCTACATTACTTGTGCCAAAGTCGCCACATTACTTGAGCCAAAGTCGCAAACCAATCATGATCGGCTAAAAACGATTTTTCTTTTCATTGACACTCCATCAATCCATAAACAGTAAATCCACGCCATCATTATTACAAACATACTCATATATGTTTATAATAAATATGTGGTTCACAACTGAATTCATCATCCACAACTAGAAAATCCACGCATTTTCTATCACAATGCATAAGTTAAAGACTTATCCTTACCTCAGTGAGTGTTGGGTTTGGTTCTTGGTAACTTCACAAGTTCCACCGACACCGCCTCCAACTTTAGGATCTTTCCTCATTCCCACCATATAACACAATGTTAGTCATTTATTCCAAATAACACATAATTAACTCATTTTGCATTTTTAACCACATAAGAGATTTAACACATGTTCAATGTTTCTAAACTACTTTCATTATAAGTTTACAAACATCTAAAACATACATATTCATCTTCTACCTCTAGTATTTTATCCATTTTCCTCTTTAACCACATTTTCCTTGGGGTTTTCATGAACCAACCCACAAACCCTTTCCATTCTTGAAATATTAACTCTAAACTAAGAGTTTACAAGAGAAAAACAACATAAAACGAACCATAACTCAAAAGGGAGAGTTTCCATGGTTTCTCATATTTTGAGAAGAGATCCAACATACCCAAAACAAGTTTTAAGGGGAAGAAGAGAGTTAGAATCAAGAGTTTTACCTCTTCTCATGCTCTTAGATGAGTATCAAAGCTCCTTGCCCTTGGAAAAGCTCTATTCTCCCACCTCTCTTCAATTTCTAACCGAAAAATGTGTTTGGGGTTTATCATTTAATGCAATATCGTCGAGTTCTCGCTTAAGCGAGCCCATTATCGCTCAAGCGAGGAAATCCCGCCCATTTTAAAACTCAGATCTGACCCTTTCGCCCAGGCGAGGCAGCTCTCGCTCAAGCGAGGATCTTACAGCCTCGACAAATCCAAAATGTCACTTTTCTTGCCTAGGCGAGACAATTCTCGCTCAGGCGAGACCATTCTCGCTCAAGCGAGGCAACTCTCACTTAGGCGAGAATCCTTCTGTATAGCCCAGTGTTCCACTCACCCGGGTGAGCCTCTCTCGCACAGGCGATATTCCCAGATAAAATCCTGGGAGGAACTCTGACTCTCTCGCTTGGGCGAGAACCTCTCGCTCAAGCGAAAATCTGGCAGTATGCCTTACTCTCTAGGGCTAATTCTCTAACTTAGGAAATATAAATCTAGGGTGTCACACCCCTTGAGTTTTAGTGAAATTACACAAATCACCTCTCACTTTTTTTGTCCTTACACGAACCACCCCTAATTTTGTACATATGTTACACTGGTTACCCCTGCATGATATAAAAGTGTAATATTTTAAACAAAAATCGTATGATATGTGTAATTAATTAAACAAAATATTGTATATTGTGTAGAGAAATTCAAATAATATAAGAGTCAATGCGTCTTCCTTATTTGGCTCGTTATAAGATAGTATAAAAGTTATTTAAACATTTTTTGAAATTATTAATGTATTTTTTAATGACACAAAAATAATAAAGAAACATTCACTTTTGTACTCAGATATAACATTTAAATTGATAAGGCAAAATTTAAATTTTAACAACAATATTTGTTGATAATAATAATTATGGCATGGAAAGAAGTTAGTTTATTACTAATTAGATATACATACCTTAATTAACAACAAAGAACAAGATGAAGAATAATTATTTTAGAAATTAAAAAATTAAATATATATATATATATATATATATATATATAACTGTGAGGAATGCATGTTAATTGGAAGAATGAATAAATAAAGACTTTTATTATAAATTGGAATATGAATAGAGATGTTAATGGGTCAGAATGGGCTCAAATAGAATATTACATAAACTCATCTTTATGCTTCATTTTTTACTCAGGTCTCCCGTTCTAATATCTACTAGATATACCACCTATGGATCCTTGGGTATCGAGAAGAACCACAGATATCCATAAATTGAAATGATTAAAAATAATAGCAAGTAATTTATACACATCTGTATTTGTTTCATACGATCTTATATGTTATTTAGACAATAACCAAGAGAAAAAATATAAAATTTAATTTAAAGTTTTAAACAAAACTTAATTTCACTATTAAATACAACTCATTTTAACTTAAACAAAGATTAAAAACAACTTCAACATTATGATGAAATATTTATTAAGATCTTTCCAGTTAACATAACATTACATCATAAAAGTGAATTAACAACATGATATCACAATTATGTTTATATATATATAAGAAGAAATAACGGGTCCGGGTATCCACTGTTTGGGTACCTTATTAGCCAGACCCAGACCAATCTAACATTGAGTCTTAAAATCGTGAATATCAATTACTCAAGTGTCCAAAACATGGACTCATACCCGATTTATTGCGGGTATTATTTACGGGTGCATACAGATCCGGGTACCCATTGCAATCCAAACAATTATGGTGCAGTGAATAATGTGTGGTTTATAATTTAGAAAAATGAAATAATAAAATGAAAAAGGTGCTAAATAGTAATTATGGGGTAATTATAATAAAGTAATAAAAGTTTTAGAATGTTTATATAAGATTAACATTTTGAGTAGGAATGGCAACAGGTGGGTTGAGTTTTTGCTTACCCAACCCCGAACCTGAAATTTAAAACCCGAACCTGAATTAAGTGAGGTTGAAAATAATAATATAATCCCTAAACCCGTTGGATTTCGGGTAACCCAAACCCAAAAAAAACCTGAACAAAACATATATATTTATATATAGATTATATATATATATATATATATATGTTAAAATTATATATATATATATATAGCTTTTATATATATATAAAATTTAAGTATATACGTTATATATATATATATATATATATATATTAATCGGGTTTGGGGTGGGTTCGGGGTAGGGTTTTAACAACACCAAACCCTAACCCGAATCTGAAATTTGAACTCGGGTAAAACCTAAACCCGATCACATTGGGTTTTTTCTGTTAAATTCGGGTTGGGTTCGGGCGAGTACCCGCGAGTTCAGTTTTCATTGTCACCCCTAATTTTGAGAGATGAGTGTCCACATACATTTTTAATTCATTAGAATTTTTATAATAGATTTATATAAATTTATTCTTAGTAAGATTATATAAATTTCAGTACACAACTACTTAGTATAATTTATTCATAAATTTTAATTTATAGATAATAAATATTATATTTTTATACTAATTATAAATATATTAAGAGTTTATTTAAAAATCAAACTAAATTCATTACCAAAATAAAAATTATATATAATTTAATGGAAGAAGTATCCGCCCAAAACATTTATTATTATTATTAATTTTGTTGACCTGCACTGCCGTACCCATCATCCCGCTATAATATCTTAATTACATTGAACAATTATCTCATTCGAATATATTCAACTGTAAATTATAATATATAACACAATTTATTACATTAAATATTTATTACATGTAGATTACATATTACAAACGATAAGACCTATCAACACAGTAGTACATATAAATCTAATATATTATATAATAAATGTAATATATAGGCATAATATATTATATAATATTATAAAAACCCATAAAATATATATCAAATCTTCAAAACTAAATTAAAAAAGAAGTCCTAATTCTGAAATCATATCTTGACTACATAACTATACTGAGAGAAAAATAAGAAATCATTAATTATATCATGATAGGTAGTTATTTTGGGTTTTACCTTTAATTATAATTTGCATTGAGTTATATGGTTTTTTTTTTGTAGAAATGAGAATATAGTGAGGGGAATAGGAAATCATTAATTACACCATGATGAGTAATTATTTTGAGTTTTTCCTTTATTAATAGTATTAAGGTATTAATAGTATAGATATATATATATATTATTTGTTAATGATATTCTTAAAAATGCATTGATGTTATTTACAATGAAATATGAAAATATAGTTTCATTTTCTGATTCTAATTAATGTCAGGATTGGAATGGTAAATAATATTTCTTAAAATAGTTAAGTTTTAAATGTTAGATACAATTTGTCCTATTTGGTTTTTTTAGTTTTTTATTTTATTTTTGCACCTATAGTCAAACTTATAAGGCAAGAGACTAAATATAGAATGGAAATGTGGAACAAAAATTCTTCAACTTTGAATTATCCTTTTCTCTTTTGATTATATATATTGAACATTTGCTTTCTTCCATGATTATGGCTTATCCCATATTTTTTCATGTAAGCTTTGTATGTGCCCCCCTCTTCATTATTCTTATAAGTTTCTCAACCATTCAAGTTGTTAATGGTGGATTCAGTGTTAAATTGATTCGCAAGAATTCATCCAATGCTACACATATCTTGGATATTGTACAATCTCCATTACATTCCAATCGTGCTAACCATGTAATAGAGATGTCTTTTGGAACTCCACCAACAAAATACTATGGTGTCATAGATACCGGAAGTGATCTTATTTGGACACAATGTGAACCGTGTACCCATTGCTTTCCACAGGAATATCCATATTTTGATCCACAAGAGTCTTCCACTTATACAAGTGTCTATTGTCAAGAAGATGAGTGCAATCAATTGGGTGGAAATTTTAAAAGATGTTCTGATCAGAATCAATGCAGTTACACTTATCTCTATGGAGATAATTCTATAACAGAAGGTTTGTTGTTCTACCGAAATCATATTTAAGTTGTCTTTGAGTCTCATTTTCTTATTACCTTTATATGGATATATTTAAAAATAACAAATAATTAATATTCATTTCAGTCCTTATAAAATCTCGTCTGTACTAATATGGTCAATAAAAAAGTAAAAGTTCAAACTAAAAATCAAAAATCTTAAAAGGTTACCAAAAACCTTAAAAAAATACCAATTGGACCAACATTTTATATTTTTTGATATACACAGACACTATTTATGGCCAAAGTGAGTATTTACTCATATACAAAAAGATACCAACATAAGTTTTTAAGACTTAAATTAAGATATTATATATAAAATATATATATGTTCAAAAAACTATCTTGTCGACTCAAAAAATACCTCTTGTAGAAGACACTCGTGATTATATAAGAAAACATATATAACAAGATACAAACAAACATATACTAAAACTACATTGAGAAAAAAAATGGCACAACATTTGATCCATATTTTGATGTAAATAAAATATTTTTCAGGTTTATTGGCATTGGATACAATTACGTTGGACTCAAGCACAGGTGGAGTTATTCCCCTTCAAAAAATGATTTTTGGTTGTGGGCATCATAATGAGGGGACCTTCCATGGTAAAATGATGGGTATAGTAGGTCTAGGAAGAGGGCCACTGTCCCTTATTTCTCAAATTGGTCCTTCATTTGGAGGTAGGAGATTTTCCCACTGCTTAGTCCCGTACGACACTGACTTTCTTATACCTAGTGTAATGTCTTTTGGTTCTGGCAGTGAAGTTGTTGGGGATGGTGTTGTTTCTACACCTTTGATTACAAAAGAATTTAAGCCATTCTATTATGTAACCTTACAAGGTATTAGTGTGGGAGATACCTATTTGTCCTTTGATAGTTCTTCAAAGGGTAATATAATTATTGATTCAGGGGTAACAATCAGTTATTTACCACAAAAATTTCACCAACAATTGTTTGATGAAGTGAAGAAGCAAGTTCCAATGGATCCCATAACGGATGACCCTCAAATAGGTAATAGACTTTGCTATAGAAGACAAACTAATCTTCAAGAGCCAATAATTACAACTCATTTTGAAGGTGCAGATATACAATTAACACCAATTCAAACCTTCTATCAAGCAAATGATGGTGTTTTTTGCTTTGGAATTGAAAGCATCGATAGTAATCTTGGATTTTATGGTAACCATTTACAAACAAATTATTTTGTTGGGTTTGATCTAGAAAGAGAAGTGGTCTCTTTCAAGGCAACAGATTGCACCAAATATTTGAGTTGAAAATAAAATCAGTTATACATTTTTATTTGTATACATAATAAAGTTGGTTATGGTTTACTAATTGATTCCCTTGTTAAACTTTGTTTTTACTATTTAATTCCAATAATAGGTCAACCCCTTCTATTTTTCTTCAAGTACATTTTTTTGGTGTAGGTACTATTCCTCGATAAGTTCTTTTAATTTGAACTATTGATCACTCCTTTATTCATAATAGATAAAAATGTATTCATAATAGATAAAAATATATGCACTACCGAGTTTGACATATTTTTATTGTATTATACATCATTCATTTTTAATCATTATTAACTCTTCAAAAAATAATACAATTCAATATTGAATGATATGTTGACTATGTATAAATATATATACAGACAGTACATAGATATTACATTTTATTTATAAATCACTCTTTTAACTATTAACATTAGAATTTTTAGGTTTACATTTTTTCTTTTCAATATTTATCTCTAACTTTCTCTTTCTCTTTTAAAATCCAAATTAGAAACCGATAGACAAAACACAAGGTATTATGTAATGCTACATTTTTTCTTAATCTCCAAAACATATACAAAACAACAAATCATTAATTACACCATGATAAGTAGTTATTTTGAATTTTTCCTTTATTAATAGTATTAAGATATTAATAGTATAGATATATATGTTATTTGTTAATGATATTCTTAAAAATGCATTGATGTTATTTACAATGAAATATGAAAATATAGTTTCATTTTCTGATTCTAATTAATGTCAGGATTGGAATGGTAAATAATATTTCTTAAAATAGTTAAGTTTTAAATGTTAGATACAATTTGTCCTATTTGATTTTTTTAGTTTTTTATTTTATTTTTGCACCTATAGTCAAACTTATAAGGCAAGAGACTAAATATAGAATGGAAATGTGGAAAGTTCTACAACTTTGAATTATCCTTCTCTCTTTTGATTATATATATTGAACATTTGCTTTCTTCCATGATTATGGCTTATCCCATATTTTTTTCATGTAAGCTTTGTATGTGTCCCGCTCTTCATTAATCTTATAAGTTTCTCAACCATTGAAGTCGTTAAAGGTGGATTCAGTGTTAAATTGATTAGCAAGAATTCATCCAATGCTACACATATCTTAGATATTGTACAATCTCCATTACATTCCAATCGTGTTAACTGTAAAGACCCAATTTATACCCTAAAATTTTCGTCCATTTATTGTTAAACATATAAATTCTAGTAACTACTTTCTCACTATCTATTCCCATGAATTACACCCTCGATATAATTAAAGTTCAATTTCAATAATGACAAATTAATCTACTAAAGTATTTTGGGATTCATAACCCATAAACTTCATATTTTTAATTTCAAAAGGAGGGCTCCGCCCCCGTATACATTTCAATCACACCTCAAGTCCCTAGAAATGGGGATACATGTCAAATAGTTCAAGAAATAGATACAAGTATTCCTATTACAACAATGTTCAGAAAACTAAACTAGGGCATCATTCGAATCCACTAATACTTAGCTTGACATGTACACCGATTATTACGAAATACAACATCAAGAAAACATAAGGGGGTAAGACATCAAGTTATATAATCAGTAATACATAATCGGAATAGGATAATTATAATACAAACATATACATATCCACGTCATTCTATCAGTAACATAATTCAACCGTTAAGGTACACTAAACTATCATTCTACCAATTACCAACCACGTTTAATAGTAATTATCCATTACCACATAGGGCAAGTCAACGCCACGAAGGCTAATCAATACCACATAGGGCAAGTCAACGCCACGAAGGCTATTCAATACCACATAGGGCAAGTCAACGCCACGAAGGCTATTCAATACCACATAGGGCAAGTCAACGCCACGAAGGCTATTCAATACCACATAGGGTAAGTCAACGCCACGAAAGCTATTCAATACCACATAGGGCAAGTCAATGCCACGAAGGCTATTCAATACCACAAAGGGCAAGTCAACGCCACGAAGGCTAATCAATACCACATAGGGCAAGTCAATGCACGAAGGCTATTCAATACCACATAGGGCAAGTCAATGCCTCGAAGGCTATTCAATACCACATAGGGCAAGTCAATGCCACGAAGGCTATTCAATACCACATAGGGCAAGTCAACGCCACGAAGGCTATTCAATACCACATAGGGCAAGTCAACGCTACGAAGGCTATTCAATACCACATAGGGTAAGTCAACGCCACGAAAGCTATTCAATACCACATAGGGCAAGTCAATGCCACGAAGGCTATTCAATACCACAAAGGGCAAGTCAACGCCACGAAGGCTAATCAATACCACATAGGGCAAGTCAATGCACGAAGGCTATTCAATACCACATAGGGCAAGTCAATGCCTCGAAGGCTATTCAATACCACATAGGGCAAGTCAATGCCACGAAGGCTATTCAATACCACATAGGGCAAGTCAACGCCACGAAGGCTATTCAATACCACATAGGGCAAGTCAATGCCACGAAGGCTATCCAATACCACATACCAAATAATAACTAGTTTACTCTATTATCATAACAAATATGCCAATACATTTACCTTTCCCATCAAATCATTAACTATGGAAACACGTCTCCCTTACCTTGGCATGTGTTGGCGTTTGACGGCTTGTTTGAATTTACTCCGCTCCCTCCAACCTTAGGGTCTTTACCCATTCACACACACACAAAAACAACATCAATAACATATTCGTAACATCACATTATAACTCATTTTATATGTTTCTACCATAAATTAATTCATACTCCGAAAACTCTCGAAACTATCTCTATCGAGACTCCCATATGCATTCATAAACATTTAACCCCTCATTCCACATCACAAATCATAAACCACAACCCAACTTACCATTTTCCAACCCATTTTCTTCACCATTTCATTTCTAGGTTTTGGGGTTTCTTAATATCAATATTTTTCAACTATCATTTCCAAATAGACACTCTATATTATGAGTTTTCGAGAAAGAAGTTAACTAAAACGAACTACTACACCAATGGAGAGAGTTGAGTCGTTTTCCAACTCAAAGAGAAGAGACCCCAACAATTTTAATGAGTTTCTAAGTAAGGAGAAGTGTTAAAATCAAGAGGTTTACCTCTTCTCTAGCTTCACGTAGTCTTTATGCGAGCTCTAGCCAAGAAAATCGATTCCTCTTCTCCTTTCTCTCAAAAACTCCCCCCATTTTCGTGTTTGGGGCTCTATTTTAGGTTTCAGGATTTTAGATTCTCGCCCAAGCGAGAATACTTCGCCCAGGCGAGAGATCCCGCCTTTTTACATTTTCAAACACTGATGCTCTCGCTCAAGCGAGAGATTCTCGCTCAAGCGAGAATCCCACAGTGTCAACACACTCCCTCTCGCCCAGGCGAGCTATCTCGCCCAAGCGAGGCTCCCATATAAAATTATGGGAGAAATACTGGTGCTCTCGCCCAAGCGAGAGATTCTCGCTCAAGCGAGAATCAGTCAGTAGCTCCTAGACTGACTGAGTTTCACCATGTTCCAATTATCAAACTTTTAGGGGGTTACAATCCTCCCCCTCTTAGAGGAATTTTCGTCCGCGAAAATCAAACATACCTTTATTCGAACAAATGCGGGTAGTCCTCCACCATGTCACGTTCTACCTCCCAAGTTGCATCCCCTTCATCGACTCGACTCCATAATACTTTCACCAAGGGAATTTCCTTTCCCCTTAACTTCTTAAAACTCTTGTCCATGATCCTCACAGGCAAAGTTCTAAAAGTCAGATTATCCTTAAGCTCTATTTGATCCGACTCAACTACATGAGATGGATCTCAAACATATTTCCTCAGTTGAGACACATGAAATACGTTGTGGAGATTTGATAACAAAGGGGGTAGGGCAATCCGATAGGCGACCGGTCCAATTCGCTCCAATATTTGATATGGTCCAATGAATCTTCGGGTAAGCTTATGGGACTTCAACACCCTCCCTATTCCAGTAGTCGGGACTACTCTCATGAATACATGATCTCCTTCATTGAACTCGAGTGGTTTCCGCCTCTGGTCATAATAACTCTTTTGCCGACTTTGTGCTACCTTCATGTTCTCCCTCACCCTCTTTATCTTTTTAGTTGTCTCCCGAACCAGTTCGGGTCCCAATACCAAGTTTTCTCCCCTCAAACCAACTCATCGGAGTTCTGCACTTCCTCCCAAACAAGGCCTCATAGGGTGCCATCCTTATACTTAAATGGAAACTGTTGTTGTACGTGAATTCGATCAGGGGTAGCATGCCATCCCAACTCCCAGGTTGTTCTAGAACATAGGCTCTCAGAAGGTCTTCCAACGATTGTATGGTCCTTTCTGATTGCCCGTCCGTTTGTGGATGATAGGCGGAGCTCATTTTCAACTTAGTCCCCAAAGCGGATTGCAAACTAGTCCAAAATTTCGAAGTGAAACGAGGATCTCTATCTGATACAATGCTTTCGGGTATACCATGTAGCCGAACTACCTCCCGGATATACAATTTTGTCAGTCGTTCCATAGAATACCTCATATTCATCGGGAAGAAGTGAGCGGACTTAGTTAGCCGATCCACTATTACCCATATTGAGTCATACCCCTTCCGAGTTCTAGGAAAACCCGACACAAAGTCCATTGAAATACTATCCCACTTCCATATAGGAATTTCCAGAGATTGTAACTCTCCCGCTGGCCGTTGATGTTCAATCTTGGCTTTCTGGCATACGAGACAACTCGAGACATACACAACTACATCTCTTTTTAACCCAGACCACCAAAACAGCTTTTTCAGATCTTGGTACATCTTCGTAGTTCCCGGGTGAAAATTCATTTTACTCTTGTGCGACTCCTCCAGAATACTCTTTCTCAATTCCGCGTCCTGAGGCACACACACCCTTCCTTTATATCTCAACATCCCACTGGAATCGGATTCAAAATTCGTCTCCTTCCCACGAGTCATTAGGTCGCGCTTGGCTCCCAACTCAAGATCGTCAATTTGTAACTTCCTAATATGGTCAAACAACTCGTTAGTCACCTTGAGCATTCCCAAAATTGCACTTTGAGGTTTCAATTGAACAGCTAAATTCATATCCCGTAACTCCTCAATTAATTTCTCCTCGCGGATCATCAGGGAGGACACATGTAATGATTTTCGACTCAAAGCATCAGCCACCACATTGGCTTTCCCAGGATGATATTTTAAGTTAAAATCATAGTCCTTCAAGAACTCCATCCATCTCCTTTGTCTCATATTCAATTCCTTATGGTCGAAAAGGTATTTAAGACTCTTATGATCACTGAACACTTAAAACCTCATACCATAAAGATGATGTCTCCAAATCTTCAGCGCAAATACCACGGCCGTTAACTCCAAGTAATGAATAGGGTAGTTCTGTTCATGTGATCTCAACTGTCGTGAAGCGTAGGCAACAACTTTTCCTTCCTGCATCAAGACACAACCTAAACCCTGCTTGGAAGCATCACAGTTCACGCTGAAGTCACGATCATTACACGGAAGAGCCAACACAGGTGCCGTAGTCAACCTTCGCTTCAACTCTTGGAAGCTTTCCTCACATCGAGTTGTCCATACATATGGTTCTCCTTTTCTGGTTAACTTCGTTAGCGGTAATGCTAACTTTGAAAACCCTTTTATAAACTTCCGGTAATAACCTACCAATCCCAGAAAGCTCCTGATCTCCGTAACCGACTTCGGCACTACCCATTCCATAACAGCTTCGACTTTAGAGGGATCTACTGCCACTCCTTCTAGGGATATCACATGCCCAAGAAAATTCACAGACTCCAGCCAAAAGTCGCATTTGGATAGCTTTGCATACAGTTGATTACTCTTTAGAACCCCAAGGACGATTTTTAGGTGTCCTGCATGTTCTTCTCGGCTCTTGGAGTAAACTAAAATGTCATCAATAAATACCACTACGAATGAATCCAAGTATGGGTGAAAAATCCGATTCATGTAGTCGGTAAATATTGCCGGTGCATTGGTCACTCCGAAGGTCATCACCAAGTATTCAAAATGTCCATACCTAGTCCTGAAGGCCATCTTAGGAATATCCTCAGATTTCACTTTGAGTTGGTGGTAACCAGATCGGAGATCAATCTTAGAAAATACCATAACTCCTCTTAACTGGTCCATCAAGTCATCAATCCTTGGCAACAAATACTTATTTTTAACGGTGACCTTGTTCAACTGTCTGTAGTCGGTGCATAACCTCATACTCCCATCTTTCTTCTTGACCAACAAGACCGGTGCACCCCACGGAGAAACAGTAGGACGAATGAACTTTTTCGCCAACAATTATTCAATTTGCTTTTTCAGCTCAGCTAACTCTAAGGGTGCCATTCTATAAGGGGCTATAGAAATGGGTCCCGTCCCTGGTATTATATCGATAGAGAATTCAACTTCTCTCACTGGAGGTAAATCCGGAATATCTCCAGGAAATACTTCGGGAAAGTCACATACTATCGGTATGTCTTTGACTCTGGGTTTCTCGTTAACTTCCATTGATGCCAGTAACATAAACACTGCTCCCCCTTCTTTAATGGAAGTACAGACTCTCTTAACTGACACTGGTTCCAAACAGCTAGACTTATCCGAAGACTCATACTGATCCCCGAACACTACAGTCTTATCGGCACAATTGAGCATCACTCGATTGGCCGACAACCAGTCCATTCCCAGAATTATATCTAATTGAGTCAAGGGTAGACAGATTAAATCTACGGTAAACATCCTACCATTGACTTCTACCGGACACTGAGATGTACAAGTTGACACCACCACCGATGCACTAGTAGGGGTGGACACAACTAAGTCAAAGGGCAACAACTCAGTCGATAACCCCAGTCGTTCTACAGAATCAATAGATATAAAAGAGTGTGTTGCTCCCGAGTCGAACAACACTAAAAGTGGAATACCTGTCACCATACAATTTCCATAATTCATTCAAATAGCATTTACCACATACAACCAGTTATGGGTCTCCCCAAGTTATAAAGCCCATAACTACACATATCCATATTAATCTCAACGGATTTACAATCATCCCATATTGTTATCAAATCAACTACCATATCAAATAACAATAAAGACAATCGAGTAAATGAACACAAAAGCTTCCTAATCAATCGTCATCCTCAAAATCCTTCATTTACCTACAATGGGGTTATCATAAACAACACACAAAACAAAAGGGAGTAAGTCATTAGTTCAAAACTATCATCACGTGATAACCCACATTCAAATACAATTAAGCTTTAATATAATTCATAAACACACATACGGAATTGAAAACATTCAATATCTTCCTTTAATTTCCAATTTACTCATATTCATCCTATAGTATATATATCCCATAATATATATTCTATAGTATGCATATTACGTTTGTTTGGAACATCTTCTGTCCCGTTATTCATATCCACCCTATAACATATATATATCCCATAATATATATATATATCCTATAGCATGTATATTACTTTCTTTCTCCACATCTTCTTTTTTATCGCTCATATTCACCCTATAGAACATATATCCCATACTATATATTCTATAGCATGCATATGACTTTCATTGCAACCTTCTCATTTCTCATCATTCATATTCCAATTGCACGTTTACCTTCTCATTACCACTTGGGGCAAGTCATATACAATACTACATAGGGCAAGTCATACACAATACAACATAGGGCAAGTCATAAGAAATACCACATAGGGCAAGTCATGCGCAATACCACATAGGGCAAGTCATGCGCAATACCACATAGGGCAAGTCATGCGCAATACCACATAGGGCAAGTCATGCGCAATACCACATAGGGCAAGTCATGCGCAATACCACATAGGGCAAGTCATATGCAATACCACATAGGGCAAGTCATACGCAATACCACATAGGGCAAGTCATACGCAATAGCACATAGGGAAAGTCATACGCAATAGCACATAGGGCAAGTCATACACAATACCACATAGGGCAAGTCATACACAATACCACATAGGGCAAGTCATACACAATACCACATAGGGCAAGTCATACACAATACCACATAGGGCAAGTCATACACAATACCACATAGGGCAAGTCATACACAATACCACATAGGGCAAGTCATACACAATACCACATAGGGCAAGTCATACACAATACCACATAGGGCAAGTCATACGCAATACCATATAGGGCAAGCCAACGCCACGAAGGCTATCCAATACCACATAGGGCAAGTCAACGCCACGAAGGCTATCCAATACCACATAGGGCAAGTCAATGCCACAAAGGCTATCCAATACCACATATCAAATGATAACCAGTTTACTCTATTATCATAACAATAATGCCAATACATTTACCTTTTCCATCAAATCATTAACTATGGAAACACGTCTCCCTTACAAACCTTTTACCTCTTTCACATACCTCATTCATATCAATGAGTATGAATTAGAGCCACTTATCCCTTACCTCGGTGAGCGTTGGAGATCGGTTCCAGTAACTTTAAAAGTCTCATCCGCGATTTCCTCCAACCTTAGGATCTTTCCTCATTATCACCAATAACAACGATGTCAGACGTTTATTCAAAATAACACAAAATAACTCGTATTTCATCATCAAATACACAAGGGATTCATGTATTCTCAATATTTCCAAAACTACTTCAATTCAAGTTTCCAAATATCAAAACATACATGTTTATCTAATATATCAACATCAAAACACAAACTCATCATCCACATCTAACATTTTTGGGGTTTTTCATTAATAACCCACAAAACTTTTCCATTCATCAAATATCAACTCCAACTCAAGAGTTTACAAGAGAAAAACAACATAAAACGAACCATAACTCTAAAGAATGAGTTTCCATGGTTTCTCATGTTTTGAAAATAAATCCAACATACCAAAAACAAGTTAGAGAGGAAGAAGAAGAGTTAGGAACAAGAGGTTTACCTCTTCTCAAGCTCTAAGATGAGTCCTAAGGCTCTTTGCTCTTGAAAAGCTCTCTTCTCTCTCTTCTCTTCAAAGTTCTAACCCTAAAATGTGTTCTGGTTATGCAAAGACTAAGTTGTAAATTACGCATTTGGTATAAACATATATGGGTGTGTTTATATTAAAGAAGGCGTAGATTTACGGAAAAGGAAAATGTGGGTATTTTCTGGTTATGAAATGATTGAGTTGTGAATTACGCATTTAGTATGAGCATATATGGGTGTGTTTATACTAAAGTAGGTGTAGATTTACGGAAGATGGAAAAGGTGTGTGTTTTCTGGCCATGCAATAATTATATTGTAAATCACGTATTTAGTATAAACATATATGGGTGTGTTTATACTAAAGATGGCGTGGATTTACGGGAAATGATTGATGGTGAATTCGATGAAAAGAAAATATATTTTTAGCCGACCATGAATGGTTAGCGACTCTGGCTTGAGTATATAAGCAAAACTCTAGCTTGAGTATATAAGCAAAACTCTGGCTTGAGTATATAAGCAAAACTTTGGCTTGAGTATATAAGCAAAACTCTGGCTTGAGTATATAAGCAAAACTCTAGCTTGAGTATAGAAGCGCGATTTGTTTTAAGAAAAATGAGAATCTGCTTTTAGCTAACCCTAAGGGGTGTAGCGACTTTGGCTCAAGTTATGCTGCAAGATAAAATGAATTTCGAAAATGGTTTACTAACCTTTTTTTTAATGTGGATTATCTTATAATGACGTTTATTGAATTAACGACTTACTCCTTTGTGTTTGTGTTTCGTCATTGATAATCCCATTGCAGATGAACAGGTAACCTGAGGTGGTCTTATTTTTGGAAGCTTAGGAGCTGTATATTTTTGGATTTCAATTATTAGCACTATTTTGTACATGAGTGTTGATTGAATTACTTGAAATATTTTGTAACTATGGATATATGACTTATACGAATAATTGTAATTCCGCACATACGTAGTTGTGGGTATTTTGGAAACCCATAGCTAGTTGTAGGCGGTAGACATTAGGGTGTAATTGAATGAATTATGTTTTTCCGCAATATAAATCGTATGGTAATATCTTATGTTAAAAAGTGTTTAAGGAGTGATAATTGAGAAACCAAAGTAGTATGATGACGGTATGCATGAAAGGATTAAAATAAAAGAAAAATTTTCAAGGGTAGAATTTTGGGTGCTTACAAATTTCACCTTAAATGTCTCATATGAAACCAGCTGTCCCTCTACCTCCATTTGGCGTCGAGTGAATTCCCACCAATTCTCGACCTCCGTCACCAACATGTAGGTGGCATAAGCCAACTTCTGAGCCTTCGTACAATTCATTGCTCTGAAGATCCGCTCCACCCCTTGGACCCACTCGATGGCAGCTTCGGGAGCAAATCCCCCATGGAACTGGCTGTGATTTCTCCTACAGAACTCATCTAGCCCTCGATATTCTATTGGCCCAGGTGGAACTAGTGGGTGCGAACTCGGACTTGACGTCGGGTTCTGGTTCAGATTGTGCAAGTTCTCATTGACTTACTGCAATGCCGCCACCATTTGTGCCAACAAATCGTTCGGGACATTCTAACTCGTCCCTCTTCCTCTTCCTCTTCCTTCTCCAGCCATGGGTACCTGTACTCACTCACTGGTTAGAAATAACTTTTTGCGTAATAACAATGCACAGAACCACTTAACAATTAGCACAATTCAAACAACCTCAACACATAAAGATTTCAAAGAAGCATGTAAGGCCATATCCTAGGTCGCAGGATTAACTATGCTCTGATACCATATTGTAAGGACCCAAATTCTACCCTTGAAATTTTTTCCTTATTCAATACAATTCTATGCATTTAACAATAAATCATAATTACCGAGTAACTAAATTTATTTGAAAGATCTCACTTCTCCCTCACACCCGATCTATGAACCAAAAGTAACATACAACATCCGATAGCAGAAAAACATAATTCATTAATATAACCTAGTAACGGTCGCATACAATTAGCTATGGGTTTCCAAAACACCTAGAGCTACCTATATTCCGAGTTACTAGTTCCCATGTTTAATTCCATGTACGACAATCAAGTTTATAATTACAAAATAATTAGTTCAAGTACAACCAATATGATTACAAAAGAATGGGTAAGAGACATCAAAATAAAAGTCTCTAATTTCCTAATCAAAAACACCCATACTCCTTCCTCCTACCTGCAATGGGATTAACATTGACAATACACCAGGAAAACACAAAGGAATAAGTCGTTAACTCATTAAATATCAATGTAAGATAATCCACATTTAATAAAGCTAAATAAACGGTTTAAAATCAAGTTTGCTTAAAATCCAATTTCATCGTTCATACTTTTGAAAACCATGCTACATAACTTGAGTCAAAGTTTGCTACATTGCTTGAGCCAAAGCTTGCTACATTACTTGAGTCAAAGTTTGCTACATTACTTGAGCCAAAGCATGCTACATTGCTTGAGCCAAAGCTTGCTACATTACTTGAGCCAAAGTCGCTAACCAATCATGGTCGGCTAAAAATGAGTTTTATTTCCATTGGCACTCCACCAATACTTTTTCACGAGTTTTATTTTCATTGGCACTCCACCAATACAAAAACAGTAAATGCACCCGACATCTTTACAAACATAAACATATGCTTATAACTACAAAGTGATTTACGAATCATTTTATTATTCCGAGTTTTATTTCCATTGGCAGTTCACCAATACATATACGGTAAATCCACTCCTCGTTGTTACAAACATACCCATATATGTTTATAACAACTAAGTGATTTACGCTCCATTGTATTATTCCGAGTATTATTTTCATTGGTACTCCACCAATACATATATGGTAAATCCACTCCCTGTTGTTACAAACATACCCATATATGTTTATAACAACTAAGTGATTTACGCTTCATTTCGTCAATCACATCAGAAAATCCACACATTTTCTATTACAGTGCATAAGTTAAAGACTTATCCTTACCTCGGTGAGTGTTGGGTTTGGGTTCTTGGTAACTCCTCAAGTTCCACTGACACCGCCTCCAACCTTAGGATCTTTCCTCATCTCACCATATAACACAAGGTTAGTCACTTATACCAAATATCACATAAACAACTTATATTGCATTATTTAACCATACAAGATATTCATCGTATTTTCAACATTAGAAAGTAAACTCATCTTCTACCTCTAGAATTTTAACCATTTTCCATTTTAACCACATTTTCTCTTTAGGGTTTTGGGGTTTTCATGACTAACCCCACACACCCTCTCATTTCTTGAAATACTAACTTTATACCAAGAGTTTACAAGGTTAAACCACATAAAATGAACCATAACTCAAAAGGATGAGTTTCCATGGTTTCTCTCACTTTGAGAAGAGATCCATAACACCAAAAATGGGTTTTCAAGAGAAGAAAAGAGTTAGAATAGAGAGTTTTACCTCTTCTCAAGCTCTTGAACAAGAATCAAAGCTCTTAGACCTTGGGAATTCTTTCTTCTCTCACCTCTCTTCAATTCTTAACCAAAAAATGTATTTGGGGTTTCCCTCATTTAATGCTCTCGTCGGGTTCTCGCTTAAATGAGCTTATTCTCGCTCAAGCGAGAAAATCCCGCCCTTTTAAAAACTCAGATCTGACCCTCTTGCTCAAGCGAGGGATTCTCGCTCAAGCGAGAATCTCACAGTATCCACAGCCCAAAATTCTATTTCTCGCCCAGGTGAGACAACTCTCGCTCAGGCGAGAATCTTCCAGTATAGCCCAGTATTTCACCCTCCTAGGTGAGTCTCTCTCTCGCTCAAGCGAGAATCTCTCGCTCAAGCGAGGATCTCAGGGTGTTACAGGCGGCATCTAAGGTGACTCCTCACAAACACTTTGGGCCTCAACGAAACTTCTCACATGGCAAAGGGAAGGGAAATGCGTTTCAAGAGGAACAGAAGCCTTACTCTCCTCCTATGGGTAATCGGGGTTACTTTCCTCCTTGCTACATCGCTTGACCCAAAGCTTGCTACATCGCTTGAGCCAAATATTGCTACATCGCTTGAGCCAAAGCTTGCTACATCGCTTGAACCAAAGCTTGCTACATCGCTTGAGAGAAAGCTTGCTACATCACTTGAGCCAAAGCTTGCTACATCGCTTGAGCCAAAGCTTGCAATATTACTTGAGCCAAAGTCGCTATACACTCATGATCAGCTTAAAACGAGTTTTCTTTTCATTGACACTCCTTCAATTTATAAACAGTAAACCCACATCATCCTTATTACAAACATACATATATGCTTATAATAATTAAGTGGTTCACAACTCAATTCATGATACACAACTAGAAAATCCACGCATTTTCTATCACAGTGCATAAGTTAAGACTTATCTTTACCTCGGTGAATGTTAAGTTTGGTTATTGGCAACTTCGCAAGTTCCACCGACACTGCCTCCAACTTTAGGATATTTCCTCATTCCCACCATATAAGACAATGTTAGTCATTTATTCCAAATATCACATAAACAACTTATATTGCATTATTTAACCATACAAGATATTCATCATATTTTCAATGTTTCTAAACTACTTTCATCATAAGTTTACAACCATCTAAAACATACATATTCATCTCATATTTCAACATTAGAATGTAAACTCATCTTCTACCTCTAGCATTTTACCCATTTTCTACTTTAGGGTTTTGGGGTTTTCATGAATCAACCCACAAACTCTTTCCATTCTCGAAATACTAACTCCAAACCAAGAGTTTACAAGAGAAAAACACATAAAATGAACCATAACTCAAAAGGGTGAGTTTCCATGGTTTCTCATATTTTGATAAGAGATCCAACATACCAAAAATGAGTTTCAAAGGGAAGAAGAGAGTTGGAATCAAGAGTTTTACCTCTTCTCAGGCTCTTGGGCGAGAATCAAAGCTCCTTAACCTTGGAAATGCTCTCTTCTCTCACCTCTCTTCAAATCTTAACCCTAAAATGTGTTTGGGGTTTTTCTCATTTAATACACTCGTCGGGTTCTCGCTTAAGCGATCTCATTCTCGCTCAAGCGAGAAAATCCCGCCCATTTTAAAAACTCAGATCTGACCCTCTCGCCCAGGCGAGGGAACTCTCGCCCAGGCGAGACATCTCTCGCTCAAGTGAGGATCCTCTCGCTTAAGCGAGAATCTTACAGCCTCGATAGGTCCAAAATATCGCTTTTATCTCCTAGGCGAGCCAACTCTAGCTCAAGCGAGACCACTCTTGCTCAAGCGAGCCAATTCTCGCTCAGGCGAGCCAATTCTCGCTCATGCGAGCCAATTCTCGCTCAGGCAAGCCAATTCTCGCTCAGGCGAGAATCCTTCCATATAGCCCAGGATTTCACCCTTCCAGTTGAGCATTTCAAGCCTATGTGAGCCAACTCTCGCTCAGGCGAGACCACTCTCGCTCAAGCGAGCCAACCCTCACTCAGGCGAGAATCTTTCAGTATAGCCCAGGATTTGACCCTCATAGGTGAGCCTTTCTCGCCCACGCGAGAATCCCTCACTCAAATGAGAATCCCATGACTGATACTTTAATTTTAAAGACTTAAAATTAGGGTGTTACACCTTGTTGGTATTTTTCTCTCTTTTATTTATATATATTTAACGTTTGCTTTCTTTCATATATGATTATGGGTTATCCCATATTATTTCATCTAACCTTTCTATTTTCCTCTTCATTGTTATTATAAATTTCGCATTATGTAATTGTTAAAGATAGGTTCAATGTTAAGTTTGTTCGCAATTAAATACTATATTTTCATAATAATTATATATTAAAAATTATATTAAGTTTCAAAAATCAAACTAAATTCCTAGCCAAAATTAGTGTTGTGAGAACTGGACGAGACACGACTGACCGAACTTTAAAGCAGCTTTGGTTCACAATGTTAATTGAATGAGTGATTGAGTAGCGTTGAACTGGGAAAATTCTAGTCTGACCATGTTTAACTTGGTTAAACGAGAATAATTCGGTGAGTGCACGAAACGGTTTACTTAAAATTAATAAAAATGGAAGATTACTCTAATCTTTTGTTTTACTTAAATCCAAAAAAGATAGAGATATGTTACGTCAATATAATTATTAATTATATAAAATTTTACATTTATATATAATTATATATTTATAGATAAAAAATATTAATTATATTCGAAATCATTCAATATGACTAATCGGTTTAATCGTTTAAACTAATTAAACTTAATAAGGAATATCGATTTAATGTTTGTCTCGGTTTCAGATTGGCCTAAACAAAAAATATATTTAAAATTTAATTGGAGAAGTATCTGTATAAACTACTTTTTAATGTTGTTAATTAATGAAATTATCAAAACTACAATAATGTTATTTTGAATGAGAATGAGAAATGATAGTTTCATTTTAAGATGCTATTTAATATTAAGGATGGAATGGTAAATATTTTTTCTTAAAATCGTTAATTTTTAAATTTGAAGTATATCTCTGAAATTTGAATTTTATTAATTTACTTTTGCACCTAAAGTTTCCCTAAACTAAGGGTACCTACATTTTACTTAAACCCAATGTTGTGAGGTATTGACTAGATACTCTGACTGGTATGATTGCTAACAGAACTTGAAAGTACGTAGTTCAGATTTGTAGTCTTAATCGAATGAAGCGTTGAACCACTTTGAATTAAATAAATTTTAGACTGACCGTGTTAGACTCGATTAAATCGGAAAATAAACCAGACAATTCACTTAAAATTAGAAAAATGGAATACTACTGTACTATTTTGATTTATTTTTGTAGTCTTAACCGAATAAAGCGTTGAACCGCTTTGAATTAAATAAATTTTAGACTAACCGTGTTAGACTCGATTAAACCGGAAAATAAACCAGACAATTCACTTAAAATTAGAAAAATGGAATACTACTGTACTATTTTGATTTATTTAAGTCCAGAAAAACGGAGATATGATACTTCAATATAAATATACACAATTACAAATTATATAATATTTTATATTTATATATAATTATATATTAAAAAATAATTATTAATTATATATGAAATCATATATTCAGAATTTCAAGACCATACAATTTAAGCGTATATGTCGGTTATACTTAATACGAGACTTCTTCCAGTTTGATATCCGATTTGAATTTCACAACATTGCTTAAACCTTGTGAAATCCATAAGATAAAAATTTAGAATATATGAAATTGATTAATATTGGACAATCTCCTAGTTGATTATCAAGTTAAAATTATTAAAAAGTTGAAACAAATATTATACTCTTACAAGGTTTTAAATGTAAAAATAGACATTTTATATATCCATTTGTTAATTTTCTTATGGTTTATCTATTCTGAAGTATATTTCATGACTTCAACTAATGTATATAATCTCATTCCTTTTCAATAATTCTAGTAAATCCAATCAAATAAAATGTTACCAAAATTGTTTTTTATTTTCTAGAATTTGATTTGATAATATAATTGGTTTAACATTATTGTATAGTCTGCATTATTTTATCATATACTTAAGATTCCCCAATTTTATCTTGTCATTTAAAATTTAAGAACAAAATCAGTCCAGAATTAAAAAAGTCCAACTTATTAGGCAAAATTAAAAATATATATATATATATAATTTAATTGGAGAAGTATCCGTGTAAAACATTTATTATTATTATTATTATTAGTTAATGACTTCAACTAATCTACATAATCTCACTCCTTTTTAACAATTCTAGTTGGTTTAACATTATTGTATAGTCTGCATTATTTTATCATATATTTTAAGATTCCCCAATTTTATTTTTTCATTTTAAATTTAAGAACAAATTCAGTTCAGAATTAAAAAAGTCCAACTTATTAGGCAAAAATAAAATATATATATAATTTAATTGGAGAAGTATCCGTGTAAAAAATTTATTATTATTATTATTAGTTAATGAATTTTTAAAAGGACAAAACTTAGGTAAAGTACCATAGGTGCTAGTGGTACATGTGATCTATTAGAGGATGACATATGTACATTTTTGTTTACTTTCAAGGTCAAAAAATGTTTGATTGTAAATCTAATAAATGTTTATTCCTTGAAAGTAAACAAAAATGTTCACGTGTCATCCTCTAATAGGTTACATTTACCACTAACACCTATAATACTTTACCTAAGTTTTATCCGTATTGATGTTATTTCGAATAAAATCGAGAAATGATATTTTCATTTTTTGATTCTAATTAATATCAGGATTGGAATGGTAAATATTTTTCTTAAAATAGTTAAGTTTTAAATGTTAAGTACAATTTGTCCTATTTGAATTTTTTTAGTATTTTATTTTATTTTTGCACCTAAAGTCCAACATATAAGGCAAGAGAATAAATATAGAATGGAAATGTGGAACAAAAATTCTTCAACTTTGAATTTTCCTTCTCTCTTTTAATTATATATATTGAACATTTGCTTTCTTACTTTCATATAGGTTAAAAATGACCAATTGGACCTACATTTTATATTTTTTGATACACACAGAAATTTTGAATGCCCAAAGTGAGTATTTACTCATATACAAAAAGATATCAACATAAGTCTTTCCAGACTTAGATTCAAATCTTATGTATGAAAAACAAATACATATGTTTAAAAAACTATCTTATCGAATCAAACAAAATTGCCTCTTGTGGAAGAAACTCGTGATTATATAAAATAACATATATAAAAAGATACAAACAAACATACCACTAAAACTATATTGAGAAAACAAATGGAACAACATTAGATCCCTATTTTGATGTAAATAAAATATTTTTCAGGTTTATTAGCATTGGAAACAATTATGTTGGACTCAAGCACAGGTGTTGTTATTCCTATTCAATATATGACTTTTGGTTGTGGGCATCATAATGAGGGGAGCTTCAATGGTAAAACAGTGAGTATAGTAGGTCTAGGAAGAGGGTCATTGTCCTTTATTTCTCAAATTAGTTCTTCTGTTGGAGGTAGGAAATTTTCCCATTGCTTAGTCCCATACTACACTAACTTTCTTATACCTAGTGTAATATCTTTTGGTTCTGGAAGTGAAGTTGTTGGGGATGGTGTGGTTTCTACACCTTTGATTATAAAATAATTTAAGCCATTCTATTATATAACCTTACAAGGTATTAGTGT
The DNA here is from genome assembly GCA_009771035.1 of Lupinus albus. Classification (NCBI taxonomy): domain Eukaryota; kingdom Viridiplantae; phylum Streptophyta; class Magnoliopsida; order Fabales; family Fabaceae; genus Lupinus; species Lupinus albus. Next base: position 12,795,436 of record CM019999.1, read on the forward strand.
GGGAGATACCTATTTGTCCTTAGATAGTTCTTCAAAGGGTAAAATAATCATTGATTCAGGGACAACATTAACGGATGACCCTCAAATAGGTAATAGACTTTGTTACAGAAGACAAAGTAATTTTCAAGAGCTAATAACTACAACTCATTTTGAAGGTGCAAATATACAATTAACACCAATTCAAACCTTCTATCAAGGAAAAGATAGTGTTTTTGCCTTGGATTTAAAAACATAGATAATGATGTTGGATTTTATGGTAACCAAGCATAAACATATTATTTGATTGGGTTTGATCTCGAAAGAGAAGTGGTCTCTTTCAAGGCAACAGATTGCACCAGATATCTGAGTTCAGTATAAAATCATTTATAATTTTTAATTGTATACATAATAAAGTTGGTTATGGTTTTCCTAATTGATTCCCTTGCTAAACATTTTTTATTACTATTTCATTCCAATAATAGGTCAACCACTTTTATTTTTCTTCAAGTACATTTTTTGATGTAGGTACTATTCCTCCATAAGTTCTTTTAATTTGAACTCTTGACCACTCCTTTATTCATAAGAGTACATTGTATTATACATCATTCATTTTTAATCATTATTAACTCTCCAAAATAATACAATTGAATATTGGATGATATACTAACTATTCATAAATTATTATACTAACAGTAAATAGATATTACACTTCATTTATAAATCACTCTTTTATCTATTAACAATATAATTTTTAGATCCATGTTTTTTCTTCTCAATTTTAAAATCCAAATTAGAAAAGTATAGACAAAACACATGGTATTATGTCATGCTAAATTTTTTCTTAATCTCCAAAATATATATAAAAAACAAAATATATAATTGATTGATTTTTTTTCCAAGTTGAAAATATAAAACATAAAAAAAATCAATTACATTAAAGATTTCAAACCACAACCTTAATTCTAGAAATTATTTTCATAGAATTTAATAATCTACTTGTTGAATTCAATTTTGTCTACAAAGCATGAATAAAAATTACCCCATATTATGCGTTTAACAACGGTCATTCTATGGCGTATCCTAGAACAAAGTTGTTAAATACGAGGCGAAAGAACATCAATAACGCTTGCTTAAGCGAACGTTGTTAATATGAATACGCGAATATAAAATCAACAGTACATACGTCAATGAGCGCATGCTTGAATAAGTTCTATTTAACAACTTCTGCTTAAATCAATAGTAGATACGTAAATGAGTGTGTAACACCCCGAATTTTAGTCTTTAAAATTTTAGTATCATTCCTGGAAGTCTCGCTTGAGCGAGAGATTCTTGCCTGAGCGAGAGATTCTCGCCTGAGCGAGAAAGGATCACCTAGGAGGGTGAAATCCTGGGCTATACTGGAGGATTCTCGCCCGAGCGAGAGTTGTCTCGCTTGGGCGAGAAATGACAATTTTGGGCTGTTAACACAGTGTAATCGATTACATGGTCTTTGTAATCGATTAAATGCTGATATCTGATCAAACATGTGTAATTTTTCATGATGTAATCGATTACATGGTCCATGTAATCGATTACATGCAGATATCTGATCAGACATTTGTAATTTTTCATGATGTAATCGATTACATAGTCACTGTAATCGATTACATGCAGATATCTGATCAGACATGTGTAATTTTTCATGATGTAATCGATTACACTGTACTCGTAATCGATTACATCGTATTAAAAGTATCAGATATGTGCATCTGACACAGTGTAATCGATTACACACTTATGGTAATCGATTACACTCGTCGCAGTGACTATAAAAGTGAAAAAAACGGGACCTAGAAACCCCAAATCTTCATTTTCTTTCTCCCCATTTCTCTCCCAACGGTGGTTCCACCCAAATGGACCATTTTTCCCTCCACTAAGCCTCAAAACTCATCAAAACCTTCCTCTTGCTTCATGGTGACACATTTGGAAAAGCTTGGAGGTGAAAAAGCAACAATGGAGGTTGGAGGAGATGAAGGGAGATGTGGCTTTTTTGCGGAGCAACGGAGCTTACGCAACCTAAGGTGAGGGAGAAGACCATTGTGGTCTTAGAGTATTTCATTAGAGTCATCATCTCCGATTTCCCTCAAGAATCGGAGCATATTAACGGATAGAAACTCTATTGGGAGTTTGTGGTCCATGTGAGAGTCTATATTTTACATGAGGATGTATTAGCCATAAAAGTGGAGATATATGTGTGGGGAAAACCGTTTAGTTGAGTAAAACGCTATATGCTCATTTATGGTAATACACCGTCATTAAAGATGGTTCTAACGTTAATGTGTATATGATGAAGAATATGTTATGCATGGTTTGTTTAAGATAATGGTTATGTTGTGTGATAATGATGGTGTGTGAGATATTTATGGTCATAAGCATAAATGAGTATGTTGTAAGTGGTTAATTGTTATAAACATGTATGGGTGGATTGTACCAATGAATGTGTGATGAGATATATGTGTACTATAGGGTGAATATGGATAAAATGCGATGAATAAGTATGCACACTATAGAACACATATAGTATGGGATATATGTGTACTATAGGGTGAATATGGATAATATGTGTTGATTGATATATACATATCATGATTGATGTTAGATGTGTGGTTTTAATACTTTAATGTCATTACTCCATGTAAATCCACGCTACGGTCGCCGTAGTTGGTTCTTACTCCCTCTGTCTTTCCTTGTATGTGTTGTATTATTTGGGTTCAGGTTGTGGAGGTAGCGCATTGGACGCTTGTGGAGAAGAGTACATGATAGAGTAGTAGATAACATGTAATTAATATGTTATATGATGAATATTTGTAAACAACTTTCTTGTAAGTGTATAATGAAGTGGATCTAATGTTTGTATTCAAGGTAATTTTGAGAAACTGTAATTGTATAACGGATGTATTTGAACGGAAGTGTAATGACATGCTTTTGAAACGAAAGATGTTTGGAATATTTCCGCCTTGTAAATTTATAAACGTATTTACTTAAGTTTCCAAACTGTTCGAGTAATGTCTTTCAAAAGTAATCACTTCACTTTCACGAATAAGGATTTTAAAAGAGAATTTTTGAGTTATGAAAATCGGGGTCCTTACAATATGGTATCAGAGCATATGTCAACTCTGCGGCCTAGGGTATGACCTTACATGCTTCTTTGTGAAATTTGTGTGAGTTAACTACTTGACTTATGTGCATTGTTGTTGACTGTGGTAACTGCTGATTTGAAAGATGATGATAAGTGTTTGGTTGTGAATTTATCGTTGGATGTCTTGTTGTGAGTTATTGATGAAGTGTTTGTTGAAAACTCCTTGTTGTAAAACTTTGGTTGAATTTATTGTGTGAGACCCTTGTTGGGGATTCTCTGGTGAAATTCTTGCTAAAAGTTTTTGGTTGTGAGAATCTTGGTTAAATTGTATATGGAGAGTTTGTGATTGTGATTTCCGGTTGGATTTCTTGGTGTGAAATTCTTTTATCACTAAGATTAAGATAATTGAAAATGAATGATTGAATTGTGAATTACGCATTTAGTATAAACATATATGGGTGTGTTTATCCTAAAGTGAGCGTAGATTTACGGAAATGGAAAATGTGTGTAATTTCTGGTTATGCAAGGATGGAGTTGTGAATTACGCATTTAGTATAAACATATATGGGTGTGTTTATACTAAAGTGGGCGTAGATTTGCGGGAAAACGATTTATGGTGAAATCAATGGAAATAAAACTCGTTTTTAGCTAACCTTAAATGGTGTAGCGACTTTGGCTCAAGTTATGCAGCAAAGAAAAAAATGAATTTCAAAATGGTTTAACAACCTTGTTCCATTGTTAAATTGCCTACCCGGAGCGGTAGTGGACCGTTGTCAAATTACCTACCCGACGTGGTAGTGGATCATTGAGGAAAATTACTTACCCGAAGTGGTAGTGGATCATTGAGGAAAAATTACCTACCCGACGTGGTAGTGGATCATTGAGAAAAATTACCTACCCGAAGTGGTAGTGGATCATTGAGGAAAATTACCTACCCGAGTGGTAGTGGATCATTGAGGAAAATTACCTACCCGACGTGGTAGTGGATCATTGAGGAAAAATTACCTACCCGACGTGGTAGTGGATCATTGAGGAAAATTACCTACCCGACGTGGTAGTGGATCATTGAGGAAAAATTACCTACCCGACGTGGTAGTGGATCATTGAGGAAAATTACCTACCCGAAGTGGTAGTGGATCATTGAGGAAAATTACCTACTCGACGTGGTAGTGGATCATTGAGGAAAATTACCTACCTGGAGTGGTAGTGGATCATTGAGGAAAATTACCTACCCGAGTGGTAGTGGATCATTGAGGAAAATTACCTACCCGAAGTGGTAGTGGATCATTGAGGAAAAATTACCTATCCGACGTGGTAGTGGATCATTGAGGAAAATTACCTACCCGAAGTGGTAGTGGATCATTAAGGGAAATTGCCTACCCGAAGTGGTAGTGGATCATTAAGGGAAATTGCCTACCCGAAGTGGTAGTGGATCATTAAGGGAAATTGCCTACCCGAAGTGGTAGTGGATCATTGAGAGAAATTACCTACCCGATGTGGTAGTGGATCATTGAGGAAAATTACCTACCCGAAGTGGTAGTGGATCATTGAGGAAAATTACCTACCCGAAATGGTAGTGGATCATTGAGGAAAATTACCTACCCGGAGTGGTAGTGGATCATTGAGGAAAATTACCTACCCGACGTGGTAGTGGATCATTGAGGAAAAATTACCTACCCGAAGTGGTAGTGGATCATTGAGGAAAATTACCTACCCGAGTGGTAGTGGATCATTGAGGAAAAAATTGCCTACCTGGAGCGGTAGTGGATCATTGCTGAATTGCCTACCCGGAGTGGTAGTGGATCATTGTTGAGTTGCCTACCCGGAGCGGTAGTGGATCATTGTTGAGTTGCCTACCCGGAGCGGTAGTGGATCATTGTTGAGTTGCCTACCCGGAGTGGTAGTAGACCATGGTTGAATTGCCTACCCTAAGAGGTAGTGGATTATCTTTTGTGCATGAAACTTCTGGTTTGTGATGATTGACCGTTTGTAATTGAACAATTGCAATGCACGATATAGTGGTAATGAACTCAAATTAACTGCTTTGATATTGTGCTTTCAAAACTTGTTTCTATTTCATGTGCGTCAGTAATTGTTATACGTGATTGCAGTGTTATGGTGTAAGCATATTTCTGTGAGTGTACTGTGGGGACTCTCATGTCCTGGATGAAATGTAACTTCAGAAATAACTAGCTTTTAAAAATTTTGATTTGGGCAGTTGGTGTCACATGAGAAAAAGGATTTTAAGATATTTTGAAATGATTAGGAAAACCCATGCTTCCACAAGAGGACTTCCATGAAACTTACGTCTAATTGACTAAGCATTGATTAAGTTTCATGTTGAAATCCGAATTTTTGAAAAACCTCATCTTGGATGAATGTGATGTGTTAAAAATCTTGTGAGGTAATTATGAGCATGTGTTTCTCGATATGATGTAGACTTGAGCACGAGGTGCATGTCCATCATTGTATTTTGGGTATCCATATAAGACTCAAGTTTTTGGATTGAATATTCGTAAATGGCAAAAATCAATTGTATCAACGTATGTGATTTGAGTGGGTCTACGACCTTGTATGCCTAGCTGAAATTTATGAACTAGCAAATCATCTTAAACCACATTCGTTGTAGTAGGAATGTTGGGTTGGGTTGAGTTGGATGTTGACTTGGTAATTTTGATTGGTATGTGAAAGACTCCAAGAGTCTTGTGTGTCTAAATGCTGCTTGGATGAATATCATGTTTTTGTGATTGTAGCAAGTATAAATTGAAATGTTAGTGGAGAATTTTGAGTGAACCGTAGTTATTTGCACGTATGCAATGAAATGATGTTGTTTCCATCGAGTGGATGTCGATCTAGGTACTGCATTTTTGGGTGTGAGCCAGTACTTCTTGGTGAGCGATGAGTATGGAGTCTCACTTCGAACTGGGTTCGAGAGTGTTGTTGCGATTCGGACCATATAGGTTAATCGTTTTGAACGATTGTTGTAGTGATGGATAAGGGAGATCTATTGTGATGGTAGAAATATTTGATGTAATTAGACGATTATTGGATAGTTTGATTGTGTACAATGGATGAGACACTAAGAGTCCTATTGTGTAAGTATTTTGTGGATCGAGTAAAATGAAATGGTGCTAGATTCTTGATTGGAGATGGAACAAGTTAGTGTATGATGGATGTTAGAAGATGCATTTAGATAGATATGGGATAAGGAGTTCCCCATCGCCGAAGTTCGATAGTGTTATCGAGATTCTTAACGTATGTTAGGATTGATAGATGGATATGTGCTAGAGAGTTTGTGGTTCTTGATGGATATAGGGAAATTATTTAGTCGGAATTATGGGTTAATTCTCATGGCATTCGAGTTATTAAAGGCTGAGATCTTAATATTTGGACATTGATGAATTGGTTTGGTGATATCACGGTTTAGTGGTGTATGCCCTTAGTGACCGATTAAGTAAGCTTAATGGAATAGAGAATCGAATTGTGATTTTGGTTGAGTGTTCTTGTGCCTAAGGTCTAGGTGGTGATATTATTTTCCTAGGTATGTTTAATTTTCGGGGACGAAAATTCTTATAAGAGGGGGAGGATTGTAACACCCCGAATTTTAGTCTTTAAAATTTTAGTATCGGTCCTGGAAGTCTCGCTTGAGCGAGAGATTCTCGCCTGAGCGAGAAAGGATCACCTGGGAGGGTGAAATCCTGGGCTATACTGGAGGATTCTCGCCCGAGCGAGAGTTGTCTCGCCTGGGCGAGAAATGACAATTTTGGGCTGTTAACACAGTGTAATCGATTACATGGTCCTTGTAATCGATTAAATGCTGATATCTGATCAAACATGTGTAATTTTTCATGATGTAATCGATTACATGGTCCCTGTAATCGATTACATGCAGATATCTGATCAGACATTTGTAATTTTTCATGATGTAATCGATTACATAGTCACTGTAATCGATTACATGCAGATATCTGATCAGACATGTGTAATTTTTCATGATGTAATCGATTACACTGTACTCGTAATCGATTACATCGTACTCGTAATCGATTACATCGTATTAAAAGTATCAGATATGTGCATCTGACACAGTGTAATCGATTACACACTTATGGTAATCGATTACACTCGTCGCAGTGACTATAAAAGTGAAAAAAAGGGGACCTAGAAACCCCAAATCTTCATTTTCTTTCTCCCCATTTCTCTCCCAACGGTGGTTCCACCCAAATAGACCATTTTTCCCTCCACTAAGCCTCAAAACTCATCAAAACCTTCCTCTTGCTTCATGGTGACACATTTGGAAAAGCTTGCAGGTGAAAAGCAACAATGGAGGTTGGAGGAGATGAAGGGAGATGTGGCTTTTTTGCGGAGCAACGGAGCTTACGCAACCTAAGGTGAGGGAGAAGACCATTGTGGTCTTAGAGTATTTCATTAGAGTCATCATCTCCGATTTCCCTCAAGAATCGGAGCATATTAACGGATAGAAACTCTCTTGGGAGTTTGTGGTCCATGTGAGAGTCTATATTTTACATGAGGATGTATTAGCCATAAAAGTGGAGATATATGTGTGGGAAAAACCGTTTAGTTGAGTAAAACGCTATATGCTCATTTATGGTAATACACCGTCATTAAAGATGGTTCTAACGTTAATGTGTATATGATGAAGAATATGTTATGCATGGTTTGTTTATGATAATGGTTATGTTGTGTGATAATGATGGTGTGTGAGATATTTATGGTCATAAGCATAAATGAGTATGTTGTAAGTGGTTAATTGTTATAAACATGTATGGGTGGATTGTACCAATGAATGTGTGATGAGTTGTGAAAGTGTGATGAGTTGTGAATGTGTCAAAATGGATATGAGTATGTTTATCAAAATGAGTATGTTGTGAGTGGTTGATTGTTATAAACATGTATAAGTGTGTTGTAACAATGAATGTGTGATGAGCTGTGAATGTGTTAAAATGGATAAAGGTATGTTTGTGACAATGAAGGTGTTGTATGTTATTTATGGTGATAAAATAATGAGATGCCTTGTGTTGACGGTGTATGACATGGATGTGAGTGTAATGTGGAAACTCGACCTGCCCGACGGGGTATGATGATTATTTGTACGGTGCAGAATTGTTGAATGAGATCAAGGGTAAATTATTATGGAATGTGAAGGATGTGAAAAGTGTATACTCGGAATGAAAATCATATGCATGCCATAGGATATATATTATGGGATGTATATCCTATAGGATGAATATGGATAATACACGATAAATAAATATGCACACTATAGAACACATATAGTATGGGATGTATGTGTACTATAGGGTGAATATGGATAAAATGCGATGAATAAGTATGCACACTATAGAACACATATAGTATGGGATGTATGTGTACTATAGGGTGAATATGGATAAAATGCGATGAATAAGTATGCACACTATAGAACACATATAGTATGGGATATATGTGTACTATAGAGTGAATATGGATAATATGTGTTGATTGATATATACATATCATGATTGATGTTAGATGTGTGGTTTTAATACTTTAATGTCATTACTCCATGTAAATCCACGCTACGGTTGCCGTAGTTGGTTCTTACTCCCTCTGTCTTTCCTTGTATGTGTTGTATTATTTGGATTCAGGTTGTGGAGGTAGCGCATTGGACGCTTGTGGAGAAGAGTACATGATAGAGTAGTAGATAACATGTAATTAATATGTTATATGATGAATATTTGTAAACAACTTTCTTGTAAGTGTATAATGAAGTGGATCTAATGTTTGTATTCAAGGTAATTTTGAGAAACTGTAATTGTATAACGGATGTATTTGAACGGAAGTGTAATGACATGCTTTTGAAACGAAAGATGTTTGGAATATGTCCGCCTTGTAAATTTATAAACGTATTTACTTAAGTTTCCTAACTGTTCGAGTAATGTCTTTCAAAAGTAATCACTTCACTTTCACGAATAAGGATTTTAAAAGAGAATTTTCGAGTTATGAAAATCGGGTCCTTACAGAGTGCATGCTTGAATTAGTTCTATTTAACAGCGCTCCTTTAAGTAGACGTTGTCAATTGGAATCTATTCATCATCGCGTTCGTAAATGAGCGTTGTGGATTGGATACGATATTTATATATCATAACAAATAACGATTTCTAAACAACATTTGTAAGGACCCAAATTCTACCCTCAAAATTTTTTTCCTTATTTTTTTTTATTTTTGCATAAGTTCTCCTATTCTTACTATCACATTTCAACATATTTATTCCTGGTCGCCATATTCACGTACGTTTGATTTAACAGAAAATCATAATTCATATATTCCTTTCCTCGGTAATTATAACATATGAATAGCTATGGGTTTCCAAAACACCCATAGTTGCTAATATCTAGTATTACACAAAAATGTAGTAAGTCAAATAGTTATGAATATAATCATCCAAGTAACAATCTACATCACAAAAAGCAAAATAAGGGATCCAAGTCCTAAGCTCCTAAGGCCCCGAACTAAGCATCCTCAACTATCCTCTTTACTTGCAAAGGGATTATCAATGGAAAATACACACAACATACAAAGGAGTAAGTCATCAAAACAACAAATACCATTATGAGATAATCCACATTTTAAAGGGGTTAGTAAATCATTTTGAAATTCATTTTCTTTCCTGCATTACTTGACCCGAAGTCACTACACCATTTAAGGTTAGCTAAAAGCATATTCCCTTTTCTTTTAAGAGGAAAACGTGCTACATATACTCGAGCCGAAGTCTCGCTTATATACTCAAGCCAGAGTTTCGCTTATATACTCAAGCCAGAGTTTCGCTTATATACTCAAGCCAGAGTTTCGCTTATATACTCAAGCCAGAGTTTTGCTACATATACTCGAGCCGGAGTCGCTAACCATTCATGGTCGGCGAAAAACAAATTTTCTTTTCATTGATTTCATCATAAATTATTTTCCATAAACCCACGCCATCATTAGTATAAACACACCCATATATGTTTATACTAAATACGTGATTCACAACTTAATCATTGCACAACCAGAAAATACATACATTTTCTATTTCAAGTGCACAAGTAAAGACTTATCCTTACCTCAGTGAGTGTTGGGTTTGGTTCCTGGTAACTTCGTAAGTTCCACCGTCACCGCCGTAAACTTTAGGATCTTTACTCATTCCCACCATATAATACAATGTTAGTCATTTATTCCAAATATCACATAAACAACTTATATCGCATTATTTAGCCATACAAGATATTCATCATATTCTCAATGTTTCTAGAATTTTACTCATTTTCCTCTTTAATCACATTCTCACTTTTGGGTTTTGGGGTTTTCATGAATCAACCCACAAACCCCTACCATTCTTCAAATACTAATTCTAAACCAAGAGTTTACAAGATAAAAACAACATAAAACGAACCATAACTAAAAAGGGTGAGTTCCCTTGGTTTTACACATTTTGAGAAGAGATCCAACATACCCAAAATGAGTTTTACACATTTACCTCCTCTCAAGCTCTTAGATGATTCCTACGACTCCTTGCTCTTGAAAACCCTTTTTCTCTTTCACTTCTCTTTAGGTTATCCCCCATAAATGTGTTTGGGGGTCCCTAATAAATGCAACAGCGTCGGGTTCTCGCTTAAGCGAGCCCATTCTCGCTCAAGCGAGAAAATCCCACCTATTTTAAAAACTCAGATCTGACCCTCTCGCATAGGCGAGGGAACTCTTGCCCAGGCGAGGCATCTCTCACTTAAGCGAGGATCCTCTCCATCAAACGAGGATCTTACAGTCTCGACAGGTCCAAAATGTCACTTTTCTCGCCCAGGCGAGCCAACTCTTGCTCAGGCGAGAATTCTTCGTATAGCCCAGGATTTCACCCTTCCAGTTTAGCCCTTCTCGCTCAGGCGAGCCAACTCACTCCCAGGCGAAACCACTCTCGCTCAAGCGAGAATCCTTCATTATAGCCCAGGATTTCACCCTCCCAGGTGAGCCTTTCTCGCCCATGCGAGAATCCCTCGCTCAAGCGAGAATCCCAAGAGTGATACTATATTTTGAAGACTAAAATTTAGGGTGTTACAATCCTCCCCCTCTTATAAGAATTTTCGTCCCCGAAAATTGAACATACCTCGATTCGAACAAATGTGGGTAATCCTCCCTCATATCGCGTTCCACTTCCGAATTAGCATCCCCTTCGTCTACTTGGCTCCACAGTACTTTCACCAAAGGAATCTCTTTGCCGCTTAGTCTCTTGACACTGGTATCCATGATTCTCACGGGCAACGTCGAAAAATTCAAGATATCCGTCAACTCTATCTGATCAGATTCAACCACATGAGATGTTTCGCCAACATATTTCCTCAACTGAGACACATGAAACACATTGTGGAGATTCGACAACAATGGAGGCAAAGCAATCCGTTATGCTAACGGCCCAACCCTCTTCAATACTTCATACGGGCCCAATAAATCGCGGAGTCAGCTTACGAGATTTGAACACTCTACCAATCCCGGTAGTCAGGACGACTCTCATGAAAACGTGATCTCCCTCGTTAAAATCAAGAGGTTTCCGCCTCTTATCGTAATAGCTTTTCTGCCGACTCTGGGCGATCCTCATATTCTCCCGGATTTTCTTGATATTTTCTGTAGTCTCTTACACCAGCTCGGGCCCTAATATCAAGTTCTCCCCGGTTTCAAACCAACTCACTGGAGTTCGGCATTTCCTACCATACAACGCCTCATAAGGTGCCATTCCAATAATCGAATGGAAACTATTGTTGTAGGTAAATTCAATCAAAGGCAACATGCCATCACAACTCCCCGGTTGCTCCAAAACACAAGCCCTTAAAAGATCCTCCAATGACTATATAGTCCTTTCTAATTGACCGTCCGTTTGTGGATGATAAGCTGAACTCAACTTCAACTTAGTCCCCAATGCGGACTACAAACTAGTCCAAAAGTTTGAAGTGAAACGGGGATCCCTATCGGATACAATGTTCGACGGTATCCCATGCAAACAAACTATTTCCTGGATATACAGTTCTGCCAATCGCTCCAAAGAATACCTCATGTTCATGGGCAGAAAGTGTGCAGATTTAGTTAACTGATCCACTATAACCCATATCGAATCATAAACTTTCTGAGTCTTCGGAAAGCCCGATAGAAAATCCATGGAGATACTATCCCACTTCCAAACGGGAATTTCTAGGGATTGTAACTCTCTCGCCGGTCGTTGATGCTCAACCTTGGCTTTCTGACATACTAAACAACTCGAGACATACGAAGCCACATCCCTCTTCAACCCAGACCAACAAAACAACTTCTTCAAATCTTGGTACATCTTGGTAGTTCCCGGGTGAAAACTCATCTTGCTCTTATGGGACTCATCTAAAATACTCTTCCGTAATTCCTCATCACGAGGCGCACACACTCTTCCTTTATAACGCAACATTCCGCTAGGATCCGATGCGAAATCAGTTTCCTTGCCACTTAGCATCAGATCCCGTTTAGTCATTAGCTCGATATCCTCAACTTGCGTTACCCGGATCTGATCAAACAGTTTATTGGTGACCTTCATCATTCCTATCATCATGCTATGAGGCCTTATCTAGACTTCCAAGTTTATATCTCTGAACTCTTCAATTAGTTTCCCTTCTCTAACAATCGAAGCCGACATGTGCAAAGACTTCCGACTTAGGGCATCGGCCACCACATTGGCCTTTCCCGGATGATACTACAACCCAAAATCGTAATCCTTAAGGAATTCCATCCACCTTCTCTGTCTCATGTTCAATTCCTTTTGATCAAACAGGTACTTCAAACTCTTGTGGTCGTTGCATACCTCAAATCTCACTCCATATTTTTAAGGCAAAGACCACTACAGCTAATTCCAAATCGTGGGTAGGGTAGTTTTGTTCATGCGTTCTCAATTGTCGAGAGGCATAGGCAACAATCTTCCCTTCTTGCATCAACACACAACCCAAACCTTGCTTGGAAGCATTACAATATACACTGAAGTCCCGATCAGTACAAGGAAGAACCAACATTGGCGCTGTAGTCAACCTTCGTTTCAACTTTTGAAAACTTTCTTCACAACGAAGTGTCCATACATACGGTTCTCCTTTCCTAGTGAGCTTTGTCAATGGTAGTATCAACTTCGAAAATCCCTCAATGAATTTCCGATAATAACCTGCCAAACCCAGAATGTAAGGACCCAAATTCTACCCTTGAAATTTTTTCATTTATTTTAATCATTTCTTACATACAGTCGTCACCTTCATTGAAAACTCTCAAGTATCATTTTCGAAAATACTCTTTACCCTATTTTCTTATCATACAAATTTATGTTGCGGAAAAACATAATTCATTCAAATAGCATTCACCACATACAACCAGTTATGGATCTCCCAAGGTTATAAAGCCCATAACTACACATATCCGTATTGATCTAAACGGATTTACAGTCATCCCATAATACTATTAAATCAACTACAACGTCACTTAGCAATACAGACAAGCGAGTAATTAAACACAAAAGCTTCCTAATTGAGCTTCATCCTCAAAGTCCTTCATTTACCTACAATGGGATTATCATAAACGACACACAACAACAATCAAACTTACAACACATTACCTCTTTCACATACCTCGTTCACATCAGTGAGTATGAATTAGAGCCACTTATCCCTTACCTCGGTGAGCGTTGGAGATCAGTTCCGAGTAACTTTAAAAGTCTACTCCGCGATTTCCTCCAACCTTAGGATCTTTCCTCATTTCCACAATAACAACAATGTTAGCCATTTATTCCAAATATCACATAAACAACTTATTTTGCATCATTTAATCATACAAAATATTCATCATCAATATTCAACCATCTAAAACATGCATAATATCTCATATTTCAATATTTTCAAAACTACTTCAATACAAGTTTCTAAATATCAAAGCATACATGTTCATCTCATATAACAATATTAAAGCACTACTCATTATCCACATCTAACATTTCATCTCTTTCTCTTTATACTCATATTCTCATTTTGGGGGTTTTTGGGGTGTTTTTCTTGAATAACCCATAAAACTTTCCATTCATCAAATACCAACTCTAAACCAATAGTTTACAAGATAAAAACAACATAAAACGAACCATAACTCTAAAGGATGAGTTTCCATGGTTTCTCATGTTTTGAAAATGAATCCAACATACCCAGAACAAGTTAGAGAGGAAGAAGAAGAGTTAGTAACAAGAGGTTTACCTCTTCTCAAGCTCCAAGATGAGTCCTAAGGCTCCTTGCTCTTGAAAAGCTCTCCTCTCTCTCTTCTCTTCGAAGTTCTAACCCTAAAATGTGTTTGGGTTTCTGTTTTAAAGAGGTGTCATCGGGTTGTAATCGATTACCAACATGGTGTAATCGATTACAACTTGAAAAATGCGCATATCTGATGCTTTTAATACGATGTAATCGATTACCAGGAGTGTGTAATCGATTACCAGGAGTGTGTAATCGATTACACTGTGTCAGATGCACATATCTGATGCTTTTAATACGATGTAATCGATTACCAGAAGTGTGTAATCGATTACCAGAAGTGTGTAATCGATTACCAGCAGTGTGTAATCGATTACCAGCAGTGTGTAATCGATTACCATCAGTGTGTAATCGATTACCATCAGTGTGTAATCGATTACCAGCAGTGTGTAATCGATTACCAACAGTGTGTAATCGATTACACTGTGTCAGATGCACATATCTGATGCTTTTAATACTATGTAATCGATTACCAGCAGTGTGTAATCGATTACACTGTGTCAACAGCCCAAAATTGCCATTTCTCGCCCAGGCGAGACAACTCTCGCTCAAGCGAGGCTTCCAGGACTGTTACTATAATTTTAAAGATTAAAATTTGGGGTGTTACACAGAAAACTCCTGATCTCAGTGACTGATTTGGGCGCCACCCATTCCATAACCGCTTCAACCTTAGAAGGATCTACTGCCACTCCTTCCTTAGATATTAAATATCCAAGAAAGTTTACCGATTCCAACAGAAATCACATTTTGACAACTTCGCATACAACCGATTCTTACTTAGAAGTTCTAGAACAATCCTCAGATGTTCAGCATGTTCCTGTCGGCTTTTGGATTAAACTAGAATGTCATCTATAAATACCACTACGAATGAATCCAAATACGGATGAAAAATCTGATTCATGTAATCGGTAAATATTGTTGGGGCATTCGTTACACCAAAAGTCATAACCAAATATTAAAAATGTCCATACCTTGTCCTAAAAGCAGTTTTAAGAATATCTTTCGACTTCACACGAAGTTGGTGGTAACCTGACCGAAGATCAATCTTTGAAAACACTATCGCCCCTCTCAACTGATCCATCAAGTCATCAATCTGAGGCAACAGATACTTGTTCTTAATGGTAACTTTGTTCAACTACCTGTAGTCGGTACACACCCACATACTACCATCTTTCTTCTTAACCAACAAAACAGGCGCACCCCACAGCGAGACATTAGGACGAATAAACTTCTTTGCCAACAAGTCTTCAACCTGCTTTTTCAACTCAGCTAACTCTAATGGTGCCATCCTATATGGGGCTATAGAGATGGGTCCCGTTCCAAGTACCAAGTCAATAGAGAATTCAACTTCTCTCACTAGAGGCAATTCGGGAATATCACCAGGAAATACCTCAGAAAAATCACGACCTATCGGAATGTCCTCCACTATGGGTTTCTCAATACCCTCTAGGGATGCCAACAACATAAACACGGCTCCTCCCTCCATACAGGAAGTCCTGACTTCCTTTGCCGATAACGGTTTCATAGAACTAACCTCACCAGAAATCCCACCTGGATTTCCGATTACCACGGTCTTATCAACACAATTAAGCATCACATGATTTGCCGACAACCAGTCCATCCCTAGAATTAGATCTAACTGGGCTAGTGGTAAGCAGATAAAATCCACGGTAAATGTCCTACCGTTTACCACCACCGGACATCGAGACATAGTTGTCACCACCACAGGCACATTAGTTGGGGTGGATACGACCAAGTCGAAAGGCAACGACTCAGTTTGCAATTTCAGTCTATCCACGCATTTAATATATACAAAGGAGTGTGTCGCTCCCCAATCAAACAACACTAAAAGAGGAATACCTGCCACCATGCAATTACCTTTAATCAGGCCATCTACACCCGATGCCTCTGCACCACTCATGGTGAATACTCTGCCAGTAGATCGAGGTCGTTCCACCCTCACAGCATTCACACTCTGCTGTAGCTTAGGACAATACCTTCTGACATGCCCAACCTCCTTGCAGTGAAAACAGGTAAGTGTCGCTCTGGGGCAAGAGTCACCGACATGAGTTCGGCCACATTTGCCGCACAAGGATGGAGAGTTCAACCGTGACCCCCCGACATTGACATGAGTCTTCGGCCCATGCGAAGTATAACCCCGACTATCCGTTGGAGGAGAGTAAGGCTTTCGTCCCTCTTGAAACACCTTGCCCTTCCCTTTTCCGTGCAAGAAGTTCCGTTGAGGGCCATAGTGTCATGGAGGGTTCCCTTTACACACAGCAGCGTCCCTCACCCGCACATTATCCTCACACATCCTACACTTGTTCACTATTGTAGGAAAATCAGAAATCTCTTCGTGACCAAACATCACCCTAAGCTCAGGTTTCAACCCCATCTCAAACTTTACACATTTGGACCTCCCGTCCAACTCTAGTTCAACATCAGGGCAATACAGGATCAATTCCTCAAATTGGTCGCGTACTCCCCCACCGACATGTTTCCTTGCTCTAATTGCAAGTATTTCATCTCCTTCTTCCTTTTCAGGTATGCAGGGAAGTATTTATGAAGGAATTTACTCTTGAAGGCTCCCCACGTGATGATTTGCCCTTCGGTCTCCATCTGCCTCCGGGTCATTTCCCACCAGTTCTTGTAACACCCTAAATTTTTATCTTTAAAATTATAGTATCAGTCCTGGAAGCCTCGCTTGATCGAGAGATTCTTGCCTGAGCGAGAAAGGATCACCTGGGAGGGTGAAATCTTGGGCTATACAGGAGGATTCTCGCCTGAGCGAGAGTTGTCTCGCCTGGGCGAGAAATGGCAATTTTGGGTTGTTGACACTGTGAGATTCTTTTTTTTAACAGTGTATTACACAATCCTGGTAATCGATTACATGCTCATAAACTAATCAGACCTGTGTATTTTACATGATGTAATCGATTACACTATACTCGTAATCGATTACAACATATAAAAGCATCAGATATGTGCATTTTTTACATTGTAATCGATTACAACATGTTTGGTAATCGATTACATCAAGTCGTTGAGTTTGTATTCTAAATTTTTAACTGATGTAATCGATTACACCATATGGTAATCGATTACACTTACGACGATGCTCTTTAAAATAGAAACCCCAAACACATTTTAGGGTTAGAACTTTGAAGAGAAGAGAGAGAAGAGAGCTTTTCAAGAGTAAGGAGCCTTAGGACTCATCTTAGAGCTTGAAAAGAGGTAAACCTCTTACTTCTAACTCTTATTCTTCCTCTCTAACTTGTTTTGGGTATGTTGGATTTATTTTCAAAACATGAGAAACCATGGAAACTCATCCTTTAGAGTTATGGTTCGTTTTATGTTGTTTTATCTTGTAAACTCTTGGTTTAGAGATAGTATCTCAAGAATGGAAAGGGTTGTGGGTTGATTCATGAAAACCCCAAAAAACCTAAAAGTGAAAATGTGGTAAAAGGAGAGAATGAGTAAAATGCTAGAGGTAGAATATGAGTTTACCCCCAAATATTGAAATATGAGATGTTATGCATGTTTTAGATGGTTGAATATTGATGATGAATATTTTGTATGATTAAATGATGCAATATAAGTTGTTTATGTGATATTTGGAATAAATGACTAACATTGTGTTATGTGGTGGGATGAGGAAAGATCCTAAGGTTGGAGGCGGTGTCGGTGGAACTCGAGAAATTGCCAAGAACCAAACCCAACACTCACTGAGGTAAGGATAAGTCTTTAATTGTGCATTTGGAATCCAAAATGTGAGTTTTCTGATTATGCAATGATTGCTACGTAAAGTACGCATTTGATATAAACATACATGGGTGTGTTTAAATTAAAGTAGGCGTAGATTTACGGAAAGGAAAGTATGTGGTACTTTCCGGTTATGCGATGATTGAGTGTGAATCACGTATTTAGTATAAACATATATGGGTGTGTTTATACTAATGTGGGCGTGGATTTACCGGAAATGATTTATGGTGAAATGAATGAAAAGGAAGTACATTTTTAGCCGACCGTGAATGGTTAGCGACTCTGGCTTGAGTATAGAAGCAAAAATTCTGGCTTGAGTATAGAAGCATACACTCTGGCTTGAGTATAGAAGCATACACTCTGGATTGAGTATAGAAGCATACACTCTGGCTTGAGTATAGAAGCAAACACTCTGGCTTGAGTATAGAAGCAAACACTCTGGCTTGAGTATAGAAGCAAACACTCTGGCTTCAGTATAGAAGCAAACGCTCTGGCTTGAGTATAGAAGCAAACACTCTGGCTTGAGTATAGAAGCAAACACTCTGGCTTGAGTATAGAAGCAAACACTCTGGCTTGAGTATAGAAGCAAACACTCTGGCTTGAGTATAGAAGCATACACTCTAGCTAGAGTATAGAAGCATACACTCTGGCTTGAGTATAGAAGCATACACTCTGGCTTGAGTATAGAAGCATACACTCTGGCTTGAGTATAGAAGCATACACTCTGGCTTGAGTATAGAAGCAAACACTCTGGCTTGAGTATAGAAGCAAACACTCTGGCTTGAGTATAGAAGTAAACACTCTGGCTTGAGTATAGAAGCAAACACTCTGGCTTGATTATAGAAGAAAACACTCTGGCTTGAGTATAGAAGCAAACACTCTGGCTTGAGTATAGAAGCAAACACTCTGGCTTGAGTATAGAAGCAAAAACTCTGGCTTGAGTATATAAGTGTGATTTGTTTTAAGAAAAATGAGAATATGCTTTTAGCTAACCCTAAGGGGTGTAGCGACTTTGGCTCAAGTTATGCATCAAGACAAAATGAATTCCGAAAATGGTTTACTAACCCTTTTTCTAATGTGGATTATCTTATAATGACGTTTATTGAATTAACGACTTACTCCTTTGTGTGTTTTGTACTTTTGTCATTGATAATCCCATTGCAGGTAAATAGATGAATGGAGTATGCTAGGTCGGGAGCTTTAGGAGCTTTAGAATTTGGATTCACTGTTTACGTTTTTGTGCTTTAAATGACTACTTGTGGATTTAAATGATTGTAATCATGGTTAACCATTATTTAGATATTCGTTACCATGCGTAATATTATTTTGGAGGATCAGAACCTTTGAGGTCTTAGTACTCATAGGGGATGATATGAATGAATTATGTTTTTCTACAAGATTAATTGTACGATAATATAATAGGTTATAAGATTAGTTCCAGGAATGATTCATGAGAACTTCTAGGTAAAATGATTATGTATGTGGTTATTGATTCATGGATTGAGTGTGAGGAGGAGAAATAAGATTTTGAAGTAAGGATATTAAAATGATAATGTGAGTTATGAGTGATTGAATGGAATTGAATTAAAATGAAAAAAAATTCAAGGGTAGAATTTGGGTCCTTACAGTTCTCAGCCTCCTTCACTAGCATTTAGGTGGCGTATGCCACTTTCTGAGCATCAGAACAACTCATGGCCTTGAAGATTCTTTCCACTCCTTGGACCCATTCTATGGCGACATCAGGAGCGAATCCACCTTGGAACTGACTGGGGTTCCTCCTATAGAATTCATCCAGACCTTAGTACTCAGCTAGTCCAGGTGGAACTAGGGGTTGGGAACTCGGGCTTGGTGTCGCGTTCTGGTTCAGATGCTGCAAGTTCTCATTCATGTTCATCAGCACAGCCGCAATCTAGGCCAACAATTCATTCTGACCCGATCCTCTTCCTCTTCCTCTTCCAGACATCTCCGTAACGGGTATCTGTACTGTAACACCCCAAATTTTAAGTCTTTAAAATTATAGTATCAGTCCTCGGATCCTCGCTTGAGCGAGAGGTACTCGCTTGAGCGAGAGGTACTCGCTTGAGCGAGAAAGGTTCACCTGGGAGGGTGAAATCCTGGGCTATACTTGCCAATTTTGGGTAATATAATCGATTACACAGTCCTGGTAATCGATTACATGATGAAAAACATCAGATACGTACATCTGACACAATGTAATCGATTACACCATGTTGGTAATCGATTACATCACGACAATGCCTCTGTAATTTACACTGTGTAATCGATTACACACTTCTGGTAATCGATTACATCGTATTAATGTAATCGATTACACCATGTTGGTAATTGATTACATCGCGACGATGCCTCTGTAATTTACACTTTGTAATCGATTACACTATACTTGTAATCGATTACACTTATCGCTGTGTCTATAAAATAGAAACCCAAAACACATTTTAGGGTTAGAACTTTGAAGAGAAGAGAGAGAATAGAGCTTTTCAAGAGCAAAGAGCCATATGACTCATCTTAGAGCTTGAGAAGAGGTAAACCTCTTGTTCCTAACTCTTCTTCTTCCTCTCTAACTTGTTTTGGGTATGTTGGATTCATTTTCAAAATAATGGAAACCATGGAAACTCATCTTTTCGAGTTATGGTTCGTTTTATGTTGTTTCTATCTTGTAAACTCTTGGTTTAGAGTTAGTATTTCAGGAAATGGAAAGGTTTGGTGGTTGATTCATGAAAACCCCAAAACCCTAAATTGAAAATGAGGTTAAAGAGGAAAATGAGTAAAATGCTAGAGGTAGAAGATGAATAAGCTTTCTGATGTTGTTATATGAGATGAACATGTATGTTTTGATATTTAGAAACTTGAAGTAGTTTTGGAAATATTGAGAATACATGAATCCCTTGTGTATTTGATGATGATATACGAGTTATTTATGTGTTATTTTGAATAAATGACTGACATCATTGTTATTGGTGACTGAAATACGAGTTATTTATGTGTTATTTTGAATAAATGACTGACATCATTGTTATTGGTGATAATGAGGAAAGATCCTAAGGTTGGAGGAAATCACGGAGGAGACTTTTAAAGTTACTCGGAACTGATCTCCAACGCTCACTGAGGTAAGGGATAAGTGTTTTCTAAATCATACTAGCTGATATGAATGAGGTATGTGAAAGTGGTAATGGTTTAAAATAATACGTCTGTAATTTATGCATTATGTTGGAAAATGCGTGATTTTACTGTTATGGAAAAAGAAGGAAACATTTATTGGGGGAGTCCCAATGGAAATAAGACTCGGAAAAATTTATTGGGGGAGTCCCAATGGAAATAAGACTCGGAAAAATTTATTGGGGGAGTCCCAATGGAAATAAGACACGAAAACATTTATTGGGGGAGTCCCAATGGAAATAAGACTCAGAAACATTTATTGGGGGAGTCCCAATGGAAATAAGACTCGGAAACATTTATTGGGGGAGTCCCAATGGAAATAAGACTCGGAAACATTTATTGGGGGAGTCCCAATGGAAATAAGACTCGAAAACATTTATTGGGGGAGTCCAAATGGAAATAAGGCTCAGAAACATTTATTGGGGGAGTCCCAATGGAAATAAGACTCGGAAACATTTATTGGGGGAGTCCCAATGGAAATAAGACTCGGAGTAATGAATGTCGTATGCATGCTATAGGATATATAGTATGAGATATATATTCTATAGGGTGAATATGAATGATGAGAAATGTGAATGTCACATGAATGTCTTATGCGTGCTATATGATATATAGTATGGGATATATATTCTATAGGGTGAATATGAGCGATAAAAAAAGAAGATGTGGAGAAAGAAAGTAATATACATGCTATAGGATATACATATTATGGGATATATATATATGTTATAGGGTGGATATGAATAACGGGACAGAAGATGTTCCAAACGAACGTAATTTGCATACTATAGAACATATATTATGGGATATATACACTATATGATGAATATGAGTAAAGTGGAAATGAAAGGAAGATAACTTGAATGTTTTCAATTCCGCATTTGTGTTTATGAATTATATTAAAGCTTAATTGTATTTGAATGTGGGTTATCATGTGATGTTAGTTTTGAACTAATGACTTACCCCTTTTGTTTTGTGTGTTGTTTCTGATAACCCCATTGTAGGTAAATGAAGGATTTTGAGGATGAAGATTAATTAGGAAGCTTTTGTGTTCATTTACTCGATTGTCTTTATTGTTATTTGATATGGTAATTGATTTGATAATAATATGAGATGATTGTAAATTCGTTTAGATTAATATGGATATGTATAGTTATGAGCTTTATAACTTGGGGAGACCCATAACTGGTTGTATGTGGTAAATGATATTTGAATGAATTATGATTTTTTCTGCAA
The DNA here is from genome assembly GCA_009771035.1 of Lupinus albus. Taxonomy (NCBI): domain Eukaryota; kingdom Viridiplantae; phylum Streptophyta; class Magnoliopsida; order Fabales; family Fabaceae; genus Lupinus; species Lupinus albus. The sequence goes on from CM019999.1 coordinate 12,818,030, forward strand.
GATTAATTGTATGATAATATAATAGGTTATAAGATTAGTTCTAGGAATGATTCATGAGAACTTCTAGGTAAAATGATTATGTATGTGGTTATTGATTCATGGATTGAGTGTGAGGAGGGGAAATAAGATTTTGAAGTAAGGATATTAAAATCGTAATGTGAGTTATGAGTGATTGAATGAAATTGAATTAAAATGAGAAAAAAATTTCAAGGGTAGAAAATCGGGTCGTTACATGTACTCATTCGCTCATCAGTAAACCACGTTTAACCAGATAAATCATCACATAACCACACAACAGTTCACCTAAAGCACATAGTTAAATCAAATAAAGGTTACAAAGAAGCAAGTAAGGCCATACCCTAGGCCGCAGAATTAACTATGCTTTGATACCATATTGTAAGGACCCAAATTCTCCCCTCGAATTTTTTTTCTTTATTTTATTCTTTTTGCATAAGTTCTCCTATTCTTACTATCACATTTCGACATATTTATTCCTGGTCGCCATATTCACATACGTTCGATTTAACAGAAAATCATAATTCATATATTCCTTTCCTCGGTAATTACCGCATATGAATAGTTATGGGTTTTCAAAACACCCAAAGCTGCTAATATCCAGTATTACACAAAAATGTAGTAAGTCAAATAGTTATGAATACAATCATCCAAGTAACAATCTACATCACAAAAAGCAAAATAAGGGATCCAAGTCCTAAGCTCCTAAGGCCCCGAACTAAGCATTCTCAACTATCATGTTTACCTACAAGGGGATTATTAGTGGCAAATACACACAACATACAATGAAGTAAGTCATCAAAACAACAAATACCATTATGAGATAATCCACATTTTAAAGGGGTTAGTAAATCATTTTGAAATTCATTTTATTTGCTGCATAACTTGAGTCGAAGTCGCTACACCCTTTAAGGTTAGCTAAAAGCAGATTCCTTTTCTTTTAAGACGAAAATGTGCTACATATACTCGAGCCGGAGTCTCGCTTATATACTCAAGCCAGAGTTTCGCTTATATACTCAAGCCAGAGTTTCGCTTATATACTCAAGCCAGAGTTTCGCTTATATACTCAAACCAGAGTTTCGCTTATATACTCAAGCCAGAGTTTTGCTACATATAGTCGAGCCGGAATCGTTAACCATTCATGGTCGGCTAAAAACAGATTTTCTTTTCATTGATTTCATCATAAATCATTTTCCATAAACCCACGTCATCATTAGTATAAACACACCCCTATATGTTTATACTAAATACGTGATTCACAACTTAATCATTACACAACCAGAAAATACATACATTTTCTATTTCAAGTGCACAAGCAAAGACTTATCCTTACCTCAGTGAGTGTTGGGTTTGGTTCCTGGTAACTTCGCAAGTTCCACCGACACCGCCGCCAACATTAGGATCTTTCCTCATTCCCACCATATAATACAATGTTAGTCATTTATTCCAAATATCACATAAACAACTTATATCGCATTATTTAGCCATACAAGATATTCATCATATTTGCAATGTTTCTAGACTACTTTCATCATATGTTTACAACCATCTAAAACATACATATTCATCTCATATTTCAACATTAGAAAGTAAAATCATCCTCTACCTCTAGCATTTTACTCATTTTCCTCTTTAACCACATTCCCACTTTAGCGTTTTGGGGTTTTCATGAATCAACCCACAAACCCCTTCCATTCTTGAAATACTAACTCTAAACCAAGAGTTTACAAGATAAAAACAACATAAAACGAACCATAACTCAAAAGTGTGAGTTTCCATGGTTTTACACATTTTGAGAAGAGATCCAACATACCCAAAATGAGTTTCAAAGGGGAGAAGAGAGTTAAAAATCAAGGGTTTTACCTCTTCCCAAGCTCTTAGATGATTCCTAAGACTCCTTGCTCTTGAAAACCCTTTTTCTTCTTCACTTCTCTTTAGGTTATCCCCCATAAATGTGTTTGGGGGTCCCTAATAAATGCAACAGCATCGGGTTCTCGCTTAAGCGAGACCATTCTCGCTTGAGCGAGAAAATCCCGCCTATTTTAAAAACTCGGATCTGACCCTCTCACCCAGGCGAGGCATCTCTCGCTTAAGCGAGGATCCTCTCGCTCAAGCGAGCCAACTCTCTTTCAGGCGAGAATTCTTCCGTATAGCCCAGGATTTCTCCCTTCCAGTTTAGCCCTTCTCGCCTAGGCGAGCCACCTCTCGCCCAGGCGAAACCAATCTCGCTCAAGCGAGACAACTCTCGCTCAAGCGAGAATCCTTCAGTATGGCCCAAGATTTCACCCTCCCAGGTGAGCCTTTCTCGCCCAGGCGAGAATCCCTCGCTCAAGCGAGAATCCCAGGACTGATACTATAATTTTGAAGACTTAAATTTAGGGTGTTACAACATTCTCATGTATTAAAGTGTGTTTGTTCCCCATAATTCTTTTGTTTTAATTAGTTCTTTGTAACAGTGCACCTTTAAGCAAGCGTTTTCAATTGGAATCTATTCAACAATGCATTTTTAGTGAACGATGTTTATTTTAGATATCTTCTACGACGCTTTCTTAAATGAGCGTTGTTGATGAGATATCTTCTATATTGCTTTTGCAGTGTTGATTTGATACGATGTTTAAATATCATAACAATTAACGATTTCTGAACTACATTCTCTCATCTATAAAAGTGTGTTCGTTCCACATAATTCTTTTGCTTCATGATGTGGGTTTCACATCTGCAAAGGATGGCTCACTCCTCTTTCCATTTGAATCTATTATTTGTTTTTTTTTCATTAAAGATGTTATTGCCTCTAAGGATACCTGGAAGTTGAAAGTAAGAATTTCCACTCTTTTGCGAGTTGAAATATGTGGAGCTCCTTCACTTTTGTTGATTTTCATTTATCCGAATATACTTTAGTTCCTTATTTACTTTGTGTCCTATTTTATAATCCATTAATTTAGATCATAATATGTTTATATGACAGGGGGTAAAATTGAGGTTGTTGTGAAGAATATTTATATTTCAAAATGAGAATCTAAACTTAAAGAGGCTTTTAACTATATTGTTGAAAACTTTGATGTTGTTCTCAATGATGGTCAATATCGATTTTGTAACCATTGTAAGGACCGAATTAAACCCTAAAATTTTTAAAACTTTATTCATGGAAGTAAAGTGATTACTTTTGAAAGACATTACTTAAACGATTTGTAAAATCTAAGTGAATACATATATTAGTTAAGTTCATAATTCAAAAATGCGGAAATAATCAATAGTATCATGTCCTCGAAAACAAATCATTACATTTCATCTTAAACCCATACTTTATACAATTATCCTTTCTCAAATAATACTCTTATTAAAATCATTAAACCAATCTCATTACACCCTTAGGAGAAGTTCCATTTTACAAGAGAGTTGACTCAACGTAGTTCTCAAATTACATTCATTAATCATATATCATATCAATTATACAAAGTAACTACTCTATTTTGTGCCCTTCTCCACAAGCATCCAATACGCTATAGCCACAACCTGAATTCCAATACATAACACATACAACAGAGATAAAAGGGAGTAAGAACCAATTACGGCGACCGCAACGTGGATTTACTTGGAGTAATCACATTAAAGTATTACAACTTATACAACAGTTAAACATATACCAATGATACACCAGTTAATACCTTAAATCACCTAACGTTCGCATGTTCAATTAGCATTATCATCATATCTCACTTAGAAAATTCAATCGTTCAATACAACATATCATGGGATATTCACTTCTTGAATTAGCATCTATTACCACATACTTATACGATTTATCCAATTCAGTCTTCATCATGATCACTATATAACAGTCACTTTCAATAAACAACAACCACACCATACTCAAGGAATTTCCATACTTACACAACATTACAATACTTTCCAAAGCAATATAATACTTTCAAAACAACACTATACCATATAAGGCATGTAATACATTGCTACATGAAGTCAATACCACAAAGGGCATGTCAGACACTGCTCAAAGAGCCAATACCACGAAGGGCAAGTCAGACATTGCTACAAATAGCCAATACCACGAAGGGCAAGTCAGTCATTGCTACGAATAGCCAATACCACAAAGGGCAAGTCAGTCATTCCTACGAATAGCCAATACCATGAAGGGCAAGTCAGTCATTGATACGAATTGCCAATACCACGAAGGGCAAGTCAGTCATTGCTATGAAGAGCCAATACCACGAAGGGCAAGTCAGTCATTGCTACGAATAGCCAATACCACGAAGAGCAAGTTAGTCATTGCTATGAATAGCCAATATCATGAAGGGAAAGTCAGACATTGCTACGAATAACCAATACCACGAAGGGCAAGTCAGTCATTTCTACGAATAGCCAATACCACAAAGGGCAAGTCAATCATTTACATAAAGGCTATACAGTACTACATACCACAATACAACTTGTACATCCTTCATATCATTCTCACAATCAATCTAGCTCATACTCATAACCATACAACGATATCATTCATAATACAATCATTTCAACTATATTATTCTCACATCGCAACTTCACCGTAACACAAAATACCTCATCAATGTCATAAACACAATGTATATCTCATTTCCTTACCACAATAAAGCAACCCACAACATAATCATCTTCATATAACATAATCATGTCCATTTTTCACCGATAAACATCTCATAACACAATCATCATCACAAGCATACTCATTTCCACTTATAACAAATAAACAACTCTTAACTTAATCATTATCATAAACATACTCATGTCTTTTTATCACAAATAAACAACTCACAACATATTCATTATCATATAACATATTAACGATAGAATCATCTTTCATGACGGTATATTACCATATGTGAGCATATTGCATTTCATATAATAAAACAGTTTTCCTACACATAATCTACACCTTTATGGTTAATACATCATCATGGAAAATAAAGACTCTCACATGGACCACAAACTTCCGAGAGAGTTTCTCTCCGTTAACATTCTCCGATTCTTGAGGGAAATCAGAGAAGATTTTTTTTAAGAACGTTTTTTTCAACTAAATTAAGTAAGTTCAAATTTTGTAAAGGCGAATAAACAGGCTTATAGAAAAAAGATGCTATAAATATTCCGAAAAAAGCTAGACTTACTGAAAAAGTAGCATTTGTGAAAAATTCATACCAATCCACAGAATTATTTGAATTTTGATGTAAAAGGTCTATAGACGGAATTAACAATTTTGATAATATGTCTAAATCTATTCCTTCTTAATGAAATACTTAAGACCACAATGGTCTTCGCCCTCACCTTAGGTTACATAAGCTCCATTGTTCCCGTAAAAGAGCCCCATCTCCCTCCATCTCCTTCAACCTCCAATGTTCCTTTTCCATCTCCAAAGTCCACCAATGTGTCACTAAGAAGTAAGAGGAATATGTTTTGATGAGTTTTTGAGGTTTAGTGGAGTGGAGAATCGAATTTCATGGGGAGCCGCTGTTGGGAGTGAAAGGGGAAAAGAGAAAATGAAGATTAGGGTTTCTAGATCCCCGTTTTCACTTTTATATATGTGTAGCCTCGCCCGGGCGAGAATGGCTCTCTTGGGGCAAGAATTACACGATTTTTCAAAATTTCACACCTGAGGCTCTCGCCCGGGTGAGAATCAGGCAGCCTCCCCAGGCTCCTCTCTCGCCTGGGCGAGAACTCTAGCTCAAGCTAGAATTTCGCAGCTTGTCCAGATTTCTCTCTCGCTCAAGCGACCACTTCCTTCCTTGGGCGAGGTTCCCAAACTTATCAAACTTAAAACACTGAGTCTCTCGCTTAGGCGAGACCCTCTCGCTCAAGCGAGAACTGTCCAATATATACCTCAATACTCTAATTTTTCTAATCATTCTGAAAATGAAATTTGAGGTGTTACAACCATCCTTATAAGCTAATATTTCAAGATGGAATAATATTGTAGAGATTATTCATTTTTTCTGTTTCATTATTCATATTATATATTATTCATCTTATAACCAAATTAAATCTTATTATTTCATCGATTGAACAATTGTTGATGTTAATTTCTTTTTTGCTATTCATCTTTAGGATGGTTATGCAATTATTCCCTAACATTTATAATTGTTTAATGTATTTTTAGCAATGAACATTGTATTTTAATTTGCCAACTGGCTGGTATATTTAATTTATGGTAATCTTGAAATTTGTAGTATATATGTGTTGTTGGTTATTGTATATGTAGGTAATCGTTCAACACTATCCAACTTCAGTTAAGTATGATGTAATGTTAAAGAGTAGTTTAAAGAATTAAAGTTGTGGTCAAATTGGCCAACTTTTCCACCTAGCCATTCAACATTTTTCCATCATGTCCTTCCGCTCTGAAAGGTGGTGTTGGAGAGAGGTGACTTTGTCTAGTACTGCTTGGTTGGAAATCTCCTCCATGTTAGAGTGGGTGGAGGACGACATAGAGATGAGTTTAGGAGGCATGAAGGCAACAATTAAAGAAAGCATCAATATTAGGGTTTAACCCTAGAAGCCAAAAAATAAGGATTCTAAAGGGACTATACAATGAGAAGACAATTTTATTCATGTCCTTTAATCTCGATTAACTTACTTTAAATAGAGCTGAATAAGAGGCTATTGACTTCTAAACCCAAGCCAAATTTTTCAAAAATAAGATAAATAATATTCTACTTCTTCAAAACATAAATCATAATCGTTAAACTTAATTAGTGAGTGAATTATTCTCCTAGGTGTGATATTAATATCTTCATTAGTTATCTTGTGTGGCCTAATACAAACATTTGTGAGTTAAAATATTACCATTATATTTTCTTTAGCAAATTTGATATGCTCATTTTATTAGGATGTGGTGATGTTGGCTTTATTTGTATTCTATATGAAGCTCAAATCTTTACTTATTCTAGTTGGAATATAAAATGTTTTATGAAGGTATTTGTTATTATCGAGGGTCATTTGTATGCAATGCACACGCAGATGGAAAATGAACTGGCCAAAATATGAACTATGGATTTTTTTAGAGAAAATACTCACTTCAAACTTCTAATACTCTCCATCGGAAGAAAAAGATAACTCAACACATTACAACAACATTGTGTTTTATGGGTAAAATTTATTGCATTGAGGCATGAGTAGATTCTATTCCTTAGGATCTATTTACAAGTTAAGTTTTGGAGTCATATATCATGTACATAGTTACATGGTAGACGTATTAGGATCTATATTCTCAGTAAGTTTTACATTTTATTATAAAATTTTATGATGAACCAGATACATTGAATATAGTTCACAATATATCATATAAAATGTGAGTCAGACTTCTCTCAAATATCTATTACTAAAGATGACACTTTTATTTTTTGGTATATTTTGAAGAGTAAAAATATAATCTAAATATGTATTAAATAATATAAGTGTTATTACACTTTGATTTTTGTATATTTTTCACATAATTACATTCTCGGGTAATTGAGAGAAGTCTCACTAGGACATTCATATCAAAGCAATTAATTTGCACATACTAATAATTCTAAGAATCAATTGTGATTAGATGGCACACCATCTACAAAAGATTGTTCAATTTTATGCTTTTATTTGGCTAGTCCTCCTAATATTTTGCAGCACACCTCCAACACATATTTGGCCGGTTATTATCGGAAGTTCATAGAAGGATTTTCGAAACTAGCACTACCTCTGACTAAGCTTAACAGAAAAGGAGAACTGTACGTGTGGACAATTCGTTGTGGGGAAAGTTTTCAAGAGTTGAAGCGGAGGTTGACTACGGCACCGATGTTGGTTCTTCCTTGTACGGATCGTGATTTCAGTGTGTATTGCAATGCTTGTATGCAAGGTTTGGGTTGTGTGTTGATGCAAGACGGAAAAGTTGTTGTTTATGTTTCGCGACAGTTGAGAACACATGAGCAAAACTACCCTACACATGATTTAGAATTAGCTGCAGTGGTCTTTGCCTTAAAAATTTGGAGACACCATCTGTATAGCATAAGGTTTGAGGTGTACAGCGACCACATGAGTTTGAAATATCTGTTTGATCAAAAGGAACTGAATATGAGACAGAGAAAGGCCAATGTGGACTATGATTTTGGATTGCAGTACCATCCGGGAAAGGCCAATGTGGTAGCCGATGCTTTAAGTTGGAAGTCTTTACACCTGTCGGCTTTGATGGTTAGAGAAGGAAAACCGATTGAGGAGTTAAGGGATATGAACTTGGAAATTCAGATAAGACCTCATAGTATGATGTTAGGAATGCTTAAGGTCACAAATTAACTGTTTGATCAAATCTGGGTAATGCAAGTTGAGGATAGTGAGCTAATGGTTAAACAAGATTTGAGGATGAGTGTGAAGGAAATCGATTTCACATCGGACCCTAGTGGAATGTTGCATTACAAAGGGAGTGTGTGTGTGCCTCGTGATGTGGAATTGCAAAAGAGTATTTTAGAGGAGTCACACAAGAGTAAAATGAGTTTTCACCCAGGAACTACAAAAATGTATCAAGATTTGAAAAAGCTGTTTTGGTGGTCTGGGTTGAAAAGGGATGTGGGTTTGAGCATCAGCGGCCAGCGGGAGAGTTACAATCCCTAGAAATTCCCATTTGGAAGTGGGATAGTATCTTCATGGATTTTGTATCGGGTTTTCCAAAGACTCAGAAAGGATACGATTCGATATGGGTAACAGTGGATCGGTTGACTAAGTCTGCACACTATTTACCTATGAATATGAGGTATTCTTTGGAGCGATTGGCGGGACTGTATATCAAAGAGATCGTTCGGTTGCATGGGATATCGTCGAGTATTATTTCATATAGAGATCCCCGTTTCACTTCAAACTTTTGGATTAGTTTGCAGTCTAATTTGGGGACTAAGTTGAAATTGAGTTCAGCTTATCAACCACAGACGGATGGTCAATCGGAAAGAGCTATATAGTCATTGGAAGATCTTTTGAGGGCTTGTGTTTGGGATCAACCGGGGAGTTGGGATAGCATGTTGCCTTTGATCTAGTTTACCTACAACAATAGTTTCCATTCAAGTATAGGGATGGCACCCTATGAAGCATTGTATGGTAGGAAGTGCCGAAATCTGGTGAGTTGGTTTGAAACTGGGGAGAACTTGGTATTAGGACCCCAAGAGATGACGAAAAATATCAAGAAGATCCGGGAGAATATGAGGATAGTACAGAGCCGGCAGAAAAGCTATCATGAAAAGAGGCAGAAACCTCTTGAGTTTAAGGAGGGAGATCATGTTTTCATGAGAGTAGTCCCGACTACTGGGATTGGTAGAGTGTTGAAGTCTTGTAAGCTTACTCCGAGATTTATTGGACCGTATCAAATATTGGAGAGGATTGGGCCAGTAGCATATCGGATTGCTTTACCTCCATTATTTTCGAATCTCCACAATGTATTTCATGTGTCTTAGTTGAGGAAATATGTTGGGGATCCATCTCATGTGGTTGAGTCTGATCAGATAGAGTTGAAGGATAACTTGACTTTTACGACATTGCCCGTGAAAATCATGGATACCAGGTGAAGGTAATGTGGAGCCAAGTGGATGAAGGAGACGCTACTTGGGAAGTAGAGCGTGATATGAGGGAGGATTACTCTCATTTGTCGAATCGAGGTATGTTTAATTTTTGGGGACGAAAATTCTTATAAGAGGGAGATGATTGTGACACCCTCAATTTAAAGTCTTTAAATTATAGTATCAGTCCTGGGAGTCTCGTTTGAGCGAGAGAATTGTCGCTTGGGCGAGAGATGTAACACCCCAAATTTTGAAGTCTTTAAAATTATAGTATCAGTCCTCGGATCCTCGCTTGAGCGAGAGATTCTCGCCTGAGCGAGAAAGGATCACCTGGGAGGGTGAAATCTTGGACTATACTGGAAGATTCTCGCCTGAGCGAGAGTTTCCTCGCCTGAGCGAGGGTTTCCTCGCCTGGGCGAGAAATGGCAAACTGGGGCTGTTGCCACTGTGAGATTCTCGCTTGAGTGAGAGGGAACCTGTTGACACTATGAGATTCTCGTTTGAGCGAGAATACCTTGCTTGAGCGAGAGGGAACCTGTTGACACTGTGAGATTCTCGCTTGAGCGAGAGGGTCAGAGTTGAGTTTTTTTAAAATGGGCGGGATTTTCTCGCTCGAGCGAGAGAAAGCTCGCTTAAGCGAGAACCCGACGAGAACATTAAATGGGGGAAAACCCCAAACACATTTTAGGTTAAGAATTGAAGAGAGGTGAGAGAAGAGAGCATTCCCAAGGTCTAGGAGCTTTGATTCTTGTTCAAGAGCTTGAGAAGAGGTAAAACTCTCTATCCTAACTCTCTTCTTCCCTTAATAACCTATTTTTGGTATTATAGATCTCTTCTCAAAATGTGTAAAACCATGAAGACTCTCTCTTTCGAGTTATGGTTCATTTTATGTTGTGTGTACCTCGTAAACTCTTGGTTTTGAGTTAGTATTCCAAGAATAGAAAGTGGTTTGTGGGTTGGCTCATGGAAACCCAAAACCCTAGAGAGAGAAAATGAGGTTAGAGAGGAAAGATGGGTAAAATGCTAGAGGTAGAAGATGAGTTGCTATACAATGTTAAAATATGCGATGATATGTATGTGTTAGATGGTTGAAAACTCTTAATGAAAGTAGTATAGGACCATTATGAACATGATATATATCTTGTACGTTTAAATGATGCAATATATGTTATTTATTTGTTATTTGGAATGAATGACTAGCATTGTGTTATGTGGTGGGAATGAGGAAAGATCCTAAGTTTGGAGGTGGTGCCGGTGGAACTTGCGAAGTCACCAAAAACCAAACCCAACACTCACCGAGGTAAGGATAAGTCTTTAATTTATGCATTATGTGGAAAATGCGTGTACTTTCTGTATGAAATAAAAGTAATATTATTGGGGGAGTACCAATGGAAAGATGACTCAATAAAAGTAATATTATTGGGGGAGAACCAATGGAAAGATGACTCAATGAATTAATATTATTGGGGGAGTACCAATGGAAAGATGACTCAAGTGAATTAAATATTATTGGGGGAGTACCAATGGAAATATGACTCAAACGAATTAAATATTATTGGGGGAGTACCAATGGAAATATGACTCAAATGAAATAAATATTATTGGGGGAGTACCAATGGAAATAAGACTCGAATTATAATGACATAAATGATAAATCACTTAGTCACTATAAAGATAGATGGGTATGTTTGTAGTGATGATGAGTGTATTTATGGTTTATGTATTGGTGGAGTGCCAATGAAAATAAAACTCTTTTTAGCCGACCTGAATAGGTTAGCGACTCTAGCTCGACTTATGTAGCATGGTTTTTCAAAAGTATAGATGATGAAAGATGTTTTTAGAGTTTTTAAATCATATTTCTGTTGAAACCTATTTAAATATGGATTAACTGACATTGAGTTTTATTGAATTAATGACTTATTCCTTTGTGTTGTTGTGCATTGTAAATGTTAATCCCATTTCAGGTAGGTGGACGAAGAAGGGTGAATTTGAGTAGGGGATTAGGGACTTTTGTTTTGACGTCTCTTTATCCATTCTTTTGTAATTTTTAATTTATTGTAATTGAAGTAACTTATGATATTATGATTATTATTTTTGTACCTGATACTGATCATGAGAACTAGTAACTCGGGATATATGTAGCTATGGGTGTTTTGGAAATCCATAGCTAATTGTATGTGGGGGTTACTAGGTTACATAAATGAATTATGTTTTTCTGCTATTGAATGTTGTATGTTACTTATGGTTTAAGGATAGGGTGTGAGTGAGAAGCGTGACTTTTAAAGCAAATTTAATCACTCGGTAATTTATGATTGACTGTTAAATGTATGAAATTGAAATAAATAAGGAAAAAATTTCAAGGGTAAAATTTCGGGTCGTTACAAGAGAGGCTCACCTAGGAGGGTGAAATCCTGGGCTATACTGAAGGATTCTCGCTTGAGCAAGAATTGTCTCGCTTGAGCGAGAGTTGTCTCGCCTGGGCGAGAAATGCCATTTTGGAACCTGTCAAGGCTGTGAGGTTCTCGCTTAAGCGAGAATCCCTCGCTTGAGCGAGAGTGTGAGATTTGATTTTTTAAAATAGGGGGGATTTTCTCGCTTAAGGGAGAACCCGACGAGTTTGCATTAAATGAGAAACCCCAAACACATTTTAGGGTTAGAAATTGAAGAGGAGTAAGAGAAGAGAGCATTTTCAAGAGCAAGGAGCCTTGATACTCATCTAGAAGTTTGAGAAGAGGTCCTAAAGTTGGAGGTGGTGTTGGTGGAACTTGTGAAGTTACCAAGAACCAAACCCAACACTCACCAAGGTAAGGATAAGTCTTTAACTTGTGCATTGTGTTAGAAAATGTGTGAATTTTATGGTTGTGGATAATGATCCAGTTGTGAATCACTTATTTATTATATGTTTTGCTATATTTGTAATAATTATTGTGTGGATTTACTGTTTATGGATTGATGGAGTATCAATGAAAAGAAAACTCGTTTTTAGCCGACCATGATTGGTTGCCGACTTTGGCTCAAGTAATGTAGCAAGTTTTTGCTCAAGCGACATAGCAAGCTTTGGCTCAAGCGATGTAGCAAGCTTTGGCTCAAGCGATGTAGCAAGCTTTGGGTTAAGCGAAGTAGTAAGCTTTGACTCAAGCAATGTAGTAATCTTTGGCTCAAGCGATGTAGAAAACTTTGGCTCAAGTTATGTAGCATGATTTTCAAAAGTAATAACGATGGAAAATGGTTTTAAGTATATATAACTTATTATTGTTTACTGAACCTTTTTGAAATGTGGATTAACGTTCATTAGCATTTATTAATGTTAACGACTTACTCATTTGTGTTTTCTTTGTATGGTCAATGTTAATTCCATTGTAGGTAGGTGGAAGAATTTAAGGAGGTGTTGATTAGGAGCTTAGAGGCTTTTAATATTTTTGAAGTCCTTATCCTCATTGTTTTGTAACCTCACTAGTTGTGTTTGAAATGAATATATGTAATCATGTACATGCTGTTCGTACATGTTAGTAATGATGAATATTTGTAACTCTGGATATTTGTAGCCATGGGCATTTTGGAATCCCATAGCTAGTTGTACATGGTAGTTACCGGGATACATTGAAATGAATTATGTTTTTCTGTCATATGAAGTGTGTGTAGCATGGCATGTGAAAAGACTTGTAAGTAATGATTAATTAGTGTTTAATGTGAAATGAAGAATGTATGTAAAAATGGATTAAAATAAGGAAAAATTTCCAATGGTATAATTTGGGTCCTTACACTAAATGCCAAAACCCTATGGCGGGGTATTAAGTCTTCTTTATAGTGGACTCGAAAAAAAGCTTTATACTTCTAGGTTACCAGATTGCAACCAATTCTGAAAGAAAGGAAACCCAAAATCTTGCTGGTTATAAACAGGAGAAGTCTAGCCCCTCAAGCGTATAACTCAGAATATTTGGTAACAATCTGGGTGGTCCATCATGCTAATGCGGTGAGATAGAATCTAACACCAGGCAGAGCAAATGTCTCCCTTATTCCAAACTTACTCTCTAACACCCGGGTCTAGGGCATATGTGGGCAACACTCAAGTAAATTGTGTTTGTGTGTGAGGAAGCGTACAAACCTTTCGTACAAAGAATTAATTCTCACCCCAAAGTTGCAAAAATAATTGAATAAATAGTTCAAAGATAATAAATTAAAACGAAATGTAATAAAATGAAGCCTCATAATAACTCGTTAAATAAACGGAAAAAAAAGTATTTAAGTCCATATAATTAGCGGCTCTAGGCCTGACCCTCTTACAGTTTCTCCCCAGCAGAGTTGCCAACTGTCGCGACCCGGTTTTCGGTTGGAAGACCGGCCCTGCGACTTAGGAGAGGCGAACTCGATTTCTACCTCTTCCAATTGATTTGGAGTCGTCACTACGTTTTTTTTGCCGATAAAACGTAGAAAACTCTCTAACAAGCACAATTAGGATAATTTGGTCTTTAATCAGAGATTCTGAGCTCGGGAGTCGATTACGGATCGGAGAAGGTATTAGCATCTCGTCCGCCCGTATTAAAACAGTACTCTCGCTAATAACATGAACTTTTATACCCTTAAATAAATTTATTGAAAATTCAATCATAAAAGCGAAATGTTTTATTTTTTATTGTTGTGTCTGACAAGAGTTAAACTTGCTCCTACGTATCCCTAGGTCTAATAGGGAAATCAAGATTACATAGTTTTGGTTCAAAAATTAATTTGTGTTGGTTGGGTTTGATTTGAAATATCGTAGAAAATTTTATTCACTTTGAGAAAAGATGAAGCAGGAAAAACTAATGCCTGCACCGCATAAAATTAGAATATAGTAAGGGAAAAATATGAAATCATTAATTATACCATGATACATAGTTATTTTGGGTTTTACCTTTAATTATAATTTGCATTGAGTTATATGGTTTTTTGTAGAAATTAGAATATAGTGGGGCAAAACAGAAAATATTAATTACACCATGATTAGTACTTATTTTGAGTTTTGATTAGTAATTATTGTTACTATCGATATACATATAGATTATTAGTTAATGAAATTCTTAAAAATGCATTGATGTTATTTAGAATGAAATCTAGAAAGATATTTTAATTTTCTGATTCTAATTAATGTCAGGATTGGAATGGTAAATAATCTAGAATGATGAGTAAGTATTTTGAGTTTTTCCTTTATTATTAGTATCAATATAGATATAGATTATTAGTTAATGGAATTCTTAAAAATGCATTGATGTTATTTAGAATGAAATCTTGAAAGATATTTTAATTTTCCAATTCTAATTAATGTCAGGATTGTAATGGTTAATAATATTTCTCAAAATATTAAGTTTTAAATGTTAGGTACAATTTGTCCTATTTGAATTTGCTTAGTTTTTTATTTTATTTTTGCACCTAAAGTCAAACTTATAAGGCAAGAGACTAAATATAGAATGGAAATGTGGCACAAAAATTCTTCAACTTTGAATTATCCTTCTCTCTTTTGATTATATATATTGAACATTTGCTTTCTTTTCCATGATCATGGCTTATCCCATATTTTTTCATGTAAGCTTTTTATGTGTCCCCCTCTTCATTATTCTTATAAGTTTCTCAACCATTGAAGTTGTTAATGGTGGATTCAGTGTTAAATTGATTCGCAAGAATTCATCCAATGCTACACATATCTTGGATATTGTACAATCTCCATTACATTCCAATCGTGTTGACCATGTAATAGAGATGTCTTTTGGAACTCCACCAACAAAATACTATGGTGTCATAGATACCGGAAGTGATCTTATTTGGACACAATGTGAATCGTGTACCAAGTGCTTTCCACAGGAATATCCATATTTTGATCCTCAAGAGTCTTCCACTTATACAAGTGTCTATTGTCAAGAAGATGAGTGCAATCGATTATCTGGAAATTATAAAACATGTTCCGGTCAGAATCAATGCAGTTACACTTATTCCTATGGAGATAAGTCTATAACACAAGGTTAGTTGTTCTACCGAAATCATATTTAAATTGTCTTTGAGTCTCATTTTCTTATTACCTTTTTATATGGATATATTTAAAAATAACAAATATTTAATATTCATTTCAGTCCTTAAAAAATCTTGTGTGTACCAATATGGTCGACAAAAAGGTAAAAGTTCAAACTAAAATAAAAAATCACAAAAGGTCATCAGAAACCTTAAAAAAGACCAATTGGACATACATTTTTTGATATACACAGAAACTATGAATGGCCAAAGTGAGTATTTACTCATATACAAAAAGATACCAACATAAGTCTTTTAAGACTTAAATTCAGATATTATATATGAAATATATATATGTTCAAAAAACTATCTTGTCGACTCAAACAAAATTGCCTCTTGTGGAAGACACTCCTGATTATATAAGAAAACATATATAAAAAGATACAAACAAACATATAACTAAAACTACATTAAGAAAACAACATGTTTTGATGTAAATAAAATATTTTTTAGGTTTATTGGCATTGGATACTATTACGTTGGGCTCAAGCACAGGTGGAGTTATTCCCCTTCAACAAATTATTTTTGGTTGTGGGTATCGTAATGAGGGGACCTTCAATGGTCAAATGATGGGTATAGTAGGTCTAGGAAGAGGGTCACTGTCCTTTATTTCTCAAATTGGTCCTTCATTTGGAGGTAGGAGATTTTCCCACTGCTTAGTCCCATACGACACTGACTTTCTTATACCTAGTGTAATGTCTTTTGGTTCTGGAAGTGAAGTTGTTGGGGATGGTGTGGTTTCTACACCTTTGTTTCAAAATGGAAATGCACCATACTATTTTGTAACCTTAGAAGGTTTTAGTGTCGGAGATACCTATTTGTCTTACAATAGTCCTTCAAAGGGTAATACATTCATTGACTCAGGGGCAACACTCACAAAATTACCACAAAATTTCCATGACCAATTGGTTAATGAAGTGAAGAAGCAAGTTCCAATGGATCCCATAACGGATGACCCTGAAATAGGTGATAAACTTTGCTATAGAAGACTAACTAATCTTCAAGAGCCAATAATTACAACTCATTTTGAAGGTGCAAATATACAATTAACACCAATTCAAACCTTCTATGAACCAAAAGAGGGTGTTTTTTGCTTTGCATTTGAAAGCAGCAATAGTAATGTTGGAATTTATGGTAACTATGCACAAACAAATTTTTTGGTTGGGTTTGATCTAGAAAGAGAAGTGGTCTCTTTCAAGGCAGCAGATTGCACCAAATATTTGAGTTAAATATAAAATCAGTTATACATTTTTAATTGTATACATAATAAAGTTGGTTATGGTTTACTAATTGATTCCCTTGTTAAACTTTATTTTTCTTCAAGTACAATTTTTTGCTGTAGGTACTATTCCTCCATAAGTTCTTTTAATTTGAACTCTTGATCACTCCTTTATTCATAAGAGATAAAAATGTATGCAGCACCGAATTTTACATATTTTTATTGTATTATACATCATTCATTTTTAATAATTATTAACTCTTCAAAAAATAATACAATTGAATGTTAGATGATATACTGACTATTCATAAATCATTATACTCACGGTAAATAGATATTACACTTTATTTATAAATCACTCTTTTATCTATTAACAATAGAATTTTTAGGTCCACATTTTTTCTTCTCAATATTAATCTCTAACTTTCTCTTTCTCTTTTAAAATCCAAATTAGAAACGGATAGACAAAACACATGGTATTATCTAATGCTACATTTTTTCTTAATTTCCAAAACTTATACAAAACAAAAAAATATATATAATTATGGATTTTTTCCAAGTTAAAAATATAAAACATAAAAAAATAAATCAATTACATACAAGATTTCAAATGTAACACCTCAATTTACTAACACGGAAAATTCAAATCATTTTTTTTTAACATAATGAAATTGCATATCATTTAAAATTTCCTTTCAACCAGCTACTCCAATAGTATCAATAAAATCCTAAAAAGGAAAAACAACACAATAATTCCAAAGTACTAGTCTTTTGAATCCGTAGAAAGAACAATATAACATAAGTGAATAATTCCCATAAACGGGTCTAAAATCAACATAAACAATCCCCTAGAAATCGCTAAACTCCATTACAAGTTAATTCACTTCAAGATTCCGAGTCTCTCATCCCTTAGCTCCACCTACAATCCGATTACCACGGATTGAGTAAACAAAACAACATAGAGAGAGTCAGTCATTAAATACATGCAATATATAACATGGTGGTTTTACATAGAATATTAACATTAGAACATTATTACACAGGGATAAGACAACATTACAGCACGAACACATCCAAGAGTTTCCATATACCGTTATACCATAAACCATGCCACCATCCATAATATAAATCACATATCCATTACTCGGACCACAGACGAAACACACACTATAGGTACATATCCAAAATCCATACCATGAAATGCAGGTCAACTTCCATACCACGAAGGGCAGGTCTAACTCCATACCACGAAGGGCAGGTCTAACTCCATACCACGAAGGGCAGGTCTAACTCCATACCACGAAGGGCAGGTCTAACTCCATACCACGAAGAGCAGGTCTAACATATCAATCCCATCTGTAAGACTAACACGGTTAAATAGGAAGTTCATGTGGTTTCCCGTTTAATCGTGTTAATCAATTGAAATCCTCCAACTAATGAGTGTCGTTGGAGTTTCCAATGTCAAGATGCTAATACCACAAAGTTTTAATGCTGCTCCCTCACCTGAGTAGTCGCTAATGCTTGCACTAGAGCTCAGTTGCGTTCTCCACCGTCTACTCCAACATTAGGGTCTTTCAACCCAAAACAACAACAATCACAACACATCAATTTACACATCAAACAATTAGCAATACTAACCAAAATTCCTACAACACAAGACAATAGTATCCATTCATTTCATCATCAACAAAAGGTTTCCATAATTATTGAAATCACTCTACGGTTTTGAAAACCACTTCCCACATACATCCATTTCGAAAAACAACCCATACTCTATGAGTTTTACCAGTTTTCCAAAGTAAAACGAACCAAAATGCAAAGGGAGGGTTCATGGAGTTTCATCCCAAAACCTGGAGAAGAAACCCCCTTCATAAAGATGACATTCACCCTAAGAGAGGATAAGTTAATCGATTTACCTCTTCTCCGGCCTCTTGCTTGACTCTAAAGGTGCACAACTCCTCAAACCGATCCTCTCCTCTTTGTTTTTCGAAAAATAACCCTTATCCTCACTTGGGACGTCTATTTTAGGTTTTCAGATTTTAGACTCTCGCTCAAGCGAGACTTCCAGGACTGATACTATAATTTTAAGGACTAAAAATTAGGATGTTACAATCCTTCCCCCCTCAAAGAATTTTCGTCCCCGAAAATTAACATACCTGCATCGAACAAATTCGGATAGTCCATTATCATGTTATGCTCCACTTCCCAAGTAGCATCTCCCGTATCTACTTGACTCCATAATACCTTAACCAAAGGAATCTCCTTCCCACGCAACCTCTTGACACTTCGGTCCAAAATCCTTATCGGGGAGTCCTGAAGGTCAAGTTCTCCTTCAATTGTATCCAATCTGGTTCGATAACATGGGATGGATCCCCAATGTATTTCCTTAGTTGAGACACGTGGAATACATTATGAAGATTAGCCAACAACGGTGGCAAGGCTATCTGATAAGCAACAGGACCAATCCTCTTCAAAATCTGATACGGTCCAATGAATCTCGGGGTAAGCTTTCGGGTTTTCAATATCCGACCAATTCCGGTGGTAGGAACCACTCTCATAAAAACGTGATCTCCTTCTTGAAATTCAATCGGCTTTCTCCGATTATCATAGTAGCTCTTTTGTCTACTCTGTGCTGTCTTCATATTCTCTCTGATTCTCCTAATCTTCTCTGTTGTTTCTTGGACTACATCCGGTCCCAACACAAAATTCTCCCCGGTCTCAAACCAACTGATCGGAGTCCTACACTTCCTTCCATACAGAGCTTCGTAGGGTGCCATTCCAATACTCGAGTGAAAACTGTTGTTGTAAGTGAATTCAATCAGAGGTAACATACTATCCCAACTTCCGGGTTGTTCTAATACGCACGCCCTTAACAAGTCTTCCAAGGACTGAATCGTCCTCTCGGACTGACCGTCTGTTTGTGGATGATAAGCAGAACTCAATTTCAATTTAGTGCCCAAAGCAGATTGTAAGCCATTCCAGAAATTCGAAGTGAAACGAGGATCTCTATCAGAAACGATACTCGTTGGAATCCCATGTAATCTCACTATTTCCTTTATGTACAACTCCGCTAACCTTTCCAAAGAATATCTTACATTAACCGGTAGAAAATGCGCAGACTTAGTCAATCGGTCTACAATGACCCAAATCGAATCATAACCTTTCTGCGTTCTTGGAAAACCAAAAACAAAGTCCATAGAGATACTGTCCCATTTCCATACTGGAATCTCCAATGACTGAAGTTCTCCCGCTGGCCTCTGATGCTCAATCTTAGCTTTCTGACAAGTCAGGCAACTAGACACGTACTAAGCTACATCTCTTTTCATTCCAGACCACCAAAACATCTTCCTCAAGTCTTGATACATCTTTGTTGTCCCCGGGTGAATGCTCATCTTACTCTTGTGCGCCTCATCAAGAATATCTCTTCTCAACTCAGCGTCTTGTGGCACACAAATCATTCCTTTATAGCTCAACAACCCATTACTATCAATCTGAAGGTCTTTTCCTTTGTCGTCGCCTATCAATGCCCTCTTAGCTTGTAGTTCATCATCCAGCAACTGCACTGTTTTAATTTGATCAAAGAACTCATTAGTCACCTTGAGCATTCCCAGCATTACACTCTTCGGCTTCATTTCTACTGCCAAATTCAAATCCCGAAACTCTTCATTCATTTTCATCTCATGCACCATAAGGGCAGACATATGTAAGGATTTACGACTCAATGCATCCGCTACCACATTAGCTTTACCAGGGTGATACTGTTGCCTAAAGTCATAATCCTTCAAAAGTTCCATCCATCTCCTCTGCCTCATATTCAACTCCTTCTGATCAAAAAGATACTTCAAACTCTTGTGATCGCTGAAGACTTCAAACCGTACACCATAGAGATAGTGCCTCCAAATTTTTAGAGCAAACACTACTGCTGCTAACTCCAAATTATGAGTAGGTAGTTTTGCTCATGAGGTCTCAATTGTCTCGAAGCATAAGCAACCATTTTCCCCTCTTGCATTAACACACAGCCCAAACCTTGTTTTGAAGCATCGCAATACACATTGAAATTCGTTTCCGAGCAAGGCAACCTTAACACTGGCGTTGAGGTTAGTTTCCGCTTCAACTCTTGGAAGCTCTCTTCACATCGGACTGTCCACACAAAAGGTTCTCCTTTTCTAGTCAGCTTTGTCAAAGGCAAAGCCAGTTTCGAGAATCCTTCAATAAACTTCCGATAGTATCCGGCTAGTCCAAGGAAACTCCGGATCTCTGTCACCGACCTTGGTACAGCCCACTCCATCACTGCTTCAACTTTAGAGGGATCCACTGCAACTCCTTCCTTGGTTATTACATGCCCAAGAAAGTTCACAGACTCCAGCCAAAAGTCACACTTCGACAACTTAGCATACAACTGGTTGTCTCTCAAAATCTTCAATACCATTCTTAAATGTACAGTGTGTTCCTCCCGACTTCTAGAGTATATCAAGATGTCGTCAATGAAGACTACCACAAACGAGTCTAGATAAGGATGGAAAATCCTATTCATATATTCCATAAAGATTGCAGGAGCATTAGTCACACCGAAAGGCATCACCAGATACTCATAGTGCCCATATCTCGTCCCGAAAGCAGTCTTAGGAATATCCTCTGTCCGTACTCTCAACTGATGGTAACCCAACCAGAGGTCGATCTTTGAGAATACTTCGGCTCCTTTCAACTGGTCCATCAAATCATCAATCCTAGGCAGAGGGTAACGATTCTTGATCGTAACCTTGTTCAGCTATCGATAATAAGTGCACAACCTCATGGAACCATCCTTCTTCTTGACCAACAAAACCGGTGCACCCCAAGGTGAAACACTAGGACGGATGAACTTCTTAGCCAACAAGTCCTCTATCTGCTTCTTCAATTCCGCCAACTCTAGAGGAGCTATTCTATACGGAGCTATCGAGATAGGTCCGGTTCCAGGCACTAGCTCAATCGAGAACTCCACTTCTCTAATTGGTGGTAACTCAGGAATTTCCGCGGGAAACACATCCGGAAATTCGCATACCACTGGCAAGTCCTTCATTTCTGAATTCTTCTCTCCTTCTAAGGAAGCAAGCAACACATAAACTAGTGCCGCTTCCTTGATGGAAGTTTCAACCTCACGGGCCGACAATAAATTCGGACCATTAGGAGTGTCAGACATATCCTTAGAATTTCCAAACATTACCGTTTTGTCAAAACAGTTTAGCAAAACTCTATGTTCGGATAACCAGTCCATACCCAGTATCACATCGATCTGGGATAGTGGCAAACATATCAAATCTACCAAGAACGTCCTATCATATACAATCACAGGACACTTGTGACAGAAGGTCGACACTACAATAGGTGCATTTGTAGGTGTAGACACCATCATATCAAAAGGCAGCACATCAATTTTTAAGTTCAAACGTTCTACACACTCACAAGATATAAAAGAATGAGTGGCACCCGAATCAAGCAACACACACAAGGAGGTACCGTTCACCACACAACTACCTTTGATGAGACCTTCAGCATCAACGGTTTCAGAACCATTCATAGTAAACACTCTGCCATTAGTCTTGGGTCTTTCAGCCTTCGGAAGGTTGACATTCCTATTCAGCTTAGAACAGAACCTCTTTATGTGCTCGGGCTCCTTACAAAAGAAGCACCCATTTCCCGCTCTGGGACATATGTCGCCAAAATGAGTTGTACCACACTTGTTGCACAAAGGTGGTTGATATCCGCTAGAAGTAGTTGGAGGTTTAGACCCTTGTATAGAAGAGCCCCAATATCCAATAGGTGGGGTATAAGGCCGTCTGTTGTCAAAGGACGCCTTACCCTTCCCTTTTCCATGTACAAAATTCCTTTGAGGCCCAAAGTTCCTGGGTGGATTGGCCTTCTGCTTAACTGCATCCCTAGCCCTTCGATCGTCCTCATATATCCTACACTTATTGACTAAGGTAGGGAAATATGCTATCTCTTGATGCCCGAATGCCATCTTAAGCTCTGACCTCAAACCAACCTCGAATTTGGCACATTTGGACCTCCCATCTGCATCCATATCATAGTAGGGGCAATATCTTGCCAGTTCTTCAAACTTTGCTGCATATTCACCCACGGACAAACTTCCTTGCTCCAGACGCAAGAACTCAATCTCATTCTTTCTCTTCAGATCTGCTGGGAAGTACTTATTGAGGAACCTCTCTTTGAATAATTCCCAAGTTACTGCCCTTCCTTCAGCTTCCATTTGCCTCCTGGCGTATTCCCACCAAGTCTCTACTTCCTTAGTCAGCATATAGGAAGCATAGATCACCTTCTGACCGTCCTCACAACCCATGGCTCGGAAGATATTCTCTAACTCTTGAATCCATTCATTAGCAGCATCAGGAGCAAATCCTCCTTGGAATTGACTCGGATGGCGTCGACGGAATTCATTCAATCCACGGTACTCCGCCGGTCCTTGTGGCACGAGTGGCGGTGGGTTAGGATGATGATTGATGTTCTGATTCAGATATTGCAGGTTCTCATTCACATTCAGTATAGCAGCTGTCATCTGTGCCAACAGTTCATTCTGTCCGTTTCCTCTACCACGTCCAGCCATTTTCTCACCTGCATTCTCTCTCATCAACATATAGAAATTTACACAAACTAGTCTATCACTCATTCAAAATTCCAACAATTTACACACTTCAAGCAATTCAAGCAGTCCAAACATTTCAAGCAATTCAAACAACTCACATCAGTCAAACAAATCAAACACACTACACCATCCCCATCAATCACCACAAAGAAGCACGTTAGGCCATACCCTAGGCCGTAGGATTAACCTCCGCTTTGATACCATAATTGTAACACCTCAATTTACTAACACGGAAAATTCAAATCATTTTTTAACATAATGAAATTGCATATCATTTAAAATTTCCTTTCAACCAACTACTGCAATAGTATCAATAAAATCCTAAAAAGGAAAAACAACACAATAATTCCAAAGTACTAGTCTTTTGAATCCGTAGAAAGAACAGTATAACATAAGTGAATAATTCCCATAAACGGGTCTAAAATCAACATAAACAATCCCCTAGAAATCATTATAAAAACACATGCTAAACTCCATTACAAGTTAATGCACTTCAAGATTCCGAGTCTCTCATCCCTTAGCTCCACCTACAATCCGATTACTACGGATTGAGTAAACAAGACAACATAGAGAGAGTCAGTCATTAAATACATGCAATATATAACATGGT
This sequence comes from Lupinus albus, assembly GCA_009771035.1. Taxonomy (NCBI): domain Eukaryota; kingdom Viridiplantae; phylum Streptophyta; class Magnoliopsida; order Fabales; family Fabaceae; genus Lupinus; species Lupinus albus. Next base: position 12,842,107 of record CM019999.1, read on the forward strand.
GGTTTTACATAGAATATTAACATTAGAACATTATTACACAGGGATTACACAGCATTACAGCACGAACACATCCAAGAGTTTCCATATATCGTTATACCATAAACCATGCCACCATCCATAATATAAATCACATATCCATTACTCGGACCACAGTCGAAACACACACTATAGGTACATATCCAAAATCCATACCACGAAATGCAGGTCAACTTCCATACCACGAAGGGCAGGTCTAACTCCATACCACGAAGGGCAGGTCTAACTCCATACCACGAAGGGCAGGTCTAACTCCATACCACGAAGGGCAGGTCTAACTCCATACCACGAAGGGCATGTCTAACTCCATACCACGAAGGGCAGGTCTAACTCCATACCACGAAGGGAGGTCTAACTCCATACCACGAAGGGCAGGTCTAACTCCATACCACGAAGGGCAGGTCTAACTCCATACCACGAAGGGCAGGTCTAACATATCAATCCCATCCGTAAGACTAACACGGTTAAATAGGAAGTTCATGAGGTTTCCCGTTTAATCGTGTTAATCAATTGAAATCCTCCAACTAGTGAGTGTCGTTGGAGTTTCCAATGTCAAGATGCTAATACATCAAAGTTTTAATGTTGCTCCCTTACCTAAGTAGTCGCTAATGCTTGCACTAGAGCTTAGTTGCGTTCTCCGCCGTCTACTCCAACCTCAGGGTCTTTCAACCCAAAACAACAACAATCACAACACATCAATTTACACATCAAACAATTAGCAATACTAACCAAAACTCCTACAACACAAGACAACATTATCCATTCATTTCATCATCAACAAAAGGTTTACATAATTATTGAAATGACTCTACGGTTTTGAAAACCACTTCCCACATACATCCATTTCGAAAAACAACCCATACTCTATGAGTTTTACCAGTTTTCCAAAGTAAAACGAACCAAAATGCAAAGGGAGGGTTCATGGAGTTTCATCCCAAAACCTGGAGAAGAAACCCCCTTCATAAAGATGACATTCACCCTATGAGAGGCTAAGTTAATTGATTTACCTCTTCTCCGGCCTCTTGCTTGACTCTAAGGGTGCACAACTCCTCAAACCGATCCTCTCCTCTTTGTTTTTCGAAAAATAACCCTTATCGTCACTTGGGACGTCTATTTTAGGTTTTCAGATTTTAGACTCTCGCTCAAGCGAGGGATTCTCGCCTAAGCGATAATCTCACAGTCACGAATGTAATCAATTACCATAAGGTGTAATCGATTACAGTGTGAAAAAATGCACAAATCTGATGTTTTTAATATGATGTAATCGATTACGAGTATAGTGTAATCGATTACATTATGAAAATTACACATGTCTGATCAGATATCAGCATGTAATCGATTACCATTACCATGTAATCGATTACCATTACCATGTAATCGATTACACTGTGTCAACAGCCCAAATTTGTCATTTCTCGCCCAGGCGAGAATCTTTCGCTCAAGCGAGACTTCCAGGACTGATACTATAATTTTAAGGACTAAAAATTAGGATGTTACATCAAACCTCAATCTTAATTCTAGAAATTATTTTCATAGAATATAATAATCTACTTGTTGAATTTAGTTTTGTCTACAAAGCTTAAATAAACACTACGCCAGAATATGCGTTTAACAACAGTATTCAAAGGCATATCCTAGAACAACGCTGTTAAATACAAGTTGATGCTTAAGCGAGCGTTGTTAATATGGATATGTGGATATAAAATCAACAGTACATATGTAAATGAGCGTAAGCTTGAATTAGTCCTATTTAATAGCACTCCTTTAAGTAGACGCTGTCAATTGGAATCTATTCAAATTCATTTTCGTAAATGAATGTTGTTGATTGGATATATGCTACAACGCTTTCTTCAACAAGCATTGTGGATTGGATACGATGTTTAAATACCATAACAAATAATGATTTCTAAACAACACTATCATGTATTAAAGTGTGTTTGTTCCCCATAGTTCTTTTATTTTAACTAGTCCTTTGTAACAGTGAACCTTTAAGCAAGCGATGTCAATTGTAATATATTCAATAGTGCATTTTTAGTGAACATTGTTTATTAGATATATTCTACAACACTTTCTTCACTAAGCGATGTTGATGGGATATCTTCTACAGTGTTTTTGTGCCGTTGATTTGATACGATGTTTAAATATCATAATAATTAACGATTTCTAAACGATATTCTCTCATGCATAAAAGTGTGTTCGTTCCCTAGAATTCTTTTGCTTCGTGATGTGAGATTCACATTTGCCAAGGATGGCGGTATCACTTCTCTTTCCATTTGAATCTATGTATTTTTTGTTTTCATTGTCTCTTTTTATAATTAGTCATTGAAGGATTTAATTTCATTAAATATATTAATGACTCTAAGGATATGTGGAAGGTGAAAGTAAGAATTTCAACTCTTTTGCAGGTTGAAATATGTGGAGCTCCTTCACTTTTGAAGATTTTCATTGATCCAAATGTACTTTAGTTCTTTATTTAGTTTGTGTCCTATTTTATAATTCCTTAATCTAGAATATAATATGTTCATTTAATAGGGGATAAAATTGAGGTTGTTGCAAGAATATTTATATTTAAAAATGATAATCTAAACTTAAAGAGGCTTTTAGTCATATTGCTGAAAACTTTGATGTTGTTCTGAATGGTGGGCAATATCAATTTTGTAAACATCCTTACAAGCTAATATTTCAAAATGAAATAATATTGTAGAGGTGATTCATTTTTTCTATTCCATTACTCATATTATATTATTCATCTTGTAACCAGATTAAATCTTATGATTTCTCCGATTGAACAATTGTTGATGTTAATTTATTTTTTGCTATTTTTCTTTAGGATGGTTATGCAAATTGTAAGGACCCAAAATTCTATCGTTGAAAATTTTCCCTTTATTTTTAACTCATTTTAACAAAGTCTTTCAATTACTACACGTGTCAATGCCCTCTTGGACTTTAATTCATACATTCCATTCTTTTTAGAACTACCTTGACATACATTCTCTACATATACACACTACCTCCAATCATGCAGAAAATCATAATACGCATTCATAACTTTAAAAGTATCAACATAGGTTAGGTTACGGGGTTACAACATAAAGATGCCCCTAAATACAATTAACAGTCATTACATATCCTAAACTCCTAAGGCTCCTAACCAAGGCATCTTGATCACTAAATTGATTTGCAAATAGAACATCTTGATCACTAAACTCCTAAGGCTCCTAATCAAGGCATCCCGTAAACGTCCGCTTACATGCAATGTGATTATCAATGACAAATACACAAAAACGTCCGCTTACATGCAATATGAATTGTATGATAATATAATAGAAAGATTAGTTTCAAGGAATGATTCATAAGGGCTTTTAAGTAAAATGATGAATGTGTATAAGTGAGGATTTTAATTAAACGGAAAATTTTCAAGGGTAGAATTTGGGTCCTCATACCCGCTTACATGCAATGTGATTATCAATGACAAATACACAGAAACATATAAAAGAGTAAGTCATTAATTCAATAAATATCATTACACGATAATCCACATTTTAAATATGATTGAGTAAACAATTTAATAGACATCCGTAACGTAAATACATATAATCCCCACTTCAAGTTACTTCATTCCTCAACTCTTTCGTCCACATTCCTCATTATCAAACCTTGTTGCATCACCGGTTATTAACTTTCCACATAGTTTAAATCTCATATTTATATACTCACATACCTTCACAATACCACTTAGGGCAAGACATTCACAATACCACTTAGAGCACGACATTCACAATACCACTTAGGGCAAGACATTCACAATACCACTTAGGGCAAGACATTCAACAATACTACTAGGGCAAGACATTCAACAATACCACTAGGGCAAGACATTCAACAATACCACTAGGGCAAGACATTCAACATATACAACTTTCCACATCTTTTCCTTTTCCTTTTCGAGTCATCCACTTATAAACCTACATCTTAAATGTCATAAGTTGGAATACAACGCTTATCCTTACCTTGGTGAGTGTTGGGGTTGGTTTTTGGCTACTTTGTTAGTTCCTCCTTCGACTCCTCCAACCTTAGTATCTTTCCTCATTCCCACCACATAACAACCAAAATCAGTCATTTACTCACAAAAACACATACATAAGTCATAGTATATATTTTCAACCATAAAAAGTTCACATATTATCAATGGTTTCCGAAACCACTTCACTTAAGAGTTCATATATGAAAAACACACATATTAACTTCAAATCAACATTACAATCCATAAACCACGTTTTTAACCTACATTTCTCCCTTTTCAACATCATTTCCGTTTTAGGTTTTAGGGGTTTTCATCAGTCAACCCCTAAGTCATTCTCATTTTTCGAATACTAACTCTAAACCAAGAATTTACAAGAGAAAAGTTAAATAAAACGAACCACAACCCCAAAGGGATTGTTTCCATGGATTTTCATATCAAGAGAAGAGATCCCATATACCCTAAACAAGTTTGAAAGGGAGAAAGAGAGTTAGAATCAAGAGATTTACCTCTTCCCAAGCCTCTAGTTGATTCCCACGAATCCTTGCTCTCAAAATCGCCTCTTTCTCTCTTTTCTCTCAAAGTTCTAATCCTAAAAGTGTTTGGGGGTTTCTATTTTAAGAGTCACTCATCGGGTTCTCGCTCAAGCGAGCCTTTTATCGCTCAAGCGAGGAAATCCCGCCCATTTTGAAATTTCCAACACTGACGTTCTCGCTCAAGTGAGGGATTCTCGCTCAAGCGAGGATCCATCCGTAACTTTGCCACCCTCCCTCGCCCAGGCGAGCCATCTCTCGCTCAGGCGAGGCTCTCAGGAAAAATCCTGGGAGAAACACTAATACCCTCACCCAGGCGAGACTCTCTCGCCCATGCGAGAATCCTCCAGTAACTCCTAGGTTTATTGAGGTTCACTAAGCTTACAAGAGGAGAAATAAGGGTGTTACACAAATTAGCCCTTAACATTTACAAATGTTTAATTTATTTTTAGCAATGAACATTGTATTTTAATTTGGCAATTGGCTGGTGTATTTAATTTATGGTAATCTTGAAATTTGTAATATATATGTGTTGTTGATTATCGTATATGTAGGTAATCGTTTAGCACTATCCAACTCTAGTTTAGTTTGATGTAATGTTAAAGGGTAGTTTAAAGAATTAAAGTTGTGATCAAATTGGTCAACTTTTCCACCTAGCCATCCAACATGTTTTCCATCATGTCCTTCTGCTCTAAAAGGTGGTCTTGGAGAGAGGTGACTTTGTCTAGTACTGCTTGGTTGGAAATCTCCTCCATGTTAGAGTTGGTGGAGGATGACACATAGATGAGTTTAGGAGGCATGAAGACAAAAATGAAAGCATCAATATTAGGGTTTAATTACTAGGGTGAGTTAAGTGTCACTAGGGTGGACAAATCTATTGAAGTTATTCCTTGTCAAAGGGAAAACGATTTCATGGTGCAAACTGCAGATGAAATGTATAACCAAATTTTAGCAAGAGACTTGAGAATTGTAGGTTCTCTTTGGGAAAATGAGGAAGTAGAGGAAGTTGGGGAGGCAGTGGATGAGGGCTCCTTCTCTCCATTTTTTATCTAAATCCCAAAAGAATAGAAATAAAAAGATAAATATGGAGGATGGGGTGCATTTTACACGATGGGGTGGATATTAAATTATACAAATGATAATGCTCTACTAGAATTGTAGAGGTATTGGCAACCTTAATAATAGTATGGCAAGAACCTCATCGCCCAATAGGCTATCTTTTCTTATTGGTCATCTCTTAGTTGATGATTTCTACTTTTCAGCCCTTCACGATACATATGAATTATTCCCAATCTTTGATGAGAAATATGCAGAATGTAACACCACAATTTTTACTCATCTAAATCGTAATTTTAAAATGCAACTTAGCCTCTATTCGCCTCTCGACTGAGCGAGAGGATATCGCTCAAGCACGAGTTCTGAGATTTTTATCGAAGTTCTCTCTGTGTTTCTTGCTTGAGTGATAGATTGTCGCTCAAGCGACACTTGTCCAAGCTCACTAGGAGTTTCTCGCCCGAGCTAGAGGAGCTCGCTCAAGCGACAGCCTCAGAATCGCAACACGAGCACTCTGTGGGTCTCTCACCCAAGCGACACATGTCGCCCAACCGCGATTGCGTGATTATAAAAAGTTAAAAAAGGAGTTGGAATCCCTAATCTCTATCTTCTTTCTTCTTTACTTATTCCCATAGGTGGCAACGAAGGAAACCAACCATTGCCGAATCTTCTTCTCCTCCATTTGTTATTCTCGACGGCGGCGTCACTCTCACCATGGAGAGAGATGGTGACCAAAGGCCATCTAGGAGACAAAGTGGCTTCGAAAAAACCTGTCCCTCATTTTCGGTTCTATTTACTACCTCCAGTGGCGATCTACTCTAGTTCCTTGGCGGAACCATGAATTTCTCACGGCGATTCGAAAACAAGGGAAATAGAGAGAAAGATAAGCGAATCTGATTCTAAGGTTGAAGGAGATGCTGAGAGAACTGGTTTATTTGCTGAACAAGCTTATGTAAACCCAAGTGATGAGTCATATATTACACACTATTCATAACCTTAATTTACCATTGTTAATGATTCTTGGTGTCTAATTGACTTTGTTTGGCATGAGTTAGTGTTTTGGGCTTTATTGGACTATTATTCCTAAAATGAGTTAATTTGGGATTATTTAGTCTAATTAAATCTAATTCCATTTTCAGGTCATATTTGGCACCAATGACATTTTGGACATTACAAGTGGAGGATGTGTGCAAAAGTGAAGATTGTATATTGTATTAGGATTTTTATTTCCGTTTGGGTCTTGGGCCCCTTGTTTAGGGCCCATTTCCGTTTTACACCATTTAAACACATGATTTTTGGTTTTGAAGGGCACACTTTTACATTACACACTTTACTTTTCAGCTTTAGAGAGGAATTCGTTTTCCACCTTTTGGGGTTCTTTTTAGGTTTTCGTTTTTCTTCTTCTTCCTTCTCCAAATTCGGTTTTGCTTCTTCCTCCATGGAAGGCTAGAGGTTTAGGACTAAGTTCCTTTGGTAATGTATCACACTCTTGAGGTTTAGTTCTTAATGCATTTCGGTTTCTCTTTATTCTTTTAATGCAATTTCGGTTTCTTTATGTTTGAAAAAATCATAATCCTTAAGGAATTCCATCCACCGTCTCTGTCTCATATTCAATTCCTTTTGATCAAATAGGTACTTCAAACTCTTGTGGTCGCTGTATACCTCAAATCTCACGCCATAAAGGTGGTGTCTCCAGATTTTTAAGGCAAAAACCACTGCAGCCAATTCTAAATCATGAGTAAGGTAGTTTTGCTCGTGCGTTCTCAACTGACGAGAAGCATAGGCAACAACTTTCCCTTCCTGCATCAGAACACAACCCAAACCTTGCTTGGATGCATCACAATAAACACTGAAATCCCGATTAGTACAAGGAAGAACCAAAACTGGCGTCGTAGTCAACCTTCGTTTCAACTCTTGAAAACTTTCTTCACATCGAAGTGTCCACACATACGGTTCCCCTGTCCTAGTGAGTTTTGTCAATGGTAGAGCCAACTTCGAAAATCCCTCAATTAATTTCCGATAATACCAAGCCAAACCCAGAAAGCTCCTGATCTCAGTGACTGACTTGGGCACCGCCCATTCCATAACTGCTTCAACCTTTGAAGGATCTACTGCCACCCCTTCCTTCGATATCACATGTCCAAGAAAGTTTATCGATTCCAACCAGAAATCACATTTTGACAGCTTCGCATATAACTGATTCTTACTAAGAAATTCTAGCACAACCCTCAAGTGCTCAGCAAGCTCCTCTCGGCTTTTGGAGTAAACCAAAATGTCGTCAATAAATACCACTAGGAATGAATCTAAATACGGATGAAAAATCCGATTCATGTAGTCGGTAAGTATAACTGGGGCATTCGTTACACCAAAAGGCATGACCAAGTATTCAAAATGTCCATACCTTGTCCTAAAAGCAGTTTTAGGAATGCCTTCCGACTTCACACAAAGTTGGTTGTATCCTGACTGTAGATCAATCTTTGAAAACACTACCGCCCCTCTCAGATGATCCATCAAGTCATCAATCCGAGGCAATGGGTACTTGTTCTTAATAGTAACCTTGTTCAACTGCCGGTAGTCAGTACACAACCGCATACTACCATCCTTCTTCTTAACCAACAAAACAGGCACACCCCACGGTGAGACACTAGGACGAATAAACTTCTTGGCCAATAAGTCTTCAACCTGCTTTTTCAACTCAGTCAATTCTAACGGTGCCATCCTATAAGGAGCTATAGAGATGGGTCTCGTTCCCAGTACCAAATCAATAGAGAATTCCACTTCAATTACTGGAGGTAACTCCGGAATATCACCAGGAAATACCTCAGGAAACTCACGAACTATCGGAATCTCCTCAACCTCAGGTTTCTCAATACCCGCCAAGGATGCCAACAACATAAACACGGCTCCTCCCTCCTTACAGGAAGTCCTGACTTCCTTTGGTGATAAAGGTTTCATGTTATTAATCTCATCAGAAACCTCATCTAGATTCCCAAATAACACAGTCTTTTCGGCACAATTAAGCATTACATGATTCGCCGACAACCAGTCCATCCCCAGAATTAGGTCCAACTGGGATAGTGGTAAGCAGATTAAATCCACGGTAAAATTCCTACCGTTTACCACTACCGGACATCGAGACACCATTATCGACACCACCATAGGCACATCAGTTGGGGTGGATACGACCAAGTCGAAAGGCAACGACTCAGTTTGCAATTCAAGTCTATCCATGCATTCAATAGATACAAAGGAGTGTGTCGCTCCCGAATCAAACAACACTAAAAGGGGGATACATGCCACCATGCAATTACCTTTTATCAGGCCATCTACACCCGACGCCTCTGCACCACTCATGGTGAATACTCGAGCAGTAGTTCGAGGTCGCTCAGCTCTCACAGCATTTACACTCTGTGGTAACTTAGGACAATATCTTCTGATATGCCCAACCTCCTTGAAGTGAAAATAAGTAAGCGTCGTTCCCGGGCATGAGTCACCGACTTGAGTTCGGCCACATTTGTCGCACAAAGATGGAGAGTTTAATCGTGACCCTCCGACATTAACATGAGTCTTCAGCCCATGCGAAGTATGACTCCGACTACCCGTTGGAGGAGAGTAAGGCTTCCATTCCTCTTGAAACATTTTGCCATTCCCTTTTCCGTGTGAGAAGTTCCGTTGATGGCCATATTGTCGCGGAGGGTTCTCTTTTATAGAAGCAGCGTCCCTCATCCGCACATTATCCTCATACATCCTACACTTGTTCACTAGTGTAGGGAAATCAGAAATTTCTTCGTGACCAAATGTCACCCTGAGCTCGGGCCTCAACCCCATCTCAAACTTCACACATTTGGACCTCCCGTCCAACTCTAGTTCAACATAAGGGCAATACCGGATCAATTCTTCAAATTTGGCCGAATACTCCCCCACCGTCATGTTTCCTTGCGCTAATTGCAAGAATTCCATCTCCTTCTTCCTTTTCAAGTCTGCAGGAAAATATTTCTGGAGGAATTTTCTCTTGAAAGCTTCCCACGTGATGATTTGCCTTTCGATCTCCATCTGCCTTCGGGTCATTTCCCACCAGTTCTTAGCCTCTTTCACCAGCATGTAGGTGGCATAGGCCACTCTCTGAGCATTAGAACAACTCATGGCCCTGAAGATTCTTTCCACTCCTTGGACCCATTCAATGGTTGCATCAGGAGCGAGTCCGCCTTGGAACTGACTAGGGTTCCTCCTGCAGAATTCATCTAGATCTCGGTACTCAGACGGCCCAGGTGGAACCAAGGGTTGCGAACTCGGACTTGGTGTCGCGTTCTGGTTCAGGTGCTGTAAGTTCTCGTTCATGTTCGTCAGCACGGCAGCAATCTGAGCCAACAAGTCATTCTGACCCGATCCTCTTCCTCTTCCTCTTCCTCTTCCAGACATCTCCGTAACGAGTACCTGTTTATCTCTTACATTTGTCAGTAAACCATGTTTAACCAGACAAATCAGCACATAACCACACAACAGTTCACTTAAACCACATAGTCAAATCAATTAGAAGTTACAAAGAAGCAAGTAAGGCCATACCCTAGGCCGCAAGACTAACTATGCTCTGATACCATATTGTAAGGACCCAAATTCTACCCTTGAATTTTTTATTTTATTTTAATTCAATTCCATGCAATCACTCATAACTCACATTACCAATTTAATATCCTTACTTCAAAATCTTACTTCCCCCCTCACACTCAATTCATGAATCAATAGTAACATTCATAATCATTTGACAGAAAAACATAATTCGTATTAATGCAAATTAGTAACTACTGTATACAACTAGCTATGGGTTTCCAAAATACCCATAGCTACACATATCCTGAGTTACATCCTCATGTTAGCTAATATGTGTCCGTAGTTACATAATATTTTAAACTATCAAATATGCACTCATGTACAAATAGTGCAATTAAATAACTCCAAAATATAAAGCTCCCTAAGCTCCCCAAAAATGAGTCCCCCTCATGTCACTTGTTTATCTACAATGGGATTATCAATGACAAGTACACAAACACACAAATGAGTAAGTTGTTAATTCAATAAACATCATTATAAGATAATCCACATTAGAAAAAGGTTAGTAAACCAGTTTTGCAATTCGTTTTGCTTTGCTGCATAACTTGAGCCAAAGTCACTACACCCCTCAGGGTTAGCTAAAAGCAGATTCTCATTTCTTTTAGAAGAAAACATGCTACATATACTCAAGCCGGAGTTTTGCTTATATACTCAAGCTAGAGTTTTGCTTATATACTCAAGCCAGAGTTTTGCTTATATACTCAAGCTAGAGTTTCACTTATATACTCAAGCCAGAGTTTCGCTTATATACTCAAACTAGAGTTTTTCTTATATACTCAAGCCAGAGTCGCTAACCATTCATGGTCGGCTAAAAAGACATTTTCTTTTCTTTGATATCATCATTTCTCACTTCCCGTGAATCTACACCCATTTTAGTATAAACATACCCATATATGTTTATACTAAACGCGTAGTTCACAACTCAATCATCACATAACTAGAAAATACACACATTTTCCATCTCCCGTAAATCTACGCCTACTTTAGTATAAACACACCCATATATGTTTATACTAAACGCGTAATTCACATCTCAATCATTGCATAACCAGAATATACACACATTTACCATTCCAAATGCACAATTAATGACTTATCCTTACCTTGGTGAGTGTATGGTTTGGTTCTTGGCAACTTCACAGGTTCCACCAACACCGCCTCCAACTTTAGGATCTTTACTCATTCCAACCATACAACAAAATGTTAGTCATTTATTCCAATATCACATCAATAACTCATATTGCATCATTTAACCATGCAAGATATTTATCATATTTTCAATGTTTAGAGACTACTTTCATCATAAGTTCACAAACATCTAAAACATACATATTCATCTCATATTTCAATATTAGAAAGTAAACTCATCTTCTACCCTAACATTTTACCCATTTTCCATCTTAACTCCATTTTCACTTTAGGGTTTTGGGGTTTTCATGAACCAACCCACAACTCTTTCCATTTTCGAAATACTAACTCTAAACAAAGAGTTTACAAGATAAAACCACATAAAACGAATCATAACTCAAAAGGGTGAGTTTCCATGGTTTTTCATATTTTGAGAAGAGATCCAATATACCCAAAATAGGTTTTAAAGAGAAGAAGAGAGTTAAAATCAAGAGTTTTACCTCTTCTCAAGCTCTTAGATGAGTATCCAAGCTTCTTGTCCTTGAAAACGCTATCTTCTCTCACCCTTCTTCTTCTCTAAACCCTAGGTTGTGTTTGGGGGTTTCTCATTTAATACAACTCGTTGGGTTCTCGCATAAGCGAGCCCTTTCTCGCTCAAGCGAGAAAATCCCGCCTATTTTTAAAAACTCAGATCTGACCCTCTTGCTCAAGCGAGAATCTCACAGTATCAACAATCCCAAAATTCCATTTCTCGCCCAGGCGAGACAACTCTCGCTCAGGCGAGAATCCTCCAGTATAACCCAGGATTTTACCCTCCCAGGTGAGCCTTTCTCGCCCAGGCGAGAATCACTCGCTCAAGCGAGAATCCCAAGACTGATACTATAATTTTAAAGACTCATATTTAGGGTGTTACACTATAGATATCTATAAATTGAAATAATTAAAAATATTTGTAAGTAATTTATACACATGTGTATTTGTTTCAAACGATCTTATATGTTATTTAGACAATAACCAAGAGAAAAATTGTAAAACTTAATTTAAAGTTTTAAATAAAACTTAATTTGACTATTAAATACAACTCATTTTACTTAAACAAAGATTAAAAACAACTTCAACATTATGATGAAAATGTTTCACTATTAAATATTTCAATAAATATCAAAATGTTTCACTTCAACAACGCTCATTTCACTATTAAATATTTGACCTTAATTTTCTTTTCCTATTTCTAATAAAATGTATATTGACTTAGCTCGATGAATCAAATATTTAACCATAATTCTCATTTCCTATGAAATAAAAGATATTTATGCATTAACTATATTTTCTCATCTCATTGAAAACAAAAAAAATCAATAAACCTAAGCTATGAACTCTATCAAATCTTTCTTGTTCAATGAATTTGGGGTGTTCCTGCATTCCATCACATTGTTAAAAAAAGAACATGAAAAAATGATATGATAGTTTTGTGTGAAAATAATCATCTACAAAAACATTAGTAAGTGGATTGTAATTAATTTGTATATTTTTATTACATTTTTTCATAACATGTTCTCTTCATGATTACTCATATTACAAATAAGTTAGGTACCAAAAAATATACTAAAAATGTTAAATTAGCAATTATCTTTCCATATTTACATTTAATATTTCTCTCATATTCTTCTTGCATAATTAACATGATGTAAACACATAATTACATGGAATTTTATTAATTTAAATATGGAAGTTTATGAAAGTTGATGGAAGTTTATTAATGATATGCTAAAGTTTATTTATAAACATTAAATTTTGAATTATAAAGGTTAAAATAGGTACACAAATTACACTATGGGTAGTTAATTTGTGTTTTCCCTTTATTAAGTAGTATAGAAGTATATATATTTTCTCTTCACATTTGAAAACAAAAAAATCAATAAACCTAAGCTACGAACTCTATATCAAATCTTTTTTGTTCAATGAATTTGGGGTGATGTTGCATTCCATCACCTTGTTAAAAAAAGAACATGAAAAAATTATATGATAGTTTTATATGGAAATAATCATCTATAAAAACATTAGTAAGTGAATTTTAATCAATTTGTATATTTTTATTATATTTTTCATAACATGTTCTCTTCATGATTACTCATATTCGAAATAAGTTATGTACAAAAAATATACTACAAAGGTTAAATTATTAATTATCTTTCTATATTTACATTTAATATTTCTCTCATATTCATCTTCCATAATTAACATGGTGAACATACATAATTACATGAGAGTTTATGGAAGTTTATTAATGTAAATATGGAAGTTTATTAATAATATGCTAAAGTTTATTTATAGACATTAAATTATGAATTATAAATGGTAAAATAGGTACACAAATTACACTATGGGTAGTTAATTTGTGTTTTCCCTTTATTAAGTAGTATATATATATATTAAAGAAGAAATAACGGGTCCGGGTATCCACGGTCTGGGTACCTCATTACCCGGACCCAGACCAATCTAACATTGAGTCTTAAAATCGTGGATATCAATTATTCAAGTGTCCAAAACATGGACTCATACCCGATTTATTGCGAGTATTATTTACGGGTGCATGCATATATGAGTACCCATTGCAATCAAAATAATTATGTCGCAGTGGAGAATGTGTGGTTTATAATTTTTTTTATAAATGAAATAATGAAATAAAAAATGTGCTAAATAGTAATTATGGGGTGATTATAATAAAGTAATAAAAATTTTAGAATCTTTATATAAGATTAACATTTTGAGTAGGAATGGCAATAGGGCGGGTTGGGTTTTTGCTTACCCAACCCCGAACCCGAAATTCAAAATCTGAACCCAAACTTAAACTAGAATTAAGTGGGGTTGGAAATAATAATAACATCCCCGAACCCGTCGGGTTTCAGGTAACCCAAACCCGAAAAAAACCCGAACGAAAATATATATTTATATATAGATTATATATATATGGGGTGATTATACACAAAATTTATATATATATATATATATATATATATATATATTTATATGTGAAATTTATATATATATATATATATATATATATTAATCGGGTTTGGGTGGGTTTGGGGTAGGGTATTAACAATACCAAACCTGAACCCAATCATATCAGATTTTTCCCGTTAAATTCGGGTAGGGTTCGGACGAATAGCCGCGAATTCGGTTTTCATTTTCATCCCTAATTTTGAGAGATGAGTGTCCAAACACATTTTTAATTCATTAGAATTTTTATAATAGATTATATAAATTTATTCATAGCAAGATTATATAAATTTATTAGTACACAACTACTTAGTATAATTTATTAATAAATTTTAATTTACATATAATAAATATTATATTTTTATACTAATTATAAATTAAAAATATATTAAGAGTTTATTTAAAAATCAAACTAAATTCATTACCAAAATAAGAAATATATATAATTTACTTGGAGAGGTATAGTGCAAAACATTAATTATTATTATTACTAGCGTGTTGACCAGCACTGCTGTGTCCGTCAATCCTCTTTCCCATCATTTATAATGTGTATTCTAGATGCAATAAATGAATTGTGTTAGATATATTATAATTGCAGTTGAATATATTATAATTTGTAATGAATTATATTGATTTTTGGTATAAAATAGAATATAGTGAAGGGAAAATAAGAAATCATTAATTACACCATGGTGGGTAGTTTTTGGGTTTTACCTTTATTAATAGTATTAATAATATATTATAATTTGCATTGAGTTATATTTTTTTTTTTGTAAAAATTAGAATATAGTAAGGGAAAAATAAGAAATCATTAATTATACCATGATAGGTAGTTATTTTGGGTTTTACCTTTAATTATAATTTGCATTTAAGGATGGCAATGGGTACCCGGATTCGTGGTTACCCGCAAAAAATACCCGCAATGGGTAAGGTCTGGGTCTTTATTTTGGATCTGTGGGTATTTGGGGCTGGGTATTTTTCAGTCCCGCTGTAGAATGGGACTGGTCTGGGTAATGTGGTACCTAGACCCTCTAGTACCCAGACCCGTTCTAACCCTAAAAACTACTCTTACTCCCTAAATCCTAATTCTCTTATTTTCTTTATTCTCCTTATATATATATATATATATAATATATATAAACATAACCCAATTTTCTTATTGTTTAATTTCTAACCCTAAGAGATACTCTTCCTCCCTAAATCTTAATTCCCTTATTTTCCTTATTTTCCTCATATATATATATATATAAACATAACTCAATTTCCTTATTTTCTAATTTCTAACCCTAACAGCTACTCTTCCTCCTTAAATCCTAATTCCCTTATTTTCTTTATTCTCCTCATCTCATGTCTCCACCAGATTACTTCAATTTTATTACAAATAGTATACTAGATGATATCGATGATGATGATGTTTATAAATTTATTGATTTTCTTATCTATAAAGTTAATTGTTACATCTTTAAATCGTATGTTTTTATTTTCCAGGAACCAATTGTTCCATGTGTTGTTGATGGAGACATCTGATGTGTTATTGTGTTATTTTCAATTATGCTCTTAGTAAAAAAGATTTGTATTTAAGTACAATTTAGAGTTGTGACTTATGTTTCAATTATATTTTATAATTTTTGTATCATTTGCTTCTTTTTTTATTCTCACACGTTGGATTATAATTTTTTACAATTTATAACTTTATTGCAATTTTTTAAATATTATGTGAATTTTTGGGTACCCGTAGATCCGTTGGGTACCCATGGACCCGTGGGTAGCAGACCCGACGGGTATCTGCCTGGGTTTGGGGCGGGTCTGGGTCCCAAAATGAAAGAACGGGGCGGGTCCGGGTAGTGTACTACCTGGACCCATCCAAACCCATTGTCATCCTTATTTGCATTGAGTTATATGGTTTTTTATTGTAGAAATTAGAATATAGTGGGGGCAAAATAGGAAATCATTATTTACACCATGATGAGTAGTTATTTTGAGTTTTGCCTATATTATTAGATATAGATATAGATTATTAGTTAATGAAATTCTTAAAAATGCATTGCTGTTATTTAGAATAAAATCTAGAAAGATATTTTAATTTTCAGATTCTTATTAATGTCAGGATTGGAATGGTAAATAATCTAGAATGATGAGTAGTTATTTTGATTTTTGCCCTTATTATTAGTATCGATATAGATATAGATTATTAGTTAATGAAATTCTTAAAAATGCATTGATGTTATTTGGAATGAAATTTAGAAAGATATTTTAATTTTCTGATTCTAATTAATGTCAGGATTGGAATGGTAAATAATCTAGAATGATGAGTAGTTATTTTGAGTTTTGCCATTTTTATTAGTATCGATATAGATATAGATTATTAGTTAATGAAATTCTTAAAAATGCATTGATGTTATTTAGAATGAAATCTAGAAAGATACTTTAATTTTCCGATTCTAATTAATGTCAGGAGTGGAATGGTAATTAATCTAGAATGATAAGTAGTTATTTTGAGATTTGCCCTTATTATTAATATCGATATAGATATAGATTATTAGTTAATGAAATTCTTAAAAATGCATTGATGTTATTTAGAATGAAATCTAGAAAGATATTTTAATTTTCTGATTCTAATTAATGTTAGGATTGGAATGGTAAATAATCTAGAATGATGAGTAGTTATTTTGAGTTTTGCCATTATTATTAGTATCGATATAGATATAGATTATTAGTTAATGAAATTCTTAAAAATGCATTGATGTTATTTAGAATGAAATCTAGAAAGATACTTTAATTTTCCGATTCTAATTAATGTCAGGATTGGAATGGTATATAATATTTCTCAAAATAGTTAAGTTTTAAATGTTAGGTACAATTTGTCCTATTTTAATTTTTTTTAGTTTTTTATTTTATTTTTGCACCTAAAGTCAAACTTATAAGGCAAGAGACTAAATATAGAATGGAAATGTGGCACAAAAATTCTTCAACTTTGAATTATCCTGAACATTTGCTTTCTTCCATGATCATGGCTTATCCCATATTTTTTCATGTAAGCTTTTTGTATGTGTCCCCCTCTTCATTATTGTTATAAGTTTCTCAACCATTGAAGTTGTTAATGGTGGATTCAGTGTTAAATTGATTCGCAAGAATTCATCCATGTAACGACCCGATTTTTTTCCCTTGAAAATTTTTCGTTTATTTTAATCATTTCTTACATACAATCGTCACATTCATTGAAAACTCTCAAGTATCATTTTCGAAAATACTCTTTACCCTATTTTCTTATCATACAAATTTATGTTGCGGAAAAACATAATTCATTCAAATAGCATTTAACACATACAACCAGTTATGGGTCTCCCAAGGTTGTAAAGCCCATAACTACACATATCCGTATTGATCTAAACGGATTTACAGTCATCCCATAATACTATTAAATCAACTACGACGTCACTTAGCAATACAGACAAGCGAGTAATTAAACACAAAAGCTTCCTAATTGAGCTTCATCCTCAAAATCCTTCATTTACCTACAATGGGATTATCATAAACAACACACAAAACAAAAAGGGAGTAAGTCATTAGTTTAAAAACTAATATCACATGATAATCCACATTTCAAATACGATTAAACTTTAATATAGATTATAAACGCAATTACGTAAATGCAAACATTCATCTCTTCTTTCGTTCATTTCTACATTATCCATATTCATCCTATAGAATACATATCCCATAATATATATTCTATAGCATGCATATTATGTTCATTCGAAGCATCGTTCTTCTCATTATTCATATCCACACTATAGTATATATATATCCCATACTATATATCTTATAGCATGTATATTACTTTTATCCTTAACGTCTTCATTTCCAACATTCATATTCACCCTATAGTATATATATCCCATAATATATATCCTATAACATGCATATGACTTTCGCTCTTAACGTCCTCGTTTCTCATATGTCGTATTCATCCTTAATCGTATTGACCGAGTCCTTTCACAACTATAATCTCCTACCACCTCGGGTAGATCCAATTACATCTCCATACCACATCGGGTAGGTCTAGTTCACCATCCATACCACATCGGGCAGGTCTAGTTCATCATCCATACCACATCGGGCAGGTCTAGTTCATCATCCATACCACATCGGGCAGGTCTACTGTTATATTCCATACCACATCGGGTAGGTCTAGTTATACTCCATACCACATCGGGCAGGTCTAGTTATACTCCATACCACATCGGGCAGGTCTAGTTATACTCCATACCACATCGGGCAGGTCTAGTATTATATTCCATACCACATCGGGTAGGTCTAGTGTTATACTCCATACCACATCGGGCAGGTCTAGTTATACTCCATACCACATCGGGCAGGTCTAGTTATACTCCATACCACATCGGGCAGGTCTAGTTATACTCCATACCACATCGGGCAGGTCTAGTATTATATTCCATACCACATCGGGTAGGTCTAGTGTTATACTCCATACCACATCGGGCAGGTCTAGTTATACTCCATACCACATCGGGCAGGTCTAGTTATACTCCATACCACATCGGGCAGATCTAGTTATACTCCATACCACATCGGGCAGGTCTAGTTATACTCCATACCACATCGGGTAGGTCTAATATTATATTCCATACCACATCGGGTAGGTCTAGTGTTATGCTCCATACCACATCGGGTAGGTCTAGTTATAATCCATACCACATCGGGTAGGTCTAGTTCACAATTCTTCACTACCATTCCCGGTAGGATAACAATAACAGTCCACTATCACTCCGGGTAGGACACAACAACAGTCCGCTACCATTTAAGGTAGGACACAATAACAGTCTACTACCACTCCGGGTAGGACACAACAAACAGTTCACTACCACTCCGGGTAGGACACAACAAACAGTTCACCACCACTCCGGGTAGGGCACAATAACAGTCAACCACTACCTCTTCGAGTAGGGTAACCACAATAAACCACTACCTATTCGGGTAGGGTAACAACAATCAAACTTACAACACATTACCTCTTTCACATACCTCGTTCACATCAGTGAGTATGAATTAGAGCCACTTATCCCTTACCTCAGTGAGTTTTGGGATCGGTTCCGAGTAACTTTAAAAGTCTCCTCCGCGATTTCCTCCAACCTTAGGATCTTTCCTCATTTCCACCAATAACAACAATGTTAGTCATTTATTCCAAATATCACATAAACAACTTATTTTGCATCATTTAATCATACAAAATATTCATCATCAATATTCAACCATCTAAAACATGCATAACATCTCATATTTCAATATTTCCAAAACTACTTCAATACAAGTTTCTAAATATCAAAGCATACATGTTCATCTCATATAACAACATTAAAGCACTACTCATTATCCACATCTAGCATTTCATCTCTTTCTCTTTATACTCATATTCTCATTTTGGGGGTTTTTGGGGTTTTTCATGAATAACCCATAAAACTTTCCATTCATCAAATACCAACTCTAAACCAAGAGTTTACAAGATAAAAACAACATAAAACGAACCATAACTCTAAAGAATGAGTTTCCATGGTTTCTCATGTTTTGAAAATAAATCCAACATACCCAAAACAAGTTAGAGAGGAAGAAGAAGAGTTAGTAACAAGAGGTTTACCTCTTCTCAAGCTCCAAGATGAGTCCTAAGGCTCCTTGCTCTTGAAAAGCTCTCCTTTCTCTCTTCTCTTCGAAGTTCTAACCCAAAAATGTGTTTGGGTTTCTGTTTTAAAGAGGTGTCGTCGGGTTGTAATCGATTACCAACATGGTGTAATCGATTACAACGTGAAAAATGCGCATATCTGATGCTTTTAATACGATGTAATCGATTACCATAAATGTGTAATCGATTACCAGCAATGTGTAATCGATTACCAGAAATGTGTAATCGATTACCAGCAATGTGTAATCGATTACCAGAAATGTGTAATCGATTACCAGCAATGTGTAATCGATTACCAGAAATGTGTAATCGATTACACTGTGTCAGATGCACATATCTGATGCTTTTAATACGATGTAATCGATTACCAGCAGATGTAATCGATTACTAGCAGAGTGTAATCGATTACCAGCAGAGTGTAATCGATTACACTGTGTCAACAGCCCAAAATTTGCCATTTCTCGCCCAGGGAAGAATCCTACAGTATAGTCCCCCTCCCAGCTGATCCTTTTTCGCTCAGGCGAGAATCTCTCGATCAAGCGAGGCTTCCAGGACTGATACTATATTTTTAAAGATTAAAATTTGGGGTGTTACAATCCTCCCCCTCTTATAAGAATTTTCGTCCCCGAAAATTAAACATACCTCGGAAAATAAAATCATCACCTAGACCTTAGGCACAAGAATATTCAACCAAAATCACAATTCGATTCTCTAATCCATTAAGATTACTTAATCAGTTACTAAGGGCATACACCACTAAATCACGATATCACCAAACCAATTCATGAACTAACTCCTCAATGTCCAAATGTTAAGATCTCAGCCTTTAATAACTCGAGTGCCATGGGAACTAATCCATAATTTAGACTAAAGATTTTTTTCTTATATCCATCAAGAACCATAGATCTCTAACACCTATCCATCTATCAATCCTAACATACGTTAAGAATCCCGATAACACTCTCGAACTTCAGTGAATGGGGAACTCCTGATCCCATATCTATCTAAATGCATCTTTTAACATCCATCATACACTAGCTAGTCTCATCTCCACTCGAGACTCTAGCACAATTTCATTTTACTAGATCCACAAAATACTTACACAATAGAATTATTAGTGTCTCATCCATTGTACACAATCAAACTATTCAGTAATTGTCTAATTACATAAAATATTTCTACCATCAAATCTTATCGTCTAAAGAAATTACCGATTTCTAGTCTCCACTGAAACCATAAAACCATTGATTCACACCAAAACTAGGGATTCTGTTACCAATCGGCAAGCACAAGTCGACCAACACTCAAACCTACAACTTGCGTTTGGTTTGGTCACCCCAATTCCGTTAGTAAATATAAACTTATTAACTCACTCGCATTATGTCCAGAAATACATGGGCGTCTCATATCACTAAACTTTTAACAACCTCATACTTATTCCGATATGGTTGCTAAAATTTCGGAATTCTCCAACATGATACTAAATCATTACTTAGGCACAAGCTAAGTTTTCCCAAAAATGATTTTCGAAAGCGGTTTGAATCCACGACTCATGGCAACCACGTCGTGAAACAAGGTTCGCACGCTCATTTCGATACAACCCAAAACTTCTTCTCTCCTATGGTTACACCACACCCATACACTGCAATTACTGACGTTCACGAAACAACAACAACTTTTGCCGGTACACATTCAACGCAGACAATTTTGGATCACCACCACTATTTCATGTGTTGCCAATGTCCTACCGCAAAAGAACCGGTCATTCGAGACCAAAAGTTTCACGTCTAATAAAATGTATTCCTCACATCGACGGGGTAAGTAACTCGACTAGCCTATTTCCTCGACTATCAGTATAAATCTTACTCCCTTAGCATACACATACATATCAATGCATACTAAATTTAAATATTCACCTCAACAATTACACACAGTTAAACATAACACGATTTGCTGACCGCTAGTCCATTTCCAGGATTAAATCCAACTGGACGTCATTGCGCATACCAACGCTATAGTAAAGGTTTTACCATTTACCCCAACCGTACACTGAGACATCCACACGGACATCCACCACCGATACACGGGGTTGGTGGGTACAACTAAGTCGAAAACAACAACTTGGTGTACAATCTTAGTAGGTTCACGCATTCAGCAAATATAGGGAGTGTGTCGCTCCCGAATTAAACAACACAAAAAGTGATACCTGTCACCATGCAATTTACCTCTCGCCGGATCATCCACACCTGATGTCCCTACGCCACTCGGGGTAAACCTTCGACTATGGTCCCTTGTCTTCTCAGCAGAAACGACATTAGGTCTCCGATCTAGCTTGGGACAAAGCCTTTTAATGTGTCCGAACTCCTTGCAGTGGAAACATCCGTTTCCTGACCCTGGGCATGTACTCCCAAGATGGCGTCTACCACATTTGTTGCACATGGGAGTAGAAACCCCTTCGGTAGGAACGGTAAATGGTCTAGACTTTTGGAAATTTCGGTCTCGATGTATAGTAGTTGCCACATAAGGCTTCCGGTCATCTTCCACCCTCTCTTTACCCCTTTCCTGCATATGGTTGCGTTGAGGCCCATAGTCCCGGGGAGTAATTGTTTCGTGTGTAGCCAACTTAACCGACTTCAGGTTGTCCTCGTACATTCTACACTTGTTGACCAAGGTAGCGAAATCGGCAATCTCCTGATGTCCGAACATTATTTTCAACTTGGGCCTTAAACCCGATTCAAATTTAGAGCATTTGGATCGTCCATCTACTTCCAACTCCGAGTAGGGACAAAACCGTGCCAATTCCTCGAACTTAGCCGCATATTCCCCCACCGACATATTTCCCTGTTCCAACTTCAGGAACTCCATTTCCTTCTTCCGCTTCAGATCAGCTGGGAAGTATTTATGAAGAAACTTCTCCTTGAATGTACCCCAGGAAATCAATTGTCCTTCTATCTCCATATGGCGTCGAGTAAACTCCCACCAGTTATCGGCCTCCTTCACTAGCATATACGTGGCGTAAGCCAACTTCTGAGCCTCCGAACAATTCATTGCCCGAAAGATCCGATCCATTCCCTGAATCCACTCAAGGGCAGCATCAGGAGCAAATCCCCCGTGGAACTGACTGGGGTTCCTCTTGCAAAACTCATCCAGCCCCCGGTACTCAGCCGGTTCAGGTGGGATTAGGGGTTGCGAACTCGAACTCAGTGCAGGGTTCTGATGCAGATTATGCAAGCTCTCGTTCATCTGGTGTAGTGCAGCTACCATCTGAACCAACAAATCATTTGGAACGTTCTGACTCGTTCCTCTTTCAGCCATGTTTCGACCTGCACTCATGTATAGTCAGTACACAATTTTAATTCACACAAGTCAGGTTATCACCTAGTCTCATAGTACCTTACATGTTACTATACCAAAGCAACATGCTTTAAACATTCAATTCACACAATATCAACCAATCAAATCATAAACATGTTACAAAGAAGCAAGTAAGGCCATGCCCTAGGCCGCAGAATTAACTATGCTCTGATACCATATTGTAACGACCCGATTTTTTTCCCTTGAAAATTTTTCGTTTATTTTAATCATTTCTTACATACAGTCGTCACATTCATTGAAAACTCTCAAGTATCATTTTCGAAAATACTCTTTACCCTATTTTCTTATCATACAAATTTATGTTGCGGAAAAACATAATTCATTCAAATAGCATTTAACACATACAACCAGTTATGGGTCTCCCAAGGTTGTAAAGCCCATAACTACACATATCCGTATTGATCTAAACGGATTTACAGTCATCCCATAATACTATTAAATCAACTACGACGTCACTTAGCAATACAGACAAGCGAGTAATTAAACACAAAAGCTTCCTAATTGAGCTTCATCCTCAAAATCCTTCATTTACCTACAATGGGATTATCATAAACAACACACAAAACAAAAAGGGAGTAAGTCATTAGTTTAAAAACTAATATCACATGATAATCCACATTTCAAATACGATTAAACTTTAATATAGATTATAAACGCAATTACGTAAATGCAAACATTCATCTCTTCTTTCGTTCATTTCTACATTATCCATATTCATCCTATAGAATACATATCCCATAATATATATTCTATAGCATGCATATTATGTTCATTCGAAGCATCGTTCTTCTCATTATTCATATCCACACTATAGTATATATATATCCCATACTATATATCTTATAGCATGTATATTACTTTTATCCTTAACGTCTTCATTTCCAACATTCATATTCACCCTATAGTATATATATCCCATAATATATATCCTATAACATGCATATGACTTTCGCTCTTAACGTCCTCGTTTCTCATATGTCGTATTCATCCTTAATCGTATTGACCGAGTCCTTTCACAACTATAATCTCCTACCACCTCGGGTAGATCCAATTACATCTCCATACCACATCGGGTAGGTCTAGTTCACCATCCATACCACATCGGGCAGGTCTAGTTCATCATCCATACCACATCGGGCAGGTCTAGTTCATCATCCATACCACATCGGGCAGGTCTACTGTTATATTCCATACCACATCGGGTAGGTCTAGTTATACTCCATACCACATCGGGCAGGTCTAGTTATACTCCATACCACATCGGGCAGGTCTAGTATTATATTCCATACCACATCGGGTAGGTCTAGTGTTATACTCCATACCACATCGGGCAGGTCTAGTTATACTCCATACCACATCGGGCAGGTCTAGTTATACTCCATACCACATCGGGCAGGTCTAGTTATACTCCATACCACATCGGGCAGGTCTAGTATTATATTCCATACCACATCGGGTAGGTCTAGTGTTATACTCCATACCACATCGGGCAGGTCTAGTTATACTCCATACCACATCGGGCAGGTCTAGTTATACTCCATACCACATCGGGCAGATCTAGTTATACTCCATACCACATCGGGCAGGTCTAGTTATACTCCATACCACATCGGGTAGGTCTAATATTATATTCCATACCACATCGGGTAGGTCTAGTGTTATGCTCCATACCACATCGGGTAGGTCTAGTTATAATCCATACCACATCGGGTAGGTCTAGTTCACAATTCTTCACTACCATTCCCGGTAGGATAACAATAACAGTCCACTATCACTCCGGGTAGGACACAACAACAGTCCGCTACCACTCCGGGTAGGACACAACAACAGTCCGCTACCATTTAAGGTAGGACACAATAACAGTCTACTACCACTCCGGGTAGGACACAACAAACAGTTCACTACCACTCCGGGTAGGACACAACAAACAGTTCACCACCACTCCGGGTAGGGCACAATAACAGTCAACCACTACCTCTTCGAGTAGGGTAACCACAATAAACCACTACCTATTCGGGTAGGGTAACAACAATCAAACTTACAACACATTACCTCTTTCACATACCTCGTTCACATCAGTGAGTATGAATTAGAGCCACTTATCCCTTACCTCAGTGAGTTTTGGGATCGGTTCCGAGTAACTTTAAAAGTCTCCTCCGCGATTTCCTCCAACCTTAGGATCTTTCCTCATTTCCACCAATAACAACAATGTTAGTCATTTATTCCAAATATCACATAAACAACTTATTTTGCATCATTTAATCATACAAAATATTCATCATCAATATTCAACCATCTAAAACATGCATAACATCTCATATTTCAATATTTCCAAAACTACTTCAATACAAGTTTCTAAATATCAAAGCATACATGTTCATCTCATATAACAACATTAAAGCACTACTCATTATCCACATCTAGCATTTCATCTCTTTCTCTTTATACTCATATTCTCATTTTGGGGGTTTTTGGGGTTTTTCATGAATAACCCATAAAACTTTCCATTCATCAAATAGCAACTCTAAACCAAGAGTTTACAAGATAAAAACAACATAAAACGAACCATAACTCTAAAGAATGAGTTTCCATGGTTTCTCATGTTTTGAAAATAAATCCAACATACCCAAAACAAGTTAGAGAGGAAGAAGAAGAGTTAGTAACAAGAGGTTTACCTCTTCTCAAGCTCCAAGATGAGTCCTAAGGCTCCTTGCTCTTGAAAAGCTCTCCTTTCTCTCTTCTCTTCGAAGTTCTAACCCAAAAATGTGTTTGGGTTTCTGTTTTAAAGAGGTGTCGTCGGGTTGTAATCGATTACCAACATGGTGTAATCGATTACAACGTGAAAAATGCGCATATCTGATGCTTTTAATACGATGTAATCGATTACCATAAATGTGTAATCGATTACCAGCAATGTGTAATCGATTACCAGAAATGTGTAATCGATTACCAGCAATGTGTAATCGATTACCAGAAATGTGTAATCGATTACCAGCAATGTGTAATCGATTACCAGAAATGTGTAATCGATTACACTGTGTCAGATGCACATATCTGATGCTTTTAATACGATGTAATCGATTACCAGCAGATGTAATCGATTACTAGCAGAGTGTAATCGATTACCAGCAGAGTGTAATCGATTACACTGTGTCAACAGCCCAAAATTGCCATTTCTCGCCCAGGGAAGAATCCTACAGTATAGTCCCCCTCCCAGCTGATCCTTTTTCGCTCAGGCGAGAATCTCTCGATCAAGCGAGGCTTCCAGGACTGATACTATATTTTTAAAGATTAAAATTTGGGGTGTTACAATCCTCCCCCTCTTATAAGAATTTTCGTCCCCGAAAATTAAACATACCTCGGAAAATAAAATCATCACCTAGACCTTAGGCACAAGAATATTCAACCAAAATCACAATTCGATTCTCTAATCCATTAAGATTACTTAATCAGTTACTAAGGGCATACACCACTAAATCACGATATCACCAAACCAATTCATGAACTAACTCCTCAATGTCCAAATGTTAAGATCTCAGCCTTTAATAACTCGAGTGCCATGGGAACTAATCCATAATTTAGACTAAAGATTTTTTTCTTATATCCATCAAGAACCATAGATCTCTAACACCTATCCATCTATCAATCCTAACATACGTTAAGAATCCCGATAACACTCTCGAACTTCAGTGAATGGGGAACTCCTGATCCCATATCTATCTAAATGCATCTTTTAACATCCATCATACACTAGCTAGTCTCATCTCCACTCGAGACTCTAGCACAATTTCATTTTACTAGATCCACAAAATACTTACACAATAGAATTATTAGTGTCTCATCCATTGTACACAATCAAACTATTCAGTAATTGTCTAATTACATAAAATATTTCTACCATCAAATCTTATCGTCTAAAGAAATTACCGATTTCTAGTCTCCACTGAAACCATAAAACCATTGATTCACACCAAAACTAGGGATTCTGTTACCAATCGGCAAGCACAAGTCGACCAACACTCAAACCTACAACTTGCGTTTGGTTTGGTCACCCCAATTCGGTTAGTAAATATAAACTTATTAACTCACTCGCATTATGTCCAGAAATACATGGGCGTCTCATATCACTAAACTTTTAACAACCTCATACTTATTCCGATATGGTTGCTAAAATTTCGGAATTCTCCAACATGATACTAAATCATTACTTAGGCACAAGCTAAGTTTTCCCAAAAATGATTTTCGAAAGCGGTTTGAATCCACGACTCATGGCAACCACGTCGTGAAACAAGGTTCGCACGCTCATTTCGATACAACCCAAAACTTCTTCTCTCCTATGGTTACACCACACCCATACACTGCAATTACTGACGTTCACGAAACAACAACAACTTTTGCCGGTACACATTCAACGCAGACAATTTTGGATCACCACCACTATTTCATGTGTTGCCAATGTCCTACCGCAAAAGAACCGGTCATTCGAGACCAAAAGTTTCACGTCTAATAAAATGTATTCCTCACATCGACGGGGTAAGTAACTCGACTAGCCTATTTCCTCGACTATCAGTATAAATCTTACTCCCTTAGCATACACATACATATCAATGCATACTAAATTTAAATATTCACCTCAACAATTACACACAGTTAAACATAACACGATTTGCTGACCGCTAGTCCATTTCCAGGATTAAATCCAACTGGACGTCATTGCGCATACCAACGCTATAGTAAAGGTTTTACCATTTACCCCAACCGTACACTGAGACATCCACACGGACATCCACCACCGATACACGGGGTTGGTGGGTACAACTAAGTCGAAAACAACAACTTGGTGTACAATCTTAGTAGGTTCACGCATTCAGCAAATATAGGGAGTGTGTCGCTCCCGAATTAAACAACACAAAAAGTGATACCTGTCACCATGCAATTTACCTCTCGCCGGATCATCCACACCTGATGTCCCTACGCCACTCGGGGTAAACCTTCGACTATGGTCCCTTGTCTTCTCAGCAGAAACGACATTAGGTCTCCGATCTAGCTTGG
Organism: Lupinus albus; assembly: GCA_009771035.1. Taxonomy (NCBI): domain Eukaryota; kingdom Viridiplantae; phylum Streptophyta; class Magnoliopsida; order Fabales; family Fabaceae; genus Lupinus; species Lupinus albus. The sequence goes on from CM019999.1 coordinate 12,870,614, forward strand.
GACAAAGCCTTTTAATGTGTCCGAACTCCTTGCAGTGGAAACATCCGTTTCCTGACCCTGGGCATGTACTCCCAAGATGGCGTCTACCACATTTGTTGCACATGGGAGTAGAAACCCCTTCGGTAGGAACGGTAAATGGTCTAGACTTTTGGAAATTTCGGTCTCGATGTATAGTAGTTGCCACATAAGGCTTCCGGTCATCTTCCACCCTCTCTTTACCCCTTTCCTGCATATGGTTGCGTTGAGGCCCATAGTCCCGGGGAGTAATTGTTTCGTGTGTAGCCAACTTAACCGACTTCAGGTTGTCCTCGTACATTCTACACTTGTTGACCAAGGTAGCGAAATCGGCAATCTCCTGATGTCCGAACATTATTTTCAACTTGGGCCTTAAACCCGATTCAAATTTAGAGCATTTGGATCGTCCATCTACTTCCAACTCCGAGTAGGGACAAAACCGTGCCAATTCCTCGAACTTAGCCGCATATTCCCCCACCGACATATTTCCCTGTTCCAACTTCAGGAACTCCATTTCCTTCTTCCGCTTCAGATCAGCTGGGAAGTATTTATGAAGAAACTTCTCCTTGAATGTACCCCAGGAAATCAATTGTCCTTCTATCTCCATATGGCGTCGAGTAAACTCCCACCAGTTATCGGCCTCCTTCACTAGCATATACGTGGCGTAAGCCAACTTCTGAGCCTCCGAACAATTCATTGCCCGAAAGATCCGATCCATTCCCTGAATCCACTCAAGGGCAGCATCAGGAGCAAATCCCCCGTGGAACTGACTGGGGTTCCTCTTGCAAAACTCATCCAGCCCCCGGTACTCAGCCGGTTCAGGTGGGATTAGGGGTTGCGAACTCGAACTCAGTGCAGGGTTCTGATGCAGATTATGCAAGCTCTCGTTCATCTGGTGTAGTGCAGCTACCATCTGAACCAACAAATCATTTGGAACGTTCTGACTCGTTCCTCTTTCAGCCATGTTTCGACCTGCACTCATGTATAGTCAGTACACAATTTTAATTCACACAAGTCAGGTTATCACCTAGTCTCATAGTACCTTACATGTTACTATACCAAAGCAACATGCTTTAAACATTCAATTCACACAATATCAACCAATCAAATCATAAACATGTTACAAAGAAGCAAGTAAGGCCATGCCCTAGGCCGCAGAATTAACTATGCTCTGATACCATATTGTAACGACCCGATTTTTTTCCCTTGAAAATTTTTCGTTTATTTTAATCATTTCTTACATACAGTCGTCACATTCATTGAAAACTCTCAAGTATCATTTTCGAAAATACTCTTTACCCTATTTTCTTATCATACAAATTTATGTTGCGGAAAAACATAATTCATTCAAATAGCATTTAACACATACAACCAGTTATGGGTCTCCCAAGGTTGTAAAGCCCATAACTACACATATCCGTATTGATCTAAACGGATTTACAGTCATCCCATAATACTATTAAATCAACTACGACGTCACTTAGCAATACAGACAAGCGAGTAATTAAACACAAAAGCTTCCTAATTGAGCTTCATCCTCAAAATCCTTCATTTACCTACAATGGGATTATCATAAACAACACACAAAACAAAAAGGGAGTAAGTCATTAGTTTAAAAACTAATATCACATGATAATCCACATTTCAAATACGATTAAACTTTAATATAGATTATAAACGCAATTACGTAAATGCAAACATTCATCTCTTCTTTCGTTCATTTCTACATTATCCATATTCATCCTATAGAATACATATCCCATAATATATATTCTATAGCATGCATATTATGTTCATTCGAAGCATCGTTCTTCTCATTATTCATATCCACACTATAGTATATATATATCCCATACTATATATCTTATAGCATGTATATTACTTTTATCCTTAACGTCTTCATTTCCAACATTCATATTCACCCTATAGTATATATATCCCATAATATATATCCTATAACATGCATATGACTTTCGCTCTTAACGTCCTCGTTTCTCATATGTCGTATTCATCCTTAATCGTATTGACCGAGTCCTTTCACAACTATAATCTCCTACCACCTCGGGTAGATCCAATTACATCTCCATACCACATCGGGTAGGTCTAGTTCACCATCCATACCACATCGGGCAGGTCTAGTTCATCATCCATACCACATCGGGCAGGTCTAGTTCATCATCCATACCACATCGGGCAGGTCTACTGTTATATTCCATACCACATCGGGTAGGTCTAGTTATACTCCATACCACATCGGGCAGGTCTAGTTATACTCCATACCACATCGGGCAGGTCTAGTTATACTCCATACCACATCGGGCAGGTCTAGTATTATATTCCATACCACATCGGGTAGGTCTAGTGTTATACTCCATACCACATCGGGCAGGTCTAGTTATACTCCATACCACATCGGGCAGGTCTAGTTATACTCCATACCACATCGGGCAGCTCTAGTTATACTCCATACCACATCGGGCAGGTCTAGTTATACTCCATACCACATCGGGTAGGTCTAGTATTATATTCCATACCACATCGGGTAGGTCTAGTGTTATGCTCCATACCACATCGGGTAGGTCTAGTTATAATCCATACCACATCGGGTAGGTCTAGTTCACAATTCTTCACTACCATTCCCGGTAGGATAACAATAACAGTCCACTACCACTCCGGGTAGGACACAACAACAGTCCGCTACCACTCCGGGTAGGACACAACAACAGTCCGCTACCATTTAAGGTAGGACACAATAACAGTCTACTACCACTCCGGGTAGGACACAACAAACAGTTCACTACCACTCCGGGTAGGACACAACAAACAGTTCACCACCACTCCGGGTAGGGCATAATAACAGTCAACCACTACCTCTTCGAGTAGGGTAACCACAATAAACCACTACCTATTCGGGTAGGGTAACAACAATCAAACTTACAACACATTACCTCTTTCACATACCTCGTTCACATCAGTGAGTATGAATTAGAGCCACTTATCCCTTACCTCAGTGAGTTTTGGGATCGGTTCCGAGTAACTTTAAAAGTCTCCTCCGCGATTTCCTCCAACCTTAGGATCTTTCCTCATTTCCACCAATAACAACAATGTTAGTCATTTATTCCAAATATCACATAAACAACTTATTTTGCATCATTTAATCATACAAAATATTCATCATCAATATTCAACCATCTAAAACATGCATAACATCTCATATTTCAATATTTCCAAAACTACTTCAATACAAGTTTCTAAATATCAAAGCATACATGTTCATCTCATATAACAACATTAAAGCACAACTCATTATCCACATCTAGCATTTCATCTCTTTCTCTTTATACTCATATTCTCATTTTGGGGGTTTTTGGGGTTTTTCATGAATAACCCATAAAACTTTCCATTCATCAAATACCAACTCTAAACCAAGAGTTTACAAGATAAAAACAACATAAAACGAACCATAACTCTAAAGAATGAGTTTCCATGGTTTCTCATGTTTTGAAAATAAATCCAACATACCCAAAACAAGTTAGAGAGGAAGAAGAAGAGTTAGTAACAAGAGGTTTACCTCTTCTCAAGCTCCAAGATGAGTCCTAAGGCTCCTTGCTCTTGAAAAGCTCTCCTTTCTCTCTTCTCTTCGAAGTTCTAACCCAAAAATGTGTTTGGGTTTCTGTTTTAAAGAGGTGTCGTCGGGTTGTAATCGATTACCAACATGGTGTAATCGATTACAACGTGAAAAATGCGCATATCTGATGCTTTTAATACGATGTAATCGATTACCATAAATGTGTAATCGATTACCAGCAATGTGTAATCGATTACCAGAAATGTGTAATCGATTACCAGCAATGTGTAATCGATTACCAGAAATGTGTAATCGATTACCAGCAATGTGTAATCGATTACCAGAAATGTGTAATCGATTACACTGTGTCAGATGCACATATCTGATGCTTTTAATACGATGTAATCGATTACCAGCAGATGTAATCGATTACTAGCAGAGTGTAATCGATTACCAGCAGAGTGTAATCGATTACACTGTGTCAACAGCCCAAAATTGCCATTTCTCGCCCAGGGAAGAATCCTACAGTATAGTCCCCCTCCCAGCTGATCCTTTTTCGCTCAGGCGAGAATCTCTCGATCAAGCGAGGCTTCCAGGACTGATACTATATTTTTAAAGATTAAAATTTGGGGTGTTACAATCCTCCCCCTCTTATAAGAATTTTCGTCCCCGAAAATTAAACATACCTCGGAAAATAAAATCATCACCTAGACCTTAGGCACAAGAATATTCAACCAAAATCACAATTCGATTCTCTAATCCATTAAGATTACTTAATCAGTTACTAAGGGCATACACCACTAAATCACGATATCACCAAACCAATTCATGAACTAACTCCTCAATGTCCAAATGTTAAGATCTCAGCCTTTAATAACTCGAGTGCCATGGGAACTAATCCATAATTTAGACTAAAGATTTTTTTCTTATATCCATCAAGAACCATAGATCTCTAACACCTATCCATCTATCAATCCTAACATACGTTAAGAATCCCGATAACACTCTCGAACTTCAGTGAATGGGGAACTCCTGATCCCATATCTATCTAAATGCATCTTTTAACATCCATCATACACTAGCTAGTCTCATCTCCACTCGAGACTCTAGCACAATTTCATTTTACTAGATCCACAAAATACTTACACAATAGAATTATTAGTGTCTCATCCATTGTACACAATCAAACTATTCAGTAATTGTCTAATTACATAAAATATTTCTACCATCAAATCTTATCGTCTAAAGAAATTACCGATTTCTAGTCTCCACTGAAACCATAAAACCATTGATTCACACCAAAACTAGGGATTCTGTTACCAATCGGCAAGCACAAGTCGACCAACACTCAAACCTACAACTTGCGTTTGGTTTGGTCACCCCAATTCGGTTAGTAAATATAAACTTATTAACTCACTCGCATTATGTCCAGAAATACATGGGCGTCTCATATCACTAAACTTTTAACAACCTCATACTTATTCCGATATGGTTGCTAAAATTTCGGAATTCTCCAACATGATACTAAATCATTACTTAGGCACAAGCTAAGTTTTCCCAAAAATGATTTTCGAAAGCGGTTTGAATCCACGACTCATGGCAACCACGTCGTGAAACAAGGTTCGCACGCTCATTTCGATACAACCCAAAACTTCTTCTCTCCTATGGTTACACCACACCCATACACTGCAATTACTGACGTTCACGAAACAACAACAACTTTTGCCGGTACACATTCAACGCAGACAATTTTGGATCACCACCACTATTTCATGTGTTGCCAATGTCCTACCGCAAAAGAACCGGTCATTCGAGACCAAAAGTTTCACGTCTAATAAAATGTATTCCTCACATCGACGGGGTAAGTAACTCGACTAGCCTATTTCCTCGACTATCAGTATAAATCTTACTCCCTTAGCATACACATACATATCAATGCATACTAAATTTAAATATTCACCTCAACAATTACACACAGTTAAACATAACACGATTTGCTGACCGCTAGTCCATTTCCAGGATTAAATCCAACTGGACGTCATTGCGCATACCAACGCTATAGTAAAGGTTTTACCATTTACCCCAACCGTACACTGAGACATCCACACGGACATCCACCACCGATACACGGGGTTGGTGGGTACAACTAAGTCGAAAACAACAACTTGGTGTACAATCTTAGTAGGTTCACGCATTCAGCAAATATAGGGAGTGTGTCGCTCCCGAATTAAACAACACAAAAAGTGATACCTGTCACCATGCAATTTACCTCTCGCCGGATCATCCACACCTGATGTCCCTACGCCACTCGGGGTAAACCTTCGACTATGGTCCCTTGTCTTCTCAGCAGAAACGACATTAGGTCTCCGATCTAGCTTGGGACAAAGCCTTTTAATGTGTCCGAACTCCTTGCAGTGGAAACATCCGTTTCCTGACCCTGGGCATGTACTCCCAAGATGGCGTCTACCACATTTGTTGCACATGGGAGTAGAAACCCCTTCGGTAGGAACGGTAAATGGTCTAGACTTTTGGAAATTTCGGTCTCGATGTATAGTAGTTGCCACATAAGGCTTCCGGTCATCTTCCACCCTCTCTTTACCCCTTTCCTGCATATGGTTGCGTTGAGGCCCATAGTCCCGGGGAGTAATTGTTTCGTGTGTAGCCAACTTAACCGACTTCAGGTTGTCCTCGTACATTCTACACTTGTTGACCAAGGTAGCGAAATCGGCAATCTCCTGATGTCCGAACATTATTTTCAACTTGGGCCTTAAACCCGATTCAAATTTAGAGCATTTGGATCGTCCATCTACTTCCAACTCCGAGTAGGGACAAAACCGTGCCAATTCCTCGAACTTAGCCGCATATTCCCCCACCGACATATTTCCCTGTTCCAACTTCAGGAACTCCATTTCCTTCTTCCGCTTCAGATCAGCTGGGAAGTATTTATGAAGAAACTTCTCCTTGAATGTACCCCAGGAAATCAATTGTCCTTCTATCTCCATATGGCGTCGAGTAAACTCCCACCAGTTATCGGCCTCCTTCACTAGCATATACGTGGCGTAAGCCAACTTCTGAGCCTCCGAACAATTCATTGCCCGAAAGATCCGATCCATTCCCTGAATCCACTCAAGGGCAGCATCAGGAGCAAATCCCCCGTGGAACTGACTGGGGTTCCTCTTGCAAAACTCATCCAGCCCCCGGTACTCAGCCGGTTCAGGTGGGATTAGGGGTTGCGAACTCGAACTCAGTGCAGGGTTCTGATGCAGATTATGCAAGCTCTCGTTCATCTGGTGTAGTGCAGCTACCATCTGAACCAACAAATCATTTGGAACGTTCTGACTCGTTCCTCTTTCAGCCATGTTTCGACCTGCACTCATGTATAGTCAGTACACAATTTTAATTCACACAAGTCAGGTTATCACCTAGTCTCATAGTACCTTACATGTTACTATACCAAAGCAACATGCTTTAAACATTCAATTCACACAATATCAACCAATCAAATCATAAACATGTTACAAAGAAGCAAGTAAGGCCATGCCCTAGGCCGCAGAATTAACTATGCTCTGATACCATATTGTAACGACCCGATTTTTTTCCCTTGAAAATTTTTCGTTTATTTTAATCATTTCTTACATACAGTCGTCACATTCATTGAAAACTCTCAAGTATCATTTTCGAAAATACTCTTTACCCTATTTTCTTATCATACAAATTTATGTTGCGGAAAAACATAATTCATTCAAATAGCATTTAACACATACAACCAGTTATGGGTCTCCCAAGGTTGTAAAGCCCATAACTACACATATCCGTATTGATCTAAACGGATTTACAGTCATCCCATAATACTATTAAATCAACTACGACGTCACTTAGCAATACAGACAAGCGAGTAATTAAACACAAAAGCTTCCTAATTGAGCTTCATCCTCAAAATCCTTCATTTACCTACAATGGGATTATCATAAACAACACACAAAACAAAAAGGGAGTAAGTCATTAGTTTAAAAACTAATATCACATGATAATCCACATTTCAAATACGATTAAACTTTAATATAGATTATAAACGCAATTACGTAAATGCAAACATTCATCTCTTCTTTCGTTCATTTCTACATTATCCATATTCATCCTATAGAATACATATCCCATAATATATATTCTATAGCATGCATATTATGTTCATTCGAAGCATCGTTCTTCTCATTATTCATATCCACACTATAGTATATATATATCCCATACTATATATCTTATAGCATGTATATTACTTTTATCCTTAACGTCTTCATTTCCAACATTCATATTCACCCTATAGTATATATATCCCATAATATATATCCTATAACATGCATATGACTTTCGCTCTTAACGTCCTCGTTTCTCATATGTCGTATTCATCCTTAATCGTATTGACCGAGTCCTTTCACAACTATAATCTCCTACCACCTCGGGTAGATCCAATTACATCTCCATACCACATCGGGTAGGTCTAGTTCACCATCCATACCACATCGGGCAGGTCTAGTTCATCATCCATACCACATCGGGCAGGTCTAGTTCATCATCCATACCACATCGGGCAGGTCTACTGTTATATTCCATACCACATCGGGTAGGTCTAGTTATACTCCATACCACATCGGGCAGGTCTAGTTATACTCCATACCACATCGGGCAGGTCTAGTTATACTCCATACCACATCGGGCAGGTCTAGTATTATATTCCATACCACATCGGGTAGGTCTAGTGTTATACTCCATACCACATCGGGCAGGTCTAGTTATACTCCATACCACATCGGGCAGGTCTAGTTATACTCCATACCACATCGGGCAGCTCTAGTTATACTCCATACCACATCGGGCAGGTCTAGTTATACTCCATACCACATCGGGTAGGTCTAGTATTATATTCCATACCACATCGGGTAGGTCTAGTGTTATGCTCCATACCACATCGGGTAGGTCTAGTTATAATCCATACCACATCGGGTAGGTCTAGTTCACAATTCTTCACTACCATTCCCGGTAGGATAACAATAACAGTCCACTACCACTCCGGGTAGGACACAACAACAGTCCGCTACCACTCCGGGTAGGACACAACAACAGTCCGCTACCATTTAAGGTAGGACACAATAACAGTCTACTACCACTCCGGGTAGGACACAACAAACAGTTCACTACCACTCCGGGTAGGACACAACAAACAGTTCACCACCACTCCGGGTAGGGCATAATAACAGTCAACCACTACCTCTTCGAGTAGGGTAACCACAATAAACCACTACCTATTCGGGTAGGGTAACAACAATCAAACTTACAACACATTACCTCTTTCACATACCTCGTTCACATCAGTGAGTATGAATTAGAGCCACTTATCCCTTACCTCAGTGAGTTTTGGGATCGGTTCCGAGTAACTTTAAAAGTCTCCTCCGCGATTTCCTCCAACCTTAGGATCTTTCCTCATTTCCACCAATAACAACAATGTTAGTCATTTATTCCAAATATCACATAAACAACTTATTTTGCATCATTTAATCATACAAAATATTCATCATCAATATTCAACCATCTAAAACATGCATAACATCTCATATTTCAATATTTCCAAAACTACTTCAATACAAGTTTCTAAATATCAAAGCATACATGTTCATCTCATATAACAACATTAAAGCACAACTCATTATCCACATCTAGCATTTCATCTCTTTCTCTTTATACTCATATTCTCATTTTGGGGGTTTTTGGGGTTTTTCATGAATAACCCATAAAACTTTCCATTCATCAAATACCAACTCTAAACCAAGAGTTTACAAGATAAAAACAACATAAAACGAACCATAACTCTAAAGAATGAGTTTCCATGGTTTCTCATGTTTTGAAAATAAATCCAACATACCCAAAACAAGTTAGAGAGGAAGAAGAAGAGTTAGTAACAAGAGGTTTACCTCTTCTCAAGCTCCAAGATGAGTCCTAAGGCTCCTTGCTCTTGAAAAGCTCTCCTTTCTCTCTTCTCTTCGAAGTTCTAACCCAAAAATGTGTTTGGGTTTCTGTTTTAAAGAGGTGTCGTCGGGTTGTAATCGATTACCAACATGGTGTAATCGATTACAACGTGAAAAATGCGCATATCTGATGCTTTTAATACGATGTAATCGATTACCATAAATGTGTAATCGATTACCAGCAATGTGTAATCGATTACCAGAAATGTGTAATCGATTACCAGCAATGTGTAATCGATTACCAGAAATGTGTAATCGATTACCAGCAATGTGTAATCGATTACCAGAAATGTGTAATCGATTACACTGTGTCAGATGCACATATCTGATGCTTTTAATACGATGTAATCGATTACCAGCAGATGTAATCGATTACTAGCAGAGTGTAATCGATTACCAGCAGAGTGTAATCGATTACACTGTGTCAACAGCCCAAAATTGCCATTTCTCGCCCAGGGAAGAATCCTACAGTATAGTCCCCCTCCCAGCTGATCCTTTTTCGCTCAGGCGAGAATCTCTCGATCAAGCGAGGCTTCCAGGACTGATACTATATTTTTAAAGATTAAAATTTGGGGTGTTACAATCCAATGCTACACATATCTTGGATATTGTACAATCTCCATTACATTCCAATCGTGTTGACCATGTAATAGAGATGTCTTTTGGAACTCCACCAACAAAATACTATGGTGTCATAGATACCGGAAGTGATCTTATTTGGACACAATGTGAACCGTGTACCCATTGCTTTCCATAGGAATATCCATATTTTGATCCTCAAGAGTCTTCCACTTATACAAGTGTCTATTGTCAAGAAGAGGAGTGCAATCGATTGCCTGGAAATTTTAAAACATGTTCCGGTCAGAATCAATGTAGTTACGCTTATTTCTATGGAGATAAGTCTATAACACAAGGTTTGTTGTTCTACCGAAATCATATTTAAATTGTCTTTGAGTCTCATTTTCTTATTACTTTTATATGGATATATTTAAAAATAACAAATAATTAATAATCATTTCAGTCCTTAAAAATTCTTGTGTGGACCAATATGGTCGACAAAAAAGTAAAAGTTCAAATTAAAATCAAAAATCATAAAAGGTCATCAGAAACCATAAAAAAGACCAATTGGACCTACATTTTATATTTTTTGATATACACAGAAACTATGAATGGCCAAAGTGAGTATTTTTACTCATATACAAAAATATACCAACATAAGTCTTTTAAGACTTAAATTCAGATATTATATATGAAATATATATATGTTCAAAAAATTATCTTGTCGACTCACACAAAATTGCCTCTTGTGGAAGACACTCGTGATTATATAAAAAAACATATATAAAAAGATATAAACAAAAATATAACTAAAACTACATTGAGAAAAAAATGGCACAATATTTGATCCATATTTTGATGTAAATAAAATATTTTTCAGGTTTATTGGCATTGGATACAATTACGTTGGGCTCAAGCACAAGTGGAATGATGGGACCTTCAATGGTCAAATGATGGGTATAGTAGGTCTAGGAAGAGGGTCACTGTCCTTTATTTCTCAAATTGGTCCTTCATTTGGAGGTAGGAGATTTTCCCACTGCTTAGTCCCATACTACACTGACTTTCTTATACCTAGTGTAATGTCTTTTGGTTCTGGAAGTGAAGTTGTTGGGGATGATGTGGTTTCTACACCTTTGTTTGATAATGGATTTTCACCAAACTATTATGTAACCTTACAAGGTTTTAGTGTCCGAGATACCTATTTGTCCTTCAATAGTTCTTCAAAGGGTAATACATTCATTGATTCAAGGACAACACTCACAAAATTACCACAAAATTTCCATGACCAATTGGTTAATTGTAACACCCCAAATTTTAATCTTTAAAAATATAGTATCAGTCCTGGAAGCCTCGCTTGATCGAGAGATTCTCGCCTGAGTGAAAAAGGATCAGCTGGGAGGGTGAAATCCTGGACTATACTGGAGGATTCTCGCCTGGGCGAGAAATGACAATTTTGGGCTGTTGACACAGTGTAATCGATTACACTCTGCTGGTAATCGATTACATCGTATTAAAAGGATCAGATATGTGCATCTGACACAGTGTAATCGATTACACATTTCTGGTAATCGATTACACATTTCTGGTAATAGATTACACATTGCTGGTAATCGATTACACGTTGCTGGTAATCGATTACACATTGCTGGTAATCGATTACACATTGCTGGTAATCGATTTCACATTGCTGGTAATCGATTACACATTGCTGGTAATCGATTACATCGTATTAAAAGTATCATATATGTGCATCTGACACAGTGTAATCGATTACACACTCCTGGTAATCGATTACATCGTATTAAAAGCATCAGATATGCGCATTTTTCACGTTGTAATCGATTACACCATGTTGGTAATCGATTACAACCCGACGACACCTCTTTAAAATAGAAACCCAAACACATTTTAAGGTTAAAAACTTTGAAGGGAGGTGAGAGAAGAGAGCTTTTCCAAGGGCAATGAGTTTTGATACTCACCTAAGAGCTTGAGAAGAGGTAAAACTCTTGATTCTAACTCTCTTCTTCTCTCTTAAACTCATTTTGGGTATGTTGGATTTATTTTCAAAACATGAGAAACCATGGAAACTCATTCTTTAGAGTTATGGTTCGTTTTATGTTGTTTTTATCTTGTAAACTCTTGGTTTAGAGTTGGTATTTGATGAATGGAAAGTTTTATGGGTTATTCATGAAAAATCCCCAAAAACCCCCAAAATGAGAATATGAGTATAAAGAGAAAGAGATGAAATGTTAGATGTGGATAATGAGCAGTGCTTTAATGTTGTTATATGAGATGAACATGTATGCTTTGATATTTAGAAACTTGTATTTAAGTAGTTTTAGAAATATTGAAATATGAGATGTTATGCATGTTTTAGATGGTTGAATATTGATGATGAATATTTTGTATGATTAAATGATGCAAAATAAGTTGTTTATGTGATATTTGGAATAAATGACTAACATTGTTGTTATTGGTGGAAATGAGGAAAGATCCTAAGGTTGGAGGAAATCGCGGAGGAGACTTTTAAAGTTACTTGGAACCGATCCCCAAAACTCACTGAGGTAAGGGATAAGTGGCTCTAAATCATACTTACTGATATGAATGAGGTATGTGAAAGAGGTAATGGTTTAAAATGATACGTCTGTAATTTATACATTATGTTGGAAAATGCGTGACTTTTTTGTTACAAATGAAAGTAACATTGTTGGGGGAGGCCCAATGAAAAGATGACTCCGATGAAAGTAACATTGTTGGGGGAGGCCCAATGAAAAGATGACTCCGATGAAAGTAACATTGTTGGCGGAGGCCCAATGAAAAGATGACTCCGATGAAAGTAACATTGTTGGGGGAGGCCCAATGAAAAGATGACTCCGATGAAAGTAACATTGTTGGGGGAGGCCCAATGAAAAGATGACTCGGAGTAATGAAAGTCATATGCATGTTATAGGATATATAGTATGGGATATATATTCTATAAGGTGAATATGAAGGATGAGAACTGAATGTCAAAATGAAAGTCATACGCATGCTATAGGATATATAATATGGGATATATATTCTATAGGGTGAATATGAATGATGAGAAACGTGAATGTCACATGAAAGTCATATGCATGCTATAGGGTATATAGTATGGGATATATATTCTATAGTGTGAATATGAATGACGAGAAATGACATGAATGTTATATGCATGTTATAGGATATATAGTATGGGATATATATTCTATAGGGTGAATATGAGCGATAAAAAGGAAGATGTTGAGAAAGAAAGTAATATACATGCTATAAGATATATATTATGGGATATATATGTTATAGGGTGGGTATGAAGAACGAGACCGATGATGTTTCGAACGAACGTAATATGCATACTATAGAATATATATTATGGGATATATATACTATAGGATGAATATGAGTAAAGTGGAAATTAAAGGAAGATGATTTGAATGTTTATAATTTCGTATGTGTGTTTATGAATTACATCAAAACTTGATTGTATTTGAATGTGGATTATCATGTGATGTTAGTTTGAACTAATGACTTACTGCCTTTTGTTTTGCGTGTTGTTTATGATAATCTCATTGTTGGTAAATGAAGGATTTTGAGGATGAAGCTCAAATAGGAAGTCTTTGTGTCTATTTACTTGAGTGTCTTTATTGCTATTCGACGTTGTAGTTGATTCGATAGCATTTTGGGATAAATGTAATCTGATTAGGATAATATGGTGACATGTAGTTATGGACGTTATAACCTTGGAAAACCCGTAACTGGATGTATGTGGTAAATGTTATCTAAATGAATTATGTTGTTCCGCAACATAAATTTGTATGATAATATAATATGGTAAAGGGTATTTTCAAAGAGTGATACTTGAGAGTTTTCAATGAAGGTGACGACTGTATGTAAGAAAGGATTAAAATAAATGAAAAATTTTCAAGGGTACAAAATCGGGTCGTTACAATATGGTATCAGAGCATAGTTAATTCTGCGACCTAGGGCATGGCCTTACTTGCTTCTTTGTAACATGTGTAAAAATTTGACTAGTTGAGATTGTGTGTATTGAATGTTTAAAGCATGTGGCTTTGGTATGATGACATGCGACTTGTTATGAGACTATGTGATTTCCTGACTTGAGTGAGTTAAAATTAGCTTACTGACTAGTGTAACAAGTGCAGTAGACTTCACTATGGAAGTACGTGCCCGGGAAAAGGGAATGGATGTTTCCACTGCAAGGAGTTTGGGCATATTAAATGGTATTGTCCCAAGCTGGATCGGAGACCTAATGTCATGCATGCCGAGGAGGCAAGAGACCACGGTCAGATGGTTACCCCAAGTGGTGCAGGGACATCAGGTGTTGATGATCCGGCGAGAGGTAAACGCATGGTGACAGGTATTCCTTGTTTAGTGTTGTTGATTCGGGAGCGACACACTCTCTTATATATGATAAATGTGAAAACCGGCTGAAATTGTAAACTGAGTCATTACTTCCGACTTGGTCGCGTCGACCCCAATCTTTGTGCTGGTGGTGGTGTCAACGTTTATGTTCTAGTGTCCGATTGTGGTAAATGGTGTGATATTTACCGTAGATTCAGTCTGCTTGTCGTTATCCCAGTTAGATATAATTTTGGGGATGGACTAATTGTCAGCAAATCATGTTGTGATTGAATAGTGCTGACAAGGTTGTGGCGGTTAGGGATCTGTGCGAGATCTCTGACCAGGCTAGTGGTTTGGTGCCAGTGTCGGCTAAGAGAGTCAGGACCCTCCTTCGAAAAAGGGATCGGTATTCATTCAGTAAATGTCACAAGAGGGTATTTAAGAACTCGTTAGTATTTCGAGATGTTAAGATTTGAAAGAACTATTTATTTTGTCTTTGAAAGTGGACTTTCGTCTATTAATGATTGACTTTTATAATAAGTATACTGACAAGAAAAATGTTTAAGTCGGGGATACTTGTTTTCTCTTATGAGATGTAAAAGGTTAATTCCCTTTGTTGGCCTTAGTGTGTATGCGCATGCTAAGAGGTGAAACTCATATTTCGAAAATGAAATAGAGGTTGGATAAATTACCTAAAGGTCCTTGCGACTAATGTGTTTACATGGATGTTGACTAATCAGATGTATTATCATTTTGAGGTGACCTATGGTTGGTACCCAAAATCGATTAAGTATAAAAAAATTATTTTTGATTCTTGTGTATGAAGCTTTTGGTCTATGAAATTTATTTTTTTTGTTAAAGATGAGTACCCGCCGTAACAAATGTATATTGGTATTGAACACCAAGCTATGTGCGGGGATGTTGAACCTCAAAAAAAAAAAAAAACTTATTTTGGATCGGGAGTGTCTCAGTGTACGGTTGGGGTAAATGGTAGAACCTTTACTATAGTGTTGATATGCGCGATGATGTCCTAGTTGGATTTAATCCTGGAAATGGACTAGCGATCAGCAAATTGTGTTATGTTTAACTCTGTGTACTTGTTGAGGTGAAGAATTAAGATCTAGTTGCATTGATATGTATATGGGTGCAAAAGGGTAAGACTTATAATGATAGTCGAGAAAAGAGGCTAGTTAAGTTACTTACCCCGCCAATGTGATGAATGCAATGGAATAGACGTGAAACTTTTGGTCTCGAATGACCGGTTCTTTTGCGGTAGGACATTGGCAACGCATGAAATAGTGGTGGTGATCCGAAATTGTCTGCGTTGAATGTGTACCGGCAAAAGTTGTTGTTGTTTCGTGAACGTCAATAATTGCGGTGTATGGGTGTGGTGTAACCATAGGAGAGAAGAAGTTTTGGGTTGTGCCGAAATGAGCGTGCGAACCTTGTTTCACGACGTGGTTGCCATGAGTCGTGGATTCAAACCGCTTTCGAAAATCATTTTTGGGAAAACTTAGCTTGTGCCTAAGTAATGATTTAGTATCATGTTGGAGAATTCCGAAATTTTAGCAACCATATCGGAATAAGTATGAGGTTGTTAAAAGTTTAGTGATATGAGATACCCATGTATTTCTGGACATAATGCGAGTGGGTTAATAAGTTTATATTTACTAACGGAATTGGGGTGACCAAACCGAACGCAAGTTGTAGGTTTGAGTGTTGGTCGACTTGTGCTTGCCGATTGGTAACAGAATACCTAGTTTTGGTGTGAATCAATGGTTTTATGGTTTCAGTGGAGGCTGGAAATCGGTAATTTCTTTAGACGATAAGATTTGATGGTAGAAATATTTTATGTAATTAGACAATTAGTGGATAGTTTGATTGTGTACAATGGATGAGACACTAAGAATTCTATTGTGTAAGTATTTTGTGGATCTAGTAAAATGAAATTGTGCTAGAGTCTCGAGTGGAGATGAGACTAGCTAGTGTATGATGGATGTTAAAAGATGTATTTAGATAGATATGGGATCAGGAGTTCCCCATTCGCTGAAGTTCGAGAGTGTTATCGGGATTCTTAACGTATGTTAGGATTGATAGATGGATAGGTGTTAGAGATCTATGGTTCTTGATGGATATAAAAAAAAAATCTTTAGTCTGAATTATGGATTAGTTCCCATGGCACTCGAGTTATTAAAGGCTGAGATCTTAACATTTGGACATTGAGGAGTTAGTTCATGAATTAGTTTGGTGATATCATGATTTAGTGGTGTATGCCCTTAGTGACTGATTATGTAATCTTAATGGATTAGAGAATCGAATTGTGATTTTGGTTGAATATTCTTGTGCCTAAGGTCTAGGTGATGATTTTATTTTCCGAGGTATGTTTAATTTTCGGGGACGAAAATTCTTATAAGAGGGGGAGGATTGTAACACCCCAAATTTTAATCTTTAAAAATATAGTATCAGTCCTGGAAGCCTCGCTTGATCGAGAGATTCTCGCCTGAGCGAAAAAGGATCAGCTGGGAGGGTGAAATCCTGGACTATATTGGAGGATTCTCGCCTGGGCGAGAAATGACAATTTTGGGCTGTTGACACAGTGTAATCGATTACACTCTGCTGGTAATTGATTACATCGTATTAAAAACATCAGATATGTGCATCTGACACAGTGTAATCGATTATACATTGCTGGTAATCGATTACACATTTCTGGTAATCGATTACACATTGCTGGTAATCGATTACACGTTGCTGGTAATCGATTACACATTGCTGGTAATCGATTTCACATTGCTGGTAATCGATTACACATTTCTGGTAATCGATTACATCGTATTAAAAGCATCAGATATGTGCATCTGACACAGTGTAATCGATTACACACTCCTGGTAATCGATTACATCGTATTAAAAGCATCAGATATGCGCATTTTTCACGTTGTAATCGATTACACCATGTTGGTAATCATTTACAACCCGACGACACCTCTTTAAAACCGAAACCCAAACACATTTTAAGGTTAAAAACTTTGAAGGGAGGTGAGAGAAAAGAGCTTTTCCAAGGGCAATGAGTTTTGATACTCACCTAAGAGCTTGAGAAGAGGTAAAACTCTTGATTCTAACTCTCTTCTTCTCTCTTAAACTCATTTTGGGTATGTTGGATTTATTTTCAAAACATGAGAAACCATGGAAACTCATTCTTTAGAGTTATGGTTCGTTTTATGTTGTTTTTATCTTGTAAACTCTTGGTTTAGAGTTGGTATTTGATGAATGGAAAGTTTTATGGGTTATTCATGAAAAATCCCCAAAAACCCCCAAAATGAGAATATGAGTATAAAGAGAAAGAGATGAAATGTTAGATGTGGATAATGAGCAGTGCTTTAATGTTGTTATATGAGATGAACATGTATGCTTTGATATTTAGAAACTTGTATTGAAGTAGTTTTAGAAATATTGAAATATGAGATGTTATGCATGTTTTAGATGGTTGAATATTGATGATGAATATTTTGTATGATTAAATGATGCAAAATAAGTTGTTTATGTGATATTTGGAATAAATAACTAACATTGTTGTTATTGGTGGAAATGAGGAAAGATCCTAAGGTTGGAGGAAATCGCGGAGGAGACTTTTAAAGTTACTCGGAACCGATCCCCAAAACTCACTGAGGTAAGGGATAAGTGGCTCTAAATCATACTTACTGATATGAATGAGGTATGTGAAAGAGGTAATGGTTTAAAATGATACGTCTGTAATTTATACATTATGTTGGAAAATGCGTGACTTTTCTGTTACAAATGAAAGAACATTGTTGGGGGAGGCCCAATGAAAAGATGACTCCGATGAAAGTAACATTGTTGGGGGAGGCCCAATGAAAAGATGACTCCGATGAAAGTAACATTGTTGGGGGAGGCCCAATGAAAAGATGACTCCGATGAAAGTAACATTGTTGGGGGAGGCCCAATGAAAAGATGACTCCGATGAAAGTAACATTGTTGGGGGAGGCCCAATGAAAAGATGACTCCGATGAAAGTAACATTGTTGGGGGAGGCCCAATGAAAAGATGACTCCGATGAAAGTAACATTGTTGGGGGAGGCCCAATGAAAAGATGACTCCGATGAAAGTAACATTGTTGGGGGAGGCCCAATGAAAAGATGACTCCGATGAAAGTAACATTGTTGGGGGAGGCCCCGATGAAAGTAACATTGTTGGGGGAGGCGCAATGAAAAGATGACTCAATTGAAAGTAACATTGTTGGGGGAGGCCCAATGAAAAGATGACTCGGAGTAATGAAAGTCATATGCATGTTATAGGATATATAGTATGGGATATATATTCTATAAGGTGAATATGAAGGATGAGAACTGAATGTCAAAATGAAAGTCATATGCATGCTATAGGATATATAGTATGGGATATATATTCTATAGGGTGAATATGAATGATGAGAAACGTGAATGTCACATGAAAGTCATATGCATGCTATAGGGTATATAGTATGGGATATATATTCTATAGTGTAAATATGAATGACGAGAAATGACATGATTGCTGTATGCATGTTATAGGATATATAGTATGGGATATATATTCTATAGGGTGAATATGAGCGATAAAAAGGAAGATGTTGAGAAAGAAAGTAATATACATGCTATAAGATATATATTATGGGATATATGTTATAGGGTGGGTATGAAGAACGAGACCGATGATGTTTCGAACGAACGTAATATGCATACTATAGAATATATATTATGGGATATATATACTATAGGATGAATATGAGTAAAGTGGAAATTAAAGGAAGATGATTTGAATGTTTATAATTTCGTATGTGTGTTTATGAATTACATCAAAACTTGATTGTATTTGAATGTGGATTATCATGTGATGTTAGTTTGAATTAATGACTTACTGCCTTTTGTTTTGCGTGTTGTTTATGATAATCTCATTGTAGGTAAGTGAAGGATTTTGAGGATGAAGCTCGAATAGGAAGTCTTTGTGTCTATTTACTTGAGTGTCTTTATTGCTATTCGACGTTGTAGTTGATTCGATAACATTTTGGGATAAATGTAATCTGATTAGGATAATATGGTGACATGTAGTTATGGACGTTATAACCTTGGAAAACCCGTAACTGGATGTATGTGGTAAATGTTATCTAAATGAATTATGTTTTTCCGCAACATAAATTTGTATGATAATATAATAGGGTAAAGGGTATTTTCAAAGAGTGATACTTGAGAGTTTTCAATGAAGGTGACGATTGTATGTAAGAAAGGATTAAAATAAATGAAAAATTTTCAAGGGTAGAAAATCGGGTCGTTACATTAATGAAGTTAAGAAGCAAGTTCCAATGGAGCCCATAACGGATGACCCTCAAATAGGTGATAAACTTTGCTATAGAAGACTAACTAATCTTCAAGAGCCAATAATTACAACTCATTTTGAAGGTGCAGATATACAATTAACACCAATTCAAATCTTCTATAAACCAAAAGAGGGTGTTTTTTGCTTTGGATTTGAAAGCATCAATAGTAATGTTGGAATTTATGGTAACTATGCACAAACAAATTTTTTGGTTGGGTTTGATCTAGAAAGAGAAGTGGTCTCTTTCAAGGCAACAGATTGCACAAAATATTTGAGTTCAATATAAAATCAATTATACATTTTTAATTGTATACATAATAAAGTTGGTTATGGTTTACTAATTGATTCCCTTGTTAAACTTTGTTGTTACTATTTCATTCCAATAATAGGTCAACCCCTTTTATTTTTCTTCAAGTAAATTTTTTTGCTGTAGGTATTATTCCTCCATAAGTTCTTTTAATTTGAACTCTTGATCACTCCTTTATTCATAAGAGATAAAAATGTATGCACCACCGAGTTTTACATATTTTCATTGTATTATACATCATTCATTTATAATCATTATTAACTCTTCAAAAAATAATACAATTGAATGTTAGATGATATACTGACTATTTGTAAGGACCGAAATTCTACCCTTGAATTTTTTCCTCATTTTAATATAGATATTCTTATCATCCTATTACTCTTCAGTTAAACAACATTCAATACTTTAAATTCAGTTATCGTAATATACTAGGATCCTTTCTTATGAAGTGTAACACCCCAAATTTTAAGTCTTTAAAAATCATAGTATCAGTCCTCGGATCCTCGCTTGAGCGAGAGATTCTCGCTTGGGCGAGAGAGGTTCACCTGGGAGGGTGAAATCTTGGGCTATACTAGAGGATTCTCGCCTGAGCGAGAGTTGTCTAGCCTAGGCGAGAAATGGCATTTTGGGGCTGTGGACACTATGAGATTCTCGCTTGAGCGAGAGAGTCAAAGTTGAGTTTTTAAAATGGGCGGGATTTTCTCGCTTGAGCGAGAGAAAGCTCGCTTAAGCGAGAACCCGACGAGAACATTAAATGAGGGAAACCCCAAATACATTTTTAGGTTAAGAATTGAAGAGAGGTGAGAGAAGAGAGCATTCCAAAGGTCTAGGAGCTTTGATTCTTGTTCAAGAGCTTGAGAAGAGGTAAAATTCTCTATCCTAACTCTCTTCTTCTCTTGAGAACCCATTTTTGGTATTATGGATCTCTTCTCAAAATGAGAGAAACCATGGAAACTCATCCTTTTGAGTTATGGTTCGTTTTATGTTGTTTTATCTTGTAAACTCTTGGTTTAGAGTTAGTATTTCAAGAATGGAAAGGGTTTGTGGGTTGATTAATAAAAACCCCAAAAACTCTAAAGTGAAAATGTGGTAAAAGAGGAAAATGAGTAAAATGCTAGAGGTAGAAGATGAGTTTACTTTCTAATGTTGAAATATGAGATGAATATGCATGTTTTAAATGGTTGTAAACTTATGATGAAAGTAGCTTAGAAACATCGAAGATATGATGAATATCTTATATGGTTAAATAATGCAAAATAAGTTGTTTATTTGATATTTGGAATAAAGACTAACATTGTAATGAGGAAAGATCCTAAATTTGGCAGCGGTGACGGTGGAACTTGCGAAGTTACCAGGAACCAAACCCAACACTCACCGAGGTAAGGATAAGTCTTTAATTATGCATTATGTTGGAAAATGCGTGGTTTTTCTGTTATGAATAATGAATAAAATGTGAATCACTTAGTCATTATGAACATATATGGGTATGTTGATAATGGTGAGAAGTGGATTTACGGTTTATGTATTGGGGGAGTACCAATGGAAATAAGACTCGAAATGAAATCATGAAATGTAAATCACTTTGTAGTTATAAGCATACGTAGATATTTTGTAATGATGTCAGGTGTATTTATCATTTTTGTATTGGTGGAGTGCCAATTGAAATAAAACTCGGAATAAAGCAATGAATTGTAAGTCACTTTGTAGTTACAAGCATATACGTTATGTTGTAATGATGTCGGGTGCATTTATTGACTATTTATTGGTGGAGTGCCAATGGAAATAAAACTTGGATAGAACAATAAACTGTAAGTCACTTTGTAGTTCAGGCATATATGTTATGCTGTAATGATGTCGGTGCATTTATTGACTATTTATTGGTGGAGTGCCAATGGAAATAAAACTCGGATAAAACAATGAATTTTAAGTCACTTTGTAGTTACAGGCATATACGCTATGTTGTAATGATGTCGGGTGCATTTATTGTTAATTTATTGGTGGAGTGTCATTGGAAATAAAACTCGGAAACAAAGTAATAAATGGTAAATCACTTAGTCATTACAAATATATATGGGTATGTTTGTAGTGATGACGGGTGGATTTATGATTTATGTATTGGTGGAGTGTCAATGAAAATAAAACTCGTTTTAGCTGACCAGAATGGGTTAGCGACTCTAGCTCGAGTTATGTAGCATGGTTTTTCAAAAGTCCAAATGACGAAAATGGTTTTAAGTGGATTTAATTTATATCGTTGTTTAAACCTATTTAAATGTGGATTAACTTACATTAAGTTTTATTGAATTAATGACTTATTCCAGTGTGTTGTTTGTATATGGTATGTAACACCCCAAATTTTAGTCTTTAAAAATTATAGTATTAGTCCTGGAAGTCTCGCTTGAGCGAGAGATTCTCGCCTGAGCGAGAAAGGATCACCTAGGAGGGTGAAATCCTGGGCTATACTGGAAGATTATCGCCTGAGCGAGAGTTGCCTCGCCTGGGCGAGAAATGGCAAACTGGGGCTGTTGACACTGTGAGATTCTCGCTTGAGCGAGAGGGTTAGATCTGAAATTTTAAAAAGGCGGGATTTTCTCGCCTGAGCGAGAATGGGCTTGCTTGAGTGAGAACCCGACGACTGCTCTTTAAAATAGAAACCCCAAACACATTTTAGGGTTAGAACTTTGAAGAGAAGAGAGAGAATAGAGCTTTTCAAGAGCAAGGAGCCTTAGGACTCATCTTAGAGCTTGAAAAGAGGTAAACCTCTTGCTTCTAACTCTTCTTATTCCTCTCTAACTTGTTTTGGGTATGTTGGATCTATTTTCAAAACATGAGAAACCATGGAAACTCATTTTTTAGAGTTATGGTTCGTTTTATGTTGTTTTCCCTTGTAAACTCTTGGTTTAGAGTTGATATTTGATGAATGGAAAGGTTTTGTGGGTTATTCATGAAAACCCCAAAAAACCCCAAAATGAGAATAGGGGTATAAAGAGAAAGAGATGGAATGTTAGATGTGGATGATAAGTTTATGCTTTGATGTTGTTATATGAGAGGAACATGTATGTTTAGATGTTTGGAAACTTGTATTGAAATAGTTTAGGAAGTCTTGAATATATGTGAATCCCTTGGGTATTTGATAATGAAAGTTACTCGGAACCGATCCCCAACGCTCACCAATGTAAGGGATAAGTGTCTCTAAATCATACTTGCTGATAGGAATGAGGTATGTTAAAGAGGTAATGCTTTAAATGATACGTCTGTAATTTATGCATTATGTTGGAAAATGCGTGGCTTTTCTGTTATGGTCAATGAAAGTAATATTATTGGGGGAGAACCAATGGAAAGATGACTCAATGAAAGTAATATTATTGGGGGAGAACCAATGGAAAGATGACTCAATTAAAGTAATATTATTGGGGGAGAACCAATGGAAAGATGACTCAATTAAAGTAATATTATTGGGGGAGAACTAATGGAAAGATGACTCAATTAAAGTAATATTATTGGGGGAGAACCAATGGAAAGATGACTCAATGAAAGTAATATTATTGGGGGAGAACCAATGGAAAGATGACTCAATGAAAGTAATATTATTGGGGGAGAACCAATGGAAAGATGACTCAATGAAAGTAATATTATTGGGGGAGAACTAATGGAAAGATGACTCAATGAAAGTAATATTATTGGGGGAGAACCAATGGAAAGATGACTCAATGAAAGTAATATTATTGTGGGAGAACCAATGGAAAGATGACTCAATGAAAGTAATATTATTGGGGGAGAACCAATGGAAATATGACTCAAATGAAGTAATATTATTGGGGAAGTACCAATGGAAATATGACTCAAATGAAATCAATATTATTGGGGGAGTACCAATGGAAATAAGACTCGGAGTAACGAATGTTGTATGCATGCTATAGGATATATAGTATGGGATAGATATTCTATAGGGTGAATATGAACGAAGAGAAATGTGAATGTCACCTGAATGCCGTATGCATGCTATAGGATATATAGTATGGTATATATATTCTATAGGGTGAATATGAGCGATAAAAAAGGAAGATGTTGAGAAAGAAAGTAATATCCCGGCTATAGGATATATATTATGGGATATATATGTTATAGGGTGGATATGAATAACGAGTAAGATGATTTGAATGTTTTCAATTTCGTATGTGTGTTTACGAGTTATAGTAAAGCTTAATTGTATATGAAAGTGGATTATCATGTGAAGTTAGTTTTGAACTAATGACTTACTCCCTTTTGTTTCATGTGTTGTTTATGATAACCCCAATTGTAGGTAAATGAAGGATTTTGAGGATGGAGCTCAATCAGGAAGCTTTTGGGTTTAATTACTCGCTTGTCTTTATTGCTAATTGACGTTGTAGTTGATTTAATAGTATTATGGGATGACTGTAAATCCGTTTAGATTAATACGGATATGTGTAGTTATGGGCTTTATAACTTTGGGAGACCCATAATTGGTTGTATGTGGTAAATGCTATTTGAATGAATTATGTTTTTCCACAGCATAAATTTGTATGATAAGATAATAGGGTAAAGAGTATTTTCAAAAATGATACTTGAGAGTTTTCAATGAAGGTGACGACTGTATGTAATAAAGGATTAAAATAAATGAAAAATTTTCAAGGGTAGAAAATCGGGTCGTTACATGGTAAATGTTAATCCCATTGCAGGTTGGTGGACGGAGACGGATGATTTTGAATAGGAGATTAGAGACTTTTATTTTGATGTCTCTTTGTTCATTCTTTTGTAACTACCTTTGGTTGTAATTGAAGTAACTAAATGTAATATGAATACTATTTTTGTACATGACATTGGTCATGGAGACTAGTAACTCGGGATATATGTAGCTATGGGTGTTTTGGAAACCCATAGCTAATTGTATGTGGTAGTTACTAGGTTTTATTAATATGAATTATGTTTTTCTACTATCGGGTTTTGCATGCACTTTTGGTTCATAGGTCGTGTGTGAGGATGGAGAGAAAGATCTTTTAAATAAATTTATTACTTGATAATTATAAATTTATCGTTAAATGCATGGAATTGGATTAAATAAATAAAAAAATTCCAGGGTAGAATTTCGGGTCGTTACAATATGATATCAGAGCATAGTTAATCCTACGACCTAGGATATGGCCTTGCATGCTTCTTTGTATCCTTTATGTGCTAAAGTTGTTTGAATGATGCTAAATGTTAAGTGTTGTGTGTGTTTATACAAATTCGCTTACTAACAATTGAGTGTGTACAGGTACTCATGGCAGGAAGAGGAAGAGGGGCGAGTCAGAACGTCCTGAATGATTTATTAGCTTAAATGGTGGCGGCACTACAGCAAGTTAATGAGAACTTGCAGAATCTAAACCAGAATCCGACACCAAGCCCGAACCCACATCCACTAGTTCGACCTGGGCCGACGGAATATCAGGGCTTAGATGAGTTCTGCAGGAGGAACCCCACTCAGTTCCAAGGGGGATTTGCTCCTGAAGCTGCCATCGAGTGGATCCAAGGGGTAGAGCGGATCTTCAGAGCCATAAACTGCATTGAGGCTCAGAAGTTAGCCTATGCTACTTACATGTTGGTGACCGAGGCTGAGAACTGGTGGGAGTATACTCGGCGACAGATGGAAGCCGAAGGACGACTGATCTCCTGGGGTACCTTCAACGAGAAGTTCCTACAAAAGCACTTTTCAGCTGATTTGAAAAGGAAGAAAGAGATGGAATTTCTGATGCTGGAACAGGAGAACATGTTAGTAGGAGACTATGCGGCCAAGTTTGAAGAGTTGGCCCGGTTTTGCCCCTACGCCGAGTTAGAAATGGACGGAAGGTCCAAATGCGCCAAGTTCGAATCGGGTTTGAAGCTCAAGTTGAAAAGTATGTTTGGGAACCAAGAGATTGCTGATTTCCCTACCTTGGTGAACAAGTGTAGGGTGTATGAAGATGATTTGGCAGCTGATGAAGCGGCGAGAGCTAGGGTGGTTCCTCCCAAACACTTTGGGCCTCAACGAAATTTCCCACACGGAAAAGGGAAAGGGAAGGTGTTTCACGAGGAAAGGAAGCCTTACTCCCCTCCGACGAGTAATCGGAGTTATCCTTCGCATGGGTCGAGGACTCATGTCACTGCAGGAGGGTCACGGTTGAACACGCCCTCTCTATGCAACAAATGTGGCCGAATGCATGTCGGTGACTCGTGCCCCGGAATGGCGCTTACTTGTTTTTATTGCAAGGAGGTGGGACATATTCGAAGAAATTGTCCTAAGCTACCGCAAAGAATGAATGCTGTGAGGGTTGAACGACCTCGATCCACAGGCAGAGTGTTCACCATGAGTGGTGCAGAGGCATCAGGCGTAGATTGCCTGATTAAAGGTAATTGCATGGTGTCAGGTATTCCTCTTTTAGTGTTGTTTGATTCGGGAGCGACACACTCCTTTGTATCTATTGACTGCGTTGATAGACTGAATTTACAAACTGAGTCGTTGCCTTTCAACTTGGTCGTGTCCACCCCAACTGATGTGCCTGTGGTGGTGTCGACAGTTGTGTCTCGGTGTCTGGTGGTGGTAAACAGTAGGGATTTTACCGTGGATTTAATCTGCGTACTACTATCCCAATTAGATTTGATTCTAGGGATGGACTAATTGTCAGCAAATCATGTGGTACTTAATTGTGCTGATAAGACCATGATGTTTGGAAATCCAGATGGGATTTCAGAGGAGTTTGGTTGTATGAAGCCGATGTCGACAGAGGAAGTCAAAACTTCCTGTAAGGAGGGAGGGGCCATGTTCATGTTGTTGGCGTCCCTGGAAGGTATTGAACTAATGACTTACTCCCTTTTGTTTTGTGTCTTGTTTATGATAATCCCATTGTAGGTAAATGAAGGATTTTGAGAAGGAAGCTCGCTTAGGAAGCTTTTGTGTTTATTAACTTGATTGTCTATATTTGCTACTTGACGTTGTAGTTAATTTGATAACATTATGGGATGACTGTAAATTTGATTAGGGCAATACAGAGATATGTAGTTATGGACGTTATAACTCTGAAAAATCCATAACTCGTTGTTTGTGATAATTGCTAATCGAATGAATTATGTTTTTCCGCAACATAAATTTGTATGATAATATAATAGGGTAAAGAGTATTTTCAAAGAGTGTTTCATGAGGGTTTTTAACTTGATGGATCAGTTGAGAGGAGCGGTAGTGTTTTCAAAGATTGATCTTTGGTTTGGCTACCACCAACTTCGCGTGAAGTCGAAAGATATTCCTAAGACGGCGTTTAGAACCAGGTACGGACATTTTTAGTATTTGGTCATGCCTTTTGGGGTAACGAATGCTCCAGCAATATTTACCGACTACATGAATCGGATTTTTCATCCGTATTTAGATACCTTCGTAGTGGTATTTATTGATGACATTTTGATTTACTCCAAAAGCCGAAAGGGACATGCTGAGCACCTGTAGATTGTGCTAGAACTTCTTAGCAAGAATCGGTTGTATGCAAAGCTGTCAAAATGCAACTTCTGGTTGGAGTCAGTAAATTTTCTTGGACATGTGATATCCAAGGAAGGAGTGGCAGTAGATCCTTCAAAGGTTGAAGCAGTTATGGAATGGGCAGTGCCCAAGTCAGTCATTGAGATCAGGAGCTTTCTAGGTTTGGCCGGGTATTATCGGAAATTCATAGAGGGATTTTCGAAGTTGGCTCTACCTTTGACAAAACTCACTAGGAAAGGGGAACCGTATGTGTGGACACTTCGATGTGAAGAAAGTTTCCAAGAGTTAAAACGAAGGTTGACTATGGCGCCAGTTTTGGTTCTTCCTTGTACTGATCGGGACTTCAGTGTTTATTGTGATGCATCCAAGCAAGGTTTGGGTTATGTGTTGATGCAAGAAGGGAAGGTTGTTGCCTATGCTTCTCCACAGTTGAGGACGCACGAGCAAAACTATCCTACTCACGATCTTGAGTTGGCTGCAGTGGTCTTTGCCTTAAAATTCTGGAGACACCATCTCTATGGCGTGAGATTTGAAGTGTACAGCGACCACAACAGTTTGAAGTACTTATTTGATCAAAAGGAATTGAACATGAGACAGAGGAGATGGATAGAATTCCTTAAGGATTACGATTTTGGGTTGCAATACCACCCGGGAAAGGCCAATGTAGTGGCGGATGCACTGAGTCGAAAGTCGTTGCACATGTCGGCTTTGATGGTTAGAGAAGGGAAACTGATTGAAGAGTTCAGGGATATGACTTGGAGGTTCAGATAAAGCCTCATAGTATGATTTTGGGAATGCTTAAAGTAACAAATGAGTTGTTTGATCAAATCTAGATAATGCAAGTTGAGGATAGTGAGCTAATGAGAAATTACGGAGGGATATTCTAGAGGAGTCCCATAAGAGCAAACTGAGTTTTCACCCGGGAACCACGAAGATGTATCAAGATTTGAAAACACTGTTTTGGTGGTCTGGATTAAAAAGGGATGTGGCCTTGTGGTATGGGGAATAACTCGACCTGCCTGATGTGGTATGGGGAATAACTCGACCTGTCCGATGTGGTATGGGGAATAACTCGACCTGGCCGATGTGGTATGGGGAATAACTCGACCTGCCCGATGTGGTATGGGGAATAACTCGACCTGCCCGATGTGGTATGGAGAATAACTCGACCTGCCCGATGTGGTATGGGGAATAACTCGACCTTCCCGATGTGGTATGGAGAATAACTCGACCTGCCCGATGTGGTGTGGGGAATAACTCGACCTGCCCGATGTGGTATAGGGAATAACTTGACCTGCCCGATATGGTATGGAGAATAACTCGACCTGCCAGATGTGGTATAGGGAATAACTCGACCTTCCCGATGTGGTATGGGGAATAACTCGACATGCCGATGTGGTTTGGGGAATAACTCGCCCTGCCCGATGTGGTATGGGGATAACTCGACCTGCTCGATGTGGTATGGGGAATAACTCGACCTGCCCGATGTGGTATGAGAAATGAAATCGATGAATACGATTAATGGTGAATATGAAGGATGAAAATGAGGATGTGAAAGATAAAAGTAATATTCATGCTATAGAATATATATTATGGGATATATATACTATAGGGTGAATATGCATGATGAAAAGGAAGATGTTAAGAATGAAAGTAATATACATGTTATAGGATATATATTATGGGATATATGTTCTATAGGGTGGATATGAATAATGAGAAGGACGATGCTTCGAAAGAACGTGATATGCATGCTATAGAATATATATTATGGGATATATATACTATAGGATGAATATGATTAACGTGGAAATTAAAAAAAAAAAGATATGAATGTTTACAATTACGTATTTGTGGTTATAAATTATATTAAAGATTAATCGTATTTGAGATGTGGATTATCATGTGATGTTAGTTTTTGAACTAATGACTTACTCCCTTGTTTTGTGTGTTGTTTATGATAATCCCATTGTAGGTAAACGAAGGATTTGAGGAGGAAGCTCACTTAGGAATCTTATGTGTTTATTAACTTGAATGTCTTTATCGTTACTTTGACATTGTAGTTGATTAGATAATATTTTGGGATGAATGTAAATCTGATTAGGATAATACTGGAGATATGTAGTTATGGACGTTATAACTATAGGAAACCAATAACTAGTTATATGTGGTAATTACTAATTGAATGAATTATGTTTTTCTGCAATGTGAATTGTATGATAATATAATAGATTAAAAGATTAGTTTCAAGGAATGATTCATGAGGGTTTTTAAGTAAAATGATGAATGTGTATAAGTGAGGATTTTAATTAAACGAAAAATTTTCAAGGGTAGAATTTGGGTCCTCACACCCGCTTACCTGCAATGTGATTATCAATGACAAATACATAGAAACATATAAAGGAGTAAGTCATTAATTCAATACATATCATTATACGATAATCCACATTTTAAATATGATTGAGTAAACAATTTAACAGACATCCGTAACGTAAATACATATAATCCCCACTTCAAGTTACCTAATTCCTCAACTCTTTCGTCCACATTCCTCATTATCAAACCTTGTTGCATCACCGATTATTAACGTTCCACATAGTTTAAATCTCATATTTATATATTCACATACCTTCACAATACCACTTAGGGCAAGACATTCACAATACCACTTAGGACAAGACATTCACAATACCACGTAGGGCAAGACATTCAACAATACCACTAGGGCAAGACATTCAACAATACCACTAGGGCAAGTCATTCAACATATACAACTTTCCACATCTTTTCCTTTTCCTTTTCGAGTCATCCACATATTGTAAGGACCCAAATTCTACCCTTGAAATTTTTTCCTTATTTTATTTCTTTTTCATGCACTTTTCTATAACTTACATTTACAAATTTTATAACCTTATCCTATAAGAGGGGGAGGATTGTGACACCCTAGATTTTAAAGTCATTTAATTATTGTATCAGCCCTGGGAGTCTCGCCTGAGCGAGAGAATTTTCGCCTGGGCGAGAGAGGCTCACTTGGGAGGATGAAATCCTGGGCTATACTGAAGGATTCTCGCTTGAGCGAGAATTGCCTCGCTTGAGCGAGAGTGATCTCGCCTGAGCGAGAGTTATCTCGCCTAGGCGAGAAGTGTGGCATTCAGGACCTGTCGAGGCTGTAAGATCCTCGCTTGAGCGAGAGGATCCTCCCTTGAGCGAGAGTGGTCTCGCTTGAGCGAGAAATCCCTCGCTTGAGCGAGAGCGTCAGATCTGAAATTTTAAAAAGGCGGGATTTTCTCACCTGAGCGAGAACCCGACGATTTCACTTTAAAATAGAAACCCCAAACACATTTTAGGGTTAGAAATTGAGAAAGAAGTGAGGAGAATGTGATTTTGAGAGCAAGAACTCGTGGAAATCATCTAGAAGCTTGAGAAGAGATCCTAAGGTTAGAGGAAATCGGGGATGAGACTTTTAAAGTTACTCAGAACCGACCCCAACGCTCACCAAGGTAAGGGATAAGTGTTTCTAACTCATATGAGCTTATGTGAATGAGGTATGTGAATGAGGTAATACGTTTGTAAGAATATTGTTGTTACCCTACCCGAAGTGGTAGTGGATTATTATTGTTACCCTACCCGAAGTGGTAGTAGTTTATTGTTGTTATCCTACCCGGAGTGGTAGTGGATTATTGTTGTTGTCCTACCCGGAGTGGTAGTGGATTATTGTTGTTGTCCTACCCTGAGTGGTAGTGGATTATTGTTGTTGTCCTACCCGGAGTGGTAGTGGATTATTGTTGTTGTCCTGCTCGGAGTGGTAGTGGATTATTGTGGTATAGACCTGCCCGATGTGGTATGGATAATTAATTAGACCTGCCCGATGTGGTATGGAGAATGAACTAGACCTGCCCGATGTGGTGTGGAGAATGAACTAGACCTGCCCGATGTGGTATGGAGAATGAACTAGACCTGCCCGAGTGGTATGGAGAATTAACTAGACCTGCTGGATGTGGTATGGAGAATTAACTAAACCTGCCCGATGTGGTATGGAGAATTAACTTGACCTGCCCGAAGTGGTAGAGGATTATCTTTGTGGGAAAAATCGGTGAATATGAATGATGAGAAATGAGTATATTGGAATGAAAGTAATATGCATGCTATAGAATATATATTATGGGATATATATACTATAGGGTGAATATGAATGATGAGAAATGAGTATATTGGAATGAAAGTAATTTGCATGCTATAGAATATATATTATGGGATATATATACTATAGGGTGAATATGAATGATGAGAAATGAGTATGTTTGGATGAAAGGAATATGCATGCTATAGAATATATATTATGGGATATATATACTATAGGGTGAATATGAATAACCTGGAAAATGAAGGAAGGAGATACTAATGTTTATATTTATGTGCTTGTGATGATAAATTATTTCAATGTTCATTTATACTTAAAATGTGGATTATCATGTAATGTTAGTCTTGAACTAATGACTTACTCCCTTGTGTTTGTGTGTTGTGTATGATAATCCCATTGTAGGTAAACGAAGGATTTTGAGGAGAAGACTCACTTAGGAATTTTATGAGTTTCCTAACTTGGATTTCTTTATCTATACTTTGGTATTATAGTTGACTAAACAATATTTTGGGATGAATGTAATTTCTGATTATGGTAACACTGGAGACGTGTAGTTATGGGCATTATGATTCTTGGAAACTCATAACTAGTTGTATGCGGTAGTTACTAAGGATTAATTGAATGAATTATGTTTTTCTGCAATATGAAATGTATGATAATATAACAGGTTAAAAAGGTGGTTTTACGGAATGATTAAGGAGGGATTAAAGTAAGATAATGAATGTATGCATGAAATGATTAAAATAAATGAAAAAATTTCAAAGGTAGAATTTGGGTCCTTACATGTCACTTTACTTTTAGTGAGATATCGCTAAACTAATTTTACTTCCATCCTCTCCGTAAGTAGTGGCAATGGAATTAGCTAAAAAAATTATTCTATGTTGGTACATTGATCCTACAATCTATATTATTAATATTTTGAAATTAAATATTAATATTGTCTAATAAAATTGTAAGGTACATTAATATATGCTTAGATATTGTACTTTCAGTTTTTCTTCTGTTTCATGTGCATTTGTATATGCATGTATAACTAAGGTATTTATACATATATATATATATATATATGAACTTTAAGAATCCTCAACTTGGGAACCAATTAGCCCTTTTAAACCTAGTAGTCTATGGTTGCATATCCATTTCATCTAAGCATGATTAATTGGTTTTGGGTCATTTTTGGAAATAATGGTGTTTAATCCTTAACTCTTATAAGGTGATTGATATAGGTCTTCTATGTAATCAGTTTTCAAAAGTCACATTGGGTGAAGTGTAGTATTCGACTCAACATTATTTAGGTTTCATGTTGAGAATTCCAATTTTAAATAATTGTATCTTAGGTAAGGATAATTTTGTTAAAAACTCCTTGATTTGATTATGACCTTGTATTTTCTAAACATAATATAGATTTGAGTTCTATGTGACACCCTAATTTCTCCTCTTTTAAGTTGAGTGAAATTCAGTAAACCTGGGAGTGACTGGCTGATTCTCGCCTGGGCGAGAGAGTCTCGCTTGGGCCAAGGTATCAGTGTTTCTCCCAGGATTTTTCCTAAGAGTCTCGCCTGATCGAGAAATGACTCACATGGGCGAGGGGGAGTGGCCTAGTTATGAATGAACTCTTGCTTGAGCGACAATCTCTCGCTTGAGCAAGAGCATCATAGTTTGAAACTTTAAAAAGGCGGGATGTCTTGCCTTGGCGATGTATTCTCGCTTGGGCGAGAATCTAAAATCCCGAACCCTAAAATAGACCCCCAAACATGAAAATGTAGAGGTTTTTGAGAGAAAAGAGAAGAGGAGGCGATTTTCTTGGCAATAGTTCGCGTAAAGGCTAAAAGAAGCTAGAGAAGAGGTAAATCGTTTTGGGCATTTGGGTCTCTTCTCTTGTTATAGAAAATCATATAACTTTATCTTTTGAGTTGTAAATCGTTAATATCTAGGTTTTCCTTTGAAAACTCGTGGCTTAGAGTTTGTATTCGGAAATGGAGATGATTTGTGGTTGATTCTTGAGAATAATGTTGAAAAAGGGAAAAGTTAGGTTATAAATGTTGTTTATGGTTTCTAATGTTAAATAGAGTGAATAGTGTAAGGACCCGATTTTGTAACCCCAAAAATTTTAAAACTTTATTCATGAAGTCAAGTGATTACTTTTGAAATATATTACTTTTATGGTTCGTTTTATGTTGTTTTTCGTTTGTAAACTCTTGGTTTAGAGTTCGTATTTCAAGAATAGAAGGGGTTTGTGGGTTGATTCATGAAAACCCCAAAAACCCTAAAGTGAAAATGTGGTTAAAGGGGAAAATGGGTAAAATGCTAGAGGTGGGGGATGAGTATGCATTCTAATGGTGAAATATGAGATGAATACGTATGTTTTAGATGGTTGTAAACTTATGATGAAAGTAGTTTAGAAACATTGAAAATATGATGAATATCTTGTATGGTTAAATAATGCAATATAGGTTGTTTATGTGATATTTGTAATAAATGACTAACATTGTGTTATATGGTGGGAATGAGGAAAGATCCTAAAGTTGGAGGCGGTGTCGGTGGAACTTGCGTAGTTGCCAAGAACCAAACCCAACACTCACCGAGGTAAGGAGAAGTCTTTAAATAGCATATTGAAATGGAAAATGTGTGGATTTTCTGGTTGTGGATAATGATAAAGTTATCAATAGCTCAGTTATTGTAAACATATATGGGTATGTTTGTAATAAAGAATGCGTGGATTTACTGTTTATGAATTGATGGTGTATAAATGAAAAGAAAATACGTTTTCAGCCGTGTAAGAACCAAAATTCTACCATTGAAATTTTTTTCTCAAAATAGTTCAATTACATTGAATCTCTCCTAACTCACATTACCAATTTAATGGCTTTACTTCAAATCTTATTTCCCTTTTCGGAATCTATCTAAATATTAACATACAAAATCGTTCAACAAAAAAACATAATTCGCATTAATTAAACTTTGTAACAACCACATATATCTAGCTATGAATTTACAAAATACCCATAGCTACACATATCCAGAGTTACACTCTCAAGTTTGCAATTATATCTACATCGTTAGTTACATCATATTTCAAAATATCAACTATGCACTCATGTACAAAATAGTGCAAATGAATAAATCCAAAATGTAAAGCTCCCTAAGACTCCCCAAAAATGAGTCCCCCTCATGTCACCTGTTTATCTGCAATTGGATTATCAATGACAAGTACACAAACATACAAAGGAGTAAGTCATTAATTCAAATAAACATCATCATAAGATAATCTACATTAGAAATGGGGTTAGTAAACCATTTTTGAAATTCATTTTACTTTGCTGCATAACTTGAGCCAAAGTCGCTACACCCCTCGGGGTTAGCTAAAAGTAGATTCTCATTTCCCTTTTTAAATAAAACATGCTTATATACTCAAGCCAGAGTTGTGCTTATATACTCAAGCCAGAGTTTTGCTTATATACTCAAGCCAGAGTTTTGCTTATATACTCAAGCCAGAGTTTTGCTTATATACTCAAGTCAGAGTTTTGCTTATATACTCAAGCCAGAGTTTTGCTTATATACTCAAGCCAAAGTTTTGCTTATATACTCAAGCCAGAGTCGCTAACCATTCGTGGTCGGCTAAAAATATATTTCCTTTTCATTAATTTCATCATAAATCATTTCCTTTAAATCTACGCCCACATTAGTATAAACACACCCATATATGTTTATACTAAATACGAGATTCACAACTCAATCATCGCATAACCAGAAAGTACAACATACTTTCCTTTCCGTAAATCTACGCCTACTTTAATATAAACACACCCATATATGTTTATACTAAATGCGTACTTTACAACTCAATCATTGCATAATCAGAAAATACACATTTTCGATTCCAAATGCACAATTAAAGACTTATCCTTACCTCGGTGAGTGTTGGGTTTGGTTCTTGGCAACTTCTCAAGTTCCACCGACACCGCCTCCAACTTTAGGATCTTCCCTCATTCCACCACATAACACAATGTTAGTCATTTATTCTAAATATCGCATAAACAACTTATATTGCATCATTTAATCATACAAATTATTCATCATATGTATTAACCACCTAAAACATGCATAATCATCCCATATTCCAATATTTGGAGGTAAACTCATCTTCTACCTCTAGCATTTTACTCATTCTCTCCTTTTATCACATTTTCACTTTTAGGGTTTTGGGGTTTTCATGAATCAACCCCCAAGCCTTTCCATTCTTGAGATACTAACTCTAAACCAAGAGTTTACAAGGTAAGAATGACATAAAATGAACCATCACTCAAAAGGATGAGTTTCCATGGTTTCCTTCATTTTTGAGAAGAGATCCAACATACCCAAAATAGGTTTTAAAGAGAAGAAGAGAGTTAGAATCTAGAGTTTTACCTCTTCTCAAGCTCTTAGATGAGTATCCAAGCTTTTTGTCCTTGAAAAAGCTCTATTCTCTCACTCTTCTTATTTTCTAAACCCTAGATTGTGTTTAGGGGTTTCTCATTAAATGATGTCTCGTCGGGTTCTCGCTTAAGCGAGCTTATTCTTGATCAAGCGAGAAAATCCCGCCCATTTTAAAAACTTAAATCTGACCCTCTCGCTCAAGCGAAAGATTCTCGCTCAAGCGAGAATCTCACAGTGCCAACAGCCCCAAAATGATATTTCTAGCCCAGGCGAGAAAACTCTCGCTCAGGCGAGAATCTTCCAGTATACTCCAGGATTTCACCCTCCCAGGTGAGCCTCTCTCGCCCAGGCGAGAATCTCTCGCTCAAGCGAGGATCCTCCAGTATAGCCCAGTATTTCACCCTCCTAGGTGAGTCTCTCTCTCGCTCAAGCGAGAATCTCTCGCTCAAGCGAGGATCTCAAGACTGATACTATAATTTTAAAGACTTAAAATTTAGGGTGTTACAAGCCGACCATGATTGGTTAGCGAGTTTGGCTCAAGTTATGTAGCGATACTTTGGCTCAAGTTATGTAGCGATATTTTGCCTCAAGTCATGTAGCGATACTTTGGCTCAAGTTATGTAGCGATACTTTGGCTCAAGTTATGTAGCAAGTTATGTAGCGATACTTTGGCTCAAGTTATGTAGCGCTACTTTGGCTCAAGTTATATAACAAAACTTTGGCTCAAGTGATGTAGCATAAAATGAATTTCTAAGATGGTTTACTATGTAAGCACCGAAATTCTACCCTTGAAATTTTTTCGTTATTTTAATCCAATTTCATGCATTCTCCTATAAATTTTAATTACCAATTGAATAACCATATTTGAAAACCTCACATTCTTTTTCACTCTCAATCCATGAACCAATATTTACATACAAATTCGTTTGACAGGAAAACATAATTCATATTAATACAGCTTAGTAACTACTGCTATCAATTAGCTATAGGTTTCCAAAATACCCATAGCTACTAATATCCATAGTTACAATCATCCGAAAGTTATTTATTCATAGTTACAAAACACTTTCAACTATCAATATGCACTTATGATACAAAAATAGTGCAAATAAGGAATCCAAAATGTAACACTCCTAAAACTCCCAAAAATATGCCTCCTCATCCAACCTGTTTATCTGCAATGAGATTATCAATGACAAAATCACAAAACACAAAAAAGGAGTAAGTCATTAATTCAATAAACATCATTATAAGATAATCCACATTAGAAAGTGGTTAGTAAACCATTTTGAAATTCATTTTCTTTGCTGCATAACTTGAGCCAAAGTCGCTACACCCCTTAAGGTTACCTAAAAACAGATTCTCATTTCTTTTAAAAGGAAAACACGCTACATATACTCGAGTCGAATTGTTGCTACATAAACTCGAGCCGAAGTGTTGCTACATAAACTCGAGCCGAAGTCGCTAACCATTCATGGTCGTCTAAAAAAAGATTTTATTTTCATCATCAATCATCTCCAGTAAATCCACGCAATCATTATTACAAACATACCCATATATGTTTATAATAAATACGCAACTCATAACTTAGTCATTTGCCCAATCAGAAAAATACACACATTTTCCACTTCAAATGCACAAATTAAAGACTTATCCTTACCTTGGTGAGCGTTGGGTTTGGTTCTTGGTAACTGCATAAGTTCCACCGACACCGCCGCCAACTTTAGGATCTTTCCTCATTCCCACCATATAACACAATGTTAGTCATTTATTCCAAATAATATATAAACAACTTATATTGCATTATTTAACCATACAAGATATTCATCATATTTTCAATGTTTCTAAACTACTTTCATCATAAGTTTACAACCATCTAAAACATACATATTCATCTCATATTTCAACATTAGAAAGTAAACTCATCTTCTACCTCTAGCGTTTTACCATTTTCCACTTTAACCACATTTTTCCTTTAGGGTTTTGGGGTTTTCATGAATCAACCCACAAACATTTTCCATTCTCGAAACACTAACTCTAAACTAAGAGTTTACAAGAGAAAAACACATAAAACGAAACATAACTCAAAAGGTTAGCTAAAAGCAGATTCTCATTTCTTTTTAAAAGAAAATGTGCTACATATACTCGAGCCGGAGTTTTGCTTATATACTCAAGTCAGGGTTTCGCTTATATACTCAAGCCAGAGTTTCTCTTATATACTCAAGCTATAGTTTCGCTTATATACTCAAGCTATAGTTTCGCTTATATACTCAAGCTAGAGTTTCGCTTATATACTCAAGCTAGAGTTTCGCTTATAAACTCAAGTCCGAGTTTCGCTCATATACTCGAGCTAGAGTCGCTAACCATTCATGGTCGGCTAAAAATATATTTTCCTTTCCTTGATTTCACCATTTCTCATTTCCCTTAAATCTACGCCCACATTAGTATAAACACACCCATATATGTTTATACTAACTGCGTAATTCATTACTCAATCATTGCATAACCAAAAAATACACACATTTTCCATTTCAAATGCACAAATAAAGACTTATCCTTACCTCAATGAGTGTTGGGGGTCGGTTTTTGAGTACTTTACCAGTTTCCTTCACGATCTCCTCCAACCTTAGTATCTTCCCTCATCCCCACCAATAACAACAATGTCAGTCATTTATTCAAAATAACACATAAGCGACTCATATTTCATCGTCAAACACACAAGAGTTTCATACATGTTCAATGTTTCTAAACTACTTCATCAGGAGTTTCCAATCATTCAAGACATGCATATTCACCTTGTATTCAACATTAGAACACATACTCATAACACAATCATTCTCATATCACATAATCTCTTCCATTTGTTGCCATTAAACACTTATCACCCAATCATTGTTACAAACGTATTCTTCATCATATAACATCATCATGGTTTCTCATCATCATAGTAAACATTCACCTCTTATAACAAATCAACAACTCATAACACATCATCATTATAAACAAATCACACACAACATATTCTTCATCATATAACATTTAACACATTTTCTCTGATAACCACATTTTCCTTTTGGGGGTTTTGGGGTTTTCAAAACCAACCCACAAACCTTTTCCATTCTTTGAATATTAACTCTAAACCAAGAGTTTACAAGAGAGAAACTAAATAAAACAAACCACAACTCAAACGGAAGAGTTTCCATGGTTTCTCATACTTTTGAGAAGAGATCCATACACCCAAAACAAGTTAGAAAGGAAGAAGAAGAGTTAGAAATAAGAGGTTTACCTCTTCTCAAGCTTTAAGATGATTCCTAAGGCTCTTGCTCTTGAAAATCTCTCATCTCTCTCATATCTTCAAAGTTCTAACCCTAAAATGTGTTTGGGGTTTCTATTTTAAAGTGAAATCTTCGGGTTCTCGCTCAAGCGAGAAAATCCCGCCTTTTTAAAATTTCAGATCTGACGCTCTCGCTCAAGCGAGGGATTTCTCGCTCAGGTGAGGCAGCTCTCGCTCAAGCGAGGGTCCTCTCGCTAAAGCGAGGATCTTACAGCCTCGACAGGTCATGAATACCACTTCTCTCGCCCAGGCGAGACAACTCTCGCTCAAGCGAGACCACTCTCGCTCAAGCGAGAATCCTTCAGTATGGTCCAGGATTTCACCCTCTCAGGTGAGCCTCTCTCGCCCAGGCGACAATTCTCTCGCTTAAGCGAGACTCCCAGGACTGATACTATAATTTAATGACTTTAAAAACAAGGGTGTTACACCCTGTCTACATCAGAACCTCTCATTTCAGGTTTTACAAAATGTGCCTTCAACATTTGAACTGCAAAAGAGTTGTAAGTGAGGCTTGGAGATCAGAAGTTGTTGGTTGCTATATGTTTATCCTATCTCAAAAGCTTGAGAATCTTAAAAAGGAGCTAAAGCATTGGATGTTAGAAATTCATAATTTCTAATTAAGGTGGACATCTTATATTTATACAATTATATCGGCTATTTATTTTCAGGGTTATAAAATAAGTGATCTAATTACTGACAACTCTTGTGACTTCTAAAATAAACTGATAATGGATATTGGCTTAATGAGTAAATACCCATAGTAGTTAACCCATAGAGAATAATGTGAACCCTATAAGTTAATATTAGAATATATGATATTATCTTAGAATATCTTAAGATAATATATTATATTATGATCATATCTTAGATTTGTTTAGAGTATCTTAGAAGATCTCTTAGGATACAGATTAGTTTATTATGATTTGTTTGTTATTTAATTAGGAGTATGATATTAGTATAAATATAATTAGTTGTAAGCCTTTTGATACAATAAAATAAACACATTATCATCATACATATTACTATACAGTTTTTCTATTTTGAGCATTCTCTTTTCTCCTTCTATACTAAAACTCTATAATTTCAACATGGTATCCGCCTTTAGGAAAGTTTAGGCTTGTGATCACAAGTTGGATTCATATTATGTATAAGCTCTAACTTAAGGGGAATTGTTTTATATAGAATATTTTAAGTGGTTCACGTCTTTTGTGGTTCAGATTTATCGGTTGTCATTTTTTCATGAATGATGATTGCAATCCCTAATTTTGCTGCTGGAGCCATAGAGAATTATGGTTTGGTTACTTATCGGGAGACAGTTTTGCTCTATGACGATCAAAATTTTGTTGTTGCTAACAAACAGAGGGTTGCAACAGTTGTAGCTCATGAGTTGGCATACTAATGGTTTGGTAATCTTGTCACAATGGAATGATGGACACGTTTATGGCTGAATGAGGGGTTTGCAACATGAGTTAGCTATTTAGCAATTGATAGCTTGTTTCCTGAGTGGAAAATATTGTCTAAATTTCTTGATGAAATTACAGGTTATCTTAAGTTGGATGGGCTTGCATAATCCCACCTAATTGAGGTGGAGATAAATCATGCTAGTAAGATTGATGAAATATTTGATGTTAGAAGTTATAGAAAATATGTTTCTGTAATTAGGATGCTACAAAGTTATCTAGGTGTTGAAACCTTTCAGTGGTCACTAACTTCATATATATAATTTCATGCACCAAAAGCTTCATCGCTTAGGAAGCCAAAGGTTGAGAAAAAAAGTATCAGCTTCACAAATTGCTTTTGGTGACAGGAGGTGAAGCAACTTTTTTCAAATCATATGGTTTTCCCAATGGTGGAATCAATATCAACAGAAGTCCAAGTTCAACATCTAATGTTGTGAGAGAGAATTATTTCGATGAATTATTTATCGACGAATTATTTATAATATATCGATGAATTATTTATTTAAGCTTGGGAAACCAGATGAAGTGAATCGTATTTTTATGGATATAGTGTTTGGTTAATTTCGTCTCAATCCTACGTATAACATCATGATTAACGGGTTGTGCAAGAATGTGTATGTCAATAATGCTCTTGCACGGTTTAGGAACTTGCAGCGACATGAGTTCATTATTGGATATTGGTATATAATGCTCTTATTAATGGACTTTAGAAATCTAGAAGAGTGGGTGCAGCAAAGAAGATTCCTTTCTGCCTCCAAGATTTTTTGGTTTCTTGTTTAAAGTGTGACTTAAGTCTAAAATTCGAATAGCTGGATTGTTACATTGATTACATGACAGTTGTTTTTTGGATCTCTGGATATGTATTGATCATTGGAGAAACCTTTGTTGGCCTAAATCAGGTTCATTACTGACTCAATAGTCTACCTTTTTATGTTGTTTGGTGTTGCGTGTTGCGTGAAAATCATTCTTATTGAAATTGCCTTCGGGTATTGAATTTCCTTCGGGTATTAAATTGCCTCCGGGTATTTAATTGTCATGGTGGTTAAGCTTTGAGATAGTTTCTGCCTAGATGTTTAAGTGTTATTATCTTCATATTCTTCAATCTCTTTTTCTAAGGGCTTGAAAAGCTCATCATTGATCATTTACCAATTCATTTCAGATTTCATCAACATTTGCAACCATTTGAAGTGTTTAGGGAAGTTCAAGTAATTATTATGTTTACTTTTATTTTAAAAGGAATATTTGTAACAAGCTAAGCTTAGTAAGCTTTAGCTTGAGGGGGAGTATTAGAATATATGATTAGTTGTAAGCCTTTTGATACAATAAAATAAACACAATATCATCATACATATTACTATACAGTTTTTCTATTTTGAGCATTCTCTTTTCTCCTTCTATACCACAACTCTATAATTTCAACAGTTAACACATCAGGACGGTTATGGTCCCCAAGATATACACCAAATCAAACATAGTTTTCATCTCTCCCCATCAGAGAGAAAACGAAAGTCCCAAGAGGAATCAAGGATTTGGTTGAGGAAGATCATCATATCAAAACCTCTCTATGAAGGCATACAAGAGGAACAGATCTGAGAACATGGATTCATGTATGACATTGATTGAAATCTTTGTTTTACATTCTGTGTGAGAATCTTGACATTCAAGATCCTAGTATCAGTAGTTTACCAATCATAAGGAAATTCCATTAAATTTAACAAGTGGTATCAGAGCGATAAGTTCTAAATTTCATGATTCTTCATTAAGGTTGTTTTTCCCCAATATTTATATGAACCATATTTTTTAATTTCGGGGAATTTATGCTTCCGCCATCATATATTATTTGTATATATATATAATACTATTTGAGTATTAATATCATCGCGATACTAGAAATAGTTTATTACGCTATCAGTTTTGTGTTTTGTGCGTTGTTTGCATTGTTGAAATGGAAATATTTATAATACATCCTCATGAATGAAGCTAGAGGTCTTGTCCCTGATTACCCTGATTAAAGGAAGAATATACTTGTTGTTAACATTGGTGAGGTTCATATTTCTGTTCATAAACGTATTAGAGGATTTTTTTTCTTGTTGGACCCGTTGCACTTAGAGATCAAGTTTTGCCTAAAAATGATAAGTTTATGATGTCTTTCCTTTCACAACTAGGATGGTAAAACCATTGTTATTCAACAAAATTATACACAGATATACTGTTTGATGAAATGCATGTGTATATATGGAATTACACTATGAT
Organism: Lupinus albus; assembly: GCA_009771035.1. Lineage (NCBI taxonomy): Eukaryota > Viridiplantae > Streptophyta > Magnoliopsida > Fabales > Fabaceae > Lupinus > Lupinus albus. Next base: position 12,913,942 of record CM019999.1, read on the forward strand.
ATTAGATTTGTTAATCATTAAAGAGATCAAATTTTAAAGTTTTAATTCCAAATTGTACCCTTATAATGGACTCATAGTGTTTTGTTTTGTCTAGTAATTATTTGGAATCAATTGTTGAAATATGTTGCCAAAGTAACCTATGTTGTGGAATTTGATTAAAATTATACAGATGAGTATGAGATTATTTATGTGAATTGTGTTCGGCCTAAAGGAAGACACAATTTGGTCAAATAATAACATATATGTGATGATAAATGTGTAACAATTATAAAGATTTTTCATATGAATAATAGTCGGTCCAAAGAAAGACTATTGTTTGACAAAACAAATTGTTAATATTTGATCATTGCACTTAGAGTACCACTTGCAAATTGATTTTCTCTATCCAAAGACTAGAAATTGATGTTGTGATACGCATCTTGTGATGGGTCCTAAGGTTGTCACAAGAAAGCTATATTAATAAAGTCCTAGATAGATTTGGCATGAAAGACAGTAAACCAAGAGATATCCCTATAGCTAAGGGAGACAAGTTTAGTCTCGAACAGTGCCCAAAAATGACCTTGAAAGATGCGAGATGCAAAAGACTCCTTATTCATCGGCAGTAGGAAGATATATAAGTAATCCTGGAATGCATCACTGGAAGCCAGTCAAACGTGTTATGCGTTACTTGAAGAGAACAAAGGAATACATGTTCACTTATCGGAGGTGTGAGAATTTAGAAATCATTGGGTATTCGGACTCCGATTTTGCTGGATGTCAAGACAGCAGACGCTCCACCTATGGATATTGTGCGTTAATAGAAGGATGCCCACTAATGAGAGCCTATTAAAAAGAGGCTGCAACTTGGTCTCAATGTGCAATCTTTATAGAGCTAGTCTTGATAGCCCTTATCATCTTTTCCTCTACTACCCTTTTTCAGTTTCTGTTTGGCATTGGGAGAGGAATACTTTCTCCATCCAGTTCGACACCTCCTCTATTCAATATATACTGATTTACAATAGAAGTTGGAGATCTCAAGTGAAAAAGTGATCATATCTTGCCTTATTCACAAAGTTAGCACAATTTGGCATTGCAAGAACAAAAGCAAGTTTGAGGATAGTAGAATCAGTGGACATTTCTTGATGGAATATGATAATGCATCTCATGAATATTCCAACTTCACTAGTTCCCTCTCTGTTCAGCATTTCTCATTATCACTTGTTAAAGAAACAATGGTCAATTGTCCAAAAACAAATCCTTAAGGATTTTCCATACATGTATAAGGAATCTTTTGCTTACATTACATTCACTTCAGTGATCTTATTTGATGGAATTATCTAAGGATTAAGGAGCCATGAAAATTCTATGCAGAATATGTGGAAATTATTATTATTCCAAGTGTGTGTACAGGTATAGAACACCTTAATTATTCTATGCATCAAGAAAGAGATGTATGCACAAAAACCAACTAGTGGAAGACATTAAAATCAGAGAAGGAATTTACACAGCTTGACTAAAGAGAGTTTCTTCTACGCAGTCATGGAATTTCTATCAGCATGACATAAGACTACTAAATGGAACAAAAAATATAAATACAAAGAGATCAGATGTTTCATCTCAAAACCAATTGGCAATGAAAGAAGTAATCCAACAGGTATTTAAACTATTCCTGAGATATTGAGGTAGGCGATGTGGGACTTACTTTCCAACATGCTCCCTCTACATAAGTCTTCGGATCAGGCGAAGAGTTACCTTTGACCTATGACAACTAGAAAGAAGGTTGGACTCTGACTCTGATCTGATATCATGTTAAGGTTTCATTTCAAAACCAATTGGAAATGAGAGGAGTAGTCCAACAGTTATTTAAACTATTCTATAGACAATGAGGTAAGCGGTGTGGGACTTACTTTCCAACATGCTCCCTCTACATAAGTCTTCGGATCACGCGAAGAGTTACCTTTGACCTATGACAACTGGAAAGAAGGTTGGACTCTGACGCTGATATGATATTATGTTAAGGTTTCATTTCAAAACCAATTGGAAATGAGAGGTGTAGTCCAACAGTTATTTAAACTATTCCCTAGACAATGAGGTAAGACTTACTTTCCAACAAGCTCCCTCTACATAAGTCTCTGGATTAGGCAAAGGGTTACATTTGACCCATAACTAAAGGGCGTTAAGGTTTCATCTCAAAACCAATTGGAAATGAGAGGAGTAGTCCAACAGATATTTAAATCATTCCCGAGAAAATGAGGTAGGCGATGTGAGACTTAATTTCCAACATGCTCCCTCTACATACGTCTCCAGACTAGGCGAAAGGTTACCTTTTACTCATAACTAAATGGTATATTTTGGTCCATGTCAACCGGAAAGAAGGTTGGGCTCTAGATCTGATATCGTGTTAAGGTTTCATCTCAAAATCAATTGGCAACGAGATGATTATTCCAACAGGTATTTAAATCATTCCCGAGATATTGAGGTATGCGATGTGGGACTTACTTTCCAACATGCTCCCTCTACATAAGTCTCCGCATCAGGTGAAGAGTTTCCTTTGACCTATGACAACTGGAAAGAAGGTTGGGCTCTGACTCTGATCTGATATCATGTTAAGGTTTCATTTCAAAACCAATTGGAAATAAGAGGAGTAGTCCAACAATTATTTAAACTATTCCCTAGACAATGAGGTAAGCGGTGTGAGACTTACTTTCCAACATGCTCCCTCTATATAAGTCTCTAGACTAGGCGAAGGGTTACATTTGACCCATAACTGAAAGGCGTTAAGGTTTCATCTCAAAACCAATTGGAAATGAAAGGAGTAGCCCAACAGATATTTAAATCATTCTCGAGAAAATAAGGTAGGCGATGTGAGACTTACTTTCCAATATGTTCCCTCTACATAAGTCTCCAGACCATGCGAAAGGTTACTTTTGACCCATAACTAAATGATATATTTTGATGCATGTCAACCGGAAAGAAGGTTGGGCTCTAGATATGATATTATGTTAAGGTTTAATCTCAAAACCAATTGGCAATGAGAGGATTATTCCTACAGGTATTTAAACTATTCCCGAGATAATGAAGTAAAGAATGTGAGACTTAAGGTGCCATGGAAATTGCAGAAAAGAGAAACACAAGGTTATTTTTGTGTCCAGGACCAAGTTGTTTGCACCAAGATCCTTGTCATGCCCTTGGTGACCTTGTTGGAATAAAGGAGCACTTTAGAAGGAAGAATAACAGTCATAAGCAGTGGATTTGTGACAAGTGATCCAAAAGAATCTTGTCCCAAGCACATAATGGATAAAGCAATCCTTGATTGGTCTAATCATACCAAAGAGCCAACCTGCATCACATTGTTAAAGCCTTTTAGGTAAGAGTTTTTGGCACTAAAGCATAATCCAAACTCTAAAGAGAAAAAGCAAACATGGTATAATCATACCAATCACATAATGTTGTTACCGTAACTTGCAACAATTCTAAATAACATGAAATAATTTCAAAATCTTAGTATGTGGAACTTTCGAGAATTTTTCATTTTCATACCCAAAAGTCCTTCAAGTTCCAAAACATAATAAGGGCAATGTACGGAAGAATCAGTCAAAAATTACTAGGGCTATAAATTAATAAAGTAAGAAACCATTGGCCTTCAGTTATACTTCAAGTACTAATGGGAGAATGTAAAGAAGAATAACAATCAGTCAAGTTACACATGAAAGACAACAAAAGAGAAATGAACAAGGAATCCTAGTTGTTGGCCGTTCCTTTTTCATTTACTCACTCATCAATAATCACCATTCATAAGTAGACTTAAGGCATTAAAACATGAAATTCAGAAAGGCATTCCAAAAGTTGATCATTCCAGTCTCAAACTACAAACGTAAACCATAAGTTAAAGGTTTCGGTTAAAACAATATTAGATATCAAAAAACGAGAGAGCTATCATATATACAAAAGACCATCAGAATACACAATATTAGATATCCAGACAACATTATCTCCTTTATCCATCACACACAACATACCAAGAGAGTGACATTGATACATACACATAAAGCAGAGAGTCATATTCGCTACACCTATCCATAACAAGCATCAACATCTAGGAGGAATCAAGAAGCGAATATTCAGAAGCATAAAACAAGGATTAGTCAAAGACGAAGGACGATATAAAAAAGGTAAGCATTTGGTAAGTTACTCATCTTGCTCATGTAAGCACAAACATGAAGATTTGGCATAGCATTTATTTATATTCACCACATAGACCAAATTGAATCAATGAACACCCAATAAGGGCACTTCAGACCTTATAATGCATCCCTTTTTCGGTTATCGTCCACTGATTAATCCGATATGTTGGATTTTTTTTACTGTTGGTTTACGTTGAAACATATATGCTCATCCCATAATGATTTTAAAGAGATATATATACTGATATTTGACTAAAAATGAAAATAAATTTCGAATATGGGTAATCTCCAAGCATAGAAACACCATAAAACCAACATAAATTGATCAAGCGGAATCTGTGAGTTCAATTCTTATTCGCTAGCTAATAAAATAAGGATATGGTTCCTTACCATGTCCATCAGTTTCTATCGAGGGGATTGTTAAGGTTTCATTCCAACACTAATTGACAATTAGAGGAGTAAAGTTTTTAAACAATTCCTGAGATAATGAGGTAGGAAGTGTTAGACTTCCTTCCCAACATGCCCCATTCGCATAAGTCTGCTGGATCAGGCGAATGATTACCTTTGACCCATAATTTTTTTTTGTCCATGACAACTGGAAAGAAGTTGGCTCTGGCTCTGAGGTTCCATATCAAAATCAATTGAAAATTAGAGGAGTATGGATATTTAAACAATTCCCGAGACAATGAGGTAGACAGTTTGAGACTTACTTCGCAACATGCCCCCTTCACATAAGCAGTGTGAGACTTATTTTCCAACATACCCCTTCGCATAAGCCTGCCGGACCAGACGAATGATTACATGTGATCCATAACAAAGAAGTTGGGCTCTTGCTCTCATATTCATCTCAAAATCAATTGGCAATTAGAATAGTAGCTCAACGGGTATTTAAACCATTCCTGATAGGCAATGTGAGACTTCCACTTCTAGTAACTCCTTGCCCTCTTTTACCCTCCTCGCTTCCAGTAGCTCCTTGCTGAGGTTCCATATTTCCATAGGAAAAGCCATAACCTTCGTTGGAGAAATAGTCGTAGCATAACCACAAACCATCACGAGATAGGGGCTGCATCAAAGAAATGGGATGAATGGAACCTGAAATACATTTGTCACCTAGTTAATCACTAGAATTCATTTGTTATGGTTTTGTCCTAAACTATATATATCAATAAAGACTAGTAAAAAATGCATTCTTTCTCGAAACACAAATTTAAATATTTCTAAACAAGGTTTGATAGTCTGGGACATGGTCTGTCTCATCTATACATTTTCACTTTAAAAGTGAAAAGTCAGTCTAAGTTGTTTCTTTACTATCAACTCTAATTTTATAAAATAAATTATTTCTAATTACTTCTAAAAAATCTCTTTCGAATTACTTATTTCCAAATGTCCTTTAAGAATTTAATAATATTTAAACGAAGTTTGATAGTCCGGTCTACGACCCATGTCATCTCTACCTTTCTGTCCTAAGGATGGGAAGTCGGTATACGAAAAGTTCCGTCTCTTTACTAACAATTCTAGTTTTGTAAAATAAATTATTTCTAATTAACTTCTTTAAATTAAATTTATCTTTTTAAATTAAATTTATCCTTTTAAATAAATTATTTATAATCCTCTTTAAGAATTTAATATCGTTAATGAGAATTTGGTAGTTCGGTCTACGGCTCGTGTCGTGTATCACTTTCCGCTTTAAAAGTGGAGAGTCGGTCTACGACCACTGATGTATCTTCGCTATCATTTCTATTTTTATAAAAATAAATTATTTCAAAACATCTATTTCAAAAGCTTAAATACAATTTATGGGATTTAAATAGTCTGGTCTACGGTTTGTGTCGTCTCTTCCTTCGTGCTCTAAAAAGTGTAAAGTCAGTCTACGATCAGTGTTGTCTCTTTGTTATTAATCCCTATTTCCCAAAACTATAAAAAAATATTTTTACGATGAAAGCTACAATTTTAACCAAACCAAATTTATCAAACAAAATCAATCAAATCAAACCAAATAAATTAATCAAGTTTCGAAATAGAACTACGTAGCCTTGATTTCCCTATTGCACCTGGGGATATGTAGGAGCAAAATGAACTCTTGTGAGACACAACAAATAAAAAATAAAACATTTTGCTTTTATTACTGAATTTTAATAAATAATTTTTAAGGGTATGAAAGTTCATGTTATTAGCGAGGGTACCGTTTTAATACAGGCGGACGGGGTGCTAATAGCTTTCCTGATCCGTAATCGACTCCCGAACTCAGAATCTCAATTCAAAAGACCAAATTATCCGAATTGGGCTTATTATAGAGTTTTCTACGTTTTATCCGCAAAGAACATAGTGGCGACTCCAAATCAATTGGAAGAGGTAGAAATCGAGTTCGCCTCTCCCTAAGTTGTAAGGACCCAAATTCTACCCTTGAAATTTTTTTCTTATTTTAATGCAATTCCATGCAATCACTCATAACTCACATTACCAATTTAATATCCTTACTTCAAAATCTTACTTCCCTCCTCACACTCAATCCATGAATCAATAGTAACATTCATAATCATTCGACAGAAAAACATAATTCGTATTAATGCAGATTGATAACTACCATATACAACTAGCTATGAGTTTCCAAAATACCCATAGCTACACATATCCTGAGTTACATCCTCATGTTAGCTAATACGTGTCTATAGTTACATAATGTTTTAAACTATCAAATATGCACTCATGTACAAAATAGTGCAATTAAATAACTCCAAAATATAAAGCTCCCTAAGCTCCCCAAAAATGATATTCTTAATATGCGTGGATTTACATGGAGTAATGACATTAAAGTATTAAAACCACACACATCTAACATCATCATGATATGTATATATCAATCAACACATATTATCCATATTCACCCTATAGTACACATATATCCCATACTATATGTGTTCTATAGTGTGCATACTTATTCATCGCATTTTATCCATATTCACCCTATAGTACACATACATCCCATACTATATGTGTTCTATAGTGTGCATACTTATTCATCGCGTATTATCCATATTCATCCTATAGGATATACATCCCATAATATATATCCTATGGCATGCATATGATTTTCATTCCGAGTATACACTTTTCACATCCTTCACATTCCATAATAATTTACCCTTGATCTCATTCAACAATTCTGCACCGTACAAATAATCACCATACCCCATCGGGCAGGTCGAGTAATCCCCATACCACCTCGGGCAGGTCGAGTTTCCACATTACACTCACATCCATGTCATACACAGTCAACACAAGGCATCTCATTATTTTATCACCATGAATAACATACAACACCTTCATTGTCACAAACATACCTTTATCCATTTTAACACATTCACAGCTCATCACACATTCATTGTTACAACACACTTATACATGTTTATAACAATCAACCACTCACAACATACTCATTTTGATAAACATACTCATATCCATTTTGACACATTCACAACTCATCACACATTCACAACTCATCACACATTCATTGGTACAATCCACCCATACATGTTTATAACAATCAACCACTTACAACATACTCATTTATGCTTATGACCATAAATATCTCACACACCATCATTATCACACAACATAACCATTATCATAAACAAACCACGCATAACATATTCTTCATCATATACACATTAACGTTAGAACCATCTTTAATGACGGTGTATTACCATAAATGAGCATATAGCGTTTTACTCAAATAAACGGTTTTCCCCACACATATATCTCCACTTTTATGGCTAATACATCCTCATGTAAAATATAGACTCTCACATGGACCACAAACTCCCAAGAGAGTTTCTATCCGTTAATATGCTCCGATTCTTGAGGGAAATCGGAGATGATGACTCTAATGAAATACTCTAAGACCACAATGGTCTTCTCCCTCACCTTAGGTTGCATAAGCTCCGTTGCTCCGCAAAAGAGCCACATCTCCCTTCATCTCCTCCAACCTCCATTGTTGCTTTTTCGCCTCCAAGCTTTTCCAAATGTGTCACCATGAAGCAAGAGGAAGGTTTTGATGAGTTTTGAGGCTTAGTGGAGGTAAAAATGGTCCATTTGGGTGGAGCCACCGTTGGGAGAGAAAGGGGTAGAAAGAAAATGAAGATTAGGGTTTCTAGATCCCTTTTTTTCACTTTTATAGTCACAGCGATGAATGTAATCGATTACCATATGGTGTAATCGATTACCATATGGTGTAATCGATTACATCAGTTAAACGACTTGATGTAATCGATTACCAACATGTTGCAATCGATTACAATATGAAAAATTACACATGTCTGATAAGATATCAACATGTAATCGATTACCAGGACCATGTAATCGATTACATCATGAAAAATTACACATGTCTGATCAGATATCAGAATGTAATCGATTACTAGTACCATGTAACCGATTACATCACGAAAAATTACACATATCTGATCAGATATCAGCATGTAATCGATTACCAGGATTGTGTAATCGATTACACTGTTTCAGAGTGCCCAAAATTGCCATTTCTCGCCCAGACAACTCTCTCTCATGCGAGACTTCTAGGACTGATACTATAATTTTGAAGACTCAAATTTAGGGTGTTACAATGTTAGCTTTGAACTAATGACTTACTCCCTTTTGTTTTGTGTGTTATTTCTGATAACCCTATTGTAGGTAAATGAAGGATTTTGAGGATGAAGATTAATTAGGAAGCTTTTGTGTTCATTTACTCGATTGTCTTTATTGCTATTTGATATTGTAGTTGATTTGATAACATTATGAGATGACTGCAAATCCGTTTAGATTAATATGGATATGTGTAGTTATGAGCTTTATAACTTTGGGAGACCCATAACTGGTTGTATGTGGTAAATGCTATTTGAATGAATTATGTTTTTACGCAACATAACTTTGTATGATAATATAATGGGGTAAAGAGTATTTTTAAAGAGTGATACTTGAGGGTTTTCAATGAAGGTGACGACTGTATATAAGAAAGGATTAAAATAACTGAAAAATTTTCAAGGGTAGAAAATTGGGTAGTTACAATATGGTATTAGAGCATATGTCAACTCTGCGGCCTAGGGTATGACCTTACATGCTTCTTTGTGAAATTTGTATGAGTTAACTAATTGATTTATTCTAATTGTTTGTTAACTATGTGATAATTGTTGATGTGAAAGATTCTTGTTGAATATCTTGCTGAGGATTATGGATGAAGTGTTAGTTGAAAACTCTTGCTGAAAATTTGTGGTTGTGAACCTCTTGTTGAAATTGCCTATGATGAGTTTCTGTTGTGATTCCTGTGAAATTCTTGAGGTGAAATTTACTTGTTGAGAGTCCCTTGTGGTGAATCTATTGTTATGGACTTCTTGTCGATGTCTTGCTATGGACTTTCTTTTATCACTAACATTGAGATAATTGAAGAGAAACGACTGAATTAGTTTTCTTTGGACGTTTTCTTATATGTCTCTATGGGTATGGTTTGACATGATTAGGGTAATGGTAGCCCATTATGACATCTGATAGAGAATTGAATATCTTGTTTGAATCATGAGAATATAAACCTTGAAAGAACTATATCCTGTGTCCTGAAAAGTGGATTTTTAATTCGATGAATGATTTTTGATAATAAGAAGAATGTTAACATTTGCTAGAGATAGAATAATCTATAACATGAAAAGCCGTATGTTATGTGATTTCCTACATGATCATAGTTAGGGTATGATGTTAATTATCTTGTCATTCTTCATAATCAAAACAAATATACATGTAGCGGTTAACCGGTTATTAGACCTTGTGGCTAAATCTACATCTTTATTGCATGACATGTATCCGTGTAATTTTCTTTTATAAAAGTCCTACGGTATGTAACTTGCATGGTTTTCTGGAAATAAACATGTATACATTGATTAATTCCTTGATATATGTTTTCTTGCGAAGCATGAGAGTGTATAAATTTAAATTAAATGATGATCTAGTGTGTAACATGTTCCGTATGACAATTGTGAAGTATCTCTTTAAGATTGATTGCTATTGCCTTGCAAGTTGATCCTCGATGCGTGACTCTAGAAACAATACATTAATTATCTTCATCATTGATTGACGAATAATTTAAGGAATTTATATGAACATGTAAATGATGTATGTTTCATTGAATGTGAATGTCCAATGAATGTCGTATGCATGCTATAGGATATATAGTATGGGATATATATTCTATAGGGTGAATATGAGCGATAAAAAGGAAGATATTGAGAAAGAAAGTAATATACATGCTATAGGATATATATATTATGGGATATATATATATATGTTATAGGGTGGATATGAATAACGGGACAGAAGATGTTCCAAACGAACGTAATATGCATACTATAGAATATATATTATGGGATATATATACTATAGGATGAATATGAGTAAAGTGGAAATTAAAGGAAGATGATTTGAATGTTTACAATTCCGTATGTGTGTTTATGAATTATATTAAAGCTTAATTGTATTTGAATGTGGGTTATCATGTGATGTTAGCTTTGAACTAATGACTTACTCCCTTTTGTTTTGTGTGTTATTTCTGATAACCCCATTGTAGGTAAATGAAGGATTTTGAGGATGAAGATTAATTAGGAAGCTTTTGTGTTCATTTACTCGATTGTCTTTATTGCTATTTGATATTGTAGTTGATTTGATAACATTATGAGATGACTGTAAATCCGTTTAGATTAATATGGATATGTGTAGTTATGGACTTTATAACTTTGGGAGACCCATAACTGATTGTATGTGGTAAATGCTATTTGAATGAATTATGTTTTTCCGCAACATAACTTTGTATGATAATATAATGGGGTAAAGAGTATTTTTAAAGACTTGAGGGTTTTCAATGAAAGTGACGACTGTATGTAAGAAATGATTAAAATAACTGAAAAAATTTCAAGGGTAGAAAATCGGGTAGTTACAAATTACATCATGGGTGAGTAGTTAATTTGTGTTTTCCCTTTATTAAGTAATATAGATTATTATTATTATTATTATGTTATATGTACTTAAATATATAAACATGTTATATTCCATCAAACAAAATTGACAACAATTATTAACCCTAAATCCTTATATATCCGTGCAAAAGTTTTCCACCTCACACCGAACATTTGGAAAATTATCTCTCATAATTTTAACTTGTATAATTACAGGTTTAAACAGCTATTTGCCCTCTGACTTGGAGAAATATTTAAAATAATATGTTGATTTGAGAGAATAAAGTTGGGAACATATATTATTTCTTTATTCAACTAAGTGTCTCTTGCACTAAAGAGTCATTTTTTAATTTGGAGCAGTATTATGAAAACCGATTTGTGTGGGTCACTTCAATCAATAAACTGGTAAATCAGTTTCAATATTGATATAATATAATAATTATACTAGTTTTACAATCATATCAGTTCAAAATTTGTAACCCCCTAAAAGTTTGATAATCGGAACATGGTGAAACTCAGTCAGTCTGGAAGCTACTGACTGATTCTCGTTTGGGCGAGAGCATCAGTGTTTCTCCCAGGATTTTATCTGGGAGCCTCGCTTGGGCGAGATGGCTCGCCTGGGCGAGAGGGAGTGTGTTGACATTGTGGAATTCTCGCTTGAGCGAGAGCGTCAGTGTTTGAAAATGTAAAAAGGCAGGATCTCTCGCCTGGGCGACGTATTCTCGCTTGGGCGAGAATCCAAAATCCTGAAACCTAAAATAGAGCCCCAAACACGAAAATGGGAGGGGGTTTTTGAGAGAAAGGAGAAGAGGAAGCGATTTTCTTGGCTAGAGCTCGCATAAAGGCTACGTGAAGCTAGAGAAGAGGTAAACCTCTTGATTTTAACACTTCTCCTTACTTAGAAACTCATTAAGATTATTGGGGTCTCTTCTCTTTGAGTTGGAAAACGATCCAACTCTCTCCTTTGATGTGGTAGTTCGTTTTAGTTAACTTTTTCTTGAAAACCTGTAGTATAGAGTGCCTATTTGGAGATGGTGTTTGAAAAAAAATATTGATAGTAACAAACCCCAAAACCTAGAAACGAAATGGTGAAGAAAATGGATTGGAAAATGTTAATTTGGGTTGTGGTTTATGATTGATGATGTGGGATGAGGGGTTAAATGTTTATGAATGCATATTAGAGTCTCAATAGAGATAGTTTCGAGAGTCATCGGAGTATGAGTTAATTTGTGGTAGAAATATGTAAAATGAGTTATAATGTGATGTTACGGATATGTTTTTGATTATGTTTTTGTGTGTGTGTGAATGGGTAAAGACCCCAAGGTTGGAGGAAGCAGAGTAGATTCTAATAAGCCGTCAAACGCCAACACACGCCAAGGTAAGGGAGACGTGTTCCATAGTTAATGATTTGATGTGAAAGGTAAAGGTATTGGAATTATGATTATGATAATAGAGTGATGATTGTCATTATATGGAAGTTGTATTGATTAGCCTTCGTGGCATAGACTGTAACACCCCAAATTTTAATCTTTAAAAATATAGTATCAGTCCTGGAAGCCTCGCTTGATCGAGAGATTCTCGCCTGAGCGAAAAAGGATCAGCTGGGAGGGGGACTATACCGGAGGATTCTCGCCTGGGCGAGAAATGGCAATTTTGGGCTGTTGACACAATGTAATCGATTACACTCTGATGGTAATCGATTACACACTGCTGGTAATCGATTACACTCTGCTGGTAATCGATTACATCGTATTAAAAGCATCAGATATGTGCATCTGACACAGTGTAATCGATTACACATTTCTGGTAATCGATTACACATTGCTGGTAATCGATTACACATTGCTGGTAATCGATTACATCGTATTAAAAGCATCAGATATGTGCATCTGACACAGTGTAATCGATTACACATTTCTGGTAATCGATTACACATTGCTGGTAATCGATTACACATTTCTGGTAATCGATTACACATTGCTGGTAATCGATTACACATTTCTGGTAATCGATTACATCGTATTAAAAGCATCAGATATGCGCATTTTTCACGTTGTAATCGATTACACCATGTTGGTAATCGATTACAACCCGACGACACCTCTTTAAAACAGAAACCCAAACACATTTTTGGGTTAGAACTTCGAAGAGAAGAGAGAAAGGAGAGCTTTTCAAGAGCAAGGAGCCTTAGGACTCATCTTGGAGCTTGAGAAGAGGTAAACCTCTTGTTACTAACTCTTCTTCTTCCTCTCTAACTTGTTTTGGGTATGTTGTATTTATTTTCAAAACATGAGAAACCATGGAAACTCATTCTTTAGAGTTATGGTTCGTTTTATGTTGTTTTTATCTTGTAAACTCTTGGTTTAGAGTTGGTATTTGATGAATAGAAAGTTTTATGGGTTATTCATGAAAACCCCCCCAAAAACCCCCAAAATGAGAATATGAGTATAAAGAGAAAGAGATGAAATGTTAGATGTTGATAATGAGTAGTGCTTTAATGTTGTTATATGAGATGAACATGTATGTTTTGATATTTAGAAACTTGTATTGAAGTAGTTTTGGAAATATTGAAATATGAGATGTTATGCATGTTTTAGATGGTTGAATATTGATGATGAATATTTTGTATGATTAAATGATGCAAAATAAGTTGTTTATGTGATATTTGGAATAAATGACTAACATTGTGTTATGTGGTGGGATGAGGAAAGATCCTAAGGTTGGAGGTGGTGTCGGTAGAACTCGAGAAGTTGCTAAGAACCGAACCCAACACTCATCAAGGTAAGGATAAGTCTTTAATGTTGCATTTGAAATAGAAAATGTATATTTTCTGGTTATGCAAAGACTAAGTTGTAAATTACGCATTTAGTATGAACATATATGGGTGTGTTTACACTAAAGTAGGCGTAGATTTACGGAAAAGGAAAATGTGAGTATTTTCTGGTTATGAAATGATCGAGTTGTGAATTACGCATTTAGTATGAACATATATGGGTGTGTTTATACTAAAGTAGGCGTAGATTTACGGAAAAGGAAAATGTGGGTATTTTCTGGTTATGAAATGATCGAGTTGTGAATTACGCATTTAGTATGAACATATATGGATGTGTTTATACTAAAGTAGGCGTAGATTTACGGAAGATGGAAAAGGTGTGTGTTTCCTGGCCATGCAATAATTATATTGTAAATCACGTATTAGTATAAACAGATATGGAGTGTTTATACTAAAGATGACGTGGATTTACGGGAAATGATTGATGGCAAATCGATGGAAGGAAAAATATATTTTTAGCCGACCAGAAATGGTTAGCAACACTTCGGCCCGAGTTTATGAGACAACACTTCGGCCCGATTTTATGAGGCAACATTTCGGCCCGAGTTTATGAGGCAACACTTCGGCCCGAGTTTATGAGGCAACACTTCGGCCCGAGTTTATGAGGCAACACTTCGGCCCGAGTTTATGAGGCAACACTTCGGCCCGAGTTTATGAGGCAACACTTCGGCCCGAGTTTATGAGGCAACACTTCGGCCCGAGTTTATGAGGCAACACTTCGGCCCGAGTTTATGAGGCAACACTTCGGCCCGAGTTTATGAGGCAACACTTCGGCCCGAGTTTATGAGGCAACACTTCGGCCCGAGTTTATGAGGCAACACTTCGGCCCGAGTTTATGAGGCAACACTTCGGCCCGAGTTTATGAGGCAACACTTCGGCTCGAGTTTATGTAGCAACACTTCGGCCTGAGTTTACGCGGCATGTTTTCTTTATAAAAGAGATGAGAAGTTGTTTTTAGCTAACCCTAAGGGGTGTAGAGACTTCGGCTCGAGTTTATGTAGCAACACTTCGGCCCGAGTTTACGCGGCATGTTTTCTTTATAAAAGAGATGAGAATTTGTTTTTAGCTAACCCTAAGGGGTGTAGCGACTTCGGCTCGAGTTTATGTAGCAACACTTCGGCCCGAGTTTACGCGGCATGTTTTCTTTATAAAAGAGATGAGAATTTGTTTTTAGCTAACCCTAAGGGGTGTAGCGACTTCGGCTCGAGTTTATGTAGCAACACTTCGGCCCGAGTTTACGCGGCATGTTTTCTTTATAAAAGAGATGAGAATTTGTTTTTAGCTAACCCTAAGGGGTGTAGCGACTTCGGCTCGAGTTTATGTAGCAACACTTCGGCCCAAGTTTATGAGGCGTGTTTTATTGGTAAAAAGGATGAGAATCTTATTTTAGCTAACCCTGAGGGGTGTAGTGACTTTGGCTCAAGTTATGCAGCAAGACAAAATGAATTTCGAAATTGGTTTACTAACCCTTTTTCTAATGTGGATAATCTTATAATGACGTTTATTGAATTAACGACTTACTCCTTTGTGTGTTTTGTACTTTTGTCATTGATAATCCCATTGCAGGTAAATAGACGAATGGAGTATGCTAGTTCGGGAGCTTTAGGAGCTTTAGACGTTGGATTCACCATTTGCGTTTTTGTACTTTAAATGACTACTTGTGGATTTGAATGATTGTAACCATGACTGACATTTATTTGGGTATTCGTAACCAGGGGTATTGTTATATTTAGAGTATTATAACTTTTGGGCTCTTAGTACCCAATGAGAATAATAATGAATGAATTATGTTTTTCCGCAATTTAAATTATATGATAATATAATATGCGTAAAGAGTATTTTTAAGGAATGATTCCTGAAGGTTTTAAGTAAGATGATGAATGTATGTAAGAAATGATTAAAATAAACGAAAAAATTTCAAGGGTAGAAATCGGGTCGTTACATAGACTTAGCCTATGTGGTATTGATTAGCCTTCGTGACATAGACTTGCCCTATGTGGTATTGATTAGCCTTCGTGGCATAGACTTGCCCTATGTGGTATTGATTAGCCTTCGTGGCATAGACTTGCCCTATGTGGTATTGATTAGCCTTTGTGGCATAGACTTGCCCTATGTGGTATTGATTAGCCTTCGTGGCATAGACTTGCCCTATGTGGTATTAATTAGCCTTCGTGGCATAGACTTGCCCTATGTGGTATTGATTAGCCTTCGTGGCATAGACTTGCCCTATGTGGTATTGATTGGCCTTCGTGGCATAGACTTGCCCTATGTGGTATTGATTGGCCTTCGTGGCATAGACTTGCCCTATGTGGTATTGATTGGCCTTCGTGGCATAGACTTGCCCTATGTGGTATTGATTGGCCTTCGTGGCATAGACTTGCCCTATGTGGTATTGATTGGCCTTCGTGGCATAGACTTGCCCTATGTGGTATTGATTGGCCTTCGTGGCATAGACTTGCCCTATGTGGTATTGATTGGCCTTCGTGGCATAGACTTGCCTGCCCTATGTGGTATTGATTAGCCTTCGTGGCATAGACTTGCCCTATGTGGTATTGATTAGCCTTTATGGCATAGACCTACCCTGCGAGGTATTGGGACAATTGCTATTAAATGTGGTTGATAAATGGTAGATTGACAGTTTAGTGCACCTTAACGGTTGAATTATGATACGGATATAATTATATATATATAAACATGTTTCTATTATAATTGTCCTACTTCGATTCATTTGTATTGATTATCTTGAATTTGTTATCTTACTCCCTTTTGTTTCTTGATGGCGCCATTGGTGATAATCGGTGTACATGTAAAGCAAAGGATTAGTAGAACCAGGAGGCTTGTTAGTGTAGCTCCTTTTTGTTTTGGATGTAATAGGGATAGTGGCATGTTGTTTTGTATTATACATGCATTTGTACCTATTACCCGAACCATTTAATCTGTAACCCAATTCCTAGGGATTTGATGAATTATTGTTAAATGTGTGAGGACGAAATCCCTTTTAATTAGAATGTGAAGTTTATGGGTTTTGAACCCAAAATGCTTGAGCAGTTTAGTCCTTTAATTTTGAAGGTGAACTATAATCATAAGGAAAGGAAACTCAAGGGGTTAGTATAAGGATAATGAATTATTACTGTTTGTATGTTTAGGAATAAACGGACGAAAAATTTTAGGGTATAATTCGAGTCCTTACAAAATTGACCAAAATCGGTCATACTGGTCGATTTTCAATTCAACCGTATCAGTCATACTGATTTGTTTTATTTAAAATTATTTTTAATGAAAATAACATATTTTTACCGAAATGTTAGTATGAGAGATCAAACACACAACTAATATATTTTTTATACTTCTAAAACATGGTCTAACATTAAGTGATATATTTTTGTTTTAACAAATGTATAGATAAAAATTATTATTGTCTTTTTATTGATTTTTAACATTAATGTTAGTATAAAATATATGTATGTTTAATTTCACCGTATGTGGTTTAATCAGTGAAAAATCGGTTAAATCACTATACAATTATATCAATACCCTGACTGCTTTTATGACCTTTACGATATTAATAACATTGATTTGAAGTTATATTTTTTTTTTGCCAGTTTTCCCCGAAAATTAAAATATATAGATATGTTACAGCCTGTTCTTGCTTCAGGATCTGCCTGGACCTTATATGTGGTAGGATAGAGTCATTCCTATCTTAGATAAGTTCAATAATTTTGTACCAGAAAATAAAAGTTTGATTTATTTTATGAAAAAAATTAAATGATTTTGATCACATACTATAATAATGATTATTAGTTGAATGCCTGATTTGTTTTTATGAAAAACTTTATTTGAATTTTATCAAATGCTATAATTGTTGTTTATTAGTTGATACTTGATAATACTGTTAAAACAAATGGAATTATTATTTAGCAATATAACTAGTTGATTCATTAATTAAACTAAATACAATTCAAATTATATATCATATATATATATATATATATATATATATATTCTTAACATTAATACATTATTTTTTAAAATAACAATAAGCAATGTGATTTGGTGTACACATGTTTTAATAGTATAAATAAAAATAGTGGTTATATGTTTGATTCTCCACAACAACATTTTCGTAATAAAATATTATTTTTATAAAAAATGTAATTTAAAATGAAATTCGACTAATTAGATCAATATGGTTTAAATAAAAATATTTTCAATAATCTAATAATATTTTCCTTTTATTTCTTTTTGCTTTTCATACTCTCCAAATGTTATATTTTATTATGAGTGTAATATCTATGCATTGTCAACATAAAGATTTATATACGGTAAATATATTATTTATCATTCATTTGTATTACTTTTTTTAAAAATCAATGACAATTAAATATTAATAGTGGATGATAGATTGTCATTATATAAAATTGATCTATTATCGCTATATTCATTTTTTCTCTTCATTCATTACCAAATTCTATTCTTTGTGTTGATAGAGATGCAAATAAGATTTGGAAAATAAGAATAGATAAGGTAACATTTTTCATCTGAGATTACATTTTTTGCTTTGCACAATTCTGCCATTTTATTATAGGAATGTATATTTTTTAAAAGGATAGTTATAGATGCCGACGAATTAATTTTAGAATATGTAATTACATTTAGACTTAATTATCTTTATATATGTTTTTGAGATCTATATATTTTAAAATGTATAACAATGTTAAATAAATGATCTATACATTTAGACTTAATTACATTTTTTAGATTACTTTAATCACAACACTGATGCCAAATTTGATAAGTTAGTAAGTATAATTAATTAATAATTAATAAACATCCTTTTTATGTATATATATTGCATAAATGACAAAGTTGATCAAAGAATACCATATTAATTCATTGGACTCCATTGCAATCTCATATTCAATTATTCATTATACACCTTGATCCATCATTTTTTAAGGGTAGGAAATGGATCATCTTAATCTTTAAAATTAAAATAAATTATCTAGAAATAACGAAAAAAATAATATATAAACATGACAAAAAAATTCAAAATTATTATTCATCTTAGAAATTATTATTTATTTCTTTAAATCCCTTCTCCTTTAATATTCAATTATATTTTTTGGGAAATAAAACTTATAGTTATTATATATTCATTTTGAATGTTTGTATTCTTTGCGTCAAATAACTATTTATTATTACTAGCGTGTTGATAGACACTCACGTGTCTGTCAACTCGTTTTTTCATTGAATGAATTGTGTAATGACCAAAATTCTACCCTTGAAATTTTTTCATTTATTTTATTCATTTCTTACATACAGTCGTCACCTTAATTAAAAACTCTCAAGAATCACTCTTTGAAAATACTTTTTACCCTATTATCTTATCATATAAATTTATGTTGCGGAAAAACATAATTCATTCGATTAGCAATTATCGCATACAACCAGTTATGGATTTTCCAGAGTTTTAATGTCCATAACTACATATCTCCGTAATTGCCCAAATCAAATTTACAGTCATCCCATAACGTTATCAAATTAACTACAACGTCAAGTAGAAATAAAGACAATCAAGTTAATAAACGCAAAAGCTTCCTAAGTGAGCTTCCTTCTCAAAATCCTTCATTTACCTACAATGGGATTATCATAAACAACACACAAAACAAAATGGAGTAAATCATTAGTAAAAAGCTAATCTCACATGATAATCCACATTTCAAATATGATTAATCTTTAATATAATTCGTAAACATACATGCGTAATTGTAAACATTCATATCATCTTCCTTTAATTTCCACTTTACTCATATTCATCCTATAGTATATATATCCCATAATATATATTCTATAGTATGCATATTACGTTCATTCGAAACATCATCCTTCTCGTTATTCATATCAACCCTATAGTATATATATCCCATAATATATATCCTATAGCATGTATATTACTTTCATTCTCAACATCTTCCTTTTTATCGCTCATATCAACCCTATCGGATATATATCCCATACTATATATCCTATAGCATGCATATGACTCTCTTTGTTACATTCTCATTTCTCGTCATTCATATTCACCCTACAGAATATACATCCCATACTATATATTCTATAGCATGCATATGACATTCATTGTGACATCCATACTTCTCATCATTCATATTCACCCTATAGAATATACATCCCATACTATATATTCTATAGCATGCATATGACATTCATTGTGACATCCACACTTCTCATCATTCATGTTCACCATATAGAATATGCATCCCAGACTACATATTCTATAGCATGCATATGACATTCATTGTGACATCCACACTTCTCATCATTCATGTTCACCCTTAATCGTATTCATCAATTTCATTTCCCATACCACATCGGGCAGGCCGAGTTATTACCCCATACCACATCGGGCAGGTCGAGTTATCACTTATTACCCCATACCACATCGGGCAGGTCGAGTTATTACCCCATACCACATTGGGCAGGTCGAGTTATTACTTATTACCCCATACCACATTGGGCAGGTCGAGTTATTACCCCATACCACATCGGGCAGGTCGAGTTATCACTTATTACCCCATACCACATCGGGAAGGTCGAGTTATCACTTATTACCCCATACCACATCGGGCAGGTCGAATTATTACAATAATCACTACCATTCCCGATTGGACACTATAACAGTCCACTACCACTCCGGGTAGGACACAATAACAGTTCACTACCGCTCCGGGTAGGACACAATTACAGTCTGCTACCACTCCGGGTAGGGCACAATAACAGTCCGCTACCACTCGGGGTAGGGCACAATAAACAGTTCACTACCACTCCGGGTAGGACACAATAACAGTCCGCTACCACTTCGGGTAGGCACAATAACAGTCCACTACCACTTCGGCTAGGACACAATAAACAGTTCACTACCACGCCGGGTAGGACATAATAAACAGTTCACTACCACGCCGGGTAGGACACAATAAACAGTTCACTACCACTCCGGGTAGGACATAATTAACAAACTTACCAACACGTTACCTCTTTCACATACCTCATTCACATCGGTGAGTATGATTTAGAAACACTTATCCCTTACCTTGGTGAGCGTTGGGGATCGGTTCCGAGTAACTTTAAAAGTCTCCTCCGCGATTTCCTCCAACCTTAGGATCTTTCCTCATTTCCACCAATAACAACAATGTCACTCATTTATTCAAAATAACACATAAATAACTCGTATTTCATCATCAAATACACAAGGGATTCATATATATTCAAGATTTCCAAAACTACTTCAATACAAGTTTCCAAACATCTAAACATACATGTTTATCTCATATATCAACATCAAAGCACAAACTCATCATCCACATCCAACATTTCATCTCTTTCTCTTTATACTCATATTCTCATTTTGGGGGGTTTTGGGGTTTTCATGAATAACCCACAAAACCTTTCCATTCATCAAATATCAACTCTAAACCATGAGTTTACAAGAGAAAAAACAACATAAAACGAACCATAACTCTAAGGGATGATTTTCCATGGTTTCTCATATTTTGAAAATAGATCCAACATACCCAAAACAAGTTAGAGAGGAAGAAGAAGAGTTAGGAACAAGAGGTTTACCTTTTCTCAAGCTCTAAGATGAGTCCTAAGGCTCTTTGTTCTTGAAAAGCTCTCTTCTTTCTCTTATCTTCAAAGTTCTAACCCTAAAATGTGTGTGGGGTTTCTATTTTAAAGAGCAGGCGTCGGGTTCTCGCTCAAGCAAGCCCATTCTCGCTCAGGCGAGAAAATCCCGCCTTTTTAAAATTTCAGATCTGACGCTCTCGCTCAAGCGAGGGATTCTCGCTCAGGCGAGAATCTCACAGTGTCCATAGCCCCAAAATAACATTTCTCGCCCAGGCCAGACAACTCTCACTCAGGCGAGAATCCTCCCTAAATTTTTCGAACTTTATTTATGAAAGGGAAGTAATTACTTTTGAAACATGTAACTTAACCGAATTGGAAAACCTGATTGAGTACAATATTAGTTAAGTTCATAATTCAAAATACGGAAATAATCAAAAGTTTCCATTCATTAAAAACATATCATCACACTTCCTTTCGCATACACAATATATACAATTATCCTTTCACAAATAATGCTTCCATTTAACATCATCAAAATAACCTCAAAAGTCTAGGAGAAAGTCACACATACATAAATTCACTTTAACATGTTCTCCATATTACATGCCTTATTCAATTACAATACCGGGTATATAAAGTAACTACTCTAATCGGTACTTTCTCCGCGAGCATCCAATGCACTATAGGCGCCACCTGAATTCCAATACATAACACATACGAGCAGGGACAAAAGGGAGTAAGAACCAACTACGGCGACCGTAGCGTGGAATTACATGGAGTAATAACATTAAAGTATTAAAAACCTATACAACGTCTAACATCAATCATATTAAACACATACCAATCTATACATTATACCACCTAATGTTCATATATCCATTTAGCATACTCATCATATCTCACTTAGACAATTCATTCAAATCCGTACAATATTTATTCAACTCAATCTTCATCAAGATCACCAAACAACAATATCCTTCAATAAACAACAGCAATGCTATACTCAAGCTATACCATACTTACATGGCATTAAAATACTTTTCCAAGCAACACGATACTCCCAAAGTAATACTACACAGAAGGAACTAATCATACATTGCTCCAAGAGCCAATACTACATAAGGCAAGTCATACATTGCTCAAAGAGCCAACACCACATCGGGCAAGTCATACATTGCTTGAAGAGCCAACACCAGATCGGGCAAGTCATACAGTTGCTCAAGGAGCCAATACCACGTCGGGCAGGTCTACACCACGAATGGTGATACAATACCACGTAGGGCAAGTCTACAATACCACATAGAGCAAGTCTGCACCACGAATGGCGATTCAATACCACGTAGGGCAAGTCTACAATACCACATAGGGCAAGTCTACACCACGAATGGCGATTCAATACCACATAGGGCAAGTCTACAATACCACATAGGGCAAGTCTACACCATGAATGGCGATTCAATACCACATAGGGCAAGTCTACACCACGAATGGCGATTCAATACCATTATATATCCATTATAACACATCTCATTCCATACAACAACACAAAACTCACAATGCAATCGTTTCCCTTGTATTAATCTCACATCAAGACTTCACCATAACACAAAATATCACCTCAATGTCATAAACACAATGCATCCCATTTCTTACCACAATAAAACATTTCCTAACACCATCGTCGTCATATAACATAATCATTATCCTTTTATCACAAATAACCAACTCACACCAAAATCATCATCACATAATATAATCATGTCCATTTATCATCAATAAACCGCTCATCACAAAATCATTATTACAAACATACCCATATATGTGTATAACCAATAAGCGACTCACAAATTAGTCATTTTCATTAACATACTCATGCCTCTTTATCACAGATAAACAACTAAGAACATATTCATCATCATATAACATATTAACGATAGAACCATCTTTCATGACGGTGTATTACCATAAATGAGCATCTTGCATTTCTTCTAATAAAACGGTTTTCCTACACATATATCTCCATCTTTATGGCTAATACATCATCATGGAAAATAAAGACTCTCACATGGACCACAAACTTCCAAGAGAGTTTCTATCCGTTAACATTCTCCGATTCTTGAGGGAAATCGGAGAATACGACTCTAATGAAATACTCTAAGACCACAATGGTCTTCTCCCTCACCTTAGGTTGCGTAAGCTCCGTTGCTCCACAAAAGAGTCACATCCCCCTCCATCATCTCCAAATCTCCCTTGTTCCATTTTTCACCTCCAAGATTTCCCAAATGTGCCATCAAGAAGTAATAGGAAGAGGTTTTGATGAGTTTTGATGTTTAGTGGAGAGGAGAATGGTTCATTTGGGTGGAGCCTCCGTTGGGAGAGAAAGGAGAGAAAAGAAAATGAAGATTAGGGTTTTTGAAACCCCTCTTTTACTTTTATAGTTGCGCAGCTTCGCCCGGGCGAGAATTTCGCGATTTTTCAGCTTTTCAACTCTGACGCTCTCGCCCGGGCGCGAATTTCTCGCTCGGGCGAGAATCAAGCAGTATGCTAAGGCTCCTCTCTAGCCTGGGTGAAAATTCTAGCTCAAGCTAGAATTTGACAGCTTTTCCAGATTTCACTCTCACTCAAGCGACCACTTCCTTGCTTAAGCGAGGTCTCCGGAAAACTCATATTCGAACACCGAGCCTCTCACTTGGACGAGGTCCTCTCGCTTAAATGAGAATTGTCCAATATACACTCCAACACTCTAAGTTTTCTAATCATTCCGAAAACGAAAATTGCGGTGTTACACGCTCAGGCGAGAATCTCTCGCTCAAGCGAGACTTCCAGGACTGATATATAATTTTAAAGACTAAAATTTAGGGTGTTACAAATTGCAATTTTCCATGTTAAAAAATGAAAAGGATAAACTATCGTGTTCAAATATTGCATTGATCCATGTGGAAAAACTGTAAAAGTAACATAAACAAACATGAAACATAAAATGAGGAAATAAGTTATATGATTTTTTGTATAAAATATAGATTAGTAAGGGAAAAATAGGAAAAAAATTACACCATAATGAGTGGTTATTTGTGTTTTCCCTTTATATTAGTATATATATATATATATATGTGTGTGTGTGTGTGTGAAATTTATATATATACATTATATATATTTATGTAAGATATATATTTATGTAAGGACCCAAATTACACCCCAATATATACCTTTGTGGTGTAGACTTGCTCTATGTGGTATTGGATCACCTTTGTGGTGTAGACTTGCCCTATGTGGTATTGGATCACCTTTGTGGTGTAGACTTGCCCTATGTGGTATTGGATCACCTTTGTGGTGTAGACTTGCCATATGTGGTATTAGATCACCTTTGTGGTGTAGACTTACCCTATGTGGTATTGGATCACCTTTGTGGTGTAGACTTACCCGATGTGGTATTGGGTCAACTTTGTGGTGTAGACTTGCCCTATGTGGTATTGGATTATCTGTGTGGTATAAACGGATTGATTATGGATAAGATGAGATGAATAAATATGCACACTATAAAACATATATATTATGGGATATATGTGTACTATAGGCTGAATATGGATAATAAGTGATGAATAAATATGCACACTATAGAACATATATATTATGGGACATATGTGTACTATAGGGTGAATATGGATAATATGTGATGAATAAATATGCACACTATAGAACATATATATTATGGGATATATGTGTACTATAGGGTGAATATGGATAATCTGAGATGAATAACTATGCACACTATAGAACATATATATTATGGGATATATGTGTACTATAGGGTGAATATGAATAATATGAGATGAACAAATATGCACACTATATAACATATATATTATGGGATATATAGGTACTACAGGGTGAATATGGACAGTATGGAGAATGAATTAGACCTGCCCTAGATGTAGTATTGCGTGTTATGATGTTGTTGTAGGAATGTGAGTATGGTATAGATTGGTCGTGACAATGATATGAGGAATGTAAAAATTGTATGTGATATGTGGTGTTTATATTGGCCTTGATAGGAGGTGTTATTGTTGGTTGATAACTGTTATTGGATCACCTTTGTGATGTAGACTTACCCCATGTGGTATTGGATCACCTTTGTGGTGTAGACTTGACCGTGTGGCATTGGATCACCTTTGTGGTGTAGACTTACCCTGTGTGGTATTGGATCACCTATGTGGTGTAGACATGCTTTATGTGATATTGGCTCTCGGAGCAAGGTATGATTAGTTCCTTGGGAGTATTGTGTTGCTTGAAAAAGTGTCTTAGTGCTATATAAGTATGATATAGCTGAGTATAGCATTGCTGTTGTTTATTGAAAGAGAATATTGTGTGGTGATCTTGGTGAAGATTGAGTTGAGTAAATGGTAGGTTGCACGGATTCGAATGAATCGTCTAAGTGAGATATGATGAGTATGATAATTGGATATATGAACATTATGTGGTATAATGTCTTGATTTGTATATGTTTAATATGATGGATGTTAGACATTGTATAGGTTGAATACTTTAATGTCATTACACCATGTAATTCCATGCTACGGTCACCGTAGTTGGTTCTTACTCCCTTTTGTCTCTTCTTGTATGTGTTATGTATTTGAGTTCAGGTCGTGACGGTAGCGCATCGGATGCTTGCTGAGAAGAGTACAGATTTGAGTAGTTGCTTTATGTTTTCAATGATGTAATTGAATAATGCATGTAATATGAAGAATATGTTAAAGGGAATTTATTTATGAGTGACTTTCCCCTAAAAGTATAGTTAGGATATTAGATGATGTGAATTGGAAGTATTATTGAAAATGGATAATTGTATATAAATTATGTAATTAAAAGGAAGTGTAATGACATATTTTTAATGAAGTGAACGATTGATTAGTTCCGCACCTGAAAGATGAATTGAACTTATATATATATATATATATATCCAATCAGGTTTTCTAAATCGTTTGAGTAATGTCTTTTAAAAGTGATCACTTCACTTTCATGAATAAAGTTTTAAAGAATTTTTGGGTTTTGAAAATCGGGTCCTTACAGAATGGGCAGTACCCAAGTCAGTCACCGAGATCAGGAGTTTTCTGGGTTCAGCTGGTTACTACAGGAAATTCATTGAGGGGTTCTCCAAGTTGACTTTGCCCCTAACTAAACTTACCGGAAAAAGAGAACCGTATGTGTGGACCATCCGTTGTGAAGAGAGTTTTCAAGAGTTGAAACGGAGGTTGACTATGGCACTAGTGTTGGTTCTTCCTTGTACCGATAGGGATTTCAGTGTTTCTTGTGATGCTTCCAAGCAAGGTTTGGGTTGTGTTATGATGCAGGAAGGGAAAGTTGTGGTGTATGCTTCTCGACAGTTGAGGACGCATGAGCAAAACTACCCTACCCACGACTTGGAATTAGCTGCAGTGGTCTTTGCCTTGAAAATCTGGAGGCACCACCTTTATGGTGTGAGATTTGAGGTATACAGCGACCACAAAAGTTTGAAATACCTATTTGATCAAAAGGACAATTTCTTTGATATACAATTCCGCCAATCGCTCCAAAGAGTATCTCATGTTAATAGGTAAAAAGTATGCAGACTTATTCAACCGATTCACTATCACGCATATCGAATCATACACTTTCTGAGTCTTTGGAAAACCCGATACAAAATCCATGGAGATACTATCCCACTTCCAAACGGGAATTTCTAGGGACTGTAACTCTCCCGCTGGCCGCTGATGCTCAATCTTGGCTTTCTGATAGACAAGACAACTCGAGACATACAAAGCCACATCCTTTTTCAGCCTAGACCACCAAAACAACTTTTTCAAATCATGGTACATCTTTGTAGTTCCCGGGTGAAAACTCATTTTACTCTTGTGTGACTCCTCTAGAATGCTCTTTCGCAATTCCACATCACGAGGCACACACACTCTCCCTTTGTAACACAACATTCCACTAGGGTCCGATGCGAAATCGGTCTCCTTTGTTAGGTATCAGTGGTTACAATACACCTAGAAGGGGGGGTTGAATAGGTGTAGCGGTTAGAATATCCGCTTTTCGAAAAACAACACTTAATACTGAAATACACCTAATTAATCGATTAACGAAACAGGGTAATCGATAAACACATTCAACACAGTCCTCTTAATCGATTAACAGAACTAATGTAATCGATTAACACACTACACTTAATCGATTAAACCGTGACAGTAAGCTAATGCAGATACAATTTCTTGCGCGACAATTAATTGATAACGAAGCGAGTATACAAAACTTACAGAATTATCAGAGTGTAATCAGTATAGTACAGAAACAGATTATCAATTAAATCTACTATACAAATTAATCGATCAAATGCAATAAAGAGAGAAAGGGATAGGAAAAAAAATCCTGCAACACGAATTTTATCCTAGTTCGTTTGCTTGTCCACCGCAAACTACATCCAGGCCTCCTGGCTGATTTGGGAGATTTTTCTTCACTATAATTGAATCAATGTTTATTACATACACACTATCCAATTACAACACTTAGACACTTACAAGATGATAAAGATCCTATTCTATGGTTTGACTCCCTTCCTACCGACAAAGAAAACCTTTCTTTCGGCGTAGACCCAGCCAAGAACCTCTGTTCTTTACTTATCCCTAAGTCTAACACTCAGTGAAGATACCCTCAATCTCTTGGCGATACGACACCTTGAGATTCCCAAAATTACAACACTTTTTCAATCAAAACAAAATAGAGTAAACTTAAGCTATTACAAGACTTATATCTAACAAGATAAGACTTTACTCTAATCACCTAATACAAACTCATGCAATATGAAAATGTATTAGTTTGAAAAACAGAATGCATAGTATGTGAACATCTAATCAAGAATCATCAATAAAATGCAAGAACATGTGATATGAAAAGATGAGAAATGTATCATGTAATGCACTCAATCCTAAAGCATAGAATTCTCTCTTTTCTAAACTCACAAATGCATTTACAACTAGATGCAACAATTAACACGAAAAAAAAGCTCTAACTCTCTAAAAATTTAACATGCAACTTATGAGATCAATTCTGAAAAACGCAGTTTATAAAGAATTGATTTTATAGCCCAGTTAATCGATTAACGACAACTTTAATCGATTAAACTGTACAAAATTGTTAGATTAATCGATTAACCTTTGTTGTAATCGATTACACTGTGCAAACAGTTAGATTAATCGATTAACCTATGTTGTAATCGATTAACAGCATTTTTTCATGTGTAAAAGCTCAAATATGTTATGCACTTTAATTCATACATGTTTAATACTTAGATTATGCCTAGAATGCACATGTACATGTATTTATATGATGCATGAACATATTATGAATGACTTATCTCAAGATGAAAAAGATTTAAAAGATTTATGCAAATGAGATATGTATTAGGTGACTTAAGCCTTAGAATCAACCTAAACTAATCTAGTCTAAGCTAAGTACCAATCAGAAGACTTAAGCACGTTGATTTGTTGATGATCTTCAAGCTCTTATTAGCACAAGTTGTCCTCATCAAAACCATGACACATAAAGAGAGCTTTCCAAAGTGTTCCTCTTGACATGCACACTTTCATCCTTCCCACCCATCATCAAATCTCGTTTAACCATTAGCTCACTATCCTCAATTGCATTACTCGGATTTGGTCAAACAGTTCATTTGTGACCTTAAGCATTCCTAACATCATACTAAGAGGTCTCATTTGAACTTCCAAGTTCATATCCCAGAACTCCTAAATCAGTTTCCCTTCTCGAACCATCAAAGCCAACATGTGTAAAGACTTCCGACTTAAAGCATCGGCCACCACATTGGCCTTTCCCGGATGGTACTGCTGTCCAAAATCATAGTCCTTAAGGAATTCCATTCACCTTCTCTGTCTCATGTTCAGTTCCTTTTGATCAAACAGATACTTCAAACTATTGTGATCGCTGTACACCTCAAACCTTACGCCATAAATATGGTGTCTCCAGATTTTTAAGGCAAACACCACTACAGCTAATTCCAAATCATGTGTTGGGTAGTTTTGCTCATTCGTTCTTAATTGTCGCGAAGCATAAGCAAACACTTTTCCGTCCTGCATCAACACATAACCCAAACCTTGCTTAGAAGCATCGCAATACACACTGAAATCACGATCCATACAAGGAAGAACCAACATCGGTGTCGTAGTCAACCTCCGCTTCAACTCTTGAAAAATTTCTTCACAAAAGATTGTCCACACATACGGTTCTCCCTTTCTGGTAAGCTTAGTTAGAGGTAATGCCAACTTGGAAAATCCCTCTATGAACTTTCTATAGTAACCAGCTAAACCCAGAAAACTCCTGATCTCAGTAACTGACTTGGGTACTGCCCATTCCATAACCACCTCGACCTTAGAATGGTCTACTGCTACCCGTTCCTTGGATATTACATGTCCAAGAAAGTTTACCGATTCCAACCAGAAATCACATTTGGACAATTTAGCATACAACCGATTTTTACTCAGAAGATCTAGGACAATTCTCAAGTGCTCCGCATGTTCCTCTCGGCTTTTTGAGTAAACCAGAATGTCATCAATAAATACCAGTACGAATGAATCCAAATACGAAAGAAAAATCCGATTCACGTAGTCGGTAAATATTGTTGGGGAATTCGTTACACCAAAAGGCATCAGCAAATACTCGAAATGTCCATACCTCGTCCTAAAAGCAATTTTAGGAATATCCTCCGACTTCACGCGAAGTTGGTGGTAACCTGACCGAAGGTCAATTTTTGAACACCACCGCTCCCCTCAACTGATCCATCAAGTCATCAATCATGGGCGACACATACTTATTCTTGATAGTTACCTTGTTCAACTGTCTGTAATCAGTGCACAATCTCATACTCCCATCTTTCTTGATAGTTACCCCACGGTGAGATACTAGGACGAATAAACTTCTTCGCCAACAAGTCCTCAACCTGCTTTTTCAATTCAACCAATTCTAACGGTGCCATCCTATAAGGAGTTATAGAGATGGGTCCCGTTGTAGGTACCAAATCAATAGAGAATTCAACTTCTCTCCTAGAGGCAATTCCAGAATATCACTAGAAAATTCACAAACTATTGGAATATCCTCAACTTCGGGTTTCTCAATACCCTCCAGGGATGACAACAAAATAAAAACAACTCCTCCCTCCTTAAAGGAAGTCATGACTTCCTTAGCCGACAACGACTTCATATAACTAGCCTCATCAGAAATCTCCTCCCCTTCTCTGAACACAACGGTCTTATCAGCACAATTAAGCATCACATGATTTGCTGACAACCAGTCCATCCCCAGAATTAGATCTAACTGGGACAATGGTAAGCAGATTAAATCCACGGTAAATGTCCTACCGTTTACCACTAGCGGACATAGAGACACAACCGTCGACACCACCACAGGTACATTAGTTGGGGTGGATACGACCAAGTCGAAAGGCAACGACTCAGTTTGCAATTTCAGTCTATCCAGGCATTCAACAGATACAAAGGAGTGTGTCGCTGCCGAATCAAATAACACTAAAAGAGGAATACCTGCCACCATGCAATTACCTTTTATCAGGCCATCCACATCTGAGGCCTCTGCACCAATCATGGTAAACACTCTACCAGTGGATCAAGGTCGTTCAACCCTCACAACATTCTCACTCTGCCATAACTTAGGACAATATCTCCTGATATGCCCAACCTCCTTGCAGTGAAAGCAACTAAGTGTTGTTCCAGGGCACAAATCACCAACATGAGTTTTGTCGCACTTGTTGCAAAAGGATGGAGACTAAAACAATGATCCTCCTATCTTCGTGTGAGGCCTCGGCCTATGCGAACTACTTCCCCGATTTCCAGCAGGTGGGGAGTATGGTTTTCATTCCTCTCGGGAGACTTTACTCTTCCCCTTTCCATGTCCATAACTCCTTTGAGGCCCGAAGTACCTTGGAGGATTAATTTGAGGGGTCACCACATCATCGGTTGTCAAGTCGTCCTCATACATCCTGCACTTGTTTACTTGTGTAGCAAAATCTGCTATTTCTTGATGCCCGAATATCCTTTTTAACTTGGGCTTCAGGCCCAATTCAAACTTAGAATATTTGGACCTTCCGTCCACCTCCAATTCAGCATATGGACAAAATCGGGCCAATCCCCAAATTTGGCCGCATATTCTCCCACCGACATATTACCCTGCTCCAACCTCAGAAACTCCATTTCTTTCTTCCTCTTCAGATCTGTAGGAAAATATTTCTGAAGAAATTTCTCCTTGAAGGCAATCCAGGTAATCACTCGCCCTTCCGTTTCCATCTGTCGCCGAGTAAATTCCCAACGCGTTTCAGCTTCTTTCACCAACATATATGAAGCATATGTCACTTTCTGAACATCATTACAACCCGTGGCTCAGAATAT
The DNA here is from genome assembly GCA_009771035.1 of Lupinus albus. Classification (NCBI taxonomy): domain Eukaryota; kingdom Viridiplantae; phylum Streptophyta; class Magnoliopsida; order Fabales; family Fabaceae; genus Lupinus; species Lupinus albus. Next base: position 12,946,016 of record CM019999.1, read on the forward strand.
TCGTTCAAAGTCTTGAATCCACTCGTTCGTAGTATCAAGAGCGAACCCACCTTGGAACTGTAAGGACCCAAATTCTACCCTTGGAAATTTTTCCTTATTTTAATCCAATTTCATACATTTTCCTATAACTTACATTTACAAATTGAATAATCTTATTTTAAAATCTCGCTTTCCTCTTAACATTCAATTTATAAACCAATGTCGACATACCCATTCGTTTGACAGAAAAACATAATTCATATTAATGCAGCTCAGTAACTACCGCATACAACTAGCTATGGGTTTCCAAAATACCCATAGCTACAAATATCCAGAGTTACAATTATCCATGGCTATTAACACGTACAAAAAGCATGCTCATGGTTACAAGTATTCAGTTCCAAAACACAACCAGTTAGATTACAAAAGAATGAAGATGAGGACTTCAAAAATTAAATGCCTCTAAGCTCCTAATCAAAACATCCTTAAATCTTCCACCTACCTGCAATGGGATTAACATTGACCATACACAGAAAAACACAAAGGAGTAAGTCGTTAACTCAATAAATGTCAATGTACGTTAATCCACATTTTAATAAGGTTAAGTAAACAATTCAAAGTTAAATATACTTAAAACCATTTTCATCGTTTACACTTTTGAAAACCATGCTACATGACTTGAGCCAAAGTTTGCTACATCGCTTGAGCCAAAGCTTGCTACATCGCTTGAGCCAAAGCTTGCTACATCGCTTGAGCCAAAGCTTGCTACATCGCTTGATCCAAAGCTTGCTACATCGCTTGAGCCAAAGCTCGCTACATCGCTTGAGCCAAAGCTCGCTACATCGCTTGAGCCAAAGCTCGCTACATCGCTTGAGCCAAAGCTCGCTACATCGCTTGAGCCAAAGCTTGCTATATCGCTTGAGCCAAAGCTTGTTACATCGCTTGAGCCAAAGCTTGCTACATCGCTTGAGCCAAAGCTTGCTACATCGCTTGAGCCAAAGTCGCTAACCAATCATGGTCGGCTAAAAACGAGTTTTATTTTCATTGACACTCCATCAATTCATAAACAGTAAATCCACACCATCATTATTACAAACATACCCATATATGTTTATAATAAATAAGTGGTTCACAACTTGATTCATTATCCACAACCAGCAAATCCACACATTTTCTAACACAATCCATAAGTTAAAGACTTATCCTTACCTTGGTGAGTGTTGGGATTGGTCCTTGGTAACTTCGCAAGTTCCACCGACACCGCCGCCAACTTTAGGATCTTTCCTCATTCCTACCATATAACACAATGTTAGTCATTTATTCCAAATATCACATAAACAACTTATATTGCATTATTTAACCATACGAGATATTCATAATATTTTCAATGTTTCTAAACTACTTTCATCATAAGTTTACAACCATCTAAAACATACATATTCATCTCATATTTCAACATTAGAATGCATACTCATTTCTACCTCTAACATTTTATCCATTTTCCTTTTTAACCACATTTTCACTTTAGGGTTTTGGGGTTTTCATGAATCAACCCACAAACCCTTTCCATTCTTGAAATACCAACTCTAAATCAAGAGTTTACAAGAGAAAAACAACATAAAACGAACCATAACTCAAAAGGGTGAGTTTCCATGGTTTCTCACATTTTGAGAAGAGATCCAACATACCCAAAACAAGTTTCAAAGGGAAGAAGAGAGTTAGAATCAAGAGTTTTACCTCTTCTCAAGCTTCTAGATGAGTATCAAAGCTCATTGCCCTTGGAAATGCTCTCTTCTCTCACCTCTCTTCAATTTCTAACCCTAAAATGTGTTTGGGGTTTCTCATTTAATGCAAACTCGTCGGGTTCTCGCTTAAGCGAGTCCATTCTTGTTCAAGCGAAAAAATCCCGCCTATTTTAAAAACTCAGATCTGACCCTCTCGCCCAGACGAGGGAACTCTCGCTCAGGCGAGGAAGCTCTCGCTCAAGCGAGGATCCTCTCGCTCAAGCGAGGATCTTAAAACCTCTACAGGTCCAAAATGTCACTTTTCTCGCCTAGACGAGACAACTCTCGCTCAGGCGAGGCCACTCTCGCTCAAGCGAGAATCCTTCAGTATAGCCCAGGATTTCACCCTCTCAGGTGAGCCTTTCTCGCCCAGGCGACTCAACCACATGAGAAGGGTCCCCCACATACTTCCGCAATTGAGACATATGAAACACATTGTTAAGATTCGACATTAATGGAGGTAAAGCAATCCGATATGCTACCGACCCAATCTTCTTCAATATTTGGTATGGGCCAATAAATCTCGGAGTACGCTTACGGAACTTCAACACTCTACCAATTCTAGTAGTCGGAACTACTCTCATGAATACATGATCCCCCTCCTTAAACTCAAGAGGTTTTCGCATCTTATCATAATAACTTTTCTGTCGACTCTGTGCTATCCTCATATTCTCCCGAATTTTCTTAATCTTTTTCGTCGTTTCTCAGACCAACTCGGGTCCCAATACTAAATTCTCCCGAGTTTCAAACCAACTCACTGGAGTTCGACACTTCCTACCATACAATGCCTCATAGGGTGCCATTCCAATACTCGAATGGAAGCTATTGTTGTAGGTAAACTCAATCAAAGGCAACACGTCATCCCAACTCCCCAGTTGTTCCAAGACATAAGACCTCAAAACATCCTCCAGTGACTGTATAGTTCTTTCTGATTGACCGTCCGTTTGTGGATGATAAGCTGAACTCAATTTCAACTTAGTTCCCAATGCGGTCTGCAAACTAATCCAAAAGTTTGAAGTGAAACGGGGATCCCTATCTGATACAATGCTCGACGGTATCCTATGCAAATGATCTATTTCCCGGATATACAGTTCTGCCAATCGCTCCAAAGAATACCTCATGTTCATAGGCAGAGAGTGTGCAGCCTTATTCAACCGACCCACTATCACCCATATCGAATCATACCCTTTATGAGTCTTTGGAAAACCCGATACAAAATCTATGGAGATACTATCCCACTTCCAAACGGGAATTTCTAGAGACTGTAACTCTCCCGCTGGCCGCTGATGCTCAATCTTGGCTTTCTGACACACAAGACAACTCGAGACATAAAAGCCACATCCTTTTTCAGCCCAGACCACCAAAACAACTTTTTCAAATCTTGGTACATCTCTGTAGTTCCCGGGTGAAAACTCATTTTACTCTTGTGTGACTCCTCTAGAATGCTCTTTCGCAATTCTACATCACGAGGCACACACACTTTCCCTTTGTAACGCAACATTTCACTAGGGTCCGATGCGAAATCAGTTTCCTTCCCACTCATCATCAAATCTCGTTTAACCATTAGCTCACTATCCTCAACTTGTATTACCCGGATTTGATCAAATAGTTCATTTGTGACCTTAAGCATTCCTATCATCATACTAAGAGGCCTTATCTGAACTTCCAAGTTCATATCCCTGAAATCCTCAATCAGTTTTCCTTCTCTAACCATCAAAGCCGACATGTTTAAAGACTTCCGACTTAAAGCATCGGCCACCACATTGGCCTTTCCCGGATGGTACTGCAATCCAAAATCGTAGTCCTTATGGAACTCCATCCACCTTCTCTGTCTCATATTCAGTTCCTTCTGATCAAACATATATTTCAAACTCTTGTGGTCGTTGTACACCTCAAACCTTATGCCATACAGATGGTGTCTCCAGATTTTTAAGGCAAAGACCACTGCAGCTAATTCTAAATCATGCGTATGGTAGTTTTGCTCATGCGTTCTTAACTGTCGAGAAGCATCTTAGGCAACAAATTTCCCCTCTTGCAGCATAACACAACCCAAATCTTTCTTAGAAGCATCACAATACACACTGAAATCACGATCAGTACAAGGAAGAACCAACATTGACGCCGTAGTCAATCTCTGTTTCAACTTTTGAAAACTCTCTTCACAACGGATTGTCCACACATAAGGTTCCCCCTTTCTAGTGAACTTAGTCAAAGGTAGTGCCAACTTCGAAAATCCCTCTATGAATTTCCGATAATAACCAGCCAAACCCAGAAAACTCCGAATCTTAGTAACTGACTTGGGTACTGCCCATTTCATAACCTCTTCAACCTTTGAAGGATCAACGGCTACCCCTTCCTTGGATATTATATGTCCAAGAAAATTTACCGATTCCAACCAGAAATCGCATTTGGACAATTTAGTATACAACTTATTCTTACTTAGAAGATCTAGAACAATTCTCAGGTGCTCTGCATGTTCATCTCGACTTTTGGAGTAAACCAGAATGTCATCAATAAATACCACTACGAATGAATCCAAATACGGATGAAAACTTTGATTCATGTAGTCGGTAAATATAGATGGGGCATTCGTTACACGAAAAGGCATGACCAAATACTCAAAATGTCCATACCTCGTCCTAAAAGCAGTTTTAGGAATATCCTCCGACTTCACACGAAGTTGGTGGTAACCCGACCGAAGGTCAATTTTTGAGAACACCACCGCTCCCCTCAACTGATCCATCAAGTCATCAATCCGAGGCAATGGATACTTGTTCTTGATGGTAACTTTGTTCAACTGTCTATAATCCGTGCACAACCTCATACTTCCATCTTTGTTCTTAACCAACAAAACATGTGCACCCCACGGTGAGACACTAGGGCGAATAAACTTCTTTGCCTATAACCCTCAACCTGCTTTTTAAACTCAGTCAACTCTAACGGTGCCATCCTATAAGTAGCTATAGAGATGGGTCCCATTCCAGGTACCAAATCAATAGAGAATTCAACTTCTCTCACTGGAGGCAATTCCATAATATCACCAGGAAATATCTCCGGAAATTCACGAACTATCGGAATATCCTCAACCTTGGGTTTCTCAATATCCTCCAGGGATGCCAACAACATAAACACGACTCCTCCCTCTTTACAGGAAGTCCTGACTTCCTTAGCTGACAACGGCTTAATATAACTAGCCTCTTCTGAAATCTCATCCGGATTTCCGAACACCGCGGTCTTATCAGCACAATTAAGTACCACATGATCTGTCGACAACCAGTCCATTCCCAGAATTAGATCTAACTGGGATAATGGTAAGCAGATTAAATCCACGGTAAATGTCCTACTGTTTACCACTACCGGACATCGAGACATAATTGTCGACACCACAACAGACACATTAGTTGGGGTGGATACGACCAAGTCGAAAGGCAACGACTCAATTTGCAATTTCAGTATATCCACGCATTCAATAGATACAAAGGAGTGTGTTGCTCCCGAATCAAATAACACTAAAAGAGGAATACATGCCACCATGCAATTACCTTTTATCAGGCCATCTACACCCGACGCCTCTGCACCACTCATGGTGAACAATCTGCCAGTAGATCGAGGTCGTTCAGCCCTCACAGCATTCTAATGTGGATTATCTTATAATGATGTTTATTGAATTAACGACTTACTCCTTTGTGTGTTTGTGCACTTGTCATTGATAATCTCATTGCAGATAAACAGGTGACATGAGGGGGACTCATTTTTGGGGAGCTTAGGGAGCTTTATATTTTGGAATTATTTAATTGCACTATTTTGTACATGAGTGCATATTTGATAGTTTAAAACATTGTGTAACTACGGATATATATTAGCTAACATGAGGTTGTAACTCTAGATATGTGTAGCTATGGGTATTTTGGAAACCCATAACTAGTTGTATGCGGTAGTTACTAATCTGCATTAATACAAATTATGTTTTTCTGTCAAATGATTATGTATGTCATTATTGATTCATGGATTGAGCGTGAGGAGGGAAGTGAGATTTTGATGTAAGGTTATTAAATTGGTAATGTGAGTTATGAGTAAATGCATGGAATTGAATTAAAATAAGAAGAATAAAATTTCAATGGTAGAATTTGGGTCCTTACAATTGCAATCCAAACAATTATGGTGCAGTGGAGAATGTGTGGTTTATAATTTAAAAAAAGAAATGAAATAATGAAATAAAAATGTGCTAAATAGTAATTATGGGGTGATTATAATAAAGGAATAAAAGTTTTAGAATCTTTATATAAGATTAACATTTTGAGTAGGAATGGCAACAGGGTGGGTTGGATTTTTGCTTACCCAACCCCTAATCCGAAATTCAAAACCCGAACCCTAACCTGAATCCAAATTAAGTGGGGTTAGAAATTATAATAACATCCCTGAACCCGTCGGGTTTTCGGTAAACCAAACCCGGAAAAACCCGTACGAAACATATATATTTATATATAGGTTATATATATATATTAATCGGGTTTTGGGTGGGTTCGGGGTAGGGTATTAATAGTACCAAAACCGAATCCGAACTTGAAATTTGAATTCGGTAAAACCCGAACCTGAACCCAATCATATTGGGTTTTTCCCATTAAATTCGAGTTGGGTTCGGGCAAGTACCCACGAGCTCGGTTTTCATTGTCATCCCTAATTTTGAGAGATGAGTGTCCAAACACATTTTTAATTAATTAGAATTTTTATAATAGATTATATAAATTTATTCTTAGCAAGATTATATAAATTTATCAGTACACAACTACTTAGCGTAAAGACCCAAATTCTACCATTGAATTTTTTTCCTTATTTCAATCAAGTTTCATGCATTTTTCCTATAATTCACCTTTTCCAGTTACATAACTTTATTTTAAAATCGCAATCTCCTCTTTACACTCACACCATAACCCAATAACGACATACACATTGGTTTGACAGAAAAACATAATTCGTATTAATGCGGCTCAGTAACTACTGCATACAACTAGCTATGGGTTTCCAAAACACCCACAGCCACAAATATCCAGTGTTACCATCATATACAAAAAAAGTCATACTCGTAGTTACAAATATTCAGTTTCAAAATACAATCAATAGATTACAAAAAGAATAGGCAAAAAGACTTCAAAAAGAAAGCAAAAGCCTCTAAGCTCCTAACCAAACCATCTTTACATCTTCCGCCTACCTGCAATGGGATTAACATTGACCATACACAGAAAACACAAAGGAATAAGTCGTTAACTCAATAAAAGTCAATATTCGTTAATCCACATTTTAATAAAGTTAGGTAAACAATTTAAAATCAAATACACTTAAAACCATTTTCATCATTTATACTTTTGAAAAACATGCTACATAACTTGAGCCAAAGTTTGCTACATCGCTTGAGACAAAACCGCTACACCACTTAGGGTTAGCTAAAACAGATTTTCCCCTTTTCCTTTGAAAACGTGCTACATAACTTGAACCAAAGTTTGCACTACCGTGCCCGTCAACTCATTTTCCCATCGTTTATAACGTGTGTTTTAGATGCAATAAATGAATTGTGTTAGATATATTATAATTGCAGTTGAATATATTATAATTTGTAATGAATTATATTGATTTTCGGTATAAAAAAGAATATAGTGAGAGGAAAATAAGAAATCATTAATTACACCATGGTGAGTAGTTTTTGGGTTTTACCTTTATTAATAGTACTAATAATATATTATAATTTGCAATGAGTTATATGTTTTTTTTTTGTAGAAATTAGAATATAGTGAGGGAAAAATAAGAAATAATTAATTATACCATGATAGGTAGTTATTTTGGGTTTTACCTTTAATTATAATTTACATTGAGTTATATGGTTTTTTTGTAGAAATTAGAATATAGTGGGGGGAATAGGAAATCATTAATTACACCATGATGAATAGTTATTTTGAGTTTTGCCTTTATTAATAGTATAAATATAGATATAGATATAGATTATTATTAATGAGATTCTTAAAAATGCATTGATATTATATAGAATGAAATCTAGAAAGATATTTTCATTTTTCTGATTCTAATTAATGTCTGGATTGGAATGGTAAATAATATTTCTTAAAATAGTTAAGTTTTAAATGTTAGGTACAATTTGTCCTATTTGAATTTTTTTAGTTTTTAATTTTATTTTTGCACCTAAAGTCAAACTTATAAGGCAAGCGACGAAATATAGAATGGAAAAGTGGAACAAAAATTCTTCAACTTTGAATTATCCTTCTCTCTTTTGTTTATATATATTAAACATTGCTTTCTTTCATGATCATGGCTTATCCCATATTTTTTCATGTAAGCTTTGTATGTGTCCCCCTCTTCATTATTCTTATAATTTTCTCAACCATTGAAGTTGTTAATGGTGGATTCAGTGTTAAATTGATTCGCAAGAATTCATCCAATGCTACACATATCTTGGATATTGTACAATCTCCATTACATTCCAATCGTGTTAACCATGTAATAGAGATGTCTTTTGGAACTCCACCAACAAAATATTATGGTATCATAGATACCGGAAGTGATCTTATTTGGACACAATGTGTACCGTGTACCTTTTGCTTTCCACAAGAATATCCATATTTTGATCCTCAAAAGTCTTCCACTTATACAAGTGTTTATTGTCAAGAAGATGAGTGCAATCAATTGCGTGGAAATTTTAAAAGATGTTCTGGTCAGGATCAATGCAATTACGCTTATTCCTATGGAGATAATTCTATAACAGAAGGTTTGTTGTTCTACCGAAATCATATTTAAATTATCTTTGAGTCTCATTTTCTTATTACCTTTATATGGATATATTTAAAAATAACAAATAATCAAATCTCATTTCAGTCCTTAAAAAATCTTGTGTGTACCAATATGGTCGACAAAAAAGTAAAAGTTCAAACTAAAAATAAAAAATCATAAAAGGTCATAAGAAACCTTAAAAAGGACCAATTGGACCTACATTTTATATTTTTTTTATATACACAAAAACTATGAATGACCAAAGTGAGTATTTACTCATATACAAAAAGATACCAACATAAGTCTTTTAAGACTTAAATTCAGATATTATATATGAAATATATATATGTTCAAAAAACTATCTTTTCCACTCAAACAAAATTGCCTCTTGTGGAAGACACTGGTGATTATATAAGAAAACATATATAAAAAGATACAAACAAATATAAAATTACAACTACATTGAGAAAACAAATGACACAACATTTGATCCATATTTTGATGTAAATAAAATATTTTTCAGGTTTATTGGCATTGGATACAATTACGTTGGACTCAAGCACAGGTGGAGTTATTCCCCTTCAACAAATTATTTTTGGTTGTGGGCATCATAATGAGGGGACCTTAAGTGGTAAAATGATGGGTATAGTAGGTCTAGGAAGAGGTCCACTGTCCCTTATTTCTCAAATTGGTCCTTCATTTGGAGGTAGGAGATTTTCCCACTGCTTAGTCCCATACTACACTGACTTTCTTATACCTAGTGTAATGTCTTTTGGTTCTGGAAGTGAAGTTGTTGGGGATGGTGTGGTTTCTACACCTTTGATTACAAAAGAATTTACGCCATTCTATTATGTAACCTTACAAGGTATTAGTGTGGGAGATACCTATTTGTCCTTTGATAGTTCTTCAAAGGGTAATATATTCATTGATTCAGGGTCAACATTAACTTATTTACCACAAAAATTTCACCAACAATTGTTTGATGAAGTGAAGAAGCAAGTTCCAATGGATCCCATAACGGATGACCCTCAAATAGGTAATAGACTTTGCTATAGAAGACAAACTAATCTTCAAGAGCCAATAATTACAACTCATTTTGAAGGTGCAGATATACAATTAACACCAATTCAAACCTTCTATCAAGGAAAAGATGGTGTTTTTTGCTTTGGATTTGAAAGCATCGATAGTAATCTTGGAATTTATGGTAACTATGCACAAACAGATTATTTGATTGGGTTTGATCTAGAAAGAGAAGTGGTCTCTTTCAAGGCAACAGATTGCACCAAATATTTGAGTTAAATATAAAATCAGTTATACATTTATAATTGTATACATAATAAAGTTGGTTATGGTTTACTAATTGATTCCCTTGTTAAACTTTGTTGTTACTATTTCATTCCAATAATAGGTCAACCCCTTTAATTTTTCTAATTACATTTTCTGTAGGTACTATTCCTCCCTAATTTCTTTTAATTTGAACTCTTGATCACTCCTTTATTCATAAGAGATAAAAATGTATGTACTACCGATTTTTACATATTTCATTGTATTATACATCATTCATTTTTAATCATTATTAACTCTTCAAAAAATAATACAATTGAATGTTGAATGATATGTTGACTATGTATAAATATTATACTGACAATACATATATATTATACTTTATTTATAAATCACTTTTATTTATTAACAATAGAATTTTTAGGTGCACATTTTTTTTTCTTTTCAATATTTATCTCTAACTTTCTCTTTCTCTTTTAAAATCCAAATTAGAAACGGATAGACAAAACACAAGGTATTATGTAATGCTACATTTTTTCTTAATCTCCAACACATATACAAAACAACAAAAAATATATAATTATCGATTTTTTCCAAGTTAAAAATATACAACATAAAAAATAAATCAATTACATACAAGATTTCAAACCTCAATCTTGATTCTAGAAATTATTTTCATATAATATAATAATCTACTTGTTGAATTTCGTTTTGTCTACAAAGCATGAATAAACACCATGCCAGAATCTGGGTTTAACAACAATCATTCAACGGCATATCCTAGAACAACGCTGCTAAATATAAGTTGAAAGAACATCAACAATTCTTGCTTAAGCGAACATTGTTAATATGGATATGTGGATATAAAATCAACAGTACATACGTAAATGAGCGCAAGCTTGAATTAGTCCTATTTAATAGCACTCCTTTAAGTAGACGCTGCCAATTGGAATCTACTCAACATCTTTTTCGTAAATGAATTTTGTTGATGGGATATATTTTGCAACGCTTTCTTCAACAAGCGTTGTGAATTGGATACGATATTTAAATATCATAACAAATAACGATATCTAAACAACACTCTCATGTATTAAAGTGTGTTTGTTCCCCATAATTCTTTTTTTTAATTAGTCCTTTGTAAAAGTGCACCTTTATGCAAGCGATGTCAATTGGAATATATTCAATATTGAATTTTTAGTGAATTTAACCCTTCGGCATATTAAAGTGTGTTTGTTCCCCATAATACTTATTGTTTATGTATTGGTGGAGTGCCAATGGAAATAAAACTCGGAATTAAACAATAAATTGTAAGTCACTTTGTAGTTACAAGCATATAAGATATGTTGTAATGATGTCGGGTGCATTTATTGTTTATGTATTGGTGGAGTGTCAATGGAAATAAAACTCGGAATAATGAAATAAATCGTAAATCACTTTGTAGTTATAAGCATATATGGATATGTTTATAATGATATCGGGTGCATTTACTGTTTATGTATTGGTGGAGTGCCAATGGAAATAAAACTCGGAATTAAGCAATAAATTGTAAGTCACTTTGTAGTTACAAACATATGAGATATGTTGTAATGATGTCGGGTGCATTTATTGTTTGTGTATTGGTGGAGTGCCAATGGAAATAAAACTTGGAATTAAACAATAAATTGTAAGTCACTTTGTAGTTATAAGCATATAAGATATGTTGTAATGATGTCGGGGATGTATTGGTGGAGTGCCAATGGAAATAAAACTCGAAATAAAATAATGAATTGTAAATCACTTTGTAGTTATAAGCATATGTGGATATGTTTGTAATGATGTCGGGTGTATTTACCGTTTAATATATTAGTGGAGTGCCAATGGAAATAAAACTCGGAATTAAGCAATAAATTGTAAGTCACTTTGTAGTTACAAGCATATAAGATATGTTGTAATGATGTCGGGTGCATTTATTTTCTATGTATTGGTGGAGTGCCAATGGAAATAAAACTCGGGAAATGTATTGGTGGAGTGCCAATGGAAATAAAACTCGGAAAAATGTATTTGATGGGGTGCCAACAGAAATAAAACTCATTTTTAGCCGACCATGAATGGTTAGCGACTCTGGCTTGAGTATATAAGTGAAACTCTAGCTTGAATATATAAGCGAAACTCTAGCTTGAGTATATAAGCGAAACTCTGGCTTGAGTATATAAGCGAAACTCCGGCTCAAGTATATGTAGCACGTTTTCAAAAGAAAAAGGGAACCTGTTTTAGCTAACCTTAATTGGTGTAGCGACTTTGGCTCAAGTTATGCAGTAAAGAAAATGAATTTCAAAATGGTTTAATAACCTTGTTCCATTGTGGAATTGCCTACCCGGAGCGGTAGTGGATCATTGTTGGGTTGCCTACCCGGAGTGGTAGTGGACCATGGTTGAATTGCCTACCTTAAGAGGTAGTGGATTATCTTTTATGCATGAAACTTCTAGTCTGTGATGATTGACCGTTTGTAATTGAACAGTTGCAATTCACGATATAGTGGTAATGAACTCAAATTAACTAATTTTATATTGTGCTTTCAAAAACTGTTTCTATTTCATGTGCGTTTGTAATTGTTATATGTGATTACAGTGCTATGGTGTAAGCATGTTTCTGTGACTGTATTGTGGGGACTCTCATGTCCTGGATGAAGTGTAACTTCAGAAATAAGTAGCTTTTGAAAATTTTGATTTGGGCAGTCGGTGTCGCATGAGAAAAGGGATTTTAAGTTATTTTGAAACGATTAGGAAAAATCTTGCCTCCACAAGATGATTTCCATGAAACTTATGTCTAATCTATTTTCGAAAATCATTTTGAATGAAGTATACTATTCGGCTAAGTGTCGATTAAGTTTCATGTTAAAATCCGAATTTTTAACAACCTCATCTTGGATGAATGTGATGTGTTAAAAATCTTGTGAGGTAATTATGACCATGTGTTTCTAGATATGATGTAGACTTTAGCACGGGGTGCATTTCCATCATTGTATTTTGGGTATCCATATAAAACTCATGTTTTTGGATTGGATGTTCGTGAATGGAAAAAATCAATGGTATCAACGTATGCGATTTGAGTGGGTCTACGACCTCGTATGCCTAGCTGAAATTTATGAACTAACAAATCTTCATAAACCGCATTCGTTGTAGTAGGAGTGTTTGGTTGAGTTGGATATTGACTTAGTGATTTTGATTGGTATGTGGAAGACTCCAAGAATCTTGTTTGTCTAAATGCTGCTTTGATGAATATCATGTTTCTGTGATTGTAGTAAGTATAGATTGAAATGCTAGTGGAGATTTTTTGAGTGAACCGTGATTATTTGCACGTATGCAATGAAATGATGTTTTTTTTTTCATCGAGTGGATGTCGATCTAGATATTGCATGTTGGATGCGATCTAGTGCACCTTGGTAAATGATGGGTATAGATCCCACTTCGAAGTGGTTTCGAAAGTGTTGTTGCGATTCGGACCGTATAGGTTAATCGTTTTGAACGATTGTTGTAGGGATGGATCAGGGAGATCTATTGTGATGGAGGAATACTGGAGAATCTTCATTTCGGTTGTGATAATTTCCTCTTAGTTGACCTAATGTTTGGATTGGGTTTTTGGGCTCACAAAGGGTAACTCATGATTTGGCTATGTGGTATCACTATTACGTGGTATGTATCCTTATTTGTCGTCTAAGTGATCTTAATTGTTTGGACGGTTAGATCCAAGTGTGGTCGAGTATATATTATGCCTAAAGGGTAGGCAATGATAGTATCTTCCCGAGAGTAACCTAACAAAATTTCGGGGACGAAATTTCTTATTAGGGGGGAAGGATTGTAACACCTCAATTTTTGTTTTCGGATTGATTGGAAAACTTAGGGTGTTGAGGTGCATGCTTGACCATTCTCTCTTGGACGAGGGGGTCTCGCCTAAGCGAGGGACTCAACGTTTTAAGTTTGAGAAGTATAGGAACCTCGCCCAAGCGAAGAAGTGGTCGTTTGAGCGAAAGTGAAATCTGGAAAAGTTGTCAAATTCTATCTCGAGCTAGGATTTTCGCTCAGGCTAGAGGGTGGGCTTAGCATACTGCCCGATTCTCGCCCGAGCGAGAAATCCACACTCGGGCGAGAGCTTTCCAGTGTAAAATATGAAAAAGGTGTTTGGAATATTTTCGCCTTGTAAATTTATAGACGTATTTACTCAAGTTTCCAAACTGTTCGAGCAATGACTTTCAAAAGTAATCACTTCACTTTCACGAATAAGGATTTTAAAAGAGAATTTTCGAGTTATGAAAATCGGGTCGTTACATATGACAACTGGAAAGAAGGTTGGGCTCTGACTCTGATCTGATATCATGTTATGGTTTCATTTCAAAACCAATTGGAAATGAGAGGTGTAGTCCAACAGTTATTTAAACTATTCCCTAGACAATGAGGTAAGCGGTGTGGGACTTACTTTCCAACATGCTCCCTCTACATAAGTCTCTGGACTAGGCGAAGGGTTACATTTGACCCATAACTAAAGGGCTTTAAGGTTTCATCTCAAAACCAATTGGAAATGAGAGGAGTAGTCTAACAGATATTTAAATCATTCCCGAGAAAATGAGGTAGGAGATGTGGGACTTACTTTCCAACATGCTCCCTCTACATAAGTCTCCAGACCAGGCGAAAGGTTAATTTTGACCCATAACTAAAGGGTATATTTTGGTCCATGTCAGCCGGAAAGAAGGTTGGGCTCTAGATCTGATATCATGTTAAGGTTTCATCTCAAAACCAATTGGCAACGAGAGGATTATTCCAACAGGTATTTAAACCATTCCCGAGAAATTGAGGTATGCGATGTGGGACTTACTTTCCAACATGCTCCCTCTACATAAGTCTCCGGACCAGACGAAGAATTACCTTTAACCTATGACAATTGGAAATAAGGTTGGGCTCTGACTCTGATCTGATATCATGTTAAGGTTTCATTTCAAAACCAATTGAAATGAGAGAATTAGTCCAACATTTATTTAAACTATTCCCTAGACAATGAGGTAAGCGGTGTGGGACTTACTTTCCAACATGCTCCCTCTACATAAGTCTCTAAACAAGGCGAAGGGTTACATTTGACCCATAACTGAAGGGCGTTAAGGTTTCATCTCAAAACCAATTGGAAATGAAAAGAGTATTCCAACAGATATTTAAATCATTCCCGAGAAAATAAGGTAGGCGATGTGGGACTTACTTTCCAACATGCTCCCTCTACACAAGTCTCCAGATCATGCCAAATGTAAGGACCAAAATTTTACCCTTGAAAATTTTCTTCTTATCTTATTCATTATATATTCATTTCCTCATAAATTTTACCGACAATTTCCAACAACCATATTTAATTCTCACTTTCCCATTCCTACTCATTTCATATTTCAAAATGACGTACATATTTATTCGACAGAAAATCATAATTCATTTCAATATGTCATGCAACGACCGCATACAACAAGCTATGGGTTTCCAAAATACTCATAGCTACGAATATCAAGAGTTACAATAAATCCTGTAAGTTTTATATCCATAGTTACAAAATATTTCAACTAATCCAATAAGCACTCATGTACAAAATAGTGCAAATAAGTGAAACCAAAACATAAAGCCCCTAAAGCTTCCAAAATGAGACCACCTCATGTCACTTGTTTATCTGCAATGGGATTATCAATGACAAAAACACAAACACATAAAGGAGTAAGTCATTAATTAAATAAACGTCATTATAAGATAATCCACATTAGAAAAGGTTAGTAAATCACTTTGAAATTCCTTTTCCGTGTTACATTACTTGAGCCAAAGTCATTACACCCCTTAGGGTTAGCTAAAAGCAATTTCTCATCTCTTTTACAAAGAAAACATGCCACATAAATTCGGGCCGAAGTGTTGCCACATAAACTAGGGCCGAAGTGTTGCCACATAAACTCGGGCCGAAATGTTGCCACATAAACTCGGGCCGAAGTGATGCCACATAAACTCGGGCAGAAGTGTTGCACATAAACTCGGACCGAAGTGTTGCTACATAACTCGAGCCGAAGTCGCTAACCATTTATGGTCGGCTAAAAATATATTTCCTTTTCATTGATTTCACGATCAATCATATCCAGTGAATCCACACAATCCTTATTACAAACATACTCATATATGTTTTATAATAAATACATGATTCACACATTTTTTATTTCAAATGCACAAATTAAAGACTAATCCTTACCTTGGTGAGTGTTGGGTTGGGTTCTTGGTAACTGCACTAGTTCCACCGACACCGCCACCAACTCTAGAATCTTTCTCATTCCCACCATACAACACAATGTTAGTCATTTGTTCCAAATATCACATAAACAACTCATATTGCATTATTTAACCACACAAGATATTTAACACATTTTCCATGTTGCTAAACTACTTTCATCAAAAGTTTACAACATCTAAAACATACGTATTTATCTCATAATTCAACATTAGAAAGCTTATTCATCTTGTACCTCTAGCACTTTACCCATTTTCTTCTTTAACCACATTTTTACTTTAGGGTTTTGGGGTTTTCATGAATCAACCCACAAACCCTCTCCTTTCTTGAAATACTAACTCTATACCAAGAGTTTACAAGATAAAATAACATAAAACGAACCATAACTCAAAAGGGTGAGTTTCCATGGTTTCTCTCATTTTGAGAAGAGATCCAACATACCCAAAACAAGTTTCAAAGGGAAGAAGAGAGTTAGAATCAAGAGATTTACCCCTTCTCAAGCTTCTAAATGATTCACAAGCCTCCTTGCTCTTGAAAAGGCTCTCTTCTCTCACTTCTATCTAGGTTAACCCTCATAAATGTGTTTGGGGTCCCCTATTTAATGCAACAGCGTCGGGTCCTCGCTTAAGTGAACCCTTTCTCGCTCAAGCGAGAAAATCCCGCCTATTTTAAAAACTCAGATCTGACCCTCTCGCTCAAGCGAGGATCCTCTCGCTCAAGCGAGAATATTACAGCCTCGACAGGTCCAAAACATCACTTTTCTCGCCTAGGCGAGCCAACCCTCGCTCAGGCGAGAATCCTCCAGTATTACCCAGGAATTCACCCTTCCAATTGAGCCTTTCTTGCTCAAGCGAGCCAACTCACGCTCAGGCGAGAATCCTCCAATATAGCCAAGGATTTCACCCTCTCAGGTGAGCCTTTCTCGCCCAGACGAGAATACCTCGCTCAAGCGAGAATCTCAGGACTGATACTATAATTTTTAAAGATGTAAATTTAGGGTGTTACATGAAAGATTACCTTTGACCCATAACTAAAGGTTATATTTTGATCCATGTCAACCGGAAAGAAGGTTGGGCTCTAGATATGATATCATGATAAGGTTTCATCTCAAAACCAATTAGCAATGAGATGATTATTCCAACAGGTATTTAAATTATTCCCAAGATAATGAAGTAGGCAATGTGAGACTTACTTTCCAACATAATCTTCAAATGCATAGAAGGAGACATAAGGTGCCATGGAAATTGCAGAAAAGAGAAACACAAGGTCATTTTTGTGTGTCCAGAACCAAGTTGTTTGCACCAAGATCCTTGTCATGCCCTTGGTGACCTTGTTGGAATAAAGGAGCACTTTAGAAGGAAGAATAACAGTTATAAGAAGTGGGTTTGTGACAAGTGCTCCAAAAGAATCTTGTCCCAAGCACATAATGGATAAAGCAATCCTTGATTGGTGTAATCATACCAAAGAGCCAACCTGCATCACATTGTTAAAGCCTTTTAGGTAAGAGTTTTGGCACTAAAGCATAATCCAAACTCCAAAGAGAAAAAGAAAACATGGTATAATCATACCAATCACATAATGTTGTTACCGTAACTTGCAACAATTCTAAATGACATGAAATAATTTCAAAATCTTAGTATGTGGGACTTTCGAGATTTTTTCATTTTCACACCCAAAAGTCCTTCAAGTTCCAACACATAATAAGGGCAATGTAAAGAAGAATCAGTCAAAAGTTACTACGGCCATAAATTAGTAAAGTAAGAAACCATTGGCCTTCAGTTATACTTCAAGTACTGATGGGAGAATGTAAAGAAGGATAGCAATCAGTCAAGTTACACATGAAAGACAACAAAAGAGAAATGAAGGCCATCAGAATACACAAATATTAGATATCCAGACAACATAATCTCCCTTATCCATCACACACATAGCATACCAAGAGAGTGACATTTGTAACCCCCTAAAAGTTTGATAATTGGAACATGGTGAAACTCAGCCAGTCTGGGAGCTACTGACTGATTCTCGCTTGGGCGAGAGCACCAGTATTTCTCCCAGAATTTTATATGGGAGCCTCGCTTGGGCGAGAGGGAGTGAAACCTAAAATAGAGCCCTAAACACGAAATGGGGGGAGTTTTTGAGAGAAATGAGAAGAGGAAGCAATTTTCTTGGCTAGAGCTCGCATAAAGACTACGTGAAGCTAGAGAAGAGGTAAACCTCTTGATTTTAACACTTATTCTTACTTAGAAACTCATTAAGATTGTTGGGGTCTCTTCTCTTTGAGTTGGAAAACTACCCAACTCTCTCTGTAACGACCCGATTTTCTACCCTAGAAAATTTTTCATTTATTTTAATCTTTCCATACATACAGCCGTCACCTTCATTAAAAACTATCAAGTATCTCTCTTTAAAAATACTCTTTACCCTATTATATTATCATATAAATTTATGTTGCGGAAAAACATAATTCATTCAAATATCAATTACCAAATACAAACAGTTATGGGTTCCCAGAGTTATAAGTCCATAACTACACCTATCCGTATTAATCTAAACGGAATTACAGTCATCCCATAATGTTATCAAATTAACTACAACGTCAAGTAACAAATAAAGACAAATAGGTTAATAAACAAGAAAGCTTCCTAAGCGAGCTTCCTTCTCAAAATCCTTCATTTACCTACAATGGGATTATCATAAACAACACACAAAACGAAGGGAGTAAGTCATTAGTTCAAAACTAACATCACATGATAATCCACATTCAAATACAATTAAGCTTTAATATAATTCGTAAACACACATACGGAATTGTAAACATTCAAATCATCTTCCTTTACTTTCCACTTTACTCATATTCATCCTATAGTATATATATCCCATAATATATATTCTATAGTATGCATATTACGTTTGTTCGAAACATCATCTGTCTCGTTATTCATATCCACCCTATAACATATATATCCCATAATATATATCCTATAGCATGTATATTACTTTCTTTCTCAACATCTTCCTTTATATCGTTCATATTCACCCTATAGAATATATATCTCATACTATATATCCTATAGCATGCATACGACATTCATGTGACATTCACATTTCTCATCATTCATATTCACCCTATAACATATATATCCTATACTATATCTCCTATAGCATGCATACGACATTCATTACTCCGACTCACCTTTCCATTGAGACTCCCCCAATAATATTACTTTTATTTGAGTCATCTTTCCATTGGTACTCCCCCAATAATATTACTTTTATTGAGTAATCTTTCCATTGGTACTCCCCCAATAATATTACTTATATTGAGTAATCTTTCCATTGGTACTCCCCCAATAATATTACTTATATTGAGTCATCTTTCCATTGGTACTCCCCCAATAATGTTACTTATATTGAGTCATCTTTCCATTGGTACTCCCCCAATAATGTTACTTATATTGAGTCATCTTTCCATTGGTACTCCCCCAATAATATTACTTATATTGAGTCATCTTTCCATTGGTACTCCCCCAATAATGTTACTTATATTCAGTAATCTTTCCATTGGTACTCCCCCAATAATATTACTTATATTGAGTCATCTTTCCATTGGTACTCCCCCAATAATGTTACTTATATTGAGTCATCTTTCCATTGGTACTCCCCAATAATGTTACTTATATTGAGTCATCTTTCCATTGGTACTCCCCCAATAATGTTACTTATATTGAGTCATCTTTCCATTGGTACTCCCCCAATAATATAACTTATATTGAGTCATCTTTCCATTGGTACTCCCCCAATAATGTTACTTATATTGAGTAATCTTTCCATTGGTACTCCCCCAATAATGTTACTTATATTTCGTTTGTAACAGAAAAGCTACGCATTTTCCAACATAATGCATAAATTACAAACGTATTATTTTAAACCATTACCTCTTTCACATACTTCATTCATATCAGCAAGGATGATTTAGAGACACTTATCCCTTACCATGGTGAGTGTTGGGGATCGATTCCGAGTAACTTTAAAAGTCTCCTCCGCAATTTCCTCCAACCTTAGGATCTTTCCTCATTTCCACCAATAACAACAATGTCAGTCATTTATTCAAAATAACACATAAATAACTCGTATTTCATCATCAAACATATAAGGGGTTCATATATATTCCAGATCTCTAAAACTACTTCAATATAAGTTTTCAAATATCTAAACATACAAGTTTATCTCATATATCAACATTCAAGCACAAACTCATCATCCATATCTAACATTTCATCTCTTTCTCTTTACACTCACATTCTCATTTTGGGGATTTTTGGGGTTTTCATGTATAACCCACAAAACATTTCCATTCATACACTATCAACTCTAAATTAAGAGGTTACAAGAGACAAACAACATAAAACGAACCATAACTCTAAAGGGTGAGTTTCCATGGTTTCTTATGTTTTGAAAATAGATCCAACATACCCAAAACAAGTTAGAGAGGAAGAAGAAGAGTTAGAAGCAAGAGGTTTACCTCTTCTCAAGCTCTAAGACGAGTCCTAAGGCTTCTTGCTCTTGAAAAACTCTCTTCTCTATCTTATCTTCAATGTTCTAACCCTAAAATGTGTTTGGGGTTTCTATTTTAAAGAGCAGACGTCGGGTTCTCGTTCAAGCGAGGGAATCTCGCTCAAGCGAGAATCTCACAGTCCCAACAGGCTTCCTCTCGCTCAAGCGAGGGATTCTCGCTCAAGCGAATAAGTGTAATCGATTACCATATGGTGTAATCGATTACATCAGTTAAAAATTTAAAATACAAACTCAACGACTTGATGTAATCGATTACCAACATTTTGTAATCGATTACAATGTGAAAAATGCACATATCTGATGCTTTTAATATGTTGTAATCGATTACGAGTATAGTGTAATCGACTACATAATGTAAAATACACAGGTCTGATTAGTTTATCAGCATGTAATCGATTACCAGGATTGTGTAATCGATTACACTATTTTTTTTTATGAGCCATTTCTCGCCCAGGCGAGACAACTCTCGCTCAGGCGAGAATCCTCTAGTATAGCCCAGGATTTCACCCTCCCAAGTGATCCTTTCTCGCTCAGGCGAGAATCTCTCGCTCATGCAAGAATCTCTCGCTCAATTTTGGGTACTTGCTTGAGCAAGAGGTACTCGCTTGAGCGAGAGGTACTCGCTTGAGCAAGAAAGGTTCACCTGGGAGGGTTAAATCCTGGGCTATACTTGGCAATTTTGGGTAATATAATCGATTACACAGTCCTGGTAATCGATTACATGATGAAAAGCATCAGATATGTACATCTGACACAATGTAATCGATTACACCATGTTGGTAATCGATTACATCACGACAATGCCTCTGTAATTTACACTGTGTAATCGATTACACACTTCTGGTAATCGATTACATCGTATTAATGTAATCGATTACACCATGTTGGTAATCGATTACATCATGACGATGCCTCTGTAATTTACACTGTGTAATCGATTACACTATACTTGTAATCGATTACACTTATCGCTGTGTCTATAAAATAGAAACCCAAAACACATTTTAGGGTTAGAACTTTAAAGAGAAGAGAGAGAAGAGAGCTTTTCAAGAGCAAAGAGCCTTAGGACTCATCTTAGAGCTTGAGAAGAGGTAAACCTCTTGTTCCTAACTCTTCTTCTTCCTCTCTAACTTGTTTTGGGTATGTTGGATTCATTTTCAAAATAATGGAAACCATGGAAACTCATCTTTTCGAGTTATGGTTCGTTTTATGTTGTTTCTATCTTGTAAACTCTTGGTTTAGAGTTAGTATTTCAAGAAATGGAAAGGTTTGGTGGTTGATTCATGAAAACCCCAAAACCTAAAGTGAAAATGAGGTTAAAGAGGAAAATGAGTAAAATGCTAGAGGTAGAAGATGAATAAGCTTTCTAATGTTGTTATATGAGATGAACATGTATGTTTTGATATTTAGAAACTTGAATTGAAGTAGTTTTGGAAATATTGAGAATACATGAATCCCTTGTGTATTTGATGATGAAATACGAGTTATTTATGTGTTATTTTGAATAAATGACTGACATCATTGTTATTGGTGATAATGAGGAAAAATCCTAAGGTTGGAGGAAATCGCGGAGGAGACTTTTAAAGTTACTCGGAACTGATCTCCAACGCTCACTGAGGTAAGGGATAAGTGTTTTCTAAATCATACTAGCTGATATGAATGAGGTATGTGAAAGAGGTAATGGTTTAAAATAATACGTCTGTAATTTATGCATTATGTTGGAAAATGCGTGATTTTACTGTTATGAAAAAAGAAGGAAACATTTATTGGGGGAGTCCCAATGGAAATAAGACTCGGAAACATTTATTGGGGGAGTCCCAATGGAAATAAGACTCGGAAACATTTATTGGGGGAGTCCCAATGGAAATAAGACTCGGAAACATTTATTGGGGGAGTCCCAATGGAAATAAGACTCGGAAACATTTATTGGGGGAGTCCCAATGGAAATAAGACTCGGAATCATTTATTGGGGGAGTACCAATGGAAATATGACTCAAAACGAATTCAATCTATCTGGGGGAGTACCAAAGGAAATATGACTCAAAAATGAATTCAATCTATTTGGAGGAGTACCAAAGGAAACATGACTCAAAAACGAATTCAATCTATTTGGGGGAGTACCAAAGAAAATATGACTCATAATAAATTCAATCTTATTGGGGGAGAACCAATGGAAAGATGACTCAATAAAAGTAACATTTTTGGGGGAGAACCAATGGAAAGATGACTCAATAAAAGTAACATTATTGGTGGAGAACCAATGGAAAGATGACTCGATAAAAGTAACATTATTGGAGGAGAACCAATGGAAAGATGACTGAATGAAAGTAATATTATTGGGGGAGAACCAATGGAAAGATGACTCAAATGAAAGTAATATTATTGGGGGAGTACCAATGGAAATATGACTCAAAATGAAAGTCATATGCATGCTATAGGGTATATAGTATGGGATATATATTCTATAGGGTGAATATGAATGACGAGAAATGTGAATGTCACATGAATGCCGTATGCATGCTACAGGATATATAGTATGGGATATATATTCTATAGGGTGAATATGAGCGATAAAAAGGAAGATGTTGAGAAAGAAAGTAATATACATGCTATTGGATATATATTATGGGATATACATGCTATAGGAATTACATTAAAGTTTGATTGTATTTGAATGTGGATTATCATGTGATGTTAGTTTCGAACTAATGACTTACTCCCTGTGTTTTGTGTGTTGTTATGATAATCCCATTGTAGGTAAATGAAGGATTTTGAGGAGGAAGCTCACTTAGGGAGATTTTGTGTTTATCAATTTGTTCGGCTTTGTTGCTGCTTGACATTGTAGTTGAATTGATGACATTTTGATATAAATGTAATATGATTAGGATAATACGGAGATTTGTAGTTATGGACTTTATAACTCCGGAAAACCCACAACTGGTTGTATGTGGTAGTTGCTAATTGAATGAATTATGTTTTTCCGCAACATAACTTTGTATGATAATACAATGGGGTAAAGAGTATTTTCAAAGAGTGTTTCATGAGGGTTTTTAAGTAAGGTGATAGATGTATGTAAGAGAGGATTAAAATAAATGAAATTTTTTCAAATGTAGAAAATCGGATCGTTACAATATGGTATCAGAGCATATGTCAACTCTGCAGCCTAGAGTATGACCTTACATGCTTCTTTGTGAAATTTGTGTGAGTTAACTACTTGACTTACGTGCATTGTTGTTGACTGTGGTAACTGCTGATTTGAAAGATGATTGTTGAATTTCCTGCGATAAGTGTTTGGTTGTGAATTTATCGTTGGATGTCTTGTGAGTTATTGATGAAGTGTTTGTTGAAAACTTCTGGTTGTAAAACTTTTGTTGAATTTATTGTGTGAGACCCTTGTTGGGGATTCTCTGGTGAAATTCTTGCTAAAAGTTTTTGGTTGTGAGAATCTTGTTGAAATTGTTTATGGAGAGTTCGTGATTGTGATTTCCGGTTGGATGTTGACTTGGTGATTTTGATTGGTAGGTGAAAGACTCCAAGAGTCTTGTTTGTCTAAATGCTGTTTGGATGAATATCATGTTTCTGTGATGGTAGCAAGTATAAATTTAAATGCTAGTGGAGAATTTTGAGTGAACCATAGTTATTTGCATGTATGCAATGAAATGATATTGTTTCCATCGAGTGGATGTCGATCTAGATACTGCATTTTTGGGTGCGAGCCAGTACATCTTTGTGAGAAATGAGTATATTTGGACGAATAAGATATGCACACTATAGAACACATATAGTATGGTATGTATGTGTACTATAGGGTGAATGTGGATATTATGTGTTGATTGATATAAGCTTATTTTGATTGTATAGTCTGACAAGGTTGTGGCGGTTAGGAATCTGTACGAGATCTCTGACTATGCTAGTAGTATGGGGCCAGTTGTAACGACCCGATTTTCTACCCTTGAAAATTTTTCATTTATTTTAATCCTTTCTTACATACAGTCGTCACCTTCATTGAAAACTCTCAAGTATCACTCTTTGAAAATACCCTTTACACTATTATTTTATCATACAAATTTATGTTGCGGAAAAACATAATTCATTTAGATAACATTTACCACATACATCCAGTTACGGGTTTTCCAAGGTTATAACGTCCATAACTACATGTCACCATATTATCCTAATCATATTACATTTATCCCAAAATGCTATCGAATCAACTACAACGTCGAATAGAAATAAAGACACTCAAGTAAATAGACACAAAGACTTCCTATTTGAGCTTCATCCTCAAAATCCTTCATTTACCTACAATGAGATTATCATAAACAACACGCAAAACAAAAGGGAGTAAGTCATTAGTTCAAACTAACATCACATGATAATCCACATTCAAATATAATCAAGCTTTGATGTAATTCATAAACACACATACGAAATTATAAACATTCAAATCATCTTCCTTTAATTTCCACTTTACCCATATTCATCCTATAGTATATATATCCCATAATATATATTCTATAGTATGCATATTACGTTCGTTCGAAACATCATCGGTCTCGTTCTTCATATCCACCCTATAACATATATATCCCATAATATATATCTTATAGCATGTATATTACTTTCTTTCTCAACATCTTCCTTTTTATCGCTCATATTCACCCTATAGAATATATATCTCATACTATATATCCAATAACATGCATACAGCATTCATGTGACATTCACATTTCTCGTCATCCATATTCACACTATAGAATATATATCCCATACTATATACCCTATAGCATGCATATGACTTTCATGTGACATTCACGTTTCTCATCATTCATATTCACCCTATAGAATATATATCCCATATATATCCTATAGCATGCATATGACTTTCATTTTGACATTCAGTTCTCATCCTTCACATTCACCTTATAGAATATATATCCCATACTATATATCCTATAACTTGCATATTACTTTTATTATTCCGAGTCATCTTTTCATTGGGCCTCCCCCAACAATGTTACTTTCAATTGAGTCATCTTTTCATTGGGCCTCCCCCAACAATGTTACTTTCATTGGAGTCATCTTTTCATTGGGCCTCCCCCAACAATGTTACTTTCATTTGAGTCATCTTTTCATTGGGCCTCCCCCAACAATGTTACTTTCATTTGAGTCATCTTTTCGTTGGCCCTCCCCCAACAATGTTACTTTCATCGGAGTCATCTTTTCATTGGGCCTCCCCCAACAATGTTACTTTCATTTGAGTCATCTTTTCATTGGGCCTCCCCCAACAATGTTACTTTCATATGAGTCTTATTTCCTTTGGTACTCCCCCCGATAGATTGAATTCGTTTCGAGTCTTATTTCCTTTGGTACTCCCCCAAATAGATTGAATTCGTTTCGAGTCTTATTTCCTTTGGTACTCCCTCAAATAGATTGAATTCGTTTCGAGTCTTATTTCCTTTGGTACTCCCCCAAATAGATTGAATTCGTTTCGAGTCTTATTTCCATTGGGACTCCCCAAAATTAGATTGAAATCATTTTGAGTCTTATTTCCATTGGGACTCCCCCAAATTAGATTGAAATCATTTTGAGTCTTATTTCTATTGGGACTCCCCCAAATTAGATTGAAATCATTTTGAGTCTTATTTCCATTGGGACTCCCCCAAATTAGATTGAAATCATTTTGAGTCTTATTTCCATTGGTTCTCCACCAATAATGTTACTTTTATTACCATAACAGAAAAGCCACGCATTTTCCAACATAATGCATAAATTACAAACGTATCATTTTAAACCATTACCTCTTTCACATACCTCATTCATATCAGCAAGTATGATTTAGAGATACTTATCCCTTACCTTGGTGAGTGTTGGGGATCGGTTCCGAGTAACTTTAAAAGTCTCCTCCGCGATTTCCTCCAACCTTAGGATCTTTCCTCATTTCCACCAATAACAACAATGTCAATCATTTATTCAAAATACCATATAAATAACTCGTATTTCCTCATCAAACATACAAGATATTTACATATTTTCAAGGTTTCCAAAACTACTTCAATACGAGTTTCCAAACATCTGAAACATACATATTCATCTATTTCTCTCTTTACTCATATTCTCATTTTGGGGTTTTCATAAACAACCCACAAAACCTTTCCATTCATCAAATACCAACTCTAAACCAAGAGTTTACAAGAGAAAAACAACCTAAAACGAACCATAACTCTAACGGATGAGTTTCCATGGTTTCTCATATTTTGAAAAAAGATCTAACATACCCAAAACAAGTTAGAGAGGAAGAAGAAGAGTTAGAAACAAGAGGTTTACCTCTTCGGAAGCTCTAAGATGAGTCATAAGGCTCCTTGCTCTTGAAAAGCTCCCTTCTCTCTCTTCTCTTCAAGTTCTAACCCTAAAATGTGTTTGGGTTTTCTATTTTTAAAGAGCAGTCGTCGGGTTCTCGCTCAAGCGAGCCAATTCTCGCTCAAGCGAGAATCTCACAGTAGCAATTTTCGCTTGACGCATAGATGTAATCGATTACATGGATTGTGTAATCGATTACATCGTGTAAAATGCTCATATCTGATGCTTTTATCTGCATGTAATCGATTACCTGTATTGTGTAATCGGTTACATGTATTGTGTAATCGATTACATCATGTAAAATGCACACGTCTGATGCTTTTATCTGCATGTAATCGATTACATGTATTGTGTAATCGATTACATCATGTAAAATGCACACGTCTGATGCTTTTATCTGCATGTAATCGATTACATGTATTGTGTAATCGATTACATCATGTAAAATGTACATATCTGATGCTTTTATCTGCATGTAATCAATTACATGGACTGTGTAATCGATTACACTGCCCAAAATTGCCATTTCTCGCCCGGGTGATACAATTCTCGCTCAGGCGAGAATCCTCCAGTATAGCCCAAGATTTCACCCTCCCAAATGCACCTCTCTCGCTCAAGCGAGAATCTCTGGATCAAGCGAGGCTTCCAGGACTGATACTCTAATTTTTAAAGACTAAAATTCGGGGTGTTACAATCCTCCCCCTCTTATAAGAATTTTCGTCCCCGAAAATTAAACATACCTCGGAAATCAAAATCATCACCTAAACCTTAGGCACAAGGATACTCCACCAAAATCATAACCGATTCCCTAATCCATTAAGATTACTTAATCAGTCACTAAGGGCATACACCATTAAACCGTGACATCACCCACCAATTCATGAACTAACTCATAAATGTCCAAATATTAAGGTTTCAGCCTTTAATATCCCGAATGCCCTGAGAATTAAACCGTAATTTAGACTAAAGATCTTTCCTACATTCGTCAAGAACCATAGGTATCTAGCACCTATCCATCTATCAATCCTAACATATGTTAAGAATTTCGATAACATTCTCGAACTTTAGCGAATGGGGAACTCCTTATCTCATATCTATCTAAATGCGTCTTTTAACATCCATCATACACTAGCTAGTTTCATCTCCACTCAGGAATCTAGCACAATTCCATTTCACTCAATCAACAAAGTACTTACACAATAGGACTCTTAGTGTCTCATCCATCGTACACAATTCAACTATCCAATAATTGTCTAATTACATCAAATATTTCTACCATCAAATCTTATCGTCTAAAGAAATTACCAATTTCTAGCCTCCACTGAAACCATAAAACCATTTATTCACACCAAAACTAGGTATTACGTTACCAATCGGCAAGCACAAGTCGACCAACACTCGACCTACAACTTGCGTTCGATTTGGTCACTCCAATTTCGTCAGCAAAATAAACTTATTAACCCACTCGCATTATGCCCAGAAATACATGGGCGTCTTTTATCAATAAATTTTCTTAACAACTTCATACTTATCCCGAGATGGTTGCTAAAATTTCAGAATTCTCCAACATAAGACCAAATCATTTCTTAGCCACAGACTATGTTTCACCCAAAGAAAAGGATTTTCGAAAATGGTTTGAATCCACGACTTATGAAACAAAGTTTACATAATCAGTTCAACACAACCCAAAACTCCTTCTCTCATATGGCTACATCACACTCATACACCGTCATTACTAACGTTCACGAAACAGCAACAACTTTCGCTGGTACAACATTCAATGCAGACCACTTAGGTACACCACCACTATTTCATGCATTGCCAATGTCCTACCGCAAAAGAACCGGTCATTCGAGACCAAAAGTTTCACGTCTAATAAAATGTATTCATCACATCAACGGGGTAAACAACTCGACTAGCCTCTTTCCTCGATTATCAGCATAAGTCTTACCCCTTTAGCATACAAATACATATCAATGCATACCAAATTTAAATCTTCACCTCAACAATTTCACATAGTTAAACATAACACGATTTGCTGACCGCTAGTCCATTTCCAGGATTAAATCCAGCTAGGACGTCATTGCGCATATCAACACTATGGTAAAGGTTCTACCATTTACCCCAACCGTACACTGAGACACTCCCGATCCAAAATAAGTTTTTGAGGTTCAACATCCCCGCACATAGCTTGGTGTTCAATACCAATATACATTTGTTACGGCGGGTACTCATCTTTAACAAAATAAATAAATTTCATAGACCAGAAGCTTCATACACAAGAATCAAAAATAACTTTTTCATACTTAATCGATTTTGGGTACCAACCATAGGTCACCTCAAAATGATAATACATCTGATTAGTCAACGTCCATGTAAACACATTAGTCGCAAGGACCTTTAGGTAATTTATCCAACCTCTATTTCCTTTTCGAAATATGAGTTTCACCTCTTAGCGTACGCATACACACTAAGGCCAACAAAGGGAATTAACCTTTAACAACTCATAAGAGAAAACAAGCATCCCCGTCTTAACAATTTTTCTTGTCAGTATACTTATTATAAAAGTCAATCATTCATAGACGAAAGTCCACTTTCCAAGACAAAATAAATAGTTCTTTCAAATCTTAACATCTCGAAATACTAACGAGTTCTTAAATACCCTCTTGTGACATTTACTGAATGAATATCGATCCCTTTTTCGAAGGAGGGTCCTGACTTTCTTAGCCGACATTGGCCCCATACCACTGGCCTGGTCAGAGACCTTGCACAGATCCCCAACCGCTACAACCCTGTCAGCGCTATTCAATCATAACATGATTTGCCGACAATCAGTCCATCCCCAGAATTATATCTAACTGGGATAACGACAAGCAGACTGAGTCTATGGTAAATATCACACCTTTTACCACAACCGGACTCCAGAACATAAACGTCGACACCACCACCAACACAAAGATTGGGGTCGACGCGACCAAGTCGGAAGTAATGACTCAGTTTACAATCTCAGCCGATTTTCACATTTAACATATATGAGGGAGTGTGTCGCTCCCGAATCAACAACACTAAACAAGGAATACCTGTCACCATGCGTTTACCTCTCGCCGGATCATCAACACCCGATGTCCCTGCGCCACTTGGGGTAACCATCCGACCGTGGTCCCTTGCCTCCCCAGCATGCATGACATTAGGTCTCCGATCCATCTTGGGACAATACCTTTTAATATGCCCAAACTCCTTGCAGTGGAAACATCCATTCCCTTTTCTCGGGCACGTACTTCCATAGTGAAGTCTACCGCACTTGTTACACTAGTCAGTAAGCTAATTTTAATTCACTCAAGTCAGGAAATCACAAAGTCTCATAACAAGTCGCATGTCATCATACCAAAGCCACATGCTTTAATCATTCAATACACACAATCTCAACTAGTCAAATTTTCACACATGTTACAAAGAAGCAAGTAAGGCCATGCCCTAGGTCGCAGAATTAACTATGCTCTGATACCATATTGTAACGACCCGATTTTCTACCCTTGAAAATTTTTCATTTATTTTAATCCTTTCTTACATACAGTCGTCACCTTCATTGAAAACTCTCAAGTATCACTCTTTGAAAATACCCTTTACCCTATTATATTATCATACAAATTTATGTTGCGGAAAAACATAATTCATTTAGATAACATTTACCACATACATCCACTTACGGGTTTTCCAAGGTTATAACGTCCATAACTACATGTCACCATATTATCCTAATCATATTACATTTATCCCAAAATGCTATCGAATCAACTACAACGTCGAATAGCAATAAAGACACTCAAGTAAATAGACACAAAGACTTCCTATTTGAGCTTCATCCTCAAAATCCTTCATTTACCTACAATGAGATTATCATAAACAACACTCAAAACAAAAGGGAGTAAGTCATTAGTTCAAACTAACATCACATGATAATCCACATTCAAATATAATCAAGCTTTGATGTAATTCATAAACACACATACGAAATTATAAACATTCAAATCATCTTCCTTTAATTTCCACTTTACCCATATTCATCCTATAGTATATATATCCCATAATATATATTCTATAGTATGCATATTACGTTCGTTCGAAACATCATCGGTCTCGTTCTTCATATCCACCCTATAACATATATATCCCATAATATATATCTTATAGCATGTATATTACTTTCTTTCTCAACATCTTCCTTTTTATCGCTCATATTCACCCTATAGAATATATATCTCATACTATATATCCTATAACATGCATACAGCATTCATGTGACATTCACATTTCTCGTCATCCATATTCACACTATAGAATATATATCCCATACTATATACCCTATAGCATGCATATGACTTTCATGTGACATTCACGTTTCTCATCATTCATATTCACCCTATAGAATATATATCCCATACTATATATCCTATAGCATGCATATGACTTTCATTTTGACATTCAGTTCTCATCCTTCACATTCACCTTATAGAATATATATCCCATACTATATATCCTATAACATGCATATTACTTTTATTATTCCGAGTCATCTTTTCATTGGGCCTCCCCCAACAATGTTACTTTCAATTGAGTCATCTTTTCATTGGGCCTCCCCCAACAATGTTACTTTCATCGGAGTCATCTTTTCATTGGGCCTCCCCCAACAATGTTACTTTCATTTGAGTCATCTTTTCATTGGGCCTCCCCCAACAATGTTACTTTCGTCGGAGTCATCTTTTCATTGGGCCTCCCCCAACAATGTTACTTTCATTTGAGTCATCTTTTCGTTGGCCCTCCCCCAACAATGTTACTTTCATCGGAGTCATCTTTTCATTGGGCCTCCCCCAACAATGTTACTTTCATTTGAGTCATCTTTTCATTGGGCCTCCCCCAACAATGTTACTTTCATATGAGTCTTATTTCCTTTGGTACTCCCCCAAATAGATTGAATTCGTTTTGAGTCTTATTTCCTTTGGTACTCCCCCAAATAGATTGAATTCGTTTCGAGTCTTATTTCCTTTGGTACTCCCCCCAATAGATTGAATTCGTTTCGAGTCTTATTTCCTTTGGTACTCCCCCAAATAGATTGAATTCGTTTCGAGTCTTATTTCCTTTGGTACTCCCCCAAATAGATTGAATTCGTTTCGAGTCTTATTTCCATTGGGACTCCCCCAAATTAGATTGAAATCATTTTGAGTCTTATTTCCATTGGGACTCCCCCAAATTAGATTGAAATCATTTTGAGTCTTATTTCCATTGGGACTCCCCCAAATTAGATTGAAATCATTTTGAGTCTTATTTCCATTGGGACTCCCCCAAATTAGATTGAAATCATTTTGAGTCTTATTTCCATTGGTTCTCCCCCAATAATGTTACTTTTATTACCATAACAGAAAAGCCACGCATTTTCCAACATAATGCATAAATTACAAATGTATCATTTTAAACCATTACCTCTTTCACATACCTCATTCATATCAGCAAGTATGATTTAGAGATACTTATCCCTTACCTTGGTGAGTGTTGGGGATCGGTTCCGAGTAACTTTAAAAGTCTCCTCCGCGATTTCCTCCAACCTTAGGATCTTTCCTCATTTCCACCAATAACAACAATGTCAATCATTTATTCAAAATACCATATAAATAACTCGTATTTCCTCATCAAACATACAAGATATTTACATATTTTCAAGGTTTCCAAAACTACTTCAATACGAGTTTCCAAACATCTAAAACATACATATTCATCTATTTCTCTCTTTACTCATATTCTCATTTTGGGGTTTTCATAAACAACCCACAAAACCTTTCCATTCATCAAATACCAACTCTAAACCAAGAGTTTACAAGAGAAAAACAACCTAAAACGAACCATAACTCTAACGGATGAGTTTCCATGGTTTCTCATATTTTGAAAATAGATCTAACATACCCAAAACAAGTTAGAGAGGAAGAAGAAGAGTTAGAAACAAGAGGTTTACCTCTTCGGAAGCTCTAAGATGAGTCTTAAGGCTCCTTGCTCTTGAAAAGCTCTCTTCTCTCTCTTCTCTTCAAGTTCTAACCCTAAAATGTGTTTGGGTTTTCTATTTTTAAAGAGCAGTCGTCGGGTTCTCGCTCAAGCGAGCCAATTCTCGCTCAAGCGAGAATCTCACAGTAGCAATTTTCGCTTGACGCATAGATGTAATCGATTACATGGATGGTGTAATCGATTACATCGTGTAAAATGCTCATATCTGATGCTTTTATCTGCATGTAATCGATTACCTGTATTGTGTAATCGGTTACATGTATTGTGTAATCGATTACATCATGTAAAATGCACACGTCTGATGCTTTTATCCGCATGTAATCGATTACATGTATTGTGTAATCGATTACATCATGTAAAATGCACACGTCTGATGCTTTTATCTGCATGTAATCGATTACATGTATTGTGTAATCGATTATATCATGTAAAATGTACATATCTGATGCTTTTATCTGCATGTAATCGATTACATGGACTGTGTAATCGATTACACTGCCCAAAATTGCCATTTCTCGCCCGGGTGATACAACTCTTGCTTAGGCGAAATCCTCCAGTATAGCCCAAGATATCACCCTCCCAGATGCACCTCTCTCGCTCAAGCGAGAATCTCTGGATCAAGCGAAGCTTCCAGGACTGATACTCTAATTTTTAAAGACTAAAATTCGGGGTGTTACACCAGTGTCGGATAAGAAAGTCAGGACCCTCTTTCGAAAAAGGGATCGGTATTTATTCAGTAAATGTCACGATAGGGTATTTAAGAACTCGTTAGTATTTCGAGATGTTAAGATTTGAAAGGACTATTTATTGTGTCTTGGAAAGTGGACTTTCGTCTATGAATGATTGACTTTTATAATAAGTATGTTGACAAGAAAAATGTTTAAGTCGGGGATGCTTGTTTTCTCTTACGAGTTGTTAAAGGTAAATTACTTTTGTTGGCCTTAGTGTGTATGTGTATGCTAAGGGGGTAAGGAGTATACTGATAGTCGAGAAAAGAGGATAGTTAAGTTACTTACCCGTCGATGTGATGAATACATTATATTGGACGTGAAACTTTTGGTCTCGAAGGACCAGTTCTTTTGCGGTAGGACATTGGCAATGCATGAAATAGTGGTGGTGTACCTAAGTTGTCTGCATTGAATGTTGTACCGGCAAAAGTTATTGTTGTTTCGTGAACGTCAATAATTGTTGTGCATGATTGTAATGTAACCCTAGGAGTTTTGGGTTGTGTTGAAATGATAATGCAAATTGTGTTTCACGACGTGGTTGCCATGAATCGTGGATTCAAAACGCTTTCGAAAACTACTTCTGGGTGAAACATAACTTGTGGCTAAATAATGATTTAGTCTTATGTTGGGGAATGCTGAAAATTTTAGCAACCATATCGGAATAAGTATGAGGTTGTTAAAAGTTTAGTGATATAAGACGCCCATGTATTTCTGGACATAATGCGAGTGGGTTAATAAGTTTATTTTGCTGACGGGATTGGAGTGACCAAACCGAACGCAAGTTGTAGGTTGAGTGTTGGTCGACTTGTGCTTGCCGATTGGTAACGAAATACCTAGTTTTGGTGTGAATAAATGGTTTTATGGTTTCATTGGGGGCTAGAAATTGGTAATTTCTTTAGACGATAAGATTTGATGGTAGAAATATTTGATGTAATTAGACAATTATTGGATAGTTGAATTGTGTACGATGGATGAGACACTAAGAGTCCTATTGTGTAAGTACTTTGTTGATTGAGTGAAATAGAATTGTGCTAGATTCTTAAGTGGAGATGAAACTAGCTAGTGTATGATGGATGTTAAAAGACGCATTTAGATAGATATGAGATAAGGAGTTCCCCATTCGCTGAAGTTCGAGAATGTTATCAAAATTCTTAACGTATGTAAGGATTGATAGATGGATAGGTGCTAGATACCTATGGTTCTTGACGAATGTAGGAAAGATCTTTAGTCTAAAATTCGGTTTAGTTCTCAGGGCATTCGGAATATTAAAGGCTGAAACCTTAATATTTGGACATTGATGAGTTAGTTCATGAATTGGTGGGTGATGTCACGATTTAGTGGTGTATGCCCTTAGTGACTAATTAAGTGATCTTAATGGAGTAGAGAATCGATTATGATTTTGGAGGAGTATCCTTGTGCCTAAGGTCTAGGTGATGATTTTGATTTCCGATGTGTGCTTGATTTTTGAGGACGAAAATTCTTTTAAGAGGGGGAGGATTGTAACACCCCAAATTTTAAGTCTTTAAAATTATAGTATCAGTCCTCGGATCCTCGCTTGAGCGAGAAAGGTTCATCTGGGAGGGTGAAATCCTGGGCATACTTGGCAATTTTGGGTAATATAATCGATTACACAGTCCTGGTAATCGATTACATGATGAAAAGCATCAGATATGTACATCTGACACAATGTAATCGATTACACCATGTTGGTAATCGTTTACATCACGACAATGCCTCTGTAATTTACACTGTGTAATCGATTACACATTTTTGGTAATCGATTACATCGTATTAATTTAATCGATTACACCATGTTGGTAATCGATTACATCGCGACGATGCCTCTGTAATTTACACTGTGTAATCGATTACACTATACTTGTAATCGATTACACTTATCGCTGTGTCTATAAAATAGAAACCCAAAACACATTTTAGGGTTAGAACTTTGAAGAGAAGAGAGAGAAGAGAGCTTTTCAAGAGCAAAGAGCCTTAGGACTCATCTTAGAGCTTGAAAAGAGGTAAACCTCTTGTTCCTAACTCTTCTTCTTCCTCTCTAACTTGTTTTGGGTATGTTGGATTCATTTTCAAAATAATGGAAACCATGGAAACTCATCTTTTCGAGTTATGGTTCGTTTTATGTTGTTTCTATCTTGTAAACTCTTGGTTTAGAGTTAGTATTTCAAGAAATGGAAAGGTTTGGTGATTGATTCATGAAAACCCCAAAACCCTAAAGTGAAAATGAGGTTAAAGAGGAAAATGAGTAAAATGCTAGAGGTAGAAGATGAATAAGCTTTCTGATGTTGTTATATGAGATGAACATGTATGTTTTGATATTTAGAAACTTGAATTGAAGTAGTTTTGGAAATATTGAGAATACATGAATCCCTTGTGTATTTGATGATGAAATACGAGTTATTTATGTGTTATTTTGAATAAATGACTGACATCATTGTTATTGGTGATAATGAGGAAAGATCCTAAGGTTGGAGGAAATCGCGGAGGAGACTTTTAAAGTTACTCGGAACTGATCTCCAACGCTCACTGAGGTAAGGGATAAGTGTTTTCTAAATCATACTAGCTGATATGAATGAGGTATGTGAAAGAGGTAATGGTTTAAAATAATACGTCTCTAATTTATGCATTATGTTGGAAAATGCGTGATTTTACTGTTATGGAAAAAGAAGGAAACATTTATTGGGGGAGTCCCAATGGAAATAAGACTCGGAAACATTTATTGGGGGAGTCCCAATGGAAATAAGACTCGGAAACATTTATTTGGGGAGTCCCAATGGAAATAAGACTCGGAAACATTGATTGGGGGAGTCCCAATGGAAATAAGACTCGGAAACATTTATTGGGGGAGTCCCAATGGAAATAAGACTCGAAAACATTTATTGGGGGAGTTCCAATGGAAATAAGACTCGGAAACATTTATTGGGGGAGTCCCAATGGAAATAAGACTCGGAATCATTTATTGGGGGAGTACCAATGGAAATATGACTCAAAACGAATTCAATCTATTTGGGGGAGTACCAAAGGAAATATGACTCAAAAATGAATTCAATCTATTTGGGGGAGTACCAAAGGAAACATGACTCAAAAACGAATTCAATCTATTTGGGGGAGTACCAAAGAAAATATGACTCATAATAAATTCAATCTTATTGGGGGAGAACCAATGGAAAGATGACTCAATAAAAGTAACATTTTTGGGGGAGAACCAATGGAAAGATGACTCAATAAAAGTAACATTGTTGGTGGAGAACCAATGGAAAGATGACTCGATAAAAGTAACATTATTGGAGGAGAACCAATGGAAAGATGACTGAATGAAAGTAATATTATTGGGGGAGAACCAATGGAAAGATGACTCAAATGAAAGTAATATTATTGGGGGAGTACCAATGGAAATATGACTCAAAATGAAAGTCATATGCATGCTATAGGGTATATAGTATGGGATATATATTCTATAGGGTGAATATGAATGACGAGAAATGTGAATGTCACATGAATGCCGTATGCATGCTACAGGATATATAGTATGGGATATATATTCTATAGGGTGAATATGAGCGATAAAAAGGAAGATGTTGAGAAAGAAAGTAATATACATGCTATAGGATATATATTATGGGATATATATGTTATAGGGTGGATATGAATAACGAGACTGATGATGTTTCGAATGAACGTAATATGCATACGATAGAATATATATTATGGGATATATATACTATAGGATAAATATGAGTAAAGTGGAAATTAAAGGAAGATGATTTGAATGTTTATAATTCCGTATGTGTGTTTATGAATTACATTAAAGCTTGATTGTATTTGAATGTGGATTATCATGTGATGTTAGTTTCGAACTAATGACTTACTCCCTGTGTTTTGTGTGTTGTTATGATAATCCCATTGTAGGTAAATGAAGGATTTTAAGAAGGAAGCTCACTTAGGGAGATTTTGTGTTTACCAATTTGTTCGTCTTTGTTGCTGCTTGACATTGTAGTTGAATTGATGACATTTTGAGATAAATGTAATCTGATTAGGATAATACGGAGATTTGTAGTTATGGACTTTATAACTCCGGAAAACCCACAACTGGTTGTATGTGGTAATTGCTAATTGAATGAATTATGTTTTTCCGCAACATAACTTTGTATGATAATACAATGGGGTAAAGAGTATTTTCAAAGAGTGTTTCATGAGGGTTTTTAAGTAAGGTGATAGATGTATGTAAGAGAGAATTAAAATAAATGAAAATTTTTCAAAGGTAGAAAATCGGGTCGTTATAACTTTCACTTCCAGTAATTCTTTGCCCTCTTTTACCCTCCTCGCTTCCGGTAGCTCCTTGCCGAGGTTCCATATTTCCATAGGAAAAGCCATAAACTTCGTTGGAAAAATAGCCTTAGCATAACCACAAACCATCACGAGATAGGGGCTGCATCAAAGAAATGGGATGAATGGAACCTGCAATACATTTGTCGCCTAGTTAATCACTAGAATTTATTTGTTATGGTTTTGTCCTAAACTATATCAGTAAAGACTAGTCAAAAATGCATTCTTTCTCGAAACACAAATTTAAATATATCAAAATAAGGTTAGATAGTCTGGTACATGGCCCGTGTTGTTTATACATTTTCACTTTAAAAGTGGAAAGTCGGTCTACGATCAGTGTTGTCTCTTTACTATCAACTCTAATTTTATAAAACTAATTATTTCTAAATACTTCTAAAAAATCTCTTTCGAATTAATTATTTCCAAATGTCCTTTAAGAATTTAATAATATTTAAACGAAGTTTGATAGTCCGGTCTACAACCTGTATCATCACTACCTTTCTATCGTAAGGATGGGAAGTCGGTCTACGACCAGTTCCGTCTCTTTACTATCATTTATAGTTTTATAAAATAAATTATTTCTAATTAACTTCTTTAAATTAAATTTATCTTTTTAAATTAAATTTATCCTTTTAAATAAATTATTTATAATCCTCTTTAAGAATTTAATATTGTTAACAAGAATTTTGTAGTTCGGTCTACGACCCGTGTCGTCTATCCTTTTTTCGATTTAAAAGTAAAGTCGGTCTATGACCAGTGATGTCTCTTCGCTATCATTTCTATTTTTATAAAAATAAATTATTTCAAAACATCTATTTCAAAAGCTTAAATACAATTTATGGGAATTAAATAGTCTGGTCTATGGTCTGTGTCATCTCTTCCTTTGTGCTTTAAAAAGTGTAAAGTCAGTCTACGATCAGTGTTGTCTCTTTGCTATTAATCCCTATTTCCCAAAACTATAAAAAAAATCTACGATGAAAGCTACAATTTTAACCAAACCAAATTTATCAAACAAAATCAATCAAATCAAACCAAACAAATTAATCAAGTTTCGAACCAGAACTACGTAGCCTTGATTTCCCTATTGCACCTAGGGATACGTAAGAGTAAAATGAACTCTTGTGAGACACAACAAATAAAAAATAAAAGATTTTGATTTTATTACTGAATTTTAATATATAATTTTTAAGGATATGAAAGTCCATGTTATTAGCGAGGGTATCATTTTAATACGGGGAGACGGGGTGCTAATAGCTTCCCTAATCCGTAATCGACTCTCGAACTCATAATCTCAATTCAAAATATCAAATTATCCTAATTGGGCTTATTATAGAGTTTTCTATGTTTTATCCATAAAAAACGTAGTGGCGACTCCAAATCAATTGGAAGAGGTAGAAATCGAGTTCGCCTCTTTGTGACACCGTAAATTTAAATTCATTAAATTATAATATCATTCCTGTGAGTCTCGCTTGAGCGAGAAAGGTATCGCTTGGGTGAGAGTGGAAACATGTTGTTGAATCTTCACAATGTGTTTCATATGTCTCAGTTGAGGAATATGTTGGGGATCCATCTCATGTGGTGGAGTCTGATCAGATAGAGTTGAAGGATAACTTGACTTTTACGACGTTGCGCGTGAGGATCATGGATAGCAGTATCAAAAGATTGAGAGGCAGAGAGATTGTGTTGGTGAAGGTAGTGTGGAGCCAAGTGGATAAAGGAGACGCTACATGGGAAGTGGAGCGTGATATGAGGGAGGATTACCCTCATTTGTTCGAATCGAGGTATGTTTAATTTACGGGGACGAAAATTCTTATAAGAGGGGGACGATTGTGACACCCTAAATTTAAATTCATTAAATTATAGTATCATTCCTATGAGTCTCGTTTGAGCAAGAAAGGTGTCGCCTAGGTGAGTGAAATACTGAACTATACTGAAGGATTCTCGCTTGAGCGAGAGAATCCTCGCCTGGGCGAGAAGTGACATTATGGTCCTGTCGAGGCTATGAGATTCTCGCTTGAGCGAGAGCGTCAGATCTGAAATTTTAAAAAGGCGGGATTTTCTCGCCTGAGCGAGAACCTGACGAGTTTACTTTATAATAGAAACCCGAAACACATTTTAGGATTAGAAATTGAGAGAGAAGAGAAAAGAAGGTGATTTTGAGAGCAAGAACTCGTGGGAATCATCTAGAAGCTTGAGAATGGGTAAATCTCTTGATTCTAACTCTCTTTCTCCCTTTCAAACTCGTTTTGGGTATGTTGGATCTCTTCTCAAAATGTGGGAAACCATGGAAACTCATCCTTTAGAGTTATGGTTCGTTTTATGTTGTTGTTCTCTTGTATGCTTTTGGTTTAGAGTTGGTATTTGATAGATGGAAAGGTTTTGTGGGTTGATTCATGAAAATCCCAAAACCCCCAAAATGAGAATGTGAGTAAAAAGGGAAATAGATGGAATGTTAGATGTAGAAGATGAATATATGCTCTAATTTTGGACATAAGATGAATATGTATGTTTTAGATGTTTGGAAACTATTAATGAAGGTAGTTTTGGAAACATTGGAAATGTGTAAATCTCTTGTATATTTAAAGATGAAATATGAGTTGTTTATGTGTTATTTCGAATAAATGACTGACATTGTTGTTATGTGGTGGGGATGAGGAAAGATCCTAAGGTGGGAGGAGGTAGCGAAGGAACTTGCAAAGTTACCCAAAACCAACTCCGACACGCACCAAGGTAAGGAGAAGTGGTTAATTGTATATGATGATAGAAAATGTGTGGATTTTTCTGATTATGTATATGATTTGCGAATGACTTTCCCTATGTGGTATTGTGAATGACTTGCCCTACGTGGTATTGTGAATGACTTTCCCTACGTGGTAATGTGAATGGCTTGCCCTATGTGGTATTGTGAATGACTTGCCCTACGTGGTAATGAGAATGAATTGCCCTATGTGGTATTGTGAATGACTTGCCCTACGTGGTAATGAGAATGAATTGCCCTACGTGGTATTGCGAATGACTTGCCCTACGTGGTATTGAATTGATTGTCTTGCCCCATGTGGTAATGTAAAGGTAAATATATATGTGGAAAGAAATTGTGTGGTGTAGTAATGATGAGTAAAGTGACAAGGTGTAGTAAGGATGAAGGTATAGACAAAGGCGATGAATGAGGTGGTATGAAATGGGAAATATGATATGTTAATTTTATATTCGAAAGCCAAATCGTTTATTTAAATCTGTTTAAAATGTGGATTATCGCTTAATGATATTTATTGAATTAACGACTTACTCATTTGTATGTTTTGTGTATCTGTCATTGATAATCACATTGCAGGTAAACAAGTAAATTGAGGAGGCAGGGTTTGACACCTTAGGAGCTTAAAACCTGGATTCCTTTAATTGTACTTTTGTATCATGATTGAATATTTGCGGATTTGAGTATTTGTAACAATGACCACTATAATTTTTGGATAATTGTAACTCTGAATATTTGTAGCTATGGGTATTTTGGAAACCCATAGCTAGTTGTATGCGGTAGTTACTCGGATACATTAATACGAATTATGTTTTTCTGTTAAATGAACATGTATGTGGATATTGCGTTAAGGAAAGGGTATGAATGAGAAAGTGAACTTAAAAATGAGATTCTTGAACTTGTGAATCTAAATCATAGGAAAAATGTATGAGGAATGATTAAAATAAGGACAAAATTTCAAGGGTAGAATTTGGGTCTTCCAACACAAATTTGGTAATTGATATTTGGTAATTGATATTTAAATAAGGACAAAATTTCAAGGGTAATGAGAATGAATTGCCCTACGCAGGGTCGGTCTTCCAACCGAAAATCAGGTTGCGACATTCCCCTTTAATATATGATTTTTGGATGTGGACATAATAATAAGGGGACCTTTAGTGATAAAATGATGAATATGGTAGGTCTAGGAAGTGGGTCAATGTCCCTTATTTCTCAAATTGGTCCTTCATTTGGAGGATGTTGGAGGAAGGAGATTTTCCCACTGCTTAGTAGGGGTAAGCGTGGTTCGGGTTGGGACGGGTTAAGGCTTGTCCTTATCCAGCCCTAAATGTTGTTTGGACCATTTTTCAGAACTCGAACCCGGCTCTAGACCCGCAGTTAACCCGTCCCTAAATATTCACAAGGTCAGCCTTTAAACTCGAACCCGACCATAGACCTGTAAAGACCAAAATTCTACCTTGAAACTTTTTCCTTATTTTAACCCATTTTCATGCATTTTCTTATAAATTACATTTAAAAATTGAATAACCTTATTTTAAAATCTCGTTTTCCTCTTCACACTCAATTTATGAACCAATATCGACATACACATTCGTTTGACAGAAAAATAAACTCTAAACCCTAAATCCTAAACCCTAAAATATAATTCATATTAATGCAGCTCAGTAACTACCGCATACAACTAGATATGGGTTTCCAGAATACCCATAGCTACAAATATCCAAAGTTACAATTATCCATGGCTACTACATGTACAAAAATCATACCCATGGTTACAAATATTCAGTTCAAAACACAATCAGTTAGATTACAAAAGAATGAAGATGGGGACTTCAAAAATTAAAAGTCTCTAAGCTCCTAATCAAAACATCCTTAAATCTTCCACCTACCTGCAATGGGATTAACATTGACCATACATAGAAAAACACAAAGGAGTAAGTCGTTAACTCAATAAATGCCGATGTACGTTAATCCACATTTCAATAAGATTAAGTAAACAATATAAAGTTTTGTATATACTTAAAACCATTTTCCATCGTTTATACTTTGAAAATCATGCTACATAACTTGAGCCAAAGTTTTCTACATCGCTTGAGCCAAAGCTTGCTACATCGCTTGAGCCAAAGCTTGCTACATCGCTTGAGCCAAAGCTTGCTACATCGCTTGAGCCAAAGCTTGCTACATCGCTTGAGCCAAAGCTTGCTACATCGCTTGAGCCAAAGCTTGATACATCGCTTGAGCCAAAGCTTGCTACATATCTTGAGCCAAAGCTTGCTACATTACTTGAGCCAAAGTCGCTAACCAATCATGGTCGGCTAAAAACGAGTTTTCTTTTCATTGATAATCCATCAATTCATAAACAGTAAATCCACGCAATCCTTATTACAAACATACCCATATATGTTCATATTAAATAAGTGGTTCACAACTTGATCATTATCCAAAACTAGAAAATCCACACATTTTCTAACAAAATGCACAAGTTAAAGACTTATCCTTACCTTGGTGAGTGTTGGGTTTGGTCCTTGGTAACTTCGCAAGTTCCACCGACACCGCCTCCAACTTTAGGATCTTTTCTCATTCCCACCACATAACACAATGTTAGTCATTTATCCCAAGTAACACATAAATAACTCATTTTGCATCTTTAACCATATAAGAGATTTAACACATTTTCAATGTTTCTAAACTACTTTCATTATAAGTTTACAAACATCTAAAACATACATATTCATCTCATATTTCAACATTAGAATGCATACTCATCTTCTACCTCTAGCATTTTATCCATTTTCCTCTTTAACTACATTTTCACTTTAGGGTTTTGGGGTTTTCATAAATCAACCCACAAACTCTTTCCATTCTTGAAATACGAACTCTAAACCAAGAGTTTACCAGAGAAAAACAACATAAAACGAACCATAACTCAAAAGGGTGAGTTTCCATGGTTTCTCACATTTTCAAAAGAGATCCACCCTACCCAAAACAAGTTTCAAAGGGAAGAAGAGAGTTAGAATCAAGAGTTTTACCTCTTC
Organism: Lupinus albus; assembly: GCA_009771035.1. Lineage (NCBI taxonomy): Eukaryota > Viridiplantae > Streptophyta > Magnoliopsida > Fabales > Fabaceae > Lupinus > Lupinus albus. The sequence continues at coordinate 12,989,955 of CM019999.1, forward strand.
TCAAGCTTCTAGATGAGTATCAAGGTTCCTTGCCCTTGGAAAAGCTCTCTTCTCTTACCTCTCTTCAATTTCTAACCCTAAAATGTGTTTGGGGTTTCTCATTTAATACAAACTCGTCGGGTTCTCGCTTAAGCGTGCCCATTCTCGCTCAAGCAAGAAAATTCCGCCTTTTTTGAAAACTCAAATCTGACCCTCTCACCCAGGCGAGGAAATTCTCGCTCAAGCGAGGCAGCTCTCGCTCAAGCGAGGATCTTACAACCTCGACAGGTCCAGAATGCCATTTTTTTCTCGCCCAGGCGAGACCACTCTCGCTCAAGCGAGGATCTTCTCGCTCAAGCGAGAATCTTTCAGTATAGCCTAGGATTTCACCCTCCCAGGTGAGCCTCTCTCGCCCAGGCGACAATTATCTCGCTCAAGCGAGACTCTCAGGACTGATACTATAATTTAAAGACTTAAAATTTAGGGTGTCACAAGACCCGATTAAATATAACGTATACTCATTTTACATAAAGTCTTCTAAATATTATTTATTATTATAAATATGTAATTTGACATATAAAATAATATATGTGTATATATATTATTAAACATGTATATATGATGAAAATTAGATAATCGATGATATTTTCGACCAAAAAAGTATCATTACCTTGTATATATTTGAACAGAGACACATACAAACATCATGAGTGAGTGACCATGGAACGGGTCAGGACGGGTCATGCTTGGTCCCTACTCGGCCCTAAATATTGACTGGTCTAATTTTTGAATCCGAACACGGCCCTAGAGCCGATGAGACCCAACCCTTTTTAGGCCCGTTCATGATCGGGCCATACCGGGTGAGCAGGTAGGGTCGGTTCCTACTCACCCCTACTACTTAGTCCCATACTACACTAACTTCAATATATCTAGTATAATGTCTTTTGGTTCTGGAAGTGAAGTGGGTCATGGTGTTGTTTCTACACCATTAGTTAAGGGGTATTAGTGTGAGAAATATATATTTGTCCTTTCATAGTTCTTCAATGGGTAACATGATTATTGATTCAGGTGCATCAACAACTTTTTCGCAAAACAATTGCTTGATAAATAACTTTATGAAGTGAAGAAGCAAGTTCCATTACATCCCATAATGGATGACCCACAATTAGGTCATAATTTTTGCTACAAAAGACAAACTTCATTTTCAAGGTGCAAATATACAATTCAAACCTTCCGTGAAGTAATAGTTGTGTTTTTTGTTTTTCATTTGGAAGAACTAGTAATAATCTTGGAATTTATGGTAACTTTGCACAGACAAATTATTTGATTGGGTTTGATCTTGAAAAAGAAATTGTCTCTTTGAAAGCAACTGCACCATGTAACACCCTAAATTTTTAAGCCTTTAAAATTATAGTATCAGTCTTGAGACCCTCGCTTGAGCGAGAGATTCTCGCTTGAGCGAGAGATTCTCGCTTGAGCGAGAGAGAGACTCACCTAGGAGGGTGAAATATTGGACTATACTGGAGGATTCTCGCTTGAGCGAGAGATTCTCGCCTGGGCGAGAGAGGCTCACCTGGGAGGGTAAAATCCTGGAGTATATTGGAAGATTCTCGCCTGAGCGAGAGTTGTCTTGCCTGGGCGAGAAATATCATTTTGGGGTTGTAGGCACTGTGAGATTCTCGCTTGAGCGAGAGGATCAGATTTGAGTTTTTAAAATGGGCAGGATTTTCTCGCTTAAGCGAGAATCCCTCGCTTAAGCGAGAACCCGACGAGACAGCATTTAATGAGAAACCCCTAAACACAATCTAGGGTTTTAGAAAAGAAGAAGAGTGAGAGAAGAGAGCTTTTTCAAGGGCAAAAGCTCGGATACTCATCTAAGAGCGTAAGAAGAGGTAAAACTATAGATTTTAACTCTCTTCTTCTCTTTGAAACCTATTTCGGGTATGTTGGATCTCTTCTCAAAAATGAAGGAAACCATGGAAACTCATCCTTTTGAGTGATTATTCATTCTATGTCATTTTTACCTTATAAACTCTTGGTTTAGAGATAGTATCTCAAGAATGGAAAGGGTTGTGGGTTGATTCATGAAAACCCCAAAAACCCTAAAAGTGAAAATGAGGTAAAAGGGAAGAATGAGTAAAATGCTAGAGGTAGAAGATAAGTTTACCTCCAAATATTGGGATATGAGATGATTATGCATGTTTTAGATGGTTAAATACTCATGATGAATATTTTATATGATTAAATGATGCAATATAAGTTGTTTATGCGATATTTAGAATAAATGACTAACATTGTGTTATGTGGTGGGATGATGAAAGATCCTAAGGTTGGAGGCGGTGTCGGTGGAACTTGAGAAGTTGCCAAGAACCAAACCCAACAGTCACTGAGGTAAGGATAAGTCTTTAATTGTGCATTTGAAATCGAAAAGGTGTATTTTCTAATTATGCAATGATTGAGTTGTAAAGTACGCATTTAATATAAACATATATGGGTGTGTTTATATTAGAGTAGGCGTAGGTTTACGGAAAAGAAAGATGTGTACTTCTGGTTATGCGATGATTGAGTTGTGAATCACGTAATTAGTATAAACATATATGGGTGTGTTTATACTAATATGAGCGTGGATTTACCGGAATTGTTTTATGGTGAAATTAATGAAAAGGAAATATATTTTTAGCCGGCCATGAATGGTTAGCGACTCTGGCTTGAGTATATAATCAAAACTCTGGCTTGAGTATATAAGCAAAACTCTGGCTTGAGTATATAAGCAAAACTCTGGCTTGAGTATATAAGCACGTTTTATTTAAAATGGAAATGAGAATCTGCTTTTAGCTAACCCCGAGGGGTGTAGCGACTTTGGCTCAAGTTATGTAGCAAAGTAAAATGAATTTCAAAAATGGTTTACTAACCCAATTTCTAATGTGGATTATCTTATGATGGTGTTTATTTGAATTAACGACTTACTCATTTGTATGTTTTGTACTTGTCATCAATAATCTCATTGCAGATAAACAGGTGACATGAGAGGAACTCATTTTTGTGGAGTCTTAGGGAGCTTTACATTTTGGATTCATTCACATGCATTATTTTGCACATGAGTGCATAGTTGATATTTTGAAATATGATGTAACTAACGATATAGATATAATTGTAAACTTGAGATTGTAACTCTGGATATGTGTATCTATGGGCATTTTGGAAATCCATAGATAATTATATGCGGTGGTTACAGGGATTAATTAATGTGAATTATGTTTTTCTGTCGAACGACTTTGTATGTTAATATTGAGATAGATTGCGAAGAGTAAAATAAGAGTTAAATTAATGATGTTCGATTAGTAATGTGAGTTAAGAAAGATTGCATCTAATTGAACTATTCATCAATGATCAGAAGTTCTTTTATTTATTGTAGGTACTATTCATCAATAATCAGAAGTTCTTTTAATTTGAACTCTTCATCACTCCTTTATTTAAAAAAGATAAAAATGTATGCACTAATGAGTTGTATATATTATCATTGTATTATAAATCATTTATATTTAATTATCAATGACTCTTCCAAAAAATAATACAATTGAATGTTAGATGATTTATTCACTATGTATAAATCTTTACACTTACGATGTTTAGATATTACATTCTATTTATAAATCACTCTTTTATCTATTACACAAGAAAGTTTTTAGATTCATGTTTTTTTTTCTCAATATTTATCTGGGACAAGAAAAATTTACAACATTTCCAAACTTCGTTGTTTAAAAAACAAATTAGAAACGTATAAACAAAACACATCCTATTCCTATCATGTCGTGCAACATTTTTTCTTAATCTCCATAATATATACAAAAAAATATTTAATTAATGGATTTTTTCCAAGTTACAAATTTAAAACGTAAAAAAATAAGTCAATTACCTAAAATGATTTCAAATGGCAATCTTAATTTTAGAAATTATTTTCATTGAATATAATAACCTACCTTGTTGAGTTCAATTTTTTCTACAAAGCATGAACAAATTGTTTTTCAAAATTCATGAAAATATTTTTGACTCAATGAATAAATTGTTTTCCTTCTCTTCATTTGTATTAGGACACTGGTCCTGGAAAATATTGAAGTGATTTGTCAATGAAGTGCTTACTACTTTAGCATTGCTCATATCAAATTTGTCTAGGGTATTTTCAACATACTTTTGTTGGGAGAGCCATAGTTTTCTAACTACCATGTCCCTGTAAATATTTATCCAAAGAATCCTCCTAGCAGCCCCTAAATATTTCATGTCAAACTCTTTGCCTATCATGACTTTCAAATAATTGATTCACTCAAATAATTTGCAGCAATCAACATATCAGCAACATAAAGTAGCAAAACTTAAAGGAGACATCACCAAGACTTCTCACATAAACATATTAATCATATTCACGATGCTTATAACCAAGTTTCAACATATAAGTGTAAAACCACTTTCACCACTATCTGGGAGACTTCTTAAACCCATATAGAGACTTATTAAACTTGCAAACCAAGTGATCTTGTCCGGCTGTGTAACACCCTAACAATTAAGTCTTTAAAATTATAGTATCAGTCCTAGGATTCTCGCTTGAGCGAGAGATTCTCGCCTAGGCGAGGGAGGCTCACCTGGGAGAGTGAAATCCTAGGCTATACTGGAGGATTCTCGCCTGAGCGAGAGTTGTCTCGCCTGGGCGAGAAATGGCATGTTGGGACTGTGAGTCTGAAATTTTAAAAAGGCGGGATTTTCTCGCCTAAGCGTGTAAGGACCCAAATTCTACCCTTGAAATTTTTTCATTTATTTTAATCCTTTCTTACATACAGTCGTCACCTTTATTAAAAACTCTCAAGTATCTCTCTTTGAAAATACTCTTTACCCTATATTATCATACAAATTTATGTTGTGGAAAAACATAATTCATTCAGATAGCATTTACCATATACGACCAGTTATGGGTTTCCCAGAGTTATAAAGTATATAACTACAAATATCCGTATTAATCTAAACGGACTTACAGTCATTCCATAATGTTATCAAATTAACTACAACGTCAAGTAGCAAATAAAGACAAATAGGTTAATAAACACAAAAGCTTCCTAAGTGAGCTTCTTCTCAAAATCCTTCATTTACCTGCAATGGGATTATCATAAACAACACACAAAACAAAAGGGAGTAAGTCATTAGTTCAAAACTAACATCACATGATAATCCACATTCAAATACAATTAAGCATTGATATAAATCATAACCACAAATAAGTAAATGTAAACGTTCATATATACTTTCTTTCATTTCCACGTTATTCATATTCGTCCTATAGTATATATATCCCATAATATATATTCTATAGCACGCCTACTACGTTCCTGCGAAACCTCATACTTCTCATCATTCATATCCACCCTATAGAATATATATCTCATACTATATACTCTATAGCATGCTTACGACTTTCATTGTGACATTCTCAGTTCTCATCATTCATATTCACCTTATAGAATATATATCCCATACTATATATCCTATAACATGCATATGACTTTCATTGTTCACATCTTCCACTTTATCATCCATATTCACCCTATAGAATATATATCTCACACTATATATCCTATAGCATGCATATTCGTTTATCTCAAATCTTTTTGTCCCATTGCTTATTCTCGCCATCAGGCTTACTCTTTACCACATCTGGTCATTTACACTACTCTAATAATTCTCTACCACATCGGGTAGGTAATTTCTCAATGATCCACTACCACTTCGGGTAGGCAATTTCCCTTAATGATACACTACCACTTTGGGTAGGTCATATACAATACCACATAGGGCAAGTCATACACAATACCACATAGGGCAAGTCATACACAATACCACATAGGGCAAGTCATACACAATACCACATAGGGCAAGTCATACACAATACCACATAGGGCAAGTCATACACAATACCACATAGGGCAAGTCATACACAATACCACATAGGGCAAGTCATACACAATAACACATAGGGCAAGTCAACGCCACGATGGCTAATCAATACCACATAGGGCAAGTCAACGCCACGAAGGCTATACAATACCACATAGGGCAAGTCAACGCCACGAAGGCTAATCAATACCACATAGGGCAAGTCAACGCCACGAAGGCTATACAATACCGCCAATACATTTACCTTTTCCATCGAATCATTAATTATGGAAACACGTCTCCCTTACCTTGGTGAGTGTGGGGGGTCGGTTCCGAGTAACTTTAAAAGTCTCCTCTGCGATTTCCTCCAACCTTAGGATCTTTCCTCATTTCCACCAATAACAACAATGTCAGTCATTTAATCAAAATAACACATAAACGACTCATATTTCATCGTCAAACATACAAGAGATTCACATATTTTCAAGGTTTCCAAAACTACTTCAATACGAGTTTCCAAACATCTAAAACATACATATTCATCTATTTCTCTCTTTACTCATATTCTCATTTTGGGGTTTTTGGGGTTTTTCATTAATAACCCACAAAACCTTTCCATTCATCAAATATCAACTCTAACCCAAGAGTTTACAAGAGAAAAACAACATAAAACGAACCATAACTCTAAAGAATGAGTTTCCATGGTTTCTCATGTTTTGAAAATAGATCCAACATACCCAAAACAAGTTAGAGAGGAAGAAGAAGAGTTAGAAGCAAGAGGTTTACCTCTTCTCAAGCTCTAAGATGAGTCCTAAGGCTCCTTGCTCTTGAAAAGCTCTCTTCTCTTCAAAGTTCTAACCCTAAAATGTGTTTGGGGTTCTATTTTAAAGAGCAGTCGTCGTAAGTGTAATCGATTACCATATGGTGTAATCGATTACATCAGTTAAAAATTTAAAATACAAACTCAACGACTTGATGTAATCGATTACCAACATGTTGTAATCGATTACAATGTGAAAAATGCACATATCCGATGCTTTTAATATGTTGTAATCGATTACGAGTATAGTGTAATCGATTACATAATGTAAAATACACAGGTCTGATTAGTTTATCAGCATGTAATCGATTACCAGGATTGTGTAATCGATTACACTATTTTTTTTTATGAGCCATTTCTCGCCCAGGTGATCCTTTCTCGTTCAGGTCGACCGTGTTAGACTCGATTAAACCGGGAAATGAACCAGACATTTCACTTAAAATTAGAAAAATGGAATACTACTCTACTATTTTGATTTATTTAAGTCCAAAAAATGGAGATATGATACTTCAATATTATTATACATAATTACTAATTATATAATATTTTATAATTATATATTCATAAATAATTATTAATTATATATGAAATCATCTGGTCCGACCAGACAGTTTAAGTGTATAAGTCGGTTATACTTAATATGAGACTTCTTCCAGTTTGATATCCGATTTGAATTTCACAACATTGCTTAAACCTCGTGAAATTCATAAGATAAAAACTTTTTATATATGATGTAACACCCCAAATTTTAATCTTTAAAAATATAGTATCAGTCCTGGAAGCCTCGCTTGATCGAGAGATTCTCGCCTGAGCGAAAAAGGATCACCTAGGAGGGTGAAATCCTGGACTATACTGGAGGATTCTCGCCTGGGCGAGAAATGGCAATTTTGGGCTGTTGACACAGTGTAATCGATTACACACTGCTAGTAATCGATTACATGCTGATAAACTAATCAGACCTGTGCATCTGACACAGTGTAATCGATTACAAACTCCTGGTAATCGATTACACACTCCTGGTAATCGATTACACACTCCTGGTAATCGATTACACGATGAACAAAAGCATCAGATATGTACATCTGACACAATGTAATCGATTACACCATGTTGGTAATCGATTACATAGTGTTAATGTAATCGATTACACACTTCTGGTAATCGATTACATCGTATTAATGTAATCGATTACACCATGTTGGTAATCGATTACATAGCGACGATGCCTCTATAATTTACACAGTGTAATCGATTATACTATACTTGTAATCGATTACACTTATCGCAATGTCTATAAAATAGAAACCCAAAACACATTTTAAGGTTAGAACTTCGAAGAGAAGAGAGAGAGGAGAGATTTTCAAGAGCAAGGAGCCTTAGGACTCATCTTGGAGCTTGAGAAGAGGTAAACATCTTCTTACTAACTCTTCTTCTTCCTCTCTAACTTGTTTTGGGTATGTTGGATTTATTTTCAAAACATGAGAAACCATGGAAACTCATTCTTTAGAGTTATGGTTCGTTTTATGTTGTTTTTATCTTGTAAACTCTTGGTTTAGAGATAGTATCTCAAGAATGGAAAGGGTTGTGGGTTGATTCATGAAAACCCCAAAAACCCCAAAAGTGAAAATGTGGTAAAAGGAGAGAATGAGTAAAATGTTAGAGGTAGAAGATGAGTTTACCCCCAAATATTGAAATATGAGATGTTATGCATGTTTTAGATGGTTGAATATTGATGATGAATATTTTGTATGATTAAATGATGTCATATAAGTTGTTTCTGTGATATTTGGAATAAATGACTAACATTGTGTTATGTGGTGGGATGAAGAGAGATCCTAAGGTTGGAGGCGGTGTCGGTGGAACTCGAGAAGTTGCCAAGAACCAAACCCAACACTCATCGAGGTAAGGATAAGTCTTTAATGTTGCATTTGAAATAGAAAATGTGTATTTTCTGGTTATGCAAAGACTAAGTTGTAAATTACGCATTTAGTATGAACATATATGGGTGTGTTTATACTAAAGTAGGCGTAGATTTACGGAAAAGGAAAATGTGGGTATTTTCTGGTTATGAAATGATCGAGTTGTGAATTACGCATTTAGTATGAACATATATGGTGTGTTTATACTAAAGTAGGCGTAGATTTACGGAAAAGGAAAATGTGGGTATTTTCTGGTTATGAAATGATCGAGTTGTGAATTACACATTTAGTATGAACATATATGGGTGTGTTTATACTAAAGTAGGCGTAGATTTATGGAAAAGGAAAATGTGGGTATTTTCTGGTTATGAAATGATCGAGTTGTGAATTACGCATTTTGTATGAACATATATGGATGTGTTTATACTAAAGTAGGCGTAGATTTATGGAAGATGGAAAAGGTGTGTGTTTCCTGGCCATGCAATAATTATATTGTAAATCACGTATTAGTATAAACAGATATGGAGTGTTTATACTAAAGATGACGTGGATTTACGGGAAATGATTGATGGCAAATCGATGGAAGGAAAAATATATTTTTAGCCGACCAGAAATGGTTAGCGACTTCGGCCCGAGTTTATGAGGCAACACTTCGGCCCGAGTTTATGAGGCAATACTTTGGCCCGAGTTTATGAGGCAACACTTCGGCCCGAGTTTATGAGGCAACACTTCGGCCCGAGTTTATGAGGCAACACTTCTGCTCGAGTTTATGTAGCAACACTTCGGCCCGAGTTTACGCGGCATGTTTTCTTTATAAAAGAGATGAGAATTTGTTTTTTAGCTAACCCTAAGGGGTGTAGCGACTTCGGCTCGAATTTATGTAGCAACACTTCGGCCCGAGTTTATGTAGCAACACTTCTGCCCGAGTTTACGCGGCATGTTTTCTTTATAAAAGAGATGAGAAATTGTTTTTAGCTAACCCTAAGGGGTGTAGCGACTTCGGCTCGAGTTTATGTAGCAACACTTCGGCCCGAGTTTATGAGGCGTGTTTTATTGGTAAAAAGGATGAGAATCTGCTTTTAGCTAACCCTGAGGGGTGTAGTGACTTTGGCTCAAGTTATGCAGCAAGACAAAATGAATTTCGAAAATGGTTTACTAACCCTTTTTCTAATGTGGATTATCTTATAATGACGTTTATTGAATTAACGACTTACTCCTTTGTGTGTTTTGTACTTTTGTCATTGATAATCCCATTGCAGGTAAATAGACGAATGGAGTATGCTAGTTCGGGAGCTTTAGACGTTGGATTCACTATTTGCGTTTTTGTACTTTAAATGACTACTTGTGGATTTGAATGATTGTAACCATGGCTGACATTTATTTGGGTATTGGTAACCATGGGTATTGTTATATTTGGAGTATTATAACTTTTGGGCTCTTAGTACCCAATGGAAATAATAATGAATGAATTATGTTTTTCCACAATTTAAATTATATGATAATATAATAGGTGTAAAGAGTATTTTTAAGGAATGATTCATAAAGGTTTTAAGTAAGATGATGAATGTATGTAAGAGGGAATTAAAATGAATGAAAAATATTTCAAGGGTCATTCGGGTCGTTACAACATGGTATCAGAGCATAGTTAGTCTTGCGGCCTAGGGTATGGCCTTACTTGCTTCTTTGTAACTTATAATTGATGAGACTATGTGGTTTAAGTGAACTGTTGTGTGGTTATGTGCTGATTTGGCTGGTTTGAAAATTATCTTACTGACTAATACATGAGTACAGGTACGCATGGCTGAAAGAGGAGGAGGAACGAACCAGAATGTTCCCAATGATCTCTTGGCACAGATGTTAGGGGTGCTTCAGGGCATGAATGAGAATCTACGAAATTTGAATCGGAGCGTGGCGCCAGGTCCAGGCTCTCTGTCCCAAAGCGAATTCACTCTGAATGCTGCTGTTGGGTGGGTCCCAGAGATGGGATGTACTAACACGAAGGCGAATGGAATGGCGACCTCCAAATCCAATTCCCCAAGAGCGTCGGGCCTCAAAGAAACTTTGTGCACGAAAGGGGCAAGGGCAAGATGTTTCCCGAAGAGCAAGAGCTTTGCCTCTCACCTGCTGGCACTCGGAGGTACGCATCGCATGGGCCGAGGACCCATGCAAATGCTGGAGGGTCACGGTTAAACTCTCCACCTTGGTGCAGCAAGTGCAACCGGAAACATGACGGAGGATTGTGTCCTGGAACGACGAAACACTGTCTTCATTGCAAAGAGATCGGACATATAAAGAGGTACTGTCCTATGTCACGGCAGAGTATGAATGCTATTGAGACTGGACGACCTCAATCTATCGGCAAGGTGGTTACCATGTGTGGTTCAGATGCATCGGAAGCGGATGGTCTGACCCGATGTGGGAAGTATGAGGAGAAGGTGAATGAAAGCCAACGATCATATGCTCTAACTGGATATCGTGACAGGAATTTCCAAGGGTCGAGACCACCTACCTTTCCTACCGGAGAGGTTTCTACTCCTTGGTGCAACAAGTGTAGCAGACTCCATCAGGGAAGCACATGCCCGAGGTCGGATAATAAATGTTTCTACTGCAAGGAATTGGGACACATCAAAAGGTATTGTCCCAAGCTGGATCGAAGACCTAATGTCACTCCTGCCGAGGAGGCAAGAGACCACGGTCAGATGGTTACCCCGAGTGGCGCAGGGACATCAGGTGTTGATGATCCGGCGAGAGGTAAACGCATGGTGACAGGTATTCCTTGTTTAGTGTTGTTGATTAGGGAGCGACACACTCCCTTATATATGATAAATGTGAAAACCGGCTGAAATTGTAAACTGAGTCATTACTTCCGACTTGGTCGCGTCGACCCCAATCTTTGTGCTGGTGGTGGTGTCGACGTTTATGTTCTAGTGTTCGATTGTGGTAAATGGTGTGATATTTACCGTAGAATTCAGTATGCTTGTCGTTATCCCAGTTAGATATAATTTTGGGGATGGACTAATTGTCAGCAAATCATGTTGTGATTGAATAGTGCTGACAAGGTTGTGGCGGTTAGGGATCTGTGCGAGATCTCTGACCAGGCTAGTTGTTTAGTGCCAGTGTCGGCTAAGAGAGTCAGGGCCCTCCTTCGAAAAGGGATCGGTATTCATTCAGTAAATGTCACAAGAGGGTATTTAAGAACTCGTTAGTATTTCGAGATGTTAAGATTTGAAAGAACTATTTATTTTGTCTTGGAAAGTGGACTTTCGTCTATGAATGATTGACTTTTATAATAAGTATACTGACAAGAAAAATGTTTAAGTCGGGGATACTTGTTTTCTCTTATGAGTTGTTAAAGGTTAATTCCCTTTGTTGGCCTTAGTGTGTATGCGCACGCTAAGAGGTGAAACTCATATTTCGAAAATGAAATAGAGGTTGGATAAATTACCTAAAGGTCCTTGCGACTAATGTGTTTACATGGATGTTGACTAATCAGATGTATTATCATTTTGAGGTGACCTATGGTTGGTACCCCAAAATCGATTAAGTAAGAAAAAGTTATTTTTGATTCTTGTGTATGAAGCTTCTGGTCTATGAAATTTATTTTTTTGTTAAAGATGAGTACCCGCCGTAACAAATGTATATTGGTAATGAACACCAAGCTATGTGCGGGGATGTTGAACCTCAAAAAAACTTATTTTGGATCGGGAGTGTCTCAGTGTACGGTTGGGGTAAATGGTAGAACCTTTACTATAGTGTTGATATGCGCGATGATGTCCCAGTTGGATTTAATCCTGGAAATGGACTAGCGATCAGCAAATTGTGTTATGTTTAACTGTGTGTACTTGTTGAGGTGAAGAATTAGGATCTAGTTGCATTGATATGTATATGGGTGCAAAAGGGTAAGACTTATAATGATAGTCGAGAAAAGAGGCTAGTTAAGTTACTTACCCCGCCAATGTGATGAATGCAATGGAATAGACGTGAAACTTTTGGTCTCGAATGACCGGTTCTTTTGCGGTAGGACATTGGCAACGCATGAAATAGTGGTGGTGATCCGAAATTGTCTGCGTTGAATGTGTACCGGCAAAAGTTGTTGTTGTTTCGTGAACGTCAGTAATTGCGGTGTATGGGTGTGGTGTAACCATAGGAGAGAAGAAGTTTTGGGTTGTGTCGAAATGAGCGTGCGAACCTTGTTTCACGACGTGGTTGCCATGAGTCGTGAATTCAAACCGCTTTCGAAAATCATTTTTGGGAAAACTTAGCTTGTGGCTAAATAATGATTTAGTGTCATATTGGAGAAAATCAGTTTTGGGTGAAACATAGCATGTGGCTAAATAATGTTTTGGGTGAAACATAGCATGAGTATGAGGTTATTAAAAGTTTAGTGATATAAGACGCTCATGTATTTCTGGACATAATGCGAGTGAGATAATAAGTTTATATTTACTAACGGTATTGGGGTGACCAAACCGAACGCAAGTTGTAGGTTTGAGTGTTGGTCGACTTGTGCTTGACGATTGGTAACAGAATACCTAGTTTTGGTGTGAATCAATGGTTTTATGGTTTCAGTGGAGGCTAGAAATCGGTAATTTCTTTAGACGATAAGATCTGATGGTAGAAATATTTTATGTAATTAGACAATTACTGGATAGTTTGATTGTGTACAATGGATGAGACACTAAGAATTCTATTGTGTAAGTATTTTGTGGATCTAGTAAAATGAAATTGTGCTAGAGTCTCGAGTGGAGATGAAACTAGCTAGTGTATGATGGATGTTAAAAGATGCATTTAGATAGATATGGGATCAGGAGTTCCCCATTCGCTGAAGTTCGAGAGTGTTGTCGGGATTCTTAACGTATGTTAGGATTGATAGATGGATAGGTGCTAGAGATCTACGGTTCTTGATGGATATAAGAAAAATCTTTAGTCTGAATTATGGATTAGTTCCCATGGCACTCGAGTTATTAATGGCTGAGATCTTAACATTTGGACATTGAGGAGTTAGTTCATGAATTGGTTTGGTGATATCATGGTTTAGTGGTGTATGCCCTTAGTGACTGATTAAGTAATCTTAATGGATAAGAGAATCGAATTGTGATTTTGGTTGAATATTCTTGTGCCTAAGGTCTAGGTGATGATTTTATTTTCCGAGGTATGTATAATTTTCGAGGACGAAAATTCTTATAAGAGGGGGAGGAATGTAACACCCCATGTAACACCCCAAATTTTAATCTTTAAAAATATAGTATCAGTCCTGGAAGCCTCGCCTGATCGAGAGATTCTCGCCTGAGCGAAAAAGGATCAGCTAGGAGGGTGAAATCCTGAACTATACTGGAGGATTCTCGCCTGGGCGAGAAATGGCAATTTTGGGCTTTTGACACAGTGTAATCGATTATACTCTGCTGGTAATCGATTACACACTGCTGGTAATCGATTACACTCTGCTGGTAATCGATTACATCGTATTAAAAGCATCAGATATGTGCATCTAACATAGTGTAATCGATTACACATTGCTGGTAATCGATTACACATTTCTGGTAATCGATTACACATTTCTGGTAATCGATTACACATTTCTGGTAATCGATTACACATTGATGGTAATCGATTACATCGTATTAAAAGCATCAGATATGTGCATCTGACACAGTGTAATCGATTACACACTCCTGGTAATCGATTACATCGTATTAAAAGCATCAGATATGCGCATTTTTCACGTTGTAATCGATTACACAATGTTGGTAATCGATTACAACCCGACGACACCTCTTTAAAACAGAAACCCAAACACATTTTTAGGTTAGAAATTTGAAGAGAAGAGAGAGAGGAGAGCTTTTCAAGAGCAAGGAGCCTTAGGACTCATCTTGGAGCTTGAGAAGAGGTAAACCTCTTGTTACTAACTCTTCTTCTTCCTCTCTAACTTGTTTTGGGTATGTTGGATTTATTTTCAAAACATGAGAAACCATGGAAACTCATTCTTTAGAGTTATGGTTCGTTTTATGTTGTTTTTATCTTGTAAACTCTTGGTTTAGAGATAGTATCTCAAGAATGGAAAGGGTTATGGGTTGATTCATGAAAACCCCAAAAACCCCAAAAGTGAAAATGTGGTAAAAGGAGAGAATGAGTAAAATGTTAGAGGTAGAAGATGAGTTTACCCCCAAATATTGAAATATGATATGTTATGCATGTTTTAGATGGTTGAATATTGATAATGAATATTTTGTATGATTAAATGATACAATATAAGTTGTTTATGTGATATTTGGAATAAATGACTAACATTGTGTTATGTGGTGGGATGAGGAAAGATCCTAAGGTTGGAGGTGGTGTCGGTAGAACTCGAGAAGTTGCCAAGAACCGAACCCAACACTCATCAAGGTAAGGATAAGTCTTTAATGTTGCATTTGAAATAGAAAATGTGTATTTTCTGGTTATGCAAAGACTAAGTTGTAAATTACGCATTTAGTATGAACATATATGGGTGTGTTTATACTAAAGTAGGCGTAGATTTCCGGAAAAGGAAAATGTGAGTATTTTCTGGTTATGAAATAATCGAGTTGTGAATTACGCATTTAGTATGAACATATATGGGTGTGTTTATACTAAAGTAGGCGTAGATTTACGGAAAAGGAAAATGTGGGTATTTTCTGGTTATGAAATGATCGAGTTGTGAATTACGCATTTAGTATGAACATATATGGATGTGTTTATACTAAAGTATGCGTAGATTTACGGAAGATGGAAAAGGTGTGTGTTTCCTGGCCATGCAATAATTATATTGTAAATCACGTATTAGTATAAACAGATATGGAGTGTTTATACTAAAGATGACGTGGATTTACGGGAAATGATTGATGGCAAATCGATGGAAGGAAAAATATATTTTTAGCCGACCAGAAATGGTTAGCGACTTCGGCCCGAGTTTATGAGGCAACACTTCGGCCCGAGTTTATGAGGCAACACTTCGGCCCGAGTTTATGAGGCAACACTTCGGCCCGAGTTTATGAGGCAACACTTCGGCCCGAGTTTATGAAGCAACACTTCGGCTCGAGTTTATGTAGCAACACTTCGGCCCGAGTTTACGCGGCATGTTTTCTTTATAAAAGAGATGAGAAGTTGTTTTTAGCTAACCCTAAGGGGTGTAGCGACTTCGGCTCGAGTTTATGTAGCAACACTTCCGCCCGAGTTTACGCGGCATGTTTTCTTTATAAAAGAGATGAGAATTTGTTTTTAGCTAACCCTAAGGGGTGTAGCGACTTCGGCTCGAGTTTATGTAGCAACACTTCGGCCCGAGTTTACGCGGCATGTTTTCTTTATAAAAGAGATGAGAATTTGTTTTTAGCTAACCCTAAGGGGTGTAGCGACTTCGGCTCGAGTTTATGTAGCAACACTTCGGCCCGAGTTTATGAGGCGTGTTTTATTGGTAAAAAGGATGAGAATCTGCTTTTAGCTAACCCTGAGGGGTGTAGTGACTTTGGCTCAAGTTATGCAGCAAGACAAAATGAATTTCGAAATTGGTTTACTAACCCTTTTTCTAATGTGTATTATCTTATAATGACGTTTATTGAATTAACGACTTACTCCTTTGTGTGTTTTGTACTTTTGTCATTGATAATCCCATTGCAGGTAAATAGACGAATGGAGTATGCTAGTTCGGGAGCTTTAGGAGCTTTAGACATTGGATTCACTATTTGCGTTTTTGTACTTTAAATGACTACTTGTGGATTTGAATGATTGTAACCATGACTGACATTTATTTGGGTATTCGTAACCAGGGGTATTGTTATATTTGGAGTATTATAACTTTTGGGCTCTTAGTACCCAATGAGAATAATAATGAATGAATTATGTTTTTCCGCAATTTAAATTATATGATAATATAATATGTGTAAAGAGTATTTTTAAGGAATGATTCCTGAAGGTTTTAAGTAAGATGATGAATGTATGTAAGAGGGAATTAAAATGAATAAAAAAAATTTCAAGGGTAGAAATCGGGTCGTTACAACATGGTATCAGAGCATAGTTAGTCCTGCGGCCTAGGGTATGGCCTTACTTGCTTCTTTGTATCTTGTAATTGATGGGACTATGTGGTTTAAGTGAACTGTTGTGTGGTTATGTGCTGATTTGTCTGGTTTGATAGTTAACTTACTGACTAGTACATGAGTACAGGTACGCATGGCTGAAAGAGGAAGAGAAACGAGCCAAGATACTTCCGATGATCTCTTGGCATAGATGTTAGAGGTGCTTCAGGGCATGAATGAAAACTTACGAAATTTGAATCGGAGCGTAGTTCCAACTCCAGGCTCTCTGTCCCAAAGCGGATTCGCTCCGAATGCTGCTGTTGAGTGGGCCCTAGGGATGGGGTGTACTAACATGAAGGCGGATGGAGTGGCGACCTCCAAATCCAATTTCCCCAAGAGCATCGGGCCTCATAGGAACTTTGTGCACGGAAGGGGCAAGGGCAAGATGTTTTCCGAAGAGCAAGAGCTTTGTCTCTCACCTGCTGGCACTCGGAGGTACACATCGCATGGGCCGAGGACCCATGCAAATGCTGGGGGATCACGGCTAAACTCCCCATCCTGGTGCAACAAGTGTAATCGAAAACATGATGGAGGATCGTGTTTTGGAACGACAAATCGCTGTTCTCGTTGCAAGGAGACCGGACATGTCAAGAGGTATTGTCCTATGTCACGGCAGAGTATGAATGCCATGGAGACTGGACGACCTCAATCTATCGGCAGAATGGTTACCATGTATATGGTGCAGGGACATCAGGTGTCGATGATCCGGCGATAGGTAAATTGCATGGTGACAGGTATTCCTTGTTTAGTGTTGTTGAATTCGGGAGCGACACACTCCCTGATATATGTGTTAAATGTAAAAAACTGGCTGAGATTGCAAACTGAGTCAGTACTTCCGAATTGGTCGTGACCACCCAATCTATGTGCTGGTGGTGGTGTCGACGTTTATGTTCTAGTGTCCGATTGTGGTAAATGGTGTGATATTTACCGTAGATTCAGTCTGCTTGTCGTTATCCCAGTTAGATATAATTTTGGGGATGGACTAATTGTCAGCAAATCATGTTGTGATTGAATAGTGCTGACAAGGTTGTGGCGGTTAGGGATCTGTGTGAGATCTCTGACCAGGCTAGTGGTTTGGTGCCAGTGTCGGCTAAGAGAGTCAGGACCCTCCTTCGAAAAAGGGATCGGTATTCATTCAGTAAATGTCACAAGAGGGTATTTAAGAACTCGTTAGTATTTCGAGATGTTAAGATTTGAAAGAACTATTTATTTTGTCTTGGAAAGTGGACTTTCGTCTATGAATGATTGACTTTTATAATAAGTATACTGACAAGAAAAATGTTTAAGTCGGGGATACTTGTTTTCTCTTATGAGTTGTTAAAGGTTAATTCCCTTTGTTGGCCTTAGTGTGTATGCGCACGCTAAGAGGTGAAACTCATATTTCGAAAATGAAATAGAGGTTGGATAAATTACCTAAAGGTCCTTGCGACTAATGTGTTGACATGGATGTTGACTAATCAGATGTGTTATCATTTTGAGGTGACCTATGGTTGGTACCCCAAAATCGATTAAGTATGAAAAAGTTATTTTTGATTCTTGTGTATGAAGCTTCTGGTCTATGAAATTTATTTTTTTGTTAAAGATGAGTACCCGCCGTAACAAATGTATATTGGTATTAAACACCAAGCTATGTGCGGGGATGTTGAACCTCAAAAAAAAAAACTTATTTTGGATCGGGAGTGTCTCAGTGTATGGTTGGGGTAAATGGTAGAACCTTTACTATAGTGTTGATATGCGCGATGATGTCCCAGTTGGATTTAATCCTAGAAATGGACTAGCGATCAGCAAATTGTGTTATGTTTAACTGTATGTACTTGTTGAGGTGAAGAATTAAGATCTAGTTGCATTGATATGTGTATGGGTGCAAAAGGGTAAGACTTATAATGATAGTCGAGAAAAGAGGCTAGTTAAGTTACTTATCCCGCCAATGTGATGAATGCAATGGAATAGACGTGAAACTTTTGGTCTCGAATGACCGGTTCTTTTGCGGTAGGACATTGGCAACGCATGAAATAGTGGTGGTGATCCGAAATTGTCTGCGTTGAATGTGTACCGGCAAAAGTTGATGTTGTTTCGTGAACGTCAGTAATTGCGGTGTATGGGTGTGGTGTAACCATAGGAGAGAAGAAGTTTTGGGTTGTGTCGAAATGAGCGTGCGAACCTTGTTTCACGACGTGGTTGCCATGAGTCGTGGATTCAAACCGCTTTCGAAAATCATTTTTGGGAAAACTTAGCTTGTGCCTAAGTAATGATTTAGTATCATGTTGGAGAATTCCGAAATTTTAGCAACCATATCGGAATAAGTATGAGGTTGTTAAAAGTTTAGTGATATAAGACGCCCATGTATTTCTGGACATAATGCGAGTGGGTTAATAAGTTTATATTTACTAACGTAATTGGGGTGACCAAACCAAACGCAAGTTGTAGGTTTGAGTGTTGGTCGACTTGTGCTTGCCAATTAGTAATAGAATACCTAGTTTTAGTGTGAATCAATGGTTTTATGGTTTCAGTGGAGGCTAGAAATCGGTAATTTCTTTAGACGGTAAGATTTGATGGTAGAAATATTTTATGTAATTAGACAATTACTGGATAGTTTGATTGTGTACAATGGATGAGACCCTAAGAATTCTATTGTGTAAGTATTTTGTGGATCTAGTAAAATGAAATTGTGCTAGAGTCTCGAGTGGAGATGAGACTAGCTAGTGTATGATGGATGTTAAAAGATGCATTTAGATAGATATGGGATCAGGAGTTCCCCATTCGCTGATGTTCGAGAGTGTTATCGGGATTCTTAACGTATGTTAGGATTGATAGATGGATAGGTGTTAGAGATCTATGGTTCTTGATGGATATAAGAAAAAATATTTAGTCTGAATTATGGATTAGTTCCCATGGCACTCGAGTTATTAAAGGCTGGGATCTTAACATTTGGTAATTAAGGAGTTAGTTCATGAATTGGTTTGGTGATATCATGATTTAGTGGTGTATGCCCTTAGTGACTGATTAAGTAATCTTAATGGATTAGAGAATCGAATTGTGATTTTGGATGAATATTCTTGTGCCTAAGGTCTAGGTGATGATTTTATTTTTCGAGGTATGTTTAATTTTCGGGGACGAAAATTCTTATAAGAGGGGGAGGATTGTAACACCCCAAATTTTAATCTTTAAAAATATAGTATCAGTCCTGGAAGCCTCGCTTGATAGAGAGATTCTCGCCTGAGCGAAAAAGGATCAGTTGGGAGGGTGAAATCCTGAACTATACTGGAGGATTCTCGCCTGGGCGAGAAATTGCAATTTTGGGCTTTTGACACAGTGTAATCGATTACACTCTGCTGGTAATCGATTACACACTGCTGGTAATCGATTACACTCTGCTGGTAATCGATTACATCGTATTAAAAGCATCAGATATGTGCATCTGACACAGTGTAATCGATTACACATTGATGGTAATCGATTACACATTGCTGGTAATCGATTACACATTTCTGGTAATCGATTACACATTTCTGGTAATCGATTACACATTTCTGGTAATCGATTACACATTTCTGGTAATCGATTACACATTGCTGGTAATCGATTACATCGTATTAAAAGCATCAGATATGTGCATCTGACATAGTGTAATCGATTACACACTCCTGGTAATCGATTACATCGTATTAAAAGCATCAGATATGCGCATTTTTCACGTTGTAATCGATTACACAATGTTGGTAATCGATTACAACCCGACGACACCTCTTTAAAACAGAAACCCAAACACATTTTTAGGTTAGAACTTCGTAGAGAAGAGAGAGAGGAGGGCTTTTCAAGAGCAAGGAGCCTTAGGACTCATCTTGGAGCTTGAGAAGAGGTAAACCTCTTGTTACTAACTCTTCTTCTTCCTCTCTAACTTTTTTTGGGTATGTTGGATTTATTTTCAAAACATGAGAAACCATGGAAACTCATTCTTTAGAGTTATGGTTCGTTTTATGTTGTTTTTATCTTGTAAACTCTTGGTTTAGAGATAGTATCTCAAGAATGGTAAGGGTTGTGGGTTGACTCATGAAAATCCCAAAAACCCCAAAAGTGAAAATGTGGTAAAAGGAGAGAATGAGTAAAATGTTAGAGGTAGAAGATGAGTTTACCCCCAAATATTGAAATATGAGATGTTATGCATGTTTTAGATGGTTGAATATTGATGATGAATATTTTGTATGATTAAATGATGCCATATAAGTTGTTTATGTGATATTTGGAATAAATGACTAACATTGTGTTATGTGGTGGGATGACGAGAGATCCTAAGGTTGGAGGCGGTGTCGGTGGAACTCGAGAAGTTGCCAAGAACCAAACCCAACACTCATCGAGGTAAGGATAAGTCTTTAATGTTGCATTTGAAATAGAAAATGTGTATTTTCTGGTTATGCAAAGACTAAGTTGTAAATTACGCATTTAGTATGAACATATATGGGTGTGTTTATACTAAAGTAGGCGTAGATTTACGGAAAAGGAAAATGTGGGTATTTTCTGGTTATGAAATGATCGAGTTGTGAATTACGCATTTAGTATGAACATATATGGTGTGTTTATACTAAAGTAGGCGTAGATTTACGGAAAAGGAAAATGTGGGTATTTTCTGGTTATGAAATGATCGAGTTGTGAATTACGCATTTAGTATGAACATATATGGGTGTGTTTATACTAAAGTAGGCGTAGATTTACGGAAAAGGAAAGTGTGGGTATTTTCTGGTTATGAAAAGATCGAGTTGTGAATTACGCATTTAGTATGAAAATATATGGATGTGTTTATACTAAAGTAGGCGTAGATTTACGGAAGATGGAAAAGGTGTGTGTTTCCTGGCCATGCAATAATTATATTGTAAATCACGTATTAGTATAAACAGATATGGAGTGTTTATACTAAAGATGACGTGGATTTACGGGAAATGATTGATGGCAAATCGATGGAAGGAAAAATATATTTTTAGCCGACCAGAAATGGTTAGCGACTTCGGCCCGAGTTTATGAGGCAACACTTCGGCCCGAGTTTATGAGGCAACACTTCGGCCCGACTTTATGAGGCAACACTTCGGCCCGACTTTATGAGGCAACACTTCGGCCCGAGTTTATGAGGCAACACTTCGGCCCGAGTTTATGAGGCAACACTTCGGCCCGAGTTTATGAGGCAACACTTCGGCTCGAGTTTATGTAGCAACACTTCGGCCCGAGTTTACGCGGCATGTTTTCTTTATAAAAGAGATGATAATTTGTTTTTTAGCTAACCCTAAGGGGTGTAGCGACTTCGGCTCGAGTTTATGTAGCAACACTTCGGCCCGAGTTTACGCGGCATGTTTTCTTTATAAAAGAGATGAGAATTTGTTTTTAGCTAACCCTAAGGGGTGTAGCGACTTCGGCTCGAGTTTTTGTTGCAACACTTCGGCCCGAGTTTATGAGGCGTGTTTTATTGGTAAAAAGGATGAGAATCTGCTTTTAGTAACCCTGAGGGGTGTAGTGACTTTGGCTCAAGTTATGCAGCAAGACAAAATGAATTTCGAAATTGGTTTACTAACCATTTTTCTAATGTGGATTATCTTATAATGACGTTTATTGAATTAACGACTTACTCCTTTGTGTGTTTTGTACTTTTGTCATTGATAATCCCATTGCAGGTAAATAGACGAATGGAGTATGCTAGTTCGGGAGCTTTAGGAGCTTTAGACGTTGGATTCACTATTTGCGTTTTTGTACTTTAAATGACTACTTGTGGATTTGAATGATTGTAACCATGACTGACATTTATTTGGGTATTCGTAACCAGGGGTATTGTTATATTTGGAGTATTATAACTTTTGGGCTCTTAGTACCCAATGAGAATAATAATGAATGAATTATGTTTTTCCGCAATTTAAATTATATGATAATATAATATGTGTAAAGAGTATTTTTAAGGAATGATTCCTGAAGGTTTTAAGTAAGATGATGAATGTATGTAAGAGGGAATTAAAATGAATAAAAAAAAATTCAAGGGTAAAAATCGGGTCGTTACACCCCAAATTTTAATCTTTAAAAATATAGTATCAGTCCTGGAAGCCTCGCTTGATCGAGAGATTCTCGCCTGAGCGAAAAAGGATCACCTGGGAGGGTGAAATCCTGGACTATACTGGAGGATTCTCGCCGGGGCGAGAAATGGCAATTTTGGGCTGTTGACACAGTGTAATCGATTACACACTGCTGGTAATCGATTACATGCTGATAAACTAATCAGACTTGTGCATCTGACACAGTGTAATCGATTACACACTCCTGGTAATCGATTACACACTCCTGGTAATCGATTACACACTCCTGGTAATCGATTACACGATGATTAAAAGCATCAGATATGTACATCTTACACAATGTAATCGATTACACCATGTTGGTAATCGATTACATAGTGTTAATGTAATCGATTACACACTTCTGGTAATCGATTACATCGTATTAATGTAATCGATTACACCATGTTGGTAATCGATTACATAGCGACGATGCCTCTATAATTTACACAGTGTAATCGATTACACTATACTTGTAATCGATTACACTTATCGCAGTGTCTATAAAATAGAAACCCAAAACACATTTTAAGGTTAGAACTTCAAAGAGAAGAGAGAGAGGAGAGCTTTTCAAGAGCAAGGAGCCTTAGGACTCATCTTGGAGCTTGAGAAGAGGTAAAGCTCTTGTTACTAACTCTTCTTCTTCCTCTCTAACTTGTTTTGGGTATGTTGGATTTATTTTCAAAACATGAGAAACCATGGAAACTCATTCTTTAGAGTTATGGTTCGTTTTATGTTGTTTTTATCTTGTAAACTCTTGGTTTAGAGATAGTATCTCAAGAATGGTAAGGGTTGTGGGTTGACTCATGAAAATCCCAAAAACCCCAAAAGTGAAAATGTGGTAAAAGGAGAGAATGAGTAAAATGTTAGAGGTAGAAGATGAGTTTACCCCCAAATATTGAAATATGAGATGTTATGCATGTTTTAGATGGTTGAATATTGATGATGAATATTTTGTATGATTAAATGATGCCATATAAGTTGTTTATGTGATATTTGGAATAAATGACTAACATTGTGTTATGTGGTGGGATGAAGAGAGATCCTAAGGTTGGAGGCGGTGTCGGTGGAACTCGAGAAGTTGCCAAGAACCAAACCCAACACTCATCGAGGTAAGGATAAGTCTTTAATGTTGCATTTGAAATAGAAAATGTGTATTTTCTGGTTATGCAAAGACTAAGTTGTAAATTACGCATTTAGTATGAACATATATGGGTGTGTTTATACTAAAGTAGGCGTAGATTTACGGAAAAGGAAAATGTGGGTATTTTCTGGTTATGAAATGATCGAGTTGTGAATTACGCATTTAGTATGAACATATATGGTGTGTTTATACTAAAGTAGGCGTAGATTTACGGAAAAGGAAAATGTGGGTATTTTCTGGTTATGAAATGATCGAGTTGTGAATTACGCATTTAGTATGAACATATATGGGTGTGTTTATACTAAAGTAGGCGTAGATTTACGGAAAAGGAAAATGTGGGTATTTTCTGGTTATGAAAAGATCGAGTTGTGAATTACGCATTTAGTATGAAAATATATGGATGTGTTTATACTAAAGTAGGCGTAGATTTACGGAAGATGGAAAAGGTGTGTGTTTCCTGGCCATGCAATAATTATATTGTAAATCACGTATTAGTATAAACAGATATGGAGTGTTTATACTAAAGATGACGTGGATTTACGGGAAATGATTGATGGCAAATCGATGGAAGGAAAAATATATTTTTAGCCGACCAGAAATGGTTAGCGACTTCTGCCCGAGTTTATGAGGCAACACTTCGGCCCGAGTTTATGAGGCAACACTTCGGCCCGACTTTATGAGGCAACACTTCGGCCCGACTTTATGAGGCAACACTTCGGCCCGAGTTTATGAGGCAACACTTCGGCCCGAGTTTATGAGGCAACACTTCGGCCCGAGTTTATGAGGCAACACTTCGGCTCGAGTTTATGTAGCAACACTTCGGCCCGAGTTTACGCGGCATGTTTTCTTTATAAAAGAGATGAGAATTTGTTTTTTAGCTAACCCTAAGGGGTGTAGCGACTTCGGCTCGAGTTTATGTAGCAACACTTCGGCCCGAGTTTACGCGGCATGTTTTCTTTATAAAAGAGATGAGAATTTGTTTTTAGCTAACCCTAATGGGTGTAGCGACTTCGGCTCGAGTTTATGTAGCAACACTTCCGCCCGAGTTTACACGGCATGTTTTCTTTATAAAAGAGATGAGAATTTGTTTTTAGCTAACCCTAAGGGGTGTAGCGACTTCGGCTCGAGTTTATGTAGCAACACTTCGGCCCGAGTTTATGAGGCGTGTTTTATTGGTAAAAAGGATGAGAATCTGCTTTTAGCTAACCCTGAGGGGTGTAGTGACTTTGGCTCAAGTTATGCAGCAAGACAAAATGAATTTCGAAAATGGTTTACTAACCCTTTTTCTAATGTGGATTATCTTATAATGACGTTTATTGAATTAACGACTTACTCCTTTGTGTGTTTTGTACGTTTGTCATTGATAATCCCATTGTAGGTAAATAGACGAATGGAGTATGCTAGTTCAGGAGCTTTAGACGTTGGATTCACTATTTGCGTTTTTGTACTTTAAATGACTACTTGTGGATTTGAATGATTGTAACCATGGCTGACATTTATTTGGGTATTCGTAACCATGGGTATTGTTATATTTGGAGTATTATAAATTATATGATAATATAATAGGTGTAAAGAGTATTTTTAAGGAATGATTCATAAAGGTTTTAAGTAAGATGATGAATGTATGTAAGAGGGGATTAAAATGAATGAAAAAAATTTCAAGAGTAGAATTCGGGTCGTTACATATGAAATTGATTAATATTGGACAATCTCCTAGTTGATTATTCAGTTAAAATTATTAAAAAGTTAAAACAAATATTATGCTCTTACAAGGTTTTAAATGTAAAAATAGACATTTTATATATCAATTTGTTAATTTTCTTATGGTTTATCTATTCTGAAGTATATTTCATGACTTCAACTAATCTACATAATCTCACTCCTTTTTAATAATTCTAGTAAATCCAATCAAATAAAATGTTACCAAATTTGTTTTTTATTTTTTAGAATTTGATTTGTTAAAATAATTGGTTTAACATTATTGTATAGTCTGCATTATTTTATCATATATATTTTAAGATTCCCCAATTTTATCTTGTCATTTAAAATTTAAGAACAAAATCAGTCCAGAATTAAAAAAATCCAACTTATTAGGCAAAAAATAAAATATATATAATTTAATTGGAGAAGTGTCCGTGTAAAACATTTATTAAAATTATTATTAGTTAATCTTAAAAATGCATTGATGTTATTTCGAATAAAATCGAGAAATGATATTTTCATTTTCTGATTATCAGGATTGGAATGGTAAATATTTTTTCTTAAAATAGTTAAGTTTTAAATGTTAAGTATAATTTGTCCAATTTGAATGGAACAAAAATTCTTCAACTTTGAATTTTCCTTCTCTCTTTTAATTATATATATTAAACATTTGCTTTCTTTCATATATGATCATGGCTTATCTCATATTTTTCCGTTTAAGCTTTGTGTGTGTCCCCCTCTTCATTGTTCTTATAAGTTTCTCAATCATTGAAGTTATTAATGGTGGATTCAGTGTTAAATTGATGCGCAAGAATTCATCCAATGCTATAATATCTTGGATATCGTACAATCTCCAATACATTCCAATGATATTAACCATGTAATAGAGATGTCTTTTGGAACTCCACCAATAAAATACTATGGTATCATAGATACCGGAAGTGATCTTATTTGGACACAATGTGTACCGTGTACCTATTGCTTTCCATAGGAATATCCATATTTTGATCCTCAAAAATCTTCCACTTATACAAGTGTCTATTGTCAAGAAGATGAGTTCAATCAATTGGGTGGAAATTTTAAAAGATATTCTGGTCAGAATCAATGTAGTTACGCTTATCTCTATGGAGATAAATCTATAACAGAAGGTTTGTTGTGTTCTACTGAAATCATATTTAAACTATCTTTGAGTCTCATTTTCTTATTACCTTTAGATGGATATGTTTAAAAATACACAGATAGTTAATATTCATTTAAGTCCTTAAAAAATTTTGTGTGTACCAAAATGGTCGACAAAAAAATAAAAGTTCACACTAAAAATAAAAAATGGTCATAAGAAACATTAAAAAGGACCAATTGGACCCACATTTTATATTTTTTGATGCACACAGAAATTTTGAATGGCCAAAGTGAGTTTTTACTCATGCAAAAAGACACCAACATAAGTCTTTCCAGACTTAGATTCAAGTCTTATGTATGAAAAAAATATGTTCAAAAAATTATCTTGTCAACTCAAACAAAATTGCCTCTTCCACACTTGTGATTATATTAGAAAACATATATAAAAAGATACAACAAACATACCACTAAAATTACATTGAGAAAACAAATGGAACAACATTTGATCCCTATTTTGATGTAAATAAAATATTTTTCAGGTTTATTGGCATTGGAAACAATTACGTTGGACTCAAGCACAGGTGGAGTTATTCCTCTTCAATATATGATTCTTGGTTGTGGGCATCATAATGAGGGGATCTTCAATGATAAAACGATGGGTATAGTAGGTCTAGGAAGAGGGCCATTGTCTTTCATTTCTCAAATTGGTTCTTCATTTGGAGGTAGGAAATTTTCTCATTGCTTAGTCCCATACGACACTGACTTTCTTATACCTAGTATAATGTCTTTTGGTTCCGGAAGTGAAGTTGTTGGGGATGGTGTGGTTTCTACACCTTTGATTACAAAAGAATTTAAGTCATTCTATTATGTAACCTTACAAGGTATTAGTGTGGGAGATACCTATTTGTCCTTCGAAAGTTCTTCAAAGGGTAATATAATCATTGATGCAGGGACAACATTAACTCTTTTACCACAAAAATTTCATAATCAATTGGTTGATGAAGTGAAGAAGCAAGTTCCAATGGAGCCCATAATGGATGACCCTGAAATAGGTAATAGACTTTGCTACAAAAGACAAACTAATTTTCAAGAGCCAATAATTACAACTCATTTTGAAGGTGCAGATATACAATTAACACCAATTCAAACCTTCTATCAAGGAAAAGATGGTGTTTTTTGCCTTGGATTTAAAAGCATCGATAGTGATGTTGGATTTTATGGTGACCAAGCACAAATAGATTATTTGATTGGGTTTGATCTCGAAAGAGAAGTGGTCTCTTTCAAGGCAACAGATTGCACCAAATATCTGAGTTAAGTATAAAATCATTTATAATTTTTAATTGTATACATGATAAAGTGGTTATGGTTTTCCTAATTGATTCCCTTGTTAGACTTTTTTTGTTACTATTTCATTCCAATAATAGGTCAACCACTTTTATTTTTCTTCAAGTATATTTTTGTTGTAGGTACTATTCCTCGAGAAGTTCTTCTAATTTGAACTCTTGATCACTCCTTTATTCATAAGAGTACATTGTATTATACATCATTACTTTTTAATCATTATTAACTCTTCAAAATAATACAATTGAATTTTGGATGATATAGTGACTATTCATAAATCAATATACTCATAGTAAATAGATATCACACTTCATTTATTAATCACTCTTTTATCTATTAACAATATAATTTTTAGATCCATATTTTTTCTTCTGAATATATATCTCTGACTTTCTCTTTCTCTCTTAAAATCGAAATTAGAAATGTATAGAAAAAACACATGGTATTATGTCATGCTACATTTTTTCTTAATCTCCAAAATATATACCAAAAAAACAAAATATATAATTTATTGATTTTTCTCCAAGTTAAAAATATAAAACATAAAAAAAAATCAATTACATAAAAGATTTCAAACCACAATCTTAATTCTTAAAATTATTTTCATAGAATATAATATAATCTACTTGTTGAATTCAATTTTGTCTACAAATCATGAATAAACATTACGCCATATTCTGCGTTTAACAACGGTCATTCAACGATGTATCCTAGAACAACGTTATTAAATACGAGGCGAAAGAACATCAATAGCGCTTGCTAATATGGATATGCGAATATAAAATCAGCAGTACATACATAAATGAGCGCATGCTTGAATTAGTTCTACTTAACAGCATCTCCTTAAATCAACGGGACATACGTAAATGAGCGCATGCTTGAATTAGTTCTATTTAACAACGCTGCTTTAAGCAGACGTTGTCAATTGAAATCTATTCATCATCGCTTTCATAAATGAGCGTTGTTGATTGGATATATGCTACAACGCTTTCTTCAACGAGCGTGGTGGATTGGATACGATGTTTAAATATCATAACAAATAACGACTTCTAAACGACATTCTCGTGTATTAAAGTGTTTTTGTTCCCCAGAATTCTTTTGTTTTAATTAGTCCTTTGTAACAGTTCACCTTTAAGCAAACGCTGTCAATTGGAATCTATTCAACAGTGCATTTTTAGTGAACTCTGTTTATTTTAGATATCTTCTAAGACGCTTTCCTAAATGAGCATTGTTGATGAGATATCTTCTACAGTGTTTTTGCACTGTTGATTTGATGCGATGTTTAAATATCATAACAGTTAACGATTTCTGAACGACATTCTCTCGTGTATAAAAGTGTTTTCGTTTCCCAGAATTCTTTTGCTTCGTGATGTGAGTTTCACATCTGCCAAGGTTGGCTCACTTCTCTTTCCATTTGAATCTATTTATTTGTTTTTTTTTTCATTTTCTCTTTTTATAATTAGTCATTGAATGATTGAATTTCATTAAAAATATTAATGCCTCTAAGGATACCTGAAAGTTGAAAAAAAGAATTTCAACTCTTTTGCGGGTTGAAATATGTGGAGCTCCTTCATTTTTGATGATTTTCATTTATCCGAATGTGCTTTAGTTCCTTATTTACTTTGTGTCCTATTTTATAATTCATTAATTTAGATCATTATATTTTTATGTAACAGAGGGGGAGGTAAAATTGAGGTTGTTGTGAAGAATATTTATATTTCAAAATGAGAATTTGAACTTAAAGATGCTTTTAACTATATTGCTGAAAACTTTGATGTTGTTCTCAATGATGGTCAATATCAATTTCGTAACCATCCTTACATGCTAATATTTCAAGATGAAATAATATTGTAGAGATGATTCATTTTTTCTGTTTCATTATTCATATTATATTATTCATCTTGTAACCAAATTAAATCTTATTATTTCTCTGATTGAACAATTGTTTATGTTAATTTCTTTTTTGCTATTTATCTTTAGGATGGTTATGCAAATTATTCCCTAACATTTATAATTGTTTAATTTATTTTTAGCAATGAACATTGTATTTTAATTTGGCAACTGGTTGGTGTGTTTAATTTATGGTAATCTTGAAATTTAGAATATATATGTGTTGTTGATTATTGTATATGCAGGTAATCATTCAGCAATGTCTAGCTCCACTTAAGTTTGATGTAATGTTAAAAATTAGTTTAAAGAATTAAAGTTGTGGTCAAATTGACCAACTTTTCCACCTAGCCATTCAGCATGTTTTCCATCATGTCCTTCCGCTCTAAAAGGTGGTATTGGAGAGAGGTGACTTTGTCTTGTACTGCTTGGTTGGAAATCTCCTCCATGATAGAGTGGGCGGAGGACGACACAGAGATGAGTTTATGAGGTATGAAAACAACAATGAAAGCATCAATATTAGGGTTTAACCCTAGCAGCCAAAAAATAAGGATTCTAAAGGGACTATAAAATGATAAGACAATTTTATCCATATCCTTTAATCACGATTAATATACTTTAGATAGAGCTGAATAAGAGGCTATTGACTTCTAAACCCAAGCCAATTTTATTTAAAATAAGATAAATAAGATTATATTTCTTCAAAACATAAATCATTTGTGAGAGTTGAAATATTACATTAGGATGTGATGGTGTTGGCTTTATTTGTATTCTATATGAGGCTATAATGTTTTATGACGATCTTTTGGAATATAATTTGCTTATTCTAGTTGGAATATAATGTTTTATGACGATCTGTTTCTGTTAATATGGAGGGTCATTTGTATGCAATGCACATGCATATGGAAAATGAACTACCCAAAATATGAACTATTGATTTTTGAGAGAAAATACTCACTTCAAACTTCTAATACTCTCCATTGGAAGAAAAAGATAACTCAACACATTACAAAAACATTGTGGTTTGTGGGTAAAAATTATTCCATTGAGGCATGGGGAGATTCTATTCCCTTATGATTTATTTGCAAATTGAGTTTTGGAGGAAAAGAATAAAAAATGAAAGTTTTATGTTTTTTTGGTTTAGAGAAGAAAATATGATGAGAGAAGATAAAAAAAGAGTATGAATAGAAAGAAAGAAATGAGAAAATGAGTTGATTGTAAGAGTTGCTTGGTAACAAAGAAATATGAAAGAATTAGATAGGAGAAAATATGTTTGTATTTAAATACAACTTTATCCTTATAAATAATAATAAACATTTGATAAGACTAAGAACATTATATTCATTGCAAAAAAATTCTCTTACTTTCCCCTTTCTTCTCATGTGAGAGAAGAAACCAAAAGTTAGTGAGTCACACCACTTTTATTTTCTTTCTCTCCATACTCTCTCCTACCAAATGAGAGAAAGAGTCTCACTCTCCTTGAACTCTCTCTTTCCTCTCTCTTTCCCCTCTCTTTCTTTCCTTACTCTTTTCAACCAAAGGCACCCTTAGAGTCATCTCTCATGTGCATTTCATGGCTGGCTTCATAGTCATCTCCCAGCTTTTTTCAATCTCAGATTGCAAAATACAGCTTATCATGTTGGTCATTTTAGCTAGTGTTGGACTCTGAGGAGGCCCATGAATTTGTTCATTCAGGAGTATTATCATAGTTACATGGTAGACGGTATTAGGTTCTATACTCTCCGTAAGTTTTAAATGTTATTATAAAACTTTTTTTTATGATGAATCAGACTTCTCTCAAATATCTATTAATGAAAATGACACTTTTATTTTTTGCTATATTTTTAAGAGTAAAAATATAATTTAAATATGAATTAAATGATATAAGTGTTATTACACTTTGATTTTTGTATGTTTTTTTACATAATTGCATTCTCAAATAATTGAGAGAAGTCTAACAAGGACATTTCATATCAAATCAATTAATTTGCGCATACTAATAACTCTAAGGACCAATTGTGATAAGATGACACACCATCTCCACAAGATGGTTCATTTTTATGCTTTTATTTGGCTAGTCTAATATTTTGCAGCACACCTCCAACACATAATTGTTATTCTCTATACTTTAATAAAAGATCACAAAACATAGCTATAACATCACAAAACCCCTTTGTTTTTTCTATTGCATAGTTGTATTGAAGAAATGCTTATGCATTAAAACATAACACAAACAATATATATTCATAATTGTTAAATTTACATTCTGATATAAGGACATGAGAAATTCATAACTGTCTTAAATTAATTTTAAGCATTATTTTGATTAAGGTCAATACACATTACTCATAGAGAGGGATAGATAGGAACTCCACGTAAAGACGTACCAGCATCAACAATAAAATTGTGATAAGATGACACACCGACCATCAGGGGGCATGAGAAGAGTGTGAAGAGCTACAAGTGAGACATCACATCTTGAATCAAAGCCTTAAGGCATTAGTTTTATAGGTCTTTTCTATTTATAAACTCTTTTACTTCTCCCCGCATATCCAATATGGGACTTCACACTTGAATAAATTTAGCACTTCATAATAGTCTTAAATCAATTTCAAGCATTATTTTGATTAAGGTCAATACACATTTATGCATTACTCATAAAGAGGAATAGATAGGCACTCCAGGTAAAGTGGTACCAGCATCAACAATAAAATTGTTACCAGACACATATTCAGAAGAATCATGAATTAAGTAACGAACCAGTGATGTTAATGCAGGATCTGAAGTGCCAAAATTTCTCAAAGGTACTGTCTTCAATGCCACATTATTCAACCAATCTTTCTGCATTAAATTTTCAGTGATTTCAGATTTGAACAGTCCTGGTGATATGGAATTCACTCTAATTTTGTGTGCTCCAAATTCTAGTGCCATGACCTGTCAAATATTATTAGCCAAGTAAAATACCACATTCTTTAATCATTTTCAACTAAATCATAAAATCTGACACACATCTAATTTCATGTGTATCAAAATAGCATATAAGAAATTAGAGCACAATGCCACAAAATCCAAACCATGAACTCAATTCAATTGTGATTGATATGGTCTATGCTTATCTGATTGACTTGGTTAACACGTGTGTCAAGCGTATAGAAGACGTGTTGACTTTGTCAACAGGGCAACAAGGGGAAAATAAATATTTTCAAAACCCGACCAAACCAAGTCAGTCAGACGGCGGAGGTACACGCATGTAGAGGGGTTTCGATTGTGTATCCTTGCCCACTATAAAACCCTTGTACCCTTTAGGGCATAACTGAAAAGTGTAATTAATGGTTATAAACACAGTTGAAGTATTTCCACCATACTTGGTAAAAGGAGGACAAGTTATCAACAAACCCAAACAAAAAATCCATATAAGGTAATTTTGAAGTTGATTGTATTTAAAGCTGGTTCACAAGTTAAATAATTTTACCCTTGTTAGCGAATTCACACCAGCCTTTGAAGGTGAATATGCATTACATCCAGGCAATTGGCCCCTATTTAAACCAGCAATTGAAGCAATATTGATAACTGCTCCTTTTCTCTGTGCATGACGCATGTGTATGCATACATACTTTGACACCAACCAGGTACCAGTTAAGTTTGTTCTGAACACTTCATTCCATTCTTTCTCAGACAAGTCCAAGGTCGACTTCACTTTTCCTAAACAGCACAAGAATCAGCAAATTTAACAACTTTTAGCAACCAAATACCAGTTTCACTTAGTTTCCAACCAAGACTTAATATATATGGTAATATTGGGAAGTAAATCTTATATTGCCTACCCCATCGTCTTGGGAAAAAGGTTTAAATACATGTTGGGTTATTCCTCTTATTGCCAATTGGTTTTGAGATGAAACCTTAATATGGTATCACAGCTAGAGTTTAACTTTTTTCCGGTTGTCATTGTTCAAAAGATGTTTTTAGTTATGGATCAAAGGTAATCATTCGCCTGGTGCAACAACCTTATATGGAGGGCACATGTTGGGAAGTTGCCCTTTAGTTATGTTGTCAATGTTTCTAATATTTGAATTCATGACCTTAGAGCTCACAAGACAAACAATTTTATCATTGTATCGAGGTAAATGTCTAAAAAATTGTAACTTAACTTATAAGAAGGTATTCGGTTGTAAATAGCAAGAAAGGTTCCTTACTTTAACTACTACATATTCCAAAATAAATTATCAACTTAATACTCAAATTCAAGGAAAATAATCTCTGGAGTTTAGTCCTTGAGTGTTGAAAAATTGCAATTTGATTTCTATCAATCTCAAATGTTAGTTAAAGTACTCTACATTGGAAGATTAGATGTATCCATACAATGTGTCCAAAAAGAACCATTATTCATGGATATTTGAGATTCTCTTAGATGAAATTGATTCTTTCATACTTTTTCAAGAATAGAATAGGTAGGATGAATTTCAATATTCACTAAATTATCCAAATATAATGCATAGAAATTATTTAAATTGGATTTCAAACTAATCATGAAGCTTTCAATTTTCTCATTAAATCTAGCAAAAACTTAATGATATTGTAGCAGAACTTGCATGCAATTATCCACAACTGACATAAATATCTCAAATTTCAATCAAACCCTGTGGATCTGTTTGGTTCAAGAAAATATTCTCCATTTTCCTTTTTTGTCACTCATTAAACAATATACAGGCGATTTCTAAATTATAGGTGCTGGATTAAATAATAAATATTTAGTCCATCAAAATTTGATTGGAATCTATTAAAGTCTGGAAATAAGTTTGTATATGAAAGTGGTAATTCTAATTTATAATTTCTGGAAATAAATACTATAAAAAAAAGATTAAACAAATCCCATAGAAGTTGGGATTCAGGGAAAGATTTCTGAACTTGCGCATTTAATTTTATAAAAAGATCATAGGAATCGTAATGCATGTAGATGACTTTTATAAGGGACAAAATAATTTTTAGAACTCCATATAGAAGTTGTAACCTAGTATAACGACATTCGCTTGACACATCTTTTTTTGAATTTTTTAACGGGTTTAATATTTATTTTATTTGTTATGTCTCACATTTATTTGTTGATTTCTTTTTATCATTTTGAGCATGATTGAAGGTCTAAGAGAAAAATCATGTTCAGTCTATTCTTGATTTCACTTATTTATACAAATATATTCATTTATAACCAAAGAACTATGCTTAAAAAGAATTGGGCATAAAATGGACATACTTCAGATTATTAAAAGAACTGGTCTACATGACAAATAAAATAAATATGAAGTATGTTAAAAAATTCAAAAAACATGCACCAAATTGAAGTCATTATTCTAGGTTACTTGTGTATGAAGTTTTAAAAATGAGGAAGGATATAACCTCCAACTAATCCTCTTATCTACAAAAAAGTGACATATGTCACATGATAATTAATCATTAATAAATATAAATAAATTATCATTTTGTAACATGTGTAATTTTTTAGATCAAACAAATTTTATCAGAAAAAGTGAAACAAAAAAATGAAGTTACCTCTAACACCAGCATTGTTAATCAACACATCAATGTGACCAAACGCTTCCCATGCCTTCTGCACGCACTTTTCAATCACAGATTCATCCGCTGAAACGTCCAGTTCCACGGCAACAGCACGGAGCATTCCGCCACCGTCACCGGACTCCGGCAACGGCGTGTTCATCCGATTGATTTCATCACAGAGTGAATTCAGGCGATCTACACGGCGAGCTGATGCAATGATTCTGCAGCCAGCTCGTGCGAGGTCGATGCAGAATTCACTGCCGAGGCCGGAGGAAGCGCCGGTGACGAGAATAACTTTTCCGGCGAGGTTGTGCCACGGCTCAAGGTAGTGTGAAACTTGTGAAGCCATTAGTTTAATTGAATATGTGAAAGGAATGAAAATGGTTTGTTATGTAAAGAGGGAAAAAATGATATGGAAAGAAACAAAGGTTTGTTATTAGTACTTTATGTGTTTATTAAGTTTTAAGAAAAATATATGTAAGGATGAATGAATTTTATATATTATTATCGGCATGCGTGTCTGTCAAACCTATTTTTTTATTATTTCTGATCTATCTTTTATAAATGTTCATAACTATATTAATGTGAAGATGCTTTTAGCGAGTGTATAATTTTTAATATAATAAAAATTAAAAAATATTAAGGGCGAAATAGAGAATTGAAAATTAGTCTATGGTGGTAGTTACATCATGTTTTACATTTATATATAGATCATTAGATGTTCAATTTAATGTGAGAGATGTGATTAATAGGTTGGTAATTACATATAATTATATGATTATTTTGTAGAAACTAAAAAGTGTGAAGGGCAA
The DNA here is from genome assembly GCA_009771035.1 of Lupinus albus. Classification (NCBI taxonomy): domain Eukaryota; kingdom Viridiplantae; phylum Streptophyta; class Magnoliopsida; order Fabales; family Fabaceae; genus Lupinus; species Lupinus albus. The sequence goes on from CM019999.1 coordinate 13,026,319, forward strand.
AACAAAACGGGAAAGTGAAATTGCACCATGTGGAAGTTACATCATGTTTTGTCTTTATATATAGTATAGATTATTGTATCATTCATTATTTATGTTTGATTAGTATCCACTCTTTAATAAATAATATAAATAAGTGGTAAATGATATTATATTCTTATATCATTATATATATGATGTCGAAAAATTGTTTCACTTCATGTGGCATCAATTGATTAGTAAAAATACTTAATCATTAAACTTTTATGCTTAAATATATTTCAAACATAGCAACTAACACATAAAATCACACACTTTTTGAAACGACAATTACTCCAATTTGAAGAGTGATATGGTGATTTTCTATTCCTCCCCTCTACCGGTTAATTTCTCCTGATCATTTATGGCACAACTACTTTACTTTATGAAATTATTTCAAAATGAGTAATGATATATGGGAGGTGAGCCACTTACTTTAAGAGTAAATAAAAAATCTTATTTTATATCTTAGTCATTCATTCTTTCAAAATCTAATGGTTTAGATACATTTAACAATTTAAATTATTGGATTTTTTAAGATTGAATTAGTAAGTTTTGGATTCCAATAAAATATATATTATTTGTAAGCTAATCATTAATAAACAATATATTATTATGACACATATTATATTATTTTTTATATATTTTGTATGTATACGTGTGAAGCAATCTATGTCACCTTACTTCACATCTATGTCCACTAGTAGTAATCATTGTATGTTGTTGATTAGAAACGTAGAAGAGTGGGTTTAATAATAATTAATGAGAATGATATGAGAGAGAGGAAGTGCCACGTGAGTTATATATTTGTCCCAACCATTTCAAACGATAATCATATGCATATTTTCTTTTCATTTTTAGACATGACAAGCCGTGGTACATTTTGGACCAAAGGATATAAATACAAGTTGTTTTATTATCACTAGCGTGTTGATCTGCACATACATGTATTAAGTATTTAATTTTTATATATTTTATTTTATATAATTAGAATATTTTTGTATTAATAGTACTAAATGTATTTATTATAATTCAATTTAAGGTGAGTTTTTGTAGAAATTAAAAAATGTAAGGGCAAAATAGTAAAATAGAAATTACACCATGGTAGTAGTTATTTCATGTTTTGGCTTTATATATAGTATAGATATATGTGCAATTTTATTATAAAAACAATATCAATTTTATGTATTTTGAAATTAGTTGTTAAACAGTATTTTCTTCTTAATTATTCTTTGAACTTTAATTGTTAATAAAATTTGTATCTGCATAAAGATAATATTAAATTAAAAGCAATGAAAAATTATAACTGTATTTTATTTCAACCTCAATTATTAAATCGTTATTGTTATATATATATATATATGTCTGATTTGAGCGATTTCCTTGATGTCATATTACTAACTTCACAAAATATTCATACAAGGATTACTGTCAAACAATTTGTAAAGTTTAAGGAGTAATTAAGAAAAAACATAATTCATGATGATTATTAAAAATGTTTTACACAATTTCCCAAATTTTATATGACTAGGTATCAAAAAAATATTCTTAGTAAAAATAATAGTTCAATATCTATGTACTATCAATGTAAAGGTTTATACATATTAAGTCGATAGATTATTTATCATCAATTTGTTATTAAATATGAATAATAAATGATATAATAAATGTGTAAAAAATTCTTGCATTATCGGTATATATATTTTGGTCAAAATTATACATTCACTTTTATTTTTCCATGCACATCAGAAGCTGGAAGTGGGTCAGCCACTAATTACATGTTATTTCCAAATTTAGGAAGAAAAAGTTGTACAGAGAAATGTAAAACACGTTATATTTGAAGACACTTTATTTTATGTCTTATGATATTATTGTTTATTGACTAAATTTTAATTAAAATTAAATTATTAATGTATTGTCAATATTTTATTAGTTATCTCTATATACATTTTCACATAAGTTTAAAATAAAAATGCAAAACACAAGTGGACAACTTGTTCCAATTAAAGTAGGCAACAGTGTTGAGCATTAGTGTGGTATTTTTGGTACTTTATTTTAAGTGCTTACGTAATAATCACTTTTCTGCAACTTCTGATTATTATCACTTCTCTGATATAGTTTCCAATTCATCCAATCATGGTTTTCTCTCTGTCACTACTCTGCTCCCATTTAATGGGAAAATTTACTGGCATGGTGTAGTTTGACTACACTATGCCAGCTTTGGTGTAGGAAAAAATTTATTTACCGTTTTAGTGTAACTTTTTGAATGTCGTGGATGGGGACCACGACATATGTGTCGCATTCCAAACATGCGAGATTCATGGCATAGTGTAAGTCGCATTCTGAAAATGCGACTTTGGTGTCGCATTGTTAGAATGCGACATCCCTCCAAACAGTAGCGTGTTTTTTTTGGTGTTTTTGGTGTTTCTACCCTTATCCTAATACCCTTTTTATGCATTGTAGTTTTTCTTATATTTTTGTATTTTATGTTTTATTTTATTAGTATTGAATATTTGTAATAGGAAACGAAATAATAATAATTGATAATCAAAATCACAATTTTAATTAAAATTCAAATTTAGTACATATTTGGAAAAAAAAATAAAAAACATAACAAAATCTATTTCCTAATGGCGTCTATGAGATGATGTGCCGCATGGAGGTGGTCTTTTCCTTCGAGGTGGTTGCACTCTTAAGTTTGGTTGTGTTGGTTGTCTTGTTCCACCTCTAACTAACTGAGGCACCTCTTCCTCCTCCTCTTCATCATCTTCATCATCTTCATCATCCACTTGTGTCGGCATTGTAGGTTGATAGTATTGTTCAGAGTTGAATGCCGACAATGGTGTTGTAGAAGTCGTTCCAAACATAGTTGGTAATGACTCTTCATAATGTGATGAAGATCCGAATTGATGAGAGATTGAATAATCACTCAACGCTCCAAAACTTTGAAATTGAAATGGTTGTTGAGGAACGGGTGATTGCTGAGTAAATGCCTGCGGATGAGTATCAGTTTGAGTTTGACTCTCAAACTGTTGCTGAAACTCAGGTGCAACTGGCATAGTCGGAGGTGCCTGATAGTTACTATCGGAGAAGGCCGTTGGAAGTAGTTTAGCGAATGCATCAATCATGTCATTGCACTGCAAGTAAACGCCATGTATGAATTGCATCGGGTTGTCATGAACGGTTGATGGAGCACATTGATCTCTAATTGATCTAATGAAATTATACTGCAAAAAAATAATAATGTAAGAACGTGAATATAAATATGAAGAAAAAAAAGAAGAAAAAAATATTACCGATCCAGATGAATATGCCCCGTCGGGAGATATGTACTTTCTTGTCCTTTGTAGGTACCACTGCATGTACTCTGAGTAGTGATACAAAGGTTGTACATTCGGCAAACCATTCATAACATAATCTTCCCGATGATTCCATATCTGGATCCACTGATCATGCTTTTGTTGCCAGTTGTAGTCATTCTTCCCTCGAAGATCCATTTTGTGTTGTTTTTGCAGGTTAATTGGATCTTGAGGGATTGGTTGTTGTAAACCAAATTGTCTCATAACTCGATCAGCAGCATGCCACTCAACTAATGCAAAACATATAAGTGGCACGCGTGATCGAGCCATATCTGGTATCTGACCCATAAAATCAATATTTTGATATGGGGTCCAGACAAACTAATCAACATATAAAGATATGTTAGAAAATATATAAATGAATAAGTAATATTTCAAAAAAATATTTAAATAACATATAAGTAAATTATTATTTGACTACCTGATCTACACGCAAGCGATCCAACATTGATCGTATTATGTTGGTTGCATGACCAGGAATGTTTGTCGTTATTAAATGTTGGGACCACCTATTCATGTAATAATAAAAAAAATTAATTATAAATTAAATTTAATAATTGAAGAAATGTATTTAAATATTTGTAATAGTAAAATAAATATACCTTCTAACTAGTGGAAATAAGTTTGTAGTGGGGACGTTTAATCTTGGTGCAAGCATTGGGATGCGATCGTACGCCCACGATTGTAGTAATAGCAAACATCCACCAATTTCAATTTGACGGCTAATCAAGGCTGCACGACAAAGACCTCGATAAAGGCACGCCACCAATTTCTTAATATGAAACTGTTTTATAGCATTTATTGTTGCATCCTTTGATTCAAATTGCATGCCAATAAACAGTTCATTATCAAAGTCATTACTTAAATTATTTTTTCTATTTTGGATATCTTGTCCAGCATCTGAATCAATGGTAACGAAAAATGACGAAGGAGTACCGTATGTTATGTTAGCTAGTTCACTACTATCAAGCTCCAAATCTTCTTCATCATCACAACATAGCTCAATGTCTTCATCATCACTAAATTCGTTGACAATATCTCTAATAATCACCATCTACATATGAGCATAAACAAAATATAAGATAAAAACATTAATACAAAAAATGTTGAAGAAAACTAGAAAATCGGCAAACATACCTCGTCTCTCTGTAAATACAGTATCGGCTCGCCCCTGTCTTATATAGAAGAACAGATGTCGCATTCGTACAATGCGACACCAATCTCGCATACCGTAGATGCGACTTAGCCCCCATGATTCTCGCATTCAAGGAATGCGACTCCTGTCAGTTTGTCGTGTACTGGGAATGCGACAAACAAATATGTCGTGGTCCCCATCCACGACATTCAAAAAGTTACACTAAGGCGGTAAATAAATTTTTTACTACACCAAAGCTGGCATAGTGTAGTCAAACTACACCATGCCAGTAAATTTTCCCATTTAATGTCACGTTCTCTGCTATCCCATTTCATGCCAAACTTGACTAAAAACATTGCATTAGTGATTAAAATTGAAAATTAAAGTATACTTTTGATATATGTAAGACAAAAAAATATATGCACTGATGTAAAAAATTTATATAACAACAATCCATTATTTAGCATTTATTTTTAATTTTTATTGATTTTTTAATAAAAATAATACAAATAAATGGTAGAAAATATACCGACTATATAAATATTTAAACTAATAGCGTATAAATATTACACTCAAGTAATAATTAGGGGTGAGCGTAAGCTAGGTTGGGACGGGTTAAGGCTTGTCCTTACCCGACCCTAAATGTTGTTCGGATCATTTTTTTAAACCCGAATCTGACCATAGATTTGGAGTTAACTCGACCCTAAATATTCACAAGGTCAACCTTTAAACCCGGACCCGACCCTAGACCCGATTAAATATAAGATATACTCATCTTACGTATAGTCTTCTAAATATTATTTATTATTGTTAATATGTAATTTGATATATAAAATAATATATGTGTATATATATTATTAAAATGTATATATGATGAAAAATTAGAGAATCGATGATATTTTCGACCAAAAAAGTATCATTACTCTGTATATATTTGAACAGATATACATACAAATAGAGGTGTCAAAATGGGCGGGCCCGCCACAACCCGAATTTTTGTAGGGCTTGGGTATTAAATTTGGTACTTTTTAATGAATCCAGGCTTTTTAGCCCGACCCGACCGGGCTATATTAAAACCGGGCTCGGGCCGGGCTTACCCGGGAGGGTTCGGGCTACCCGTTTTCTCTTATTTTAAAACTTTTTTTGGGACTTTTTGGCTAGGTAATAAGCTTAAGATGAAAATTATTTTACAAAATAACTTATGATAAAAAATTAGATAATATATACTAAATATTGTGTTATGAACTTTGAATAAAAAATAGTGTAATGTCTATAACATAAATATTTATAAATTACAATAATGTTATCAAGTTAATAATTATATTATTTTTCCTATTTTGCTTAATATCATTTTAAGCACATTAACAAAATAGTGTATCAAATTAACTGAGAACATTAAACCATATAGATTCTATTTTTCTTTTTTTAATTGTATATTTAATTAGATTTAACTTCTACAACAAAAACATAATAAAGAAAATAATTTTACAACGAAACTGAAAAACAACTTAATTGTTTACCGTAGAGAACTCAACACAACCAAATTTAACATAAAAGTTCACAATGAAAGTGTTGATAAAGAGCATACAAAAGATATCCATACACAAAGTAAAGAAATATTATGACGATAGTTATACTCCGACACATAGACTTCATTCTAAATTTGAGTTTATATTATCATTACTATAAACCAAAGTGATATTATTTTTTATTGTATCCATTTATTATATTGAAGTGAAGTTACAAATTATATTATGTTAGAGATTGAGAGTCTAATATAAATAAAATATTTAATGAATGAGTTATGTTATGAATCATATTCGTAGACTTAACAGCATGTCTTAGCTCAAATACACATAGCATTATATCTATAAGTTTGGTTGCATTGAGTATAACAATTGTGTTAAAAAATTTATACATTAATATCAAATGATATATATATATATATATATTAAATATGTTAAAATTTAAATAATTTTTTTAATATTATGCGGGTCGGCCCGCCACAACCCGCAACCCGCATAGGGCGGGCTTGGGCTACATTTTGTTATACATAAATTGTATCCGGGCTTTTTAGCCCGGCCCGGTTTAGCCCGAACCCGATACGGGCTAGCCCGAACCCGCCCGGGTAGCCCGTTTTGATACCTCTACATACAAACATCCTAATAAGGTAAAAATGGGACGGGTCGGGACGGGTCCTGTTTGGTCCATACCCGACCCTAAATATTGACTGAGTCTAATTTTTGAACCCGACCCTAGACCCGATGAGACCCGACTCTTTTTAGGTCCGACCACGATCAGGCCATACAGGGTGAGCGGGTAGGGTCGAGTTCTGCTCACCCCTAATAATAATAATATAGTGTAATATATTTATATAAAGTCAATACATCATTGACTAGTCATTTCTATTATTTTTCCTGAAGTCAATAATGATCAAACATCGAATGATGGATGATACTATAACAATACATAAAAACTCATGTACTGACGGAATGTCGATACATACATAAGTTTCTATAAAAATGTATATATTGAGTATATAATATTTATACAATGTCACTACATCATTTGTCATTCATATTTAATTATCATTAATTCTTACACAAATAATTCTAATAAATTTGCATATAATTTTTTACACTAATAAGGGAGGTATAAATGTTACCCTAATAAGTCATATTAGGTGGGGTTGTTGTAATTGAATTTAATGTGTGTGGGATTTAATTCACATGGTTATGAGTATGAAATGGGAACAGGTGAGATTCTTTATTGTAGCAGTGATGGCCTTCTTTAAGTGGTTAGGTTGGTCTAGTTATTTGTAGTTTTAGCTGTTTGAATTTTATATCTACCTTTGGTGCCTACTTTCTATTAATACATTTAATAAACTTTAAATTTATTAAAATTTCATTAAATGTTTTTATTTAGATTGATGTGTTTTTTTTTATACTATCAATGATATCACATCACCTTTTGGGAAGGAACTAATCCATTTCGGGATGCGTGACTACCCTTCCTAACAAATATCGCTTAGATGAATCGAACCATTGATTATTTGGTCATCTTGAGATCTAGCAGAACCTTACATCACTAAACTAATACCTTCTTAATAGATTAATGTGATTTGATTATGATTAACTTATAATTTGTTTTGTAATTAGGCTCATTATTACTTGATTATGTATTTATCCTACAATTACGTCCCTATATGATATTGATTCACCCTTTGTAGGGTTTTATTTAGCTCCTTCAATGAAGAATTCTTATGAAATCCACAGTCTTGGGCTTGAGAAAGATAGATATATATAACCTTATTCTACAAACGGAGAAATTGTTTACAGAATTTGAACTCATAACTCTTTGACTCTTACCGTTGCGTCAAATTCACTCTGTAGTAGGCTATTTATGTAACATCGTAAAATGAATAGAAATTATTTCCAATAATACTGAAGAATCCAATCAATACAACACTCAAAAACTTATAATGTATACATTGTTTATGTTTCCATTTACATAAAAATGGGTTAAAGTTTTACTTTATGATTCACAATCACCTACACAAACAAAAAAACAACTCATAAAGCAAATATAACAAATGCACATTGACATTAATATAGTTTGTAATTTCATTACCCAAAGAAGTAACTAAAAAATGAAAACATCACAATTTCAAATTCAGAAACATTTCCAAAACCTTATGCATTACATACTAGGTAACAAAACATCCAAAAATGAAAACATAACACATTTCAGATTCAGACAACATTTCCATAATCTTAAACATTACATACTAGGTAACGAAACATCCATGGCACAAGAAGAGTTCTTTTTGGCCGTCGCTAGGACGAAAACGGGGAGGGGCCGATATCTTCCTCAAAGATGGCCTCGAAAATACCATCCAAGCAACAATATCAGAAGCTACTTTATAACAACCCTTCAAATTTATTGTTCTCAATTGTATGCAATTTTCTACCACCTTTTTCACTCCCTTGTCTGTGATCTCTGAACAATTTTCCATATTCATGTATAATAACCCACAACAGCTCTTTGAGATTACCAAGAGAGCATCATCGTCAACTCCCGACTGTGATAGGGTCAACTCCTCCAATTTCGGAGCATCGAAGTTCATCCCTAATAGCTTCTTCACTAGTAAACAGGAAGCGAAGCTTAAATGTGTGATCTTACAACATCTTTTTAAAACTTCAACAACACCTACTTCGGAAATGGCCCAACAAGAGCTTAGATCAAGCAATTGCAAATTGGGACAAATGGAGGCAAATATTTTAACACTTTTGTCCCTTAACTTTGAATTGTTAGCCAAACGTAGAGACTTCATTTGAGAATGTACAACAGTAAAATCCATCAGAGAATTCTCTGTCCGATTTTCCCCGATGGATGTTTCCTCCATTGTGACCTCATTAAGCAAAGGACAATTCCTTATGAGTGCAAAGAAGCTTGAATTTGTGAGCATCCTACAACCACTAAGGTATATACACATCAAATTACCAAGAAACACGGATAACTCACTTATAAGCTTATCATCTAGAAACTGGGCATCCATCAGATCCAAGTGTTCAACAACTTGACATTTTGACAACAAGCAAGAGATTCCATTATAACTATAATTGGAGCAACCTCGGAGAACAAGCTTCCTCAAGGGAAGGCATGCCTCCGCAACCGAGAAGAGCAACTCATCCGATATACATGAATATGTCAGATCTATACATGTCAAGCTTTTCAAACTGACCAAGGAGCCAATGAAATCTGAAGCAATGTTGGGTCTTCCAAAATTGCTAACCGACAAAGAAGTCAAATTGGGTCTCTCCCGGAACGCAGAAGCAATACCAGCTTGACTTACAAAGTCACAACCAAAGATTTGGACTTGTTCAAGAAACTCACAATTTTTGCAAAGATTGAAAAGTGATGAGTCATTAATAAAGTAATTACCCGAGAGATTAACCATGCGGAGTTTGGGAAGTGCCAAAGACAACAGCTTAATGCCAAAATCAGACACAGGTCCAGTGAGATTGTCAAAGTTTTTGTACTCAATTATGAAGATTTTGTCAAGGTCTCTAGGGAAACTAACGTCGAGTTCTTCGAGGAAGGGAAAACAATCAGCAATGAGAAGAAGATCGGCATTTGTCAAAGAACCCATGTTGGAGCAACTAAGAGACTTCAAAGTTTTAACCATTTTGCCCAAAGCTCGCAACCCATCAGCTGGAATTCTTGTGTTGTTGGAGATATTTAGAGAATTGAGGGCTAATGCTGATCGTGAGATTTTCTGGAGAAGCATATTGAGGTCGCCTCTGAAGTGTGTGAGGTCAAGAGATTGTAGCATGCGGAACCTTAAGAAGAGGTGATGGAGGTAGGGGAGGGTTGGGTCAGAGATGGTGAGAGAGAGTCGAAGGTGGTTAGTAATGGAAAGGAATTGCTTGGAAACCAGGGAGACAGGGTCAAGGTAACGGTGGTGGCATTGGCTGAGGAATCTGAACACTGTTTCCCAGCATTCATCGGGTAATTGTAAGACTGCTGACATTGTTTATGGTATGAAAGTGAAACTTTGAGTACTCAGATTCATATAATGGTCGGTATCATATACGACAAGGTGCAAAATTGAGCATCGCAAGGTTGTTGTATGTTCCAAAATTTTAGTACCAAACTTTCAGTCTCAATACAGTTTCAATCAACCAGAACAACACGGCCTTCTGCGGTAATAATGCCACTTTCCTTTTGGTAGCTCATATTGCAAATTATAAAGCAACACAGGGAGGCAGTAAAATTGGATAATGTTCAATACTGTCTAGACCCAACGGAGAACCTTCAACTCTTACAATTCAGTGCCCCCATTAAGAAACGAGCTTAAAGCCTTATGCAGAGGCAGCTGCTCCCCTCTTCCCGGATGCTGCTTCCCTCTTCCCGGATGCTGCTTCCATACCTGAGTCAAAATCCCCAAAAGGACCATTTTAACAATAACACACACAACAAATACTACAAAACTGAAAGAAAATAAATAAATATCCAAAGTCCATCCATGAGAAAACATGGGTCCAGTGTTTTAAATTGAAGTTGCGGTAACAGTCAGGGTTGTTGCGATTGCAGTCATTGCGATGTGAATTGCGGTTGTTGTGGTGTGAATTATTTTGCAATTAAAACAATATTTTTTGAATCCGATGCAGTCTGATGCGGTCCGATGTGACCTAATGCAGTCCGATGTGAACTGATGCAGTCCGATGTGGTTGCGTTGCGGTCTGATGCGGCCGCAATATTGTGATTTGGAGTCACACCACAATTGCGGTGTGATGCGGTTGGGTGGCCACCGCAACCGCAATATTGTGGATGCATCGGGTGATGCAGTCAGCAATTTAAATCACTGCATGGGTCCCAAAGTAAGTGGCTAAGAAATAAAAAAAAATCTCAAATGCTAGTCAAATTTAATAGTTATATTAAACTCCATCAAGAACTACTTTGACCACCATCTTAGATTAATAGTTATTCCCTGTTTGATCTCAACAGATTCCATTATTTTCACAACTATATTGGACACCTCAATTAAATATTTTTTCAACTCATGTTAGCAAACAGCATCTGATTAAACTTGGAATACAAGATAAGTGATGAATATAATGCACCTTTACTGAGTGACTAACACAATTGTAGAAAATACATTTTTTTAAAACCAGAATCTGTAGTGGTAAATAGCAGCGCAACAGCAGAAAAACAGCCGCAGTGATGTAAAACGTTACCGGATCCTCCCGTTTATCATACTAGGTGAGAGGTTTGTTAGATGGACAATTACACAGCCCAAAATGGATTATCTCCTCACTGATAGGGTGAAAGTTACCCTTGGTTAAACCCCAAAATACTAACAAACTTCCATTTTTTTCCTTTTAGCCAGTGATTTAAATTGCGGACCACATCACCTGATGTGACCGCAATATTACAGTTGCAGTGACCACATCACACCGCAATTGCGATATGATTCCGAATCACAATGATGCGGACACAATCACCACAATCGCAGTAAATGTTACCGCAATCGCGACCACAATTTAAAGGACTGTCACTAATGTGAACCAAAAATAAAATTGTGAATTTCAGTAGATCTGAGTCTCGACACAACCATAAAGTTGTTTGTCACGTGATCTGGATGTCAGGGTTTCAAATCATCGAAACAGTTTCTTCAGTTACAAGCGTAAGACTGCATACATCTATCTTTCAAACTCGGCCCTTTTTCTCAGTAGATCCTTTGTACCATTTGCAATTTTGAAAAGGGTAATTGTAAAAGTGAATATAGATAATAAAGCTTTTACAAAAATTTCAAATTTTTATCAATTCAGCATCATCGCATAAATGAATCACAGTTTTAACAAACCCCAGATTCAGATCTACAAGAATATAAATGCGATTACATTTGGAACCAAACAGAGAGAAGAGGATTCGAACCTTTTGAGGAAGAAGTTATCGCAAATTGTCCAAGATGCAAGTTGATTTTGCAAACGATGCCGTTTTGGTGAAACATTCAGTATTTATGGTCTATGATCATGTCTTCAATATTCGTGCTTCACTGATTCACATAATTGTGTTTTTTTTTCCTTTGGCCCATTAATTTCCTGCAATATGATCCACACACCTCAAAAAGTTGAAATTCAATTTTTAAATTTTATAAATTTCAATTTTCGATTGAGAAAAAGATATATACACTGACCTTCATTTTCAATTTTACTCTTTATAAAATATAATCCAAATCATTGAATACTAAATAATTGCAATAAATAAGGAAGGGGGAAGAGTATATATATATATATATATATATATATTATAAATACTCTGGTAAATTTGAAATTGAATTTCCAAATTTCATAGAACTGAATTTCCAAATTTCATAAATTTGAATTTTCAATTGAGAAAATGATGCATTTATTTTTAATCATCATTGATTATTTTTAAAAAAAATAATCCTTAATAATCTAAATGAATAAATGATGAATGATACACTGATTATATATACGTTCTTATATTACATTGTCAATACATAAATATTATATTATTTTCAAATTCATTAAAATAAGGAGTTTGTATTATATAATAGTCATGTTTCGTTGATTAGCCAAATTGTGTTTTTTTTCCGGTGGAACATGATTATATGACTCACTGATACCTCAAAAGTTGGTCATTAGATAAAGATTCCTATGTTTAATTTCATAAATTTGAATTTGAATTTTCAAACTCATTACATGATGTTAAATACAAGTTTTTCCTGTGGACCTACATTTTCTAGAGATATCCTTATTTTCATATTTGTCATTATTCCTTAAGTCAATCATTGCTCTATTGGAAAAGTAAGGAATTTTGTATTATATAATACTTTATGTGTATTATTTTTATTATTAAATAATGGATGATATTAAAAATAAATCCATCCTTAGTATACAGATGGGAAAAAATTGATTGTTAGTGAGTAAAGTATTTTCTCTTAAAGTTATCTATGCATAACAAGATTGGATCATATAGTATTTATTAATCTTCAAAATAAATTATTTGCATTGTTTTAGTTTTTTGTGTGTAAACAAATGCTTTAAGGAATTGTTAACCTTTGAGAACAAAGTGTAGCACATCATTTTCCAATTTAAAATTTATATTTTTTCTTGAACTATTCTCTTTAACATACTTGCTAACATACCAGACTAATAAAATACCTATAAAAAACACATTATTTAAATATGAGAGAGACTAGTCTAGAAAGCCTATTAAGTTTAACAGGTCGGTCTATTTAATTATATTAATTAACAATGTTAATATTATACTATTTTAATATTTTAACATTATATATATAATTTTAATATAAAAATGTATACAAAATTATTATTTAATTATTAGAGTTAGACGAGATTAGTTAAAAATAGATCTATTAACCATTAAAATGTAGACTTTGTGACGTATTTCATGATCATATAGTATATCATGCCTTTAAACATGCTAATAGACCATACCAAATTTTAAAATAGGTCAGAATAGACTTTGAATTTTTTTAAATAGACTAATAAGTCAAGTCTAGGTCCCTATATGGTATATAAGTTCGGTTTGTTTAAATCAAATTTATTAAGAGATGTTAAATACAAGTTTTATATGGACCTACATTTTCTAGAGATACCCTTTGTTTTAATATTTGTCTTCCTTAAGTCAATCATTACTCTATTGGAAAAAATAAGGATTTTTGTATTATATAATAGTTATGTGTATTATTTTTATTATTAAATAATGGAAGATATTAAAAATAAATTTATCCTTAGTATATAGATGAAAAAATTATTCGTTAGTGTGTAAAGTATTTTCTCTTAAAATTATCCTTGTATCAGTATAGAAGCCCTTATTTTAGACGTTCCTTTTCATATTTATCATTCTCTAATTTGATCTTTAATCTCTTTAGTGAAAGAAAATAACGAGATTGGATCATATAATATTAATCTTCAAAATAAATTATTTGCATTGTTTTAGTTTTTTGTGTGTAACAAATTCTTCCTTATGTATGACTCACTTTGACATATCGCTTGATTTTTTATCAGGGTAATTTTCGACATAAGGATCTCGTATAGATCTATTGACCATTGGTATACTCGTTCGAATCATTAACTTTGATATTGTTGGTTGAGATATCTTTCACCAAAGACTAAATTATTCTTCCATAATTTGATATTGCCCTGCGGTCCAACGCAGTTGCCCTGCGGTCCGATGTGACTGTATCATTGTGATTTAGAGTCACACCACAATTGTTGTGTGGTGTGTGATGGGTCATCGCAACAGGAATATTACGGGCGCATCAACCAGTATTCTATGGTTATTTACTTTTTATTTGTTCTTCTTTCCTAATTAAGAAGTAAAATAACCTTCTAGCATTTGGTGTTTTCATTAAGAACTATTTCACACTAAAAAATATCTATAAGCTAGATAAAAGTATATTATCAAATATTGATAGGTGAATGAAACGACTAAAAAATAAAGGGCTATGATGGAGTCAGTGCCGACAGAGTGAAAGTCACCATGAACTATAAGGAACATCTCCGTCGGTGCATTCTTACCTCATTCTTATTGAAATAAGAACATTCTTCCTTTATTTGTCACCGTGAGATTCTTATTTCTTAAGAATATTCATTCCACAAGAACATTTGTGTGGTTATTCTTATCAAAATATGTGGACCCCAAAGGATAAAAGAGGAGAGATAAATTGTATGGGTTGACATTCAAGAGTCTTTTTAGTAAGTGATGTTAAAAGTCACACACATTTACATATTCAATAGCGCTGATTTTAGTGAACGCGATTAAAAACCATACATTCATACATTCAACAACGATCGTTTCAGTTGGCGTTGTTAAAAGTCATACACTCAAACATTCAACATCTCTTGCTTCAGTAAGTGTTATTAAAAGTCATACATTCATACATTCAACGACACATGTTTCAATGAGTGTTATTAAATGTTATATATTCACACATTCAACAATGCTTGCTTCGACGATGAACGTTGTTAAAAGTCATACATTTACATATAATGAATTTTAAGTTATTAAAATCCAAATAATAAATAAATTAATAATTGATTATATTATTGTAAAATATAAAAGTGTGAGACCTAAATAAGAATATGAATGATACCTGTTATTGTAGGAAAAAATTAAATGTTATTCTTAATTTACAAAAATATGTAATAAATTATAAATGTTATGAGAACCAAATAAAAATGAAGTTGATATTTATTGAGTGGAGATACTCTAATATTCTAAGTGTTGGGAAATTCTGAACCAATTCTCTCCTCTGTGTGATGCAAAATGGGCACTTGCGGAAGCGGCAAATGAATAAAGTATATAGAGAAGAATAGAAGAATTACACCAAGAATTTTTAACGTGGAAAAACCTTCTCAATATGAGAAGGAAACAACCACGGGACCTAGTCCAGAAAATATCTCCACTATAGAAAAGTTGGATTACAAACTCTCTTACAAAGAGGATAACACTCAATCTCACCCAAAAGGATGGAAATACAAACTCTCTAGTATCTCACTAGGAATACAAAACTCACACTGAAGTGTATATAAGCTCTCTCACTTTCTCTCTATGTTGCTTTTTCTCACTTGCTTGTTTATTTCTACTTCACAAGTTCCCTTTATATAGTGAAGGGAATGAATGCTTCATCATAAAGACATAGTGGAGGATTAATTGTTGTCATACTTTCTGAAAGTGTGCATGTCAAGAGGAACACTTTGGAAAGCTCTCCTTATATGACTTGGTTTTGATGAGGACAACTTGTGCTAACATGAGCTTGAAGATCATCAACAAATCAACATGCTTAAGCCTTCCGATTGGTATCTTGCTTAGACTAGATTAGTTTAGGTTGAGTCCAAGGCTTAAGTCACCTAATACATATATCAATTGCATAAATCTTTTAAATCTTTTTCATCTTGAGATATGTCATTCATAATATGTTCATGCATCATATAAATACATGTACATGTGCATTCTAGGCATAATCTAAGTATTAAACATGTATGAATTTAAGTGCATAACATATTTGAAGTTTTTACACATGAAAGAGTGCTGTTAATCGATTACCACTTGGCTTAATCGATTAATCTAACTGCTTGCACAGTGTAATCGATTACAACAAATGTCAATCGATTAATCTAACATTTTTGTGAAGCTTAATCGATTAAAGCTGTCGTTAATCGATTAACTGGGCTTTTATTTCAATTCTTTATAAACTGCATTTTCAGAATTGATCTCATAAGTTGCATGTTAAATTTTTAGAGAGTTAGAGCATTTTTTTCGTGTTAATTGTTGCATCTAGTTGTAAATGCATTTGTGAGCTTAGAAAAGAGAGAATTCTATGCTTTAGGATTGAGTGCTTTTCATGATACATTTCTCATCTTTTCTTGTCACATGTTCTTGCATTTTTACATGATTCTTGATTAGATGTTTACATATTATGCATGCTGTTTTTCACTAATACATTTTTCATACTGCATGAGCTTGTATCAGGTGATTAGAGTAAAGCCTTATCTTGTTAGATATAAGTCTTGTTATAGCTTAAGTTTACTCTGTATTGCTTTGTTTGAAAAAGTGTTGTAATTGTGGGAATCTCAAGGTGTCATATCACCAAGAGATTGAGTGTGTCTTCACTGAGTGTTAGACTTAGGGATAAGTAAAGAACAAGGTTCTTGGCTGGGGCTACGCCGAAAGAAAGGTTTTCTTTGTCGGTAGGAAGGGAGTCAAACCATAGAATAGGTTCCTTTTTATCTTGTAAGTGTCTAATTGTTGTAATTGGATAGTGTGTATGTAATTAACATTCATTCAATTATAGTGAAGAAAAATCTCCCAAATCAGCCGGGAGGCCTGGATGTAGTTTGCGGTGGACAAGCAAACGAACCAGGATAAAATTCTTGTTGCAGGACTTTTTCTATCTCTCTCTCTTTATTGCATTTGATCGATTAATTTGTTAAGTAGATTTAATTGATAATCTGTCTATACTGTATTACTTGTACTCTGATAAAATTCTGTAAGCCTGGTATAATCGTTTCATTATCAATTAATTGTCGAGCAAGAAACTGTACTTGCATTTGCTTACTGTCTCGGTTTAATCGATTAAGTGTGGTGTGTTAATCGATTACTTCAATCTGTTAATCGATTAAGTGGACTGTGTTGAAAGTGTTAATCGATTACCCTGTTTTGTTAATCGATTAATCAAGGTGTTTTTTTTTTCAGCATTAAGTGTTGTTTTCGAAAAGCGGACATTCTAACCGCTACACCTATTCAACCCCCCCCTTCTAGGTGTATTGTAATCACTGATACCTAACAAGTGGTATCAGAGCTAGTGCGAAGTGCTAGCTCAACCGCGTATTCGTGATCCTTAGGGAAAAACGAATGGGTTCGTCAAACCCATTTGGTGGTGATGGTTCATCCATTAATCGACCACCTATATTCAGTGGTGAAGGGTATGCCTACTGGAAAGTCCGCATGCAAATTTTTATTGAAGCCATAGACTCGGATATTTGGGAATCCGTAATCAACGGCCCTTTCGTTCCACAACATCTTGTGGACAATGAACCTAAAGACAAGCCTAAAAGTCTATGGACCGATGATGAGCGCAAAAAGGTGCAGCATAATCTACGCGCCAAAAATATCATCACATCGGCCCTATCCTATGATGAGTTCTTTAGAGTATCGCAGTGCCAAAATGCAAAAGAAATGTGGGACACTTTACAAGTGACTCATGAAGGCACTAGCGAAGTCAAGCGCGCTAGATTAAATGCGCTTACCCATGAGTATGAGTTATTTCGCATGTTACCTAGTGAATCAATCTGTGATATGCAAAAGCGATTTACTCATATTGTTAATCATTTAGTTGCTCTAGATAAATCTTTTGCCAGAGGTGAACTAACTAATAAAGTTTTGCGTTGTCTTGACAGGAAATGGCAACCAAAAGTAACTGCAATTGTTGAATCCAAAGATTTGGACTCTATGCCTCTAGCTACTTTATTTGGAAAACTTCAAGAGCACGAAATGGAATTGGGGCGCTTGACTATGCACGAAGATTCAGATCGGAAAAAGAAAAACATCACATTAAAGGCCACGACCTCCAAATCAAAAGAAGATAAAGATGATGATGAATCTGACTCCGATCTAGATGATGAAACTATGAATCTCCTTGTTCGCAAATTTAGCAAATTCATCAAAAGAAAAGGAGGATTCAAGAAGTTTCAGAAGAAAGAAGCGAAAGAGTCAACCAACAAAGGCAAGAACAACAAAGATCGCTTCACTTGCCATGAGTGTGGAAAAGCCGGACATATGAGATTTCAATGTCCTACCTATCTGAAAAAGGTTGATTCAGAGAAGAGCACTCCCAGGGAATTCAAATCCAAGAAAGCTTACATTGTATGGGATGTACCTGAGGAGGAAACAACATCAAGCACTTCTAGTGAGGAGGAGTCAGCGAAGTTGTGTCTGATGGTCAGATCTGACAACAATGGCAACTCAGACTCACACGAGGATAATGATGAGGTATATTCCGACACCTCATCCACTTCGGATGACTTACCCTCTTATGAAGTTTTATATAATGCTTATGTTGAGTTACATGAGGAATTAAAGAAATTGGCTAGAATAAATGTTGATAAGAAAAGGGAAATCCTTAGAAATGAAAAGAAACTAAGCCAATTACAAAAAGAATTAGATGAATTAAAATTAGAAAATGAAACTTTAGATCTCATCTATTCTTGTAACACATGTGACTGCTCTGCTGATAATTTATGTCAAAAGCCTGTATGTGAGACTTGCGAGATTTTGCAAGAAGACAATCTTAAACTAAAAGAAAAACTCGAACGTCTCACAAACAGTAAACAACAATTAGACACTCTGCTCAGTCAAACAAGAAACGTTGGTGATCGTACTGGTCTAGGTTATACTCGCTCTGCTAAAAACAAGAGACCATATAGAAAACCTGTAGTTAATACTAAGGATAAAAATCGTAGGCGCTCTCCTACTTGCTTTTATTGTAATACGTATGGTCATACTTCTTACTCTTGTTACATTAGAAAATATGGTATACCTAGCGGGGCTTATGTATGGATAAAGAAGGGAGATAATTCCCTAATCACTAACAGAAAAGGACCCAACATAATTTGGGTACCTGAGAAAAGCAGGTGATCTATTTTGCAGGTATGTCTTCGAACACAAGGACAAAAATGGTACTTAGACAGTGGATGTTCGAGACATATGACAGGTGACAGATCAAATTTCCTAGATCTATCACTTAAAGGAAAAGGATACGTCACGTACGGAGACAACAATAAGGGAAAGATACTTGGTACCAGAACAGTTGGTAACTCATCTCATACTCAAATTGAAAATGTTCTGTATGTTGAAGGACTAGAACATAATCTTCTAAGTATAAGTCAACTCTGTGACAAAGGTAATCGAGTATCTTTTGATTCTGACTGTTGCATCATTCGTGACATTTTATCTAATAATGTTAAATTTGTTGGTCATCGTATAAATAATATTTACATGGTTAACTTGGATGATGTCACCACATTATTTTCAAAATGTTTCATTTCTAAAGAAGATGACATCTGGCTCTGGCACAGACGCGTTGCACACATCCATATAAAACATCTAGATAAATTGTCATCAAACCAACTAGTTGAGGGGCTACCAAAACTAAATTTCAAAACTAAAGAGATTTGTGACACTTGTCAAAAGTGTAAACAAACCAAAAACTCTTTTAAAAACAAAAATGTGATATCCACTTCAAGACCTTTGGAGTTACTCCATATGGACTTGTTTGGACCATCACAAATCATGAGTTTTGGTGGTAGCTACTATGCTTTAGTTATTGTTGATGATTTCTCTCGTTTTACATGGACATTATTTTTATCTGCTAAAAGCGACGCTTTCAACTCTTTTAAAAATCTTGCCAAGCAAATCCAAAACCAACTTAACCTGAAAATAGTATATATACGAAGTGATCACGGGGGAAAATTTGAGAACTTTCAGTTCGACAAATTCTGTGATAAGCATGGCATTATGCATCAGTTCTTTGCTCCTCGCACTCCACAACAAAATGGAGTTGTTGAAAGGAAAAATCGTGTGCTAGAAGAATTAGCAAGAACCATGCTTAATGAAAGTAATACCCCCAAATATTTCTGGGCAGATGCAGTTCATACTGCATGCTATGTTATAAATCGAGTATTGTTAAGGCCTAATTTGAATAAAACTCCTTATGAACTATTAAAAGGCCGTAAACCAAACATATCCCATCTTCACGCTTTCGGTTGCAAATGTTTTATATTAAATAATGGAAAGCGGGCTTTAGGAAAATTTGATTCAAAAGCCGATGAGGGAATATTTTTGGGATACTCGATTCATAGCAAAGCGTTCAGAATTTTTAATAAGTATTCTATGCAAGTTGAAGAGTCTATCCATGTACAGTTTGATGAATCTTCTCCAAAAGAGAAGAGAAAGGTTGTATCTGATGATGTTGCAGGTGCTTTGGAAGAAGCATACTCAAAGAACATGGATAATGTAGAAGCAACCGATGAAGAATGTCAAAACAAATCTCAGGAGCATTCAGATATGCCAGTTGTGTGGAAAACCAAGAAAGCTCACCCGATCGACAAAGTAATAGGTGACATATCTACGGGAGTGGTAACCCGTAGTTCCTTACGAAACTTCTGTAACTTTGTAGCTTTTGTATCTCAAATTGAGCCTAAGACCATTGATGAGGCCATTGAGGATGTGCACTGGGGTATAGCTATGCAAGAAGAGCTAAACCAGTTCGAACGCAATAATGTTTGGGACTTGGTCCCTAAACCTAAAGATCATCCTGTGA
This sequence comes from Lupinus albus, assembly GCA_009771035.1. Taxonomy (NCBI): domain Eukaryota; kingdom Viridiplantae; phylum Streptophyta; class Magnoliopsida; order Fabales; family Fabaceae; genus Lupinus; species Lupinus albus. The sequence continues at coordinate 13,047,203 of CM019999.1, forward strand.
TTGGTACTCGATGGGTCTTCAGAAACAAGCTTGATGAATCAGGCTTGATCATTCGAAATAAAGCACGCTTGGTGGCCCAAGGCTACAACCAGGAGGAAGGTATCGATTATGACGAAACCTATGCCCCTGTAGCCAGATTAGAGGCCATCAGGATGCTACTTTCCTTTGCATCGATTATGAACTTCAAATTATTTCAGATGGACGTAAAAAGCGCCTTCTTGAATGGCTATATTCAAGAAGAAGTGTATGTTAACCAACCGCATGGTTTTGAAAATTTTAAATATCCGAACCATGTTTATAAACTTAAAAAGGCACTCTATGGTCTCAAACAAGCTCCTAGAGCTTGGTATGATAGTCTCAGTACCTTTCTTTTAGAAAAAGGGTTCGAAAGAGGCTTGGTTGACACAACGCTTTTTATTCGTAAATCAGAAAACTCTGTATTACTTGTGCAAATCTATGTAGATGACATAATTTTTGGATCTACTAATGATATTTTGTGTAAGGATTTTTCTGAGATGATGCAGGGGGAGTTCGAAATGTCTATGATGGGAGAACTTACGTTCTTTCTAGGACTTCAGATAAAGCAACTAGAAAGTGGTATTTTCATCCATCAGACAAAATATTGCAAAGAGCTGCTCAAGAAATTTGAGATGAACAATTGTAAGGAAGCTTCCACTCCTATGGCATCTGCTTGCTACCTAGATAAGGACGAAAAAGGAAAAACTATAGAGGTAACAAAGTATCGAGGAATTATTGGGTCTTTACTTTACTTAACTGCAAGTAGGCCTGATATCATGTTTAGTGTATGCATGTGTGCTAGATTTCAATCATCTCCTAAAGAATCACATCTTACAACTGTTAAAAGAATCATGAGATACTTAAAAGGAACAACTAACATGGGATTATGGTATCCTCGGGATGCCTCATTATCCTTGGTAGGTTATTCCGATTCCGATTTCGCCGGATGTAAATTGGATCGGAAAAGCACTAGTGGTACTTGTCACTTGTTGGGGAGTTCATTAGTAGCATGGCACAGCAAAAAGCAAGCTTGTGTTGCTTTGTCCACCGCCGAAGCGGAATACATTGTCGCTGGTGTGTGTTGCGCTCAAATCCTCTGGATGAAGCAGCAACTCAAGGACTATGGTCTTAATATTGAAAAGATCCCTATTAAATGCGATAACACAAGTGCCATAAACCTTTCCAAGAATCCCGTCTTGCATTCTAGAACTAAGCATATAGAAATTAGACATCATTTTCTGCGTGATCATGTACAAAAAGGTGACTGCGTTCTTGAATTTGTTGAAACTTCTAAACAATTAGCTGATATTTTCACCAAGCCCCTTCCCAGGGATACTTTCTTTGTTCTAAGGAGAGAACTTGAAATTCTTGATGAACAATATCTTGATTAAAATTGTTTAGGTGTTTACATTATCGTCTAGTTTCTCTATGTCTTTGTTTCTTTAGCTGTTCGATATTTGTTTTATTGCAAAAGTATATCTCTTGATTATTATTTTTTTTGTGATTCTGAATGTTTAAATAAATCTGTCACATTGCATGCCAAAGCCTTAAGAAGTTGAAACCATTTTACTGCCTGAAATTTTTTTTTTACTAGAAGTAATCGATTACATTTTCACTTAATCGATTACCTGGGCATCAGTTGCTTGAAAATTCGAAATCCTACTATAAGTAATCGATTACATTTTCACTTAATCGATTACCTGGGCATCAGTTCTTTCAAAAAATTTGAAATTTCACACTGATTAATCGATTAACCCTGCCCATTAATCGATTAAAACCAGTTTTATAAAGAAACAGTAGCTCGGTTTCACACTTTTTCTGGCTTTCTCACTTTCTCTTTTCTGCTTTGAGATTCTAAATCTATAACACAACTAATCCAAAGTGCATCAAAAGTAGAAACACCTTTTCCTAACCCTCTTAAAACCATCAAGGAACCATATCTCGTCATCCTCATTATATCACATCTCCAAGGTTCCACTAAACATAACCTAGGTTAGGTTTGCCTACACCCATATTTGACCTCTCACTGCCATTTCGGTTTCTGCCACATTATGGAGCAAAGTCGTCCTAAAAGGGTTAAAACATCAGCCACTCGTGTACGAAGACGAGAGGTCGGCTCGCCTTCCGCTCGGGACCGTGGTGACCCCTACTATTCACTCATTCTGCAAGAAACCCGTATGGCGAAATTTCAAGGTCGGAAACCTACATATATACGGTATGTTGACTTAACTTGGTTAGTAGAACAGAACTTTAGCTTCTCGCATGACATGGAAGCTCAGGGAACTATTCAGTTCATGGAATTAAAGGGACAAGTCTACCCTGCTCTTGTTAGGGAATTCTATGCTAATTTTAGATATAAGGATGGAAAATATTGGTCAATGATTTCTGGCAATTTGTTTGAACTCAACGATGAAATTTTCATGAATGTCGGTGGTTTATCTTCTTCTGGATATAGTATAGGAGATTGTTCCTGGGTAAAGGAAAATTTTGATCCTACTGAAGTCTATAAGTCTTTTCTAAGAGGCCCTCATTTATATATTCAGGGTCAACTGACCAAAGCTGGGTCACTTTCTGTTGAGAACAGGCTGCTACACTACATTATTGCTTACATCTTAGTACAGAGAAACACAAATCACGCACAACCTACTGTGAATGATTTACGTTTCATGTATGCAGTGAAGAATAATGTGATGATTAATTGGCCTGAGGAGATCTTGAAAATTATGAACGGTGTATCTTTATCTCAGTCGAAGCTGCTTCCCTACAGTATCTTCATCTCACGCATCGTTGACTATTTGCGCATTGACGTTTCCGATACTATCATTGTTGAATATACCGACAAGGATCATCTGGTTGGTGAAAGCCTCATACATAAGATGGGTATATACAAGTATGGTAGTACTTGGCAATACCAAGAGGACTACACCACTTTTGGTCTGGATTTATCTGATGATGATAATCAGGATGGCACAGATAATCAGCATGCTACAACTCAGGGGGAGCCCTCTGGATCAGCACCTCAGAACTCTGCTTTTGGATTCGATCAGTTGGAAGCTATGGAGCAACGGCTTAACAACCGTATGGATCTTCACTTCCAAGGACTAAAAGACTCATACTTTGCTGGTATGGAACAGTATGAGGAGCGACAAACTGCGTATTCGGATAACCAATTTCGGGAGTTGAGGAATCTGATTAAATCTACCGCTGAAGCTCAGAATGCCTTGTTTTGTTCAGAATTCCAGAAGCTATCTGTGCTTATCAGGGGAGATCAGAACATTGTCATTTCTGCTGATCACACTGACGATCCTCATCCTCCACCTCAACCTTAGTTTAGAAGACTTTAGACCTAGGATATCTTACCTTAGGTTTATTTCTTCTTTTTGGCACTCTTTGGATTTAGATACTGTTATGGATTCTAGTATTTCTGTTGCGTGCCTCTTTTATGTTGTTAATTGACGTTTCTGGTTTATCTGGCTGCTAAACATTGTTACTCTTTATGCTATTTTATAATTATGTCGAATAGCCTACTATGTTTATGTGTATGGTTCTTGATCGTATGAGATCTTCTGCCTTGATATGGTTCATCTCGTATGCCGTTTACTTTACTTGTTTGGCTATTTCTGTTGTATAAACTTGCGCACTTGTTTAATCCTCTTTAATGTAAAACAGGTTAATTGTTATATCCCAATATTAACTCATTAACTGTGTTTTATGCATCACTCATATCTCTGCCTCTTCTTTGACCTGAGTTATCTTTTTGATAATGTCAAAAGGGGGAGAAAGGTTGTTTTGTTGTTTTCTGATTGTGCAGGTTGATCGTAATAACAGCTTCCGATATTTGCGCATCATATCAACCTTGCCAACACAATCTTCAAGCTATTTACATTTGATGTGGAGTTTGTCATCATCAAAAAGGGGGAGATTGAAAGTGTGCATGTCAAGAGGAACACTTTGGAAAGCTCTCCTTATATGACTTGGTTTTGATGAGGACAACTTGTGCTAACATGAGCTTGAAGATCATCAACAAATCAACATGCTTAAGCCTTCCGATTGGTATCTTGCTTAGACTAGATTAGTTTAGGTTGAGTCCAAGGCTTAAGTCACCTAATACATATCTCAATTGCATAAATCTTTTAAATCTTTTTCATCTAGAGATATGTCATTCATAATATGTTCATGCATCATATAAATACATGTACATGTGCATTCTAGGCATAATCTAAGTATTAAACATGTATGAATTTAAGTGCATAACATATTTGAAGTTTTTACACATGAAAGAGTGCTGTTAATCGATTACCACTTGGCTTAATCGATTAATCTAACTGCTTGCACAGTGTAATCGATTACAACAAATGTCAATCGATTAATCTAACATTTTTGTGAAGCTTAATCGATTAAAGCTGTCGTTAATCGATTAATTGGGCTTTTATTTCAATTCTTTATAAACTGCATTTTCAGAATTGATCTCATAAGTTGCATGTTAAATTTTTAGAGAGTTAGAGCATTTTTTTCGTGTTAATTGTTGCATCTAGTTGTAAATGCATTTGTGAGCTTAGAAAAGAGAGAATTCTATGCTTTAGGATTGAGTGCTTTTCATGATACATTTCTCATCTTTTCTTGTCACATGTTCTTGCATTTTTACATGATTCTTGATTAGATGTTTACATATTATGCATGCTGTTTTTCATTAATACATTTTTCATACTGCATGAGCTTGTATCAGGTGATTAGAGTAAAGCCTTATCTTGTTAGATATAAGTCTTGTTATAGCTTAAGTTTACTCTGTATTGCTTTGTTTGAAAAAGTGTTGTAATTGTGGGAATCTCAAGGTGTCATATCACCAAGAGAATGAGTGTGTCTTCACTGAGTGTTAGACTTAGGGATAAGTAAAGAACAAGGTTCTTGGCTGGGGCTACGCCGAAAGAAAGGTTTTCTTTGTCGGTAGGAAGGGAGTCAAACCATAGAATATGTTCCTTTTTATCTTGTAAGTGTCTAATTGTTGTAATTGGATAGTGTGTATGTAATTAACATTCATTCAATTATAGTGAAGAAAAATCTCCCAAATCAGCCGGGAGGCCTGGATGTAGTTTGCGGTGGACAAGCAAACGAACCAGGATAAAATTCTTGTTGCAGGACTTTTTCTATCTCTCTCTCTTTATTGCATTTGATCGATTAATTTGTTAAGTAGATTTAATTGATAATCTGTGTCTATACTGTATTACTTGTACTCTGATAAAATTCTGTAAGCCTGGTATAATCGTTTCATTACCAATTAATTGTCGAGCAAGAAACTATACTTGCATTTGCTTACTGTCTCGGTTTAATCGATTAAGTGTGGTGTGTTAATCGATTACTTCAATCTGTTAATCGATTAAGTGGACTGTGTTGAAAGTGTTAATCGATTACCCTGTTTTGTTAATCGATTAATCAAGGTGTTTTTTTTCCAGCATTAAGTGTTGTTTTCGAAAAGCGGACATTCTAACCGCTACACCTATTCAACCCCCCCCCCCCCCCCCCCCCCCTTCTAGGTGTATTGTAATCACTGATACCTAACACTTTCAAGATACCTTGAAAGTGTTATTCCAAATTTCTAAGTTGCACTTCATGGTTCTCAAGAGTCAAGGAGTAATTCCAAGACTTACTCCAACTTTCTAAGTTACACTTCATGGTTCTCAAGAGTCAAGGAGTAATTCCAAGACTTACTCCAACTTTCTAAGTTAGGCTTCATACCTTCCAAGAGTCATTGGAAGAGTCATCATACAATGTTTCATTTACCAAGTTGCATTGGTTATACTTCCACATCAATTAGGAAGGATTCTCAACAAATCTCCCCCTTCCTGAATTAATTGAGGGGTATCACCAATCCTGCACCTTTGCAACAGTCTGTCAGCTTCTTGAGTGAAACTGCCTTGGTCATCATGTTAGACCAGTTTTCATCTGTATGAGTTTTCTCTAGCTGCAATTCGCCATCCTCCAAAGCATTTCGTATCCAATGATAACGATAATCAATGTGCTTTGTCCGAGAATGAAATGTAGGATTCTTAGCTAGGTGAATTGCACTTTGGTTGTCACAGTGCAAAACATAGCTTTCTTGAACATGACCCAACTCATGCAAGATGTTTTTAATATATTTTATCTCCTTGCCAGCTTCGGATGCTGCAATGTACTCCGCTTCAGTTGTTGATAATGCAACGCATCTTTGTAACTTGGATTGCCAAGATACAGCTCCCCCTGCAAAGGTAGTTACATAACCTGATGTAGATTTTCTGGAATCTACATCTCCAGCCATGTCAGCATCAGTGTATCCTACCAACATAGGATCTTCATTACCAAAACATAAGCATCTTTTGGTAGTTCCCCTCAGATATCTCAATATCCACTTCACTGCATTCCAATGCTCTTTGCCGGGATTGGACAAGAACCGACTCACAACTCCAACTGCATGGGCAATATCTGGTCTTGTACAAATCATGGCATACATTAGGCTTCCTACCACAGAGGAATAAGGCATTCTGCTCATTTCTTTCATTTCTTCATCACTAGTTGGACATTGCAGTGTTGTTAACTTGAAATGTGCAGCAAGTGGAACACTAACATGCTTTGCCTTATCCATGTTGAATCTTTTGAGAACTTTCTCAATGTACTTCTCTTATGATAGCCATAACAACTTCTTGGAACGATCTCTTATTATCCTTATTCCAAGGATCTGCTTTGCTGGACCCAGGTCTTTCATAGCAAAAGACTTGCTTAAATCATTTTTCACACCATCAATCTTGGTCTTGTCATGCCCAATGATTAACATATCATCAACATATAATAAGAGGATAATAAAGTTTCCATCTTCATACCTTTTGATGAATACACAATGATCACCATTTGTCTTCTTGAAACTGTGTTTGGTCATGAAGGATTCAAACTTCTTGTACCACTGTCTGGGGGCTTGCTTTAGACCATATAAACTCTTATTTAGACGACACACTAAGTGTTCCTTGTCTGGTTCTTCATAACCTTATGGTTGCTCCATATAGATTTCTTCTTTAATGTCTCCGTGTAAGAAAGCTGTTTTGACATCAAGTTGCTCAACTTCTAAGTCTAGGCTAGCTGCTAGACCCAATGCTACTCTTATGGAGGAATACTTCACCACCGGTGAGAATATCTCATCAAAATCAACTCCTTTCTTCTGATTGCATCCTTTGACAACAATCCGAGCTTTGTACCTTGGTATCGAGTTTCCTTCTTCAACTTTAAGCCTATAAACCCATTTGTTTTTCAAGGCTTTTCTTCCTTTGGGCAACTCCACCAAATCATAGGTTTGGTTCTCATGTAATGAGTTCATCTCATCTTCCATGGCTTTAATCCACTCAGCTTTCTCAGTCGTCTGCATAGCTTCTGAGAAGTCTTGAGGCTCACCATTGTTTGTTAATGTGATATAGTCTTCTTCAGGATACTTTGAAGAAGGTATCCTGCCTCTTCCAGAGCGCCTCAAATCAACTTGCATCGGATGCTCTACTTGCTCGGATTCTTGATGCATTTGTGTGTCTACCACCACTTCATCATGATCTGACTCTTCATTAATCTGGCCAAGTTCTGTGTGAGCAGGATCTGCCTGTTGGTCAATCTGTTCCGGATTAATCTGATGATCAGGATCTGTCTGTTGAGTAATCTCTCCCATTGAATCAATGCGATCTTTGGTCATGCACTGGTTTTTCTTCTGAACATCTTTAATAGTCTGTTCCTCAAAGAACACAACATCTCTGCTTCTCACAACTTTCTTGTTTATCGGATCCCACAGTCTGTACCCAAATTCATCTTTTGGAGACCCAAGGTAAATGCACTCCTTGGTCTTAACATCCAGCTTCTTTATCTCATCTTTCGGAATGTGAACGAAAGCTCTGCATCCAAATACTCTTAGGTGGTTGAAGGATGCTTTCTTCTTGTACCACACTTCCTCTGGAATTTCACCGTTCAGGGGTCTTGAAGGTGTCCGATTTATGAGATCTACTGCAGTCTTCACTGCTTCACTGCAGAAAGACTTGGGGAGATTGGCATCTTGCAACATGCATCTGATCTTCTGTTCAATTGTGCGGTTCATCCTCTCAGCTACACTATTCAACTGAGGAGTCTTTGGTGGTGTTTTCCTCAATATGATACCATAAGCCTTGCAATAGGCTTCAAATGGACCATGATACTCTCCACCATTATCTGCTTTGAGACACTTCAGCTTCTTTCCAGTCTCACGTTCCACTAGTGCATGGAACTCTTTGAATGCTAATAGTACTTGATCTTTATTTTTCAACAAGTACACCCATACTCTTCTCGAGTGATCATCTATGAATGTGACAAAATAATAGGCTCCTCCAAGAGATCTTTCTGATGGTGCGCAAACATCTGAATGCACCAATTCAAGTACTTCATCTCACCGTGAAGGAATGTCAGATCTCTGAAAACTGACTCTATGTTGTTTACCATAAAGACAACCAGTACATGAGTCTAAAATTTGATCTTTTATACCTGAAAGGTGGTCTTTCGCGAGCATTTGAAGTGCCTTCTCACTCATATGCCCCAATCGTCTATGCCAAAGATCTTTGGAGTCGGTAGCAACATTTGCTTCTCCAGAACAAATTCCTCCTTGCATAATGTATAAAGATCCTTCCTTTGACCCTCTAGCAATGACTAGGTTGCCTTTTGCTAGTTTCTACTTTCCAGCACCAAAGTGACTTGCAAAACCAGCATCATCCAATTTACCCGTAGAGATAAGGTTGAGACGTATATCTGGGACATGTCTCACCTCCTTCAGTAAAAGCTTGCCTCTTGTGTCTGTTAGCAATACAATATCACCAATTCCCGCAATCTTGCTTGTAACATGATTTCCCATTTTCACAGTACCATAATCACCTTTCTTGTAGTTTGAGAAAAAACCTTCATGTGGACTTACATGGAAAGAGGCACCAGAATCAACGATCCAAGAACAATCACCATATGCAACATTCAGGTAATTGTCTTCTCCAATGATGAGAACATCATCGTCTGCGGCGATGGCTGTGGTAGGCTTATGACCATTTTTCCTTGGATCAACTAAGTCTTCATGAACATTTCCAGCTTTCTGGTCTCTCTTCAGGGATCTACATTCAGATCTCTTATGCCCTTCTTTACTACAATAGTAGCATATCATTGACCTCATCCGAGATTGAGAGTGACCTCTGAATCTGCTTTTGCTTCTTCCACGAGATCCATTCTTCCCATGATTTTCACTTCTTCCACGTCTCTCCACAACATTTGCTTTAGAATGGAAGGATATACTCCGTTCTTTCCTTTTGGATTCTTCATTCAATAGACTGTCTGAAACAATATCCATTGAGACCTTCCCATCTGGGACAGAGTTGCTGAGCGTGACCACCAATCTATCCCAACTCTCAGGCAACGAACTCAGTAGCAGAAGTGCCTGCAGCTCATCATCAATCTTCATATCTGTCTTTGTCAATTGATTGACAAGGCCCTTGAATGAATTCAAGTGCTCTATCATGTTCTGCCCATCTCTGTAGTCGAGTTTCACCAATCTTCTGACAAGAGATGCTTTATTTCTAGGAGTTTTCTTTTGAATCATAGATTCAAGTTTCGACCATAGTTCATAAGCATTTGTGTATGTGGACACATGCTCAAACAAACTTCTATCAATATACTTTCGAATCATTGCAACAGCTTTTCGATTAGAAATCTCCCAATCTTTGTCATCCTTACCTTCGGGCTTGTCTTTGTAAGAAATAGGCTCATGCATATCCTTGCAGTATAAATGATCCTCCATCATGGGTTTCCAATAAGAAAAGTTGTCAGCTGTCAACTTGAACATGTCTCCATCAAATGAGACATTACCGGCTCCTTCTATCTTGGACTACACAGGCTAAGCTCCCCGAATGAACCTGGGAGCTCTGATACCACTGTTGGGAAATTCTGAACCAATTTCTCTCCTCTGTGTGATGCAAAATGGGCACTTGCGGAAGCGGCAAATGAATAAAGTATACAGAAAATATCTCCACTATAGAAAAGTAGGATTACAAACTCTCTTACAAAGAGGATAACACTCAATCTCACCCAAAAGGATGGAAATACAAACTCTCTAGTATCTCACTAGGAATACAAAACTCACACTGAAGTGTATATAAGCTCTCTCACTTTCTCGCTATGTTGCTTTTTCTCACTTGCTTGTTTATTTCTACTTCACAAGTTCCCTTTATATAGTGAAGGGAATGAATGTTTCATCATAAAGACATAGTGGAGGATTAATTGTTGTCATACTTTCAAGATACCTTGAAAGTGTTATTCCAACTTTCTAAGTTGCACTTCATGGTTCTCAAGAGTCAAGGAGTAATTCCAAGACTTACTCCAACTTTCTAAGTTACACTTCATGATTCTCAAGAGTCAAGGAGTAATTCCAAGACTTACTCCAACTTTCTAAGTTAGGCTTCATACCTTCCAAGAGTCATTGGAAGAGTCATCATACAATGTTTCATTTACCAAGTTGCATTGGTTATACTTCCACATCAATTAGGAAGGATTCTCAACACTAAGGTAACCATATTCATCCATAAAATATGGTAAGGGTCCTATGTGGATAGTTAAATATATGAGAAAAAGAGGGGCTTCAATGGAGGACCTTACAACACTATGATTAGGCATGCACCTTCTCAAAGCTTGTTTTTCTGGACATATGAATACAAGAAGTAACAACTTCACCCAGCTTGCAAAAAAAAAATTGTGATGTAAATTTGAATACTATGTTAACATTTGAATACAGGCTTCACCATCTTCAATGAAATGTAGGAAACAATGTAAGGAAAATTGCTCCTCTCCATGTTTTTGTAGAAGACTTCATCATGGAAAAATTGTATATTGCTACTATATTTATATTCATCTTAAATATAAGTAATAATACAAATAAATAGATAGATATTTTGCTCTAATTTAATTGCTAGAGAATCAAATAATCAACAAATACCAAAAATCTTTTCTTACTAATTGAATGAAGTGCTCAAATGACATTTGTCAAAAAAATTCATTAATTTTTCTAAAAAAAAGGCTCATACTCTTAACTACATATAGTCCTCAAATGATACAAATTTATTCCTCCAAAACATAAAAACATGGTGAGAGAATACATGAAAAACTATGTGCACCACCAAGATTGAGACCTTTCATCCAAAGGAGTATAACAGATACCATATATTCCCTAATACTACAACATGGGTATTCAACAACAACCAAACATTTTTCCCATTAGATAGAATCGACTACATGAATCGAACGACGCTCTATTGATCAAAGTTGTGCACCACCAAATGACTCAATCCTATTGTCACCAAGATTGAGACCTTCCATTTCCTCATCCAAACCCAAACCCGAGCTAGTTTCAACCAATACATGAGGATCATTGTAATGCCTAACAGCTTGAACAATACCCCTAACTCTATTAAAAGGATTAGGACAATCAAAAACATCAGAACCAACAATGACACCATCACAACCCAACTGCATCATCAAAGCAGCATCTGCAGGGGTCACAATACCCCCAGCAGCAAAATTCACAACAGGTAACCTACCCAGTTGTTTTGTTTGCACCACCAAATCATAGGGTGCTTCTATCTTCTTCGAAAACGCGAAAACTTCATCTTCATCCATGTTGCTTAAAACCCTTATATCCCCCATCACAGACCTCACATTTTTCACAGTTTCTACAATGTTTCCAGAACCTTCCAAATCCCCTTGAGTCCTTATCATAGCTGCACCTGTTACAGATGATAATTACATATATAGGAGTTAGTTGCAAAAATTAGCAACATTGTAGTTTCAAACTTACAATCACATATAAGCCTTATTCAACACTCAATTGGACACAATCTATTCCTATCATAGAGATTTGACAAAGTTTTATGTTGACTATCAACCTTCACCGATTATTCGGGCTTAAAACTTATCAGATAAGTATAACATCAAGCAAGAGAGATAAATAAATGCTTGAATGAGTACTATTTGATAAGATTAAATGATAAACAAATCAATATTTATAAAATGTCTATTACCCTTAACCAAAGTTTTTAATTGCGGTTGCGATTGCAGCAACGATTATGGCTATTGCGATTGTGATCATTGCAAACATTGCAATGCGGATTACATCCGTTGCGATGTGATAAAATTTGTTATTAAAACAACATTTTTGAATCTGATACGGCCCGATGCAGCTGCCCGATGCAGCTGCCCGATGCAGCTGCCCGATGCAGCTGCCCGATGCAGCTGCCCGATGCAGCTGCCCGATGCAGCTGCCCGATGCAGCTGCCCGATGCAGCTGCCCGATGCAGCTGCCCGATGCAGCTGCCCGATGCAGCTGCCCGATGCAGCTGCCCGATGCAGCTGCCCGATGCAGCTGCCCGATGCAGCTGCCCGATGCAGCTGCCCGATGCAGCTGCCCGATGCAGCTGCCCGATGCAGCTGCCCGATGCAGCTGCCCGATGCAGCTGCCCGATGCCCGATGTGACTGTATCATTGTGATTCAGAGTCACACCACAATTGTTGTGTGATGGGTAATCACAACAGCAATATTACGGGCGCATCAGGCAATGCGGTACGCAATCTAATCATTGCCCCTAACTTATAGCTAATGAAATATGAGCTTATAGATTATTAAAATAAGCTATTTACCAAATACTAACAAATAGCTTATTTTTTTGTCAAATAAGCAAATTGACCAACATTATAATCTAAACTATGGTGTTACCAAAACATAATTTGTATCATTCATGCACATTTATTCAAATTAAAATCTGTTTTCCTATTTTCTTTCAAACATTACCTTCTCTTATTCTCCTAAGCGCTTCTCCAAGGTTTCTTGATCCACACACAAAAGGGGTTCTAAAATTGTGTTTGTTAATGTAATTTCTGTGATCTGCTACACCAAGTTCTTCACTTTCATCTATGTAATCAACCCCAATTGCTTCTAGAATCTGAGCTTCAACAAAATGCCCAACACGAGCACGCGCTACAACGGGCACTGACACCACACGCTTGATATCTTTTACCATTGATGGATCTGGCATGCGTGAAATTCTTTGGGGTCGTGTTGTTATCGGTTCTGAAACTATGACGGCGCGTGCACCAGCTTCTTCTGCAATCTTGGCTTGTTGAGGATTTGAGACATCAAAAATGGTTCCTCCGCGAAGGGTTTGAGAGAGTCCAACCTTGAAGGAAAATGGGTTTTGATTTGGATCGGTGATGTGGGTAGTGTTGTAGAGTGTAACAGTGCCATCTTCAGCCATGGGTGTTAAGTGTTTGTGAAAATGCGCAAGTGAAAAGAAGAAGAATAAAATCTTTGGTTTTATAATTGTTGAGATGAGTAAAATGAAGTGGTGGTTGATTTATAAATAGAAAATAGGAATTGAAAAATGGGTTCCAGAAAATTCCAGCTACATAGGTAAGTGTTTGAGTCGGTGACATGATAGAAAATTCAAGAAACTTCGATTCATTTCTGAGGGAATATTACCTTCTATTTCCATTATTATTGTAGCAAAAATATGAGCTATTGTTTTTTTTATCTAATTTGTACATATATATTACACTAACTAACTTTGTACGAGAAATAAGTATAATTTTTCAAATTTTAAATATAAAAGAGTATGATTATAATTAAGTTAAATAAAATATAATACATTAGAAAAAAAGTAAGTCTAAATAGTTTGATTTTGAAATCTCCTAGCTTTTAAAAAAAGAAAGATAAATGATGATGATAACGCATAAAATATATATTCATAACAAATAGCTTCACATTCTCGTGATATTTAATAGTTAAAGTTTCACATTTTTGTTACTATTAAAGATATTTTCTCATCATGCATAATGAACTAATTCTTTACATTAGGTTAAAGAACTAATTTCTTTTAAGATGTGTGATTATCTCTCCTAACAAATGTCGTTTCTAGAAATCGAACTATTTATTAAGTTTTACATCATATACTTAAACTAAGACCACGGATGGCAAAATACTCAACCCGTGAGTACCCATTAAAATACTCACAATGAGTATCTTTCAAAATACACACAATGAGTTCCTGCAAAAATAGTTGCGATTAGAGAAAACTGAAGATATGGGAAAATTAAGAAAGTTAGATATTCTAGTATTGTAATAGATTATTATGGACGAATGAACAATATGGATTCAAGCAATAACAAGAAAGTAGTAAAATAGGAAGAAAGCTCAAAATAGTAGGAATTAAACCAAATGATTCAATTAGATAACATAAATGAATGGATTCTATTACATGAATAGTAATGCTTGATTCATATATATCTAAGAATGACATCTCCTTCACATATGAAATGGCAGAATAAGTGTAAATGTGCACACAAAAAGATGCTAGAAAGTTAACATATGTAGGTGATATGTATATAAGTATCACTACTATTACTTGAATACTCAAGCATTTTAATTTCTCATCTGTAAGGTTGTTGTGTTTTGAGCTAGAGGTTACAACCTCACATCCTGAAAAATAATCTATATACTTGCAAAGTAAAGTTATGTATATTTATCCTCATTATGCATGACCAACTTCGTATATTGGGCTCCCATTTTATCAGCATCGTCCTAAAGGCAACTACTGTCCCTGTGAGGAGAGATACTGAACTATCTGACATGTGCTTGTTTTCCCTCATGTTTTTAATGGCAAAAATGTAATTTCATAATAAATGAAATGATAAAAGTATCATTGCATGTTGTCTTTTGTTTGTTATTGTGTGACAATTGTCTCACCATTAATGGAGATGATCCTTAATCTAACTGATGGGGAATAACCATGAATTACTAAAACTGAATAACTCTGTTAAGGTTTCATCTCAAAACTAATTAGAAGAATAGCCCAACAGATATTTAAACCATTCCCGAGACAATGAGGTAGACAATGTGTGAGTTACTTCCTAACAAACTCATTCATGAGGACGCCCATGAGATTTTAGGGCCTGAAATTAAAGCATAACATATTTCGTGATATTGGTCCTGGTACGTGATATCCGATTCTGTACAGTTCATCACTTTTTACGTTATTATTATAAGACTTTTTTTATAAGGAACCCAATATCTGATATGTTGAATCCAATACATGATATATATATTAAATGAAGGAACCATATAACTATTCATTAAAGATACAATATGTATAGTCCTTGATGAATTACTCCAAGGAACGGTGATATATTACTTCTTTTAAAATATCTGAAACCATATTACTTTGTAACTAGCATTCTTTAGTTTCAGAAATAAAGCTGCAAATGACTCAACTAATCTGCACCTTGAAGGACATCAATACTCTCATCTTTGAATAGGGTGTCCAATGTGTTTATGGTGATATATTCATTGATCTTAAATTTGGCTAGTAAATGGTTTAGACTATATAAGTGCAATGACAAAAATCACATTAACCAGTTGTGCATACATATTGCTGAAAAGATTGTCCAAGTTTCACAGTTTTTATCTATGGTAGGATCATTATCATGAGCCTACAATCAGGTCCATATTTTCAAGAACTTAAAGACAAAAGTGAACAACATCAGAGTCATCGTTCAATCATGTAGCCGACCCATTAAGACTCAGTTGTTATTTGTATTATATTGTACGTAAAAGTAGATGGAGTTCTATATCTATCAATAAAAGTAGGTTATTACAGCTTAATTATAGTGACTCATATGAATAATGACTATTTATCGCTGAGGTCATGGGTTCACAACTCTTTGTGGGAAATAAAATATTACGAGGATATTTAAGCTGGTAGGTGACACATTCAATGTATTCATAGGTCGGGGGTCGTATATTAGGACAAGGGTGTTATACTAAGATCAAAGTTCATATCTGACTGGATTAGGGAAATTGCTTCTTAAACATTAAAATAATATATGTAAAAAAGAAAGGAAAAAAGTGAGGAAAAAAAATAATTGTATAGGTCAAACATGATGTTCAAACATAACTTTTTTAAATAATGTCATACATTACTTTTTTTGTCATAAACATAAAAATCAAACCAAATATGTAAGGAAAGTAAACTATGCTCTATCTCAAACCTTTATATAATAATGCATGCTTTACTCAATAATTATGAACACTACACTAATTTCCAAATTTCTATTATTGTTCCCATTTTATATCTATGGAACAAAAATTTTCAATCATACACACAACATACAATTTTCAAGATTTTTAATATTTATTTTAACTTCTATTTGGGACTAAAAACATTGTTTTTTTACCAAGAATTTGGGGAAAAGGAAGTATCTAAAGGTTAATCAAGGATATAGATAGGAACTAATCTATAGAATATTTTTTTATACATTATTAATTGTGTGGGAGAACACAATTATTACTTGGAGAAGAAGATACAAGTATACAAAGAGAAAATATTATGTCTAACAGAACATAGGTAGAAAGCTAGGAGTCAAACTTTGTAGTTCATTTTTCACATAAACTTCTTTATACAGCCACTATATGGCTTTGCAAGGGTCAAATCAACACTAAACAAACAAAATGCACATGAATATCTGAGTTTTGTTGCTCAGGAACCAAACCAAAAATTTTCTGTACTAACAAAGTGTCCCAATGGTTAATGACCTTACTCATAATCCATTTACTAAGATCACTATCTCACCATCAATGGACAGCTAACTCGAAATTCGCTTAAAATACGAACTATCTCACCATCGATGGACCACTAGCTAGAGCCGATGACTTATGAAAGTTAATAAAAAAAAGAATCTTAAAGTAACTGTATTAATCTTAGAATTTACACTTTCTAGAAGGGTGACCTTGTGCACAAGGCTCGCACCTGATGCAAAATTTAATTACAAAACCAAATTTTGTAACTGGAAAAGTTGAATTGCCTTCAACTAATCAACAGGCCGAAACAGATTGACGCATGAATGGTGCAAGCAGAGCATTCACAAAAGATGTGAACTTGGAAGACAGACAGAACCACTCACACCCTTGAATCTCTCCTTGTCTCAGCTAAAAAATTATAATATTCAATTTGTTTTGAACTCACCAAATTTGTGCTTTTCTTCATGCAGTTGCTTGAATACATCTTCTAGTTCTGGAAACGCGGACGAAAGCAGCAGCTCAAGAAGGTTGAAAGCTAGCTGCTTCAAGCAAACAGATGACTGCAAGACAGAATGATAAATAGTGTCATCATGCACTCAAAGTAAGACAAATAGTCTCATGTGGTGCACAAAAGGAATTCTGAACCTAATGAACATAAGATTGCTACATTCCTTCCAATAGCATCTTGGTACTCTAAATGTTGTAATTCTAGTATACCATGGTTCAATAAATTGCACTATTAATTTATTTAAAGAGTTCAATATTTTGATTTTATAAAAACGAGGTTTTAAAAAAGAAAAGCAAATTAATAGATAGTGATAATGTTCCAATTAATACATATCAATGGAAATTACCTGAAGGAAAAAATATAGATCCCTAGCACACTGCTCATACTCCTTCCGACCAACAAGGCCTACAATTGCTGATGGTGCTCGCTCTAAAAGGAAGGGGGTAGGAGGGTTAAGTATAATTAATTTTATTTTCCTTAAGAAGCAAGTATAAGGAATTAACTAGTTTCAAATCTGAAGATAAATGATAACACTATAACAAGTATCACCAATCATTAGCTCATAGACAAGCTTCGCACGCCGATCTGCCTCCTGTTGCTGCTCATCACCCATCTTTGAGGAAGATACTTCTGTGGATTGATGGCTTTGAGATGAGCTCTGAGATGGACTAGAAGGTGGTGGTGGTGGTGGTGGTCGTCGATTTGGATGCTTGGTTAAAAATATTCCATCAGGCCAGAGTATCTATCAAAGTTGCAGTCACAATACCTCATCAGTACATCATACACTTATCTAATCACTGTACACAGCATTCTGCCCCATCACAGATTAAAGTTGTATACAATTAAGGAATATAAATATATCATTTGATCAAAGAGAAAGAAACTTATATTGATGAGGACAGTTCCAGAACGTCACAAATTTTTAAAAACAACCGGTTGAGAGGATTACTCGCTCAACTCGCTCAACCCCTGAAGCAACCACTGATCCCTTACGGAGACGCTGGATTTTCTCTATTAACCAGTCATCAAAGGCATCACCCATTCCTAATTGTAAGATTTGTTTAGCAACCCAAAAAGCCTGCCGCCTGTAATGTACACAACACATACATTGTAAGCAGATCTGAGTACCAGTGGAACTTAAATCAGACAATGTATGATTAAGATGAAATAATACTATCTTAGTATCTTAAAAATTACCTAATCCATCCACCATCTTGAAGATTCAAGATAACATCAACCAGATCCAGTATTGGTACACTCAAATTTGGTGGTACCCACTGCATGGAAGAACTATAATAATCATAACCAAGATCCCATCATGCATATATTAATCAGAAAACCATATCGATAATCAGATTTCTCTGTTAAATGACCTAATGGAACAATAAAAAGATAATTTATCTATTCCTAAAATTGAGCAAAAATGAATCCAGAATTGAAGATTTAGATTTGTCTTATAACCTCTGCTGGAAGAGTATCAGAAGTATCATGGTGCAAATCAGACACCTTGTCTAAACTATCCCTTCCATTCACTGTCTTCTCCAAGTTACTGGGAGAAGCTCTAATATCTGTATTACCACCAGAACTATCCAATGACTTTCTAGATTCCTGTGCATTCTTTATTGGTAGAGAAAGAGACATGCCATTTACTTTTGACCTTAATCCATCAACTGCAACATTATTTCTTGTTTGCAAAACAGCCTCTTTACTTTCAGAACTATAGTTTTCTCTTCGAGAGCCAGAAGTGTCACTTGCAGGTCCAGAAAAGTTGGAAGCGATTTTAGTCTTCTCAGAGGGTTTAGCATCCAGGCCAACTAGAGAATTTTCCAATAAACATAGAAATCCGAAAGATGTCAAAAGGAGGGAAAGAATAAAAATCTGTATGTTCAATATTTTCGATCAAACACACCTGATAACGTTTCCATGATAGAAAATGAATTTGAGAATATGTATGTCTGCGATATAGTATAATATAATAATAAGAGGTAAGCCGGATAATTATAAAAAACCATTTGCAACAGAGAGGAGTAAACTGTGGCAAATAAAGCAGACCTGAGAGTCAACACTCAGAAAGTCCCAAACTTCAATTGATTCTGAAACTATTGGCATCTGCATAAGTTGCTGATGTCCAATAAACCACAAATCAATAAAATATTGGAAGAATCAATAAATATTGTCAGCAAAGATAGAAATGATAAATGATAAATGAAGTCTCAAAATAGAGGTGCACTCATATCCAATATTTGTCCTGCGAGTAGCAAAATATTGATCCAGGTTATACCATGGTACTAAAACAAGATCCCCCCTCCCCCTCTATTAAGGAGTTATCAGAAAGAAAGTGATCAATTAGATAATTAAACCAATCCATTAATAACACCAAACCTACCAATTACCCAACAAAACAATTAGGTAGCATAAAATAATTCCTTAAGCAATAATAAACACCACAACAGAAAAGGAGAAGCCACAATTTCTCCAAAACTGAGTTATAATGCCACACTACTGGGTAGCAAACAAAACAAATGTGTTTAATCCAAAAAAGTGAGTCAAGTCAACCTTCAAATATTTATCCAGCAATTCACACCGCTCTTGAATGACTGTGATATCTAAACCTGTTGACAGAAAATGTTTTGGAGGCAAATGAAGATTATATTCAGGGAACTCTTTCAGGCGTCGATGTAGCTCCTCAAAATGACGAAACCTTAAAATATAAAGAGTAAGGGTAAGCCAAAGAAAGAGAACAAGAAAATCATGAAGACATTATCAATAATATTATTGGAAACATTGATTAAAGATATAACAGAAGCTATAACAGAAGCCTTAGCACCTTCTTTTAATTGACCAGGTGTTATTGTTTACATCTGTAACGGATATGGAGTAAACAGCAAATGTTGTTGAACCACTCTTCACAATACTTGCACCTAAGACCTGCAGAAGTAAATTAACTCACATTTAGTAATATAATAACATATTAGTATCTGAACTTAATAATCATATATTAAAGAATCTGATAGGACCAGCATAAGTACCTCACATTTCAACTTGAAAAAAGAATCTAATACTGAAGAACTTTTCAGGGGATTAACAGCCAAATTATGAGATTCTGATTTAGAAATAGAGGACGTGGAAGAAGAGGCTGTTGCTCCACTATAAATTCTACCCAAACTTCCAGTATCATCATCATCACTAGAGTCCTCAGAATTTACATGTGATTTTGAAGAACTAAGTATGTCTTGACCATCTCCTGATAAAAACCTTGTCCTCTCAACTTCCTGCCACGTATGTATGTCATGACCACTTGGTCTAGACCTTTTACTCCCCGATTGGGTTCTGGATAGTATCGGATAGCGAGAGCGGTTCTTATTCCTCTTTTTTCTCCCATGACTATCAAAATTTTCAAGTGGGTGATGAACGTAAGTAACAGCCTGTTTTCTATTAGTTCTTCCATCCCAAACCTTAGTTTCAGGGGAATCAAGACCAGTGACAGTAGTAGTTTCATCATCTTCAGAAGTACAAGAAGTACTGCTCTCTGATTCACCCATCCGCATATGCATGTCGTTGTGCTCATCATCTTTATATAGGGTACCTAGAGAACTTGATCCATTCTTGTCTGCATGGAAGGCTACATTTTCAACGGTGAACTGACTGCTGTGTCCAGAATTGACGTGGCTTCCCATAGAGGGATTAAGCTTGGGAGTTCTGTCTTTTTCCTTGGGTCCAGTCGCCTTCATATGATCTACCTTTAGTGGTTTTCCTACAACAGGATGTGGTGGGACTTGCTCATTTGACTGGTTCTCACCATCCTTTTTCTTGTAATTTTTACCCTTCGTCCAGACATTCTCAAAATGCTCTGGGGCAAGGGCTTGGGTCTTTCTGCGAGAGATGATATCTAAGATATCTCCCCACTCTCCTCCTGAGTGATGCTGTTGAATACCTTGGTCATTATTAGCATGAGAGTTTGCAGGCAATGATGTCCATGAACGGGAAGATCGAGCATCAATTGCAAGTAATGGATCTTTATTAAAATTATCATTGGCATTATTTCGTGCAGATGATTTTTTTGCATTTTTTGATTGATCATTTGTTAGCATCACAAGTTCAACACCATTAGCAGAAGGATCTAAACACTCAGAAAAATGGTCAGATGGAATCTGCGACTCATCTACTTTATTGTCGGATGCCTTTGGAGATGCAGCAGCCCCCTTATTAACTTTGTTCTTATTAACTACTACAGATTCAATCCTTTGATTAATAAATCTGGCAGCAGAAAACAGGGATTATGAGAACAACTCACATAAAAATGACACAAAATGGAAGAAAACAGATACCTTGGATTGGCTAAGTTTAGGACAGGTCTCATTACAGCACATGCAAGAAGCTCCCTGCCAGCATATCGAAAGAAAGAACACTGCAAATCGCCAGACTTGAAAGTGACAGACATAAGACCATTCACCAGATGCTGCAAAACCTGCAAATTAAGAATACACACAACATTATAACCCAAAATTTAAAAATAAAGTGACAAAATCATGGCCCATGGATGACAAAATCCTTCATTACTCAATGCATGCATATAAAACAATAAAGTGAAAAACCTTATGCTCAGCTTCAGCAGAAAATAAAGCAGGATGCAATTTGTTCTCAGCAGCCAAGACAAGTTTTAGTTCCGTATCTCGACTTTCAATGGTTAATGAACCTTTCTGTTGTTTTTTAACCTTTGAGTGAGCAGCACGAAACAGCTCCAAGTGTGTGCAAATGAGATTAATAAGATCCCTGAACCAAAAAAATTAATTCCCCAATCAGTCATTTAACTATCGAAAATAAGGACAAATCATAGACAGAAAATGAAACTGAACCTTATCAAAAAATCAATCAAATTTATATTTCGCATGCGTCCTGAAATTTCCCCAAGAACTCCATTTATTATTTGAACCAACTCCTCGGGGCCCTCTTTGTCTGGAGTTATGCGAGAGTACCACAGGTCTGTCACCCACTCAGAAACTAGATGTCTAGTGAAGTGATCAATTGCATCCTCAACAACAGGAGAATTAACTTTTGCTCTCCACTCAAACTTAGCAACGACTTTAGGGCTTTCAGGAGGCTTCTTCGACGACTGAACACTTGTGGAGCTTGCTTTATTGTTATATGCAGCAGCTTTTCTCTTCATTTCAAAATCTAGTGATAAATAGCGGAGAATGATAATTAAGGAAGCTGCAGCAGGCAAGTTGACCCAAACCGACGAGCTTGTCACTGAAATGAAAGCAAAAGAAATTAAGCCACAAACCATGACCTAAAAATGAAATGAAGCTATAGATTATAAAGTGACAGCCTCTTACTATACACACTTTTCTAGATGTTCAAGAATTCAGCACTAGCTTAGTGACATGAGTCGATATCAATAACATTTCTTGTTGCCAAATGAACAAAATGTAAGGTGTTCAAGGAACCAACCCAAACTTATCAAAGCAATGAAACTGAACCAAACTCGAGGGTTGGTTAGGTTCCATTAAAAGATCATACAGTTGGGTAACATTTAGAAGCTTTAATTTTTTTTTGCCTTTGTCTCCATTCATACTTGAGAAAAAATGGCAAAGCTTTTGAATTAAAATGGACCTGCTAAGAGGGTTAGTTTAGAAATAAAACAATAAAAAATGCCAAATCCTGGACAGATCCAACCTCATTTTACTTTCTTTATATAATATCCCTAAATGAAAGCTGAATGAAAGAAAAAGGTTTTGGGTTTGCCAGGCACAATAAAGATGGTCAAATGTAATTATATATTATTTTTAATGGTATCGTAGAGATTCGACAAAGTTTTATGTTGGTTGTCAACTGCCTAACACAACCTTCACCTTTTATCAAGCACACATAGGCAGACCAAGAAAAACCATAGGTAAAATGATTAGGAAAGATTTAGAGATCAATGTTTTGTCAATGAACATGATTTATGATGGAACATTATGACATAGTTCAATCCATGTAGTCAACCCCATCTAGTAGGATTAAGGTTTGCTTGTTATTGCTGTATTTATTTTGGATTTTGTTATTTATTATAGTTTCAAGGTAATTATGGTAGAATCAGATTCTTTTACAAGAGTTTTAGAAGATTTTTCACTTTTGACTCAATTTTTTATTATGCCTACGAAAGAGTTCGCATCCACTATGTTAAAACACCAAGTACAACATACACTTTCCTATCTGAATATTATGAAATTGGATCTTCACTTGTGTCCTAGTCAATTGTTTACTTTCTACCTAGAGCATCTTAGGTTCTACGATAGATAACTAAACCAAATTGTCATCAACTTTCCATGCTTCCATCCTGTGTCAGTTGGCTAGTATCATATTTCCAACAAAAACAAAGACTAGAGTAGGAATATAAAGGAAGATTCATCTAATCTTTGCTCATGAAAACTGTAGCAACACGGTAATTTGAAGTAGCACTCTGTAAAGAGGATAAAAAAGACTATATTATTGGTTGTACATCCAATGTTCATAACTTGACATGATATGTTATTTTGCTTTCGAAGAGCAACAAGAGAAATAAGTCGTTTCAAGCAAATGTTTTCCACTGAAAAACCTTCAAACATCACTCCTATAAGATAAAAAGATAGGTACAAACCATGGTGTCATATCTTTAATCCTGCCAGAAAAAAAATTCTGTCTTAAATAGTGAAATTAGTTTCCTGAGATAAGGCACCTGAGATGCTAAGAATCAACGGATTTTGGGATATGAAATAGTACTTTCTGTTTGTGCCCCTTGTGATGACCAAGTCACAATGGCAGGTGTAGTGACAGACACAACATGAAGAAATGCTGGAGGGCCATTGTGAGATCAACAGCTAGGATGGAAGGAACTAAATAGGAAGGTAGAGGAAAGGAGCAGTTCCTCCCTAGGAACATTGTATGGCTCGCACGAGAGTCCCTGATTAAGGCTGGCGGTGTTCAGGAAAATCAAATCAGATCACAGGGGACTGACCCTAGCCATAGAAAAAGAAAGATCTCGATAGATAGAATAAGGCACCCAGGCAAAAAAAGAGGACTGTTTTACTATGATCGTAACATATGAATCGACACTAACGTGACAGGTGCCAATTAACACTAGCTCCTTCCCATGAGACATTTCTAACACATGGCCAAAGATGGATGAACAGAATATCCGAAACCACTCTCATACCACCAGACAGAATCCAACAAACCCCCACGACATAGTAAGAACACGTGAAAAGTGCCATATCATTTGACCCTACCACTCTTTCAACACCAAGCAACATATCAATAACAATTATGACACATTTCAAAACTTCATCGTTTGACTTGCACGGTTAATTTGAGTACACACTACACAATTCATTTCTTTTTAACATCATTATTACAATCTTCTTTAAAGACGAACCAGGTACATGTGACACAAAGTTAACGACCGAACCATAGTTACATCATTCTCTCATTTACCCTAAGTATCATGTATCAAATTCATCGTGCCACATACCAGATACCAGGTTCGTCATAAAGTACCGAAGTTAACCCCGTTCCTATACAACATACCAGGTAACTATGGTTTAAACTTAAAATGACTAACCAATCTAAAGCAACAAGAAACATCAAAAGTATACACAAACAATCACAATTTCATATAAACACACAATCAAACCATACAATTATATAAAAATCAAACTAAACAAGATTATTAAAACAAAAACAAAAGATGATAATAATAATAATAATAATAAAATTGAAGTAAAACTCACATGACATGAGATATGAGAGACCAACAACGCATACGAGAAGAATTACAATGCGTTTCTTGGCTTCTTCAACAAGGTCTTTCACTGTTACCAGATTCGACATGATTTTTTTTCTTCTTGAATTGAGAATATAACTAAACCTAACTCACTCAATTCAAGAGCACTAATAAGGGATTGTGAAATTGAGATGAACGAAATTTCGATTCAAAGTAAAGAATTGAAATGTGAAAATGAAACAGAGAAATTCAATGAATAAATTTTGATTGCATAATCTTTCATTCCATAAATTTCACATTTCAATATAATATTGGTGTGTTGCTATGGTCACCTCTCTCAAGTCAAGACAATCATCAAATGTGAAAAGCAAAAAATTTTAATTAAATTTTTTATAAGTAAATAAGTATATCTATTTTAAAAATGTTGTACACGTGTTTCATTCAAGTTTATTCGTTACTGACTATTCAAAGAAAATAAAAATAAAAATAAAATTGGTGAATGATGTACAAATACTACATTCAATTTTTATTATGTGGATGCATCATTTATTAATAAGGTGATAAATATTTTTGACTTATGTAAAATTTAATGTAATATATATATAAATAGTAGATAATGTATTGAATTATAAAAAATTAGATATAAATAGTGATAGTGTAATAGCAAAATAGGAAAATAGAAATTACATCATTGTAGTAATTATTTCATATTTTGGCTTTATATATAGGAAAAATATTGAAATGATGATTTTATTTTGATGAGAAACATGATAATATTGTACAATATATACACTTGAATGGCCGGTATAAAGAAGAGTAAGTTAAGATTGAAATACTAAATTTAGTTTTTTATAGACTGTAATATCTATACATTGATAGTATAAAGATTTATAAACAATTAGTGTATCTAAGAGTCAATGATGATTAAAATGAATGATAAATGATATATTACACATATTTTTTCTACTTTTAATATGCTAAGCACATCATTTTATAATACAAAAGCTATTTATCCTAAAACACTAGAAAATTTTTCCTCCTAACAATTGGTAGGATTTAATTTGAGGTGTTGTCATTATAAAAGTTCATGTATGTCCATACAAACCACGAGACATTAAATACAAAACAACACAAGTGATTAAGTTATAAAATATAATGTGATTTTTATATGGGGACACTGATTTGCAATAATAATAACTAGTAGAGTATTTATGCATTCGCGCGAATTGTTCTGTATTAACATTAAAAATGTATTTAATATTTATGGTTAAATTAAATATCTAAAATTTTAGTTAAATAGAGTTATGCATTAATTTAATAACATGATATAAATATTAAAATTTATACATTAGGAGAAATTTTTTATATTGATAATGCATAAAAACTAAACTCATGAAAAATAGTTATATAAAAGAGAAGTAACTTGTTAAGCTATTCTATATATATATATATATATATATATATATATATATATATATATATATATATATATATATAATATATATATATATATAAGAGAAGTAACTTGTTAAGCTATTCTATATATATATATATATATATTATTTTTAGTATTATAAATTTATTTCTAGTTAGAAACTATTTAATTAAATTTTGTTTGTATAAATTAAAAAATTTATCTTAATTTTATATCATTATTTTAATTTTTTATACAATTATTTTTAACATATATTTTTCTATATTTGAAAATACATATTTAACATATGGAATATTTTGTATATTTTCTAACATTGAATCTATAATTATGAAATAAATGTGGTAATGTTTTAGTTCTAATTGTTAATTAATTTTTAAAATCCTAATATAATAATTTCACCTTTTGAAATTTGACTAGTATTTACCGTTCAAATAAAGGAGTAATATTTCCATAATGCCTCTTTTTTGTCTTTATAAAAATAAATTAGTAAAATTTCCATAACCCCTCATTTCTTTTTAGTTATTATTATTATTAGTAGCGTATTGATAGACACTTTGTATCTGCCGACTCGTATTCTTATTTTATTATATTAAATATTCAATTTTTATATATTTTATTTTATACAATTAGAATGTTTTTGTATTAAGAGTGCTTTAGGTTAAAAAAATGTATTTATTATAATTCAATTTAATGTGAGATAGATGATTAATGTGCTAATGGTAGTTACTTAGGATTATATGATTTTTTTTTAGAAATTAAAAAATGTAAGGGCAAAATAAGAGAATAGAAATTACACTATGGTGGTAATTATTTCATGTTTTGGCTTTATATATAGTATAGATAACATCGATAATAGTTGTGATGATAATTGCGATGAAGAAGATAACAATAATAATGGTAGCAATAACATTTAGGGTACCCGCAAAAATATAACATGAGTGAAAACAATATTATGATATATGTCTCGCGCGTACCCGCGTATATATTTTAATTAAATATTTTATACTTAATTATTATAATTTATCATTATAATTTTCTATTTTATTGTTATTATTTCATAATAAAATTTAGTAATAAGACTATGAGAATAAAATATTTCCTCATACCAGGAGATAACTTATCTCATTCAGCTAGTAAAAGGATGACATGTGTATTATTTTGTTTTGTTTTAGAAATATTTTTGTAGAAAATTATTAAATGGTACACATGTCATGATTTTAGTGGCTGGAATAGATAATCTATCTCCTTATATCAAGAGATACATTATTCTCTAAGACTATAATCATAAAATTATAATATTATTTAAGTAATAACTATTTTTATATATTAATTATTTTAAAATCTATAAAAATATAACTAAAATTGAAAACTCATTAGTACCCGTAGATACCCACTACCTACATGGATACCTGCAAATAATGTAAGTATAAACATAGGTATACACTACCGGTGCCCGTCTACGGTCCACATTGCCATCCTTATATAACAATCATGATAACAATATCCATGGTGAACACACAAATGACAATAACATTATCTTTAAGTTTGGCCTTAAGTTAATAAATCCAATTAATTTAATTTAACAATATGTATGTAACTATACCATTTGAGATTTGACAACTTCTAATTAATTGTCATCTTTTTTAAAGGGTAATTGTGATATTTAGAAAAACACATTTTAGGGAATGCACAATCTGCTTTATTTACATTAAAATTATTATATTTTTTCTTAGTATGTTATTTATTTTTCTATAACTTTTTTTCCATTAATGGTCACTCTTGTACTTTTTGATTAAGTGTAAAATATACGAGACAAATAAATAAGAATACAATTTTTCAAACTAGAGAGATAAATAGGAAGGTCGATGGTAACTATCAACACTTATTTTTTATTCACAATATCTCAAAAGTATTTTGACAAGGATTTCTTGATATTTTTTTATTCAATTATATCATAATTATAGTGACATAAATAAAGAAATATTTAAATATAGACTATAGTTTTTTTATATATATAAAATTCATTTTATTAAGAATAAATTAAGTTTTAGAGATAATAGAAATAAAATGTAAGATGAAAAAATAAATACTTAATAAGGTAAAATAAGACAATATAAAACTATTGTGTATCTACTAGTTTCTTTTTATTATTGATTTTTTTATTATCGGGTTGGATTAAGGCTATAAATTTATGAGTGACAAATAGATAGATTCGGATTGGTTTGGATACTAATGAAAGAATAGAAAGTCATCAACCAATCCATATAAATCTATTTAAAACAAAATTTAAATTATCCAATTCATCTTTATCCAAACTTAATAGACAAATTCTAATTATATTTGTACAATCTATCCATGAATCTATTTTTATGGATTGGATAAATGAATATTCAATCCATTTGATTTTTTAATTGTAACTAAAAATACTTTTGAAAAAATCATTCTTTAAAAATCATTATTTCAATCAAGCATTTTTAAAATCACTTTTTAAAAATCATTTTTTGAGACGTTCATTCTTTCAATTTTCATCTTTTCATGTTTTTTTTTTGTTTTTTTAAAAAGTAATTTTGCGAACTTTAAATTTTTCTTTTTTGTAATTTCAACAATCATTTAACGTTTAAGGTTCTATGTATAAAGTTTAAAAGATATTTATATATGTTATGCATTTTGAGAACATCATTCATGAATGCTTATTTTTTGGATGGATTAGATATCCATCCAAATGGATATATCCATGGATATCTGTAACACCCTAAATTTAAGTCTTTAAAATTATAGTATCAGTCCTGGGATTCTAGCTTGAGCGAGAGATTCTCTCCTGGGCGAGAAAGACTCACCTGGGAAGGTGAAATCCTAGACTATACTGAAGGATTCTCGCCTGAGCGAGAGTTGGCTCGCCTGGGCGAGAAAAGTGACATTTTGGACCTGTCGAGGCTGTAAGATCCTCGCTTGGGCGAGAGTCCCCTCGCATGGGAGAGAGTTTCAGATCTGAGTTTTTAAAATGGGCGGGATTTTCTCGCTTGAGCGAGAATGAGTTCGCTTAAGCAAGAACCCGACGAGTGCATTAAATGAGAAAAACCCCAAACACATTTTAGGGTTAAGAATTGAAGAGAGGTGAGAGAAGAGAGTTTTTCCAAGGGCAAGGAGCTTTGAAACTCATCCAAGAGCTTGAGAAGAGGTAATACTCTTGATTCTAACTCTCTTCTTCCCTTTGAAACTCATTTTGGGTATGGTGGATCTCTTCTCAAAATGTGGGAAACCATGGAAACTCACCCTTTTGAGTTATGATTCATTTTATGTTGTTTTTATCTTGTAAACTCTTGGTTTAGAGTTAGTATTTCAAGAATGGAAAGGGTTTGTGGGATGATTCATGAAAACCCCAAAATCCTAAAGTGAAAATGTGGTTAAAGTTGAAAATGGATAAAATGCTAGATGTAGAAGATGAGTATGCATTCTAATGTTGAAATATGAGATGAATATGTATGTTTTAGATGGTTGTAAACTTATGATGAGGGTAGTTTAGAAACATTGAAAATATGTTGAATATCTTGTATGGTTAAATAATGCAATATAAGTTGTTTATGTGATATTTGGAATAAATGACTAACATTGTGTTATATGGTGGGAATGAGGAAAAATCATAAAGTTGGAGGCGGTGTTGGTGGAACTTGCGAAGTTGCCAAGAACCAAACCCAACACTCACCGAGTTAAAGATAAGTCTTAACTTATGCATTGTGATAGAAAATGCGTGGACTTTCTGGTTGTGGATAATGAATTTAGTTGTGAACCACTTAATTATTATAAGCATATATGTGTATGTTTGTAATAATGATGGTGTTGATTTACTGTTTATGAATTGATGGAGTGTCAATGAAAAGAAAACTCGTTTTTTTAGTCGACCATGATTAGTTAGCGACTTTGGCTCAAGTAATGTAACAAGTTTTGGCTCAAGCGATGTAGCAAGCTTTGGCTCAATCGACGTAGCAAGCTTTGGCTCAAGCGACGTAGCAAGCTTTGGCTCAAGCGATGTAGCAAGCTTTGGCTCAAGCAATGTAGCAAGCTTTGGCTCAAGCGATGTAGCAAGATTTGACTCAAGCGATGTAGCAAGCTTTGCCTCAAGCGATGTAGCAAGCTTTCGCTCAAGCGATGTAGCAAGCTTTCGCTCAATCGATGTAGCAAGCTTTGGCTCAAGCGATGTAGCAAACTTTGGCTCAAGTTATGTAGCACGTTTTCAAAAGAAAATGAAAATCTGTTGTAGCTAACCTTAAGTGGTGTGGTGGCTTTGGCTCAAGCGATGTAGCAAACTTTGGCTCAAGTTATGTAGCATGGTTTTCAAAAGTATAAATGATGGAAATGGTTTTAAGTGTATTTAACTTTAAATTGTTTACTTAATCTTATTAAAATGTGGATTAACGTACATTGACATTTATTACGTTAACGACTTACTCCTTTGTGTTTTCTGTGTATGGTCAATGTTAATCTCATTGCAAGTAGGTGAAAGACGTAAGGGTGTTTTGATTTCAGAGCTTAGAGGCTTTTATTTTGAATGTCTTTGCTCCCATTCTTTTGTAATCTATTTGATTGTACTTCTGAACTAACTATTTGTAATCATGGGCCTGATTTTTGTATATGTTAGGAACCATGGATAATAGTAACTCTCGATATTTGTAGCTATGGGTATTTTGGAAACCCATAGCTAGTTGTATGCAGTAGTTACTAAGCGACATTAATATGAATTATGTTTTTCTGTCCAAGGAATGTGCATGTCGTTATTGGTTTAGGGATCGAGTGCGAAAGGGAAAGTGAGATTTTAAAGTAAGGTTATTTTCTTGGTAAATGTAATTTGTAGAAAAATGCATGAAAGTGGATTAAAATAAGGAAAAAATTTCAAGGATAGAATGTAGGTCTTTACAATATCTGCTGTATATAATAGATGAATTCAAATCTATCCAATACTAAATTACACATTGGATTATATCCATTGCAATTCATTAACTCTAAGTGGATGAATTTAATTTTAATAGATTTTGATGGATTATGAATAATTTTGTTATCTCTATAAAAGTCAAAGAAAACTATAGCAAAATAGAGATTACAGAGAGCATATTTATCAATATCCTATTGTATTGGTTGGTTTAATTAGAAAATCGTTGAATTGGTCCCTCATATCGATATGAAGAAGATCTTACTCATGACCTTGACACGATTTTGATGAAGACACCAATATCATCAAAAAGAAGTAAAAGGATGAAGATCTTGAAGACCTAGAAGAAAGCTATTCAAGTTCAAGATTTATTAGTCTTCTAAGTTAGGTACTTCTATCCCTAAAGTATTTTTATTAAGTTTAACCAAATGCTCATAGGAAAATCTTTTTGAAAAAAGTTGAATAACATGTTACTGGAACTGAGTAATGGATTACTGGACCTAAGTAATGAGTTAGTGATATTGAGTAACCGATTACCCAAACTGAGTAACATGTTACTAAACATATTTTAAACAGAGTAACCGATTAGCCATGGGAGTAACCGATTACTCAATTGGGAAGAAACTTTGGTAATCGTTACCCAATGTTGTTACACCAGTTTTTCAAATTCAATTTGAAACAGCTTCACCCAAAATAAATAGATGTTACTCCAATCCACTTCTACCTTCACGTATGGGTATTATGGCTGGTTGGAAGCCTATTTAAAGACACTTAGAATTTAGTTTCAATACACAACATATTACAACTTTCATAACAATCACTTACACTTTTACAAAGCAACTTGTGTGAAAACTTTCTGAAAATTGCTTTTCAAATGTTTCTTCCAAATTTTATACTCTTAAATACTTGAGCATTTGTGTTATTCTTAGTAATTGACTGTTAAGGATTGCAAGTTCATGTGTGTCATATACATTCTCCAATCTAAGCCCTAGAATTTATTCTTCAAAATGCATTCATTTTTCTGTGTATATTTTCATCATAGGGTGTGGTGAAAAGGGAAAGTGAGTTTTAGAAAAATTGTTCTTCTAAAGTGTGAGATTATGGTGAGTGTAATATAGATACAAAGTCTTAGGGTGAGATTTGTAAAGGATTGACATCATCATAAATAAAATCTCTTGTGCTTACAAGGTGACTGGTGTAGCCTTCATTGGACAAGAAGACGAACCAATATAAAATCTTGGTGCATCTCTTTCTTCCCTTACTCTCTATTTTGATTTTACATTTTAATTTTATGAACTTAATATTATCCGCTACATTATACTCTTATCTTTTTAAATGTTGTAAAAGTATGTCATTAGTGCATAAAATCAATTCACCCCCTCTTAGTTTGCCATATTATTCTTAAAATTGGTATCATAGTTTAGGTTGGTAATTTATTCCCTTGATCCTAACACTTTAGATGGCATCTAAGTCTTCCCTAGGTTATATTTGCAACTTGACACTCTAAATAACTCATAGTCATGTAAGAAATAAGCATTAGTCGTTTTAAGTACTGCGGAGGCAAAATACGTAGCAGTAGGTAGTTGTTCTGCACAAGTCTTGTATCTCAAACAATAATTACGTGCTTATGATTTAGGCTTATGGTGTATTCATTTGAAGTGCAATAACACTAGAGCTATAAACCTTACAAACAACCCAATCATGATTTCTTGAACTAAGCACATAGATATAATGAATCATTTCCTAATGGACCATGTCCAAAAGAAAGATGTGCATTTCGAGTTTATTGGTATTCATGATCACTTGCATATATTTATTAAAGTTTTAGCAAAAGAACCTTTTTACAAAATTAGAAGAGAACTAAGCATTTTGGATTAAATTGACATATCCTAAAAAGTGTTTATATTATTACATGTTTGCTTAATGATGATTGTTTTTTTGCCTACTTGCTCTCATATGTGTTTATTTCTTCATTTTTATGTATTTCTTGGGTCTTTAATTGATTATCGTAATAGAGTAATTGATTAGAGTAACTGGTTACCAGGTATTGGGATACTTGAAGAATTCAAAGTATGATGATAGTAACTGATTACTCTAATGATTAATTGATTACTAGAGGATCCAGAGAGATTGGGTAACCCCGATTACTCTTGAGAGTAACCAATTACTTTGCTTGAATATCTTGAAAATTGGATTTTCAATATTAGAGCAACTGATTACTCTGTATGAGTAACAGTTTACTCTAAGTATCTTTATAAGTGACTCTTCATTTTTTTCCAAAATACTTCATTTTTTCCACCTCTCTCAAACCTGTGGTTACCCCCATAACCTAGAAATCTCATTTCTTGATTATTTTGCTTGAAATTTGTGTCGAAATACACTACATTATACGTTGTAAACACATACCAACATAAATTTTAGTTTGTGCTATAAATCAGGAAACCCCAATTTCAAAATCCTTCAAAACCTAGAATTTTAAAAACTCCATTTTCATGGCTTCCTCATCTAGAAACAAAAAGCAACACTCAAATGCTATTCAAATGAGTCAACCAACTATTTCTGAGACTAATCCACTGGATTTGTCGAGGCTTCTATCAAGCGATGAACAACATGCTATATTCCAAGAATACTTTCTTGGATGATTATTGATAGCTCCTAAGTATGCAAGGTTAGATTTGTTGGAATTTGAAAATTTTCATTTCCCTGAATTTCTTAGGCAACAAAATCTCTATGATTTATGTGTTGAGCAACATGCCTATTACCTCGAACTAGTAAGGGTATTTTATTGTAACCTAAACATGAGGAAAATAAGTTATTTTCATTTGTCAAAGGACAATAAATTGGCATGGACTTGAAAACTTTAAGTTTAGTTTGCCTCCAAATACAGCACATTGGAACCGGATTGACTTTGGACTTCACTGTCTATTAGAGGAATTCAATAGGAAGAAATTATACTATTCCTTATGTAGATTTCCTCAAAGGTATATTGAAATTATAAAGCAGAGGGTAGTGTCTGGGTCTGTGAAAAATAGAGATATCTTATTTGTTGAATATCTTACTTTAGATGATCGACTATTACATTATTTTCTTAGTTATGTTGTAGTCGCAAAAAAATTCAATCATTCTCAAATCAATGGTATGGAACTATAAGTGATGCATACCATTAAAAAATATTATTTTCATAAACTCGGTTATGATGATGCAACATATGTGGTCATCTAGAAGGAAATATAGTCAATTACCTTATGTTATAATCATAATCACCATACTTAAGCACTTTGGTATCTCTAATGCTGGAAAATCCAAGATCCACTACGCCAGATACGTTAAGTAACAACGCTTTTTTTTGCTTTAGGACAACGCGTCCCGCCGCTGTTTTTTTGACCGAAGTCGTAGATGGTATGTTTGCGCTGTTGTATGTCATACATACAACAGCGCCACCTCCAACAAGCGCTGTTATATATGTACACGACTTTTAACCGTGATCATCAAGAGTGTTGTTAATATGTCACGTTTAACAATACCAATTTAACAGCACTTATATTAAATAAGGCAAAAATTCTCTCAAACATTTTATCAAACACATAAGAAACTTCAATATAATAAGAGTGAAATCAAACCATTGCGTAAACTTATATTCATTAACCATATGTAGTAATGAAAATGGCGAATGGACAAAATAATACGGTGAGTAATGTCAACAACATCCAATGTGAGCCATTTGCAGGTATTCCACTGAATGCATGTATTCCACTGCTAAGAGTATTTGAGTGAACCATTTGCAGAGTTTTTGAGAAATATCAACAACTTCCAATGTGAGTCATAACAAAATCTAAACACCAACCCAAGATTTGGCAAAAGTGCAAATCAATGCACAAATACATTTGTGAAACAATGATACCTCTTCATTCAGGAAAGTAAACACCATTTGATATTTTCATCAATTCAGCCCTATTAGAGAATTATAAGAGAACAACATAACAATTTTAAGTAACTGGTGAGGAAACAAATATAATAAATTCTAATCGGGGGCATATAAAACATGAACTTTTACATTACACTACAAGTTTATAAATATTATCATAGACTCATGTCTCCATCTTCACAATATCCAGTGACAA
Source organism: Lupinus albus (assembly GCA_009771035.1). NCBI lineage: Eukaryota > Viridiplantae > Streptophyta > Magnoliopsida > Fabales > Fabaceae > Lupinus > Lupinus albus. The sequence goes on from CM019999.1 coordinate 13,082,577, forward strand.
TGCAAACATAGCAACCCTACAACAAGAAAATACATATAGAGATTGCAAATTTGGTAAATCAACAAAAATTACACTTATATTCAACTTTTACATTTCCTGTAATATAAAATAAACAGTTAACGTATATGTAAATGAAAGGAACAAGAGTGAATCAAAGTGCAATAAATGAGGTAAAATAAGAGAATGATTCACCTTGTGCTCGGGAGCGACACACTCCCTATATTTGATGGTGACAAGTATCCCTTTTAGTGTTGTCTAATTCGGGAGCGACACACTCCCTATATTTGCTGAATGTGCGAACCGACTGAGATTGTACGCCAAGTTGTTGTTTTCAACTTAGGTGTACCCACCTACCCAGTGTACCGGTGGTGGATTCGATGTGGATGTCTCAGTGCACGGTTGGGGTAAATGGTAGAACTTTTACCATAGTGTTGATATGCGCAATGATGTCCCAGAAATGGACTAGCGGTCAACAAATCGTGTTATGTTTAACTGTGTGTAATTGTTGAGGTTAAGATTTAAATTTAGTATGCATTGATATGTATGTGTATGCTAAGGGGGTAAGACTTATACTGATAGTCGAGGAAAGAGGCTAGTCAAGTTACTTACCCCGTCGATGTGATGAATACATTTTATTAGACGTGAAACTTTTGGTCTCGAATGATTGGTTCTTTTGCGGTAGGATATTGGCAATGCATGAAATAGTGGTGGTGTACCTAAATTGTCTGCGTTGAATGTTGTACCGGCAAAAGTTGTTGCTATTTCGTGAGCGTCAGTGATTGTGGTGTATGGGTGTGGTGTAACCATAGGAGAGAAGGAGTTTTGGGTTGTGCTGAAATGATTATGAAAACTTTGTTTCATAAGTCGTGGATTCAAACCGTTTTCAAAAATCATTTTTGGGTGAAATATAGCTTGTGGCTTAACGTTGATTTAGTATCATGTTGGAGAATCCCAAAATTTTAGCAACGATATTTGAATAATATGAGGTTGTTAAAGGATTTAGTGATACGATGATGACCATGTGTTTCTAGACGTAATGCAAGTGGGTTAATAAAGTTATATTGGCTAGTGAAATTTGAGTAACCAAACCCAACGCATGTTGAGGGATTGAGTGTTTGTCGACTTGCACTTGTCGATTGGTAACAGGGTACCTAATTTTGGTGTGAATCAATGGTTTCAGTTGAGGCTAGGAATCGGTAATTCCTTTCGACGATAAGATTTGATGACGGAAATATTTGATGTAATTGGACAATTACTGAATAGTCTGATTGTGTACAATGGATGAGACACTGAGAGTCTTTTGTTTAAGTATTTTGTCGATTGAGTGAAATGGAATTGTGCTAGATTCTTGAGTGGAGATGAAACTAGCTAGTGTATGATAGATTTTAAATCAGGCATTGGAGTGGATGAGGGATAAAGAGTTTCCCATCCGCTGAATTTCGAGAGTGTTATAGGGATTCTTAACATAGATGAGGATTGTTAACTGGATCAGTCCTAGAGACCTATAGTTCTTGACGAATATAGGAAAATCTTTGGTCGGAATTACGGTTTAGTTCCCATGGCATTTGAGTTATTAAAGGCTGAGATCCTAATATTTGGAAATTGATGAGTTAGTTCATGAATTGGTTTAGTGATATCACGGTTTAAGTGGTGTATGCCCTTAGTAACCGATTAAGTAATCTTAATGGATTAGAGGATCGATTATGATTTCGGTATTCTTGTGCCTAAGGTCTAGGTGATGATTTTATTTTCGGAGGTATGTTTAATTTTCGGGGACGAAAATTCTTATAAGAGGGGGAGGATTGTAACACCCTAATTTTGAGTCTTTAAAATTATAGTATCAGTCCTGGAAGTCTCGCTTGAGCGAGAGATTCTCGCCTGAGCAAGAAAGGATCACCTGAGAAGGTGAAATCCTAGGCTATACTGGAGGATTCTCGCTTGAGCGAGAGTTGTCTCGCCTGGGCGAGAAATGGTATGTTGAAGCTTGTTGGGACTGTGAGATCCTCGCTTGAGCGAGAATCCCTCGCTTGAGCGAGAGGAAGTCTGTTGACACTGTGAGATCCTCGCATGAGCGAGAATCCCTCACTTGAGCGAGAGAGTCACATCTGAAATTTTAAAAAGGCGGAATTTTCTCGGCTGAGCGAGAATGGGCTCGCTTGAGCGAGAACCCGACGACTGCTCTTTAAAATAGAAACCCCAAACACATTTTAGGGTTAGAACTTTGAAGAGAAGAGAGAGAATAGAGCTTTTCAAGAGCAAAGAGCCTTATGACTCATCTTAGAGCTTGAGAAGAGGTAAACCTTTTGTTTCTAATTCTTCTTCTTCCTCTTTAACTTGTTTTGGGTATGTTGGATCTATTTTCAAAACATGAGAAACCATGGAAACTCACCCTTTAGAGTTATGGTTCGTTTTATGTTGTTTTTCTCTTGTAAACTCTTGATTTAGAGTTGATATTTTATGAATGGAAAGGTTTTTATGGGTTATTCATGAAAAACCCCAAAACCCCCAAATTGAGAATATGAGTATAAAGAGAAAGAGATGAAATGTTAGATGTGGATGATGAGTTTGTGCTTAGATGTTGATATATGAGATAAACATGTATGTTTAGATGTTTGGAAACTTGTATTGAAGTAGTTTTGGAAATCTTGCATATATGTGAATCTCTTGTATGTTTGATGATGAAATACGAGTTATTTATGTGTTATGTTGAATAAATGACTGACATTGTTGTTATTGGTGGAAATGAGAAGAGATCCTAAGGTTGGAGGAAATCGCTGAGGAGACTTTTAAAGTTACTCAGAACCGATCCCCATCGCTCACCAAGGTAAGGGATAAGTGACTCTAAATCATACTCGTTGATGTGCATGAGGTATGTGAAAGAGGTAATGTGTTTATATAAATATTGTTAATACCATACCCGAAGAGGTAGTGGTTTATTGTTGATTACCCTACCCGAAGAGGTAGTGGTTTATTGTGGATGTCCTACCCGGAGTGGTAGTGAACTGTTATTGTGTCCTTCCCGGAGTGGTAGGGGACTGTTATTGTGTCCTACCCAGAGTGGTAGCGGACTGTTATTGTGTCCTACCCGAAGTGGTAGTGGACTGTTATTGTGTCCTACCCGGAGTGGTAGTGGACTGTTATAGTGTCCTACCCGGAGTGGTAGCGGACTGTTATTGTGTCCTACCCGGAGTGGTAGTGGACTATTATTGTGTCCTACCCGGAGTGGTAGCGGACTGTTATTGTGTCCTACTCGGAGTGGTAGCGGACTGTTATTGTGTCCTACAGGGAATGGTAGTGATTGTTGTGAACTAGACCTGCCCGATGTGGTATGGATAATAACTAGACCTACCCGATGTGGTATGGAGAATGACTAGACCTGCCCGATGTGGTATAGTTAATAACTAGACCTGCCCGATGTGGTATGGATAATAACTAGACCTACCCGATGTGGTATGAAGAATGACTAGACCTGCCCGATGTGGTATGGATGATAACTAGACATATCCGATGTGGTATGGAGAATGACTAGACCTGCCTGATGTGGTATGGATGATAACTAGACCTGCCCGATGTGGTATGGATGATAACTAGACCTGCCCGATGTCGTATGGATGATAACTAGACCTGCCCGATGTGGTATGGATAATAACTAGACCTGCCCGATGTGGTATGGATAATAACTAGACCTACCCGATGTGGTATGGAGAATGACTAGACCTGCCCGATGTGGTATGGATGATAACTAGACCTGCCTGATGTGGTATGGATAATATCTAGACCTTCTGGATGTGGTATGGATGATAACTAGACCTGCCCGTTGTGGTATGGATAATAACTAGACCTGCCCGATGTGGTATGGATAATAACTAGACCTACCCGATGTGGTATGGAGAATGACTAGACCTGCCCGATTTGGTATGGATGATAACTAGACCTACCCGATGTGGTATGGAGAATGACTAGACCTGCCCGATGTGGTATGGATGATAACTAGACCTGCCCGATGTGGTATGGATAATAACTAGACCTGCCCGATGTGGTATGGATGATAACTAGACCTGCCCGATGTGGTATGGATGATAACTAGACCTTCCCGATGTGGTATGGATAATAACTAGACCTACCCGATTACCCGATGTGGTATGGAGAATGACTAGACCTGCCCGATGTGGTATGGATGATAACTAGACCTGCCCGATGTGGTATGGATAATAACTAGACCTGCCCGATGTGGTATGGATGATAACTAGACCTGCCCGATGTGGTATGGATAATAACTAGACCTGCCCGATGTGGTATGGATAATAACTAGACCTGCCCGATGTGGTATGGATAATAACTAGACCTACCCGATGTGGTATGGAGAATGACTAGACCTGCCCGATGTGGTATGGATAATAACTAGACCTGCCCGATGTGGTATAGATGATAACTAGACCTGCCCAATGTGGTAAGGATAATAACTAGACCTGCTAGATGTGGTATGGATTATGAACTAGACCTGCCCGATGTGGTATGGAGATGTAACTAGACCTGCTCGATGTGGTATGGATAATAACTAGACCTGCCCGATGTGGTATGGATGATGAACTAGACCTGCCCGATGTGGTATGAAGATGTAATTGGACCTACCCGATGTGGTAGGGGATTTTATTTGTGAAAGAACTCGGCGAATACGATTAAGGATGAATACGACATATGAGAAACGAGGATGTTAAGAATGAAAGTCATATGCATGCTATAGGATATATAGTATGGGATATATATTCTATAGGGTGAATATGAATGATGAGAAATGAGAATGTCACATTGAAAGTCATATGCATGCTATAGGATATATAGTATGGGATATATATTCTATAGGGTGAATATGAGTGATAGACAGGAAGATGTTAAGACTGAAAGTAATTACATGCTATAGGGAATATATTATGGGATATATGCTCTATAGGGTGAATATGAATAACGAGAAGTATGATGTTTCGAAGGAACGTAATATGTGTGCTATAAGATATATATCATGGGAAATATATACTATAGGACGAATATGAATAACATGGAAATGAAAGAAAGAAGATATGAATGTTTCATTTACGTATTTGTGGTTATAATTTATATCAATGCTTAATTGTATTCTGAAATGTGGATTATCATGTGATGTTAGTTTTGAACTAAAGACTTACTCCCTTTGTTTTGTGTGTTGTGTATGATAATCCCATTGTAGGTAAATGAAGGATCTTGAGAAGGAAGCTGACTTAGGAAGCTTTCGTGTTTACAAACTGAGTGTCTTTATTGCTACTTGACATTGTAGTTAATTTGATGACATTATAGTATGAATGTAAATTTGATTAGGACAATACGGAGATATATAGTTATGGACGTTATAACTCTGGGAGACCCATAACTGGTTGTAAGTGGTAAATGTTATTTAAATGAATTATGTTTTTCCGCAACATAAATTTGTATGATAATATAATAGGGTAAAGTAATATTTCTAAAGAGTGATATTTGAGAGTTTTTAATTGAGGTGACGACTGTATGCAGGAGATGATTAAATTAAATGAAAAATTTTCAAGGGTAGAATTCGGGTCGTTACAGTTCCTACCTCTGGACAACTTGACTCTCAACCCTCCCAATCTCAATTTGATCTCTCTTCATCTTCAAATATGCCTACCTATCATATGATCATGGAAGAGTTGGTATCACTTCGAGGCTACATCACCACATGGATGGATGTTCTTGATGTTCAGAACCAACAACTACAGACTTAACTGAAACGATTATCTAATCGATTGGATTACAAAGACATCGATCTTACAAGATTAAAAAAATTAAATATTACAGTTTAAGATAAAATTGGTTTTATTTTTGAAGATATATTTATTTATACGTATATATACACATTATATATACACATGCTATTAGGATTAATAGTTAGATGATGTAAATTAATGTTTTCCTTGTTTTATCTTTACTTATGATTTGTATTTTGAAATTATGTCCAATTTTTATTTTCTCTAAATTTAAACATATCTATTAATAAACTTTATGTTTTATTTTTTAAATTAATCTATATTTAGCGTAATAAATTTATTAAAGTATAAAAAATTGGATTGAAGGCCTACATATTAAAACAGCAACACTTCTATATAAGGTAAAAACTTTTCATAAGACATATAGAATTATGGAAAACAAGAAGTCACAAAATGAAAGACATAGCTTTGTTTTTTATAGAAGACAAAAAGGGCTCATACAAAAAAATTGACCGCAGAACAAAGAAAATAAAGAATTGATGTGGTAACAACGAAGAACAAACACAAACCCAGAAAAGGAAGACACAAACATAAGGTAGTTATAATCTAAAAATTTAAGGGTTCATTTGTCAATTGAGTTTTGTTGGGTAAATGAACGAAAATTGAAGGTTTAATATACATTGTTTCAAATGGCGGACAACATCAATCACTTAACCTGACAGTAATATTGCGGTTGTAGTGACTGTCGTAATTGCATCACCCCGCAATTGCATTGTGATACTGAATTACAATGACGCAACAACATCAGGTACAAGACAACCACATCGGGCCAAAATAATTTCAAAATATTTTTAATCATAAAAAAATTCACAACGCAATAGTTGCAGTTCGTATAGCAACGATAACAATAACTATAATTGCAAATTAAAACACTTGCAACCATGAAATACATAGACTTATAAGAATGTAAGTACACTTATGAGAACAATTAATTATTTCGCAAGTGTATTTCATGACCGTAAAAAGTCCTTCATCATCGCGTGTGTGTTGTCACCATCGCAGGTTGATTGTCAATGTGGTCGCCATGGTGATTAAGCTCTATCACCACTAGTGTGTTGGAGACACTATGCTGATTTGCTATCCCAACCCACAACATTTTTAATGGAAAATACAGAAGGGGAGAATATGATCACATGGCAAATTGTAACACTATGCCTGAACTAAAAAACAACTATTAAAATTGAAATTCAACAATGTTTTTGTGCGCTGTCTATATGAGCACAATATAATATAGGGCTAGATTCAATAGATATTTTAAAGGGCTCTTAAAAATGATAAATTCGACAAAACTTTCTTGAGTAAACGTTGTTGAATGTGCTAAAGGTCGACTTTTAAGAGTCCTACTCTTCTCATAACATTACTCTTTGATGTAAAAGTACCTCAAACAGTAGTGTTATATCAAACTATTCCAGCATATATCAAACACTTCAACAACATAAAACAAATATATATATATATATATATATATATATAAAACAAATTCAACAATTTAAACCAATATAACACATAACCAATCTCATTTATTACAACAACAATAAGTATATTGTATATTTTCAATTCTATACAATCCAACAATACAAATAATCTACAATATACTTTTATATCTATCTATACTAATTAATCTACTAATCTAATCTATACAATAATACTTAGGACATAGTTAGTCCATTCTTCCCTAAGTTGTGTAATCTGATCTTCAATGTATGTTAGTACATTATTGAATTCACATATAGTCTCAGCTTGTACCATGTACACTTAATAGCCGCAATCATATGTGTTGTTTTGAACATATGAATTTTTCCTTTTTGCATCACTACTTATATTATTCATTAAAACAAGATATCATTCAAGGAGACATGAACATTAGTAACTTTTGAGCATTGACAAAATTATCATACAATCACCTAAAATATAGATATACCTATCAACTAGCAAGTAAAACATGCATGTTACATGTGTATTCGTATTATTAACAACACACATGTGATCAGTACATTCGCATGGTTTAAAACACACATGTTATCCGTACATTCACATTACTAAGAATACAAATGTTATCCATACACTTTTGTACTTTTTTGATTGATTTTCAAACTCTATAAATCTATATATTTGGTTAACTAATAAATACAATAAAAACTTATATTGGTCATTCTTAATATAGATGTACTTATTAGTTGTTAGTATAATTGGTTTATTAGTTCCTATTTTTTTAAAAGGCATACAAAATGGGACATTGTAAATAATTACTTAGATTTTTTTTTCAAAATAAATACGGGTTTAATCATTTAGTATGACAACTTCGAAAATAATATTTTAATAGATGAAAATGAAATTTTAGTAATAAATGGTCATTGAAATAGAAAAATTGTAATTACATAGTTCGATTATTTTTCAAAATAATGGAGACCTTAATTATTTATGATTAAAACTACTAAAATATTTTAAAGATAGTAATAGAAATTTATGGACAATATTATTAAATGGAAATTAGAACATTTTAATTAAATTTTTAGATTTTTTTTGAAAATAAAGCAAACATACTAATTTGCATTTAGTGATTACTATACATTATTTTCCAACTTTAATAGCATCATCGATCTCACCAATAAGCACCACATTAAATGACAATATGTGTTTCTATTCCCTCAGACATGTTCATCGATTTTATTTCTCTCATAATGATCAACAATATTTATTTAAAGTAATTATTAATTATTAGTTTGCAACTGATCAACGATATTTATTCAACGTTGTCGATATTTATTCACTTATTCGATTACAAATAACAATAGTATAGCAAAATTTATTGTCATTATTCACCTTTGTAATTTTTATTCTTTATGAATTTTCATTTATTGTCATTCTACTATGTATTTTTTATATAAATTTTTATCTTTTATTATTCACCTCAATTACTCTTAAATCTCGAGAGTAATTCTCTCCAACTGTTATTATTCCATAATTATCCACAATTCATATAAATGATCATTTTAGTACTTGAAAAGTTTGTGTAGATGTAAAAAAAAAAGAAAACAAAAGTTTAGAATTTATGATATTTTATTATCTTTAATTATATGATACAAAACGATTCAAAGAATTGCTAAGCATAACCAAACTGCAAAAGCAAAGAAAATATCATTCAATTTAGTGGTTCTATCATTCTCAATGCACCCAAGTGACTACAATAACATAAACAACAATTCAAAAGTCATGTTAACAATTAATAAAATGCATCTATGTGACATGAAAAATTGTGAATTGAAAATTCAAACAATAGTGTTTTTGGGGTATTATTAACTTATACAATACATTTGAGAGAGAAGTAAAAAATCATGGTTTCATTTTTTAATAAATATATAACATATGTAGTGGTTAATAAATTCAATGAAAGTATAAGATGAAGAAAAATTGTACTCATAGTATATTTTAATTAGAGAACATTAAAGTTTTGTTTTTACCATAACATGAACTCAAAGGTAAAAGAATATGATTAAGTTAACATTCATGAACAGTTGCACATCTCTTTTTAGAACAATGAAGAAACTTATATTCTTGATAGTTGAATTATTGAAAGACACATAATTTATTATCATATTTGAGGCTGAAAATTAAATCAAAAGAAATTTAAGAGGATGATACACTCTAGGTATTTCTGAAAACACGCAAAACAAAAAATGAAAATAATATTATTTGAATAAAAAATGTATAAAAATAAAATAAGAGATGAAGAGAGAGAAAACTAACGTGCGGAGATGCGTTGAAGGGATAACCAAAATGGAAATGAAAAGAGAAAATGATTATGGTAAGATATAATGAGGAGATAAATATGTTGTAGAAAATTATTGAATCTTTGAATAAAAGATATATAAATAAAATTAGAGATTAAGAAAGAGAAAACTAATCTGAGAGATGCTTAAAGGGAGAACTAAACTGCAAATGAGGAGAGAAACTGATAATGGCGAGATATGATGAGAAGATAAATAGATTAATAACAAAAACAAAAAAACAACCAACAACCATAGATTTTGAAGGTTTGATCATCCCTGAGGATAATATCATGCCTTATCAGAAGCTAACGAAGAGAACCGTTACAAGAACAGATCTACAAAATAATGAAATTAGTTAGAACTCATGCACAAAATAAGCAAATCAATGAAAAAGAAACAAAAATCAATGATAAAATAAGAACAAAAACACAAAATAAGAACATATATACAAAATGAACAAAAAATGCACTTTAAATATGAGATATACAAAATTAGAATAGATCTACAAAATAAATAAAAAAATTAACGAAAAAATGCAATGTAAAAAAGATTGTTGGAAGAGAAAGAAAAAAACAATAATGAGTAAGCATAATGAAATAAAACAGGAGAAAAGGAAGATTGTTTTGAGAGAAACAGAAAGACACATGTTTTTGTGATGACGACAAAATAAATCAGATGAATGAAACGTCTCATTGTAAGGATGAGAGAGATGAAGAGGTAGGAGATAGGTAGAGGTAGAAATGAAACGAAATTGGAAAAAGAAATAAAAATTGTTAATAAGTTATTAATGGGTTATTATGTTCAAATTGAAACAAATGGTGAAAGAAGGTTTTGATCTTCTATGTGAGGCTGTACACTAAGAGGTAATGAACTTTTAGAGGAAATTTTTTATAGGAGGTGATGATATGTGTCCCTAGCTGACGTGACAAGAGTTCTTTTTGTTATATAGTAAATATATTACGAACAATATAGTAACAATAAATGAAGAAGTGAATAATTAAAAGAAATAAAGTATCTCATATATATGCAAATTACATAGGCACTTAACCAATAATGATCAAAAACTTCTTTTACCTCACCCATGCTATGGATTTCATATGTGTTATACCCAAATACTTCTTTCAAGATATTTATCTTAAGTACATCATCCTCTCCCATGGCTTGTAGATGCATCTTTAGAAGATTGCAAATTTTGAGATTCTCATATCCTATTTCTTTCATAGGGGGTCGCAATCAGCTCATTCCTAAGTTTGATTTGTTTGGACCTTACTTTGAATTTTTTGGGTACATGAACACTCAATTGGCCTTTTCTATGAGAGGGGATGTCATTGACCCCTTTGTTTCTTGAGACATTTTGTCATTGAGTCCTTCATGTACCTAAAAATTTAGAGTTAATAAATTAATTATAAAAATCAAAGCATAACTGTCCATAATTAGTAAAGCCATATACCTTAGGATCTAAATCAACAAGGTGTGTTGGCCAAACCACATATGTACCTATAGAACCTCTCACTATAATTGTATCTTCAATTGATATCAACAGTAATGCATCACCATCTACCACAACATCAATTCCAACCTTCACATTTGTCAAGTGTTGACACCCTAAAATTGTGAAGAAGATCTCTGCTTCTGACCTTGGCACGGTTTTGATGAAGACACCAACATCACCAAAAAGAAGAAAAGGAAGACTACTTATGAAGACAAAGAAGATCAAAGCTTCAAGACAATAGACTAAGTCTTTATAGGTACTTCTATCCTAAAAACTCTTAGTATATACAAAGTCATAATGCTCAAAAACATTTTCGTTAAAGTTTGAAACACTCTAAGCGAATAAAAATAATTTAAAAAAAAAACATATAACGGGTTACCATACTTGAGTAACAAGTTACATAAGTGAGAAAAACAGTTTTCAAACCTCTAACAACTATGAGTAATCCATTACAGACTTTGAAGTAACAGATTACCATCTTTAGAAAACAGGGTAATCGATTACCAAAGTAGTGTAATCGATTACACTAAGGAAAATTAACAAAGCTGTCAAATAGGAAGTTTGAGTAATCGATTATTCAAATCCACTAATCGATTACACAGTGTAAATTTTCAAATAACTGTTAACAGGGAGTTTGAGTAATCGATTACTCAAATCCAGTAATCGATTACATTGTGCAATTTTTCAAATAGATGCAAACAGAGAGTTTGGGTAATCGATTACCCAAGTCAGTAATCGATTACTGAGAGCTGTTATATGAGATTTTCAGATTTCAAAGTGAAATGGTTTCACTCCAAACGAAACCCCTTCACTCCAAACGAAATCTCTTCACTCCAAACAACTTATACACTTTCAGAAGAGCACTAAGGGTGTTTGAGAAAATCTATATAAAGGCTCAAGCTCTCACAATTCAAACAACGATTTTACATACATAATTTTCATACAACTTTGTCACAACTCTGAAAAGCTCTTACACTTAATTCTGAAAATATTTATTTGAACTTTTGGCAACTAGTTCTTAAACTTTCAAAGTACTTTTTCAAAGTTGCTTTAGTTCAAGTGTTTCAAAGGTTTTCATATAAAGAGCATTATTATCTTGGTATATATATTCAGAGTTGATTGGATTGCAAGTTATACAAATTTAATACTTGTAAAGGCAATCTGCCATTGTTATACATTCTTCATTTGTGCAAGATTACTTTCTTTCACGGGGTGTGAAACGAAAGGGGAATAGAATCACTTGGAAATGTGTTTTCCAAGAGTGAATAAGAATTAGGGAGTGTATAAGGTACATAGAAATCTCGGGGTGAGATATTGTAATTACAACTCATAATTCTTAGTGGAAAAATCTCTTCTGTGACAAGAGTACTGGACGTAGCCTTCGGTGGACAAGAAGGTGAACCAGTATAAAAATCTCTGTGTATTCTCTTCTCCCTTATGTCTTTCATTATTATTTTCTGCTTATATTTTCCGCTGCACTTTAATCTTTAGTTTTGCAGAAAAAGTGGCCATTATTTTAAGACAACTAATTCACCCCCCTCTTAGTTGCACTCTGATACTTACAATTGACAACAGAGCTATACTTGGGTAATTTACTCTCAAAGTTTGATCCTAACCAAGATGGCCGGAAGATCTTTCCTAGGAGAAGGTTCTAACATCAACCGCCCTCCAAGCTTTGTTGGAGAGTGCTACGACTTCTGCAAGATCAGAATGAGAATCTTCATTGAATCACAAGATTTGGATATCTGGAATGCTATAGAAGAAGGACCTTATGAACCCTTCACTGTCATCAATGGAGTAAGAGAAATTAAACCCAAATCTTCATGGAGTGATGAAGATAAAAAGAAAGTGCAATATGATTTAAAAGCGAAAAACATCCTCACTTCTGCTCTCGGAATTGACGAGTTCTTTAGAGTATCAAATTGCAAATCAGCAAAGGAAATGTGGGATATGCTAGAGACTACTCATGAAGGAACTGAGGAGGTAAAAAGGTCAAGACTAAACACACTCTCTCAAGAATACGAAATGTTTCGCATGAAGCCCGGAGAGAAAATACTTGATCTATAAAAGAGGTTCACTCATCTCACAAACCATCTTATTGCACTGGGCAAAGTTCTGTCAAACAATGACTTGAATTTAAAAGTTCTTAGATCACTCACCAGAGCCTGGCAACCAAAGGTAACCGCTATTTCTGAAAAGAAAAGTCTATCAAAAATGTCCTTGACTGCCATGTTTGGAAAATTGCAGGAACACGAATTAGAACTTTGTCAACTTGAACAACATGAGGAACAGGAAAAGAAGAAGAGAAATATCTCTCTAAAAGCAAAAGTAGATGAATGTAACTCATCTGATGATGAAGATGACACAAATGACATGAGTCTCTTTGTAAAAAAATTCAGCAAGTTCCTAAAAAGGAACAAAAGTGCAAAAAGTGGTCAAGCAAAGAAGTTCATCAAAAACAATGACGCCTCCAACGCAAATCAAAACTTTACATGCTTTGAATGTGGCAAACCAGGCCACATAAAGATGGACTGCCCAAACTTAAAGAAAAGTTCTTTCAAAGGGAAGAACGATACTAAGACCGGACGAAGGGCTTACATTGCTTGGGAAGATAACGACACTAGTTCTGCATCTGAAGCAGAAAATGAAGAACAAGCTCACCTATCACTCATGGCATCTCATCACTCAGATGATGAAGAGGTAAACGATTCTAACCAATTTTCTTCCTCTGAATTACAATCAGCTTTCAATGAATTGCATGATGAGTACGTTAAATTAACAAAATTGTTTCTAAAACAAAAAACTGGATTAGACACATTTAGAAACATACCCTCATCATCCTCCTGTCAAAAGTGCATAACTCTTGAAAACAGAATTTCAACTTTGAGTCTTGAACTTAATAAATTAAACAAGAGTGGCAAAAGTTTAGAAAAAATAATTAATGATCAGAGACACACATCAGACCGAAGGGGTCTAGGCTTTTCAAAAAGCCATGGTTTCAAGAAACCAAGTGCTCAAAAGAAAATTATCTTTCAAAAAGAAAGTATCCATACCTTTAAAAATTCTAGGATACATGCTCATCAACCCATATGCACATATTGTAATATTCATGGGCATACACCAAACACTTCCATGATTAGAAAGTATGGTATACCCTTAGGAACATATAAGTGGGTTGAGAAAGGGACTAACCATTTAGGATCCAAGGAATATTGGATACCTATTAAAACTTAATCTGTTTTGTAGGAAAATTTGAGAGCCGCCAGCAACTTATGGTACTTGGATAGCGGCTGCTCAAAACACATGACGGGCGATAAAAGTAAATTCTCTGTCCTGACTCCAAGGGACAAAGGATACGTCACATATGGTGATAACAACAAAGGAAAAATACTTGGAGTTGGTAGAATTGGCAAGCCACCCTCAACTATTATAGAAGGTGTATTATATGTTGAAGGACTCAAGCACAACCTTCTAAGCATAAGTCAATTATGCGACAAAGGATTTCAAGTGGCATTCTACCCTGATAAATGCCTCATCGAAAGTAAGGATTCCAATAACTCTAAACTTGTTGGTAAGAGAATAAATAATATATATATGATTGACATAGATTCTGCTTTACCTATAACATGTTTAGTAGCTAATGATAATCATGATGCATGGCTTTGGCATAGAAGAATAGCGCATATTCACATGGAACATTTGAATAAACTTATTAAGAAAGATTTGGTTGTTGGTTTACCCAAAATGAAGTTTGTTAAAGACAAACTATGTAGTGCTTGTCAAATGGGTAAACAAAAAAAACTTCTTTCAAACCAAAGCATATAGTTTCTTCTGATAGACCATTGCAATTACTTCACATGGACTTATTTGGTCCCTCCAGGACAAAAAGTTTTGGTGGTAATTATTATGCTCTTGTTATAGTAGATGATTTTTCTAGATAAACTTGGACTCTCTTCTTAGTTCATAAGAATGAGGCATTCAAAGCCTTTAGCATTTATGCTAAAAGAGTCCAAAATGAAAAATCTCTAAAAATCGCTGCTATAAGAAGTGATCATGGGGGAGAATTTCAAAACTCTTCTTTTGAAGAATTCTGTGATGATCTCGGGATCAATCACAATTTTTCTGCTCCTAGAACACCACAACAATATGGTGTTGTAGAGAGAAAGAATCGATCCTTAGAAGAACTGGCTCGAACAATGTTAAACGAAGCTAACCTCCCAAAATATTTTTGGGCTGATGCAGTTAGCACTGCTTGTTATGTTTCAAATCGAGTTCTTATAAGGCCAAGTCTTAAGAAAACCCCCTATGAACTCTTCAAAGGTAGAAAAGCAAACATCTCTTATCTTCATGTATTCGGTTGTAAATGTTTTATTCTAAACAATGGTAAGGACAACTTGGGCAAGTTTGATGCAAAAGCGGATGAAGGGATTTTCCTTAGCTATTCTCTCACGAGTAAAGCTTACAGAGTCTTTAATAAAAGAACTCTAGCCATGAAAGAATCCATTCATGTATCTTTTGATGAAACTAATCCTATAGTAAATGATGTGATTTCTTGCGATGACGATGACTTGCCAAGTTCCCCTGCTAAAGGTAATTCTATCAAAGACATTACAACTAATACTGAGGAATTGAGAATGGATGATGATCTATCTTCTCAAGAAGAGCATATCCACTCTGACTTACCAAAAGAATGGAGGACCCATCGAAATCATCCTATTGACAACATCATCAGTGATATAAGCAAAGGTATAACTACTCGTAGAATGTTTGATGCTTGTCTAAACATGGCCTTTGTCTCTCAAATAGAACCCTCCAAGATTGATGATGCAATCGAGGATGAACACTGGATTCTTGCTATGCAAGAAGAATTAAACCAGTTTGAGAGAAATGAGGTTTGGGAACTTGTTCCTAGACCAAAGAATAGACATGTAATAGGAACTCGTTGGGTATTTAGAAATAAATCTGATGAAAATGGTGTTATTGTTAGAAATAAAGCTAGACTAGTAGCCCAAGGATACAACCAGGAAGAAGGTATTGATTTTGATGAAACCTTCGCTCCGGTTGCTAGACTTGAAGCTATTAGGCTATTACTTGCATATGTTTGTTCTCTTAATTTTCAGCTATATCAAATGGACGTCAATAGCGCATTTCTCAACGGCTACATTCAAGAAGAAGTGTTTGTAGAGCAACCTCCTGGCTTTGAAGATTACAAACATCCTTCTCATGTCTACAAGTTAAAGAAAGATCTCTATGGCCTAAAGCAAGCACCACAAGCGTGGTATGATCGTCTAACGAATTTTCTGACAGAAAAAGGTTTTACAAAAGGGAAGGTCGACACTACTTTATTTATTAAGAAAATAAATCATCATACTTTATTAGTTCAAATCTATGTAGATGATATTATTTTCGGTTCTACTAATGAAAGTTTGTGCAGTGACTTTGGAAAAATGATGCAAGGAGAATTTGAAATGTCCATGATGAGAAAGTTGAATTACTTTCTTGGACTTCAAATAAAACAGCTTGATAATGGCATCTCCATGAGTCAATCCAAATACTGCAAAGATCTGTTAAAAAGATTTGATATGGATAACTGCAAGCCAATAGCTACTCCTATGGGATCTGGAACATACATTGACACAGATGAACCCGGTAAATGCATTGAAATATCTAAATACCGAGGTATGATCGGATCTCTTTTATACTTAACTGTCAGTAGACTTGATATAATGTTTAGTGTATGTCCGTGTGCACAATATCAATCTAAACCAAAAGAATCACATCTAGTTGCTGTTAAGAGAATCATGAAATATCTCAAAGGTACAACTGAAGTTGGACTGTGGTACCCTTGCGTGAATAACTTTGTTCGTTGCGATCATCTAACGTGCACTTTTTTCAGAATTTTTATCTACAATGAACAAACTTTAGCTAAATGTTTATACAGAGGAAAAAAAGTATTCTCAGCTCACAGAGATGAACATATGATAGTAACACACATGGTAGATATTTAAGGTAAATGTTCATTCAAAGAGAAAAACTATTTCTCAACTTAGATATGACAATAACACACACAAAGTATATATTTAAGGTAAATGTTTAAGAAAAGGGAAAAACCCAAAAAAAGGAAAAACTCATATTTTTTGTTGGATGTCGTGGAAAAGAGGTTGTTCAGTGTCATGGAAAGGAGTTAAGTTGTTGAATGCCGTGGAAATTGAGTTGTTGAAACTCAATTAGGTTGTTGAAGTTTTTCTATAAGTGAGGGAGAATGAACAAGTTGAAGTGTGAGAACATGTGTGAGGTTTTTAATTTAAATATGAATACATTCAACAATCTCCATTACAAAAGCACCGTTGAAAGTACATGAGCGGTGTTGAATGTTTATTTTAAATAGCACTTACTACATTGAGCGTTGTTGAATCACAAACGTTAGTATTTTTGTTCATACAAACAACTCATCTACAAATATTTATATCAATACTTTTATAAATATTTATATCAATATTTTTGTTCTTACAAATAACTCATCTATAAATTTTTTAATCTTGGTATTTATGTCAATATTTATATCAAAATAATTGACATTATTTATATCAATATTATTTTTATGTCAATATTTATATCAAATTAATTGATAATAGATTGTAGGAATTTGAAATTAATATTTAATAATATTAATAATATATTCAAATGCACCGGTTCTGTGGCTAGGTTAGACAAAATGCCAATATTCACAACAAATTATTAAAAAACACTCACTATAAAAAGCAATGTTGACTATGTGACTTTCAACACTGATCCCTTCACCGAGTATTGTTGAATCTCTACGTCATAAATACAACAATGTCTATTTCATTAGACAATATTCATTGTATATCAACCTATCACATTTAACAATATTTGCTTCACATAACATTGTTGATTTCCTTCTGTGTTACATTTAATAATGCTCAACACACGGACGTTGTTGAATGAATGTTGTTAAATGTGAAAGGTTTATTGTTATAAGGGTGGCATATAGTCTTCTCACATCAACAACTTCTTTATTGTTGTGTAAAATTGGGTGTATTCCTTTCCCTTATCTTCGAATTTCGGTTGGGCCAAATCCTAGAAACAACTCCATGTGGTCGAGTGCTATTGAGAAGATCTCGATTAGATTAGCGTCATGGAAATGCAGACATATTTCATTTGGCGGAAGAGTGGTCCTCATCAATTCGGTGGTCATAAATATGCTTATCTACATTTTTCCTTGTTTAAGACGCCGAAGAAGGTGATCTAAAAAATGATATCTCTACAAATAAACTTCCTTTGGAGTAATAAGGGTGGAGTCAGAGGTATTCCCTGGGTAGTTTAGGCTGAGGTGCGTAAGCATAAGAATCTTAATGGTTTGGGTGTGAAAGACTTGTTTCGGCTTAATGATGCTCTTTTGAGAAAGTGGAAGTGGAGAAGACTGACGGATCCTCATGCGCTATGGGTTAGAGTGATTGATTCCAAGTATGGCAAGGAGTGGGTCTTTAACTCTACTTCTTCGACGTCAAGATGGTTGAGAGATTTGGTGAAAATTGGATCGGCTCAAGGCAATGGCTCTAATTGGTTGGAGGACAATATTTGGAGGGAAATTGGTGATGGGGTACACATGTTTTTCTGGCAGGATACGTGGTTCGGTCATCGAAGTCTCGGAGATACCTTCCCGAGTTTATACATGCTTACTTTGGAGAAAAAATGGTTGTTGCTGAATGTGGAGCATGGAATAATGGTAAAGGGAAATCTTAGTGTAAAATATTTTGGTTCGCTGTTATTTGGCCGATGTGGTGTATGAGGAATGAGGTAATGTTTAGAGGATAAAATGTTAGTTTCATTCAGATTTTGGATTTAATTCAAATTTAATATTGGTTATGGTTCTCCAAGAATATGCAATATTTTTCTTACACTTTTGCTTAATGGTGTATTGATCTCTATGTTTGTATTGATTTATTTTATAAGTTGTAATTGGATTGGCACCCCTTGTGCCCTTTTCTAATATATTTGATTATAAAAAAATGTGAATTAAGACATAATATAATAGAAACAACATAATGAGTGGAAGCGGTAGAGAAGAGAGAAAAATGAACATGAAGTAAACATACAACAATGCCTTTTCTATTTTAAGAGCAAAGACTCATTTGTGTTCTTTATGATTTTAGTGCTCACCAAATTAGTTATGACATGACATGTTTTATGTATATATGAATATACATGGAGTTTTCACACTAGAAAATCTTTACCCGGTCACGGAAACAATACTGTTTTGCTTATAATTTAAATAATAATAATTAAAGAACGTATAATTTTAGTCCCTCGAGATTTTCATAAATAACATATTAGTCTCTATTTCATTAATTTATTGAAGAATCAAATTAATTTAGCTAGCATTTTGAAGTATTGACAAAATGCACTAAACACTAAATGCACATTTGAAAATGGTAGTTTATCAACGGTTTTGTCATTATTTATTGCATTTTGTCAAAATACTTCTAAATGATGTCAAATTCAATTTGATTCTTTGATCAAATAAATGAAATTTAGGCTAATAGAATACTTACAAAAATCTTGATGGACTAAAATAAATAGTTTTTAGAGCAGATGAAAATGGAAGATGATACAAAATAAATAACTTCATTTTATGCCTTTAATTTTTTTTAAACAATTTCTGACCAAAACAATGTCATTTCGGTAATTGGGTAGAGATTTTCCAACGTGGAAACTCCATATATGTCAACTTATGTGGAAAATGAAAATGAATACAATAACACAAGTCACAATTTTTAAAAGCAGATACCATAATTATATCTAAGTTTATTTGAGACTATTTTGGTGCCTAGAAAATTAACTAAAATCTCTCTCTCTCCATGCATAAAATTTGTTTTATTCTATAATTAACAAATGTGTTATCCACATGTTTCGGAAATTTTGCCGCGGGAACAGCACTACACAAAACACATAACAAAACATAGGTTCCAAATTTTGTCTGAAAACAAATTATTCATATTTATGATCAAAACAAGATTCCACTTATTATTATTGTCTTAATCAATGGCATCACGTCGACGCATGTTATTAAAGGTCATAATCCTTGGAGATAGTGGGTGTGTTTTCTTTTCTTTATTTCAATATTTTTATTCTGAATTTTTTCCAGAAATGGGTAACAATGGATTATTGAAATTTCCAATCTTTAATTGTTTTTGTAAGAAAACAATTGATGGGACATTGTTTAGAATATTTCCAATCATAATTGTAATTTTTGAAACAATGGGACATTGGATTTCAAGTTTTCGAACATGAGTTAGATCCATAGATTTGAAGTTTAGGTTAATTTCTACATCCCCATTATCAAGGTAACATACAATAACATAACTCTCAATGAAGATTGTTGTAATTTTTAAAATAAATGGGTATTAGATGTAATTAAGTCAGATACATTTTAGATCAATAGTTTTGAAGTTTTAGAACATGAGTTACATACATAAATATGAAGTCAAGGTTAATTTCAAGATCGTCGCTATTAAGATAACAATAACATAGATCTCAATGAAGATCGGTGTAATTTTTGAAATAAATGAGTGTTGAATATAATTAAGTCAGATATGAGTTAGATTAATAAATTGGAAGTTTTTAAAGATATGTTAGATGCATACATATGATACCAATGTTTGAAAGCTTATGATGATAATTCCATCCAATTGTTCATTGAGTATTCACAAAGTTTGCTAATTGGAACTTTGTTTTGATTTGTTTTGGCAGGGTTGGTAAAACATCATTGATGAACCAGTATGCATGAAACTTGGTTCCTTCCTTTCTTTCATTATTTTATTATTTTATTTGTATTATCATGATCCTTATTTCTTCTCCTTGAATTTAGGTATGTGAATCATAAGTTTAGTAATCAGTATAAGGCTACCATAGGTGCTGATTTTCTTACCAAGGAAGTTCAGTTTGAAGATAGGTTGTTCACTTTGCAGGTGAGAGAGTACATGCTAGAATGTTATTTAATTTCTTTCTATTAAAGATGAATTAGGGGGTAGAAATATATTACAAGAATGTAACAGTTCATGATAGATGAGGTTACATAAAAATAAAGAGATGAAGTTGGGTAAAATAAGTAATTTCCAGAGAAATCTATTTGATATTTACCGGTAGGGATGATAATGAAAACCGACCCACGGGTGCCCGTCTAAACCCAACCCGAACTTAACGGGGAAAACCTGATGTGATTGGATTCAGGTTTTATCGGAGTTCAACTTTCGGGTTCGGGTGTGGTATAGTTGATACTATACCTCGAAACCGTCCCGAACCTGATTAATATATGTAAAATTATAAAATTACACATAAATACATATATATAAACTATACATATATATATAGAAATTTGACATATATATGGTATCTATATATATAGATATATATGTTTCATGATGGTTCTCATCGGGTTCGGATTACCCGAAACCCAACAGGTTCGAGGATTGTATAATTGTTTTCAACCCCGTTGAATTTGGGTTTGGGTTTTAGATTTCAAGTTCGAGGTTGAGTAAGCACATATCCGACCTGACCCGTCACATTGTCATTCCTATTTACGGGGTTGACAATCCAATCGGAATAAGACATTCAATCTTACTCTTCTTTCCACTAATCTATAGTTCCATATAATCTAACTCCATTTTCACATAGCCCATCAATGTATTTGTTATTATTTTTATCTAAATTTGATTGTCAAATGTGATTAGTAATTCATGTTGGTATTTAGATGAATGTAGGTAGAGTATGTTCTTATTTCAACAAGAAACCAAGTTTATTTTCAGATGTTTATAATCTACAATTTTTTATGAAGCAAAAATTTCCTTGCATTATCTTCCAACATTATTTAAAATACAATTTTTTGAAGTGAGGACTTTTAGCTGATCAAGTGAAAAGTTTATAAAAATAGAAAAAGGAAGCCAACCATATAGATTCTTGAGTCACCTTGTTTTTTTCCAGTGAAATTAATGTAACGTGTAAAGATATCTACAACACTTCATATTTGGAGACAAATATATTTATGTTTTTTATACTATTATTTATAACTAAATTTTAATACTAACTGGTCATGAGATTCGCTGAACGGTTCTTATTACTCCACATGTTAATCATGTAAAATTGAATTGTTCTCGCCCATTGTATTAAATTGTAGATCACATTGCTCGATGTGATTGCAAGATAGTGGTAGTCGTGCAATTACATTACCTACAATTATAATGTAATACTTAATCATCATGATGTGGCCACATTGAGTCACAACACAATCATATTAGTTCACATCAAATTTAAAAAAAAACATTTTTTAATCATAACAAATTAATGTTGTCAACAGTTTAGTCATAGTAACCGAACCACAATTTAAAATATTGGTCACGATATGTGTAGATTTGGGACACTGCTGGTCAAGAGCGGTTTCAGAGTCTCGGGGTGGCTTTCTACCGTGGTGCAGATTGTTGTGTCCTTGTTTATGATGTAAATGTTCTGAAATCTTTTGAAAACCTTAATCATTGGCGAGAAGAATTTCTTATTCAGGTGATTTTTTCTTTTGAAAATTCTTTGGCTTTGTACTATAGTGCTTTTTCTTTTATTTTTCAAAGAACAATGAGAAACTATTAGAAATGATTTGATTTTCAGGCTAGTCCATCTGACCCAGAAAACTTTCCATTTGTTGTATTGGGAAACAAAGTAGATGTTGATGGTGGTAATAGTAGAGTTGTAAGTTACTTTTATACTCATAGCTTAATTTTTCATTAACATACATGCAAATTATGTGAGTTCAATTATATGTTGTAAGTGTGCTTTATGCTAAACTCGTTAAAAGTTAGAGAATAATATATCTCTTGGTATAAGGGGATAAGTTATCTCCTCCCACTACTAAAATCATGACATGTGTACCATTTAATCATTTTCTACAAAAATGTTTCTAGAACTAAACAAAACAATACACATGTCATTTTCTTACTGGCGGGAGGAGATAAGTTATCTTCTGGTATGAAGAGATACATTATTCTCTAAAAATTATACCCTAAATTCTTTTTTCTTATAGAGTGTAATATCTATACAATGTTAGTCTGAAGATTTATACAGATTGAATACATTATTCACCATTCACTTATATTAGTTAGTTTCTTTGAAGAGTCGATGCAGATTGAATATGAAATGATAAATAATGTAATAACAATGTATAAAATTCTTATATTATTAGCGGATGCAATTTTTTCTCTTACTTAATTGGATATATTCACCCTCTTTTGGGTGGTTAATTTTACATGTGTATGTGACTGGCTCCATGCATTACAATATCTTCTTCTGTAGATTTCTAAGAAGAAAGCAAAGGCATGGTGTGCTTCCAAGGGAAACATTCCATACTTTGAAACCTCTGCAAAAGAAGGGTTTAATGTTGAAGCTGCTTTCCAGTGTATAGCAAAAAATGCACTCAAGAATGAGCCTGAAGAAGAAATGTAAGTATGCTTCAATTCTAACCTTTTTTTAAAGCATATCATTCAGTAATGTTTTAAATTACGGTTATGATTGCGGGCATGGTTGAGGTTAACGTGATTGTGGTAATTTCAACCATTGTAATGCAGATTGCTACCATTGTGGTATGCATTATTTTGTAGTTAAACAAATATTTTTAAATTTGATATGGTTCGATACACCCCACATGCAGTCCGATGCAACGTGATATGACCGTATCCTTGCGATTTGGTGTCACAATGTAATTACGGTTGATGCGGGTGCAATGATCACCACAACCATAATATTACGACCACATCACATGATAATGTCCGCAATTAAAATCACTGTCATCCACGAAGCACAAAGAGCTGTCATCAACGAAGCACAAAGACAACACAATATAGATAGCATAACATATCCATAACCAAAAAAATCCATAAAATAATGGAAAGATTTGTATTTACAAGAAGAATATTTATAAAAAAATTAAAGTATCTATATATTGTTAATATTTTACAACTTCTTACTTGAAGTAGATTATGGTTCAATTCCAATTCCATTGAAGTATAATGATGTACATTTTAATCATCATAAGGCTTAAGTGTTGTGTATGTTGAATTTGATAATAGGTACCTGCCTGATACAATTGATATGGGTGGTGGTGGAAGACAACAAAGATCTACAGGTTGTGAATGTTGAGTAAAGTTCTTTGGTCCAATTTTACTTGTTTGTTTGGTGCCATAATAGAAGTGCCCATAAAATTTGTTATTAACTCATTTCTATTGTATCATTATTGTGTATGACAAATACTCCACTAATATGAAAATGTATATTGAAACTTCATCTTCTTAAGGTTGAGTATCTATGGAGTTTAGGATGGTAAAGATTAATCAAACTCAAATATGAGTTAATCCAAAAATATTATCATATAAGATGTTATTACAAATGATGAGATGATAAATTCAAATAATAACTAACAAGATAAACATAAACTACATATAAACTGAAATGAAATAAAACTAATTAAACTAGCAAAATTTCATCAATTAACATAAATCTTCATCTTTTAGTATGGTTGCAAGACATAAAGCTACATTGATGATCTACTAATATGACTAAGACATTAGGAAGAGATGAACTCGATTTCGACCTCTACCAAAATATTTGGAGTCGTCAGTATGTTTTTTTACAATTAAAACTTAGAAAATTCTCTTTCATACTCAATTGGATGATATAGTATTTAAACGAGAGTTATGAGTTGGAGAGACGATTATGAATAAAAGAAGGCATTAACATATGTCCACCCATAATAAAACGATACTCTTGTAACACCCTGCTTTTGTAATTAAGAAATTAAAACTTTATTTTGGAAAATATAGAGAATGTATATTGAAAGATAAACTTAACATGTTAGAAAGTCATAGTAAATTCAAATATTTCGTCTCTCAAGTTCAAAATGCGGAAATATTTTATATTATCTCAACCTCAAAACAAGACATTAACAGCAACCTCAAAATCCAACCATAATTTATATAATTATCCCTTATGAATTATATAACTTCATAAAATTATTAATCTAATCTTATCAACATAATTATAAATGACATCGTATGTGCAAAATGAATCATTCTTAAATATTTTTAATAAAACATGACTTATAAAAAAATCAGTTCAAAAAGACCAAGGGTATACCTAAATCAGAGTCAATAATCCTCACATAGATAAGATACTTAACTAATACACAAACCAAGCTCTTCTAGTCTATACTTCCATCATTGGATATCCAAAGTGCAACAACAACAAACCAAAGCATACACATAGTATAGACGAAAGAAAAAGACAACAAAGGGAGTAAGAACCAACTATGGCGACCACAACGTAGAATTACAAAGAGAAATAACATTAAAGTGAGACACCCTATAACACAAATAAAGTCAAACAATATAAAAAATATGCAAATAATGCATGAAGTTAGTGTCTTATACAAGAGGATATTCACATTCTCAATTAATATATCTATCATGCAATGCTTATGCAATTCAACCAACCAATCTCCATCAAAATTAAAATACCCGAAGGCATTACAATACCCAAAGGCAATTACAATACCCGAAGGCAATTACAATACCCGAAGATAATTACAATACCTAAAGGCAATTACAATAGCCGAAGACAATTACAATACCCGAAGGCCAAGATCCTAGTGGAAAAGCAACTAGAAGTACATATATCCTTAACAACGACAAGTAACAATATCAATTGTTGTCTAGTACCTCTATCTGAGGTGCTTACGTGGTAAGCCCAGTCCGTTTCAGGATTCCTCTCTACCGATCATGAAATGCTCAAGGGGGTGTCAAAGATTGCTTAGCTTGCATGTAGGACTATCTCGGTCATACTAGTAATGAACCCGAACTCTCACTGGACTATCCCACCTAAGCAATCCCTCAAGTCTTTTTGACGAATCACTGTCATTGCCGCCCCTATTCAAATCCGCAATTATATTTCTATCACTGTATCTTTCTATTTTCTCCAACTCCAACTACAAGGGTGCAATGCATGTACACTATTCAAAGTTAGCTCATTAATTCTTTTAATCAAGGTCTTACCAATTTTTATTTCAACCAATATAACCTAAGTTAGTCATCTCAGCCCCAATGCATTTTATCATGCCAAGTCCCACAGACGAGCTCAAGACACTAACTTAGTGATCAAATATGATTAGACAAAGTCCCAAATTTCACTACACTTTCTAGTGTGTGAATAGCCATAGGCTCTCATCAAATTCAATCCTTACAAAAATACCACCTAAGTTAGTTGTCTCATCCCCAACGCATTTTTACTATGTCATGTCCTCAGGACGAGCTCAAGATACCAACTTAGTGATCCAATATACGGGCAAGACCTTAATGTCAAAATTTTGTCTTTTTCACATACATACAACAATCAACAAATATATTTTATATATCAATACAACAATTAACATATATACTTCTCATATCAATGCAACAATCAACTTATATATTCCACATCAATATAATGACCAACTTGTGTATCTATAATATCAATACAACAATCAAATTGCATCACATATCAATACAACAATACAACAAGCAACAATATAACCATTGCAATTGAGATATTTTCAAGTCACAACTTTGCCACAACATTTTATCACTTAAAACAATCATCAAATTTTATCACAAATACTCACTCATACAAACAAATAGAAATATTTAGCAACATTTTATGACGATGTAATATCATAAGCGATTACATCGCATTATGTTATACAAAAACAAGTTCAGCCACATATATTTCTAGCAAATCAAACATCTAAGACTAAATACATCGTCATCAAAAAATTAAGGATTCTTACATGGAAAACAAGTTCCCATGGGAGTTCCTAATCTACAAAACTCTATGAATTTTGAGGGAATCAGAGAGAAAGACTTCAATAAAATACTCTAAGACCACAATGGTCTTCTCCCTCACCTGAGTTTACGTAAGCTCCTTTGTTCAACAAATAAATTAGTTTTCCCACCGTCTCCTTCAACCTTAGAATCTTTTCTCATACACATGCCAGTAACAATCAAAACAACAAATTAAATTCTGCTCTACTTACAACTAACAACTAGTTAAATTGTACAAAGACCAATCAATCTATTTAATCAAAGTCCAAATTTGGAAACATATTCATAAGTATTTAATTTATAATGAGAAGAAAAATTGCCATTGACTTGCTAACTACAACAACACGTACAGACTAATGAATATCATATTTCAATATCTCTTTAAGATTCAATGCGGACATTAGTTTTTGGTGCTTCATCTATCTTAAAGATGAATAAATTTCAACTTTATTTCCAACTATTTCAAAAAACCTCTTTTAGATTTGATGCGGTGCAGACATTAGTTTCTGTTGCTTCATCTATCTTAAAGATGAATAAATTTCATCTATATTTTAACTATTTCCAAAAATCTCTTTGAGACTTGATGCGGTGCGGACATTAGTTTCTGCTGCTTCATCTTTTCTCAAAGTAATAAAACTCTATCAATATTTCAAATCAACTACTCCAACACCAATTAATTTTCGAACCAGAAATATGTAGCATTGATTTCCCTATTGCACCTAGAGATACGTACGAGCAAAATGAACTCTATCGTGGTTTAAACTGTATACTTCTACATTTTTATACTCCTTAACTCATTGCATTCTTTAGTTATAGGTCTCTATTTTCATTTGGTTTATGTAAGTTATTTCATTTAAAAATATTAGAGTTTTTGAAATTTATAACAGTAACATAATTTTTGTTAAATATTTGTATAATGTCTATGTCACGCTTGTTCGATATGATAAAGGATCTGAATGATTCCAAATACTTTTGGAAGATTGGTGTGAGAATCACTAAAATTTGGTATGTTCAGATTCCACCATAACGTGGATATATAGAAATGATCTTGATGGATTGTAAGGTAACAATGTGTCCTATTTTGAGTATTACAATATGAAAATTGTTATATATAGAATACTCCTGTATTAAATTTAGGGGGACAAAATACAAGTCTTTGTTAAAGAAGATCAATTTAATGAATGGATAGAATATTTAGTGGAGTATAAGACATATGTGATACAAAATTTCAATGGCATGCTCAACAATATGCAATTTAAGGCATGTGACCATCTTTACCAGATGAAGTTCTCTGCGGGTACAACCGTAAAACAAAGAGAATTTCGTTATATCCCAGATTTTGAATATGATTTCAAAAAAAATGGTGAAATTTTAGCTGAAAATATTCCAAGTTATTTGTTAATAGGTTACTTAAATTTTGTTGACTATAATGATTATCGCATAATATTAAATTCTTCCGTTTCAACGAAGATATCATTAGAGTTGTTGAATACAATTTCATCTTCACCCAGATACAAACAAAATTAAAGAAAGTTAACTTTATTCTCAAAGATTTTAGGTGAGTTTTCCCCTTTAATTTTAAACATATTTATACAAATTTAAGGTTTGTCCACTTAAATTTTACGTTTAGAGCATGAGATTAACCTAGATTGTCTTTTTGTTTCGCATTTGTGATCAGTCGTGATATCATTACATGTACTCTTTGGCAATCACATGCAATGAAATTTTTGGTACATTTGTAACTAATATATTTAAATTTTCATTGCAAAGGTAAATCCTCTTATAACTGGTATAATTAAATTTTTTTTGTACATTTGTGCTTAATCCCTGTCTGTTACTACTGACCATCATCCAGACCAACTTCAAGTTATAACTCCAGCCAAGAGATTGTCGATTGAGTTAGATTTGGACCTGCTTCAAACTCCACTATATAATTCCACTGAATTGTGATATTCGAAGGTGGCAAAACGTATCAAAACTGAACGAGTTTTGATATTAGTGTTTGAAGTTGTATGTAATCACTTCGCTTACAACATTTTTTGTTGCATAAAAAGTTTGATATATATGATACACTGACCTAAACTAATGTGACATGATTTTTTGTTCACCTCATATTGCTAAAATGGAAACACATCTTTCCCATGTTTGTAGAATACAATGACCAAGCAACTAGCTCATCCTATATTTGTTTTCTAGAACCTAATTGTCATGGCTAAGTCTCTCTTTCACTAGCTATCTTCAAGGACTTATTAACATTAAAAAATTTGCACTACTTATGCTCATTACAGACCTATAGTACTTACTTACATTCTTAGGGAAGTTTTACCACTTTATAAATTATAACTAAAAAAACTATTTTCAATATGACACCCGTAACTGATAAATTTTTATTGCTATATTATATTGACCTCAAGTAGTTTTATGTTTAAATATTATGGTTGTTATTGTTTTTCTAAGCCACTTTTACCTTCACACTTATTTGTTTGTGCTCATTGTTTTTCGTCAATTTTTATTTTATGATTACTTTACATCTCGAATTTTTTGGTTAAGGTCCATGTTCTCTTATATTTGTTGTCCTTTTAAGCTTAAAATTTAATCTTGCATGTTAAAATTTTTCAACACCTTTATTGTTTTGAACAAAACTCTTCTCCGTCCACTTCACTTTAGTTTTATCAATTTTTCTATTGACATTCATGAAAATAGATGCACTAAACTTTTACTCATCCTGTTAACATATTAGGCTATAATATATAGATGAACAAATCAACAAACTCACTAAACTTTCATCCATCAATGTTATAAGAATAGAGTTTAAGTTATTGATGATGCTAAATAAATAGTAAAACTTATTATATTGTACATTGTTTTTTCACTAATTCTTTCAAATTGCAGCTATCAATTTAATTTTGTTGTTGTAGATAAAATATCATTCTCTGAAAACATCACCCAACAACCAAATTACTGAACTTCTATTCATCTTTAGTTTTTCAAAATTTATAATTACAATTTTTATAATGTTTTCTCTGAATAAACTTGCAGGTCTATATCTATAACCTTCTGGAATATATCACGTCAAAACCAATGATATGATGTGACTGGTGTAACATCCCAAAATTTTCAATTCTTGAGTAGTGTGGATATCAGGAAGTCTGGGAGCTACTGGGTGATTCTCGCTTGAGCGAGAATCAGCTCGCCCAAGCGAGGGACTCAAAGTTGCTCTCATGCATTTTCTGGGATTCTCGCCCGAGCGAAGGGGAACTCGCTTGAGCGAGAGAAAGGGTGTTGAGACTGGATGAATCTCGCCTGGACGAGAAAACGTCGCCTGAGCGAGAGCATCAATTCCTGAATGATGCGAAGAGTCGTGGGTTCTCGCCCAAGCGAGCCTATTCTCGCTTGAGCGAGAGTCCGAAATCCTAAAACCTAAAATAGAAGTCCCAAGTGAGAATTGAGTCATTATTTTCGAAAACCAAGAGAAGAGGAGCAGTTAGGAGAATTGTGCACCCTTAGAGTCAAAGAAAAGATCAGAGAAGAGGTAAATCACTTAATTTAGCCTCTCTTATGGTTGAATGTCATGATTTTTGAATCGAGTCTCTTCTCCATGTTTAGGGATAAAACCCCATAAACCCTCTCTTGGCATTGTAGTTCGTTTTGCTTTGGAAAACCTTGTAAAACTCATAGAGTATGAGTTGTTTTTTGAAATGGGTGTGTGAGAAGTTGTTTTCAAAACCGTAGAGTCATTGAAATATTAGGGAAACCCTTTTGTTGAAAATGAACGGAATAAATGATGTTTTCTTATGGATTGTGAGTATTGTTTAGTACTACTATTGTTTTGATATGCAAAATGATGTGTTGTGATTGATGTTGTTTTGGGTTGAAAGACCCTAAGGTTGGAGGAGACGGCGGAGAACGCAACTGAGCCCTTAGTGTAAAGCTTTGGTGAATACTCAAGTGAGGGAGCAGCATTAAACCTTGTGGTATTAGGATTGTGACATTGGAAACTCCAACGATACTCACTAGTTGGAGGATTTCAATTGGCTAACACGATTAAACGGGAAATCTCATGAGTTTCCTATTTAACCGCGTTAGACCCACTGATGTGAATGGCATGTTTGACTATGACGGATATTTTGACCTGCCTTCGTGGTATGGATTTTGACCTGCCTTCGTGGTATGGATTTTGACCTGCCTTCGTGGTATGGATTTTGACCTGCCTTCGTGGTATGGATTTTGACATGCCTCGTGGTATGGATTTTGACCTGCCTTTGTGGTATGGATTTTGATCTGCCTTCGTGGTATGGATTTTGACCTGCCCTTGTGGTATGGATTTTCGATTTTTGGTTTTGATGGTATGGAGTTGATTACAACATGGATTTATTTGATGATTAGGAGTAATGGTTCATTGAGGATTATGAGTGTGTTTGTGTTGCAATGATTTGTATAATTCCTCTTTTGCAATGTTCTAATGTTATTATTCTATTTAAATCCACCATGTTATATATTGCATGTATTTAATGACTGACTCTCTCTATATTGTCTTGTTTACTCGATCCGTGGTAATCGGATCGTAGGTGGAGCCAAGGAATAAGAGACTTCAGAGTCTTGGAGTAAATTAGCTTGCATTGGATTTAGCGTGTGTTTTTCTAGTTATTCAAAAGATTGTATATGTTGATATTGGACCCGTTTATGGGAGTTTTTCATCTATGTTTTGATGTCAGTTTAATAGACTAAAAGGTGTAAAAACTAGTGTTGTGGAACTACTGTACGGTTTTTCTACTATCGTTATCTATACTATTGGAGTGGTTTTCGTTGAACTGAATTTGAAAATGGATGTTATCTATTAAGAACATTATATGTTAGAAAAGGATTGAATTTTTCTGTGTTAGTAAATTGAGGCGTTACAATTATGGTATCAGAGCAGATGTTAACCCTACGGCCTAGGGTTTGGCCTGACGTGCTTCTTTTTGTGATTGGTGTGGATTGTGTGACTTGTATGACTTGCTTGAATGATGTGAGTTGTTTGGATTGCTTGAAGTGCTTGAACTGTTTGAATGGTTGATTTGTAATTAAGCGTTAAATTTTGGTTGCGTAAAATTCTGTATGCTGATAAGAGGAGAGTGCAGGCTGAGAAATGGTTGGGCGTGGTAGAGGAAACGGAAAAAACGAACTGTTGGCACAGATGACAGCTGTTTTACAGAATGTGAATGAGAATCTCAACATTTGAATTAGAATATCAACTATCATCCTAACCCACCCCTACTTGTGCCACAAGGACCGGCAGAATATCATGGATTGGATGAATTTTGTCGGCGCCACCCGAGTCAGTTCCAAGGAGGATTTGCTCCTGATGCCGCTAATGAATGGATTCAAGAGTTGAAGAAGATTTTCCGAGCCATGGGTTGCGAGGATGGTCAGAAGGTGACCTATGCTTCCTACATGCTGACTAAGGATGTAGAGACTTGGTGGGCTAGGAGGCAAATGGATGTTGAAGAAAGGGCGGTTACCTGGGAATCGTTCAAAGAGAGGTTTCTCAATAAGTACTTCCCTGCAGATCTGAAGAGAAAGAAAGAAATTGAGTTCTTGCGTCTGGAGCAAGGGAGTTTGTCTGTGGGTGAATATGCAGCAAAGTTTGAAGAGCTAGCAATGTATTGCCCCTACTATGATATGCATGCAGATGGGAGGTCCAAGTGTGCCAAATTTGAGGATGGTTTGAAGCCAGAGCTTAAAATGGCATTCAGACATCAAGAAATAGTAGAATTCCCAACCTTAGTCAATAAGTGTAGGATATATGAGGACGATCGAAGGGCTAGGGATGTTGTTAAGCAAAAGGCCAATCCACCCAAAAACTTTGGGCCTCAGAGGAATTTTGTGCATGAGAAAGGGAAGGGTAAGGCGTTTTTTGACAACAGACGACCTTATACCCCACCTATTGGATTCGGGGGCCTACTATGCAAGGGTCCAAACTTCCAACTGCTACTAGTGGACAACAACCACCTATGTGCAACAAGTGTGGTATAGCTCATATTGGCGACATATGTCCCGGAGCGGGGAATGGGTGCTTCTTTTGTAAGGAGCCTAGACACGTGAAGAGGTTCTGTCCTAAGCTGAACATGAATGTCAACCTTCCGAGTACTGAGAGACCCAAGACTAATGGCAGAGTATTCATTTTGAATGGTTCTGAAGCCATTGATGCCGAAGGTCTAATTAAAGGTAGTTGTGTGGTGAATGGTATCTCTTTGTGTTGTTGCTTGATTCGGGTGCCACACATTCTTTTATATCTTGTGAATGCGTGAAATGATTGAGCTTGAATGTTGATGTGTTGCCTTTTGATTTGATGGTTTCTACCCCTACGAATACACCAGTTGTAGTGTCAACTTTCTGTCATAAGTGTCCCGTGGTTGTGTATGATAGGATATTCTTTATAGATTTGATATGTTTGCCATTATCCCAAATTGATGTGATACTTGGTATGGACTGGTTATCCGAACATAGAGTCCTATTAAACTATTTTGATAAAACTGTGATGTTTGGAATTACTAGTGAGATGTCTAACACTCCTAATGGTCTGAATTTAGTATCGCCCCGTGAGGTTGAAACTTCTCTTAAGGAAGGAGCACTCGTTTATGTGTTGCTTTCTTCCTTGGAAGAGGGGAAGAAGTCAGGGACGAAGGACTTACCACTAGTGTGCGAATTTCCGGATGTGTTTCCCGTGGAAATTCCTGAGTTACCACTAGTAAGAGAAGTGGAGTTTTCTATTGAGATAGTGCCTGGAACCGGACCTATCTCGATAGCTCCGTATAGAATGGAACCTCTAGAGTTGGCTGAATTGAAAAAGCAGATAGAAGACTTATTGGCTAAGAAGTTCATTCGCCCAAGTGTTTCACCGTGGGGTGCACTAGTTTTATTGGTTAAGAAGAAGGATGGTTCCATGAGATTGTGCACTGATTATCGACAGCTGAACAAGGTTACAATCAAGAATCGTTACCTTTTGCCTAGGATCGATGACTTGATGGACCAGTTGAAAGGAGCAGTAGTATTCTCAAAGATTGACCTTCGGTCGGGTTATCATCAATTGAGAGTACGAGCAGAAGATATTCCTAAGACTAATTTCAGGACGAGATATGGGCACTATGAGTATCTGGTAATGTCTTTCGGTGTAACTAATGTTCCTGCGATCTTTATGGAGTATATGAATAGGATTTTCCACACTTATCTAGACTCGTTTGTAGTAGTCTTCACTGATGACATTTTGATATACTCGAAGAGTTGGGAAGAACATACTAAACATCTAAGAATTGTATTGAAGGTTTTGAGGGACAACCAATTGTATGCTAAGTTGTCGAAGTGTGACTTTTGGCTTGAGTCTGTGAACTTTCTTGGGCATGTGATAACCAATGAAGGAGTTGCAGTAGATCCTTCTAAGGTTGAAGTAGTGATGGAGTGGGCAGTACCAAAGTCGGTGACAGAGATCCGGAGTTTCCTTGGGTTGGCGGGATACTACCGGAAGTTTATAGAAGGGTTCTCGAAACTAGCCTTGCCTTTGACTAAGCTGACCAGAAATGGAGAACCTTTTGTGTGGACAGTCCGGTGTGAAGAGAGCTTCCAGGAGCTGAAACGAAAACTAACTTCAGCACCAGTGTTAAGGTTGCCTTGCTCGGAAACGAACTTCAACGTGTATTGTGATGCTTCAAAACAAGGTTTGGGATGTGTGTTAATGCAAGAAGGGAAAGTGGTTGCTTATGCTTCGAGGCAATTGAGACCTCATGAGCAAAACTACCCTACTCATGATTTGGAATTAGCAGCGGTAGTGTTTGCTTTAAAATTTTGGAGGCACTACCTTTATGGTGTGCGGTTTGAAGTCTTCAGCGATCACAAAAGTTTGAAGTACCTATTTGATCAGAAGGAGTTGAATATGAGGCAAAAGAGATGGATGGAATTTTTGAAAGATTATGACTTTAGCCTACAATATCACCCTGGTAAAGCTAATGTGGTAGCAGATGTATTGAGTCGTAAATCTTTGCATATGTCAGCCGTAATGGTGCACGAAATGAAAATGATTGAGGATTTTCGGGATTTGAACTTAACAGTAGAAATGAAACTGAGGAGTGTAGTGCTGGGAATGCTCAAGGTGACTAATGAGTTATTTGATCAAATTAAAACCATGCAGTTGCTTGATGATGAACTTCAGGCTAAGAGAGCCTTGGTAGGTGACGACAAAAGGAAAGACCTTCGGATGGATACTAATGGTTTGTTGAGATACAAAGGAATGATTTGTGTGCCACAAGATGCAGAGTTGAGAAGAGATATTCTAGATGAGGCGCACAAGAGTAAGATGAGCATTCACCTGGTGACAATAAAAATGTATCAAGACTTGAGGAAGATGTTTTGGTGGTCTGGGATGAAAAGAGATGTAGCTCAGTACGTGTCTGGTTGCTTGACTCGTTAGAAAGCTAAGATTGAGCATCAACGGCCGGCGGGGGAACTTCAGTCATTAGAGATTCCAGTATGGAAATGGTGTAACACCTGAGCGAGAGATGTCTCGCCTGGGCGAGAAATGGCATTTGGGACTGGTTGACACTGTGAGATTCTCGCTTGAGAGAGAATCCCTCGCTTGAGCGAGAGGGTCAGATTTGAGTTTTTAAAATAGGCGGGATTTTCTCGCTTGAGCGAGAATTCCTCGCTTAAGCGAGAACCCGACGCTATTACATTAAATAGGGGACCCCAAACACATTTATGAGGGTTAACCTAGAGAGAAGTGAGAGAAGGGAGCATTTTCAAGAGCAAGAAGGCTTGTGAGTCATTTAGAAGCTTGAGAAGAGGTAGATCTCTTGATTCTAACTCTATTCTTCCCTTTGAAACTTGTTTTGGGTATGTTGGATCTCTTCTCAAAATGAGGGAAACCATGGAAACTCATCTTTTCGAGTTATGGTTCATTTTATGTTGTTTCTATCTTGTAAACTCTTGGTTTAGAGTTAGTATTTCAAGAATGGAAAGGTTTGGGGGTTGATTCATGAAAACCCCAAAACCCTAAAGTGAAAATGGGGTTAAAGAGGAAAATGAGTAAAATGCTAGAGGTAGAAGATGAATAAGCTTTCTAATGTTGAAATATGAGATGAATATGTATGTTTTAGATGTTGTAAACTTATGATGAAAGTAGTTTAGCAACATTGAAAATATGATGAATATCTTGTATGGTTAAATGATGCAATATAAGTTGTTTATGTGATATTTGGAATAAATGAATAACATTGTGTTGTATGGTGGGAATGAGGAAAGATCCTAGAGTTGGCGGCGGTGTCGGTGGAACTAGTGCAGTTACCAAGAACCCAACCCAACACTCACCAAGGTAAGGATAAGTCTTTAATTTGTACACTTGAAATGGAAAATGGGTGTATTTTCTGGTTGTGCAAGGATTAATTGGTGAATCACGTATTTATTATAAACATATATGGGTATGTTTGTAATAAGGATTGTGTGGATTCACTGGATATGATTGATAGTGAAATCAATGAAAAAAGAAATATATTTTTAGCCGACCATAAATGGTTAGCGACTTCGGCACGAGTTTACGTAGCAACACTCCGGCCCGAGTTTATGCGGCAACACTTCGGCTCGAGTTTATGTAGCAACACTTCAGCCCGAGTTTATGTGGCAACACTTCGGCTCGAGTTTATGTAGCAACACTTCAGCCCGAGTTTATGTGGCAACACTTCGGCTCGAGTTTACGTAGCAACATTTCGGCCCGAGTTTATGCGTCATGTTTTCTTATAAAAGAAATGAGAAATTGTTTTTAGCTAACCCAAAGGGGTGTAGCGACTTCGGCTCGAGTTTATGTAGCAACACTTCGGCCCGAGTTTATGTGGCATGTTTTATTGGTATAAAGGATGAGAAATCGCTTTTAACTAACCCTAAGGGGTGTAGTGTGTAACGACCCGATTTCTACCCTTGAAATTTTTTTCATTCATTTTAATTCCCTCTTACATACATTCATCATCTTACTTAAAACCTTCAGGAATCATTCCTTAAAAATACTCTTTACACCTATTATATTATCATATAATTTAAATTGCGGAAAAACATAATTCATTCAATATTATTTCCATTGGGTACTAAGAGCCCAAAAGTTATAATACTCCAAATATAACAATACCCATGGTTACGAATACCCAAATAAATGTCAGTCATGGTTACAATCATTCAAATCCACAAGTAGTCATTTAAAGTACAAAAACGTAAATAGTGAATCCAACGTCTAAAGCTCCTAAAGCTCCCGAACTAGCATACTCCATTCGTCTATTTACCTGCAATGTGATTATCAATGACAGAAGTACAAAACACACAAAGGAGTAAGTCGTTAATTCAATAAACGTCATTATAAGATAATCCACATTAGAAAAAGGGTTAGTAAACCATTTTCGAAATTCATTTTGTCTTGCTGCATAACTTGAGCCAAAGTCGCTACACCCCTCAGGGTTAGCTAAAAGCAGAATCTCGTTTCTCTTAAAACAAATCACGCTTATATACTCAAGCCAGAGTTTACGCTTCTATACTCAAGCCAGAGTCGCTAACCATTCATGGTCGGCTAAAACATATTTTCCTTTCATCGATCTCCTCATAAATCATTTTCATGCTTCTATACTCAAGCCAGAGTGTATGCTTCTATACTCAAGCCAGAGTGTATGCTTCTATACTCAAGCCAGAGTCGCTAACCATTCATGGTCGGCTAAAACATATTTTCCTTTCATCGATCTCTTCATAAATCATTTTCATGCTTCTATACTCAAGCCAGAGTGTATGCTTCTATACTCAAGCCAGAGTGTATGCTTCTATACTCAAGCCAGAGTGTATGCTTCTATACTCAAGCCAGAGTGTATGCTTCTATACTCAAGCCAGAGTCGCTAACCATTCATGGTCGGCTAAAAATGTACTTCTTTTTCATTCGTTTCACCATAAATCATTTCCGGTAAATCCACGCCCACATTAGTATAAACACACCCATATATGTTTATACTAAATACGTGATTTACACTCAATCATCGCATAACCAGAAAGTACCACATACTTTCCTTTCCGTAAATCTACGCATACTTTAATGTAAACACACCCATGTATGTTTATATCAAATGCGTACTTTACGTATCAATCATTGCATAATCAGAAAACTCACATTTTCGATTCCAAATGCTCAATTAAAGACTTATCCTTACCTCGATGAGTGTTGGATTTGGTTCTTGGCAACTTCTCGAGTTCCACCGACACCGCCTCCAACCTTAGGATCTCTCTTCATCCCACCACATAACACAATGTTAGTCATTTATTCCAAATATCACATAAACAACTTATATTGCATCATTTAATCATACAAAATATTCATCATCAATATTCAACCATCTAAAACATGCATAACATCTCATATTTCAATATTTGTGGGTAAACTCATCTTCTACCTCTAACATTTTACTCATTCTCTCCTTTTACCACATTTTCACTTTTAGGGTTTTTGGGGTTTTCATGAATCAACCCACAACCCTTTCCATTCTTGAGATACTATCTCTAAACCAAAAGTTTACAAGATAAAAACAACATAAAACGAACCATAACTCTAACAGATGAGTTTCCATGGTTTCTCGTGTTATGAAAATAAATCCAACATACCCAAAATAAGTTAGAGAGGAAGAAGAAGAGTTAAATAACAAGAGGTTTACCTCTTCTCAAGCTCCAAGATGAGTCCTAAGGCTCCTTGCTCTTGAAAAGCTCTCCTCTTCGAAGTTCTAACCCTAAAATGTGTTTTGGGTTTCTATTTTATAGACACTACGATAAGTGTAATCGATTACAAGTATAGTGTAATCGATTACACTGTGTAAATTATAGAGGCATCGTCGCTATGTAATCGATTACCAACATTGTGTAATCGATTACATTAATACGATGTAATCGATTACCAGAAATGTGTAATCGATTACATTAATACTATGTAATCGATTACATTAATACTATGTAATCGATTACCAACATGGTGTAATCGATTACATTGTGTCAGATGTACATATCTGATGCTTTTAATCATCGTGTAATCGATTACCAGGAGTGTGTAATCGATTACCAGGAGTGTGTAATCGATTACCAGGAGTGTGTAATCGATTACACTGTGTCAGATGCACAGGTCTGATTAGTTTATCAGCATGTAATCGATTACCAGTAGTGTGTAATCGATTACACTGTGTCAACAGCCCAAAATTGCCATTTCTCGCCCAAGCGAGAATCCTCCAGTATAGTCCAGGATTTCACCCTCCCAAGTGATCCTTTTTCGCTCAAGCGAGAATCTCTCGATCAAGCGAGGCTTCCAGGACTGATACTATAATTTTAAAGATTAAAATTTGGGGTGTTACATAGTGACTTTGGCTCAAGTAATGCAGCAAAACAAAAATGAATTTCAAAGTGATTTACTAACTTTTCTAAA
The DNA here is from genome assembly GCA_009771035.1 of Lupinus albus. Taxonomy (NCBI): domain Eukaryota; kingdom Viridiplantae; phylum Streptophyta; class Magnoliopsida; order Fabales; family Fabaceae; genus Lupinus; species Lupinus albus. The sequence continues at coordinate 13,122,023 of CM019999.1, forward strand.
TGTGGATTATCTTATAATGACGTTTATTGAATTAATGACTTATTCCTTTATGTGTTTGTGTTTCGTCATTGATAATCCCATTGTAGATAAACAGGTAACCTGAGGTGGTCTTATTTTGGAAGCTTAGGAGCTTTATATTTTTTTGGATTTCAATTATTAGCACTATTTTGTACATGAGTACTTATTGAATTACTTGGAATATTTTGTAACTATGGATATATGACTTATACGATTGATTGTAATTCCACATATATGTAGCTATTGGTATTTTGGAAACCCATAGCTAGTTGTATACGATAGACGCTAGGGTTTAATGAAATGAATTATGTTTTTCCGCAACATAAATTGTATGGTAATATCTTTTGCTAAAAAGTGTTTTAAGGAATGATAATTGAGAAATCAAAGTAGTATGATGACTATATGCATGAAAGGTTTTAACTAAAAGAAAAATTTTCAAGGGTAGAATTTTGGTCCTTACAAATGGGACAGTATCTTTATGGACTTTGTTTCTGGTTTTCCGAGAACACAGAAGGGTTATGATTCGATTTGGGTCATTGTGGACCGATTGACTAAGTCTGCACATTTTCTACCGGTTAATGTAAGGTATTCATTGGAGAGGTTAGCAGAGCTGTGCATAAAGGAAATAGTGAGGCTGCATGGGATTCCAGCGAGTATCGTCTCAGATAGAGACCCTCGTTTTACTTCGAATTTCTGGAATGGCTTACAATCTGCCTTGGGTACTAAGCTGAAATTGAGTTATGCTTATCACCCACAGACGGATGGTTAGTCTGAGAGAACGATTCAGTCTTTGGAAGACCTGTTAAGGGCGTGCGTGTTGGAACAACCCGTAAGTTGGGATAGTATGTTACCTCTGATTGAATTCACTTACAACAACAGCTTTCACTCGAGTATTAGGATGGCACCTTATGAAGCTCTATATGGGAGGAAGTGTAGGACTCTGATCAGTTGGTTTGAGACCGGAGAGAATTTGGTATTGGGACCTCATGTAGTCCAAGAGACGACATAGAAGATTAAGATAATCAGGGAGAATATGAAGATAGCTCAGAGTAGACAAAAGAGCTACTATGATAATCGAAGGAAGCCGATTGAATTTCAAGAAGGAGATCATGTTTTTATGAGGGTGGTCCCGACCATAGGAATTGGTCAAATATTGAAAACTCGAAAGCTTACTCCGAGGTTCATTGGACTGTATCAGATTTTGAAGAGGATTGGTCCCGTTGCTTATCAGATTGCCTTGCCACCGTTGTTGTCTAATCTTCACAATGTATTTCATTTGTCCCAATTAAGGAAATACATTGGAGACCCATCCCATGTTATCGAACGGATTGGATACAATTGAAGGAAAACTTGACCTTCAGGACCCCTCCGGTAAGGATTTTGGACAGAAGCGTTAAGAGGTTGCGTGGGAAGGAGATTCCGTTGGTAAAAGTGTTATGGAGTCAAGTAGACACGGGAGATACTACTTGGGAAGTGGAGCATGACATGAGAATGGATTATCCACAATTGTTCGAAGCAGGTATGTTAATTTTCGGGGACGAAAATTCTTTGAGGGGGGAAGGATTGAATCATCCCAAAATTTTCAATTCTTGAGTAGTGTGGATATCAGTAAGTCTGGGAGCTACTGGGTGATTCTCGCTTGAGCGAGAATCAGCTCGCCCAAGCGAGGGACTCAAAGTTGTTCTCAGGCATTTTTTAGGATTCTCGCCCGAGCGAAGGGGAACTCGCTTGAGCGAGAGAAAGGATGTTGAGACTGGATGAATCTCGCCAGGGCGAGAAAACGTCACCTGAGCAAGAGCATCAGTTCCTGAATGATGCGAAGAGTCGTGGGTTCTCGCCCAAGCGAGCCTATTCTCGCTTGAGTGAGAGTCCAAAATCCTAAAACCTAAAATAGAAGTCCCAAGTGAGAATTGAGTCATTATTTTCGAAAACCAAGAGAAGAGGAGCGGTTATGAGAATTGTGCACCCTTAGAGTCAAAGAAAAGATCGGAGAAGAGGTAAATCACTTAATTCAGTCTCTCTTATGGTTGAATATCATGATTTTTGAATCGAGTCTCTTCTCCATGTTTAGGGATAAAACCCCATAAACCATCTCTTGGCATTGTGGTTCGTTTTGCTTTGGAAAACCTTGTAAAAGTCATAGAGTATGAGTTTTTTTTCGAAATGGCTGTGTGAGAAGTTGTTTTCAAAACCGTAGAGTCATTGAAATATTAGGGAAACCCTTTTGTTGAAAATGAACGGAATAGATGATGTTTTCTTATGGATTGTGAGTATTGTTTAGTACTACTATTGTTTTGATATGCAAAATGATGTGTTGTGATTGTTATTGTTTTGGGTAGAAAGACCCTAAGGTTGGAGGAGACGGCGGAGAACGTAACTAAGCCCTTAGTGTAAAGCTTTGGTGAATACTCAGGTGAGGGAGCAGCATTAAACCTTGTGGTATTAGGATTGTGACATTGGAAACTCCAACGATACTCACTAGTTGGAGGATTTCAATTGGCTAACACGATTAAAAGGGAAATCTCTTGAGTTTCCTATTTAACCGTGTTAGATCCACTGACGTGAATGGTATGTTTGACTATGACGGATATTTTGATCTGCCTTCGTGGTATGGATTTTGACCTGCCTTCGTGGTATGGATTTTGACCTGCCTTCGTGGTATGGATTTTGACCTGCCTTCGTGATATTGATTTTGACCTGCTCCTGTGGTATGGATTTTCGATTTTTGGTTTTGATGGTATGGAGTTGATTACACCATGGATTTATTTGATGGTTAGGAGTAATGGTTCAATGAAGATTATGAGTGTGTGTGTGCTGGAATGATTTGTATAATTCTTCTTTTGCAATGTTCTAATGTTATTATTCTATTTAAAATCACCATGTTATATATTGCATGTATTTAATGACTGACTCTCTCTATATTGTCTTGTTTACTCGATCCGTGGTAATCGGATCGTAGGTGGAGCCAAGGAATAAGAGACTTCAGAGTCTTGGAGTAAATTAGCTTGCATTGGATTTAGCGTGTGTTTTTCTAGTTATTCAAAAGATTGTATATGTTGATATTGGACCCGTTTATAGGAGTTTTTCATCTATGTTTTGATGTTTGTTTAATAGACTAAAATGTGTAGAAACTAGTGTTGTGGAACTACTGTACGATTTTTCTACTATCATTATCTATACTATTGGAGTAGTTTTTGTTGAACTGAATTTGAAAATAGATGTTATCTATTAGGAACATTATATGTTAGAAAATGATTGAATTTTTCCGTGTTAGTAAATTGAGGCGTTACAACTGGTGGTAATGTATATACATTACACATACCCAAAAAGGCTACCACTCAAAAACTTACTTTGTAAAGTAAGTTAACAATCCTATTATTCACAATCCTATTATTCAGTAACTTTAATAAAAATAATATTATTATTATCTTTATTTTAGATTGAGGTTCATTATGTTTTATACGATTTGATATTTTTAATATCATGAATTCACACAATAATAAATATGAACATTTAAAAGTAATTTTAATATCAATAATGTTGATAAATCGATATTTACATATGGAAGTTATTATTATTGCTTATTATTTTTTTCGAATATAAACTGTATATTTTATAATATTGATATTTGACTTAATATTTTTATTGTTTGAATTTAGGAGTTATACAATTTATAATTATTCATCAAATGATTGTATATTTATATTTATAATCCCCATTGTCTAAAATTATGAAATCAGAAATAACATTAATTGAAATTATATTAATATTTGAAATAATCATTTTCCTCATGTTACAATTCTATTTTTTTGTTGATTTTACCTGCAAGATAAAGATAGAATAAAACTTCGTTGTATTTTGTATTGTTCTATTTGAACATGAAGGACATGAGATTTTATAAAGTATTGAGGAACACATCATTATCATGTTAATTAAAAAATTATCAATAAATTTATAACACATTATTATTTGACTATAAAATAAGATTAATTTCAAAATAAACATTATTATTATTTGACTCTAAACTCTAAACAAAATATATTCATCATGAGTATTGTCTAAAATTAAAGAATACATATTTTTATGAGTTATAAGTATTTTTTATTGCTTATTTTAGAATTAAACAATAAATGGTTATAAATTTATATTTATAATGAGCATTGTCTAAAATTAAGGAATAAAAAATAACCTTAATTGTAATTGTATTAATATTTGAATTAAACATTTTCCTAGGGGTTACTATTCTATTTTAGATGTAAAACATGAGATCATTTCTTAGCTAAAAATATTGTGGTCACTTTCAGAACGGAAAATTTACTTCCATGGTATAGGTGGACTTTTTTATTACCATACTAGTGTGTAGTGCATTTTCTGTTGAAATCGTGGATTAAATCTGAAATTGCAAGTACTAGTCAAATTGCAACATCTGTTTCTTGCCTGTGTTTCGATGAAGACAAAGCCGACCTGAAAAGCTTGAAGACTGGACGCGTCAACATCCAACATGACCAAGACTCTGACTCTAGGAAGGTTTTTAATTTTTCTAGAAGTCTTAAGATGATTGCTTAGCTTTGAGTCTAGGTTAGGTAACCCAAAATGATGATCATCTCACGCGCTCGTAAGTTTGTCTAAAAATCTGTTTTTGAGTCATCATTCTTCATTTTAGTAGGTTGCATCAAAATTATATTTTCTATGAAAATCATGCATCATACTAAGTACCGATCTATTTTGGAGGGTTACCTCTTAACCAAGAAAACTTATAGTTTTTCGTATAATTGATGTTAACAGTGATATAATCGATTATCTCACTGCACAGACCCGTTAATCGATTAAGAGTTATTTTTAATCGATTAATTGGAGTTCCACTAGCTCTGGGTTTTGAATCTTGGCAGTTATAATCGATTATGTCTTTTTTTAATCGATTATGTTCAACAGAAATGTACTAATTTTCAAACCATTAATTGATTAAGAGGTCATTTAATCGATTAAAGCTGTTGAAACCAGAAAACTATAAATGACCAAGTTTCTCTCACAATTTGAACAACTTACAAACTTTCAAAATTTTCATAACTTGATTTTGAGCTTTAATTTTCGAAATCCCAAGTTCCTTGTGTGATATTCACTTGTTCTTCATTGTCAAATCTTGAGAGAAAAACCCTTGCTTTGCGAAAAGCATTCTTGGTTTCTTCTTTTACAAAAACAATATCTTTTCCATATTTGTGCAAGTCTAAGTGCACAAACTTGTTTTTCAATCCTCTGATTTCTCATACCCTTGTGAGTGAGTATGAGTCAATCATCTTTTGGGTTGTTAGTGGCTAGTGTAAGCCAAAGAACTCTTCTTTAAGAGTTTCTTTCAAAAAGCTTGTTTTCTTGTAATCTTTGGTTGTAAGTCTATAAGGTTTAGAGAAAGTTGTAATATCGGCTAGCTGGTGTTGGTTGGATATAGTCTTCACTGAGTATCTTGTTTGGCGTATCAAGTAGCAAGATTGGCAACCGTTTGCGAACGGAGGGAAGTCAAGGCTTGGCGAAATAGGGTTCGCATAACAAGTAGGAAATGCTCAATTTGGAAGTGTGTGTAAAGAACATTTTCAAATATAGTGAAGCAAATCTCCCAGATCAGAAGGGGAGGCCTGGATGTAGTTTTCCTGTGGACAGGCGAAAGAACCATGATAAAATTTCTTGATCTTCTTTCTCTTTCCCTTATCTTTTACTGTTTTGAGCATATTAAGTATCTTGAATTCTTTAATTTGAAAGATTGAATTTTTATCCATAAAGATTGAGTCTTTGATATCTGTATAATTGATGTGTGCTGTTTGTGATATCATAGTGTGAAGTTGCATGATTCTTGGATAGCTTGTTTACCTAGAAATCATATTTTTACAAGGTGTTGTTTCTAGTTTTTCTACTCTAGATAATCGATTATTACAATCCTTTAATCAATTAAAATTGTCTCAGGCAATCGATTGTATTTTCACTTAATCGATTATTACTGAATATTTATGTGATTCTTGATTCTTTGCGCATAAATTCGAAAAGCGGACATAGTAATCGCTTACACCTATTCACCCTCCTCTAGGTGTTATACTCTGATTGACCGGTACCCTAACAAGTGGTATCAGAGCTAGTACGTCTGTGCTAGCTTAACCACTTCGATCATTGATCCTCAGGAAATCATACGATGGGCTCTACCAATCCTTTTGGCGGTGATGGTGCATCCATTAACCGTCCACCGATTTTCAGTGGCTAGGGGTACGCCTACTGGAAAGTGAGGATGAGAATCTTCATAGAAGCCATTGATACGGACATTTGGGATTCCGTTATGAATGATCCTTACACACCACTATACTTAGTGGAAGGTGAAACGAAAGATAAACCTAAGAGCATGTGGACTGATGATGAGAAAAGAAAAGTGCAACACAATTTAAAAGCTAAAAACATCATCACGTCCGCACTATCTTACGATGAGTTCTTTCGAGTCTCACAGTGTAATAGAAGTATAGTTGAACATAGGAAGAAATTGTCTTAGATTAAGATATCATATATTTGATTGATCAATAGTTGGAGGAGTACTTTAGTAGATTAAATGAGCTAACTAAATTTTCATATATGGTAGAGCATCATTCACTACCATACACGTTACTTGTAACATCATAAGTCCTATTTATAGAACAATTTTCATAACCTAAAAAATCTCATGAAACTTCTAGACAATAAACGTTATATCTATTATAACATAATTTCTCTAGAATTTTGTATATATAAACTAAATATTATATCTCGACACATTCTTATATAACTCTCTAATAAGTTATCAAATTTTGGGTGTTCTCTATCTTTTCAAGATGGACACCGTATCTATGTATAGGCTGGTTTTCTTCAATTGTTGTATTGGTGGGTATGTGTATGGTTCCAATATCTGAATTATCAATGAATTATTTTTGTCTTTTGCTAGAAGCATTAATTGTGCTTGATATATTAGACATGTTGCATTATTTGAAGTGGTCCATTTCTGTCTTATCAATCACAAAAGCAAAGTATAGTTTAGCACAACATATCATTTTTCTATTGTCATACAACTCCAAGCTTTTCATGAATTTAAAAAAATAATTATAATACAAACAAGTAAAGAACAAATTGGTGCTGACATAAATTTGTTTGATAAATATTGTTCAAAGTATCTAAATAATTAAGAAAATAATATTTATATATTGTCTCCAAAGACTTATATATAGTTATTATATCATCATCATTAATTTAAAAATTATATTTTTAAGAGTCAATAATTATTAAATATCAATAGTAGGTAGTACAATAATATTATATTTTTTATAATTTCGATACATATATTTTTTCTCCATAATTATAATATACCCCTACATGTTCCTCAATGATGCACATCTAAATTAATTGTGAATGCTATTTTTGTTTTTATGCAAATGTCGCATCAACCACACATGGGATCTGCCCCCCACACACAAAAATAATGTTATCTTACACCAAATAAAAATAAAAGTAATTTTTGGCAATAAAAAAACATAAAAATAAAATCAACAAATTACACAAATCCCTGAGTTTTAATGAAATTATACAGATCACTCCTCTAATTTTATCTCTACAAAAAACCCATGATTTATATACATATATTACACTCACTACCCCTACATGTGAAATAAATGTGATTTTTACATAAAAGGGATGACAAGTGCATTAATGTTAAACAAAATATGATATATTGTATAGACAAGCCAAAATAGTAAAACAAAATATATTTTTATTATTTTTGATTCATTACAAAATGTATCAATAATTCTCATGAAACATTATTTAAATCACTCTTATACTATATTATAACGAAAAAAAATAGTGAAAATATATTGACTCGTATACTATTTCGATCTTTTTCTACAATATATTATATTTTATTTAACTTAATTACATTTATCACCATTTTTTGTTTAAAAAATGACTATTGTTTCTCATGTAGGGGCTCTGAGTGTAATGTAGGTTTATAAATTATGGGAGTTTTTATAGGTGTTAAAAATTGAGGGATAATTAGTGTAATTTCACTAAAACTCATGGGTGTTAATGTAATTTACTTATTATTTTATAAAAAAAACACTTATGGATTTGACACATTTCTATATAGAGATTGAGAAATGGCCATGGAAGCACAAATAGTAATACACTGAGAAAGTATTTTGCAAAAAACACAAGAATAAGAATGGATGTAACACATGTACTTCACATGAATGGAGGCATTGGAAAATCTAGCTATGCAAACAACTCCTTACTGCAGGTATATAATAACTAAACATCATGCTTTGCCTCTCAATGTTCTAGTATCTTAAATGATTACAATATATAAGAACAGTTTTGTAAGGAAATGTTTAAACTCTACCTAACGCTAAGATTGTTTGTGATCTAACTTGTTTAGTATGATAAAAGCTTTGTTGTTGTATATATTTTTATTGAGTTTGTTCAAGTGTGAAGTTCTACGTTTAACATGAGGGGAGAAATGAAAGAGTTTATAAAACTAATGCCTTAAGGTTTTAGTTCAAGACATGGTATTTTACTTATGACTCTCCATTCTTCCAATATCTCAATACCAATAGAACTACTCGTGATGGTCGGAGGCTCCCCGATCGTAATCTAGTCCAACAGAGCAAAACTCCTTTAATATACAATTTTTGATCTTATTTATTTATGTGATTATTGGTGTGATTGAATATGTTTTATACAGAAAAATGGGATTTCATTGACAAAGCACATAAGAGAGGAAGCCATTAGAAGCTTATATAGAAGCACACTTCCAAGTTGTTTATCAATTGCAGAATTGGGTTGTGCTTCAGGTCCAAATGCTTTCATTGTAGTGTCTGAAATTATCAAGATTGTGGAAAAACTATGCAAAGAAATGAACCAAAAATGTCCAGAGTACAAGGTATTCATGAATGATCTCCCTGGAAATGACTTCAACAACATCTTCAAATCCATTAGTAGTTTCAAAGAGAAACTAAGTAATGAAATGAAATCTCAAATTGGTCCATGCTATTTCTATGGTGTTCCTGCTTCTTTCTATGGAAGGATTTTCCCTAATCAAACTTTGCATTTTCTCCATTCCTCTTATAGCCTTCACTGGCTATCTAAGGTAAACTTTTTTTCATATTTCTTTAACCAATTCTTGGGCTCTCTTAACTTGTGATGATAAACACTTAAGTTGTAAAATTTAGTGTGAATCTAACTCTTCTATCTCATATAAATAATTAGAGAATAATATATATCCTGATATGAGAAGAGAAATTATCTCCTCATATCCGATCAATGATTGACACTTGTATTATTTTATTTTTTGTTTATTTTAAAAATAGATAAATATTGTCTTCCGGAATTTTTAGGAGCCACCATAACATCATCTTCACTGTCACTATTGCACCATATGTCTTCATTCTTCTTCCACCTCTCCCTGTTTTCATTTTAGGATGTATATTTGTAAGGTTGATTTTTGCTCTGCATCTTTATAATATTTGTTATTGGTTTCTCACATTTTTATCATGGGATGAAAATAGAGAAACAAGGAAAGAAAAAATGAAAATCAAAGACTAGTCCATTAATGAATGACATTGATAAATTAACTTTATATGCTATTTTTTTAACAAATATACGAGGATTTAAAATGAAATTTGGGAAAGGGGGAAGAAGAAGAAGAGTCCTATGTAGGTGTGGAAGTAGAGGAGGAAACGGTCAGGCTAGACCAGACTTTGATTTAAACAGGCCATACCTATATAGTATATAGGAGTCTGGCTTCTAGCCTTTTAGCATGTTTAAAAAAATCAAAGCCTAGATCTGACCTGTTTAAAAGTCTAGTCTGGCCTATTAGCGTGTTTAAGGTCTGTTAAGGTAAAAAACTCCACACATTATGTAAAAACTAAAAAGATTATTATAATTATAGCAATTAGTGTGAAATTTTTTACATTGTTATCACAATTATTTTCATCATCTTCCAATGTTGCGTAATGTATTCGAAAGATTTGTGGTGCATTTGATGTTATAATATACAAAACAATGTATTTTAATATCATAGTAAAATATGATATTGTTCTAATATTTAACATGAGTTGGGTTATGTACTTAAGCCCAAATCTCAATGATTAAATATTCAATTATTAAATAAACTAATTTTTAAGTCCTAGTGGATTTACATAAAAATAATTATCATTTAGTTTTTTGTACATGCTATAAAAATAATTTATAAATGTATAATAACATTACATAGGTCGGTCTGTTAGACTTAATATGTTTTTTAAAAGGCTTGATTCTGACATATTTCGGTTAAATAGGCTTTTGGAGAAGCCTAAGTCTGACCTGTTTACTAAAAATGTATGGTATGACCTGACCTGTTATAGGTCAGGTAATACGTCCCTGACAGGCGGTCTTACCTGTTTCCACCCTTACCTGAAAGATAGGGAGTTTTGGTTTGTTCTTAGGATATATGTTAAACTTTTTTTAAATATTAAAAACAAAAAATAAAATAAAACAAGTGTCAATCATTGAGTGGATATGAGGAGATATACCAGGAGGTAAATAACTCTCAAATAATTAATTTTAGACTAAATTACATTCACACTCCCTGAGTTTTAGTGAAATTATATAAATCATTTCTACTTTTTTTATCCTTACACGATTCATCCTCCCTCCTACAGGAACCACCCATAATTTTGTACATATATTACACTGACTACAACTGCATGATATATAAGTGTAATATTTTAAAGAAAAAATGTGTTGTTAGGTTTATTTTTAAGTGTGAAGTCTTACATTGAATATGATGGAGAATAAAAGAGTTTATAAGTAGAAAAAACTCATGAAACTAGTGTCTTAAAGTTTTGGTTCAAGACGTGGTATCTCACTTGTAGTTCTCTATTATTCTCATACCCCGATAACAATGAAACTCCCAGTGATTGGAGGGCCCTGTTGCAGTCTGGTTCAACACGCGTGACATGTGTAATTAAGATAAACAAAATATTATATATTGTGTAGAAAAATTTAAATAATATAAGAGTCAATGTGTCTTCAATATTTGATTCGTTACAAAATAGTATAAGAGTTATTTAAACATCTCATTAGAATTAATAATATATTTTGTAATAAAACAAAAATAATAAAGAGACCCTGACTTTTGTATTATTTTGAATTGTCTACGCAATATATAATATTTTGTTTAACTTAATTACATTCATCTCACATTTTTTGTTTAAAATATTACACTTATAGCTAGAAGTAGTGAATGTAATGTATATACAAAATTACGGGTGGTTTGTGTAAGAAACATTGGTGGTTTGTATAAGAACAAAAATGAGAGAAACGATTTAAATAATTTTACTAAAACTTAGGGCTTTCACGTAATTTTTATAATTTGAGTTTAATGGTTAATTTTATTGGTAATAGGTTCCGGAGGGTATAGAGAACAATAAGGGAAATATTTGTATGTCCATCACAAGCCCCTTAAACGTTCTGAAGGCTTACTATGAGCAATTTCAAAGAGATTTTTCTTTGTTTCTGAAGTGTCGTGCAGAAGAAGTAGTTGAAGGAGGATGCATGGTTCTAACATTTTCGGGAAGAAGAAGTGAGAATCCATATAGTAACGAATGTTGCTATATTTGGGAGGTTATGGCTAAAGCTTTGAATGACATGGTCTTAGAGGTTAATAACATCCACCTTATTACTTTCATTTTAAAAAGCTTAAATCATAATTAAATATAATATAAGGTACTTTATCAATTTTTTAATCACTATCTACAAAGAGAGAAAGAGAAGAGAAAAACACATTAAGAAATGAAATTAATTTTATTAAAATTATGAAAAATATCATATGATTTCTTTATTTTTATCGGCAAATGTTAGTACGTTAGTATTTTGTTATGTTTAGTATTTTGTTGTGGGGCGAGCTCGAACCCTCAACTTTCTTCTCTCCCCTTCTCACTACATCAAATCACCTTATAACTCTTTTTTGTTTTTTTTTAAATTTGTTGTGGGTGAGTCTCACCCACAACCTCCTTCATTTCATTCCTTAAACTTTTTCATCTTAACCATCACACCAGCTTATGACTCTTATATGCTTTCTTATTTTACCATTTAATCTTTATTCTTATCACATTTGTTGGAATATCTTCATTCATAGACTATATCATTCTTCCATAGGCTAACTGAAAGAATCATATAAGTGGGGTTGACATTACATTTTGACCAAAAACCTTAAGGCATTAGGTCTATGGGTTCATCTGCTTATATGCTCTTCAACTCATCAACTTTTACACAATATGAGATTTCTTCATTCACACTTGGAATACCCAACATCTATTCATCAAGTAAGTTGTAACGACCCGATTTATTATCATGGAAAATTTTCAATTTTCGAAAACATAAATCCTCAAACTATAATTTTCTGAAATTATATAAATTAAATTCCCAACATTCCTTTAATGATTAATCACCTAATATAATTCAACAATGTATATTTGACCAATAGTTACTCAGAAATAATCTTATCCACATGGATGAGATTCAATAAAACAAAATGGGTTTATCCATACATTGCAACCCACATGAAAATTAGTCAGTGAACTTAGTATCAATACAACAAACTCCCACACATGGGACTAATGTCAATAAATAAAAAAACATAAGGCAAAACACATAGCCACACATCTAATCCAAGCGAAACTAGATTCATTCCCAAAATTCTGAAATCTCTTATTCCATCGCTTCACCTACAATCCCATTACCATGGATTGAGCAACAAGGAAACATAGAGAGAGTCAGTCATTAGTTCATGCAATAAATGACATAGTGGATTTAAATAGAATAATAGATATTGAAATTCACAAAACTACATACGGTTATTCATCACATTAGTATTCCATTCAAGTTTCAACCAAAATACTACATACTCTTCCAGACTAAACCGACATAAATGTTGTAAGGACCCAAATTCTACCCTTGAAATTTTTTCCTTATCTAATCCTGTTATTCCTACATTCTTTATTATACCTTAACATATTCAGTATTCATTACGTGAAACTCGGTTATCATACCATACTACATATTTCTTTATATGACAGAAAAACATAATTCATATATTCCTTTCCCTAGTAATACCGCATACGACTAGCTCTGGGTTTCCAAAATATCCACATCTATTAATATCCAGTATTACAAAAATGTAGAAAGTCAATCAATTAGGATTACAATCATCCAAATAACAATTTACATCACAAAAAGCAAAATAAAGAATCCAAGTTCTATGCTCTTAAGGCCTCGAACCAAGCATCCTCAACTATCTTGTTTACCTGCAATGGTATTATCAACGGCAAATACACACAGCATACAAAGGAGTAAGTCATCAGGCAATAAATACCATTATAAAGATAATCCACATTTTAAAGGGGTTAGTAAAGCGTTTTAGAAATTCATTTTTTTTGCTACATCACTTGAGCCAAAGTTTCGCTATGTAACTTGAGCCAAAGTATCACTACATAACTTGAGCCAAAATATCGCTATATAACTTGAGCCAAAATATCGCTACATAACTTGAGCCAAAGTATCGCTACATAACTTGAGCCAAAGTATTGCTACATAACTTGAACCAAAGTATTGCTACATAACTTGAGCCAAAGTATTGCTACATAACTTGAGTCAAAGTCGCTAACCAATCATGGTCGGCTAAAAGCGAGTTTTCCTTTCATTGACACTCCATCAATTCATAAACAGTAAAACCACTCCATTTTTATTACAAACATACTCATATATGTTTATAAGAAATAAATGGTTCACAACTTAATTCGTTATCCACAATCAGCAAATCCACGCATTTTCTAACGCAATGCATAAGTTAAAGACTTATCCTTACCTTGGTGAGTGTTGGGTTTGGTTCTTGGAAACTTCACAAGTTCCACCGACACCGCCTCCAACTTTAGGATCTTTCCTCATTCCCACCATATAACACAATGTTAGTCATTTATTCTAAATATCACATAAACAACTCATATTGCATTATTTAACCATACAAGATATTCAACACATTTTCAATGTTTCTAAACTACTTTTATTATAAGTTTACAAACATCTAAAACATACATATTCATCTCATATTTCAACCTTATAGTGCATACTCATCTTCTACCTCTAGCATTTTACCTATTTTCCTCTTTAACCACATTTTCACTTTTAGGTTTTGGGGTTTTCATGAATCAACCCACAAACTCTTTCCATTCTTGCAATACTAACTCTAAAACAAGAGTTTACAAGAGAAAAACAACATAAAACGAACCATAACTCAAAATGGCGAGTTTCCATGGTTTCTCACATTTTGAGAAGAGATCCAACATACCCAAAACAAGTTTCAAAGGGAAGAAGAAAGTTTGAATCAAGAGCTTTACTTCTTCTCAAGCTTCTAGATGAGTATCAAAGCTCATTGCCTTTGGAAAAGCTCTCTTCTCTCACCTCTCTTCAATTTCTAACCCTAAGATGTGTTTGGGGTTTCTCATTTAATGCAAACTTGTCGGGTTCTCGCTTAAGCAAGCCCATTCTCGCTCAAGCGAGAAAATCCCGCCCATTTTAAAAACTCAAATTTGACCCTCTCGCCCAAGCGAGGCAGCTCTCGCTCAAGCGAGGATCTTACAGCCTCGACAGGTACAAAATGTCACTTTTATCGCCCAGGCGAGAGAACTCTCGCTCAGGCGAGACCACTCTCGCTCAAGCGAGAATCCTTTAGTATAGCCTAGGATTTCACCCTCCCAGGTGAGCCTTTCTCGCCCAGGCGACAATCCCTCGCTCAAGCGAGAATCCCAGGACTGATACTATAATTTTAAAGACTCAGATTAAGGGTGTCACAAATGTTACTACAAGTACTACGCCGCTTAAGGCCATCAATAACTCAAGGGCAGGTCCAACTCCATACCACAAGGCAGGTCAAATCCATACCACGAAGGCAGGTCAAATCCATACACAAAGGCATGTCAAATATCCATACCACGAAGGTAGGTCAAATCCATACCACGAAGGTAGATCAAATATTCACACCACGAAGGTAGGTCAAATCCATACCACAAAGGCAGGTCAAAAATCCATACCACGAAGGCAGGTCAAATATTCATATCACGAAGGCAGGTCAAATTCGTACTACGAAGGCATGTCAAATATCCATACCATGAAGGCAGGTCAAATATCCATACCACGAATGTAGGTCAAATATCCATACCACGAGGGCATATCAAATTCATACCACGAAAGCATGTCAAATATCCAAATCACAACATACCAATAACATAAGATAAGACTAACATAGTTAAATAGGAAATCTCTGGTTTTTCCCGTTTAACCATTTCAGTCTACGAACCCTCCAACTAGTGAGTGTCGTTGGAGTTTCCAATGGTATCTTCTATTACCACAAAGTCTAATGTTGATATCTCACCTGAATGTCTGCTAATGTTTGCACCAAGTAGCTTTGTCAAGCTCTTTGTTGCCTCCTACAACCTTAGGGTCTTTCGACACCCAAAACAACAACAACCACAACATATCAATTTTTCATGTTCAAAACAACCACAAATGTTATACATTATTCGAAATTCCTCAAGGGAACAAGTCTAACACTACCCATTTCACTTCACTATCAAAAAGGGATTCACAACATTTCAAACAACCCAAGGGTTTTGAAAACAACATTACCCACATACCATTTTCGAAAACCACTCATAAAACATGAGTTTCAAAAGGTTTTCAAGACTAAAACGAACCAAAACCCTCAAAGAAAGTTTATGGGGTTTTACCCCAACCATAGAGAAGATACCCATCTCTAATACACATGATACACAACAGTACGGGAAGCTAAGCTAAGTGATTTACCTCTTCTCTTCGACTCTAAGAGCTCACAAATCGCCTAGCCGCTTCTCTTCTCCTTTGTTTTCGAAAAAATGTCCCAATTTTCACTTGGGACTTCTATTTTAGGTTTTAGATTATCGGGTTCTCGCTCGGGAGAGAATGACTCACTTGGGCAAGAAACCCACGACTTTTCATATTTTCAAACACTGATGCTCTCGCTCAAGCGATGGGGCCTCGCCTAGGCGAGAATCTTCCAGTCTTTTCAGCCTCTCTCTCGCTTAAGCGAGTAAACCCTCGCTCAGGCGAGAATCTTCCAGTCTCCACAATCCTCTCTCGCTTACGCAAGTACACTCTCGCTCAAGCAAGAATCCTAGAAAAATCCTAGAAGAAACCCTGAGCCCCTCGCATGGGCGAGAATTACCCAGTATTTCCCAGATATTCTGAGTTTCACTACCCTTAGGAAAAATATAATTTAGGGTGTTACATAAGTTACTCCCATTCGAATATTAGATACATTAGAGCTCAACTCCCTATCTAATTACACTGTTGTTGGCTTATCCTTTCATCAACGGAACACGCCGCCTTGACCTCTCGCTAGGAAGACTTTCGACACGATGATCCATCATGGATCTACCAACCACTTGTCGCTTCAATACTCTATTGACGTCGAACCATCGGCTCTAATACTACTTGTTGGGAAATCTTCATCCATGGGTTATATCATTCTTCCATGGGCTAAGTGAAAGAAGCATATAAGTGAGGTTGACACCACACCTTTACCCAAAACCTTAAGACATTATGTCTATGAGTCCATCCGCTTATATGATCTTCAACTCATCCACTTTTACACAATGTGTGACTTCTTCATTCACACTTCGAATATCCAACAACATTATTTACTCTCATTTTAGTAATGTTATTGAAAAATAATTATTTAATACTCTCTTAAAATCATCGGTAGATAGACATTTTCACACAGATTTTTATTCTTTAAGTGGACACTTATTTTAAAAGAGGTGGAATAAATAAATAAAAAATCACTGATATGCAATAACGCACAAATTTAAAACTCTGAGAGCTTTATTAGTCACATTGTTCATCAGAAAAGTATAGTTTTCTAAAATTAAAAACAATTTTTTAAATAGAGAATATAGATAAACAATTTGCAATATAACTATCCACATTATAGTAGAAAAGGAATGATCAGTTTTATTTGAAAATTAAATATATCATTTTTAAATTATTAGACAATAAATAAACTCATTTTGATTAGATTTATTAAATTTAGATAGGTGAATACAGGAATTTTAGTATAGGTGCTTAAATTCATACTAGTGCAAAAATAAAACTGAATGTTAATCCAAAATAAACTGAAAATATAAAAACTAAATGTAGTTGAATTGCTTTTTTTTTTAAAAATTGATCGGTCTGTTTCATTTTTTGGTTGCAACTCTAGGAACTAGACAGAACCAAGTTGAACCCAATTAATTTGACTAGTTAAGTATATGCACAAACAAAATTGTGAGCTTAAGTGTTAAACACTTAATACTTTACACTACAATTCAGTAATGTTCTAAACAATCTAGAATGCAAATGTTTTAGATGTAGCTAAAATGTTTACATTATGGAGATAATATTTACTTTTGATAAATACAATTAAATTGTTAGGTTTGTTATTTTATTATATACAATACAACAATACAATTACAAAGAAGGAATAAATAATGGCAATTGACCATTATGACCAATTGTTTCTTTTTTAATAATGACAACATATTCTCTTAATTTATAAATAGTCCTTTGTTTGTTTACATTAATATGGTGCTTGGAACAAGGTTGGGACAAGATAACTATGTTATGAAGTAAGTGTTACTATATCTTTAAAGTGTATGCACACAATACTTTTATAAGGTTGAGACAATATTAACATGAATGCATATAAATTTGTCATTTTAAAGTGTACCGAACTTAATATTTCAGTCATACTTATGAGTTTTGAAATGTACGATGCAATATTATATCATGCAGGGAACAATAAAGGAAGAGAAAGTTGATACTTTTAATATCCCTATTTATAACCCATCCCCATCTGAAGTAAAATTGGAAGTTCTGAAGGAAGGCTCGTTCACCATAAATCGGTTGGAGGTGTCTGAAGTAAAATTCGAATCACTTTTAGAATCAGAAAAGGGAGAATCATTCAATGATTATGGATACAATGTTGCAAAATGCATGAGGGCTATAGCTGAACCTATGTTGATTAATCACTTTGGAAAAGCTATAACAGAAGAGCTTTTTTACCGCTACAAAGAAATCTTTAATGATTGCATGTCCAAGGAGGAAACTGGGATCATCAATGTTACCATGTTATTGAGTAGAAAACCATATGCAAGAAGTATATAGTTTGCAAATATAGTTACAATGAACACATGTAACTTCAGATAATCTTGAATTATTATATATATTTAACTTGAGGTTAAACAAATTTGCAGCCGAAAAAAACAACATTAAAAAATTAATTCATTTGGAATGTACAAATGGTATACATAATCAAATACTTACATATCCTTCCATAAATTCAAAATTATTGAAATTGATATGCACAGCGTAGCGGAACAAGGAAAGACATGAATTGATATGTTAAACATAGCGTAATGTTTGACAGCAGCAGTTTCAATCGCATATGATTCTGACAATTATAACTCAATATTGAGTTGTTTAAAAAAAATCAATTTGTATAACATGATGGCGGAAGCATAAAATTCCTAAATCAAAATTAGGGTTCATATAAAAATTGGAAAGACACCCTTAATGGAGAATCATAAAATTCAGAACTTTCGCTCTAATGCCACTTGTTAGATTTAAAGGAATTTCCTTTCATTGGTAAACTACCAATACTAGGATCTTGAATGTCATGATTCTCACACATAATATAACACAGAGATTTCAATCAATGTCATACTTGAATCCATATTCTCAAATCTATTCTTTTGTATGCCTTCGTAGAGAGGTTTTGGTATGATATTCTTCCTCAATCAAATCATTGATTCCTCTTGGGACCTTCGTTTTCTCTCTGATGGGGAGAGATGAAAATTATGTTTGATTTGGTGTATTGGGGACCATAACCTTCCTGATGTATTAACTTATAGGGTTCCCATTATTCCCTATGGGTTAACCACTCTAGGTATCCACTCGTTAAGCTCATATCCATTATCAGTTTATATTAGAAGTCACAAGGGTTGTCAATAATAAGATCACTTATTTTATAACCCCGAAAATAAATAGCCGATATAATTGCATAAATATATAATGTCCACTTTAATTAGAAATTATGAATTTCTAACATTAACACCTTGAAGAAACTTACAAAATTTTCTCTTTCCTAGACAAAGTATAAGTTGTTTAGGGTATAAATGTATATTTTCCCTTCTTTATCGACCTCAATCCCATTCTTATTCCCATTCTAACCAAATCCAATCTTGCATTGAAGTCATTAAGTCTCCTCTTTGAATTGTTTTCCACATCGAGTAAAGGTAATTATATGTTAATTTGTTTTTAATTGTAATACCCCGTCAAGACAGACAGAATTATTGTGGATATTAAGTTTTGTATTTCATGAAGAAGTTCTTTTAAGCCATGGTCAGCTTCATGTCAGTTTGATGGTGACACATACATAGAAGACCAAAATACACAGCCTAAGGAAAATAGGTCAAACTTTGTATTAAGTATTAGTGACTAGTTGTCCACTACAGTGCATAGATTATATAGCTTAGGGAAGACAAAGTATACATTAGAAGTTTAGGGAATACAATATAATGTATAGATTACAAGCTTAAGAAATACAATTTAATTACTTGATTTTTGTTCAATGTATATACTTAGTGGATTTGTTGTCCAATTAATCAATGAAGTTTTGGGTTTATAATTTATGTTCTGTTTTGAATACAATTAATCAATGATTACAATTTCTTTTATATGTTTATTTTTGGGTTTTAAGTGTTCAATGTTTTGGCTTGCTAGCTTTGGTATTGTGTTGCAGAAGTGTGGATCTGTTTTGGTATTGCTGGATGTGTTTTGGTGTTCCAGGATGTGTTTGGTAACTTTGACATTCAATAGGGGTCACTTAAGGAAGTACTGTTGAATCTATCCAAATCGCAAATAAAACAACCCTCATTTGAATGCGCGTTGTTGAATATCATAGATTCAATATCGCTCCTTTAAGTGATTTGCATAGATTCAAAGTCGTTTCTTTAATTGAGCGTTATTGAATGTGATAGATTCATATTTAAATGTAACCTCGTTCATTTAGAACCTCATTGGTATATGATAAATGATTAAAATTTATATGTCATAAATTATTAAACTAAATTTAAATATGATAAATTTGTAAAATAAATTTATATATTTTATTTACAATATAAGTGCAACGTCATTCGTTCGAACAATGGGTGTATAATAAATGATTAAAGTTTATATATTATAAATTATTAAAATAATTTTGAATTTGATAAATTTAAAAAAAAATGTTATATATTTTATTGAAAATAATTCAATTATGTTCTGATATGGAAAACTTTTAATAAAATATTCTAATTTAATGTTTCACAAATGCCCATTTGAGTGAGCGTCGTTAAATATTATAGATTCAGACCTTAAAACACTTAAAATTTTCTCCCATTTTCCGACTCATCACAAAACTGAAAATTATTCATTCATTCAATACCGAAAATCATTCGTTCATTCAACATCGAAAATCACTCACTCATTCAACAACAGAAGTTCATCCAACACCAAAAGTTCATTCAACACCAAAAGTGAGTTTACCATCTATATTTGCTATTTTTAATTTACTTAGCTTGTATTGACATGGATTTCCTTTCAACTTATTACATGCTCGGTTCTTTTCTCTTGTGACGAGATAGGACTTGTAATAAGGTCTATGCTAAGCTTGGTGAGTTTAACACCAAGCTTTTAGGGAACTGCGCTCACTATATTGTTTTTGTCAATTCACTTTCAGAAAAAGGATCTAAGATGCAATTAGTCCGAAAAGTATTGATAAAAAATGGATGAGTGTCAATCGATTGATGAAGGAGTATGAGGATGAAGTGAAATCATTTATTAGGTTTGTGACTGAGAAACCGAAAACCCTAATAGAATTATATGCCCTTATCTAAAATGTTGTTATAAAAGGCGAGTTACTCCAACCGAGTTAAAAGTTCATTTAATGTGGCATAATATCAATTAGAGTTACACATGTTGGACAAGGCATAGTGAGACAAGAGATGAGGAGATAAATGGTGGTTACACTAATAATACATTTATAAAATATATCACCACAGATGCATACAAAGGTGATTGTTTCGAAGAAATGACAAATGTTGTTGAAGAGGATCTTCGGGGTTGTCCTGAGATGTTTAAGCGATTGACAGCGGTATCAAGGTTGTATAAGTTGAAATTTATTAGTATATGGAGTTATAAGAGTTTCATAGATCTACTTACATTTTTCAAGGATATATTGCCGAAGGATAATGTGATCCCTTCTCGAACCTATTATACTAAACCAATGTTATGCTCCATTGGCATGAACTACATGATGATACATGCTTGTGAAAATGATTGCATTTTACTTTTGAATTAGTATATTTCGTTAAAGTTGTGTCCTAAATATAATGCATCGCGATATAAGATGGAAGACTCAACTCCTACAAAGGTTGTATGCTATTTTTCCATCAAATCAATATTTAAGTGCGTGTTCAGCAACACAAAAGATTCAAAGCATTTGATATGACATGCTTATGAAATGATTAAAGATGGAAAGCTTCGTCATCTTGCAAATTCTCCTAAATGGAGAAAAATTTATCATGACTACTTAAGGACTTTGTTGTTCGACATAATCAGTAATTTTCCGACATATAGTAATCAGTCAGGATATAATACAAAAGAGAATTTTGTATGCATTGTATGTGAAGACAATACACATTCGACTAGGTCGGAAGACTATAAGAAGAATGTATTCATCGGGCTTCGTACATTTTTACATCCATATGATCAATGGGAACCATGAAGAAACACTACGTCAGAATTTGCATTAAACAATGCTCGTCCAACAACGCTCGTGAGTAGGATGTTATTAAATGTAAGGCAAAAGAAAATCTATAACGCTAGTTGATGCAAACATTATTAATTAAATTTGATAGGTATATATATATTCAATAACGCTTGCTTCAACGAGCATTTTTAATGTATGTCTCCAAGATTCCATAATGCTCTTCATAGTGAGTGCTTTTGAAACTTGTGTCTTTTCATGTTTTTGCATACTTTTTGTAAGCAAAAAAGTATATGAATATTAACATACTTTTGGTAATGTGATTATATTAAATAATTGATATATTTTCTAATCTCAAATTATATAGGTATCTTTAATATTAACTTTAAGATATTTCTAGCATTAATATTAGTTAATCTTGAAATTATATTTAATTAATCTCTTAAGATGTATAATTTTTTATTCAAATAAATTAATCAATCGTGTTCAATGAAGCAAACAATGTTGAATGCATATCCGCCTATCACATTTAGCAGTGCTTGCTTCGACGAGCGCTGTTAAATATCATAGGTGTAAATACATAAATTCAACAACGTTTAGTGTGGTGAGAGCTGTTGAATGTCAAAACCTAACACATTCAAGAACGTTCACTTAAATGAGTGTTGTTAAATGTCAAGTATCAACAACTCTCACTTCAAACCTAACACATTTACATTTAACACATTAACGTAAGATCAATTATTTCAAAATCTAAAGGGTTGAATAATAACTTTGGAAACCTTTTGTAGGAGAAATTGTCACAAATGGGTAGAACAAAAGTTCAATATTCTTTGAATTGCCATATTGAAGCTCATTATATGTAAGACATTTTCTCAATGTTATGCATATTGAAAAAATATTTGAAACTCTCTTTGGTACCTTGCTCAATATTCCTGGTAAGACTAAAGATGACTTGAATGCAAGATTGAATTTGGTTAGAATGAGAATAAGAATGAGATTGAGACCGATAAAGAAGGGAATACATACCCTCAACAACTTATATTTTGTCTAGGAAAGAGAAAATAAAATTTTGAAAATTTCTTCATGATGTTAAAGTTCCAGATGTGTACTCTTCAAACATTTGGAACATCGTATCAATGAAAGACTTCAAGTTAAAATGCCTCATATCTCATGATTGTCATGTACTCATTGAACATTTCTTGCCTATTGGATATGGTCCATTATACCTAAAAATGTGTGAGGCACCATAATTAAATTATATTATGCTTCTTCTTCATGACCTAAAATAATTGTTTTTTGTGTTTTAACTTTAAAAAAAGTAGGGGCGATACCAATCATTTGGGAGATGTTGGAACCTCATTCTACCTATTTATGAGTCGTGTACACCTAGATTCCATGAAAAAATATAGCAGAACATTATATGGAAATCATACCATGTTAACTTAAATGGATACCAATAAAAGATATAGTTGATCATGAAATAGCATGGTGATTAACATGTTTATGTAATGATCGATGGCACTGAAAGCTAACATGTTTATGTAATTAACATGTTTATGAAATAGCCAATAAAAGATATAGTTCATCAACAAAGGTCAAGTTCTTTAAGAACTTTACAATGATTTATTACAATGCACTAAAAGTGTAAAAGTCTTATACATTGTCATACACTATTTCTTTTAATCATTATTGATTCTTCAAAAAAATAATACAAATAAATACTATATGATATATTAACTTTATATAAATCATTACGCACACAATACATAGATATTACACTTTATTTATTCATCCTAAGCACAATATAAACCAAACAAACAACCACATGCAATAGGGTCGTATTTCTTTTAGAACCCATAATAACTAGGGTGAGGATCCACTTACTCCAAGAGTAATAAAAAACTTACTTCTCATCTTATCCTTTCATTCTATAGAAATCTAATGGTTTAGATTTACTTACTAATTCAAACAATTAGATTTCCCTAGAATTGATAGCTGTGATGTGAAGTAAGTGAATCTCATATCTAATAACTATATTTGCAAACTATACATATGGTTTTCTACTCAATAATATGGTAACATTGATGACCTTAGTTTCCTCCTTGGACATGCAATCATTAAAGATTTCTTTGTAGCGATAAAAAAGCTCTTCAGTTATAGCTTTTCCAAAGTGATTAACCAACATAGGTTCAGCTATAGCCCTCATGCATTTTGCAACGTTGTATCCAAAATCATTGAATGATTCACACTTTTCGGATTCTAAAAGTGATTCGAATTTTACTTCAGACACCTCCAACCGATTTATGGTGAACGATCCTTCCTTCAGAACTTCCATTTTTACTTCAGATGGGGATGGGTTATAACTTGGGATATTAAAAGTATCAATTTTATCTTCCTTTATTGTTCCCTGCATGATATAGTAAACAAATTCACATTCATATTCCCATATTAATTTCACCTAAAGTTTATTATAAAATTTTTAAACATCTGTTGAACTTATATGAATTTTTAGATTTTTTCATATTTTATTATTATTATTATTAATTTGAATACATTAATGCTAGAATCCTATTTTCATCCTATTTTCATGGTTGGTTTGTGTCGATTTTTAGACAACAAATTTTACTTGATCCAAACATTGAATTAACTTACATTTATGTCTGGTTTATTTATATCAAAACATCTTATCCAAATATTATATGTGGTTTTGGTTAAGAACTGTTTTTACAATAAAAAATTGACATTACACATACACTTTAAAACTCATAAGCATGAATAAAATATTAAGTCTGATACACTTTAAAGTGACAAGTTTATATATATTCATGTTAATATTTTCCCAACTTTGTAAGAGTATTGTATGCATACACTCTAAAGATATAATACCACAAGTCCACAACCTTGTTCCTAGCACTATATTAATGTAATTAAACAAACGACTATTCATAAGCATTCTAGATTGTTTAGAACATTATTTAACTGTACTGTGAAGTATTAACCAAATTAATTTTATTTCTTAATGTGTTTTTTCTTCTCTTTTTCTCTTTATAGACAGTGATTTAAAAATTGATGAAGTACCTTATATTATATTTAATTATGATTTAAGCTTCTTTAGAAAGTAAGGTGGATATTAACCTCTAAGGCCATGTCATTCAAAGCTTTAGCCATAACCTCCCAAATAAAGCAACATTCCTTACTATATGGATTCTCACTTCTTCTTCCCACAAATGTTAGAATCATGCATCCTCCTTCAACTACTTCTTCTGCACGACACTTCAGAAACAAAGAAAAATCTCTTTGAAATTGCTCATAGTAAGCCTTCAGAACGTTTAAGGGGCTTGTGATGGACATGTAAATATTTCCCTTATTGTTCTCTATACCCTCTGGAACCTATTACCAATAAAATGAACCATTTTGTTAAACTCAACAATATAAAAATAATTATGTTACACTCACACACCTGAATTTTAGTAAAATTATTTAAACAATTTCTCATATTTTTATCATTACAAGAACCACCCCTAATTTTGTATATACATTAGACTGACTACCCTAGATATAAGTCTAATCTTTTAAACAAAAAACGTGTGATGAATGTAATTAAGTTAAACAAAATATTATATATTGTGTAGATAATTCCAAATAGTACAAAAGTCAGTGTCTCTTCATTATTTTTGTTTCATTAGAGAATACATTAATAATTCAGAAGAGATTTTAAATAACTCTTATATTATTTTGTAACGAACCAAATAACGAAAACACATTGACTCTTATATTATTTAAATTTTTCTACACGGTTACAATATTTTGTTTAACTTAATTACACACCACAAGTTTTTTGTTTAAAATATTATACTTATATATTATGCAGGGATAGTCAGTGTAATATATGTAGAAAACTATGGGTGGTTCGTGTAGGATGGAGAATGATGACAACAACAAAAAGTAGAAATAATTTATATAATTTCACTAAAACTCAAGTATAATTTACTCAAAAATTAATTATTTAGTACTATATGATATAATAGAGTTAGATTCACAATATATTTTACCACTTAAGTGTTTATCATCATAGGCTGAGAGAATATATGAAAAAGCTAAGAGTTTACCTTAGATAGCCATTGAAGGCTATAAGAGGAATGGAGAAAATGCAAAGTTTGATTAGGGAAAATCCTTCCATAGAAAGAAGCAGGAACACCATAGAAATAGCATGGACCAATTTGAGATTTCATTTCATTACTTAGTTTCTCTTTGAAACTACTAATGGATTTGAAGATGTTGTTGAAGTCATTTCCAGGGAGATCATTCATGAATACCTTGTACTCTGGACATTTTTGGTTCATTTCTTTGCATAGTTTTTCCACAATCTTGATAATTTCAGACACTACAATGAAAGCGTTTGGACCTGAAGCACAACCCAATTCTGCAATTGATAAACAACTTGGAAGTGTGCTTCTATATAAGTTTCTAATGGCTTCCTCTCTTATGTGCTTTGTCAATGAAATCCCGTTTTGCTGTATAAAACATATTCAATCACTTAAATAAATAAGATCGAAAACTGTATATTAAAGGAGTTTTGCCCTAAAAAATTATTGGACTAGACCGCGATCGGAGAGTATCCAACCATCAGGAATAGTTCTATTGTTACTGAGATATTGGAAGAGTGGAGAACCATAAGTGAAATATCATGTCTTGAACTAAAACCCCAAGGCGTTAGTTTCATGAACGTTTTATACTTATAAACTCTTTGACTTCTCCCTTCATGTCCATTGTAGAACTTCACACTTGAATAAGCTCAACAAAAATATATACAACAACAAAGCTTTTATCTTACTAACCAAGTTAGATCACAAACAATCTTAGCGTTAGGTAGAGTTTAAACATTTCCTTACAAAACTGTTCTTATATATTGTAATCATTTAAGATACTAGAACATTGAGAGGCAAAGCATGATGTTTAGTTATTATATACCTGCAGTAAGGAGTTGTTTGCATAGCTAGATTTTCCAATGCCTCCATTCATGTGAAGTACATGTGTTACATCCATTCTTATTCTTGTGTTTTTTGCAAAATACTTTCTCAGTGTATTACTATTTGTGCTTCCATGGCCATTTCTCAATCTCTATATAGAAATGTGTCAAATCCATAAGTGTTTTTTTTATAAAATAATAAGTAAATTACATTAACACCCATGAGTTTTAGTGAAATTACACTAATTATCCCTCAATTTTTAACACCTACAAAAACTCCCATAATTTATAAACGTACATTACACTCACAACCCTTACATGAGAAACAATTGTCATTTTTTAAACAAAAAATTGTGATAAATGGAATTAAGTTAAATAAAATATGATATATTGTAGAAAAAGGTCGAAATAGTATACGAGTCAATATATTTTCATTATTTTTGTTCGTTATAATATAGTATAAGAGTGATTTAAATAATGTTTCCTGAGAATTATTGATACATTTTGTAATAAATCAAAAATAATAAAAATGTATTGACTTATATACTATTTTGGTTTGTCTATACAATATATCATATTTTGTTTACCATCAATACACTTGTCATCCCTTTTATGTAAAAATCACACTCATTTCACATGTAGGGGTAGTAAGTGTAATGTATGTATATAAATCATGGGTTTTTTGTAGGGTAAAAATGGATGAGTGATCTGTATAATTTATTAAAACTCATAGGGTGTCAGTATAATTAACTCTAAAATAATTGCTTGATTTTATTTTTATGTTTTTTTATTGCCAAAAATTACTTTATTTTTATTTGGTGTAAGATAACATTATTTGGTGTAAGATAAGATTATATGTGTGTGGCTATTATCTTAAAGATCCCATGTGTGGCTGATGTGACATTTGCATGAACCCACAAATATAGCATTCACAATTAATTTCCATGTGCATGGTTCCATGTAGGGGTGTATTATAATTATTGACAAAAAAATATATGTATCTACATTTTATACGTTATTATTATACTATTAATATTTAATAATCATTAGTTCTTAAAAAATATAATTTTTAAATTAATTGTGATGATATAATAACTATATATAAGTCTTTGGAGACAGTATATAAATATTATACTCATAATTATTTAGATACTTTGAACAATATTTATCAAACAAAAAACAAATATATGGCAGCACAAATTTGTTCTTTACTTGTTTGTGTTATAATTATTTTTTAGATACATGAAAACTTGGAAGTTGTATGAAAATAGAAAAAATATATATTGTGCTAAACTATACTTTGCCTTAGTGATTGATTTATAAATATCCTATACTTTTTTTCTATTGATTTAGGAAAATCTATAAAAAGTTGTGTAGAAAGATATATACTATTCCTAACAATAAATCAAAATAATTTCCCCCCACCAATTTTCTCTTTATTTTTGAAATACAGGGATTACAAGTGACTTAATGTATACAAAAATAGAAATCTGATTAAATTAGAGAGAGGATATTTTTTCTTTTAATTTTTTACAAAATATTAGAGAGTTTGATTTGTTTTAAATTATTAAAATAGGTCATGTGTCAATTCTCACCATAAATAAGGGAATGGACATATAGAAAAGTTACACCAGAAAAAACATCAATAAAGAAAGGGGAGGGATCCATTTACTCCAAAAAACACTTACTCTTCATCTTAGCCATCCAATCTTGAAAAATTTAATGGTTTAGATGTACTCACCAATTCAAACCATTGGATTTCCAAGAATGAATGGTCATAATGTGGAGTAAGTGTTTTTCCACTTACTCTTGGAGTAAGTGGATCCCTCCCCATAAAGAAAACAATGAAAATATAGAAAAAACATAAGAGAGAGAAATTTGTTCTTTACGATGAAAATATAGGAATTTGTGTTGGTCGTTTCCTATGTTCTAGTGTCAGATGTGGGTATGCAATTTCTTTTCATCTTCTCGTTTTTATTTATTTATTTGAATTTTGTTTTTGTAATAATTATTATTTTCTTATTATATAATTAAAGAATGATTAATTTAAAAAAATTCGTTTTTTAAATAATAACAAATTTTCAATTTCTTTAATAAATAATGGACATTCAATTAATCAAATATTATTTTTCTTAATTAAATAAAAAATGTAAAGATTTAAAAATAGTAATAAAAAGTTTATCCTTTTAAGATCGAGTCCTGGTGTGGACACAAGCGTCTCTACCTTCCTTATTTGAAGTGGTTAAGCAGGTAATTAATTTAAAAATTGTAATTTAAAAACTTAATTCTTCAAGCAAAGATGTGGTACGGACACGAGCGTGCTATCTCACTCATTTGAAGTGGATAATTAATTTAAAAATATATTTCATTAAGTCGAGTTTGGTGTGTACACGAGTGTTGTTGTCACAATTAATTGAGTTGGGTAATTAATTAAAATGTGTCCCTTTAATCCTTTATGTGGTGCGGACACGAGATTTGCTGCCTCATTCTCTTAAAGATATATACATAAATAATTGCTAAATCATTTTTGGAAAAATAAATAAAAACCAAATAAAGTGAAACAAATTAACTATTGTTTTCCCCAA
Source organism: Lupinus albus (assembly GCA_009771035.1). Classification (NCBI taxonomy): domain Eukaryota; kingdom Viridiplantae; phylum Streptophyta; class Magnoliopsida; order Fabales; family Fabaceae; genus Lupinus; species Lupinus albus. The sequence goes on from CM019999.1 coordinate 13,151,508, forward strand.
AATTATATAGTCTTGATTCACTAATGCATGTAGGGAGATGTAGGAGCAAAATTAATTTTTGTCACACAATAAAATAAAAAATAAATATTTATTTTAACAATTTAATTTTAAATAAAATAAATCAAGGATATATGAAATTCATACAAATAGTGTTGGTACCGTTTGTAACTAAGGATGACAATGGGTACCCGATTCTGTGGGTACCCGCAAAAAATACCTGCAACGGGTCGGGTCTGGGTCCATGTTTTGGACCGTGCGTAATTGAAACCCGCGATTTTAATGTTCGCTGTTAGATGGGTCTGAGTCCGTGTAATGAGCTATCCAGACCAGTGGCTATCCGGACCCGCTATTTCTTCATATATATATATATATATAGCAAAATAATTGTAATATCATGTTAATCTATATTGTAATATCATATTAGACTATAATTATAATATCATATTAATTCATAAATGTGATTATTATGTTGTTAAACTGTGATGTTATGTTTTTAAACAATAATATTATATTGTTAATTCATATGTATGATATAGTATTATGTTAATTGAATAGTTTTTACTAAATGAATTTTTCATCATAATGTTGAAGTTGTTTTTAATGTTTGTTTGAGTAAAATGAGTTGTGTTTACTATTCTAAGTTATGTTTAAAACATTAAATTAAGTTTTATAATTTTTATCTCTTGTTTATTGTCTAAATAACATATAAGATCGTAAGAAACAAATACGCAAATGCATAAATTACTTGCAATTAATTTTTATTTTTTTATTTATGGGTACACATGGATCCGTTGGATACCCAAGGACCCGCGGGTAGTTTACTCAGTGGATATTAGCACGGGTCTGGGTAAAAAATGAAGCAATGTTGCGGGTCTTGGTCAAAAAATGAAGCAATGGGGCGGGTCCGGGTAATACACTATCTGGACCCATCCAGACTCATTGTCATCCATATTTGTAACGGGTGGTTGGGGTGCTTGCTAATACCTTCTTCAATTCGTAATCGACTCCGAAACTCAGAACTCTTACTCAAAAGATCGTTATATCCTAAATTGGGCATGAAAAGAGTCTTTTTATGTTTTAACGGCAAAAAATGTAGTGTCAACTCCAAAAACGCCACTTAGCCAAAAATCGGGGTGTGACAATATATGCTAAAAATATTATATCAAGATTAATGCAAAGCCCAAGTAAAATCCACTTTCGAGTTGGAAAAAGAATTCTAAGATACTTGTAAAGTACGAAGAAGTCTGTATATTATATACAACCATCACTAACAAAAGATTATACGACTACACTTAGTGATTTTGGAAGGTCGGATGGATGACATGAAGAGCACATAAGTCTATGTCTTCTCATTTGGATCAAAAGTATTCTCACAGGCATTTAAGAAGCAAACAATCAATGAACAATCAATAGCAGAAATTGAGTAAGAGACTCGACAATATGGATGAGACGAATATTCGAAGATATAGATGAGACAATGAACAACCAACCAAGGTATATGGCTGAGACGAATAGTCGATGATATGGGAGATTAAGATACTAAGCCTATTATGAGCTATTGTGACAATAAATTAACAATCATGTTGACTATAAATCTTGTTGTTAGAGAAGTAGTAAAAAAAATGAGTAAATCTTGACTATAACAAGATTGAAGATACAATTACATATATATTTACCAATGTTAAAACCGAAGTTTGAGCAACTACAATTAATGTTTAAAGTTATAAAAAATTGCATCAAGGAGGAGGTTGAAAATTATGATGTGATTTTCTAGAGAAATCCATGACTAAGTAAATAGTGCAAGTTGGTGATATTCTAAAATTTTAAATCATAATTATTAATAGCTTTGTGTAGAAATAAGTAGATATCATAAACCATCATTGTGATGTGTAAAGCATATAAGTAGGTATACCCTTCGTTTTTAAATAGTGTTAATGATTCAGATTTATTCACTAATTCAAACCATTAGATTTTCCTAAAATGAATGACTAAGATATATAATAAGTTTTTTAAATTACTCTTAGAGTAAGTGAATCATCTCTCTTGATAATAAAAAGTTTCGAAAACAACAATGTTTATTACAGTATCAGTTTTATTTATTTTATTTATTTAAGCTGTTTATAAACTCACTAAAATAAATTAGCTTCAACATTATCACAAAAATTGTCACTTAGAGGTCATATTTCTCCTATTACCTTTTGATATCTATTACCTATATAACAAAAATGTCCTTCCAACTCACACCCTAAACATATGTCAAGCGATGAGTAAATTTTCCCGTCCAAGACCTTCACACATCTGCAATGCACTGCTTCACACTTTATCCCAGTTTAATAATAATAAAAAACAACATTAAACTCCGGTTGATAGTTATGTTGATAGTTATCTGAAATCTGGATGACTTACGTTTAATCACTCATTATCTCTCTACTTTCCACTCCTTCATATCCTCACTCTTTCACTCTTCTTCTCTTCAATAATTTATTTCTCTTCTTCTTCATTAATATTCTTTGTTTATTTTATACATCTATTCTAATTTTTGTAGACATGTTATTATTTTGTAGATCTATTTTATTTTGTAGATATGTTCTTATGTCATTGATTTTTTTTATTTTTCATATTTGTTCTTATTCCAAGAGTGGGTAGCATGTTAGTTTTATCTCTATGTGCATCTCTTATTTTATTTATAGAATTTTCTATTGAAAGGAATACCTATTTTCTCAAAGGGGGTGAGGATCCACTTACTCCAATAGTAAGTTTTTTAAATTACTTCACATCTTAGTTATTAATATTAGGGAAATCTAATGGTTTAAATCTACAAACTAATTCAAACTATTGGATTTCCCTAGAATTGATAGCTAAGATGTGGAGATAGCTAAGATGTGGAGTAAGTTTAAAAAACTTACTTTTAGAGTCAATGAATCTCTCCTCTTTCTCAAATAAGAAATTTGAAATCCGAATCACCTTTCCACTCTACAAAATTGATGTTTATCTTCTTATCTTCAAATTTTTCTTTCACATTTTATCACTCATTCTCTATGTACTTTTTATTCATTCATTTCATCACTCTTTCACTCCTCTTCTCTCCAACGATTTCTCTCTTCTTCTTGATTGATTTTTTTGGTTCATTTTATATATATATTCTTATTTTGTAGATATATTTTTATTTTGTAGATATATTTTTATTTTGTAGATGTGTTTTTTTATTGATTTTTTCTACTTTGTAGATCCGGTTTTTCATTGAGGTGTTATTTTGTCTCGGAAACTTAGCCTTAAATATTTCTTCAAGTATTGTCTCAAAAAATAGTTATTGAATATATCTTGAACAAAATCATTGAACAATTACAATTCATAGTATAATGAGCAAGTCTTTTTCTTTATGAATAACGTATCTCATAATTTTCATCTAAAGAATATTGACACATTGATCCTTATTTTATATACACATTGATCCTTAGTAATCATACATTAATAGTCTAAAATTGAATATGATGATAAATGAAGATTTTTTTCTCCTGGAATATTTTTTCCAGGGTATCTTCATAGTTAGAAAATAATCTATGCTAATGTATAAGAAAAATCTTTCTAATAGTATTTTGTTTTCAAATTATATTCAATCTCTTGAAATAACAAGAAAACATTGACTTTCTTCATTATCTCAGAGAAAATATGAAATATTTTTACATGGTCATTTTTAACTTTTAAGTATCATATTACCCCAAAAAAATAGTATCATATTACCCCAAAAAATAGTACCAACAAGAAAAGAAATAAGAATATCAAAAATACTATATATAATAATGTATCTCCTGGTATTATGAGATAAATTATCTCCTACAGCTACTAAAATCGTGACATGTGTATCATTTAATCATTTTCTACAAAAAAATATTTTTAAAATTAAACAAAAATAATACACATGTCATTCTTTTACTGGTTGGAGGAGGTAGATTATCTCCTTATATGAGGAGATACATTATTCTAATATATAATATATCACTATAATATTGAAATTAAAATTCTAAAGGGATTATTTCTCTCCATCTCAACTTGAGATCTAAATATACAACAATATACCTGGTTGCCGATTTTGTAGAGATAGTGCTATAATTATTATTTGTTATTATGGGTCTCACAAAGACAAAGAGGGACTGCATCAATTATATTTGATTTACAACTTATAATCTTAAACATGCTAGCTTGCTTTTTGGAGACAAAATGACAAATGGATGAGGAATTCATTAACTCAAATAGTAAGTTTTTAAACTTACTCATATCTTACCTATCAATTTTTGAAAAATTTAATGATTTAGATCTACTTATTAATTCAAACTATTGGATTTCGTTAAAATTGATGGCTAAAATATAGAATAAATTTTAAGCTTACTGTTGGAGTAAGTGAATCCCCTCCTATTACATAAAATCTCTTATAACAAAAATGTAACCAAAATTAAACTAATTCCAAAATTTTATGATGTGACCCATGAAAATGACTCTTCACTTCCTCTGCCATAGCATTTATTTTCCCGCCCTTAATATTTTTAAATATTTTTTAAAAATATTTTTTAGTTAATTCAAAACAATTTAAAATATCATCCATAACCACGAAAACCAGATCAAATGACATTTTACAATAATATAGGCCATTCAACACACATGGTTTATTTTGTTTTATTTCTTACAATTGTTGTTAACATTACAGAGATAACAATATCAATTGATATATTTTGCTACATTGCAACAAGAATTGTGAAACTCATCATCTTTCTAACTAAATATTTAATTTTTTATCATATGGGTTCATGTTACTCTGATAATAAGAGTTTTTACTCAATTATGGATGACTTATATGTTGTATGATTTGCCAATTTATGGAAGATTGATATTTGAGGCATAACATGAGAATCTAGTAATGATATATAAGAAAACAAAATGTTCTTACACCTCAACAAACGGCACATGTGGCATCCATAACTAAAGTTTTCCCGCTCAAACAACTCTACTGTGTCCAATGCACTTCACCACACTATAACATACGGTATATTATAATTATAACCAGCGTTCTTCACTTACAATCTTATCCCAAAATTATTATCAAAATTATTTATGTTTTCTTATCAAAAAGAAATAATGCCAATAAATATTACCTTAATATTCGCGTATCATTACACAATTATTATCAAAGTTATTTCAAATTTTAACTGAAATGTAATTAGTATTTAAGTTCATAATCAATCAAATTATTATCAATATTACTATAAGACGACAAATGACAACTATAAGATTAAATTATTATCAAATTTTGAGTACAAATTATTGTCAAATTTAATTTGATTTAATTGTGATCATGTAATTGATTCTTCTACCAGTATCCTATTAAAAACAATCATAAGATATAAAAAGTTGTTTTAGAGTCAAATAATAATAATGTGTATTTTAATACTTGAGGGTCATACCCATTATTATTATTTGTCATTAACTTTATTGGACGGTTTTAATAGATGAAGAGAGTTTTAGTTAATGTAGCATTTTTTTAATGGTTTAGCTACTCATAATAATTAAAAATGGGTAGTAAATGGGGTGAAATTTGATGAATCATAATATGGGTTACCATTACATTTATCTATTTGTGTGATGAAGAATGAATGATTGTAGATAGTTTTCTACAATGTATATAAATAAATAAAAATCAACCTCAACATATTTCTTGTATTTACCTTTTATGCAATTCCTAGAATCAGTAGATCTATGCACCAAGAATATTCTTGGTGTATATGAATTCACTTGAAACAAATAAAAAAGTATTTAGAGTATGTAATGTGTTATGTTGCTGATAATGATGAAAAAATAATTACAACAACACTCAAACCTTTTAAAGTTTTAATTAATATAATTATAAGAGATGTGATGAATATTACTACTCCATATTCTTATTAATGATAAATAGCTAAAATTGATATTTTCTTGCCAATAAATAATTTAATTTATATTGCTTGAAAACTAATATTTAATTAAAACTTTCTTGAAAATGATATTTTCTTGAAAACTGATATTTTATTCAAAATGATGAAATTTAATTAAAAAGAAAAACTGTCATATAGGGTATGTGAAGGATCAACACCATTGAATAAAAATTAGCTTTTATCAAAACATTAAATAATATAAGACATAACGTATTAACTAATACATTAAAAGGACATATAAATGAGTAACACTGTTATTTTTATAGAAGAACGACGAACTATGTAAAATTACCAATTTATCAATAATATATTTTACGTGTAATTTCAGTGTACTTAGTCTACTTTCAGTATACATTAAATGTAAATGATCATCCATTTAGTTTCAACAATTACCAATTTATAAATATATATATATATATATAATATATTTATTCCTAAAATTTACTTCAAGGCATTAATAATTTTTAGAATGCTTACAAATAAATTGCCCCATGAAATTAATTTATAATGTTGTGTGTATTACACAATATTACTTATATATATATATTAATAATATTTTTACTAACGTGTTTCTAAACATGCGTCAAAATCAACTCATCTCATCCGAATGCACGGGTAACATATGTGTTCTTAATTATACGAATGCATGTGTAACATGTGTGTTCTCACTACAACAGACTTTGTATTTAGTGGAGGTTTTTTTTGCAATTAGTGGAGGTTTTTAACCTCCACAATATAACTAGCGGAGGTTTCAGAAACCTCCACAATTATGACCGCTAGAGGCGTTTAGCGGAGGTTTTAGAAAACCCCTGGTATTGACAAATTTAGTGGTTTATTAGTGGAGGTTTTTAACCTCCGCTATTTGAGTAGGTTTTTAACCTCCGTTATTTGAGGAGGTTTTTAACCTCCACTATTTGAGGAGGTTTTTGCAGCTTTTATCGTGGAGGTACCGTATGCGGAGGGTTTTGTAGTGTTTATCAGGGAGGCTTTTAAATTTGCTTCTATAATTGCTTCATTTGTAATTCCTTCAACATCAACCATACCACTGACAATCTCAACCTCGACCAAGGTTTCCAATGATCTGTTGCTATTAGCTATACGGTCTTCATCAAATGCAATTGAGTTATGCATACCATAAAGTCAAACAAAATTGATTTGTAACTTTCTAATAACTCTTCTAATACTTAATAAAACTAAGGTCAATAGATTTCAATCCTAAAAGAACAAAAAATAATTGGAGAGACGGAGAGAAGAAGAAAAGATAAAGAGTATAACAAATCTAAATACCAACCTTCTCGAAAACACAAATCGCAGTGCTTCCACCAAATGATAAATATCCAAACTGTTTAACACAACAAATCTCAACTTCCTAATTAGAAACAAAGACACCAACAAAAATGGAGAAACAATAATCAACTGTAATTTCCTAACCTCATCACCCTTCTTGACACGGTCACCTTTTTTCTTTGTAAAAGTAATGCTGCCAACTATTGTAGCTCCTATTGCAACAAATGCCACCTGAAATCCAAATCATACATAACTCTCTAAGATAATGAATGCACATGTCATAGAGTTTTGTCCTTCATCTAATTTCCCCCCACTGTGTAAACTCATAGTGGCAGTACTAATAAAGTAAAACTACACCTCTGAAGACTAAGACAGAGTGTGAAATTAAGGCAAAATATTGTTTGAAGAAAAGACTCACCATGCAATGAAAATCTATGCAGGGCCAAAAACACATGAGATGGTAGTGGCTATAGTAAACTCAATTTCTTGCACCCTTATCTGTAAATCTCTAGCCCTGCAATCACAGAAATAAAAATTACATAAATTGCATGGTTAAAACTGGCAGGTAATTTAAGTTGCCCACTTTCCAAATAATTGTGTACTAACCTTGTTTGCAATGTTGTTTGAGAGCCAGTCCAGTCCTTCATAAATCCCTTCACCAGATGTGGCTCAAGTGCTCTGGATATACCTACATGTATAGAGCATATAGGTGAATAAATGGATAGTAGGTAGATAAGTAAGGAGAGGAACAAAATGTTGAGAGTTACCTGTGATGCTGAAACAAGTATGTCATATTCACTCATTAGGGAACTACTTTATTACCTCATTCAACATCTTATGCAGTTCATCTCTAGAAGAGAGAAAACTGTGAAAAGTAAGGAACTGAAATATGATGGTGAAGTTGATAGATTCTAGGAAATACAAAATGATCTTTACAATTTGAGATGCTAACCTAGTTAATGCAACAACACTGAACAGTGGCGATGATGATTGCTCGTGAGAAGGAAATACGAGATGATTGCTCAAACTGCAACAACCTGACCTAGACAACGCTCAACGATGATGGCTCGTGAGAAGAAAATACGAGATCTGAGACATAGAAGAAAAATGAAAACGTGATCTCGAATCTATGAAACCTTACCATAGCTTATAAAGATCTCCCAACCTCATTCTTTTTATACTGTTTACAACTTTTCCTGGATGACTTGCCCATTGCAAAGAAAACTGATTACATGGTTGAAAAAACTCAGAAAACCAGAAAGATAAGAGAAGGAAAAGTAGTCATAGAGAATGAAGAAACCAAATTGATAGTGGAGGTTCCACAAATTAACTATGTATGTTTTTTATTATGCAGAAGTAGCATATGTTTTCTTACTATATTTTTTTTCCAAATAAGATTGTAATGATTTCAAATGTAAAATATGTGGGTCTAATGGTCATTGTTGGCTTTAAATTTATAGTTTAATTTAAAATTATCTAATTCATGTATTAATTGCTACTTGCTAACTATCATTTACTAGGATCTTGTCCCATCTAGGTGCTAAATATATTGCAAGCCATATTATTTTTTCCAGTTTTGAATAACTTTTTGTTTTGCATAAAAATAAAATTACAATAGCAATAACAATAATTATTATATATTATTTTTTGTTTTTTAATCATATGTCTATTTTTATATTAAGTTATCTTATTTGAAAGTATTACTTATATTTTAATGATAAAATTAATGTTTTTATTTTTTAATAAGCTATAATATTGGAAAAATTAAAATTGAATGCATTATATGTTGCAATCCATTATAATTAATTGCATGATTAACGCATTTTTTCAATTTATTAAACTGGTCTTCCTTGTAAGTTTGCTACACTCTACTACATTAAAAGAACAAATAAAGTTTTGCTATAAATTAATATTTCAAATCCAAGTTAGGTTTTTATTGTACACAACTTATCTATATGCGTTAAAATCAACCCGTCATATGCAAATGTATGGTATTATTTTATGCGTATGCATAGGTAACTTACTAGTTTTAAGTAAAAAATATCTCTTCTTATGAATGTCCCATGGAAAGAGAAAAAAAAGACCTAAAATATTGTTTCGTGCATAGACACGTGTGAAGTGTTGGGTAAATTCTTTCTTGCCCAAGACCTCCACACACTTTATCTCAGTTTAATAATAATAGAAAACAATATTAACTCCTGTTAATAGTTATTTGAAATCTAGAGGACTTTTCCACTCTCCACAAATGATGTTTGTCTTCTTGTCTTCCATATCACGTTTAATCACATTATCTCTACTTCTCACTCCTTCATTTCCTCACTCTTTTACTCTTCTACTCTTGGACAATTTATTTCTCTTCTTCTTCATTAATTTTCTTTATTTATTTTGTACATTTATTCTGATTTTTTGTAGATATGTTCTTATTTTGTTGATCTATTTTATTTGTAGATATGTTTAGGAATGACAATGGGGTAGGTCGTGGTTGGGTTTGTACTTACCCAAACCCGAAATCTAAAACCCGAATTAAGCAGGGTTAGAAAAAATGATATCATCCCCGAGCCCGTTGGGTTTCGTGGAGCCCGAACCCCAAAAAACAACCGAAAAAACCCAAAAACATATATTTATATATATATATATGTGTGTGTGAAATTTCGGTTAGCGTGTTATATCAAAATTAATTGAACCCCCAACATTTCATTTTCTCTTTCATTTGAATTAAAATATCATTGATTAATTGTCACCCGTTAATGATGCAATTTTGGTTCATTTTCTCCAATTTGATTTTAGGGCAAAACTTAATTAAAGTATCATAGGTGTTAGTAGTACAGGTGACCTATTAGAGGATGACACATAAATTTTTTTGTTTACTTTCAAGGTAAAAAAAATGATTGATTGTAAATCTAATAAATGTTTCTTCCTTGAAAGTAAACAAAAATGTATGTGTGTCATCCTCTAATAGATCGCATGTATCACTAGCTACTAGAGTATTTTACCAAAGTTTTATCATTGTTTTTATTGGTTCTACTTGGTTGGTTGATTACCATCTAATGTTGCACTATGCTAAATCATTCCTATTTATTTTTAGTAGTTAGTTAGTACTATTTTACAAACTTTTAATTACTTTATTCCCTTTTAATTTCCCATTAAAGTTGATTTTCTATTTCGAGTTCTCTAATTAAATGGATTTTAAAAAACTTTAGCTTTTAATTTCACATTAAAGCTTGACTCTCTAATAATAACATGGTATACAACTATGCATTTTCAAAAGTTGACTATCTAATTACACATTATGAATTTTCCAAAACCTTGTCTTTTAATTTTCATTAAAGGTTATCTCTAATTGCCTGTTTTTCCTACTAAAAATCATTACTTCATTCCTTTTAATTTTCCCATTCAATATGACTTTTAGTTTCCCACTAAATTTCATTCTTTAATGTAGAGGTTTTTAAATATTTCTTAGTTAATTCAAACAAATTTAAAATAGGGGAGAGACCCACTAAGTGGAAAAAACCTACTCCACATCATGATTATTCATTCTTGGGAAATCTAATGGTTTGAATTGGTGAGTACATCTAAATCATTGAATTTTCTAAGATTGGATTGCTACGATATGGAGTAAGTCTTTTTCACTTACAATATTGTATGGTTAACATGATTTGGATTAAACCAAAATCAGAACAAATGACATTTTACAATAAAATAGGCCCTAGAGCAACCCATGGTTTATTTTATTTTATTTCTTACAATTGTTGTTAACATTGCAGAGATAACAATATCAATTAATATATTTTTCTACATTGCAACAAGAATTGTGAAACTCATCATATTTCTAACTAAATATTTATTTTTGTATCATATGAGTTCATGTTATACTGTAATAATAAGAGTTTGTACTCAATTATATATAATCATGCTTTACTATATATATTTGTGATCAATATGTTGCATGATTAATGAACGATTGATATGTGAGGCGTAACATGAGAACAAGTTATAAATATGTAATAATCACAAAAGAACAAGTTCATTGATAAAGTTTTCAAAGGTGAAGATCTTCACCTGAAAGAGAAATGTGGTTTCCCGCTTAAAAATTGTTGAAGAATATGATACAAAAGTTATAAAGACATTGTATTGTTGCATGAGAGAAAATACATCCAATGAAATTATTTGGCAATGTCTTCCTATATATTTAATTTTATTTTATCAAATTATTACCCAATATTATTAATATATATATATATATATATATATATATATTTAATAATATTGATATTTATGTGCTTATAAACATGCGTTAAAATTAACATGTCTTATGTGAATGCACGAATAACATTATTATTCTTAACCATATGAATGCACGAAATATGTTCTTAACCATGTGACAAAAAATATTGCCCTGTGCAAATACACGAGTAACTTAGCATTTTAACTATATGTATTAACTATGTATGTTTTTAACTATACACAAGTAGCATGTGTATTCTTAATTATTTGCTTTTTTACTATATTTTTTCCAAATAAGATCGTAATGATTTCAAATGTAAAATATGTGGATCTAATGGGCATTGTTGGCTTTCAATTTATAGTTTAATTCACCCTTATCAAAATTATGTATTGATTGCTACTTGCTAACTACCATTTACCAAAATCTTGTCCCATCTAGGTACTAAAATATATTGCAAGCCATATTATTTTTTCCAGTTTTGTATAACGTTTTTGTTTTACATAAAAATAAAATTACAATGGCAATAACAATGATTATTATATATTCTTTGTTGTTATTTTAACCATAGTATGTTTATTTTTATATTAAGTTATCTTATTTGAAAATGTTACTTATATTTTAATGATAAAATTAATGTTTATATTTTTTTAATAAACTATAATATTGGGAACATTAAAATTGAATGCATTATATATTGTAAACCATTATAATTAATTGCATGATTAACACATTTTTTTTAATTTATTAATATGATATTCGTTGCAAGTTTGATATATCCTACTACATTGAAATAAGAAATAAACTTTTGCTATAAATTATTGTTTCAAATATAAGTTAGGTTTCTATTGAACACAACTTATCAATAATTATCTTTATATTTCAATTTATTTATGAAGTTATATATATATATATATATATATATATATATATATATATATATAATAAGATTGATACTTATGTGTTTTTAAATATGCATTAAAACCAACCAATCCTTTGCAAATACATTAGTAACATATGTGTTATTAATCATTTGTCAAATAAATATTATCTCGTGTGTATGATATATTATTTTGTGTGTTCAAGGGCAACTTTGTCATTACATAATGATTTTTTTAATATCATTGTAATATAAATTGTATGATATATTTCTTTATGTATACATTTAATATTGTTGGGAGTGCTTTAATCATTTCCTCTATACTTCATTCATCTCATTTACGAGTAACATATGTGTTTTTAACCATTAAAATATATGAGTCACATATTTGTTCTTAACAATATGAATGCACATATAACATGTGTATTTTTAACCATGCGAATGTATGAGTAACATATGTGTTCTTAATCATGTGAATGTACATATAATATGTATGTTATTGACCATGCATCAAAAAGTAATGTCGTGCATATACACGAATAACTTGCTAGTTATTATAACAATTGAATGTGACTAACTCAGCTGACTAAGGATTACAAAAGCAAAATAGTATAACATTTTTATCATTTTATTTATAAAGAAAGTGATTAGAGTGAAAATTATTCAACCATAAATGATAAAATTAAAAGTTAGTTAATAGTTATATTTATTTTTAAATTTTGAACATTCAAATTGTAAAGACCCAAATTTTACCCTTGAAATTTTTTCCTTATTTTAATCAAGTTTCATGCATTTTTCCTATAATTCACCTTTGCCAGTTACATAACTTTATTTTAAAATCACAATCTCTTCTTTACGCTCACAGCATAACCCGATAAGGACATACACATTGATTTGACAGAAAAACATAATTCGTATTAATGCGGCTCAGTAACTACTACATACAACTAGCTATGGGTTTCCAAAACACCCATAGCCACAAATATTCAGTGTTACCATCATATACAAAAAATCATACTCGTAGTTACAAATATTCAGTTTCAAAATACAATCAATAGATTACAAAAAGAATAGGCAAGAAGATTTCAAAAAGAAAGCAATAGTCTTGAAGCCCCTAACCAAACCATCTTTACATCTTCCGCCTACTTGCAATGAGATTAACATTGACCATACACAGAAAACACAAAGGAATAAGTCATCAACTCAATAAAAGTCAATATCCGTTAATCCACATTTTAATAACGTTAGGTAAACAATTTAAAATCAAATATACTTAAAACCATTTTCATCGTTTATACTTTTGAAAACCATGCTACATAACTTGAGCCAAAGTTTGATACATCGCTTGAGCCAAAGCCGCTACACCACTTAGGGTTAGCTAAAACAAATTTCCACTTTTCCTTTGAAAACGTGCTACATAACTTGAACCAAAGTTTGCTACATCGCTTGAGCCAAAGCTTACTACATTGCTTGAGCCAAAGCTTGCTACATCACTTGAGCCAAAGCTTGCTACATTGCTTGAGCCAAAGCTTGCTACATCGCTTGAGCCAAAGCTTGCTACATCGCTTGAGCCAAAGCTTGCTACATCGCTTGAGTCAAAGCTTGCTACATCGCTTGAGCCAAAGCTTGCTACATCGCTTGAGCCAAAGCTTGCTACATCGCTTGAGCCAAAGCTTGCTACATTACTTGAGCCAAAGTCACTAACCAGTCATGGTCAGCTAGAAACGAGTTTTCTTTTCATTGACACTCCATCAATTCATAACGGTGAATCCACGACATCATTATTACAAACATACCCATATATGTTTATAATAAATAAGTGGTTCACAACTCAATCAATTATCCCCAACTAGAAAAATCCACGCATTTTCTAACACAATGCATAAGTTAAAGACTTATCCTTACCTTGGAGAGTGTTGGGTTTGGTTCTTGGCAACTTCGCAAGTTCCGCCGATACCGCCGCCAACTTTAGGATCTTTCCTCATTCCCACCATATAACACAATGTTAGTCATTTATTCCAAATATCACATATACAACTTATATTGCATTATTTAACCATACAAGATATTCATCATATTTTCAATGTTTCTAAACTACTTTCATCATAAGTTTACAACCATCTAAAACATACATAATCATCTCATATTTCAACATTAGAGAGTAAACTCATCTTCTACCTCTAGCATTTTACCCATTTTCCACTCTAACCACATTTCCTCTTTAGGGTTTTTGGGGTTTTCTTGATTCAACCCACAAATCCTTTCCAATCTCAAAATAATAACTCTGAACCAAAAGTTTACAAGAGAAAAACACATAAAACGAACCATAACTCTAAAGGAAGAGTTTCCATGGTTTTCTCATACTTTGAGAAGAGATTCAACATACCAAAATGGGTTTCAAAGAGAAGAATAGAGTTAGAATCAAGAGTTTTAACTCTTCTCAAGCTCTTGGACGAGAATCAAAGCTCCTAGACCTTGGGAATGCTCTCTTCTCTCATCTCTCTTCAAATCTTAACCTAAAAACGTATTTGGGGTTTCTCTCATTTAATGCACTCGTCGGGTTCTCGCTTAAGCGAGCCCTTTCTCGCTCAAGCGAGAAAATCCCGCCTATTTTAAAAACTCAGATCTGACCCTCTTGCCCAGGCGAGGTATCTCTCGCTCAAGCGAGGATCCTCTCACTCAAGCGAGGATCTTACAGCCTTGACAGGTCCAAAACATCACTTTTCTCGCCTAGGCGAGCAAACTCTCGCTCAGGCGAGACCACTCTCGCTCAAGCGAGCCAACTCTCGCTCAGGCGAGAATCCTTCCGTATAGCCCAGGATTTCACCATTCTATTTGAGCCTTTCTCGCCCAGGCGAGCCAACTCTCGCTCAGGCGAGACCACTCTCGCTCAAGCGAGCCAACCTTCGCTCAGGCGAGAATCCTTCAGTATAGCCCAGGATTTCACCCTCCCAGGTGAGCCTTTCTCGCCCAGGCGAGAATTCCTCGCTCAATCGAGAATCTCAGGACTAATACTATAATTTTTAAAGAATTAAATTTAGGGTGTTACACAAATAATATCTAGTAATATATATTAGTGGTTCTCGTTCTCACTTCCTCACGTTTTTATATCATATTAGTATGCTAGAGCTAGAGAACCCATCATGAGATGATATATTCTCACCATATTTCTGAATTATGATCCTCTCAAATAGTGGACAATCAAATATTAAAATACAATATTTTGTTCTTACTTTATATATTTATTTTAATAGAAAATAATTTAAGATTACGACTGATAAATATTTGTGTATTTCATGTCATTATCTTGGTAGAATATGACTCAATGTCTCAATCTTTTTCTCCACATCCCTATGTGGTCCTCAATCAAATTAATTGTGAGTATAATTGTGGGTTCATGCAAATGTCACATCAGCCCCACACATTGAATCTACAAAGATAATAGCCACACACACATCCGTAATTAATTTTATAAAAAAAACACTTATGGCCTTCACACACACATATATATATCCAGTGAACTTCACTTAAAGCCATAGAAGCAGAAAGAATATGGTATCCCATTTCAACTGAAATTAACTTCTACATCCTAACAAACTTGCCAAATAGAAAACTAAACAATCTCTAGAGCCCAATTACTGAAAATAACACTAAGCCCATAAGACTAAGTTAAAACTAAACAAGATGTATTTTTCAAGTGACTTCAACTTTCTCTTATGAGATGGTTTCCAGTTCATCTTCTCATGCAAGGGTTTCACTTCTAATAGCCCACCATAAGCTAGTATGTGAATGTTTAACATACCATGCTTGGAAAGAAGATTCCTAAAGAGACCAGGGGATAAAGCTTTGGTAAATATATTTGCTAGCTGAGGTGAATGGAAAGAATGTGCAACATCTCGTATTGGATCTTTTCTTTGACTTAATGGCAATCAATCTCTATATATTTTATCCTTTCATGGTAGACTGGGTTGGCAGCTATGTGGAGAGCTGTCTAGTTATAACATTAAAGCATTCCATGGTGAGGATGAGGTATGTGCAAGTCATGAAGGAGATAGATGAGTCATTATGCTTCACAAACAGCTAATGTCATGGCTCTGTACTCTGCTTCAGTAAAAGAACTTGAAACCACTAGTTGCTTCTTGATTTTCCATGAAATCAGTGCATTCCCAAGGTAGAAACAATAGTCCGAGATAGACCTCCTAGTGTCAGGGTAGCCTCCCTAACCCGAGTCAGTGTAGCCTTTTATTTTTAAATTTGACCATGCGCAAGGAAAGAAAACTCCCACACTAATGGATCCTTTGAGATGTCTTAGAATTGTCTTGCCTCTATCTAAGTGTATATTAGTAGGACAAGATACAAATTGACTAGAATAACCAACAGAAAAGCTGAGATCAGTACTTATGTGAATCAAATATAGCAATTTTTCCATCAGCCTTCTATAAAGGCTTGGATATGCTAAAGTGGTTCCATATTTTTAATGAACAAACCTTCCTGCATACTCCATTGGAGTAGAGCAGGGTTTGCAGGCAAGCATCCTTGCCTCCTCAAGGAGATCTAGGGTGTGTTTTCTTACATATAGTAGAATTCCCTTGGTAGATCTAGCTATTTCCATTCCTAAAAAAATTAGCTCACCTAGATCCTTAATGCTAAACTCGGTATCTAATAGCCTATTCATAAGGTTGATTTCTATCATATCATTCCAAGCTCGGATAAGGTCATCCACATATACAACAATGATTGTAAAGCTAGAGGAAGTGGATTTAATAAAGAGTGGGTGATCAACTATATATTTCGTCTAACCTAATTGTAGCAGAACAATAATAAGCTTGGCATTCCACTGCTTACTTGCTTGAGCCCATAAAGTGACTTTTCTAATTTTCAAACAAGATTGGGGTGAGGAATAGTGAGTCCAGGTGGGACTTTCATATAAACTTCTTCATTTAGATCTCCATGGAGAAAAGTTGTATTCACATCCAATTGGTGAAGATACCAATTGTTGGCATAGGCTATGGATAGAATGACCCTTATTGTAGTCATTTTGACTACAGGGGTGAAAGTCTTCATGTAATACATATCTTCAGTTTGAGTAAAATCTTTGGCAACAAGTCTTGCCTTGCGCCTTACAATAGATCCATCAGATTTATACTTTATATTGGAAACCCATGTACATATTATAGATTTCTTAATATTAGGAAGCGTAGTTATGATCATGTGTCATTCTCATTCAGGCCAATAAGTTCCCTTTGAATTACATCTCTCCAGCAATCGTGCTTAATGGCATAATTATAGTGTGATGGTTCAACATGAGAAGAAATGCTAAGAGAGTAGTGTTTGTGAGTAGCATATAATTTATCATAAGAAAGACTTGTTGATAGGAGATATCTTATCTTTGAAGAATTTGGTGGAACTGAATTGGTGGTCAAGGTGCAATAATAATCTTAAAGGTATTGAGGCCGATCTCTAAACCTAAGTTATTGCCTTGGTATAAAAGGGTTAGTAGTATTTTCAATTGGAGCATATTGAGAATTGTGTATACCAACATTAGTTATGATGACATAAGGAGTAGTGGTTTGAGGCTCAATAATAACATCATGAGTCACCTTTGGATTTTCACCATCATAGACCACATTTCTGCAATTCCATGACTTTTTCCTTTACATTTTGATGAATTGAGGAGAAATAGTTCTTGTGCTTGACTGAATTGAGGAGAAATTAACATTGTAAAACTGTTCTATTCTATAATATCACGAAATCAAATTGTTCTTGATCCACATTTGGTGGGGTAAATAAGAATTACTCTTGTGCTTAACCGATTCAATCACAATTGTGGTCATGAAGTTGTTTCAGAGACTCCCAAAATGGAATGTTGTGCCATAATTACAGTTGTGGACTATTATTTAAAACATTGATATATGATATCACATTTTATAGGTGGGTTAATCAATAGTGTCTGGTGAAGTAAGCATTGCTAAATCTGATAGGCAGATATACAATCAACAACACTTGCTTCAGTGAGTGTTGTTGATTGTATGACTCAAACATTTAACAACACTTATTGAAGAAAGCATTATTGATTCTCACACGTTTAAGAGCATTTGTGTAACTGAGCGTTGTTGAAAGTCATACATACAAGAGCGCTTGTTTCAGTGAAAACTTGTTCATTCGCTAAAACTCATAAATCCTTCCTACCACTTGAAAAAGCTTTATACAACACTCATATTCCCACAACATTCACATTCCTATGACACTCATCTTCCCATGACATCATCTTCCCAAAAGAATCACCTTCATTAAACTCATCTTCCCATGAATTTCATTCAACTCACTTTCCCGTGACATTTATTCATTCTTTGTTTACCATCTCACAACAATCATATAACAGAAAAGCTAAAAAACACTTCAAATATACCAAAAGTGAGTTTTCCATCCTTGTGTATTGCCCTTTTTGTTAGTTTTTTTCTTTGGTAGCATCCAGGTGTTTTCCTCTTTTGTATCTACATGTGAAGACAATACAAAAAAAGAAGAATGTATTCCTTGGGCATCATCTTCTCAAAAAATGATATTTTATTCAACATGTCGTATATGTGAAGACAATACACATTTGACGAGGTTGGAATACTATAAGAAGAATATATTCCTTGGGTATCTTAGAATTTTGCATCTAGATTATCATTACCAGTGATGGAAAAAAACATTCAAAGGGAACCATGAAGAAGGTCATGCTCAATTGTCGTTAATGAGTGACCAATTATTTCAAAAGCTAAAGAGTTTGACTAATAACTTTGGTAAACCTTTTTGTATGAAAAATGGTCACAAATGGGTAGAAGAAAATGACAATATTTTTTGAATTGCCATATGGAGTTCATTATATGTAAGATATATTCTTGATGTTTATACATATTGAAAAAAAAATTGAAAGTGGCTTTAGTACTTTACTCAATATTTCTAGTAAGACTAAATATGGTTTGAATGCAATATTGGACTTTGTTAGTAAAATGCAAAATAGTGGTTTGACTATTGTTGCTCAAACTATACATATATCAAGTGTCAAAGATAGAATCTCCATATATACAAAAATATCATAATTTGGGGTCATTGGACGTATATGGGAATTGGATTACATAATATTTAGGGTGCCGTTTTTTGGTTTTATGTGGGTTGATAACAACAATGGCTTTAGGGTTGATAAGTTAGGGTTCATGAAAGTTGATCACAATAGGCTAAAATATAAATATGAGCCTTTTATTCTAATATCATAAGCTAAACAAGTATTCTATGTTGGTGATATGGCCTTATATGTAATGGTTTATTGTTCTTTTGACTAAAAAAATAATCGTCAATAAAGTGATGACCAAGACCACAAATATATTGATGTCAATGATGACCTTTTAATTGGGACATCATGATCGCATGAAACTGATCTAACTACAGTTGATAGTTTATATAGAAGAGTTTATGTGTGAGATATTTTCAAAATATCTGAATTTAATCAATGAGTATATAGATATTATTCATGAAATATGTGTATCAATTGGTCCAATAGTTGTAACTGTTGGAAACGAGGTTGCAAGTTTGAATCCATGAATGAACATTTTATTCAGATTTTATGCATATAAATAAAAATGAAAAAATACATTTGTTGGGGTTCGAAAGGGGTACCACTCAGCCAAAGAACATGGTTACCATTTGGGTAACATGACATCTTCATTCAATTACTGAAATGTGAATGTCTCTATAAATAGAGACACTTCTGGGCTGAATTAAGCAATGAGAAAATACGAAAATTCCAAGTATTGAAATCATCCTTTATTTCTTTAATGCATGAGAGAAGTATAGAAACCATAAATTTATAAACTACTATCGAAAGATAAGCTTGTTGTGCTTGTGAAAATCACATCAAGGTTTTCCAAAATATCATGAAGGAGATTCGATGTTCATCCCATTTGCATCCAATATACTTAAACTGGTGGGGGCGAATCGAACCTAAAGGTTAGTGTGTTAACACACTCTTTGGAGGTTTCTACGTGCATATCCATCAACTATTTCTTTCTCCAAATGGTGTAGCATCTTCCCCAACAATTCCAGATTTCCAACATTATCATGACGATGGGGTTTGGGCTAATCCATATTTTCTTCCAAACAAGGGAAAAAATAGGTTAAACATGTGTTGTTGGATGTTTCTATAACTTTATCTTAATTTTGTTTATTTTTAATTTTAGTGTCCTCTACCAAAACATTGGCATGCATATATAAAGTTGAAATATTGGCATGCATGTCACTTTTGGATTCTAAATAGACAATGTATTTAGTATTGTAGCATTAATATAATGGTTTTGCATATATATATTTGTTGATATACATATATATAAGTTGTTGGATGTTTTTGATTTAAATATATACGAGTACTTTTGATATAACAATTGATGCATTAACAATATCGTTATATCAATTAGTATTGTTGTCAGCTTCAAAAGTGCTTACTAGCATAGTAAAAAGTGTTAGATTTATCACATTCAACATCGTCCACTTGAGTAGGTGTTGTTGTATATAGCAAAATCAACAAATGTTATTGAATGTCCACTTTCTATAAGTGTTATTGAATGTCCACTTTCTGTGGCGCTCACTGTAACACCCTTAATATAACTCTTTAAAGTTATAGTATCAGTCTTGAAATTCTCACTTGAACGAGGGATTATCGCCTGGGTGAGAAAGACTCATATGGGAGGGTGAAATCCTGGGCTATACTGAATGGTTCTCGCCTGAGCGAGAGTTGGCTCGCTTGAGCGAGAGTGGTCTCGCCTGAGCGAGAGTTGGCTCGCCTGGGCTAGAAAAGTGACATTTTGGACCTATCGAGGCTGTAAGAACCTCGCTTGAGCGAGAGATGCCTCGCCTGGGCGAGAGGGTCAGATCTGAGTTTTTAAAATGGGCGGGATTTTCTCGCTTGAGCGAGAATGAGCTCGCTTAAGCGAGAACCCGACGAGTTGCATTAAATGAGAAACCCCCAAACACATTTTAGGATTAAGAATTGAAGAGAGGTGAGAGAAGAGAGCTTTTCCAAGGGCAAAGAGCTTTGATTCTCATCTAAGAGCTTGAGAAGAGGTAAAACTCTTTATTCTAACTCTCTTCTTCCCTTTGAAACTCATTTTGGGTATGTTGGATCTCTTCTCAAAATGTCGGAAACCATTGAATCTCACCCTTTTGAGTTATGGTTCGTTTTATGTTGTTTTTCTCTTGTAAAATGTGGTTAAAGTGAGAAATGAGTAAAATGCTAGAGGTAGAAGATGGGTATGCATTCTAATGTTGAAATATGAGATGAATATGTAAGTTTTAGATGTTGTAAACTTATGATGAAAGTAGTTTAGAAACATTAAAAATATGTTAAATATCTTGTATGGTTAAATAATGCAATATAAGTTGTTTATGTGATATTTGGAATAAATGACTAACATTGTGTTATATGGTGGGAATGAGGAAAGATCCTAAAGTTGGAGGCGGTGTCGGTGGAACTTGCGAAGTTGCCAAGAACCAAACCCAACACTCACCGAGGTAAGGATAAGTCTTAACTTATGCATTGTGATAGAAAATGCGTGGATTTTCTAGTTGTGGATAATGAATTGAGTTGTGAACCACTTAATTATTATAAGCATATATGAGTATGTTTGTAATAATGATGGTGTGAATTTACTGTTTGTGAATGGATGAAGTGTTAATGAAAAGAAAACTCGTTTTTAGCCGACCATGATTGGTTAGCGACTTTGGCTCAAGTGATGTAGCAAGCTTTGGCTCAAGCGATGTAGCAAGCTTTGGCTCAAGCGACGTAGCAAGCTTTGGCTCAATCGATGTAGCAAGTTTTGGCTCAAGCGATGTACCAAGCTTTGGCTAACGTAGTGTGCATTTACTTTCTTCTTTATTATTATTTTTTCAATCTTTATTCTTTATTACTATGTAAAACTTCAATTTGGTCATAGAAAGATAGAATGATCACCAAACTATTAAATAAGTCCTCAAATTTTAAAATGACTACCAATTTCATCCTTTTGGACCTTATTTTTTGGTACGTAAATATTTTAGGGAGTAAAATTTACACTTTATGGTGGTTATTTTACATTTCCAATGACTTATTTGCTTACCATTTTTTTTTTCGGATGACTAACTTCATGATCATATTATCTTTGATGACCAATATGACCATTTATTATTCTATTATTCTTTGCTATTATTATTTATTTCATAACATAACATGTGTCATCAACACGACAATTTCGCTTTCTTGTATATGATGTTATAGATGATAACATATCGGTGTGACATAAACATCTTAATTAAGACGAGTAATAATTAGGGATGGTAATGGATCCGAGTAGTGCATTACTCAGACTCGTCTGACTGCTTCATTTTTGGATCCAGACCCATACTAATATCTGCTTGATATACCACCTGCGGTTCCTTTGGGTACCCATAAATTCAAAAATATTAAAAATAATTGCAAGTAATTTATGCACTTGTGTACAATCTTATATGTTCATTAAACAAACAAGAGAAAAAATTATAAAACTTAATTTAAAGTTTTAAATACAATGTAATTTGACTATTAAACACAACTCATTTTACTCAAACAATCATTAAAAACAACTTCAACATTAGGATGAAAAGTTTATTTAGTAAGAACTTTTCGATTAACATAATATTATATCATACATATGAATTAACAACACAATATCATTGTTTAACAACATAACATCACAATTTAACAGCATAACAATCACATTTATGAATTAATATGATATTATAATTATGGATTAATATGATATTATAATATAGATTAACCTAATATTACAATTATGATGTTATATATATATATGTTTATTTAGGAAGAAATAGCGGGTCTGGGTACCTTATGACCCGAACCCAGACCCATCTAACAGCGGATCTTAAAATTGCGGGTCTCAATTATTCACAGATCCAAAACATGGACCTAGACCCAACCCGACCCATTGCGGGTATTATTTGCGGGTACTCATTGATCCGGGTACCCATTGTCATCCTTAGTAATAATTTACCAAAATCTAGACCTTTCTTGTTTATATATCATGTTCTTTAGGGAGATTAGTTCATGGATATGCTAGGAGAATGAGAAAATATTTAAAAAGGTTGTGGAGTGAAAAGTGGTTGGACCAAATAATATATCTATTGAAGTATGAAATATTTTATAAGAGCATAGTTTGACTCACAAAATTATTTAATGAGATTATAAGGTATAAAAAGATGTCAGATGTAACACCCCAAATTTACCCTCCTTAAAATGGGTAACAGTCCTGAAGAATAGGGCATACTGCCAGATTCTCGCTTGAGCGAGAGTGTCTCGCCCAAATGAGAGACCCAGTGTTTTAATTTTGGGAATTCTGGGAATCTCACCCAAGCGAGAAAGTGGTCGCTTGAGCGAGAGAAGCCTGGGCAGACTGTGAGATTCTCGCTTGAGCGAGAGAATCTCGCCCAGGCGAGAGAGTCCGTGTTTTGAAATTTAAAATGTCGTGGGCTTCTCGCCCAAACGAGCTATTCTCGCCAAGGCGAGAGTACCCAGCTATAAAAGTAAAGAAAGGGTTTCCCAAACCCTAATCTTCATTTTTCTTTTCTCCCTTTTCACTCCTAACGGCGACTCCCCATAGATTTCAACTCTCTCCTCTACCAAACCTCAGAGACTCATCAAAACCCCTTCCTCTTACTTCTTAGTGACACATTGGTGAACTTGGAGTTAGAAAAGGAGCAATGGAGAAGGAG
The DNA here is from genome assembly GCA_009771035.1 of Lupinus albus. Classification (NCBI taxonomy): domain Eukaryota; kingdom Viridiplantae; phylum Streptophyta; class Magnoliopsida; order Fabales; family Fabaceae; genus Lupinus; species Lupinus albus. The sequence continues at coordinate 13,175,638 of CM019999.1, forward strand.
ATGGAGGTAGATGAAGCTATTTGTGGATCCATGGAGCTTACGCAACCTAAGGTGAGGGAGAAGACCATTGTGGTCTTAGAGTATTTCATTAGAGTCATCTTCTCCGATTTCCCTCAAGAATCGGAGCATGTTAACGGATAGAAACTCTTTTGGGTGTTTATGGCCCATGTGAGAGTCTTTATTTTACATGAGGATGTATTAGCCATAAAAGTGGGGATATATGTGCGGGAAAACCGTTTATTTAAATAAAACGCTATATGCTCATTTATGGTAATACACCGTCATGAAAGATGGTTCTAACGTTAATGTGTTACATGACGAATAATATGTCATGTGTGGTTTATTTATGATAATGGTGTGTTATGGATGGTTGATTGTTATAAACATATATGGGTGTGTATGTATCAATCATTGTGTGATGAGTTGTTGATTTGTTAAACGTGGAGATGAGTATGTTTATGAAAATGACTAAGTTGTGAGTCGCTTATTTGTTATAAACATATATGGATATGTTTGTAATAATGATTTTGTGATGAACAGCTTGTTGGTGATAAATGGACATGATTATATTATGTGATGATGATGTTGTGAGTGGTTTTACTGTGGTAGGATATGAGATACATTGTGCTTATGACATTGATGTGGTATCTTGTGTTATGATGAAGTTGCGATGTTAGAATAATGCAGTGGAAATATTACATTGTGAGTGATGTTGTTGTATGGATTTTGACCTGCCTTCGTGGTATGGATTTTGACCTGCCTTCGTGGTATGGATTTTGACCTGCCTTCGTGGTATGGATTTTGACCTGCCTTCGTGGTATTGATTTTGACCTGCCTTCGTGGTATGAATTTTGATCTGCCTTCATGGTATGGATTTTGACCTGCCTTCGTGGTATGGATTTTGACCTCTCATCGTGGTATGGATTTTGACATGCCTTCATGGTATGAATTTTGACCTGCCTTCGTGGTATGGATTTTGACCTGCCTTCGTGGTATGGATTTTGACCTGCCTTCGTGGTATGGATTTTGACCTGACTTTGTGGTATGGATTTTGACCTGCTTTCGTGGTATGGATGTGACATGCCTTTGTGGTATTGATTTGATTGGCCCTTTGTGATATTGGGTTGTCGTAGGAGTATTGTATTGTTTTGGAAGTATTGTATTGCTTTGACATTAGTGTACCGCCTTCGGGTATGGAGTATCATTGGGTATTTGTGAGTAACTATGGTAATAGGAATATTGGATAAACTGTGTAAGTAAATTGTAAAGGATGTTAATTGAAGAAGTAAATATCTTATGGTTTGTTGTAATGATGTGTTGAATTATCTAAGTGAAATGTGATGATTATACCGATTGAATATGTGAACATTATGTGGTATAAGGTATTGACTGATATATTAATGGTATATGTTTACTATGATTGATTTTAGATGATTGTATAGGTTTTTATACTTTAATGATATTACTCCATGTAATTCCACGCTATGGTCGTCGTAGTTGGTTCTTACTCCCTCTACTTTCCTTGTCTATGTGTTGTATGTGAGTTCAGGATGTTGTTGTTGCGTCGTGGATGTTTGCTGATGGGAATATAGACTGGAGTAGTCGTTTTTGTATTCCGAAATTGTATTTGTATAATGTATGTAATATGAGAAATATGTTGAAGTAACTATGTTGTATAAATGACCTCTTTCGAAAGATGCAATAAGATTATCATGAATACCTTAACCAGTGTTGTAATTGAAACAAAGGATAATTGTATGATTATGGATTAAAATAGAATGTGATGCCATGTTTTTGATGAAAAGGTATTATTGATTATTTCCACATTTTGAATTGGGAAACTTAACTAATATTTAAATTCAATAAGGTTTTCCAAATTGGCTAAGGGGTACCTTTCCATAAGCAATCACTTCACTTTTAAGAATAAAGTTTTAAAATTTGTGGGTTATAAAATCGGGTCGTTACAATATGGTATCAGAGCATGAGTTAACTTTGCGGCCTAGGGTATGACCTTACGTGCTTCTTTGTGAAATTTGTGTGAGTTAACTACTTGATTTATGCTAATTGTTTGTTAACTATGTGATAGCTGTTGATGTGAAAGATTCTTGTTGAATATCTTCCTGAGAATTATGGATGAAGTGTTTGTTGAAAACTTCTTGTTGGATTTCTTGCTGTGAATCTATTGAAGAATTCTGTGTTGTAAAATTCTTGTTGAATTCACTGTTATGAGCTCATTGTTGAAATTCTTGTTTGTAAGCCCTTGTTGGGGATTCTTATTGAACCTCTTGTTGAAATTGCCTATGATGAGTTTCTGGTTGTAATTTGCTGTGGAATTTCTTGATGTGAAATTTACTTGTTGAGAGTTCCTTGTGGTGAATCTATTGTTATGGACTTCTTGTTGATTTCTTGCTATGGACTTTCTTTTATCACTAACATTGAGATAATTGAAGAGAAACGACTGAATTAGTTTTCTTTGGACGTTTGCTTATATGTCTCTATGGGTATGGTTGAACATGATTAGGGTAATGGTCGCCCACTATGACATCTAATAGAGAATTGAATATCTTGTTTGCATCATGAGAATATAAACCTTGAAAGAACTATATCCTGTGTCTTGAAAATTGGATTTTTAATTCGATGAATGATTTTTGATAATAATAAGAATGTTAACTTTTGCTAAAGATAGAATAATCTATAACATGAAAAGCAGTATGTTATGTCATGTGATTTCCTACATGATCCTAGTTAGGGTATGATGTTAATTATCTTGTCATTCTTCAAGATCAAAACAAATATACATGATGTAGCGATTAACCGGTTATTAGATCTTGTGGCTAAATCTACATCTTTATTGCATGACATGTATCCATGCAATTTTCTTTTATAAAAGTCCAACGGTATGTAACTTGCATGGTTTTCTGGAAATAAACATGTATACATTGATTAATTCTTTGATATATGTTTTCTTGCAAAGTATCTCTTTGAGATTGATTGCTAATGCCTTGCAAGTTGATCCTTGATGTGTGAGTTCTAGAAACAATACATTAATTATCGCTATCATTGATTGACGAGTAATTTAAGGAATTTATATGAACATGTAAATGATGTATGTTTCATTGAATGTGTTGATCATGAAGCATTGATTTTAGAAATATTGTGCTAACAAAAGGGAAATGTAAAGAAATGTATTTTATGTGTTTTGAAAAGACTAAGTTGAATATCTTTGTTTTCATGAGTTGCTAAAAGTCAATCTTACAATGCTTGCATAGGTTTTGGCATATTTTTGCTTAAAAGTAAACTCTTTGTTCAAAGTAATGATTGAAGTGAGTGAAGTATCTAAATGTCATTGTGATGAGTGTGTTTGCATAAAGATGGAATTTTCTTATGTGTTTATACTTGAAGTGATTCCCTAAACTTTTGGAAACTAAAAGCGAACCGATATGAAAAACAAAATGGGCATAATAAAGTTAAGGTAACAAATTTTCATTATGCTAGTGATTTCTTATATGTGCATAAATATGAACTTTGATGATGAATGTTGATGTTGTGTTGTTTTAGTTTTAGCGAGTCATCACTAAACAAAATTTGCTTTCACCCTATTCGTAGACAATGGTAATGTAAATGGAAAAGTTATTTTTCATTCTTGTACATAAAACTTTTGGTCTATGATGGTTGACATGTTGTAGTTGAATGATTACAATGCACGATATAGTGATGATGTACACCAACTTTTCTGCTTTGATATTGTATTTTAAAGAACTTGTTTTTGTTTCATGTGCGGCAGTAATTGCTATGCATAATTGTGGTGTTATTACATAAGTGTGTTTCTGTAAATGAAATATGAGGACTCTACTGTCCTGAATGGAATGTAATTCCAGAGCTAACTAGTCTTTAGAAAATTGTGATTTGGACTTTCGGTGTTGCAGGAGAAAAATGGTTTTTGATTTATGATGAAATGATTATGAAAACCTTGCTTTCACGAAATGATTGTCATGCATCGTATATCTAATCTATTTTTTGAAAATCATTTTGGGTGAAGTGTATAATTTGGCTAAGCATTAACTTAGTTCCCTGTTGAATATCCAAAAGTTTAACAACTACATCTTGTACGAATGTGATGTTGTTAAAAACTTTGTGATGTAATTCTGACTATGTGTTTCTAGACACGATGTGTTTCTAGACACGATGTAGAATTTAGTTTGAAATGTATGCATACCATGATAGTTTGAGTATCCATGTAATGCACATGTTATTGGATTGAATGTTTATAAATTGCAATAATCATTGGTAACGAAACATGTGATTTGAGTGGACCTACGGTCTTGTACGCCGAGTTGAGACTAAAATTAGCGAATATTCTTTTACCCATCCGTGTTTTGTAGAAATGTTTGATTGGATTGGATAGTTACTTGGTGATTTTATTTGATGCTCTGAAAAACTCCGGAAATCTTGTTTGTCTAAATGCAACTCGTTGAATGAATGACTTGTTCCTGTGTTACAGCAAGTACAAGTTTGAAAATGCTAGTGATAATTTTTGAGTTAATTGTGACTATTTTCATGTGTGAAATGAAATGACGCTGTTTCCATCGAGTGGATGTCGATCTAGATATTGCATTTTGGATGCGATCTGGTGCATCTTGGTAGATGATGGGTATTGAGTCCCACTTTCTTTTGAATTCGAATGTGTTATTGTGAATTTCACTGTATGCGTTGATCATTTTGAACGATTTTTATCTTTATAGGTCGGGGAGATCTATTATTCTTGATGAATACTTGAGAATCTTTATTCGGGTTGTAATAATTTCCTCTTAATTGTCCTAGTTGTCCAGATATTGCCTTTAGTATGTGGACTCTGAAAAGTTAGTCCATGAATTGTCATTGTGGTATCACTGTTACGTGGTATGTGTCCTTGTTTGTCGACTAAGCGATCTTAATTGTATAGATGGTCGGATCTAAGTTTGGTCAAGTATATCTATGCCTAGTGTTGGGGTGATGATAGTATCTTTATGAGAATAACCTAATAAAATTTCGGGGACGAAATTTCTTTTAGGGGGAAGGATTGTAACACCCCAAATTTACCCTCCTTAAAATGGGTAAAGTCCTGAAGAATGGGGCATACTGCCAGATTCTCGAATGAGCGAGAGGGTCTCGCCCAAGCGAGAGACCCGGTGTTTTGATTTTGGGAATTATGGGAATCTCGCCCAAGCGAGAAAGTGGTCGCTTGAGCGAGAGAAGCCTGGGCAGACTGTGAGATTCTCGCTTGAGCGAGAGAATCTCGCCCAGGCGAGAGAGTCCGTGTTTTGAAATTTAAAATGTCCTGGGCTTCTCTCCCAAGCGAGCTATTCTCGCCCAGGCGAGAGTACCCAACTATAAAAGTAAAGAAAGAGTTTCCCAAACCCTAATCTTCATTTTTATTTTCTCCCTTTTCACTCCTAACGACGACTCCCCATAGATTTCGACTCTCTCCTCTACCAAACCTCAGAGACTCATCAAAACCCATTCCTCTTACTTCTTAGTGACACATTTGTGAACTTGGAGTTGGAAAAGGAGCAATGGAGAAGGAGATAGAGGTAGATGGAGCTCTTTGTTGATCCATGAAGGTTACGCGACCTAAGGTGAGGGAGAAGACCATTGTGGTCTTAGAGTATTTCATTAGAGTCATCTTCTCCGATTTCCCTCAAGAATCGGAGCATGTTAACGGATAGAAACTCTTTTGGGTGTTTATGGCCAATGTGAGAGTATTTATTTTACATGAGGATGTATTAGCCATAAAAGTGGGGATATATGTGCGGGAAAACCGTTTATTTAAATAAAACGCTATAGGCTCATTTATGGTAATACACCGTCATAAAAGATGGTTCTAACGTTAATGTGTTATATGATGAAGAATATGTTGTGTGTGGTTTATGTAACGACCCGATTTTCTACCCTTGAAAATTTTTCGTTTATTTTAATTCTTCCTTGTATACAGTCGTCACTTTAATTAAAAACTCTCAAGACCCACTATTTGAAAATACCCTTTAGCCTATCATATTATCATACAAATTTATGTTGCGGAAAAACATAATTCATTCATATAGCATTTACCACATACATCCAGTTATGGGTTTTTCAGAGTTATAACGTCCATAACTACATGTCACCATATTATCCTATTCAGATTACATTTATCCCAAAATATTATCAAATCAAATACAATGCCAAATAGCAATAAAGACAATCGAGTAAATAAACACATAAGCTTCCTAAGTGAACTTCATCCTCAAAATCCTTCATTTACCTACAATGGGATTATCATAAACAACACACAAAACGAAAGAGAGTAAGTCATTAGTTCAAAAACTAACATCACATGATAATCCACATTTCAAATACGATTAATCTTTAATATAATTCGTAAACACACATGCAGAATTGTAAACATTCCAATCATCTTCCACTAATTTCCACTTTACTCATATTCATCATATAGTATATATATCCCATAATATATATTCTATAGTATGTATATTACGTTCGTTTGAAACATCATCATTCTCATTATTCATATCCACCCTATAGTATATATATCCCATAATATATATCCTATAGCATGTATATTACTTTCTTTCTCAACATCTTCCTTTTTATCGCTCATATTCACCCTATAGAAATATATCTCATACTATATATCCTATAACATGCATATGACTTTCTTTGTGACATTCTCTTTTCTCATCATTCATATTCACCCTATAGAATATATATCTCATACTATATATCCTATAGCATGCCTACGACATTCATGTGACATCCACATTTCTCATCATTCATATTCACCCTATAGAATATATATCTCATACTATATATCCTATAGCATGCATACGACATTCATGTGACATCCACTCATCATTCATATTCACCCTTAATCGTATTCATCAATTTCATTTCCCATACCACATCGGGCAGGCCGAGTTATTACCCCATACCACATCGGACAGGTCGAGTTATTATTACCCCATACCACATCGGGCAGGTCGAGTTATTATTACCCCATACCATATCGGTCAGGTCAAGTTATTATTACCCCATACCACATCGGGCAAGTCGAGTTAATTACCCCATACCACATCGGGCAGGTCGAGTTATTATTACCCCATACCAAATCGGGCAGGTCGAGTTAATTACCCCATACCACATCGGGCAGGTCGAGTTATTATTACCCCATACCACATCGGGCAGGTCGAGTTATTATTACCCCATACCACATCGGGCAGGTCGAGTTATTATTACCCCATACCACATCGGGCAGGTCGAGTTCACAATAATCACTATCATTCCCGGTAGGACACAATGATAGTCCTCTACCACTCCGGGTAGGACACAATAATAATTCGCTACCACTCCGGGTAGGACATAATAACAGTCCGCTACCACTCTGGGTAGGACACAATAACAGTCCACTACCATTCCGGGTAGGACATAATAACAGTCCGCTACCACACAATAACAGTCCACTACCACTCCGGGTAGGACACAATAACAGTCCACTACCACTCCGGGTAGGACACAATAACAGTCCGCTACCACTCCGGGTAGGACACAATAACAGTCCGCTACCACTCCGGGTAGGACACAATAACAGTCCGCTACCACTCCGGGTAGGACACAATAATAGTCCACTACCACTCCGGGTAGGACACAATAACAGTCCGCTACCACTCCGGGTAGGACACAATAACAGTCCACTACCACTCCGGGTAGGACACAATAATAAACCACTACCTCTTCGGGTAGGGTAACAACAATAAAACTTACCAACACATTACCTCTTTCACATACCTCATTCACATCAGTGAATATGAATTAGAGACACTTATCCCTTACCTTGGTGAGTGTTGGGGATCGATTCCGAGTAACTTTAAAAGTCTCATCCGCGATTTCCTCCAACCTTAGGATCTCTTCTCATTTCCACCAATAACAACCGTGTTAGTTATTTATTCAAAATAACACATAAATAACTCGTATTTCATCATCAAACATACAAGAGATTCATATATTTTCAATATTTCCAAAACTACTTCAATACAAGTTTCCAAACATCTAAACATACATGTTCATCTCATATATCAACATCAAATCACAAACTCATCATCCACATCTAACATTTCATCTCTTTCTCTTTATACTCATGTTCTCTTTTTGGGGGTTTTTGGGGTTTTCACGAATAACCCACAAAACCTTTCCATTCAACAAATACCAACTCTAAACCAAGAGTTTACAAGAGAAAAACAACATAAAATGAACCATAACTCTAAAGGATGAGTTTCCATGGTTTTTCATGTTTTGAAAATAGATCCAACATACCCAAAACAAGTTAGAGAGGAAGAAGAAGAGTTAGGAACAAGAGGTTTACCTCTTCTCAAGCTCTAAGATGAGTCTTAAGGCTCTTTGCTCTTGAAAATCCCTCTTCTCTCTCTTCTCTTCAAAGTTCTAACCCTAAAATGTGTTTGGGGTTTCTATTTTAAAGAGCAGTCGTCGGGTTCTCGCTCAAGCGAGAAAATCTCGCCTTTTAAAAATTTCAGATCTGACGCTCTCGCTCAAGCGAGGGATTCTCGCTCAAGCGAGAATCTCACAGTGTCAACAGCCCCAAAATACCATTTCTCGCCCAAGCGAGACAACTCTCGCTCAGGCGAGAATCTTCTAGTACAGCCCAGGATTTCACCCTCCCAGGTGATCCTTTTTCGCTCAGGCGAGTATCTCTCGCTCAAGCGAGACTTCCAGGACTGATACTATAATTTTAAAGACTAAAAATTTAGGGTATTACAGTTTATTTATGATAATGGTGTGTTATGGATGGTTGATTGTTATAAACATATATGGGTGTGTATGTATCAATGATTGTGTGATGAGTTGTTGATTTGTTAAACGTGGAGATGAGTATGTTTATGAAAATGACTAAGTTGTGAGTCGCTTATTTGTTATAAACATATATGGGTATGTTTGTAATAATGATTTTGTGATGAGCGGCTTGTTGGTGATAAATAGACATGATTATATTATGTGATGATGATGTTGTGAGTGGTTTTACTGTGGTAGGATATGAGATACATTGTGCTTTGACATTAGTGTACCGCCTTCGGGTATGGGAGTATCATTAGGTATTTGTGAGTAACTTTGGTAATATGAATATTGATGAAGATGGAATTGGATAAATTGTGTAAGTAAATTGTAAAGGATATTAATTGAAGAAGTAAATATCTTATGGTTTGTTGTACTGATGTGTTGAATTGTCTATGTGAAATGTGGTGATTATACCGATTGAATATGTGAACATTATATGGTTTAAGGTATTGACTGATATATAAATGGTATATGTTTGCTATGATTGATTTTAGATGATTGTATATGTTGTTATACTTTAATGATATTACTCCTTGTAATTCCACGCTACTTCCTATGATGATTTGTGGAGAATGTCAAATGGATCAAATAGACTTACAATATGGTTTTCATTGATTTAGAGAAAACGTATTATAAAGTACCTATAGATATATTATGGAAATATATAGAGAAGAAAAAATTTCAAATTGACTCCATTTTTGCAATCAAGAACGTTGTGATAACACAATATGGATTCAACATTAAGCCATATTTCTTTATATTGGTCTTGAATATGTATACTAAGTATATCCAAAAATCAATGTCAAAATGCATGTTTTTTTGTTGCAAAAAGCTAGAAATATGGAAACAAACGTAGAAACACTTGAATTTCTCGTATATCCGGAAGTAAGACAAAGTATATGGAGTATAAATTAAAGAAAATACTTGACAAATCCAAAGTGGCTGAAGGAGAATATCTAAAAGGGAAAATGTTGTCTACCAAATATAGAAGAAAGACTATAAATCCAATTTTGATTACTGCAGAGACAGATATAACACTTCTCAAGCAGGTTAGAGATCAAACAATAAATCTAAATATAAATATAAACTTTGGAATTTGAAATATGTTATTACATTAAGTCTCACATTGAATAGAATTAGCATAGAATAGAGTATCAATGTTATATATTAGACTCATTTCATTTGTTATTATGTGCACCAAATAAAAGTATCAAATAGAAACATTTCATGAGCACTTGGGTCTATGGGTGTGGTAGAGCTTGTAATCCTTATTCTCTAATAATATTTTGTTAGCTGTTCAACACTCCTAGGGATGTAAGCACAATTGGCCGAACTCGATTACCAAATTCTCTTGTTTCTTCTCTTCTATTATTCTATTCACTTTATTTGATTACTTGTAGCCAACGTTGCGCAACGATCGTTTCCGTTGCACCAAGAAATGGTATCAGAGCCGATGGTTCGGCTGGGACATGGTGGATTTAAGGGGAGTAGTCCGGAAAGTGTGTAGTACCCACACTTGAGGGGAGATTGTTGGGTTTATTCAAGTGGGAAATCTCATATTATATATGAGGGGAGAGTAAAAGAGTTTATAAGTAAAAAAAACTCATAAAACTAATGTCTTAGGTTTTGGTTCAAGACTTGGCGTCGTCTCACTTGTGGCTCTCCGCTCTGAAAGCTCTTCTATTTCTTCGTGGGCTGGTCCAACAATTAGAATTATTATTATTATTATTATTATTATTATTATTATTATAATAATTCTAATTGTTGGACCAGCCCACGAAGAAATAGAAGAGCTTTCAATTACCAACGAGTTCTATTGTTATTGGGGCATGGAAAGAGTGAAGAGTCGAGACATCACATATTGAATCAAAACCTTAAAATATATTTGTTTTAATAGACATTTCCACATATAAACTATTTACTTTTCTTTTCATATATAATGTAAAACTTCACGATTTAATAAATACTTTGTAAAAAGAAGTAACATTTTGTCTGACAAAGGCAGTAATTATACTTCAGAAGGAGCAATTTAGTTTCAATTGATGAGATCTATAATATAATAAAACTAACTATGTGAATGATAATCTTTTATACACAAAACTTGAATCCAATTCATGATTTAAGAAAAAATATACATATATCACCTCAAGAAAACCACATTTGAACATAGTTTATATATGTAACACTATATATTTACTTACTTTTCATCATATTTATTTAAGCCCATTCCAAAAAAATACATGTTTCATTGTTGTCAAGATTTTTATTACTCAACATTTTTAAAGATGACAATGAACCTAAAATGAATTTAACGGGAAAAATTCGATGTGATAGATAGGAATAAATCAAATTTTGTTACTTGCAGTATTAAACCCATCTCATTTGTGACAAAATGCATCCCATAGAGTCAACGAACCCAGCTCAATATAAGAAAACAAAACCAACTCCTAACTTTTTGACTCTTAAAAAAACATGTTCCATTTCATTTGCAACTCTGGCTTATCTCTCACCTTTGTCACAAAAGTAACAAACTTAGTTCTTTTTTTTCCTACAAGATGTTTCAAAACCCTATGTTTTGTTCTTCATTATTCATCCCTTGACAATATCTTCATTAGAAGATATATAACAAAAAGAAGAAAAGGAGAAAAAATATTTATAAAAAAAGGAAAATGGTTAGGGCACTTGAACAAGAGCAAGAAAGTTATAGGTCAAAACTATTCCACTTTAAAGGAATGTTTGAGAACACGGGAAGACATACAAAGAGTTTGAGCATTGAAAGTGCTACCAAATTAGATCCTTCAGAAGAAGATGCAGTATCGTCGTCGTCATCATCATCATCATCATCCAAAAGTCAAGGATCAAACCCTATACAAAATTCTATACAAAATTCTGATAAAGGAACAAGACCAAGGATAATAAGCAAAGAAGAAATTGCAGCTAGAGAAGCCAATGAGAAACTAATGCAAGGTAAAACATTGATGTTATTATATACAAATTTATATTTTCATTTGACATGCATGGTTCTATGCAAGTTTTGTATTTTATAACTATTAACATTGTTTCCATGCAAAAAAAAAAGACATATTACAAAATCAGCCAATATTTTCTTCTATCATTGAATTACAATATTTGATTTGTCTATAACATTATTATTTATTGTTGGGTTTAATTCAGAAATGGAACAAATGAAGGAGAGATTTGCAAAACTTTTATTGGGTGAGGATATGTCTGGTGGAGGAAAAGGTGTTTCATCAGCTTTAGCATTATCAAATGCATTCACAAATCTTGCTGGTATATATGTTAATAATAACCCTATTGCATTATTTTTCTCCTTCATAAAAAAACATAATTTGTTTTTCTATTAAAATCATGTTGGACAAACACAAATATTGTTTGGTTCCTTCTATTTTCAGGATCATGAATTGATAGCAGAAATGTTTCAAATAATTCATTGTCAGCTTCTCATTATTTTCTTGCTGAGAATGCAGCTGCTGTTTTTGGTGAACAAAAGCGCCTAGAACCAATGTCACCAGAAAGAAAATCAAGATGGAGAAAAGAAATTGATTGGCTTCTATCAGTCACTGATTACATTGTTGAAATGGTTCCTTCACAACAAAAATCTAAGGATGGATCAACCATGGAGGTAAACACTCTTTAATATAATTATACCCTTTTTCTCGATCTCATTCTTCTTATATCGTAATTACCAATTGATTGAAACTCATAAT